>JALAZF010000227.1:8325000-9822500 GCA_022829125.1 Lathyrus tuberosus
TGACTAATAAAATAACAAAGTAAATTTAATAATTAATATTATTTCCTTTCAAATTCTATCAAAATCTCTTTTATGCATTTTTTAAATAATTATGAAACATAGATTTAATTTCCTTGAATAATTTATGAATTACAGTTTTTTTTTAACTGAAGTAAGCAAATGAAAAAAATTAAAAAACGACAGCAAAGAGAAAAGTACTGTAAACTCATGACAAATCTTTATTTGGAGAATGTTGCATGAAAAATTAAGAAAAAAACTCGTGAATAAGTGTCATACTCTAAATTTTGACCACAAGATTTCACATCATTGTGCAAATCATCACCACAATATGGATGTACCTTCATGTCTTATGCCTTGATGCAAACTATTTTCTTGACAACATTTGCACATGACTTGTATCCCACGATTTCTTGAGCAAATTTTGGACACTTGCATCATTGTATTTCTGTCCAATATCAACATGAATGATGAGGAATCTGAACCATAAGACCAACAATTCAAGAATCCCCACCCTTTAGGCACATGGAAGTTAATGTTGCAAATCCAAATTCAAGTTTTGTCATGAGGCATTAATAGGATGCATTCAGGTGGCATGCACATACACATATCAGTCCAAATGATTCAAGCCTTAGCCAAAACTCAGAAGACCTAAACCTGCAAAGTTTGGCTCAAGTCAATGGTTAGAGTAGACTTTGAACACCTAGCCATATCCATTGGACAATAGGGTGATCCAACCCCCATTAACTATTCCTTGTAAAACAAACTTCCTCTAATATAAATAGAGGTCATTTCTGGTTGATCAAAACACACCAAAACATCAGAATACTTGTTTTCCACCATTTCCCTCTTGAACCTCAAAAATCCATTTTTCAAAGAAGTGAGAATCGTGTTTTGAAATAGAGAGCAATTCAGCTCAAACCAATGGTTCTAAAACCTCACATACATCATATATGAATGATCTTAACACTTGAAAAACATATGTAACACCAGATTCATCAAGTTCATACCTCACCCCAAAGCCATATGCAGTTGGAGTCGTGCCCACCAATCCAGAGGTTTTCAATCCATTCCAAGCATCTCAACACACTACTTGAGGTCCAAGGAAGTTTTCCAGATCATCAAAGCACTTCTTTAATATCTACAACTGAGGATTTGAATTCCTCTTGCACAGGTAAGTCTGAACTCTTCAAACTCCACGATCCATGCATCATAAATGTGTTTTAAAGTTACCAACATGTTTCTGCACTTATGTAGAGTGTTTTCCCTCAATCAATTGCTTTGTATCTATCTTGTATATAATTTCATAGTGTTCTTACAAAAATTAGGGTTCATTTGTTCTTCACATGATTTCTCACTCTACACTTAAAAGAAATACAATTAATTAGTATCATTGAAATCTTTGTTAAAAAACACACAACTTTCATGTTTACATCGTGCATAATTATTACGTATTGAGAGAGATATGAGAGGTTTTACAAATCTGGCAAAGATGACACGAGTGCGAAAGAAGAAGATGGCCTTGGCGCCATTTTTTGAATTTTTGAATTTTTAAATATTTTTAATATTTTCAATTATTTTCAAAAATTAATCTCTCTCTCATTTTTAATCTTTTTCAAATGATTTTTTAAACATAAATCCTTTATATGTTTAAATATTTTATTCCACAAAAAAAATATAAAAAATATTTTTATTTGAAATATTTTTGAATATTTTAAAGATTTTAATTTTAATTTGTTTTTAAACATTTTAAATAATTTCTTTTTCTTGATTTTTCAAAACCAATTTGATTTTAAATCATCATGCGAATAAAAATTCATTTTTCAAAACTTAACCATAATTCATAACATGTTTTATTGAATTTTTTGGTATTTTATATTTAATTTTTCATTGAAAAATATCTTCAAAAAAATGAAATTAGGGTTTTCTTTGATTTGATTTTTCAAAACTTCATTTCAACACTCATGGGCCTCTATTAGAGTGTAAGACCCAACCCCCTATGTACGTAAATAAATTTTGAGCCTCTGCTAGAGTATGAGTCCCACAATATCTTTCGATATCGCGGTGCGATCACTGTTTTCAAATAAATCACTTGGGCCTCTCCTTGAGTATAAGCCCCAATCTTTTGTACATAAACTTTATTTTAAACAATAAACAACCTCCATGGGCCTCTCCTTGAGTTGTAAGCCTCATACCTCTATTTTCAAAATCAACTGTCTGTTTTAAACTGGTACTAAGAAGAGCATTATTCTCGGTGAAACTTCTCTTAGACCACTTGGGCCTCTCTTTGAGTTATAAGCCCCAAACTTTCTTTTCAATTCATTCAAATAACAACAACTTTCTTTTAATTCAAATTCAAATTCAAAGTTTTCTCAAAACTTTCTTCAATTTCTCAAAACCCTAATCATACAGTTGTAATTAATACAACCAATCACAATACACTTAGCCCTCTATCCAGAGAATAAGACCCATCACCTTTTCAATGCATACTTGTTTATATACTTGTTAAAACCACTTATCTGTATATACTTGTGCATACCTGTTTAGAGTTCCCTCAGCAGATAGGTCATCCTCAATTTACACTTAAATTAAGCAGTAAGATACTTATAACTTAGTTCAATCAACTAGTTTATACTCACACAAAGAAATTCATTTCCCCAGAGAGGATTAATTCCCGGTGAAACCTCTTTTCAATTTCTTCAAACCATAGAACTATTCAACAAAGAAAGGATTATTTCCTGGTGAAACCATTCTTGAACTTTTCTTAGGCTTGGACCCACAGGTTTCTTAGAAGTCCCCCCAGCCTCCTCTTGGGCTTAGTATAAGGACCCACAGGTTTCCTAGAAGCATCCTAGCCTCCTCTTGGGCTTAGTACAAGGAACCAAAGACTTCCTAAAAGCATAGGATAAAATTCATTCATCTCTACTAGTTCAATCCTCAGGAAAGTCAAAACTCTAGAACTAGGGATGGCAGGCAGACCTAAACCAGCGAGGCCCACCCGCACTCGAAACCCGAAACCACACCCGTTTAGACATGAAATTACATAAGTGGCCAAATATATATGTAGACATTAATTTTAATTGTAATGTTAAAATGTTTAAGACCTTAATTTTAATTGTAATGTTACCAAACTTGATGGAAACTTGTAATTTAATTCCTTAATTTCTTTGAGAGACCTTGATGGAATTCTTGTGCTTCAAATTTCAATGTTGTGGTTGTATTTTTGTGTTTTTGCTACGGGTTCGGGTTTTGGTGGAAAAATCCGCACCCAACGGGTGTAGGCGTGGGTGTTATTTTGCCACCCGAATAGCCTTTGGGTTTGGGTTCGGGTTCGGGTGGTGATTTCGGGTGCGGGTTTGGGTAGTATGAAACCCGTACCCAACCCGACTCGTTGCCATCCCTATCTAGAACATCCAATCAGTCAAGATTTGGTCTTCTTCTCTAGAACCCTCAGCCTCCTCTTGGGCATCTGTTGGAGCGGTAAAGCGGCAAGCAAAAATATGAGATTTATGTCGTGTCCACAGAGATTGGTGCTATTGAACTGTCGTTCGACAATTTAAATGTTAATGAGTTTGGGTTAAAATGGGTTTAAAGTAAATGCAGAAAAGTAAACATTAACACAAAAAGAATTCATTCTTCAGAGAGAAGAAACTTATCTGACATGCACATAATCGACTCATTACAAACTTATACTTACCGACCAGTTATACACAACCTACAATACTCCTCAATAACATCCAGCATCGCTTACAACAGTGTCCATCTCTGACACACTGAGCTGAGAGAACAATCGTGTTACCCTCGTCGACACTCTCGCACCCGACTCAAGATACGGAGGCATTAAGCTTCGACACCCATAAAGATTGTTAGCTTTAAATCTATCTCTAGCATCTAGAAACTAACAGATAATCATCCCTAATCAAAGTTTGCGATGTTTATCTCTAACACAACCCAAACCCCGGGCATAAAGAAAAAATCAAGGACAATCACCGATAAAGATTTGTAAAGCAACTTTTATACAACGCCATGGACGACAAATATACATGAGTTCAAAGTAAATACATATACAACAACCCAACAAAGAAGAAATACATAAAGAAGAAGAGAAATAAACCAAACATCTCTCAGTTTGTCGGCGCCGATCGATGAGAAATCCACCCCGGATTATCCGTGTGCAAGCTTCAATGTTGTTTTCTAAGCTAATCCTACTAAAAAATGAGTTTGATGGAGTTGGGATCAAAAATCCCCAAAACCATAACCTAAAAAATGAATGAAATGACTTAAATAGTATTTCAAAATCCGTCAAGTTTGCAAAGCGGACTTTTATTTGCAAAGCGAACATAAAAAATTGGCACTTAAGTGCCTCAGAATAGCTAAACCGCCTCTGCGTTTCTGCAGAAGTTTGCAATGCGAACTTTTATTCGCAAAGCGAATATTCGCTAGAAAGTTTGCAGTGTGAACTTTGGTCCCTTTTTCTATAGCCTCAAGTCTGGGATCATTCGGTGGGAAGTTTGCAAAGCGAACATTCGCTGGAAAGTTCGCAAAGCGAACTTGACAGCAAACCAGCCCTTATTTTGACCACAACTTCTGAACCGTAACTTGGATTGACGCACGGTCGGAAGCGCTGGAAAGCTTATTCAATGCTCTATACAACAATGGCAAAATATCATTGCTTGAATACCTACAAAAATGAGAGAAAATCAATTAACCTCAATGATATTTACATGATACGCAAAATATACTCTATAATGTAAACTAAACGTATTTACAAACAAAGCGGGGTTTATTCGTACGATATTAACAAAAAGCATCGATAAGTGCAACAAAACTTATATACAAAAATAGTTACAATTTGCACTTATCAAAATCTCCCCAACTTAAACTTGTTTGTCCTCAAACAAGAATCAAGCGAACTTAAAAACACAAAAGCAATAACCACAAAATGATGAATCAACAAGTTTTGAAAAACAGAAACAAATGAATGGTTCAAATAAAAAACGGTACACACAAAGTAAATACTTACCACTAAACTACAACGATAACATAGTCACGAAACAAATGAAAAATACAAAAATTATGCTAAACATCCTAAAACAACACAAGTTCAAACGTGAATCACACCTAGCAAAAACAATCATCGGTAGATGAAAAACACAAAATGAGGTACTTTTCACTCACACGACAATCTTGCAAACAAAAGACTAAATTATGCAAACATCCAAAAATTCACATTGACCATATAAAGGCAAGAATCACAAGGGCTTTCAAGGTTGTAGCGTGGTCGGGTAAACAAACAAGGGGCAATTTCTAAAGGTAATTGAAACAAAAACTTGCCTAAACCTAAAGGAGTGATCAACTCACAAAGACTCAAACACAAAATTACAATCAACTTCTTCCAAAATCTCAAGTGTTACACAAAACACAATACTTATTTAGCACAATTATTTGAACTCTTTTTGTTTCCTTTCTCAAGGATTTTCTTTTTCTTTCTTTTTTCTTTTTTCTTTTCTTTTCTTTTTCATATTTTTCTCTTTTTTCTTTTCTTTTTCAACCTCCTAGAAACCAACCAATGAGTAAACAATCATTCTCTCTCCAACTTGAATTCAACCACATCATCATGTGAATACTCCCTACTTTCTAAGGCAAGGTAAAAATTCATATAACAACACAAAGTTGAGGGTTCAAGAAAAAACAATCAATTGAAATCCATACAAAAAGTGAATTCAATACTCATAGACAAGCATTAAGTTCAAACAACATGGATAATGATAGAAAGGCACAAAGGGGTTACGAATGATCACACGCTCATAAGGTGAATTGACTATTTGGCTAGGTAGTTGTGCTCAAAATGAAACAAAATGCCTTGATCCTTTTCATGCTTTTATATAATCAACACAAATAAAAGATTAGGCATAATAAAATCCAGTTAGAACAAGAATGTTGGTACTCCACGCATATATGAACAATGGAAAGCTACCTCACAAAAACGGTGGGAACTAAAGTGATTCACATCAAGAACAAGTATACAAAAGAATGAATGGCATGGAAGTTTGTAAAATGCCTAAGTATCATGAATATGCTAAAGTCTAGAAAGCGATAAACGCATACCTTGGATGTGTACAAAACTTAACAATATCATTACCATACATCTGCAAGTTGAAACGATCAAACTTGGAACATCACCTTAAATTTCCTCAAGCTACTCAAAACAAGATCATTGACAAGCACAAGAATTATTAATATAAACAAACTAAAAGACCGGGTGAAAATGGATTAAACAAGTTGTAAAGTGAAAATTTGAGAATTTTACGAAAAATCCGAGTACAACTTGTTTAATGAATGCTCACCACACTACCTAAGCTAGAATGAAAAAGTAATAACGAAATAAAAAACGATAAAACATGCTTGTTTTACGTCGTAAGCTCGACGCTTGTTATTTAAGAACGTTCCTCCAAGTTGCTTCCACCCGGTTATTCCTAACCAACATGCAAGCAAACGTGAAAAGAAACAAACAATGATATAACAAATTCACAAGTATAAGTATCAATATAAACAAGTGAAAATATACAATATGTACGATATCTACACAACTCAAAAACAAAGAAACTATCGCAATGCGAGTCAATAAAAACACCAATCCCCGACAACGGTGGCGTTTTGTTAGAGCGGTAAAGCGGCAAGCAAAAATATTATTTTCAAAAGAATTCCCTCTAGGATTTATGTTGTGTCCACGAAGATTGGTGCTATTGAACTGTCGTTCGACAATTTAAATGTTAATGAGTTTGGGTTAAAATGGGTTTAAAGTAAATGCAGAAAAGTAAACATTAACACAAAAGGAATTCATTCTTTAGAGAGAAGAATCTTATCCGGCATGCACATAATCGACTCGTCACAAACTTAAACTTACCGACCAGCTATACTCAACCTACAATACTCCTCAATATCATCCAGCATCGCTCACAACAGTGTCCATCTCTGACACACTGAGCTGAGAGAACAATCATGTTACCCTCGTCGACTCAAGATACGGAGGTATTAAGCTTCGACACCCATAAAGATTGTTAGCTCTAAATCTATCTCTAGCATCCAGAAACTAACAGATAATCATCCCTGATCAAAGTTTGCGATGTTTATCTCTAACACAACCCAAACCCCGGGCATAAAGCAAAAATCAAGGACAATCACCGATAAAGATTTGTAAAGCAACTTTTATACAACGCCATGGGCGACAAATATACATGAGTTCAAAGTAAATACATATACAACAACCCAACAAAGAAGAAATACACAAAGAAGAAGAGAAATAAACCAAACATCTTTCGTTTTGTCGGCGCCGATAGATGAGAAATCCTCCCCGGATTATCCGTGTGCAAGCTTCAATGTTGTTTTCTAAGCTAATCCTACTGAAAAATGAGTTTGATGGAGTTGGGAGCAAAATTCGCCAAAACCATAACCTAAAAAATGAATGAAATGACTTAAATAGTATTTCAAAATCCGTCAAGTTCGCAAAGCGAACATCAAAAATTGGCACTTAAGTGCCTTAGAATAGCTAAACCGCCTCTGCGTTTCTGCAGAAGTCCGCAATGCGAACTTTTATTCGCAAAGCGAATATTCGCTAGAAAGTTTGCAATGAGAACTTTGGTCCCTTTTTATACTGCCTCAAGTCTGGGATCATTCGCTGGGAAGTTCGCAAAGTGAACTTGACAGCAAACCAACCCTTATTTTGACCACAACTTCTGAACCGTAACTCGGATAGATGCACAGTCGGAAGCGCTGGAAAGCTTATTCAATGCTCTATACAACAATGGAAAAAGATCATTGCTTGAATACCTAAAAAAATGATAGAAAATCAATTAAACTCAATGATATTTACATGATACGCAAAATATACTCTATAGCATAAACTAAACGTATTTATAAACAAAGCGGGATTTATTCGTACAATATTAACAAAAGTATCGATAAGTGCAACAAAACTTATATAAAAAAATAGACAATTTGCACTTATCAGCATCATACAAAGATTTTTCTCCAACCAGAGTCTACCTTTTCTTAAGAGACTTGGATAGTCTCAGCCTCCTCTTGGGCTTCATGCAAGTTAGACTTGGAAAGTCTCACCCTCATAGTTTCCTCTTATACTTAACACAAGGACCTTCAGGCTTCCTAAAAACATAGGATATATCTTAATCATCTTTACCAATACATCAATTCCCAGAAGAGTTAAAACCTCTAAGGTTTTCAAACTCATCTTTAAATCCCTCCTGACTCCCAACAAGGCTTGACTTTCACTTTAAAAATTCCCAGCCAGGGTCATATTGACATCAACAAATCCTTAAAGGAATCAGAGCCTCATGGCATATGATAATTCAACTCTTCTCCAATCACAAGTAAAAGTTAGTTTCCCTCTGGATTCCCCAACACAATTTATGCCTTCTCCTGGATTTGAATAAATCCTCAGCAAGAGTCACCCTCCTCTTATACTTCATATAATGATTTTCCCAGTCAGCCTCAATCTTGGGCTTTGTACAAGACAAATATCATACTCCCCAGTTGAGTCAATTTTCTTTGAAGCTATACTCAAAATCTACAGCGTTATCATCTCGGGCTTCAAACAAGATACCCAAATAAAACATCTCCAGTGGAGTCAGTTTTCAACTTTTTTTATCTTTAACCTTGGGCTTTGATCAAGGCACGAAATCCATTATCCCCACAGATGAGACCATGAGTCCTCTCTGTAGGAGGACATTTCCTATATACATCACATATCAAAACAAACAATCAAACCTTTTTCCACATAATTGATGTAAGTGACACACCTGTTGATTCAAAATCCAAGCAAGAGTCTCTCCTTTATCATGGTTAAAATTTCTCTTTCATCTAACAGCTATAAGTGGCAAGCCTTTGGATTCTACACATCCAAGCCAATGTCCATCTTTTAGCATGAAAGAGTCATAAAAGAAAAAGTGGCATTATTCTACACTGAGTTAAAGCTTCTTCCTTCATGACATTTCTCTTATATAGGAAATTATGGCATTGCTGGATTCCACACATCCCAGTTAAAACAATTTCCCTTATATCCAATTACCTGACATTTTGTGATGAATATGTGAGATATCTCCCTTTAGAGATGACAAATTCTCTCTCAATAAAACTTTAGCTTCAATCTTGGGCTTTGAACAAGACACAAATACTCTGTTAGCTTCAATCTTGGGCTTTGAACAAGACACCAAATTTTCCTCCCATAGAATAGGAGGAACTACGATTGCCCTGATTTCCCAAATCTCTTTACGGGTATACGTAGGCATAAGATTGTGAAATCTTAGCAATCACACAAATAAAAAATCTTAGGTCAAGCACCTTCCCAAAAACAATAGAAAACCCTAAAACAACAAAAACATTTTCTCAACCTTCACAAAGGAGAAACTTTCCCCAATCAACAGCAGATAGACTTAAGAAAGCATTTCAAACAGTAGAAAATATATGCAAACGAAGGTTCCTATAGATTACTATAGATACTCTGGGTGTTAATAGCTTCCCTTTGTATAACCAAACCCCAATCCCCGATGTCTTAGCATTTGTTAAAGAAAACACTTGCACGCAGGGTTAGTTTAAGATATCTTCCCCTTCCTTTTAAGCTTCATAGGCTAAATACAGAAATCAGAAAGTAGCACCAAAAGCGGTTATGGTCGCGTCACAAAAACCGACGCTACAAAAAGCAATTTAGAGAGAGAGATTTTTTTATTTAATTTTTAAAATTAAATTATTCAAGAGAGAATACTTAAAAAAAAAACTTTTTAGGAAATTTAAAAATTAAATAAAGTTTTGCAAGAAATTAATTAATTTTTATTATACAATTTTAAAAACAGAAAATAATAAATAAAATATGATCCATTGGGTTTATAAAATGAGATGGATGGATTGGATCAATCCATATGGTTAGTTGGATGGATTGAATGTATTATTTATTGGATGAATCAGATGGATATTGTCTAAATGGATTTTATTGTCACCCCTAATTTTAGGATTTACAATTAAGTCGGATCCATCTATTTTAGGAAATATTTTTAGAGATTGAGATCTGATTCATGTCTTCGTGAGTAAGATTATGAATCTGGAAGGGAATGTGACCAGGCGCAAGATTTAGTATGAAGACATTGTAATTTGGAAGAATATCTCTTCCTTTATTAGTTTTTTTTATTTAATGCATACAATACAGATTTAAAAATAAAAAATTAATTTTTTAAAATGCTCCTAAATTAAAAAAATGAAAAATAGTAATTAAATAATCGAAAAATGATCTTTTTTACCCTTTTTAATGAAAACACACAAAATGGAAAATAAATATAAAAAGTAATGCAATGGGTGGGCAAAATTGGGGTATGACAATAGGGTGTCTGCTTTAGAATTGGTATTATTAAGGCATGATTCCTAACATAGAAAGAAATGCTTATTCCATCAGTCCAAAAGTATATTGGAAGATTTGTCCCATTGAGCATCGTCCTCGCAAGCTCTTCTAAAGATATATGTTTCCTATCTACTACATAATATTTTTGCGGAGTTTGTCGAGTGGAAAAATTATTCTGAATGCCTTTCTCGTTACAAAATATTTAGAATTCTCCACCATATATGATCACTTCTGATGGATACAATGCTTACTCATTTCTTGTTCTGGATAACCTTGGCTAGTTTTTGAAAGGTAGCAAACATGTCTATTTTTTAGATAAGAATAATGTTCAGGTGTAGCAATAGTAGTCATCCACAACTATAAGGATGTAGACGTTACCCCTAGACTTATAGCTCTAGATGGTCGAAAAAGATCCGTGTGGAGCAATTGTAAGGGCCAATTTGTGGAAAAACAATTTATGCTTTAAAAAAATTTGTTATTTTCTTACCTTTTTGGCATACATCACACAATATGTTCTTTTTAAAATTAAAGTCTGGGACACCGACTACGAGATCCTTATGTTAGTAGAGTAATAGTGGGGGTTGTTTTTAATCGTCTCCACAGGGATTGTTCGATATTTGATGCGCGTCGTTCAATAGTTGTGATACTTTAAGTTCAATGGTTTCAAAAGTTTCTCAATTGCTGTTAACATTCATTTGTAGCAAAGATTAATTGGTGACAAAGATTTTGTAAAAGTTTTGATAAAAGCATGTCAAGGTTAGGTTTCGCTAATTCTTTTCACGTATAAACGATTAATCAAGCATATGAACTCGGTTTCCGACCAATATAATCGTGTATCCTCCCGACTAAGTTTATGTCTAAAGCGAAGTCGTGAGTATCGTTGTTTAGACCGTTAGATGATGTCTCACGCTAACAATCTAAACAACAATCATTAAGATCAACACAATGCGAATAGCAAATCCCAAATCTATGTCTAGAGTTTGGTTTTTAAAAGATAAAATTGTTAGGTCATGATTTGTAGAATCTACGTCTAGAGCAAAACAAATCACACATGGATCATTAAGAGAAAACAATATCATCTATATTGATCAAAGACTTTGTTCATATACAATAGATCAACAGCAATACATAAAATCAGAATCAACTACCTCTAACCTCAACATTGAGTGTTTAGCTACCACTTCTCATGGTAGTTTGGATAACAAGTAAAGAGAGGAGATGAATGAGCATCCACGACGAATAATCGAGAATGGATGCGGCTTCAGCTTCTCCAAGTGAAAATCCACTCTTTGATGATCAAAATACTCAAAACTATGATTACTAGTGAAAATGAACAAGAGATCCCATCCACATAAAGTGAGAATCTATTTATACACTTCTGAAATCTGCAGGATTCGCACTGCGAGTGCATCATTCCCACTGCAAATGAGAGAAAATGGCACCTTAATTTCCTCTGAGACTTAAACCGCCCCAAGCAGAAATCGTGTGTTCGCAGTGTGAACCATTCCTTCGCACAGCGAATCATTCGCTAGCCCATTTGCACTGCGAATAAACTAGCGAGCCAGGACAATCAAATTCCAAAACTTACTGCCACCCTTCGCTAGCATCTTCGCACTGCGAAACAACCAGTGAACCCTCGCTAGGAGTTCGCAGTGCGAACTTTTGGTAATTTCAAAAAATTGAACTTTCTGCCACCATTCGCTGGCACCTTCGCTGATGTTCACAGTGCGAACCTTCGCTGGTCCTTCGCCAGATTCTTCGCACTGCGAATGCTCTGTTGCCAGTGGCAGCTTGCATCCACTCAATGTGTCTCCCATCTTGATCCTTTCATGTCTAAACCTGCACATTAACACACAAATTACAAGCTCCACACATGTATTCCAATGTACGCACTACAACACAATTAACCACTTAAATCACCCGATTCCGCATGGAAAGTTAATGAAAAATGCCAATTATTGTATACTAATATATAACATGTTTGGCATCTAACAAAATCTCCCCAACTAACTCTTTGTTTGTCCTCAAGCAAAGTATGCCTCTCACGGGGATTTGCTCGAGCATTCAATTCAACCAAGACGCGAAAAACGGCTCAACTAAACAACGATCACAACAATGCAACAATTACACAATTCAAGAACCTATAGTGTAAAAGAACTTGCCTTTTAAACAATTTCAAACAATGTTTCAAGAGACAACTAACTCATCCTGCACATGTCATTCTACACTCCTCTTCGAAAAAGGATTGAAGGCAAACGTGCATACAAGCACGGGACAATTACACTCAAATGACCAATGATGCAAATACTAAGTAATTCATACCATATCTCAATGAACACAAAAGAAATCATGGAAGTAAAAGATCACTAAGGACTTCAAGGTTGTAGCTTGGTCGGGTAAACAAAAAAAGACATTTCTAATGGCCATTGAAACGAAATTGCCGAAGCAAAAGAACATTCACTATACACATATTCACACATCTCAACTTCATTTCACCAATTTTTCATTACACCTTCACAAACTACCGTGCACAATTATTAACTCTACATTTTTTTTTCATTCAAGCAAGCATTTTCTCATTTGTCCAACATATTCACACTCTTTTCTTTACATGCTTACTTGCATTTTTTTCACAATTTGGAGTAATGCACCCATCTTCTTTTTATTCTCCCCAACTCATTTTCGACTCAACCTAACGTGAATGTTCCTTGCTTTTTAAGGCAAGGAAGTAAAAGTATACAATTTCAAAGGTTCAAGAAGAAAATGTTAGAAACTCACCAAATTCAGTGATGAACCAAACGTGCAAATTATGTACATAAAACAAGTTCCTCACTAAACTGAGTTCTAAACTATTTAGGCTCAAAGGGGCTACCAAATGCTCACTCCTCACGGGTGAATTACTATATGGACATGGTTGTGCTCACTTTCAACAAGTGCCTTGATCACTTCTCCTACTTCCACAAAATCACATGGTCACAAGATAAGGCATGGATTAAAAGTAAAAACAACATTCATCAACAATCCTTAGCATATAATAACACTTTGGAGGCTTCTCACTTTAATGGTTTTTGATCCTAAAATGACACATGCATTCAAAGGAAGTTGTAACATGAAACAACATTATCAATCGCACCATACACAAAGTTCTAAAACATACAAAATTCTCGAACCAGGTAACGATGTACCTTGTCGCAACACAATGCTTAAGGTACTATCATAGCCCTCACATCATGGAGGAATCTTTCTTTAAAAATCAAGAGTCTCCAACCTACTTCCTAAATTCCATCATAAAAGAAGGAACATTAACATGAAAACATATTAACAATTAAAAACCAACAAATTATTAGTAAAAGCGAAACAAAATTTTTTACTAAAAACACTTAACATTACTAATAATAATAATAAAGTGCTTGGTGTAAAAACACCTACAATATCCAAAATGGTGCCACTAGGGTACAAGTACAGCAATATTCAAAATATTCCACTATGTGGATACAATAGACTAGTAAAAGCTGAAAAATACAAAATATAAGAAAACTTCACTTTGGAGACCAAAGGAAGTACACACGTCTAAAAATCACAAAATCAGTCCTCATCGGACTCCGTCTCCAAAACCTCGGTAACCTGCTCATCATCATCTCCCTCATCAGAAGTATTACCAGAAACCTCCACATCGGTGCCATCTCCCTCCATATCATCACCATCTCCATCCTCATTAGCATCCTCTCCAGCAGGACCAGCTGAACCCTCTCCCCCTCCGAAAACTGGCCTGGCCTCAGGCCATCCAGCATGTTCGAGGTACTGCTCCCTCGACATCATAGTCTGCTCCGCGGCGGGATCCCGAATCTGCAGCTGGAGCACCTGCATAGAGTCATGTAAATCAAGCATGGCGCGCTGAGAAGCGGCCATCCAATCCTAGTTGTACTGGCAGATCTCCTGCTGATAAGGATAGAAATTCGGCGACTCAAAAGTATCACCCCCACTCGTACCAGCCCCTGCAGCAGCCCTTGGAGACTCAGCCCTAACACCCTTTGGTTTGCAAAATTTGTCGACATATCGATCATCGATAGCCGACGTGATAGTGACCTGACGACGCGAAGGCAAATTAACACCAGCTTCAGCACACAAGGACATGATCAGGCACGGAAATGCAAGAGGGGAATTTTTCCTCGAAGCGTTCCCTCCTAATCCACTCTCGACAAATGCCCTTATTTCATCTACAATTATCCTCGCGACATCAATCTCCACATTTGTAAGGATGTTGTGGACTAAGTGAGCCAGGGGAATAGGAACTGTAGAGGAATGTGACTTTGGTTTAATGTTGGTGATAACCAAAAGTAATACAAGTTGGGCCAAAGGCAACATGTCCTCTCGATGATACCTAACAGCAACTCCCGAATGGTTGAACTTCACATTTTTACCCGGGCACAACAAATCAGTGGTCATTTGTGTGATATCCCGGTTGCGGTTAAGATTCCTGTGGTATGCATCCTCCTGACTGGCACGCAATGGAAGAGGGTCTCCAAGAACTCGGTTAATTGTCCTTCTGTCAAACCTCACAGTTTTTCCTCCAACAACAGTAGTCCAATTAAACAGATCCCCTTCATCAGGAAGGGCGTTGGCATAGAATTCTCGAACCATCTCCACATTGTTCGAATCAAGGGGAGGTATCAGCTGATCCCACTTTTTTTCATGCAATAGGGCAGCTACCGAACGATAACTCCCTTGATCATTCAGAATAAATCTCTTCTCTGCAAGGATGGTCCTCGTTTCCAACACCTCATATCTCTGAGCCTGCCTAATACCCTTGAACCGAGTGTCGTCGAAACTGATCGGTACCTGTCTAGATGTTGATGCTTTCCTTTTCTTGGCCAAGTTAGTTTTAGGACCCATCTGCACAAATGACAAACAAATCCCATACAAAAACACCAAGACAGATCATTAGAAATTAGGACACAAATACATCAGAATGCACTAATAAAAACAAAAATCTGGGCTGCTCGCTGCAACGTTCGCACTGCGAATCCTGGCGAACGTTCGCCCCAGATTTGCACTGCGAATGGGCCAGCGAATGCACGAAAACTTTGAAAAAAAATAGCAGACCCAGATTTCACAACATGGCATTATTCTACATGTATTATATACTCAAAAGCCACTAGAAAATTCAACATGCATTGAAAAACCTAAAACAGAATTTTAACCCAAATACCTAAAGATTTCTCATGCAAATTCACAAACAAAATCACAAGTAATCAGAAAGCACAGAGAAAAGAAATTCAAACCTTGTTTGGAAATGGAAATTGAGAGAAAAAACTTGAGAGATGGACAGCAAAACACACGTGAAAGTGAAGAGTACTTGAGAGGTTTTTCCTTTTTCTTTTTCTTTGAATGGTGAGAGGGAAGTGACTAGGGTTTTCCCCTCAAGTCATTAGAAATTCAACATGGGTCTTGGGCCTACGTGCAGGCCCACCCAATACAAAACCCTCACTTTTAATGAGGGTGGCAGCAAAACCACAAAGTTTGGTTCGCTGACGTTCGCAGTACGAATGGCTGGCGAATGTTCGCCCCAGACTCGCAGTGCGAACAAGACAGTTTTGCAAAATTTTCAGGTCTGTCCTGCTGCCACACTACAAATGGTACACTAATATAAAAACACTTCAAACAGAAAATAAAAGCAAAATACTTATAATGTTGGGGTGCCTCCCAACAAGCGCTTGTTTAACGTCGGCTAAGCTCGACGGTCCACCGCAATCTCACGGATCGCGGAAGGGAACAATGGCGGGATTCCGCTCGAAATCACCTCCAAGATACACTTTTAATCTTTGGCCGTTCACAGTCCAATTCTCTTTGGTTGTTGTGTCTTCAATTATAATCGCTCCATAAGGCTTGATTTCTCGGATCCGAAACGGACCCGACCATTTAGACCTTAACTTTCCCGGAAACAATTTTAACCGAGAATTGAATAGCAGGACCAGCTGTCCCACCTCAAACTGCTTGATGATTATTTTTCTGTCATGGTAAGACTTTACACGCTCTTTGTACAGTTTATTGGAATCGTACGCCTGAAGGCGTAATTCATCCAATTCTTGTAATTGTACTTTTCTTTTTTCGCCGCTAAGAGTTGGATCAAAGTTTAAAAATTTTAAGGCCCAGAACGCCTTGTGCTCCAACTCCACGGGCAGATGGAAATTATTACCATACACAATTTTAAACGGTGTGAGACCGATCGGAGCCTTAAAAGCGGTCTGATACGCCCATAACGCATCATCCAGTTTGTTGGCCCAATCTTTTCTCGAGGCCGAAACAGTTTTTTTCCAAAATACGCTTTATCTCACGATTGGATACCTCCGCCTCACCGTTAGCTTGAGGATGATATGGTGTGGCAACCTTGTGCTTCACACCATATTACTCCAAAGCTTTGTCAAGCTGAGTGTTACAGAAGTGAGACCCTCCATCACTTATTAACACTCTAGGAGTACCAAAACGCGCAAAAATGTTTTTTTTTCAAAAATTTCACTACTGTTTTTCCGTCGGCTTTAGCACAAGCTATCGCCTCCACCCATTTAGACACATAATCAACAGCGACCAAAATATATTCATTGGAAAATGAAGACGGGAATGGACCGACAAAGTCGATCCCCCAACAGTCAAAAACTTTAATTTCCAACATATTCTGTAAAGGCATCTCGTGCCGCCGTGAAATTCCTCCACTTCTCTGGCACCTGTCACAACTTAGGGCATGCGCATGCGCATCTTTGAATAAGGACGGCCAATAAAAGCCCGATTGAAGGACTTTAGTGGCCGTTCTTAACCCATTAAAGTGTCCTCCATACGGAGAGTTATGACAATGCCATAGAATATTTGTGGCTTCCTCCAATGAGACACACCTTCTTAAGAGGTTGTCAACACCAAGTTTAAACAAATAAGGTTCGTCCCATACGAAGGACTTGGCATCCGACAAAAAATTTCTTTTTTGGTGGTGCGTTAGACCGTCTGGTATCAATCCGGTGGCTTTGTGGTTAGCCATGTCAGCGAACCACGGTCTAACCTGCACCTTAAACAATTTTTCATCCGGGAACTCCTCTTTGACCTCACATTCATTCTTGGTCACGTCAACGTTTACCAGGCGGGATAAGTGATCCGCCACCAAATTCTCGGATCCTTTTTTGTCACGAATTTCAAGATCAAATTCCTGTAATAAAAGGATTCACCGAATAAGCCTCTGCTTAGAATCAGGTTTGGTGAGCAGATACCTTATAGTCGTGTGGTCCGTGTAAACGATGACTCGTGAACCAATCAAATAGGAACAAAATTTCTCCAACGCATACACTATGGCAAGCAACTCTTTCTCAGTTGTTGCATAGTTAATTTGAGCCTCGTTTAAAACTTTGCTCGCATAATGTATAGCGTGGAAAATTCGTTTTCCTCTGACCCAAAACAGCCCCAACCGCATAATCGCTTGCATCACACATTAATTCAAAATCCAATTTCCAGTTAGGTGCAACGATTATCGGTGAGGTAGTTAAACTCTTTTTCAAAAAATTAAACGCAAAAAGGCAAGACTCGTCAAAGTCAAAAATCTTACCTTGGACGAGCAAGTTACTCAATGGCTTTGCGACCTTTGCGAAGTCCTTGATGAATCTACGCTAAAACCCGGCGTGTCCAAGAAAGCTCCTTATACCTTTGACATTCATCGGTGGTGGTAATTTCTCAATAACATCCACCTTGGCTTTATCAACTTCAAGGCCCTTTGAAGAAACTTTGTGACCGAGCACAATTCCCTCGTTCACCATAAAGTTGCATTTTTCCCAATTAAGCACCAAATTGGTTTCCACACACCGTTCCAACACCGTATCCAAATTTTTCAAGCAAATATCAAACGATTGTCCAAAAACCGAGAAATCATCCATAAAGACCTAAATTGTCTTTTCGATCAAATCCGAGAATATAGCTTGCATACACCGTTGAAAAGTCGTCGGTGCATTACATAATCCAAACGACATCCTCCTATAAGCGAAGATTCCAAAAGGACATGTAAAAGCGGTTTTTTCATGATCCTCCGGGTTCACAATAATTTGGTTGTAACCCGAATAACCATCCAAAAAATAGTAGAATTGTTGACCGGAAAGCCTTTCGAGCATTTGATCCATAAAAGGTAGAGGGAAATGATCTTTTCTCGTAGCTTTGTTCAACCTACAGTAATCAATGCACATTCTCCACCCGGTAACGGTTTTTGTTGGAATGAGCTCATTTTTCTCATTTTGAACCACCGTTAATCCGCCTTTTTTCGGTACCACATGCACCGGACTAACCCACGGGCTATCAGAAATGGGATAAATCATTTCGGCTTCTAACATTTTTACCACTTCTTTTCTAACCACTTCTTTCATGATTGGATTTAATCGGCGTTGAGGTTGAGCAACCGGTTTAAAATCTTCCTCCATAAATATACGGTGCATGCAATACGAAGGGCTTATGCCTTTGAGATCGGACAACGCCAATCCCATTGCATCCTGATTTTTTCTCAACACTTGAATTAAGCGGCTCTCCTCGTTTTCAAACAAAATACTACTTATGATCACCAGTTTATTACCACTATCATCGAGAAAAGCATACTTCAAGGTTGAAGGTAACACTTTCAGTTCAAGTTTGGATGGTTCATCATTAACCACTTCTTTTAGAATTTCCTCTTCATACTCCCAAGGTTGCAATTCTTCCAAAGCTTCAAGCTCTAACAAACACTCTTCAAGAGCTTGCTCTTCTTCAACCGAGAATACTTCCAAGGAATCATCCAAAGCTCTTTGCAAAGGATCAATGACATGAATTTACTTTGTAACTTCAAAACTCGCTTCCTTCGTTGCATCGATTCGGAAACAATCACCTTTATCTTTCTTGTGCTTCATGGCACCATAAAGATTGAAACACACCTCTTCATCTTGGACTCTCACTTTCATGAGACCATCGTCCATGTCAATTGCCATTCGGGCAGTTTTCATGAAAGGCCTTCCAATAATCAAAGGTGCATCCTTATCCTCCTCCATTTCAATTACAACAAAGTCTATCGGAAACAAAAATTTGTCCACTTTGACCAACACATCCTCCGCTACACCGTGAGGACGGGTAGTGGATTTATCGGCGAGTTGCAACGTCATTTGAGTGGACCTCAATTCCATGTGTCCTAACCGTTTCACAATCGACAAAGGTATCAAGTTGATACTAGAGCCCAAATCAATCAATCTGTTGCCCACATAGATGTTTCCTATCGTAACCGGCAATGTAACTCGTCCCGGATCACATTCTTTCCTCGGGAGAGTATGTTGAATGATGTCGCTACAACTAGCATCTACCATAATCGTCTCTTGATCCGTATACCTCTTCTTTTTCGTGAGGATATCCTTCATAAATTTCGCATATTTAGGCATTTTCTCCAAAGCCTCGGAAAATGGAATATTTATTTGTAATTGTTTCAAAATATCCATAAACCGAGAATAGTGCCACGCACTATCTTTCTTTGTAGGAGCATGAGGATATGGTAAATGTTGGATCGGAATATTGTTCATCGGCTCTTTTCCCTTCCTAGTTCTCTTCACTCTTTCTTCACTCTCTATTTTTTTCTCATTCTCACTCTTTTCCTTCTCATTTTCAACTAAAACACCCTCAACATTTTTTTCTACTTCAATCTCCTCACTATCTTTTTCTTTTTCATTTTCAACTACAACCTCCTCCTCCACTACTCTTTTACCTACACCCATGTCAATCTCTCTTCCACTTCTTGTGAGAATTGCTTTGCAATCTTTAGGATTCGGAAGTGTATTTGCCATAAAGTGCCCTTTTTGTTGGTCGGCCAATTGTTTTGATAATTGCCCGACTTGTGTTTCAAGATTCCTTATGGACGCATCGGTGTTCTTTTGGTTGGAAATTGCCATTTGCATAAATTGTGTGAGCGTGTCCTCCATCTTCGTATTTCCAACGGGAGCTTGCGGAGGTTGAGTGTAATTTTGGTATTGTTGACGGTTTGATGGTCCGGCTTCTTGCGGTCTCCATTGTTGTTGATAACCTTGGTTAGCCCTTTGTTGGTAACCTTGGTTGCCTTGTTGATACGGAGGTCGGGGTTGGTATCCTTGATTTCCCGCGTAGTTTACTTCCTCCACAACGGGAGGACAATAACCGGTCGGATGGTCACCTCTACATAGTTCACAAACTAACACTTGCACATTTTTACTTGAAGAATCGTGAATTTCTTTGAACTCTTGCGGCAGCTTAGACATTTGCTTAGTTAACAACTCAACCTGTTGTGATAATAATTTGTTCTGTGCAAGGATAGCATCGTTTGTTCCCAATTCCAACACTCCTGGAGTTCATTGAGAAGGTCCACGGTTGTGACTACCTTGATCATCGTTCAAGGCCATCTTATCAATGATAGCTTTGGCTTCTGCTGTGGTTTTGCTTAACAAGGATCCACCAGCGGTGGCATCCAACAAGGTTTTGTGTACAAGTTGAAGCCAATTTCTAAATATATGAATTTGTGACAATTCATCAAAACCATGGCCCTTGAATTTTCTTAACATTGATTTGAACCTCTCCCAAGCTTCGTTGAGAGATTCATTGGCTCCTTGTGTGAATACCGCGATGGCGGTCTTTGCTTCCATGAACCGAGTGTGAGGGAAAAATCTCTCCAAAAATTTCTCTTCCAATGCATTCCAATCCGTCATTATGGCCGTTGACTGATCAAGATACCATTCCTTTGCCTTCCCAATGAGGGAATGCGGGAATAGTCTCTTAAACAGAGATTCCTCTTCTGCCTCAGGTGCACCAGTCGCTCCCGCTATTTCATAGAATTTCGTCATATGGGTAAAAGGATCTTCATGATCCATACCCGTAAATGGACTTTGATATAACAGTTGGAGAATGTCGGTCTTCATTTCAGAATGACGACCGTTTTGTGCACGGCGAGCGAACTGAGCAGTGTGTCTCGGACTATTTGTGCATGGCCTAGAAGCAGGTGGTGGTGGTGGCGATGGATCTGCCTCCATAACTAGAATTATCTGTGGAACTGGTGGTGGTGTAGAAGTACTTTCCTCTTGTTCTCGTTTCTGTCTCGCTAGCTACCTCCTTCGTCTAGTTCTACTGTTGATTCTACGAGCGGTTCTCTCAATCTCAGGATCGAAAAAAAGTTGATCTGCCGGTAGTTTCCCTCGTATAAACTAAGTCTGCACACTAAACAAAACAAATTAACAAGTTCAAGATAAAGTGGTAACAAGCTTAAAATAGCTCAACTATCGCAATGCTTACAATATCACTAAATAATCCCCGACAACGGCGCCATTTTGTTAGTAGAGTAATAGTGGAGGTTGTTTTTAATCGTCTCCACAGGGGTTGTTCGATATTTGATGCGCGCCGTTCAATAGTTGTGATACTTTAAGTTCAATGGTTTGAAAAGTTTCTCAATTGTTGTTAACATTCATTTGTAGCAAATATTAATTGGTGACAAAGATTTTGTAAAAGTTTTGATAAAAGCATGTAAAGGTTAGGTTTCGCTAATCCTTTTCATGTATAAACGATTAATCAAGCATATGAACTCGGTTTCCGACCAATATAACCGTGTATCCTCCCGACTAAGTTTATGTCTAAAGCGAAGTCGTGAGTATCGTTGTTTAGACCGTTAGATGATGTCTCACGCTAACAATCTAAACAACAATCATTAAGATCAACACAATGCAAATAGCAAATCCCAAATCTATGTCTAGAGTTTGGTTTTTAAGAGATAAAATTGTTAGGTCATGATTTGTAGAATCTACGTCTAGAGCAAAACAAACCACACATGGATCATTAAGAGAAAACAACATCATCTATATTGATCAAAGACTTTGTTCATATACAATAGATCAACAGCAATACATAAAATCAGAATCAACTACCTCTAACCTCAACATTGAGTGTTTAGCTACCACTTCTCATGGTAGTTTGGATAACAAGTAAAGAGAGGAGATGAATGAGCATCCACGATGAATAATCGAGAATGGATGCGACTTCAGCTTCTCCAAGTGAAAATCCACTCTTTGATGATCAAAATACTGAAAACTATGATTACTAGTGAAAATGAACAAGAGATCCCATCCACATAAAGTGAAAATCTATTTATACACTTCTGAAATCTGCAGGATTCGCACTGCGAGTGCATCATTCGCACTGTGAATGAGATAAAATGGCACCTTAAGTGCCTCTGAGACTTAAACCGCCCCAAGCAGAAATCGTGTGTTCTCAGTGCGAACCATTCCTTCGCACAGCGAATCATTCGCTAGCCCATTCACACTGCGAATAAACTAGCGAGCCAGGACAATCAAATTCCAAAACTTACTGCCAACCTTCGCTAGCATATTCGCACTGTGAAACAACCAGCGAACCCTCGCTAGGAGTTCGCAGTGCGAACTTTTGGTAATTTCAAAAAATGGAACTTTCTGCCACCATTCGCTGGCACCTTCGCTGACGTTCGCAGTGCGAACCTTCGCTAGTCCTTCGCCAGATTCTTCGCACTGCGAATGCTCTGTTGCAGCAACAATTTCAGTGGCAGCTTGCATCCACTCAATGTGTCTCCCATCTTGATCCTTTCATGCCTAAACCTGCACATTAACACACAAATTACAAGCTCCACACATGTATTCCAATGTACGCACTACAACATAATTAACAACTTAAATCTCCCGATTCCGCATGGAAAGTTAATGAAAAATGCCAATTATTGTATACTAATATATAACATGTTTGACATCTAACACCTTACGAACTAACTTGTTTAAGCGGACCATGTGGATGCAAGCTATTCTCATATGCCATATCCAAGATTCATCCTCGTTACTTAGAAGACATACATCACTTGAAGCAATTTTATTTCAATTCAATGTGAATATATTTCCACTTCTTGAGCTTGTATATAGAGTTTCATTTGATTTAGATTTCAACCATTCATCTAGAAGAATCAAATGTAACATTGTTACATTTGTCACATAAATTACTGTAGTAAATAAAGTATGCTTTAACCCTTTAAACAAAAGAACTTCAATAATCGTTGGACTGGGGGACTTACCGAATATACCCAAACCTAAAATCTTTCCCTTATTATTATCATCGTAAGAGGATAATAAGGTTTCATCACCAATCATTTTCTTTGAACAATCGCTATCAAGGTAACATTTAGTGTTCAAAACTATAAATCATTCCTTCAATAAAAACTCAAGTCTTAATTTTAGGTACTCATTGCCATTTTTGGGTCATTTACTGTTAGTTTATTGAATTTTTTTAATAAAAAAATCAAGGATGCGATGAAGAAGATATATTTTTCATTTTTCGCTCATAATGCTTTCTATAAAAGTATGAATAAGGATGCCTTTGTTTTCTCTTATGACTCTTTTAATGAAACATAACATAAAAATGTGATCATCTTTATTACAGTAGTTACATTTTAAGGTTTTGCAATGAGATGTATAGTTATCATTGCAAATATTATTAAAGTTCTTACTATTGTTCTTGGATTCGTAACCAAGACCGTCTTTGTTGTAGGAAGCTCTTTGGTTTCCCAACAAAAGATTCAAGTTATCTCTTCCTTTAGTAATCTTGTCAAGTGTTTTTTGAAGATCGCAAATTTCATTTTTCAAAGCATCACGTTTATCACACTTGACAAGTTTATGTATTTGTTTGTTATAAGGGGAAGAGTTTTGAACTAGATCATTTTGGCTCTCCCTAATATTTTCTATTTCTTTCAACAAGTTTTTATTTTTATATTCTAGAGAAGAAATAGTATCCTTGAAGATAGATACAATTTGTTTTAGATTCTAGGGAAGGAATAATAAGAGGTTGCTTCATCATCTTGATGATTTTCCATGAGATAATTGTTGACTTATTCATTTTCTGAAGACTCCGTGTCATTGTCCTCTAATGTGATGTAAGCCGTATTTCCCTTTTTCTTAGATTTTTTTTAATTTTGATTTTTCTTTTTATCTTGAGAGATTTTTGGTCTGACATGCCCTTTCTTTTGACATTGGTAGCAAGTGGAAATGTATGAAGTTTTTTCTTCACTTTTATCTGGCCCTTCTTTTTGTTGCTTCTGACGCTCCAATAATTTTTCTGAAGTTCTGTACCATATGTGACATGTCACCATCGAAATTGTAATCCTCGACTTTAAGGGCTAGAATTGTTTTTCATCTTCTAACCTTCCTCATCCATGGAAAGTCTTTTTAGCTTCATCTCATGTTCTTGTAATTTACCAAAAAGAGTGTGTGTCCATGGTTTTTTATCCCTAGATTCACAAATTGGTGACTTTAGGTTTCCAACCACGGTTTAGGAATCTAATAATTTTGATAACCAATTCTTCATTTGAAAATGTTTTTCCTAGAATTCTCACATGACTCACGATATGGATAAACCATGTTTGTATTTGATTTATGTTCTCTTAAGGTTTCATTTTGAAAATTTCATACTCGTGAGTTAATGTTCCCAACCGTGCACTTTATACCTCAGTAGTTCCTTCATGGGTAGTTTGGAAGATGTTCTACATTTCTTTTGCAGTCTTGTAGTGAGAGACTCATAAAAACTCATCAAGATCGAGAGCGGTAGTGATGGCATTTTTCGTCTTCAAACTACCTACACATTTTCCTTATCATCTTTATTCCAATCCTTTTTTATGTTTGTTCACTAGAGGATCATCAAATTCATGTGTATGAACAAATGGAACTTCCTTCATAACCTTCCAAAATTTACGATCCATCTCTTTGATGATTAACTTAATCTTCTCTTTTCACAAACTATACCCTTCTCCATTAAAGGATAGGGGTTTGTTTGGTAAATAACACGAAGTCATTTCCTCTTGATAAGTTTTGTCTTTAATAGGAGTTAAGCTATGATGCCACTTGTAGGACAAGTGACTCCAAGCATAAAGGGGGGGGGGGGGGGGGGGGTGAATTGTGATATTTAAAATTCGTGATTAATTTAACTATGTAGTGACTTAAAAACACCAATTTGTGTCAGTAAAGAGACATAGAGAAAAATAATGGAAATAATATGAATGATATATTAAATGACAAAAATTAAAGAGATATGGTTAGACAAATGGCATCAAAATTTGTACAAGTTCGGCTGAATGTTGGCATACTCCGGTCCCTAAGATATCTTCTTGAGAGTTTTAATTGTAATCTTGAGATTTTACAAGTTATCCCCATAAACCTTCGTTACAAGCGAATCGAGAGATTTTACACTGACTTATCCCCCCAACCAAGCACCAGCTTTTTCCATGAGCTAAACTCACCAACCATGTAGAGATTTTACCAACTAATCTCAATAACCAAGCATACCTTTCACCAGTTAGGTTCTAGAACCAAATAGAGTTTTTTTCATGAGTTTATCTCAAAAATCATATAAGAAACTTCAGGAGAACCACAATTTTGAAATAAAAAATAGCACGACACCAATACAATACTTTCCTCACAAGTAGTTTTCATTCACAAGGAACTAAGACAACTTTAGTGAAGACAAACTATAAAAGAGAGATGTGGGAGAATAGTAAAATGTTAAGATATAGGAAAACTCCTAATTCTGGTGTGATTTTAAATGAGGAGAGACCTCTTTTATCTAAGAGAAAATGAGGCTAAAAAATGAAACAATCCATGGTCCGCATCAATGCCATAATCGATTTGGCTAATCGATTATTAACCTCCAATAACTGATTGTTCAAGCCATAAATGGAAGGTTTTGATATTTAGACATTACTCATTATTAAGGGAATGTACCAATAAATTTTAGACTCAAATTTGTGAAAATAATCAATAAGGTCATTAGGTCTAATCAATTATTTAGTTGGAAAAAGTCTCCAATCAATCAAACATTCCCCTAATCATCTAGTTAGGCTCTAAAAACATTTTTAGGTGATTTTATCATATAGAGAGAGGACTTAAAAATATATTATGTGTGTGTGTGTGTGTGTGTGTGTGTGTGTGTGTGTGTGTGTGAGTGAGTGAGAGGGAGAGAGAGAGAGAGAGAGAGAGAGAGTTTCCTTTGTAACTTAGGAGGTACTCTCATACAATCAAAAGAATATGGTAACTCGGACAGACACGACTAAGAGAGCTTTCACTCTTCCTCTCTTTCACAACTATGAGGATTTCAAGTTCCTTTTCCATATACACCTATCATATAAGAACTTCATTGGAACCTTGAATCTCCTACTTGACGAGGCTTGAGGATTTTTCAAGTTAACCACCATCATCAAAGAGTTGGAAAGATATCACTACCAACTTTAACAAGCATCAACATTGTCGTCCTTAAAACATCAAGAAAGTCAACAATGTCAGGATCATTAGCTTAGTTCTTTCAAACAAATAGATCCACAAGATTTTGACTATCAATGAGAATGCCCTTTCTTTAGCTACTGAGAATCTAAGGAAGGCTATAAAACATTTCAAGGAGAAGGAGACCTCCCAATCAAAAGTCTAGGAAATTTCAAAAACGAAAATAGGTTTGTGGAAGAGATTGAATCTGCTTTGACATAAGCTCAAAAGTATTTGAAGGCTTCGAAATCTGAAAGGGAATTCTTAAAGGATAAACTCTTAAGCTTTGTGGTTGAAAACTATGCTTGTCTCCATTAATCCTTTGAGAATACCTTGTCACATGTTTCAACTTCTCTATTTTGAATTTTAAATATCTAGAAAGAGTATCCATGCTAACAGAGAATCATGGACTGGAAAGTAGTTCTATTATTGGCAAGTTTGCATCTTAGTTTCCTTCACTTTTGACCTGGATTTTGTAATGGCCATGTTGGCTTGCTTCTTTAAGGTGGAGCATTTTTTATTGACATTAGTTAAGCCAGCTCTTTGAATGTTAAGGTCTTTAGGGTAGAACTCCCTGGGCTTAAATTACCTACAGTATATTTCTGTTTTGGCCTGTTTGGTGGAGGCATCAGTGAAGGCGGTTGATGACCTTTTGGTAAGTGTACCAATAATGTTGAAGTAATAATTAAAAAGATCGTCTCCATGAGGATTGTAATTTAACAAATAAATTATGTGCGGATAAAATAGTAATAATTGCGGGGTTTTTTATTTTATCTGGTTTTAAAACAAGAACGAAAAAACTAAGAGAATAAAAGTCAAAAAGAGGAAAGAAATTAGGTCTTTTATATCGAATCCCCTTATTTTTACCTGTTGATGAACTATGTATTTATTGAGTTTATATTAAATTATTATCTCATTATGAACAAATAAGACCGCTTCACCCAATTCCTTGTTGTGCAACTCACTAATTTATATGATAATTCCCTAATTACCTAGGCCAAATAAAAGTTAAATTAGGTGTTCTAAGTGCATTAATTTAAAAGTAACAACTTATAATTACTCATCCCTAGTTAGTTACAAAGTCGAATAAATTGCTTTAAATTAGATAAGTAGACTAACGGTCAGAAAATCCTACATATCTAGATTGATTTGTATGCTCGTAAACAATAAAATGTATTAAAGTCAAGAACAATTTAAATAAGACAATAATAAGAAAGGTACTCAATAAATCTCAAACAAACATATGATCCAACAGAGTAATAATAAGGTTTATCTCAAAAGACCTAATATAGGGAAACTTAGCTACTTAATGATAAATTAGCAAATACCATGAGTTAATAAGTCTTCATCATCAAAATCTATGGAAGAATAGGTCTCAAATGACTCTAATGCTCTAAAAAGTTTCTCCTTGAATATCCTTACCCATCACTTTATCTGTAGGTTTCAGAACTCCCAAAAAGAAGCCAAAATTGCCTTTAAATAACAATCTGCGTGTCAGCCAAAAAGTGTCCCGTCGCGCCACGATGCAGTAGCATTGTGTCGGTATGCAAACCTCATCACGCCATAATAAGATACATCACGCGCACAAGAATTCCAGAAGAAAATGCTTCATTTCTTTGCTAACCAAGCCACATTACAACCCTTGAAGTCCTTGTGATTTGTGTTTTTATGCTTTCAATATGAATTTTTGGATGAATGCATAATTTGACCTAGATGTTAGCAAGATTGTTGGGTGTGAGTCAAGACCCTCATGTTTGTTTTTAATCGTCAGTATACAACGCCATGGGCGACAAATATACATGAGTTTAATAAATACATATACAACAACCCAACAAAGAAGAAATACACAAAGAAGAAGAGAAATAAACCAAACATCTCTCGGTTCATTTGGAGGAATACACAAAGAATTTTACTTGGAGGAATATGTCATCAGTGTTCTTGGTATCGATGATTGACGCCATCTTCTCTACCACGTTGGACAACCAATAAATGTATTTTTTTTAAATTAACATGACAAAATTGTTTGAAATGATGTCATAAAAGCATTGTCACATAACCATTTTCATATCAATGCATAAATTAAAATGTCAACTATACAAATTTAAAGGGAATAAAAAATCCAAAAAAAAAGTTAAATAGGAGAATCAAGGTTCAATTTTTTTAAAGGTACTAAAAAATAAATAAAAAATCAAAATAGGAAAATAAAAAATACATTTAATCCTATAATAAATTTTAAAAGACATAAAAATAATATTATATTAAATTAAAATGACATTTCTTTGTTAACCAAGCCACATTACAACCCTTAAAGTCCTTGTGATTTGAGTTTTTATGCTTTCAATATGAATTTTTGGATGAATGCATAATTTGATCTAGATGTTAACAAGATTGTTGGGTGTGAGTCAAGTCCCTCATGTTTGTTTTTAATCGTCAGTATACAACGCCATGGGCGACAAATATACATCAGTTCAAAGTAAATACATATACAACAACCCAACAAAGAAGAAATACACAAAGAAGAAGAGAAATAAATCAAACATCTCTCGGTTTGTCGGCGCCGATCGATGAGAAATCCACCCCAGATTAATCATGTGCAAGCTTCAATGTTGTTTTCTAAGCTAATCCTACTGAAAAATGAGTTTGATGGAGTTGGGAACAAAAATCCCCAAAACCATAACCTAAAAAATGAATGAAATGACTTAAATAGTATTTCAAAATCCGTCAAGTTTGCAAAGCGAACATCAAAAATTGGCACTTAAGTGCCTCAGAATAGCTAAACCGCCTCTGCGTTTCTGCAGAAGTTTGCAATGCGAGCTTTTATTCGCTAGAAAGTTTGCAATGCGAACTTTGGTCCCTTTTTCTACTGCCTCAAGTCTGGGATCATTCGTTGGGAAGTTCGCAAAGCGAACATTCGCTGGAAAGTTCGCAAAGCGAACTTGACAGCAAACCAGCCCTTATTTTGACCACAACTTCTGAATCGTAACTCAGATTGACGCATGGTCGGAAGCGCTGGAAAGCTTATTTAATGCTCTATACAACAATGGAAAAATATCATTGCTTGAATACCTACAAAAATGAGAAAAAAATCAATTAAACTCAATGATATTTACATGATACACAAAATATACTCTATAACGTAAACTAAACGTATTTACAAATAAAGCGGGGTTTATTCGTACGATATTAACAAAAAGTATCGATAAGTGGAACAAAACTTATATACAAAAATAGTTACAATTTACACTTATCAGCATCATACAAAGATTTTTCTCCAACCAGAGTCTACCTTTTCTTAAGAGACTTGGATAGTCTCAGCCTCCTCTTGGGCTTCATGCAAGTTAGACTTGGAAAGTCTCACCCTTATAGTCTCCTCTTATACTTAACACAAGGACCTTCAAGCTTCCTAAAAACATAGGATAGATCTTAATTATCTTTACCAATACATCAATTCCCAGAAGAGTTAAAACCTCTAAGGTTTTTAAACTCATCTTTAAATCCCTCCTGACCCCCAACAAGGCTTGACTTTCACTTTAAAAATTCCCAGCCAGGGTCAGATTGACATCAACAAATCCTTAAAGGAATCAGAGCCTCATGGCATATGATAATTCAACTCTTCTCCAATCACCAACAAAAGTTAGTTTCCCTCTAGATTCCCCAACACAATTTAGGCCTTCTCCTGGATTTGAATAAATCCTCAGCAAGAGTCAGCCTCCTCTTATGCTTTATATAATGATTTTCCCAGTCAGCCTCAATCGTGGGCTTTGTACAAGACAAATATCATACTTCCCAGTTGAGTCAATTTTTTTTAAGCTATACTCAAAATCTTCAGCTTTATCATCTTGGGCTTCAAACAAATTACCCAAATAAAACATCTCCAGTGGAGTCAGTTTTCAACTTTTTTTAGCTTTAACCTTGGTCTTTGATCAAGGCACAAAATCCATTATCCCCACAGATGAGACCATGAGTCCTCTCTGTAGGAGGGCATTTCCTCTATACATCACATATCAAAACAAACAATCAAAACCTTTTTCCACATAATTGATGTAAGTGACACACCTGTTGATTCAAAATCCAAGCTGGAGTCCCTCCTCATGGTTAAAATTTCTCTTTCATCTAACAGCTATAAGTGGCAAGCCTTTGGATTCTACACATCCAAGCCAATGTCCCTCTTTTAGCATGAAAGATTCATAAAGGAAAAAGTGGCATTATTCTACAATGAGTTAAAGCTTCTTCCATCATGATATTTCTCTTATATAGGAAATTATGGCATTGCTGGATTTCACACATCCCAATTAAAGTAATTTCCCTTATAACTAATTACCTGACATTTTGTGATGAATATGTGAGATATCTCCCTTTAGAGATGAGAAATTCTCTCTCAATAAAACTTTAGCTTCAATCTTGGGTTTTGAACAAGACACAAATACTCTGTTAGCTTCAATCTTGGGCTTTGAACAAGACACCAAAGTTTCTGATTGCCCTGATTTCCCAAATCTCGTTACGGGTATACGTAGGCATAAGATTGTGAAATCTTAGCGAGCACACAAATAAAAAATCTTAGGTCAAGCACCTTCCCAAAAACAAAAGAAAACCCTAAAACAACAAAAACATTTTCTCAACCTTCACAAAGGAGAAACTTTCCTCAATCAACGGCAGATAGACTTAAGAAAGCATTTCAAACAGTAGAAAATATATGCAAACGAAGGTTCCTATAGATTACTATAGATACTCTGGGTGTTAATAGCTTCCCTTTGTATAACCAAACCCCGATCCCCGATGTCTTAGCATTTGTTAAAGAAAACACTTGCACGCAGGGTTAGTTTAAGATATCTTCCCCTTCCTTTTAAGCTTCATAGGCTAAATAGAGAAATCAGAAACTAGCACCAAAAGCGGTTGTGGTCGCGTCACAAAAACCGACGCTACAAGAAGCAATTTAGAGAGAGAGATTTTTTTATTTAATTTTTAAAATTAAATTATTCAAGAGAGAATACTTAAAAAGAATACTTTTTAGGAAATTTAAAAATTAAATAAATTTTTGCAAGAAATTAATTAATTTTTATTATAAAATTTAAAAAACTGAAAATAATAAATAAAATATGATCCATTGGATTTATAAAATGAGATGGATGGATTAGATCAATCCATATGGTTAGTTGGATGGATTGGATCCAATTCATTAAGAGAATTTTTGTTGAATTGATGGATTAAATGTATTATTTATTGGATGAATCAGATGGATATTGTCTAAATGGATTTTATTGTCACCCCTAATTTTAGGATTTACAATTAAGTCTAATCCATCTATTTTAGGCAAGATTTTTAGAGATTGAGATTTGATTCATGTCTTGGTGAGCAAGATTATGAATCTGGAAGGGAATGTGACCAAGCGCAAGATTTAATATGGAGACATTGTAATTTGGAAGAATATCTCTTCCTTTATTAGTTTTTTTATTTAACGCATACAATAAAGATTTAAAAATAAAAAATTAATTTTGAAAATACTCCTATATAAAAAAACGAAAAATAGTAATTAAATAATCGAAAAATGATCTTTTTACCCTTTTTAATGAAAACACACAAAATAGAAAATAAATATAAAAAGTAATGCAATGGGTGGACAAAATTGGGGTATGACAATAGGGTGTCTGCTTTAGAATTGGTATTATTAAGACACGATTCCTAACATAGAAAGAAATGCTTATTCCATCAGTCCAAAAGTATATTAGAAGATTTGTCCCATTGAGCATCGTCCTCGCAAGCTCTTCTAGAGATATAATTTTCCTATGTACTACATAATATTTTTACGGAGTTCGTCGAGTGGAAAAATTATTCTGAATACCTTTCTCGTTACAAAATATTTCGAATTCCTCAATTCAGAATTCTCCACCATGATCACTTCTGATGGATACAATGCTTACTCCTTTCTTGTTCTGGATAACCTTGACTAGTTTTTGAAAGGTAGCAAACATGTCTATTTTTTAGATAAGAATAATGTTCAGGTGTAGCAATAGTAGTCATCCACAACTACAAGGATGTAGACGTTACCCCTAGACTTATAGCTCTAGATGGTCGAAAGAGATCCATGTAGAGCAATTGTAAAGGCCAATTTGTGGAAAAAGAATTTATGCTTTAAAAGAATTTGTTATTTTCTTACCTTTTTGGCATGCATCACATAATATGTTCTTTTTAAAATTAAAGTCTGGGACACCGACTACGAGATCTTTACGAACTAACTTGTTTAAGCGGTCCATGTGGATGCAAGCTATTCTCATATGCCATATCCAAGATTCATCCTCGTTACTTAGAAGACATACATCACTTGAAACAATTTTATTTCAATTCAATGTGAATATATTTCCACTTCTTGAGCTTGTAAATAGAGTTTCATTTGATTTAGATTTCAACAATTCATCTAGAAGAATCAAATGTAACATTGTTACATTTGTCACATAAATTACTGTAGTAAATAAAGTATGCTTTAACCCTTTAAACAAAAGAACTTTAATAATCGTTGGACTAGGGGACTTGCCGAATATACCTAAACCTAAAATCTTTCCCTTATTATTATCACTGTAAGAGGATAATAAGGTTTCATCACCAATCATTTTCTTTGAACAATCGCTATCAAGGTAACATTTAGTGTTCAAAACTATAAATCATTCCTTCAATAAAAACTCAAGTCTTAATTTTAGGTACTCATGCCATTTTTGGGTCATTTACTATTAGTTTATTGAATTTTTTTAATCAAAAAATCAAGGATGCGATGAAGAAGATATATTTTTCATTTTTCGCTCATAATGCTTTCTATAAAAGTATGAATAAGGATGCCTTTGTTTTCTCTTATGACTCTTTTAATGAAACATAACATAAAAATATGATCATCTTTATTACAGTAGTTACATTTTAAGGTTTTGCAATGAGATGTATAGTTATCATTGCAAATATTATTAAAGTTCTTACTATTGTTCTTGGATTCGTAACCAATACCGTCTTTGTTGTAGTAAGCTCTTTGGTTTCCCAACAAAAGATTCAAGTTGTCTCTTCCTTTAGTAATCTTGTCAAGTGTTTTTTGAAGATCGCAAATTTTATTTTTCAAAGCATCACATTTATCACACTTGACAAGTTTATGTACTTCTTTGTTATAAGGGGAAGAGTTTTGAACTAAATCATTTTGGCTCTCCCTAATATTTTCTATTTCTTTCAACAGGTTTTTATTTTTATATTCTAGAGAAGAAATAGTATCCTTGAAGATAGATTTAATTTGTTTTAGATTCTAGGGAAGGAATAATAAGAGGTTGCTTCATCATCTTGATGATTTTCCATGAGACAATTGTTGACTTATTCATTTTTTGAAGGCTCCATGTCATTGTCCTTCAATGTGATGTAAGCCTTATTTTCCTTTTTCTTAGATTTCTTTTAATTTTGATTTGTCTTTTTATCATGAGAGATTTTTGGTCTGACATGCCCTTTCTTTTGACATTGGTAGCAAGTGGAAATGTATGAAGTTTTTTCTTCACTTTTATCTGGTCCTTCTTTTTGTTGCTTCTGACGCTCCAATAATTTTTCTGAAGTTCTGTACCATATGTGACATGTCACCATCGAAATTGTAATCCTCGACTTTAAGGGCTAGAATTGTTTTTCATCTTCTAACCTTCCTCATCCATGGAAAGTCTTTTTAGCTTCATCTCATGTTCTTGTAATTTACCAAAAAGAGTGTGTGTCCATGGTTCTATATCCCTAGATTCACAAATTTTAGTGACTTTAGGTTTCCAACTACGGTTTAGGAATATAATGATTTTGATAACCAACTCGTCATTTGAAAATGTTTTTCCTAGAATTCTCACATGACTCACGATATGGGTAAACCATGTTTGTATTTGATTTATGTTCTCTTCAGGTTTCATTTTGAAAATTTCATACTCGTGAGTTAATGTGCCCAACCGTGCACTTTATACCTCAGTAGTTCCTTCGTGGGTAGTTTGGAAGATGTTCTACATTTCTTTTGCAGTCTTGTAGTGAGAAACTCATAAAAACTCATCAAGATCGAGAGCGGTAGTGATGGAAGTTTTCGTCTTCAAACTACCTACACATTTTCCTTGTCATCTTTATTCCAATCCTTTTTTATGTTTGTTCACTAGAGGATCATCAAATTCATGTGTATGAACAAATGGAACTTCCTTCACAACCTTCCAAAATTTACGATCCATCTCTTTGATGATTAACTTAATCTTCTCTTTTCACAAACTATACCCTTCTCCATTAAAGGATAGGGGTTTGTTTAGTAAATAACATGAAGTCATTTCCTCTTGATAAGTTTTGTCTTTAATAGGAGTTAAGCTATGATGCCACTTGTTGGACAAGTGACTCCAAGCATAAAGGGGGGGGGGGGGGGGGGGGGGGGGGGGAATTGTGATATTTAAAATTCGTGATCAATTTAACTATGTAGTGACTTAAAAACACCAATTTGTGTCAGTAAAGAGACATAGATAAAAATAATGGAAATAATATGAATGATAACTTAAATGACAAAAATTAAAGAGATACGGTTAGAAAAATGGCATCAAAATTTGTACAAGTTCGGCTGAATGTTGGCCTACTCCGGTCCCTAAGATATCTTCTTGAGAGTTTTAATAGTAATCTTGAGATTTTACAAGTAATCCCCATAAACCTTCGTTACAAGCGAATCGAGAGATTTTACACTGACTTATCCCCCAACCAAACACGAGCTTTTTCCATGAGCTAAACTCACGAACCATGTAGAGATTTTACCAACTAATCTCAATAACCAAACATACCTTTCACCAGTTAGGTTCTAGAACCAAATAGAGTTATTTTCATGAGTTTATCTCAAAAATCATATAAAAACTTTAGGAGAACCACAATTTTGAAATAAAAAATAGTACGACACCAATACAATACTTTCCTCACAAGTAGTTTTCATTCACAATGAACTAAGACAACTTTAGTGAAGACAAACTATAAAAGAGAGATGTGGGAGAATAGTAAAATGTTAAGATATAAGAAAACTCCTAATTCTGGTGTGATTTTGAATGAGGAGAGACCTCTTTTATTTAAGAGAAAATTAGGCTAAAAAATGAAACAATCCATGGTCCGCATCAAGGCCATAATCGATTTGGCTAATCGATTATTGACCTCCAATAATTGATTGTTCAAGCCATAAATGGAAGGTTTTGATATTTAGACATTACTCATTATTAAGGGAATGTACCAATAAATTTTAGACTCAAATTTGTGAAAATAATCAATAAGGTCATTAGGTCTAATCAATTATTTAGTTGGAAAAAGTCTCCAATCAATCAGACATTCCCCTAATCATCTAGTTAGGCTTTGAAAACATTTTTAGGTGATTTTATCATATACAGAGAGGACTTAAAATATATTAGGGGTGTGTGTGTGTCTGTGTGTGTGTGTGTGTGAGAGAGAGAGAGAGAGAGAGAGAGAGAGGGAGAGAGTTTCCTTTGTATCTTAGGAGTTACTCTCATACATTCAAAAGACTATGGTAACTCGGACAGACACGACTAAGAGAGCTTTCACTCTTCCTCTCTTTTACAACTATGAGGATTTCAAGTTCCTTTTCCATATACGCCTATCATATAAGAACTTCATTGGAACCTTGAATCTCCTACTTGACGAGGCTTGAGGATTTTTCAAGTTAACCACCATCATCAAAGAGTTGGAAAGATATCATCACCAACTTCAACAAGCATCAACATTGTCGTCCTTAAAACATCAAGAAAATCAACAATGTCAGGATCATTAGCTTAGTTCTTTCAAACAAATATATCCACAAGATTTTGACTGTCAATGAGAATGCTCTTTCTTTAGCTACTGAGAATCTAAGGAAGGCTATAAAACATTTCAAGGAGAAGGAGACCTCTCAATCAAAAGTCTAGGAAATTTCAAAAAGGAAAATAGGTTTGTGGAAGAGGTTGAATCTGCTTTGACATAAGCTCAAAAGTATTTGAAGGCTTCGAAATCTGAAAGGGAATTCTTAGAGGTTAAACTCTTAAGCTTTGTGGTTGAAAACTATGCTTGTCTCCATTAATCCTTTGAGAATACCTTGTCACATGTTTCAACTTCTCTATTGTGAATTTTAAATATCTAGAAAGAGTATCCATGCTAACAGAGAATCATGGACTGGAAAGTAGTTCTATTATTGGCAAGTTTGCATCTTAGTTTCCTTCACTTTTGACCTGGGTTTTGTAATGGCCATGTTGGCTTGCTTCTTTAAGGTGGAGCATTTTGTATTGACATTAGTTAAGCCTGAAAAGTGTCAGCTCTTTGAATGTTAAGGTCTTTTGGGTAGAACTCCCTGGGCTTAAATTACCTACCGTATATTTCTGTTTTGGCCTGTTTGATGGAGGCATTAGTGAGGGCGGTTGATGACCTTTTGGCAAGTGTACCAATAATGTTGAAGTAATAATTAAAAAGATCGTCTCCATGAGTATTTTAATTTAACAAAGAAATAATGTGCGGATAAAATAGTAATAATTGCGGGGGTTTTTATTTTATCTGGTTTTAAAACAAGAACGAAAAAACTAAGAGAATAAAAGTCAAAAAGAGAAAAGAAATTAGGTCTTTTATATCGAATCCCCTTATTTTTACCTGTTGATGAACTATGTATTAATTGAGTTTATATTAAATTATTATCTCATTATGAACAAATAAGACCGCTTCACCCAATTCCTTGTTGTGCAACTCACTAATTTATATGATAATTCCCTAATTACCTAGGCCATATAAAAGTTAAATTAGGTGTTCTAAGTGCATTAATTTAAAAGTAACAACTTATAATTACTCATCCCTAGTTAATTACAAAGTCGAATAAATTGCTTTAAATTAGATAAGTAGACTAACGGTCAGAAAACCCTACATATCTAGATTGATTTGTATGCTCGTAAACAATAAAATGTATTAAAGTCAAGAACAATTTAAATAAGACAATAATAAGAAAAGTACTCAATAAATCTCAAACAAACATATGATCCAGCAGAGTAATAATAAGGTTTATCTCAAAAGACCTAATATAGGGAAACTTAGCTACTTAATGATAAATTAGCAAATACCATTAGTTAATAAGTCTTCATCATCAAAATCTATGGAAAAATAGGTCTCTAATGACTCTAATGCTCTAAAAAATTTCTCCTTGAATATCCCTACCCGTCACTTTATCTCTATGTTTCAGAACTCCCAAAAAGAAGCCAAAATTGCCTTTAAATAACAATTTGCGTGTCAGCCAAAAAGTGTCCCGTCGCGCCACGATGCAGTAGCATTGTGTCAGTATGCAAGCCCCATCACGCCATAATAAGATACATCACGCGCACGAGAATTCCAGAAGAAAATGCTTCATTTTCTTCATGTATTCTTCAAAAATTTCACTAAGTCTTTATTTCTCCTTTGTGATATATTTTTGATCAATTCTTCACACTTTGGAATGACTTTTGCTTCTTATTCTTCCAAATTCACCCTAATTTTCTCATAAAAATCACGTAATGACGACTGTCATCAGCGGTAAAACATCTCTTTTCACCTAGGAATTCTAGCTCTTCCGAGATTGTGTGTGAGGTTTCTATATCATTGAGGGATATGTCTTTCTTCAGCCGAGCTCTTCAACTTCTTAGTTCCATATGTAATCATGAAATGAATTTCCCTAGTGGTTGATTGAGTTTTTTTTCTTCTATCCACACAGGACATGTGCGCGTTTTTCTGCCAAGTTTCACTTTGATCCCTATAATCTTTTTCAAACTCCCATCGGTAGGATTCTCTTGGAGACCTCTGCTTAGCCATCATTTTGAACATGCTTCATTGTTGTAAAGTGTTTCTTGATATCAATGTCTTGGAAGCATTTTTTCAAGTTATTTTCAGTGAATTAAATTCTAATTTTTGTGATGAGAGAATGTGGAATTCCATACCTAGCCATGATACTTCTCTTAATGTGGTTGGGAACTTTGCTAACAACTAATTTTTGATATATTTGGTGAAGTAATTCACCCACAATCAGAAATCTTAACTCCCATAGAGCCATTGGGAAAGGACTAAGGATATCCATGCCTCTCTATGAGAAGGACTATGGCACAATTAGAGTATTAAGTTTAGATGGAAAGGTAATGTGAACGTCTATGTGCTTATGACACCTTTCAATATTCATCACACATTCCTTGGCATCCTCGACCATTCAAGGCCAATAATTTCATTCTCTAAGGACTTTCTTAGACAAAGCCCTTCTCGGATATACCTATATGAAATTTGATGAAGGTGTATTTGGCTTCATAATGCTTTACACATTTAATAATGAGGACAGAAAGACATCTCTTGTATAGCTTTCCCCATATGATCAAGTATGAGAGTCTTATTTTTTTATACAAGCCTGGATTCGACTAGATCTGTTGGCAAAATTCTATTCAAAATATATGTCATTAACAAGGTGAACCATGATAGATCTTTCATTCCTGCTATCACAATAGACACATTAAACCTTCTAGACAGACATTTAATGAAATAATGGTTAATGCCTTTCATTCTTGTGCTTACCAATTTTCATAGGACGCCTGCCCTCATGTTCAGCTCCTTTAGAATATGTAAAATTTTATATGCCCTGAATGAGCTCAACCTATATTTGACTATGGCTACATAAAAATGCCTTAAGAGATCTTTTTTATGACTCATCCTCATCTCTAATTCCAATTGAGCCCGGCGATGAAGGCTTCATACTCGACTTGGTTATTGGTGATAGAGAAATCAAAATATATAGATACCTATATTATGATCCCTTCGTCGCTCTCAAGAATGAAGTTGACTCGACTTCCTTTGTTGTTTAATGATCAGTCTACAAAGAGGTTTTACATTGTGCGTGGCTTAGAGGTGGTCAATGTTAACTCATCAATGAAGTGTGCAAAGACCTGGGATTTGAGGGCCTTTCTGGGTTCTAAAGATATGTCAAACTCTTAAATCTCAATAGACCACTATGTCATCTACTGTGGCAAATATGGTGTGAAAAGGAATTTCTTTAAAGTTCGATTGGTGTAAATCAATATTAAGTGGGATAGAAAATAACATCGCGGTTTATTTAAAGATATTACTAGAGGAATGGATTTAATTTCAATCTTTTGGAAGAAAGTTTCAGGACCTACTAGTGCCTTGGAGATAAAATACTTTGGTTTTTGGTTGGTGCCTACCTCCCTCACGAGGACAACACTTACTGCTTCTACTAATACTTCTAGATAGATAAACATGTCTCCTTGATAATGGGAATTTACAAGACTAGGGAACTGGAGAGAGTGAGATTCACTTGTGATAAGGTTTTCTTGCACTTTGATGTCCATTTAAATTGTACCTCCTTTTTCAGGATCCTATAGAACGAAAGTGTGTGTTGGGAAAATCTTGAAATGAACTTGTTAAGGGCGATGAGCATCCCATTCAGCTTCATTATTCTCTCATTTATGGACAAAGTCTCAATTTTGATGATTGCATCACATTTCTTCAGGTTGGCTTCAATTTCCCTCTCTGTGAGGTATAATCCCATGAATTTATCGCCCTTAACTCCAAATATGAACTTCTTTAGCTAAAGTCTCATGTTCTATTAGAATATATTGTTGAACACGACTTTAAGGGGATTTCATGTAGTTGCTCCTCCTCGAACTTGAATTTGATATCATACATGTACACCTTCAATATTTTTCCTATCTCTTACTCAAAAGTTTTGTTCATCATCCTTTGGTACATTGCACATGTATTTTTTCAAACCAAAGAGCATTACATTGTACATGTAATTAGCGTGTTTTGTCATTAATCTTGTCTTGTCCTACTTCTTCTTGAACATTGGAATTTGATTATATCCAGAATAGGCATCCATGAACAATAAAAGCTTGTATCATAATGAGTTTTCCATCAATTTATCAATGTTGGGGAGAAGGGATGAATCTTTAGGACATGCTTTGTTAAGGTTAGTATAATTAATGCACATGCACAACTTTCTAGACACTTTTTTGGTCAATACCACGTTAGACCACCATTATGTGTACCTCAACTTGAAAAAGAATTTTACTTGGAGGAATATGTCATCAGTGTTCTTAGTATCAATGATTGACGCCATCTTCTCTACCACGTTGGACAACCATTAAATGTATTTTTTTTAATTAACATGACAAAATTGTTTGAAATGATGTCATAAAAGCATTGTCACATAACCATTTTCATATCAATGCATAAATTAAAATGTCAACTATACAAATTTAAAGGAAATAAAAAATCCAAAAAAAAGTTAAATAGGAGAATCAAGGTTCAATTTTTTTAAAGGTACTAAAAAAATCAAAATAGGAAAATAAAAAATACATTTAATCCTATAATAAATTATAAAAGACATAAAAAAATATTATATTAAATTAAATCAAAATGCATCTTCTTCCTAAAGTTTATGCAAACCCAAAAAAATATAGGAAAGCAGAACCATGAACAAACACTAAAACTCAGACCGGTGTCAAGGTACGGGGTCATTAATTCACGGGTCAGATCATATCAGGTCATTAATTCACGGATCAGACCGATAGATCACTGGTCGGACTGCATGATTGTTGATTCAACATAAAAAAATTTAATTGACATAAATTATGATTATAATTTTTTTTTTTAATTTTCTATAAAATCTACACAACTTTTCAATGATCAAACTCAATAAATCCAATAATAAAATTCATGTAACGCAAAAATAATTTTTTTTTAATAAATGATAACACAAAATCATTATTATATAGTCATCATTTCATATTCAAAACCATCTTAAATACACATCATATCATCAAACAAAAGCAAATTAATGAGTACTAATCCTTTAGCAAGTTATGTTAGATGAGATTTAGAAGAATATGAATAATCTCATTTGGCAAAATGATCATGAGGAAGCTTCTAAACTTTGGTGGTTAGCTTTTCACATGTGGCAGACATGGTTTTTGGTCCAAAAAGAGCTTGACCTGGTTAATAACCACCAGTTTCCTACTAGTTGGAGCCCGCCTAGGGAAGGATGGATGAAATGTAATGTGGATGCGGTGTTTAATAATCATAGTGGTACTTTTAATAGGGGTTGGTGTGTGCATGATCATATAGGGAATTTCATTTCTGTAGGTATGTCGTGGGATCCTGGAACTTTGTATGTTTATGATGCTGAAGCTTTGACTCTTAAAGAAGCTATCCACGAAGCTATTGAATTACATATGGAGAAAGTGGTTTTCGAAAGCGATTCTAAAAAAATAGGTCAAGTCATTCAATCCAATCATAACGGTGGATCTGAGTTTTATTTTATTACTAATTCCACAAAAGCTTTGTTGTTAGTTAACCCAACCTTTGAGGTAAAGTTCATTAAATGTCAAACGAATGTGGTTGCCCACTATCTTGTTAGGGTGGCCAATTCTTAGCCTAGACGTAATGCGTTTAATTTCATTTCTCTTTGTATTGAACATTTCTTGATTAATGATATGCATTAAGTTTGTTTTGTTAAAAAAAACCTTTAGCAAGATCACCTAAAATAAAAAACAAATACTAAATGCAAAGAAAAAAATGTAACATTAAAATTGAATAAAAATAGAAATAATGCAAATAAAACTAGCAAAGCCAGCAATAATAACGAAATTAAATAATAACAATTAATCATACAATCAAGAAGAAGATTGATTATGAGAGTTACGAGTTTGAGGTAAATTAATAAATGAGAGGAAGATTCTTAAGAATTTGAAAATTTTATTTTTTGAGTTGAGATACAAGGGAGGAAATGTTGTATTAATTTTGGACATTTCTTACTTCTTATCCACAGGTTGAAACAAATTCATTGATTCACTGATTTGTTCGATAAATTGGTTAGATCACATTGATTTTTACCTGATTAATTGCATGTTTAATCTTTAGACATTTTCAATCTATCTTACGCTCCTGTTCATGATCTTATCGATCCAATCAATTGAGTCAATCTAAATTTTAAAACACTACTTAGGCAAATTAGTCATTTCTACCCATAAAAACATTTGCAGTAAAAGGAGCCATAAGAAAAACAAGTTCTACAATCAATCCTGGAAAAACATTAAAAACAACATTCTTGCTTTGCTTAGATCTGAATTTAAGATCCTTTAAATTTTTTGTTTGAAATCATAATATTGCACAAAACAAATGTGTATTTGAATTTCACAATTTTACTGCACTGAAAAATAATTCGGAAAAACGAATAGAAATCAAGAAAAACACATTTGTTGTTTCGATGGTAGCTATAGTGAGAGATTTTAATAGGTCTCTCACATAAGCGAGCAACTATTTATATATAGTGAGAGATTTTAATAGGTCTCTTCCAATAATATTATTCTTACTTATGTGTTTGGTAGAAATTAAAGTTTTTTAAGAATAATTGTAAATTTGTTTAATTGAAAATTACAAAAAAAAATTAAAAATTAAAATAAATGTGATTAGTAATGGAAAGTTATAGTTGGTTGAATTTATTTCCATGTGAATGCTATATTCTTACTCTTTAAGCATTGTAATAAAAATAAAAGAATCATGTGTAAATATTATTTCGAAGAATAAAAAATATCTTAGAATAATTTTTTAAAACTTGAATCAAACATATGAATATTGTATTCCCATAATCACATTCCTAAGAATAATTTTTCTAACCTTAAAACAAACACACCCTAAGAAAACGCTACTCACCAACCTATTGTTTCATCAATCAATTTCTTCCTCTTCTATTTCTTCTTCTTTTTCTTTTATTCCTCTCTTTTTCTTTAATTTTTCTCCTTAAGTCCTAAATAAAAACTCAAATTCCTATTGCTAATAAAAAAAATGGAAAGGAAAGATTTTTGCCATGAAAAATAAATCCAGATTTCTCTATCAATAAAAAAAGGAAAGGACATATTTATAATGTCAATAAAAAAAACTCATTAAATTCGTCAAAGCTTCATCGTTGACTTATATTGTTAATAAAAAAACTCAAAATTCTCTTAACCAAAATAATATTTGCATTAAAAAAATTAAATCTTTGATAAAATTAAAGAATAAATTTAGAAAAATTAGTAAGAGAATGAAGAAAGAAGGTTGGAGTTAAGAACTCAGTTAATTTTTAATCTGCATCCATAAATATGGATTTCACCAAAAACAAATATAATTGAGAATGAAGAAATTTTGATTTATGGATTTTTTAGATTGAAATGAAAAGGAGGTGTGAATAAGAATATGGAACATTCTAGAAGAAGATGGAGAAAACACATTGATGTTCTAGAGTTTAAATTGAGGTCACTTCCATTCTTATTTTAATTGACATAATTTATTTTATTTGTAATATAGTATTATAAAAAATGATAATTATTATATAATTAATCCAATTGACACATTTAACGTCACATTAAAAAAATTACACCAATTTCTATAATAAATAAAAAAGGGTGACTAAAATTGTTTAAAGATAAAATAGAGGATTGATTTATTAAATGAGAGCTATAAAGTGTAATTCTTTTAATAAATAATTTAATGATTGGAATTTATCATTTAATAGTGAACAACCTGCACTTCTATATTTAATGTCTTTGAACAATTACAATCTATGTTGGTAGAAAAAAATAATAAACAAAAGTATTTATAAAAAATAAATAAAACTAACTTAGATGTTTCCTTTATTGGGGTTTTAAAGTTAAATAATCAAATTAGAAATATATGTGGATTGAATATTTGAACCAGAACTTCAAAAAAAAAAATAATAATAACTATTGGTTTAAGTATTTAAAACACATGAATCCTTTAGTAAGTTCATATGATAGGGGGTATAATTCTAAAAGAGACATGCAAGTCCAATTTTCAAGAAATGGACATTTTGTTTCGACCAAAAACATCACACTGTTTTTGTTTTGGGCCCAAACTTTTACAACTCCTAATATACTTTCGGATTTAACCAGCCACTCCTATTTAATTTTATAATTTCAAAATTGCTCCTGTTCAAATTGAAATCAAATTTGCTTACAATTTTTTTTGAAGATAATTTAAAATTTTCGATGCAATTAAAATTTTCGATAATGTATTCAGAATTTTCGGTATGGACTAATATTGGAATTTTCAAAAAATTTCAAAAAGCTTGAAATTTTACCGGTATTTTTAAAAAATGCCATGTTATATATGAAATTTCAACCAATGTGAAATTTCCGGTAGTTCAATTTTATAAGATTTTCAACGGTTAGGACTTTGCCGACAGTTTTGTACGGCTGTGATTGCACCTAACATTTTGTGTGCTCTAGAATGAATTCAAAGTTGTATAAATAAGGGTCATTTGTTGTTGAAAAAAACATCTCAAAATGCCCCTTCCTTAAATTTTGATTAACTTAAAAGTGTACTTCAACGGAGCTGCACCTCTTGTAGAGTTTCGACTTCTGGATGACACCACATCTCTCGCCGCCTTGACATCCAAATTGAATGAATTGTTGCTTGATACTGATAACAAAAAGGTGAAAAAATTGAGTTTCGTGAAGATTGGATTGATACTGATGGAAGGGCGACTAAGGGTTATGTGAGATCATTTTACCGTAGGCTAAGTAAAGGGTCGATCGAGTTAGATGCAAAGATTTCAAGATCTGTCGACGACATAATTAAGACGGTGAAACGTCCAGAATCATCTGATAGTGTTTAGATTTTCTTATTTATTATTGTTTTCTTAAGTTATGTAATCGTCAGTATAAGTTATGTAATTGTGTGTCAAATGTTAAGTTATGTTCATCATGCATTAATGGAAGTTCCAAAACACTTATCTAATAAAAAGTGTTGTGTAAAATGTCTGAGTAATGTTTCACATATTATGCAAATAATTCATAATAATAATAATAATAATGTCTAAATAGATCCCCCACAGGCTATGTGTGTTGCCCGCGATAATCGAATAAAACCCTCACCATCTGGGTTTACCAAACCCATGACGTTATCCATAATAACAACGATCATCTGCAGGCGCTGCTAGTCATTAGCTTCGGGCTAAGGTGGCGGCGGTGGCACGTCATCGGCAGGTACCCCATCATCGGAAGGTCCAACATAATCTGTATTGTAACACCCCGTTTTTTCTTTTAAAACATCAGAGTCAATTGTTTAACGAATTCCAAAATAACGGAGTATGTTACTTTCAACTGCACAGCCGGCTCTACATATCCGAAGAAACTACAACGCATATTTTTCGAAATGGAAACAACTGTTTTGAAACTGAAATAATAATATATGCATCAATAGTAACTCCTCGAAGGAGCAAAGTGTAAGTACCTGTACAATACAATAACCCAAAAATACAGCACCTAGTTCATGACCTTATAAACATAAGGGTGCCATGAACCTAGGGCATACCGTAGCCAGAATATAACAACAACTGCTCCTAGCAGTTTCATAGTATACGGTACAGTCATCCAAAAGATATCCCAAACTAAACTATCTGCCCGTAGTAGTAAGCCGTACTTGAAGCCGGGTCAATCCTCCAAGCACTGGGCCGATCCTGGTCAATAAAATCCTAGGTGGTCACAGTCCCCAACACGATCGGCGGAACCTGTGGCTCTCCCCTAGTCTGGGTGGTTGTTAACCACATCATAATGATAGTAGAGGGTCACTTTCTAAAAATAGCATATAGAAAAGAATACACATATACAGGTATAACATGTTATGATTGAAACATAATTTAACACCACAAAGTAAATGCACATATATCCTAAATGCAGACCTATATGAATTTGGTGGTCCCAATTCGTCGGGTACCCTCACCATGCATGAATCCCGGAATTTTACCTCTCCGCAGAGAGTCGTGATACCCCCTTGGGTCCTCACTAACCGTGCTGCCTCGCAGACACAAAAGTGCTGCCCTTGCAAACACCCGGTGTTACCTCCTCACAGACACCTGACTCAATTTGATTTCAAAGGATCGATGATGGCTCAGTCACATCACCTGGTGCAGTAGAATCCCTTCGAGATTAGGTGACGGCTCAGTCACATCACCCTGGCCCATTCGGCATCAACTACCTACACGCAACTATGGTATGCATGACACACAAGTGCAAATGCAACAATTTATATAATCTCATCTCAGGTAATCATAACCACATGCCAATTCATATATTTCGCACAAATCATATGAAAGCTTTTCACACGTTTATCATTAACAAACTCAATCAGCACATCATTTTCACAAGGACCCCAAGTGGGCACACAAATCAGTCATACAAATACATACGCATTCAGTACTATATAATATCGTTAGAAGGTACCCTTACCTTCGCACGCTTCCTGATAATTTCCTTCTTCCCACGTACCGATACTATCACGTCCTAAACCACGTAATATTTACCGTTAAATAAGGTATTTTATTCCCTCTCAGTTCTAACTCATAAATATAATCATTCCCGATAACTACTAATCTAATCGCTTTATAGACAAAATAAATCTTTTCACATAGAAAATAGTTTTTCCCGTAAAAGAATAATTAAATTCCAGTTCAAAGAAATTTCTAACACACTAATTAAAATTCATTTAATATTTTGAACAAACGATTTTGTCAAAATACGTTTCTCACACTAGGAATAAAATTAGTGAAAACCAATATAGATAACTAAGTAATATACCAAAATAAATAATATTCTAAATTATAATTTAGAATAAAATAATATTTTCTATTCAAAATAAATTATTTTGATCTAAAAATATTTCGACATCAAAACTTGTTAACAGTTTTTCAACGGTACCAAAAATCGGTACAGATCGTACTTTAAAATACTATTCCGAACGTATCCGGAAAATTCCGAAAAAATAAAATAATTAACTAAATATAATATTTTAAGTGAGAAAATAATAATTTTATTAACCAAAACAAAAACTATATAATTAAAGAAAACTAGAAAAACAAAACTAAAACAATTAAAACCAAAACTTAAAAACAAAAGAAAAGAAAAAAGGAGTGGCCCACCACTACAATATAAGTGGCGCCAGCCACTCTCTTTTCTCCTCAAAATGTGGCGCCAGCCACTCTTAAATTGTGGCGCCAGCCACATTTTAATTGTGGCGCCCGCCACACACAACCGGTAGCGTCAGGCCAATTGCTATTTTTTTTTTTTAAAAAGAAAAATCGTAAATTATTTTTTTCCAAAAGAAAAATAATAATTTATTTTCAACAATAAATAAGACTACCAGTAGATATATGCTCATAATCTAATTAATTTATACACTTAAACAAATAAATTCCAGCCCTAAAAATCATTCCAGTAAGAAAACTGAAGTTTTCAACATGACTTCTTTCTTTTTTCTTTTCACAAACCAATAAAACATAACTACTAAATTTCTTATTCACAGAATAATAATTTTTTTCCATGTAATTCTATCAGACAGAGAATTAAATGATTGGTACGAGTTATCACTAGCAAGTAAAAGAAATCATACCGAGTTAATACGCTTTCACAGTGAAGAGAAGAAAAAATGAGTTGATGAAGAACAAGAGAATGGTTGTTTATGTTTTTCTTACGAGAGTAAAATATGAGTGTGAAAAACTAAATAACTAAGCATTTTTACTAAGTACTTGATTTGATCAAGCCTAGCAAAAGAAACTCTCCCCAGCCGTTGGATTAACTCACGCACGTGCTAATCATCATTACTCCAAAAAATATCAGGATATTTTGATGCAAGGATTTTCATGTTAATCTTAAACCGACTAACACGAACAAATATCATACGGATCACTATTTAAACTTAAAGAAAATATTTTCAACTAAATAAAAGTATAGAAAAAGGGACCGGAACGAATAACAGTCGAACACGCGATTGATCAAAAAATAAAATTGAACATATCAAAATAAATTATATGTGACGAAGTTATAGAAAATAGACTGGAAATGATAAAACTCATAAATATAATAATTTCGACCGGTCAGCCGGTAAATTTATATTTAATTAATTCCGAAATAATAAGAGATAATTAGTATAGATAATTAAAATAAGAGAACAACGCCACTCACTGCAAAGTTTCTGGTAACACTCCTGACCTGGCCCTAGTAACACAGTATGATTTATCTACAAAACCCTCGGACTCACGATCGGCAACCCCTAACTCTCTTAATAATTATACAACCTAGTACTTAAAAATTATTCAAAAGCTATGGGTCTTACATTACTCCCCCCCTAAAAGAAGTTTCGTCCTCGAAACTTATACGACATTGAAAAGCTCTGGATATTGCTCCTTCATCTTGCTCTCTAGTTCCCAAGTTGCATCTCCTATAGCTTCGTTCCATATTACCTTAACCAGTGGTATTTCTTTGTTCCTAAGGCTCTTCATTTTCTTATCTCCAATCCTTATTGGTGGTACTTCAAATGACAAGTCTTCCTTTAACTGAATATCATCGGGCGTGATCACATGTGAAGGATCCGGAACATACTTCCTTAGTTGAGACACATGGAACACGTCATGAATTCGGGATAATTCTGGTGGTAGTGCTATTCGATAAGCGACCTTCCCAATTCTCTCGGTGATTTGATACGGTCCAATGAATTTAGGGGTCAACTTCCTTGCCTTTAGGGCCCTTCCCACACCAGTGGTTGGTGTAACTCGAAGGAATACATGCTCCCCTCCTTTAAACTCTAACGGCCTACGGTGCTTATCTGCATAACTCTTTTGACGATCTTGTGAAGCCTTCATTCTTTGCCTAATCGTCCTGACCTTATCCGTAGTCTGTTGCACCATCTCTGGTCCCACTATCATATGCTCCCCATCCTGATACCAACACAACGGTGTCTGACACCGCCTTCCATAGAGAGCCTCATATGGGGCCATTCCAATACTTGTATGGAAACTGTTGTTATAGGTGAATTCTATCAATGGCAAGACATCATCCCAACTTCCTCTGTCATCTAACACACAAGTTCTTAATAGATCCTCTAAGGACTGGTTAGTTCTTTCCGTCTGGCCATCCGTTTGCGGATGATATGCCGAACTTAACCTTAACTTAGTACCTAATGCGACATGTAGTGCTCCCCAAAAATGAGAGGTAAATTTTGGATCCCGGTCTGACACAATGCTCGCGGGTACTCCGTGAAGCCTCACAATCTCAGCTATGTAAATCTCGGTCAGCTTCTCTGTTGTATAAGTAGTCTTGACAGGCAGAAAGTGAGCAGACTTCGTTAACCGGTCAACTATAACCCATATGGAGTCATTCTTCCTTTTAGTCTTTGGTAAACCTGTGATAAAGTCCATCGAAATGCTATTCCACTTCCATTCTGGTATGTCCAACGGTTGTAACATCCCTGCTGGCCTCTGGTGCTCTACCTTTTCCTTTTGACAGGTCAAACATGACGCAACATACTCAGCTATATGCCTCTTCATACCTGGCCACCAAAAATCCTGCCTTAGATCCTGATACATCTTAGTTGCCCCTGGGTGAATACTCAATTTGCTCTTATGAGCCTCCTCAAGGATCGTCTTTCTCAGGTCTTTTGCATCGGGCACACACACTCTACCATTACATCTCAAGATATTGTCTCCTCCTACCTTGAATTCCGGGGCGGTTCCTCGAATAATCAGATTCCTTTTTTCTACAATCAAGTCATCATCCTGACAACTCGCAATGTCTTCCAACAATCCATTTGATACTTTAATCATACCCAATTTCAAAGCTCCTGGTACGAATTCCACGTTAAGATGTAGGTCTCAAAACACTTCTAACAACCTTTGTTGATTAGCCATGATGGTCGACAATGCGAAAACACTCTTCTTGCTTAACGCATCTGCCACAACATTCGCTTTTCCAGGGTGGTATTGTAGTTTGAAATAAAAATCTTTGAGCGTCTCCATCCACCTTCTCTGTCTCATATTCAGTTCCTTCTGGTAAAAAAGGTATCTCAAACTTTTATGGTCGCTGAAAACAACAAAAGTGCACCCATACAGGTAATGTCTCCAGATTTTAGGGCAAAAACCACCGCGGCAAGCTCTAAATCATGGGTGGGATAGTTCTTTTCATGAGTTCTTAACTGCCGTGATGCATACGCCACTGCTTTCTTATGCTGCATCAGCACACATCCGAGTCCTTGATGAGAAGCATCACAAAAAACTTCATAAGGTTCCTCTGGTTGCGGTAAAACTAACACCGATGAAGTCGTCAATCGCTCTTTCAGCAATTTGAAACTGGTTTCACACTTCTCGGTCCAAGCAAAGGGTTGATCCTTCCTTGTAAGTTGCGTCATTGGTGCCGCAATCCTTGCAAATCCTTTAATAAATCTGCGGTAATAACCAGCTAAACCGATAAAACTTCGTATATCTGTAACCGTCTTTGGCTGATCCCATGCAAGTACCGTCTCAATTTTCCTAGGATCCACTGCTATCCCTTCTCTTGATATGACATGACCTAGAAAATTCACTTTGTCTAGCCAAAACTCACACTTAGACGGATTAGCATACAACTTCTTATCCCGCAAAACTTGTAAGACCAAACGAAGATGCTCTCCATGTTCCTCTTCATTTTTTGAATAAATAAGTATATCATAAATGAAAACTACCACAAATCGGTCTAAGAACGGATGGAAAATCCTATGCATGTAGTCCATAAAAATGGCGGGTGCATTCGTCACTCCAAACGGCATCACAAGGTATTCATAATGCCCATAACGCGTACGAAATGCCGTCTTTGAAATATCTTCCTCCCTTACTCTGATCTGGTGGTAGCCTGACTTCAAGTCAATCTTTGAGAAAACAGCAGCTCCATTCAATTGATCCATCAGATCATCAATTCGTGGCAAGGGGTACCGGTTCTTAATAGTTACCTTATTGAGTTTCCGATAATCCACACATAAGCGTGAACGCCCATCTTTCTTCTTTACCAAAAGAACTGGCGCTCCCCAAGGGGATACACTTGGCCTGATGAATCCTTTCGCGAGTAGATCCTCAACCTGACTCTTTAGCTCAGTTAATTCTACCGGCGCCATCCAATAAGGAGGATCTGAAACCGGTCCTGTTCCAGGATGTAAATCTATAAAGAACTCTACTTCGCGTATCGGGGGAAATCCTGGAATCTCCAATGGAAACACATCTTGGAATTGTTGAACCACACCTATGTTTTCAATTTGAATGTCTGAGGTTACTTCCACACTATGTAGTGACAAAAACTCTAGAGCGTCATCCCTCAAGGTCACTCTAAGTTGGTTTGCGGACAAGTATTTAACAACTCCGGGTTCAGGGAAAAATACCATCTTGCGAGCACAGTCCAAGATGACATAGTGATAGGATAACCAGTCCATCCCGAGTATGATCTCGAGTGACGGTAGGGGTAAACAAATGAGATTGACCAAAAAACTCTCTATTCTGGATAACTACTAAACAGTGTAAGCATGCTGAACTCACGACTAGATTCTTGGCAGGTGTAGAGACTTGTAAATCAAAAAGCAGTGGAGATATCTTTATGTTCAAACGATTTGCACAATCTAAGGAAATGAATGAATGGGTTACACCAGTATCAATCAATGCAGTTAAAGAATTACCTGCAACTTGACAATTCTCATGTATTGCATTGCTGGCTTGGACACTCTCCTCAGCACCCATAGTGTAGACACGTCCCTTTGCAGTAGGTCGGGCTCCCTGTGTCGCATTTAATGTTGACTCCACCTTTGGAACCTTGCAATCTCGGGACAGATGACCTGGTTTCTTACAGTTGTAGCAAGTAAGTGTATTTGTTTTGCAATCCTTCGCAAAATGTCATTCCCGTCCACAGTTGTAACATACCAGTTTCCCCCTCATCTGATTTCCTTGGGTGACGTTTGTAGAACGAGTTGGTCCACGATAGTTCTGGGAGGGTTGATAAGGCTTCATTCTCAGTCTACCACGATTAGGATTATTAGGACGACTTGGTCCCCCAGCAGTAAAGTTTCCTCCACGGTTTATCCTCTTATTTTTCATATCCTCGATCTCTTGGCATTTCTCAACCAGTGTTTGAAATTGTCTGATACCCAGAGGTATCACTGCATCCTGCATCTCATATCTCAACCCTTCTTGGAATCGACGACACATGTAAGCTTCATCGACACCATCTCTGAAGAAACGGAAAAACCTTGATAGGGATTCAAACTTGGTCGCATAAGCCTCAATGGTCATACCTCCTTGGCGTAGTTTCAGAAACTCCTCACCGTACCTTTCCCTAGCTGTCTCTGGAAAGTACTTGGCCAAAAATTTATGTTTAAAGGTTTCCCAGTTTATCTCCTCGTGTGCACCTTCCATAATCAGCCTAGTGTTCTTCCACCAGTACTCAGCATCTCCTAGTAGTTGATAGGTGGCCAGAGTCACCCTTTCTATCTCAGGGCAATGGATTGCTCCGAATATCTTCTCCAATTACTGAAGCCATAAGTCAGCCGCATCAGGACCTCCTTCCCCACGGAACTGAGGTGGGTCTTGGCGACGGAATTGAGTGAGAGTACGAGTCCCAGTAGCATGAATCTCTCGATCTCTCTTCTCTGCATCTCTTTGTATCTTAGCATTGGTTTGCGCAGTCACATCAGCTGCCATAGCATTCATTGCATGAGCCATTTGACCAATGGTGCGATCATTTATCTCAGGGGGTGGAGGTACACGTCGGGGAGGCATTTTCTTCCTGCAAAACCCAATATTTAGATTTGAACCTTCTCCTAAGCTTTCCAACACTATCCCATGTCAACAACTTACTAACGTAAGCTTAATTACCCAAGCTCTAGAACTGACTGGACAACTAAACAGAAGACTCTAGACGGATGACTTCCTAAAACATTTTCCCTTTGAAGATCTAAAGCCGTGCTCTGATACCAAAAATGTAACACCCCGTTTTTTTTTTAAAACATCAGAGTCAATTGTTTAACGAATTCCAAAACAACGGAGTATGTTACTTTCAACTGCACAGCCGGCTCTACATATCCGAAGAAACTACAACGCATATTTTTCGAAATGGAAACAACTGTTTTGAAACTGAAATAATAATATATGCATCAATAGTAACTCCTCGAAGGAGCAAAGTGTAAGTACCTGTACAATACAATAACCCAAAAATACAGCACCTAGTTCATGACCTTATAAACATAAGGGTGCCATGAACCTAGGGCATACCGTAGCCAGAATATAACAACAACTGCTCCTAGAAGTTTCATAGTATACGGTACAGTCATCCAAAAGATATCCCAAACTAAACTATCTGCCCATAGTAGTAAGCCGTACTTGAAGCCGGGTCAATCCTCCAAGCACTGGGCCGATCCTGGTCAATAAAATCCCAGGTGGTCACAGTCCCCAACACGATCGGCGGAACCTGTGGCTCTCCCCTAGTCTGGGTGGTCGTTAACCACATCATAATGATAGTAGAGGGTCACTTTCTAAAAATAGCATATAGAAAAGAATACACATATACAGGTATAACATGTTATGATTGAAACACAATTTAACACCACAAAGTAAATGCACATATATCCTAAATGCAGACCTATATGAATTTGGTGGTCCCAATTCGTCGGGTACCCTCACCATGCATGAATCCTGGAATTTTACCTCTCCGCAGAGAGTCGTGATACCCCCTTGGGTCCTCACTAACCGTGCTGCCTCGCAGACACAAAAGTGCTGCCCTTGCAGACACCCGGTGTTGCCTCCTCGCAGACACCTGACTCAATTTGATCTCAAAGGATCGATGATGGCTCAGTCACATCACCTGGTGCAGTAGAATCCCTTCGAGATTAGGTGACGGCTCAGTCACATCACCCTGGCCCATTCGGCACCAACTACCTACACACAACTATGGTATGCATGACACACAAGTGCAAATGCAACAATTTATATAATCTCATCTCAGGTAATCATAACCACATGCCAATTCATATATTTCGCACAAATCATATGAAAGCTTTTCACACGTTTATCATTAACAAACTCAATCAGCACATCATTTTCACAAGGACCCCAAGTGGGCACACAAATCAGTCATACAAATACATATGCATTCAGTACTATATAATATTGTTAGAAGGTGCCCTTACCTTCGCACGCTTCCTGATAATTTCCTTCTTCCCACGTACCGGTACTATCACGTCCTAAACCACGTAATATTTACCGTTAAATAAGGTATTTTATTCCCTCTCAGTTCTAACTCATAAATATAACCATTCCCGATAACTACTAATCTAATCGCTTTATAGACAAAATAAATCTTTTCACATAGAAAATAGTTTTTCCCGTAAAAGAATAATTAAATTCCAGTTCAAAGAAATTTCTAACACACTAATTAAAATTCATTTAATATTTTGAACAAACAATTTTGTCAAAATACGTTTCTCACACTAGGAATAAAATTAGTGAAAACCAATATAGATAACTAAGTAATATACCAAAATAAATAATATTCTAAATTATAATTTAGAATAAAATAATATTTTCTATTCAAAATAAATTATTTTGATCTAAAAATATTTCGACATCAAAACTTGTTAACAGTTTTTCAACGGTACCAAAAATCGGTACAGATCGTACTTTAAAATACTATTTCGAACGTATCCGAAAAATTCCGAAAAAATAAAATAATTAACTAAATATAATATTTTAAGTGAGAAAATAATAATTTTATTAACCAAAACAAAAACTATATAATTAAAGAAAACTAGAAAAACAAAACTAAAACAATTAAAACCAAAACTTAAAAACAAAAGAAAAGAAAAAAGGAGTGGCCCACCACTACAATATAAGTGGCGCCAGCCACTCTCTTTTCTCCTCAAAATGTGGCGCCAGCCACTCTTAAATTGTGGCGCCCGCCACACACAACCGGTAGCGTCAGACAAATTGCTATTTTTTTTTTAAAAAGAAAAATCGTAAATTATTTTTTTCCAAAAGAAAAATAATAATTTATTTTCAACAATAAATAAGACTACCAGTAGATATATGCTCATAATCTAATTAATTTATACACTTAAACAAATAAATTCCAGCCCTAAAAATCATTCCAGTAAGAAAACTGAAGTTTTCAACATGACTTCTTTCTTTTTTCTTTTCACGAACCAATAAAACATAACTACTAAATATCTTATTCACAGAATAATAATTTTTTTCCATGTAATTCTATCAGACAGAGAATTAAATGATTGGTACGAGTTATCACTAGCAAGTAAAAGAAATCATACCGAGTTAATACGCTTTCACAGTGAAGAGAAGAAAAAATGAGTTGATGAAGAACAAGAGAATGGTTGTTTATGTTTTTCTTACGAGAGTAAAATATGAGTGTGAAAAACTAAATAACTAAGCATTTTTACTAAGTACTTGATTTGATCAAGCCTAGCAAAAGAAACTCTCCCCAGCCGTTGGATTAACTCACGCACGTGCTAATCATCATTACTCCAAAAAATATCAGGATATTTTGATGCAAGGATTTTCATGTTAATCTTAAACCGACTAACACGAACAAATATCATACGGATCACTATTTAAACTTAAAGAAAATATTTTCAACTAAATAAAAGTATAGAAAAAGGGACCGGAACGAATAACAGTCGAACACGCGATTGATCAAAAAATAAAATTTAACATATCAAAATAAATTATATGTGACGAAGTTATAGAAAATAGACTGGAAATGATAAAACTCATAAATATAATAATTTCGACCGGTCAGCCGGTAAATTTATATTTAATTAATTCCGAAATAAAAAGAGATAATTAGTATAGATAATTAAAATAAGAGAACAACGCCACTCACTGCAAAGTTTCTGGTAACACTCCTGACCTGGCCCTAGTAACACAATATGATTTATCGACAAAACCCTCGGACTCACGATCGGCAACCCCTAACTCTCTTAATAATTATACAACCTAGTACTTAAAAATTATTCAAAAGCTATGGGTCTTACATGTATGCTCAACAAATGAGATGATGAAAGGGTATGATACAATGAGGTACCACTCCAGATAACCATCCTCACACTGCGAGTCATGCTGAACCCCCATTGCGCAATCTATAATGGCACTGGAAGAGCTGATGATGTTACTATGAAACCACGTGTCAATGCCCGCAACTGGAACTGGTCGTGGGATGCCCTAGACATAACCATATTGTCACATACACCTCTTAGGAAAGTGTCTAGCGACTAAGGTCTCACACCACATATAACAAGAAAATAAAGAAGACTCATCAAACTCACAGTGGACTTTGTGATGCAGCCGCAAGTGCACGGCTGTCACAAAGTAATAAAATATATATCGAACCACATAGACCAATGGTTTAAGTAGTGAATTTTTGTTCTATCAGTGTATACCTAGAGAAATCAAAAGTAGGAGTTTTGAAAAACAGCTTAACAGAAAAAGCAATTAATTAAAAACAACTTTACAAAAAAATCACTTAAATCTCAAATTGGGACAAACAGGATCTGTGGTTACAATTGATATTTCTAACACAATCATACGATCCTTGTTAAATATATTGCGAGTCTTTTGCATAAATTATAGAAAATAGACAAAACTGGGCACTACCTACTTTCGCTAGCGCATTGCCATTATCGTTGACGAATAATCAGTCAGCTTTAATATCGTCCGGATTATTATTTGACGAGTCATTACTTTTGCCTAGCTATATATTTTCTCAAATTCTTTTGTCGCCTTTCGCATCATCCGGATTAGGTTGTTTGAAAATATGCGCTCCGGTATCAACATATATCCCTTCAGACTATAGTCGATACCTAAGAACCACTTACTTTCCCAAGAAAGTTGGAATGCATGAACTCGGATTATAAAATAAGTTTAATTAAAATTCTCGTAATCGATAGTAACGGATCATACAATAGGTCATATCCCTTCAGACTATAGTCCCTAAGAAACTACTCACTCATGGTGAGGGCAAACACAATCACAATGGTATGCATCATCAAAATCATAACAATCAATCACAAAATATGAATAATATAAAGAGAATGAATTAAAAACCTGAATTATGAATAAACCTTGTTCCAAAAATTGCTCCCTTGAAGACTTGAGTTACAAAGAAAAGTAGAACAAAAGAAACTTAGAAACTAAGAATGAAAAGTGACAAAAGTTGGGAACCCTAAACTTGTAACGGGCTATGAGTTTTATAGTAAAAATTAAAAGTGTAAAATATCCTTGCTTCAATGTGAAATATTCATATTTTATACAGATCCAATAATGTCTAAGAGCCACACTTAAGAGGAGATCATTATAATTAAGAAAGCAAAAACATATCTTCGACTTTCTCTCGCCTCCCTGCTACGGCCCGTAGCAGCTGCTACGGATGGCTGTAGCAAGCCCCTAGTTCTACTACTAGAAAGGCTTCAAAAGGGTATCTAGGGCCTCTTGTTGCTACGGCCCTTAGCAACCCCTTGATTTTTCTATGGGAGAAATTGTCAAATTGTCATTTTGGCTCGTTTTGCATGAATTTGATCCCTCTTTATATTGGATACTCATTAGACCATGAAATTAACAAGAAAATACAAACCAAAGCAGAAAACATGACAAATGTAAGGGAATCAAACAAAATGCGGTAAAATACTAAAGGAAAACGATTAGAAATAACGATGTGACCACTTATCAAACTCCCCCAAACTTAGACCGTTGATTTTCCTCAAGCAACAAATCTTGCATTCATGAGTTTTTGGATCAAGCGGTCACATCATGGTAAAGCATGCGAAAGCGGGGTCAGCGGTACTCATACATGAGTTTTTGTTCCAATCAGCTAGGCCTAGTTCTCTTGGTAATCACTTGTCAACAAAGGTATTCACAAGAACACTAACCGCGGTAAAACCATAAACTAAGTCTCCCTTTAGGAAAGCTCTTCAACTATGCTTTGGGCTCAAGTATCTTTTTCCGATTTTCCCTTCCTTTTTCATTCAAACAATCAAATTTAAGGAAATTTATTTCTTTTTGTCGCCGCATACACAAGATCTTTTTTTTTCTTCTTTTTTCGATGAATTTACACACTTTGGCGTTTATTTGTACACTTTGGGATGACACTTTGAGGATTCAACCACCGTTAGACTAAATAACTGGGTGAGGGCTACTCAAGTTAGAAGGTAGTTGCATTTTATTGTCTTTTCATCATTTTGGTGCTAAAAAATTATTGTCTCCCAACCAACCATACATGTACACGAGTTTAAATTATGTGGGACTGTCACTTAGAACTAATTAGGGGGTATTTTCCGAAGCCAAGTACTATGGCACAAATATACATGTTGGATTCGCGTCCTTACTCCGGGGGACCTAAGGTGTTCAGGTAATACCTAAGTTTTCAAACTTTCCCAATGTTCCTAGTCCTATCCTTTATTCCATTAAACTATATATACTTTCTCATCTTCACCGCAATTGAAACTTGTCATGAACAAATTTTCACGGTCTTAGTTTGGGGAAAAGCTATGAAAAACGGTCTTATTGAAATAAACAAACTAGAAACAAGGAAGAAACATAAACATAAAAATACAAGAAATAAAAGTGCAAGAAAAATTATAGGAAACTGCAAGAATATAAATAGATACCCCCCAAACTTAAACCAAACATTGTCCTTAATGTTTAAGCACAAGAAAGAGGTAGTAGAACTCACAAGAACCTCACTCTAGAGGTGATAACCACAACATAAGTTGAGCTATCAAGGTTCCTGCTAAAAATAAAAACACTGAAAGAAAAACGCAAGTATGAAAGAAACGTGGGTTGCCTCCCACTAAGCGCTTTGTTTAATGTTGTTTAGCTCGATGGTTCATGAGTGCAAGTGGCGTTACAGCAAGCACTCATGGTGGTTCCTTCAGGATCAAACATGCCCCTTGGTCTACTGATAAGTGCAAATCATGACTATTTTTGTACATAAAATCTTGACATTTTCGACTCTATTTTGCAGTTTTATTGATTAATTTCCCCGAGTTTTCTTATAATGTCATATAAATTGCAATTGGCTTTGGTATCCTTGATGTGTATGCTAACTGTGCAGGAAATGTGCAAAAAATCAAATAAAAAGACACTAAGCAATGAAGTGAGAACAAAGCCAAGAAGGGGAAAATCAGCGAGCTCGGTAGGTGAGCTGCAGGCGAGCGTCGCCGGGTGAGTTGAAGGCGAGACAATTAACTGTAAAGGCATAAACTATTTTGCATCATGGTCGTCGGGCGAGCTCGCTGAGCGAGGCCTTGTGAATGTAGATATTTTACAAAGGCAGTTTGATGCATTTTTGACTGATTGATGGCTAATAAAGTGACTTTCGCTGGGCGAGACAGGAAACTTTAGTTTGTATATATTCTTTTCTTCATTGAATTTTTAGGAATCTCTTGGGACTTTTTATACCCATTTGATCAGAAATCATTCTTTAGATATAGAGGCTTAGAAAACAACAAGGGTGGGTGCATCTTGAAGTTCCGTAGTTGGATTCGCTTCTATCGTTGGGAAATCACGGTGGATGTTTGTTCATATTCATTCTTCTCCTTATAATCTCTTTCTTGTTGGGATTGTATGTAAGTTTACTATTAAAGTATGTATTGTTATTGATCATGGCATTTTGTATAATTTATTCATGCGTTAATATTCGATGTTATCCTCGTTTACCTGTTTACTTTTGATTTGAACCGTGGTTGAGAAACACTCTTTGAAACGGGATCTAGGATAATCACCTGTTAGATTCTAAAATCTAGACATAGATTTAGATTTAACATTCCCGTGAGTGTCGAATCTTAATGCTCCGTGTTGTTTGATAGGCTGAGAGATCGTCGGTTAAATAATACGGTAGAGCTCTTGTCATCATGGCAAAAATGCACTATGATGTGAGCGATACATGATCATATTGATAAGTGTTTAGATTGTTCATAACTTGTTGGTAAAATTACATGTTTGATTGGTGGATGAAATTCGATCCTGATAATGTCTCACATCTCTCCGAAGCTTTATTTATTTATTCATCCGTTTTACATAGTTTAACTTTAAATTCAAACCTTACAAACCCAAGCTTAGAAACATAGAGACCGTTGAACGACATTTGATCTCAGGCCAATCCTTGTGGAGATGACAAAATCGGATACTTACTTACTTTTGCTTTTGCCACTTTACCACTTCAACAAAATGGCGTCGTTGCAGGGGATTGGTGATCTGATATTGAAAGCATAGAAATAGTTTCTATCTTTTTAAGCTTTGTACATTTGTCTATATTTTTTTATTTTTACCCTTTTTCTATATTTTTTTTGAGCTTTTTATCTTTGTCTATATTTTTGAAGCTTTATACACTTTTCTATATTGTTGAGCTTTGTGCATTTGTCTATATTATATACATACTTGTTTAATTTAAAGTCGTTAGAGAATTATTTGGTATTGTCCAATAAGCTTATCTTTGATGAGCTTGGATAAATACAGAGTGATTGTTTCAAGTTTGACTGTATCAACAAGAAAATGTTATGGTAATGATATAAGCTGGAAACTTGATACTTGAGTAAAGGTGCATGTTTATTGCTTTCTATATTATAGAATGAATATGAAACTTATAATTTGTAAAAATATCATGTCATTCATTCTTTTGCAATACATGTTCATATTTGAATCACTTTAGTTTATAACCAAAGGCGAGGAAACTTCCATTGTCTACTATATGCACAAGAGACCATCAATTCTTGTTTTAACTCGTTTTACTTATGTTTAATCTTGCATTTGTTTTGAATTGTATGAAAGCATGAAAATGATCAAGGTATTTTGTTTGATTTTGAGCACAACTACTTGACCAAAAGTAACTTACTTTGTGAGTGGGCGGGAATTCCTTAACCCCTTTGAGTCTTAGTGTAGGAATCTATATCAATTTAGAACTGTGGCAATTTTCCTTTGCATGCAAATAGTAGTTCATAGTTGATTTTTGTATGGATTATGAATTTGTTTCTCGAAACACTTGAACCTTGAACCATGAATTGTGGTTTGAATTTTTACCCATGCCTTAGAAATTTTGGGAGCATTCATATTACAAGGATTAGTTGTATTCAAGTTGGGGAGAAAAAGGTGGATTGCTAAGAGGTTGAGAAAGAAAAGAAAATTTTGAAAAAAGTAAGAAAAGAAAAGTGAAAAAGAAAATAAAAAGAAAACAAAAAGAAAAGAAAGAGATTTTTTGGAAGGAAATGTGAAAAATAAGTTTTGTGCTAATAAGTTGTGTGAAATGGTGTAACAATTGAGCAATTAGAAAAAGGTAAAAAGAAGTTGTGAATGCTTGAGAATTTGAGAAGTGATCACTCTCATTTGTTTAGGCAAATTTTTGTTTCAATTACATTAAGATATGACATTTCTTTGCTAACCAAGCCACATTACAACCCTTGAAGTCCTTGTGATTTGTGTTTTTATGCTTTCAATATGAATTTTTGGATGAATGCATAATTTGATCTAGATGTTAGCAAGATTGTTGGGTGTGAGTCAAGTCCCTCATGTTTGTTTTTCATCCATTGATGTAGTTGTGTGTTAGGTGTGATTCATATTTGAATTTGTGTTGTTTTAGAATTTTGACATGTGATTTGTGCTTAGAATTTGTTTCATACATTTGTTTTTGTTTCTAAAAACTTGTTGATCATGATTTCTTGGTAGTTGCTCTTGTTTCTTTTAGGTTTGATTTACCATTGTTTGAGGACACAAAATGTTTTAAGTTGGGAGAGTTTGATAAGTGCAAATCTTGACTATTTTTGTACTTAAAATATTGGCATTTTTCAACTCTATTTTGCGGTTTCAATGATTAATTTCCCCGAGTTTTCTTATAATGTCATATAAATTGCAATTGGATTTGGTATCCTTGATGTGTGTGCCAAGTGTGCAGGAAATTTACAAGAAATCAAAGAAAAAGACACAAAGAAATGAAGTGGGAACAAATCCAAGAAGGGGGAAAATCAACGAGCGTCGCCAGGCGAGCTAAAAGCGAGGCAATTCACTACAGAGACAGAAACTATTTTGCATTATGGTCGTCGGGCGAGCTTTCCGGGAGAGGCCTTGTGAATTTAGACATTTTCCAAAGGCAGTTTGATGCATTTTTTTACTGATTAATAGCCAATAAAGTGACTTTCGTCGGACGAGAAGTAGCTCGCCGAGCGAGATGTAGATTGCTGGGCGAGACAGGAAAATTTTAGTTTGTATATATTCATTTCTTCATAGAATTTTTAGGAATCTCTTGGGATTTTTTATACCCATTTAATCAGAAATCATTCTTTAGAGATAGAGGCTTAGAAAACAACAAGAGTGGGCGAATCTTGAAGATCTAGAGTTGGATTCACTTCTATCGTTGGGAAATCACGGTGGATGTTTGTTCATCTTCATTATTCTCCTTCTAATCACTTTCTTGTTGGGATTGTATGTAAGTTTACTATTAAAGTATGTATTGATATTGATCATGGCGTTTTGTATAATATATTCATGCGTTAATATTCGATGTTACCCTTATTTACCTATTTACTTTTGATTTGAACTGTGGTTGAGAAACAATTTTTGACTCTGGATCTAGGATAATCATATGTTAGATTCTATACTATGGACATTGATTTAGATTTAGCATTTGCGTTAGTATCGAATCTTAATGCTTCATGTTGTTTGATAGGCTGAGAGATCGTCTATTAAACAATACAGTAGAACTCTCGTCGGCGTGGCAGACATGCACTATGATGTGAGCTATACATGATGATATTGATAAGTGTTTAGATTGTGCATATCTAGTTGGTAAAATTACATGTTTGATTGGTGGATGAAATTCAATCCTGATAATCTCTCATATCTCTCCGAAGCTTTATTTATTTAATAATTCGTTTTACATAGTTTAACTTTATATTCAAACCTTACAAACCCAATCTTAGAAACATGGAGACCTTTGAACGACATTTGATGTCACATCAATCCCAGTGTAGACGAGAAAATCAGATACTTACTTACTTTTGCTTACTACTTTACGCTTCAACATCTACAGCGTCTCTAGAGGCATAATGCTTGAACCTCTTTCCATTCACAATAAATGGTCTCGTGGGTTCACTTTAAACTTCAACAGCTCCGTACGATGTTACCTTATTCACAACAAAGGGTCCAGACCACCTTGACCGGAGTCTTATGGGAAAAAGCTTAAGTCTTGAGTTAAATAACAAGACCAAGTCTTCGTCTTTGAATTCTCGGTTTAGAATCCTTTTATCATGCCATCTCTTAGTTCTCTCTTTGTACAACTTTGTGTTCTCATACGTATCAAGCCATATCCCCTCCAACTCATGCAACTGTAATCTTCTATTTTATTCCACTGTCTGGTAGTATAAGTTGATGGCTTTAATGACCTAATAAGCTCTATTCTCTAACTCAACAGGCAGGTGACAAGATTTTCCATAGACCAGCCTAAAAGTGGCCATACCTATAAGGGTTTTATAAGCAGATCGATAGGCCCAAAGTGCATCATCGAGTTTAGAGGACCAATCTTTCCTTTACAGGGAAGCTGTATTTCTAGAATGGTTTTATCTCTCTATTAGAGACCTCGACTTTCCCACTAGTTTGGGGATGATAAGGTATGGCGACTTTGTGGCGCACCCCATAATTTTTTAGCAAACTCTCAAACTGTCTAGCAATGAAATACGATCCCCCATCGCTTATTATTAGTCTTGGAACCCCAAACCTAGGGAAAATAATCTTTTTGAACATTTTTATCACAACTCGTGCATCATTATTTGGAGAGGCAATGTCTTAAATCCATTTCGACACATAGTCAACCGCCACAAAAATATATTGATTCTCTAAGGATGAGGGAAAGGGTCCCATGAAATCAACCGCCCAAAAATCAAACATTTCGACCTCAAGAATGTTGTTTAGAGGCATCTCATTTCTCTTCGAGATGTTTCCTGTGTATTGGCACTGGTCTCATTTCGCTATGAAAACATGAACATCTTTAAAAATATTGGGCCAATAAAGGCCGGCTTGCAGATTTTTCAACACAGTTTTGTCGGTGCCAGCATGTCCACCATAGACGGAGGCGTGGCAGTGGGCCATGACACTTTTAGTCTCCTCTTCGGGGATACACCTTCGTAAAATTCCGTCGAAACCTCTCTTAAAGAGCAGAGGCTCGTCCCAATAGTAGTGTTTCAAATTAGAAAAAAAACATCTTTTAACATTGATAATTCAAATCCGGGGGGTAAAACTTCGACAACAAGGTAGTTGACAAAGTCAGCATACCAAGGTAACTCCTTGCCAATCAACTCAAAAAGCTTTTCATCCAAAAAGAGTCATCAAAAGGTAACTCGTCCCCTTTCAAATAAGTCATTCTAGACAAATGGTCGACGATCACATTCTCCACCCTTTTCTATCCCTAATCTCAATATCAAACTCTTGTAGTAACAAGATCCATCTAATTAGCCTAGGCTTGGCATCCTTTTACTTGAGAGGCATCTAATGTCAACATGGTCAGTGTAGACAATTATCTTCGACCCTACAAGGTAGGAGCTGAACTTATCTATGGCAAAGACAATGGATAATAGTTCATTTTTGGTAGTCGCATAATTAATTAGGGCCTCATCCAAAGTCCTACTAGCGTAATAGATGGCATGCATTTTTATTTTCCCTTTTTCTGACCTAACACCGCGCCTACGACATAGTCACTAGCATCACACACGATCTCAAAAGGTGCTCCCCAATCAAGGGGCTGCATTATGGGAGCAGAGATCAAAGCATTTTTCAAATCCAAAAGGCTTTTAGACACTCACTATCAAAATTAAATTCAACATCTTTCATCAGTAGCCTTGTTAAGGGCTTGGTGATCTTAGATAAGTCCTTAATGAACCGGCGATAGAAGCCGATGTTACATAGGAAACTCCTAACCTTCCTCACAGTGGTAGGAATGGTTAACTTCTCTATCATCTCAATCTTGGACCTATTGACCTCGATCCTTATTTAAGACACTAAATTCCTGAGAACAATGCCCTTTTTACCATGAAATGGAATTTTTCCCAACTAAGCACGAGGTTCACCTTAGAACACCTTTCCCAGAATTTTTATAAATTTATTAGACAACTATCAAAGCTAGACCAATACACAGAGAAGTCATCCATGAATACTTCCATGATTTCTTCCAAGAAATCGGAGAGGATTGACATCATGCAACGCTGAAAAGTGGCAGGCGCATTGCATGACCCAAATGGCATTCGCCGTTAGGCAAATGTGCCATATGGGCAAGTGAATGTCATTTTCTCTTGGTCACTAGGATGAATGGGATTTTGAAAACCTCGAGTTACCATCAAGATAACAAAAATGGGAGTGCTTAGCTAGGCGCTCAAGCATTTGACCAATGAAAGGTAATAGAAAATGGTCTTTCCAAGAAGCTTTATTAAGCTTCCTATAGTCGATGCACATTCTCCACCCCGTAGTGATTATAGTGGCAACTTGATCCCCCATTTCATTCTTAATAACTATCATCCCTCCCTTTTTAGGCAAAACCTAAACGGGACTAACCAACTTACTATCAGAGATGGGATAGATTATCTCGGCCTCCAAGAGTTTAAGTACCTCATTTTTAACAACCTCTTTTATATTGGGATTTAACCATCTTTGATTTTTTATAGGGCTTATAATCATCCTCTAGTATTATCTTATGCATACAAACAAAGGGGATAATACCTTTCAGGTCATCTATGGTGTACCCCATGGATTTTGGGTACTTCCTAAGTACGTGAGGAGCTTTTCAGTTTCAGCCTGCCCCAAACTAGCATTCACTATTACGGGCCGATTTCTCTCTATGTCCAAAAATTCGTACCTAAGGGTCTTTGGGAGTGGTTTCAGTTCTATTTAGGATTTTTGTTGCTCAGGCTCGTCGCCTTCTATTACAAGCATTTCAAAGCTTTGTTGACAGGAAATGGGATTTTCGTCCAATATCTTATCATAAGATTTCACTTCGATGTTATCTTTATTGTTTTAGGCACCATCAAGCAAACAAACTTCCAACTTATCGGTTGGAGGAGTTTTCGATGCACTCTCTTGAACACAAGCATCAATAATATCGACTAAGCAGCAAGAATTCCTCAAAGAAGAGTTTTTCATGAGTTTTGCTAGAATAAACTCAATCTTTTTCTCTCCAACGTCAAAAGAAAACTTTCCTCTCTTAAAACCTATAATGGACCACGTCGTGGCTAAGAAAGGCCTACCTAGAATTATTGAGATTTTAGGATCCTCATCGATGTCCATTATGATAAAGTCATCCAGCATATGATACTATCCAACTTTCACCGAAACATCCTCTAGCACACCTATGGGATACTTGACCTATCTATCGCCAAGTTGCAAGGACACACTGGTAGGTTTCGTGTCTCCCATATCTAACTTCTTACACGCGGACAGAGGCATTAAGCTAACACTATCTCCTATATCTAACTTCTTTGAGTTTATGGATAAACATGTTTTGAATCACGACACTGCTATCAAGGGTCATGGCCATGGTTTCACGATCCTCTAGATTTCTTTAATTGGAAAGGATATCTTTTAAGAACTTGACATATGAGAGCATTTGAGTTAGTACCTCGTTGAAAGGCACATTGAGGTGGATTCTCTTGAGAAGTTACGAAAACTTTTTAAATTGGGCCTCCACCTTAGCTTTCACAAGCTTTTGTGGGAAAGAACAGTAGGTTTATAGGGAGGAGTGGCAACATAGGATGCCTCATTCTCAACCTCTTCAACGGCCTCCTTTTTGGAAGGCGTTGGCTGAAGGTGAGAAAAATATACAAGAAGGGGGGTTGAATTATGTTATCTGTTTCTTTACTTTGCTTCTGAACATAGTTCAGATTCTAAACCGCTGTTTAGATTCTGATAATTTATTGCAGCGACATAATAATAGAAGAAAATAAATAACACCAGAACACGCAAAGATTTATACTGGTTCCTCCCAAACAGATAGTAGTCGAGTCCCCTTGCAACACAAGAGATTTTCCACTATAATCAAAACATGATTACAATTGCTTATACACCTAAGTATAAGACATTTTTGCTCAGACCCTTAGCCCGAGACTTCCTGCTTAGACCCCAGCCCAAGACTTCCTGCTTAGATTCCAAGAATCCAAGACTTCCTTGCTTAAAGCCCTCAGGTTCAAGACTTTTGCTCAGACCCTTGGTCCAAGACATCCCTACTCTGATTCAATGAATCCAAGACTTCTACTTAGACCTACAGTCCAAGACTTCCTGCTTAAATCCCACGGATTCAAGACTTCATTGCTCAAGCCCTCCAGGCTTAAGAATTCTACTTAGACCCGCGGTCTAAGACTTTCTTGCTCAATCAACAAGTGATTAAGACTTCAATTCTCTTGCACATAGTAGGAGACTTACTTGGCTCAAGCTTCACACTAAGAGACTTTGATGCTCAGACACAAAGCAAGATACTTTATATAAATTACTAAGTTACTTGTTTAGCAGAATAGAGAACAAGGTGTACTTGATACATAATCAAAAGTACAAGGAAATAACCATAACAAAGATCACAACACTTAAGATTTCTAAGATATTCAATGTTTAAGAAATCTTAAGGCTTTGTACAATTTACAACATATAACATAAATTCTGCATACTCGATTGTGTTGCTATTGTTGATATTGTTATTCTTCCATTGCGATATAAGTGTGGAACGCTTCTATCCCTCTTGGCTCTTCTTCTTTATTCTCCTTGTTCCTTGTTGTAAATATATCTTGAACCTTCAGCTACTTATATAGCAGTTTCATAGGAATAGTCGTTGAAAGAGATAACTTGTACAAGTGTCTTTGTTATTCCAGAGAACAAGAGACATTGAAGATAGATACACAAAAAGATCTTGATTCATTGTGTAACTTGTTTAACCATTGCGTCTTTCATGTGGTTTTGTACTATAAATATGTTGAAAATAGATATTCGTAAAGCATGTCAACTCTGCTTGAGTCTTGTGAACACAAACTCTAGCTGAGAAGCTGATTTGACATTGTAGTTTGCTTTCTGCAGCATGAATAGCTTAACTTTATCGTTGGTTCTGAATGATCACCATAAGATGAGACATTCAATAAGTTTAGAGACAATATGTTGCTCTTCTGATGATGAGGCCTTCAGCTTCAGAGTCTACACAAACCTATATTATCAATCTTCACTTAAAAAACATTCTTCAAATTCTGAACCACCAGAAGCCAATAACTTAGCTTCTCTCAAGTGCGTCCTTATATCAGATTCTGAATATATTCTTCTTTAAGCTTTAGAACCTACACACTTAGAACACATATTAGATAACACAATTGTTCTTTTAATACTTTGTTATCATCAAAAACCAAAAGATATATGTCACGAACAAATCTTGTTCTAACAATCTCCCCCTTTTTGATGATGACTAACATAAGTATTAAAGAACAATGTTGCACAATTTTATTTTTTTGGCAATGTGAAAGTCTGAGGTTTATAAGCTCCCCTTGAGTCTAATAGTCAAAGGTTGAGTTTTGTAAGCCCCCCTTAGTTCTATATACAAGAAAACTAAAATATATTTTAATTTACTTGGCAACACCAGGGTCTGAGGTTTGTAATCCCCCCTGAGTCTAATAGTCCAAAAGTTGAGGTTTGTAAGCTCCACCTAAGTTCTACTGTCAAGAAAACTAAAATATTTTTCCTAGGTAATAACCAAAATAACAGAAATAACAGAATTTTAAATAAACAACATTAAAATAAACAAAATTAAAACTGAATAATTAAAATAAACAAAATTAAAATTGAATGGGTTCATATTCTTTATTAAATACTTCTATATCTCCCCCCCTTTGTCACATCAAGAAGAAAAAAGAAAGAAACAAAAGAAATACATTTATAAATGCAAAGTAGATCATCATTACATGATCGGTTTCCAAGGAAGAGAAAACGATTCAAGTTGTAGAGAGCATTAAAACTTTGTACAACGCATCTTTAATAGTTATTGGTCTTAATAGTTCCAAGGATCAAGAAAAGGATTTCCATTGTTTAGGTTACCCAGACTCCACTATAAAAGCAACCGAACCGTAAGTCATTTTCATCAACATCCTTTAGAGAAATCATGGAAGCAACATCTGAGAGCACCAATATTTCTGTCATAACAAAATTTTTAGAAGATACTACTAGTCCGGAGACGCAGAGTCTTCAAAAACCAGCCACTTCTGAAGTTTCTGATCTGGATCCTCATTTACTCTTTTGAAGTCTTCTGAGGAGGGTTCATCCTTAGTAGTAACGAGGCCTTTTGAAGCCGATCCATAACTACTATTCTGAAACCTAAGAAGAAGTCAATGAAGAGGAAGAAGAAGAATAACAGAGATATGATGACTTTTCAGATAGGTATCTCCAACTGCGAGGATGAGGATGAGCCCGATATTGATTGGGGAAACTGGATGAGTCATAGGAATTTAGAGGAGTTAGATTATTTTAACCTCAATATCCTTTGTCCTTTATGTAATCCTTCCTTTTTGATGATTAACGAAAAAAATGTTTTGACCATTATTAAATTTGCATAAGTACAATTTTTTACTTTTCCCTTTGATTTTCTGACAAATACATAAACGAAGGAAAAAGATGAATAAATGAAATAATAAAACCAACAGATAGCTATTAAGATGACAATTACAGTTGTCTTAAGAGAATGTTTATTAGGATTATATACTAGACATCATTTACCAAGAGTTAGACATTAAAAGATTGATTTGACTAACCAATATTGAAACTCTAATCACTAAAGATAACAGATGAATAGTTACTATAAAACATTCACCAAACCATCTTTCTGAATCACTTAATCTTTAGAACACTAAAAATATATAAGAAGAAGAAAATCTGGGTTCCAAAGAGAGATTTTAGAAAGCCAGTAATACTAAATGCAGCAACTCAAGCAAACGAGAAGAATGTAGCAACTGAAGTATCTTCAAGCAAGGGGATTCCTTCAGAGGCACATACATCTCCAGCAACCCTTGTTGAGGCACACAGAAGAAAAATAATTTCTAGGTTAAAACGCAGGAATCTTCTAAGGAAGGAATCTGTTAAGTTTGCAAAGGATCATTGGGAATATTATTTAAACAATCTAGATATGTCAGATGAACCTAGGGAATTCCTTATAACAAATCTGAATGTCTAGAAAGTTTTTTAATACTATATATAAGCTTCTAATCTTTTAATGAGTATGTTGCAAGTGTTTTAAGTTTTAGTTCTAATCTTTTATTCTCCAGACAACATAAAAAATGCACATTTAACAGTTAAGACACACAAGAATATGAACAAGAACAATGAACATTTTTTAACAACAAGATTTCTTAATACAAGATAATTAACAATTACAAGGCATATATTTGCAAAAATCCAACATCAGAATCTCTCATGGATACCTTCAAGCTTTTCTCTCCAAATTTTGGAAGAATCATCCTCATAACTTATGACAACTCCTTGTTGGATCAGCGGTTCAGAAAGAACTCATCCGTAAGGAATGAATAATGTCTTTCGCTTAGGAAAGGACAAAAAAGTCTTCTTCAGATAGTCAAACATAATTTGGGGAAGATCAATCTGCAAGTCTGAATTGAGAAGAAGTAGCAAAATTTTTTCGATAGAGACCACAAGGTCTAGATCCTTGTCCTTAGGTAGCAAGTTTGATTTTAGAATCTGATTCCAAATAATTGCATCAGGGCGAAGATTAGAGACTAGAGAAAGGTTTGATGGGTCTACAAAAGTATGCCATGTAGGAAGATAGTGTTCCTCAACAAGAGCATCTGAGATTTCTCCAATTTCATCACAGTTGATTACAATAGCAATTGTCTTAGAGGTTAGAGTTATAGAAACACCAGAAACCTTGGAAAGAATAACATACTCAGAACTTAGCTCAACAATGGAAACATTAACCTAAAACTCTTTGACAAGATTTGGATAAGTAAAACCACAAAGCATATCAAAGTATCCATTCTAACTTTGTTCAGAAACAGTCTTCCAGAAGTTAAAATCTTGCTTAAGCAGCTCTTCAAAATTCACAAACTTTTTATTGACGACAACTAGTTAATTCAGTGAAGAATTGACTAGAGAATTCATCTCAGGTTTGGTTTGATCAACACACAAAAGAAAAACAAATAATAAGAAAAGATCTGAACAAGATTCTGATCGTTAAGGAATAAGAATCCTCTCAGAGGGACATACAAGGTGACACGAAATGATGTTTCACAAAGACAAGGGATAGAGACCATAAACGTATAAAATAAGAAAACATCACGCACTACTACGAAATGCGCAAACAACAATGTCGGGTTTACAACGGCTTGCTTATACACCGTTGTAATAGATGCACACATTTTTTTAAATCTTATTAAAATGCTTTTAATGACGGTTAAAATTCCAACCGTGGTGAAATGTGAGACCTTTCACCACGGGTATTTAAAACACCGTCATTATAGGTAGCGTCTGGTCATGGGTTCAAGTCCCAGCACCCACATTTATGGTTTTTTACACATTTTTTTCAAAGTGCTGATAGCCTTTCACCACAGATAAGTTTTCAACCGTCATTATAGCCTATAGTTTAGTTTTAGGACTTGCTCTTCAAAAAATCGGTTTTAGGAAAAATCGTCTCCTTTTTTAGATCTGTTTCGTACACCTGAAGCAGAAAAATTGCACGGTCATTAGTCCCGTACTCTAAAAGAGTTACGGGACTTCACCCTCAAAACCCCAAATTCATCTTTTTTCTATTTTTAATGATTTTTTTACTGTTTTCATAGTCTCAAAAAATTCCAAAAAAAATCTTAAAATTCTAAATTTACCTAATTAGATTAAATTTCGTGTTTTTAGATTTTTCTGAATTTATTTTAATCATGTTACTTCTTTCCTATTTTTTCAAAATGCTGACAGACCTTTCACCACGGGTATTTAAACTAACCGTCATTATAGGTATAATTTTTTTACTTATTTTTCAAAATGCTGACAGACCTTTCACCACAGGTATTTAAACCAACCGTCATTATAGGTAGCGTCTTGTCATAGGTTCAAGTCCCAGCACCAACATTTTTAGTTTTTTTACTTGTTTTTTTAAGTCCTATTACCAACATTATAGGTGGCGCGCATATTGAGTTTATTCACTATCCTTAAACAAATATTGGCTGTCCATTTAGTGATTATCAACGGCCAAGACACTACTATTAGTGATCCGCGTGAAACCTAAAACTTAGACGAACTACATCTTCAACCTCCAATCATCATCTTTCATTTACGATACTCAATTTCTCCACAAAACCAAATTTCAGAACTCGAGTTAGCAATGTTAGTTGTTGGTGTTCTTTTTTAATTATTGTTTTTCTTGTTGTTCTTTTTTATTATTATTGTTCTTGTTGTTCTTTTTTATTAATGTTGTTCTTGTTGTTATTATTGTTATTATATATTATTGTTGTTGTTGTTGTTGTTGTTGTTGTTGTTGTTGTTCTTGTTCTTGTTCTTGTTCCTGTTCTTGTTCTTGTTGTTATTATTGTTATTGTTGTTCTTATTGTTGTTCTTGATGTTCTTGTTGTTCTTGTTGTTCTTGATGTTCTTGTTGTTCTTGTTGTTGTTCTTGTTGTTCTTGATGTTCTTGTTGTTCTTGCTGTTGTTCTTGTTCTAATGCTGTAATTTTTTTTATTAAAACACATACAACAATGGGTATTTAAAATAACCGTCATTATAGGTAGTATACAACAATGGTTCTTTAAAATAATCGTCATTATAAGTAGTTCTAATGATGCGTTTTATTTTATTTTATTAAAACACATACAACAACGGGTATTTAAAATAACCGTCATTATAGGTAGTGCGCTTTCCAATTTATTACAATGCTTACTGGGCCGTGATTGTAAGTATCATATATATAACGACACTCTACATAACAACGCCTGCACCCCTGTCATTATATATCTTTCCCAACCGTTGTTAAATGGGTTTTTCGTAGTAGTGACTATCCAAGAGTCCTTACCTAGCAGATTTCTTGAATACACTAAATGATTTTCAACTTTATGGAATTTTAATAAGACAAGGATTTTAAAATAATTCTTACTTAAACTGCTTCATCAGAAGTAAATATTCCTCTTCTGAATCTCAAAGATTGACAATTTTTCAAAAGCTCTCTATCATCAGAGTCTAGTAGAATTAGACTTCAAGTGAGACATTTTCTATTTAATTATCAATCTTTGATACTCTATTCAGAGTCAAGCATTTTCTCTTGAAACTAAAGTCATGCTTGATTTATGAATATTGAATTGGTTTCCTTGACCACTAACTAGCAGTAGTATTATCATAAACGGTGAGAATACTGTTTCCATAAAAATGATCATTTTTTAGTTAATGACATATTCAGTACATTAAAATACAACATAGTTTCTTTTCAAAGATTTCTAAAGATTCTTTTGTTGTTGACAAACAGAACTTCTCTAGAGATCTAACAGAGACTTTGTATTCACTCATACTTAAATAGTTCATTGAGTTAAGAAGTTTGCAAAAGTGAAGGAACAAAACATACCTTTTTTTTTTTGTTTTTCTTGGTCAGATTTCAGACGAGTATTCAGATTTGACCATGGAATCCGAATTCTATCTCGAGTGAATTCTGAGTCAATGGAAGCCAAACCAATGATTCCACTTTCTTCTCCAAACTCCATACTTTTGCATCCTTCAGCTCTTAAGTTTGGTATGTAGGAATTTCTTCCATCAAATGTTGTAAACAACCTTTGATCAAGTATCATGGAAGATGCCTTGATCATTTCTTCTGTGATATCTGCAGCAAATACAATTTTGAATGTTGGTGCCCATATTTCTGTGGGTCCACAAATGTTAGTCCTGACAGGATTTCTCTTACAGCATGCCTTAGTCTGATAGAAGTACCAAGATTCATTCTAGAACAGAGTCTAGGACGAGTTATGGCACATAACAAAATCTTGTTCTTAGCATGAATTTATTGACTTCATAATCCTTGATTTTGAATTTTTTTACTAGCATAGAAACAAATAGTGTTTGCTATCAGAGGTTGGCAAGAGATAAGTTTTCAGCACTGTCTTAGTATTGCCAGAAAACAAAGGAAGAAATGAAAGGTTTCTCATAGAATTGTCCTTTAACACAAATTCTATTATACCCTTCAATTTCCTTAGGAACAATGGAGTCACTTAAGATTTTATCTTGAGATGCAGACTCCTTATTATCAATATTGAAGCAAGATGGATTAGTCGATACCTTTTTCTCATCAATAATTGATTTATTCATGGATTCATATTTTTTTCTTTAGAAGAAGTAATGGCCAACAATGCCAGATTACTTTTTCATCGGATTCTGAATCCTCAACTATTTCAGCTTCATTAGAATATGCTTTGAAGATCTTTGAAATTTTTATTTTGGATTTTTCTATCTGGTTGTTTTTATCCTTGTTCTTAAGATTGGGATAATAAGTTGAAATATGAATATTTCATAAGCTCCTAAAGTTACTCTTCCATTAAGAGATATAACACTCCATTTATCCAGCTGAAAGAATCCTTTGATAAGGAAGGCCATTTCCTCATCATCAGACATTCCATAGGAATTTTCTTCAATAGGCTTGAAGAAGGGTGATCTCTTTGATAACTTTTCTTCATATAATTCTATTTCTTTACTTTGAAGAATTCTAAATAAACCTTCAAGACTCAGTCTACTCAAGTTTTTTTGACTTCTTGAATAGATGTGACTTTTTGGTTTGACACTAGCAAGCAGACTTCTCAAAATTTGCTTGGGAAGATTAGATGAAGTGTAACTCGATAAGCTTCAACCTGATTCCCTTCAAATTTGAACACACGAATTTAAAGTTAGTTTGAGCATTAGACATATTAATGATGTTGATATACTCAGAATGAGATAGAGCACCTACCAGAATGCATCTAACTCCAAGAAGATTTCTGTAAAACTTCTTTTGAGTTGGTATGAGAGATTTTCTATCATAGATTATCCCTACACCATCAAATTATATATTAATACCTTTCTCAAGGGTATTTCATAGACCTTCATCAAAACTCTTCTATCAAGACCAATTGTAAGTCTTGTGGTTTTTGGATTGGCTGCATTTTGGTAAAACAACATGCTGTTAGCAAGATGTTGAACCAGATGTTCTGCCATGTCAGTTAGATATCATGTTCTACATGATGTTGGGACATGTTCCAGGACATGTTATACCAGGTAGTTAGGGCATGACTATTTTGGTAATTTTAGTGTGAATTTCGAGTGTGTTCTGATGCATACGTAGGCGACTGTTATGAGAGAATATTATGGGGATCTCTGTTATTATAGATTCTATTACTTTTCGTAAAAAGGATCCTTGAGCCTTTTTAGGAAAGTTTGTATTTTCCTTCTATTTTGATGCAGGTTGATTTGCAGTAAGTTTATACTGATTGATGCTATTTGTGTGCCTCAAGAAGCCCAAGTACAGTAGGTCTGAAGGCTATTTAAAGAGAAGAAAAATCCTATTTGAAGAAGAGAGCATATCGTGAGAATTTAGAGAATAAGGATTAACCGTTGTTTTGGTTGGTCCCTAGGGTTTTTGTTTGTTAATTGTATGTCACTCATGTATCTTCTGATGCATTGAGTTTGACTGATTGTTCATTGTTCACTCTAAGCTTTTAAGCAAAGAGTGCATTGTTCTTGGTTGAAGTTTTTAAGCAAAATTGAGTATTGTTTTGGAAGTGTAATATTCTATTGGTTGTTTTGCATACAGTCACTGGGATTGGGACTATATCACTGAGGTGATTTAGGAAATGAGAGGGATTTATCATATCTAGATGGTGATTTCTAGGTAGAAGTTGCACTAGGTAAGGATTAAGTGAGAAGTTGTAAAATGGGATTGTTTAGCTTCAAATTAATACTGCTAATAGTGGATTTCCTTCTTGGCTTGGTAGCCCCCAGATGTAGGTGAGTTGCACCAAACTGGGTTAACAACTTTGGTGTTATTTACTTTCTGCAATTTACAGTTTTTGGTTGTGTGTGTTCAAACTGTGTTTTAATCCCAGTGTTGTGACATTTGTCTCGACATCAGGTATCTGCGTGCCAGAATTTCAATTGGAATCAGAGCAGGTCACCCTATTCTATTTTTGGGGGGTGCTCTAGGGAGTTTTTATTCTGGTACTATGGACATGGAAGGAGGAGGAAATGTTAACAGACATCCAATCTTTGATGGCACAAATTATGACTATTGGAAGGAATGTATGGTGGCCTTCTTGAAATATATGGATAGTAGAACCTGGAAGTCTGTCATCAAAGGTTGGGAGCACTCTGTGATTAAAGATAAAGATAGAAAATAAACGTTGAAGCCAGAAGAAGATTGAACCAAGGAGGAAGATGAGACAACTCTTGGAAACTCTAAAGCCTTGAATGCTTTGTTCAATGGAGTTGACAAGAATATGTTTAGGCTAATCAACACCTGCATTGTGGCTAAGGATGTTTGGGAAATTCTCAAGACAAATCATGAAGGGACATCCAAAGTGAAGATGTCAAGACTTCAGCTTCTCACCACCAAATTTGAGAATCTGAATATGAGAGAAGATGAAAGTATTCATGACTTTCACATGAATATACTTGAAATAGCTAATGCCTTTAGTGCATTAGGGGAGAAGATTTCAGATGAGAAGCCGGTGAGGAAGATTCTTAGGTCTCTTCCTAAGAAGTTTGACATGAAGGTCACTGCCATAGAGGAAGCCCAGAACATCAACAGTACGAGGGTTGATAAGTTAGTTGGCTCACTTCAAACATTTGAAATGACCTTAAATGATAGAATTGAGAAAAAGAGCAAAAGCATTGCCTTTGTTTCAAATTTAGGAGATGAAGTGGAAGAAAGCGGTCTTGACACAAATGAAGAAATGGCCAATGCCATTGTGTTATTAGGAAGACAATTCAATCAAGTACTGAGAAGAATGGAGAGGAAATCAAAACCAAATATCCTGAACATCAGTTCTGACTCCAGCTATAATCCTCAAGGAAAAGCAAAAATTGATGAGAAGACAAACCAGAATAGAGGGGTAAATTGTCATGAGTGTGAAAGATTTGGACACTTTAAAGCAGAGTGTCCCACGTACATGAAGAAACAATCTAATGGATTTCCAGCTTTGTGGCCTAAAGAGGAAAGTGAAAGTGATGGTGAAATAGCAAAACGTGTGACTGCCTTGGTTGAAAGATGGGCATCTGATGTAGAGTCCAGTAATGGAGAGAATTCTTATGCTGAAATGGCTATTTCCTACAAAAATCTGAGCACTAAGAGTGAGAAACAACAAGAAATTATTGCTCAACTACAGTATGAGAAGGAAGAATGCATGTCAAACATCATTAGTCTACAGGATGAAGTAACCATGCTGACTTCCAAGCTTGAAAATATGACAAAGTCTATAAGAATGTTGAACAAAGGTTTTAACATGTTAGACAAGTTGGACAAAGAGATGGTGACCTGAGAGGCATATGGTTTAATAATCAGTTCCTGAAAATAGACCTTCAAGATATAAAACCAGGTTCTGGGAAGGTCAAAACTTCAAGGATGTTAAAACAAGTGTCTCAACCTCAAGGAAAACATCAGGTCAACAAAAAGGGTAGCAAGACCCAACAGTTAAAGTGTCATTACTGCGACAGGTTTGGTCATATCAAACCTTTATGTTTCAGACTGCATGGATATCCTATGTCTTTTGCTCAACCTAAGGTTAGTCATAAGGCTTTACAAAATACCAAGAGGTGGGTTCCCAAAGAGACTGTCAAATCTCTTATTGCTCATACCTCTCTCAGAGCTTCTGCTAAAGAAGACTGGTATTTTGATAGTGGGTGGTCTAGACATATGACCGGTATAGAGAACTTCCTGGTCAACATTTGATCACACTCTACTAGTTATGTCACTTTTAGGGATAGTGCAAAAGGAGAAATTCAAGGAATTGGAAAACTAGCTTGGGCAAGATCTCCTAGTCTTGAAGATGTACTACTTGTAAAAGGATTGAAAGCCAACTTGATAAGCATCAGCCAATTATGTGATCAGGGATTGAAAGTAAACTTCACTAAGTCTGAATGTAGGGTCACGAATAAGAAGGATGAAGTTCTGATGAGAGGAGTCAGATCTAAAGACAATTGTTACTTATGGACACCCCTTTCAACAAAGAGTTATCCTACATGCTTACTATATAAAGAAGATGAAGTTCACCTATGGCACCAGAAACTTGGTCATTTGCATCTTAGAGGAATGAAGAAAATTGTTTCAGTAGAGGAAATTATAGGAATTCCCAAGCTCAAGATAGACGAAGGAAAAATTTGTGGGTAATGCCAAATTGGAAAGCAAACCAAGATGTCCCATCCCAAGGTATAACATCTGGCCACTCAAGAGTGTTGGAACTTCTTCTTATGGATTTGATGGCTCCTATGCAAGTTGAGAGCCTTGGAGGAAAAAGTTATGCTTATGTTGTTGTTGATGATTATTCAAGATTTACCTGGGTGCATTTCATCAGAGAAAAGTATGATGTCTTTGAAGTCTTTGAGGGTTTGTGCCAAAAGCTTCAAAGAGAGAAAGAAAGCAAAATTGTTAGAATTAGAAGTGATTGTGGAAAGGAATTTGAAAATAGCAAGTTTGCTGATTTTTGTTCCTCTGAAGGGATCAGTCGTGAGTTTTCATCTCCTATCACTCCTCAGCAGAATGGGGTAGTTGAGAGGAAAAATAGAACTCTACAAGAATCTGCTAGAGTCATACTTCATGCTAAGCACCTGCCATATCATTTTTGGGCTGAAGCTATGAATACAACTTGCTATATTCATAATAGGGTCACACTGAGAGAGGGAACTTCAATCACTCCTTTTGAGTTGTGGAAAAGGCGAAAGCCTACAGTGAAATACTTCCATGTCTTTAGAAGCAAATGCCATGTCCTGACCAATGAAGATCAAAAGGGTAAGTTGGATCCCATGAGTGGTGAAGGGATATTTCTCGGGTATTCTTCAAGCAGCATGGCTTTTAGAATCTTTAACTCCAAAACTGAGATGACAATGGAATCTGTCAATGTGGTGTTTAATGATTTAGAACAAAAATTGGACGTTGGGGATGATGTTGGGACATCCTCTATGCAGATTGGTGAGGCTCGAAGGGAAGAAAACTATAATTTCTCCAGCATTGTGTCAGAGACTTCAGGTCACTCGAGTAAAGGTCACTCAGATCAATTCAAGGATCTTAGTACAAGACACTCTATAAAAGAAAACATTCCTAAGAAAATGTCTCACTCATCTGCGATAAGTCTTGCTGTCCGAGAAATGAAAACCTTGAATGGCTTTGTTAGAACCAGGAATTGGGATACATATTATTTCTACAGCACGAAGGCGATGACAGAAGAATTATGTAAAGTGGAATGCGTGAGTAATATAACAAACAGTTTGACTGCCTTGATTGACAAGAAGCAGACATATGTGTCTGGTGTGTTTACTAAAGCTTTATATGTAGATTATACTGAGGACATGGGTTATGAGGAAGGAACTTGCGTCATTGAGGAATTATAGCAATTACATAAATGGAGGAGTGAAACACACATTGCATATTTCCTCTACTCTCGAATGTTTGGTAGGATTGAGCTAATGAAGACGGGTAATAAGTAGAATAAAAGATCTATGCAATATAGAATGGCCAGTTTGAAGAAGATGTACTTGAAGGCGGTGGTAATGGAATTTAGGATCAACACTCCTAATACTAGTCTCAGCAACAAGGAGTACAAAAGGATCTTTGATAGAGGCAAGAGTTGGAGGATTATCTGAAAGTGACCTATTTTTGGTTCTTTCTGTTTTTTTTTGTTTCCATCTGGTTGTTGTTTTGTGTTTCCATCTGAACTTTAGTTGTATGAAAATTTGTTATTTTGTGCTTCCAGGTTTGTGCTTCCATCATGTGTATGTTTATATTTACTCTATTTTTGTCAATTTTTGGCTAAAAAAGGGGAGTAAAGTGTTGATTTATTTGTTTTTTCTTTTGATGTTAGATCAGATGTCATGCCTTTATGTCATGTGTGCACTACTGCTTAGGAAGAATAGTTGTGTTTTTGTTGCTAAACTTGTGCAACTATTTAGGGGAAGTAGGTTGTAATCTTCAGGAAAAGTGTGGCTGATGTGGTTGTGGCTGTTACTTCACTTTATGGGAACTTGTATTGTTCAAGTTTTTTGTGTGGTTTTTGGTTTTCTCCTTCAGGGGGAGAGCTGATTATGTGTGACAGGGGGAGTGGTGTATCTGTCTGTTTTGTTGCTGCAAGATTGTAGTTTGTACAGACTTACATGTTCTCATGTAGCTTGTGTTGTTTTGTGATGCTAGACCTAATGTCTTGACATTATACTGTTAGTTATTTTTCTGGTGGGACAACATTAGGGTACTTGGGTTTCCGTGTTTCTGTTTTTGTTTCCGCTGTGTACCTCCGGATGTGCTAGGGTTGTTTTAGCCAAAATTTTCCAAAGGGGGAGATTGTAAGTCCTATGGTTTTTGGATTGGCTGTATTTTGGTCAAACAACATGTTGTTAGCAAGAAGTTGAACTAGATGTCCTGCCATGTTAGTCAGACATCATGTTCTACATGATGTTGGGACATGTTCTAGGACATGTTATACCAGGTAGTTAGGGCATGACTATTTTGGTGATTTTAGTGTGAATTTTGAGTGTGTTCTGATACACACGTGGGCAACTGTTATGGGAGAATATTGTGGGGATTTCTGTTATTACAAATTCTGTTACTTTTCGTAAAAAGGATCCTTAAGCCTTTTTAGGAAACTTTGTATTTTCCTTCTATTTTGATGCAGGTTGATTTGCATCCAGTTTATACTGATTGATGCTATTTGTACACCTCAAGAAGCCCAAGTCTAGTAGGTCTGAAGGCTATTTAAAGAGAAGAAAAACCTTATGTGAAGAAGAGAGCATATCACGAGAATTTAGAGAATAAGGATTAGCCGTTGTTTTGGTTGGTCCCTAGGGTTTTCATTTGTTAATTGTATGTCGCTCATGTATCTTCTGATGCATTGAGTTTGACTGATTGTTCATTGTTCACTCTAAGCTTTTAAGCAAAGAGTGTATTGTTCTTGGTTGAAGCTTTTAAGCAAAACCGAGTATTGTTTTGGAAGTGTGATCTTCTATTGTTTGTTTTGCATAGGGCTGTTTGATATCACTGAGGTGATTTAAGAAGTGAGAGGGGTTTCTCATATCTAGATGGTGATTTCTAAGTAGAAGTTGCACTGGTAGGGATTAAGTGAGAAGTTGTAAACTGGGATTGTTTAGCTTCAAATTAATACTGCTAATAGTGGATTTCCTTCCTGGCTTGGTAGCCCCTAGATGTAGGTGAGTTACACTGAACTCGGTTAACAATTTTGATGTTATTTACTTTCTGGAATTTACAGTTTTTGGTTATGTGTGTTCAAACTGTGTTTTGATCTCAGAGTTGTGACTTCTATCTCGACATCTGGTATCTGTGTGCCAGAATTTCACCAATTATGTAAGAATATATTTTTCCTTATTCCATCATTTAAATTTAGCGGAGTCACTCCTGAATATTGTAGGATTAGAAAAGTAATATTTTTCATATATTACTTGATTCCTTCTTGAAGGAAAATATTCATCAAACAAATTTCTCTCACTGGATCTTTATTTCCACCACTGTTAAGTGTTATACACAGACCATGCTCTGATGCCAACTGAAGGTGAGAAAAATACACAAGAAAGGGGGTTGAATTATTTTATCCATTTCTTTACTTTGCTTCTGAACAGAGTTCGGATTCTAAACCACTGTTTAGATTCTGATAATTAATTGCAGCAGAATAATAACAGAAGCAAATAAATAACAACAGAACATACATATATTTATATTGGTTCCTCCCAAACTAAGAGTAGTCTAGTCCCCTTGGAGCATAAGAGATTTTCCACTATAATCAAAACATGATTACAATTGCTTAAACACTTAAGTATAAGAATTTTATGCTCAGAACCTCAGCCCGAGACTTCCTGCTTAGACCCTCGGCCCAAGACTTATTGCTTAGATTCCACGAATTTAAGACTTCCTTCCTTAAACCCCTCAGGTTCAAGAATTCTGCTCAGACCCTCGGTCCAACACTTCCCAGCTCAGATTCCACGAATCCAAGACTTCTGCTTAGACCTACAGTCCAAGGCTTCCAGCTTAAATCCCACGAATTCATAACTTCCTTGCTCAAGCACTCACGGCTCAAGACTTTTTCTTAGACCCACGATCCAAGACTTTCTTTCTCAATCAAAAAATAAATAAGACTTCAATGCTCTAGCACATAGCAAGAGACTTACTTGGCTCAAGCTTCAGAGCAAGAGACTTTGATGCTTAAGCACATAGCAAAAGACTTGATCTAAACTACTAAACAACTTGTTTAGAAGAATAGTGAAAAAGGTGTACTGATACATAATAAGAGGTACATGATAATAACCATAACAAAGTTCACAACACTTAAAATTTCTAAGATATTCAATGTTTAAGAAATCTTAAGGCTTTGTACAATTTACAACATATAACATAAATTCTGCATACTCGATTGTGTTGCTATTTATGATCTTGTTATTCTTCCATTCTGATAGAAGCGTGGAACGCTTCTATCCTTCTTGGCTATTCTTCTTTATTCTCGTTGTTCCTTATTGAAAATCCATCTTGAATCTTCAGCTTCTTATATAACAGTTTTAAAGGAATAGCCGTTGGAAGAGATAACTTGTACAAGTGTCTTTGTTACTCCATAGTACAAGAGACGTTAAAGATAGATACACCAAAAGATCTTGATCCATTATGTAACTTGTTTAACCATTGCGTCTTTCATGTGATCTTGTACTATAGATCCTTTGAGAGTACCTAGTCGCAAAGCATGTCAACTCTTCTTGAGCCTTCTGAACACAAACTCTAGCTGACAAGCTGATTTGACATTGTAGCTTGCTTTCTGCAGTATGAATAGCTTAGCTTTATCGTTGGTTCTGATGCTGAGGCCTTCAGCTTTAGAGTCTATGCAAACCTATATTGCCAGTCTTCACGTAAAGAACGTTCTTCAGATTCTGAACCACCAAAAGCAAATAACTTAGCTTTTCTCAAGAGCCTCCTTATATCAGATTATGAATATATTCTTCTTTAAGCTTTAGAACCTGCACACTTAGAACACACATTAGATAACACCATTGTTCTTTCAATACTTTGTTATCATTAAAACCCAAATGATATATGTCATGAACAAATCTTGTTCTAACATTGGCACACTCACTTCAACCCCTCTCTCTCTCTTTCTCTCTCTCTCTCCCTCTCTCTCACACACACACACACACAAAAACTACTCATTTCCTTACCACTACGGGTTGTCATGACATTGAAATGTCCCTTAGGCTTGATTTTGTTTGGGCTGCCCCATAAATGATTTGGGAGGGGCGGAAGAAGCGACTTGTTGTTGCGCCACTTGGGAAATTTGAGTCTCCAACATTTTTGAATGAGTGACAACATTATCAGCCTTGGTGTTTAATTGCCTAAGCGCCTCATTGGTGAGGAGGTTTTGATTCCTAAACTCATCGTTTTGACAGGTTTGTGTCAAAACAAAAATCTCCATCAAAAGTTCAAGGTTGTACTTCTTAGGCTCGAGTTGTGCAGCTATTTAGAATCCCGAAGGTCCCATGGCGTGTTGGGGGTTGTTGTTCCTATAAGTGAAGTTAGGGTGATCACGCCACCCCGGATTATAAGTGTTGGAATACAAGTTGTTCATTTGGTTATTGTTCACAAATTTATCATTTTCTTGGTTGGATCCTCGCATGAGGATCATTTGGAAATCTCTATCGGTATGCCCATTAACTCCATATATCTCACAATAGAGTGCCGCAAGGGAAACAGAAGCAATAGGGGCTGGAATAGTAGGTGTGTCAAAACAAAAATCTCTATCAAAAGTTCAAGGTTGGACTTCTTAGGCTCAGGTTGTGTAGCTTTTAGGAAACCCGAAGGTCCTATGGTTTGTTGGGGGTTGTTATTCTTATAAGAGAAGTTTGGGTGATCACGCCACCCCGAATAGTTAGTGTTGGAATACAGGTTGTTCCTTTGGTTATTGTTCACAAAATTAGCATTTTCTTGGTTGGATCCTCCCATGAGGATCTTTTGGAAATCTCTATCGGTATGCCCCTTAAATCCGCATATCTCACGGTAGAGTGTGGTGGGGGAAAGAGATGCAATAGGGGATGGAATAATAGGTGTGGAAGTTGCGATGTTAAGGCTTTCTATATTTTGGTAAAGAGCATCCACTTTAGCGTTCATATGATCAAAAGCATTAACCTCATACATACCACCAATTTTAGGGGTAGACTTAGCGACAAGTTTTCACACACTTCCCCATGAGTGGTGGTTTTTGGCCATCTCTTGTATCAAATTATAGGCTACATCTTGAGGACTATTCATTAGGGCTCCGCCGGAGGCCGCATCTAAGGTCATCCATGTGGAGTAAAGGAGACCATTGTAAAAGGCATGGATAATCATCCACTTCTCAAGCCCATGGAAAAGGCATAGTCTTAACAAATCTTTATAACACTCTCACGCGTCAAACAAGGACTCCCCATCTTCTTGCCTAAAGTTTTGTTGATCTCATTCCTAACATGGGCCGCTTTACTTGGAGGAAAGTACTGCGCTAGAAAGGTCGCTTTCAATTGTGTCCATGAAGTAATAGAATTTGCGGGCAAGGATTGAAGCCAAGCCCGCGCACGGTCTCTTAAAGAAAAAGGAAATAGACGAAGGAGGATGGCGTTTTGGTCTACACCATTTGCCATAATGGTACCAAAATTGTCAACAAAAATAGAAAGATGAAGATTAGGATTTTTCGAAGGTAAATCGACAAATTGGTTTTGTTGCACCTTACTGATCAAGGAAGGTTTTAGTTCAAGATTATTAGCCACAATCGGCGGGTGCACAATACTACAATGAGGTTACTCTTCGGTAGGAATAACATAATCCTTAAGGGACTTAGTATCAACCAGATCGGCCATAGCTTGTAATATAAGATTTCAGCATCTCTCGAGTAAGAAATGCTCAATTTCGTTAACGAGCTCAACTAAGCTAACAAAAGAATGAGTTCTACACATACAAGAGCAGCGAGAACTACAACAAGCAAACACAATAGAATAAATAAAAAAGTAAGCTCTAGTTTATACAATGATCAAACAGAAATTAAATATTAAACGCAAGTGCCTTGTAGGTCAATTGGTGTATGTATCAAGTTGTCAACCAGGCAAATAGTATAAAAAGAGTAATGTTGAAAAAAACCATATCAACTACACTCATAGTCAATTACGATAATCTATAGATAGAGGAACACGTGGGAAATTGGCAAAAGACCAGACACTAAATCCCAACTATTGATACATAGTTTATCGTTAGATCTAATAAGATGTCTCCCAGCATTGCATTCATGGTTAGATGCATGCGGTTTTAACTTCCTGTTATATATAAGTCCTACCACACACAAATTTACAAGTATTATCTCACTCTCAATCTCAAATTACATCTCTTGAGCGTTGGAGTACTGATATTTCAAATCCTCATCGCTCCGTCGTGTTGGTGCACAAGGTTGAAGATGAAGAAGATGAAGATGGAAGAGAGAAAAAAAATTGTAGTAACTTTTCAGAGTCTGTTACAAAACGCCTTCTTAATTCTAACTAAATGTAAATTCAGTTTATATACAAATACAAAATCTGAGATGAAACTCAAATGCACTCTAAACTCACATGAGACAAAAATGAAATGCAACTAACTACTTGAATTTGGATTACACTTTAACACCATCCCTTAATCCATATTCAAGACTAAAATCAACAACACCAATTCCATCCCTCAAATGGATAGAGTGTTTAGTCTTGATTGCTTTAGTCAGAACATCGTCAGCTGCTTCTGAGTGCTAAAGTGAACAACTTCAAACACTCCACTCTGAGTTTGATTTCTCAAAAACTGAAAATTTGTGTCAATATGCTTGCTTCTTCCATGCAACACTGAATTATTGGCAAATCTTATAGCTGATTTGTTGTCAATCATCAACTTCACATGCTTGCTCACATTGATCTTCAGATCCTGCAGTAAGTTCAGAATCCAAACAACTTGACAAGGGGATAAAGCACATGCAATGTAGACAGATTTATAGGTTGACCATGCAATCAGTAGTTGCTTATTGGAGCACAAAGAAAAGGGACCTCCTAGATACTTGAAGAAATATCCATAAGTACTTCTTATGTCAACTCTATCTCCACACCAATCAGAGAATGAGTATCATATCAGCTCTAGATTAGATTTAGCATTAGAGGAGAACAAAACTCCATACTTCAGAGTCCCTATAATATACCTCAATATTCTAACAACATCTTGGTAATGTGACCACTTTTATTTGTTAATAAACTTACTCACCATTCAACCTGCATAGAAAATGTCAGGTCTGGTATTGCAAAGATATCTCAATGAGCATACCAACTGTTTAAAAATTGTAGCATCTACATCATCACCCTCAACATGAGAATCTAGTTTGTGATTTGTTTCAGTAGGTGTGATTGCACACTTGCAATTTATTAGCTCAAATATCTTTAGAAGCTCAAGTTCATATTTTAGCTGATGCAAGATTATACCTTTATCAGAGTACGAAATCTCTATCCCTAGAAAATATGTCATGTTTACTAGATCAGTTCATCTCAAACTCATTCATCAACACCTTCTTGAACTTAGCTATCTCATTTGAACAGCTCCATGTTAGGAACATGTCATCAAATAGAGACACACCAGAATCATATTGCTATCAGATTTATATTGAACATAAACACCATACTCCGTCTCACATTTTCTGATACCTTGAAGCTTGAAAAATCAATCAATTTTCATATTCTAAGCTCTAGGAGCTTGTATAAGTCCATATAAGGCTTTATGCAACTTGTACACCATCCATTCCTAATTCCTTTTCACAAATCCAAGAGGTTGTGATACATAAACTTCCTCTTGTAAAGAACCATTCATATGCATATTTTACATCTAAATGTATCAAAGGCCAATTTCTATTAGCAGCTATAGTAATCACCAATCTTATTGTTTCATGTATAGCTACGCGAGCAAACACTTCAAATTAGTCTAATGTAGATTTCTATAGAAATCCTCTAGCTACTAACCTTTCTTTATGTTTTCTAATTGATCAATATGGCTTCAGTTTTAACTTGTAAACCCATCTCACACTGATGGCTTTCTTGTTCTTTGGAAGCTCAGTCAACTCCCAAGTCTTATTTCTTTCTATAGCCTCAAGTTCTTCTTTCAAGGCCTTCAGCTACACTTTCTTCTTGAAAGATTCTTCAATACTGACTGGTTCAGAGTCTACCAACATGACACACTGATTGAATTCCCCTTCAAAGTCTATCTTAGTATCTTGCAACATGTCAAACTCTGAGAATCTTCTTATAGTTTGTCTGATTCTTTGTGTCCTCTTAACTTATTCAGAATCTTCTTCAGATATTGTAAGAGTATTAGATACTTGACTACCTTCAGAGGTTGGACCACCTTCAGAGGCATGATTACCACCAGATTCTGGATCATCATTAGAATCTGGATCAAAATCAAATTCACCTTTAGAGTCAGACTCACCTTTAGACTCAACTTCAGAGTCAGACTCGTCTTCAGATTCAACTTCAACATCAGAGTCACCTTTAGACTTTGACTCATCTTTAGAGGAAAATTCTCCTTCAGAATATGAAATATCTTCAGAAGTTAACTCAGGTGTTAAAACTGTACCAGAGTTGGATTAAGACTTGTTCTAAATTCCATGCTTATGTTTCCTTCACAATGACATCTCTGCTAAATTCAACTTTGTTAATGACAGGACACTAGAGCTTATAAGCAGTTATACTGTGGTACCCTAAAAGCAACATGACTCTGTTTCTGTCATCTAACTTCCTTCTCTTAGCATCTGAGACATGTTTATGACAAACAAAACCAAAGACCTTCAAATGGCTCACACTTTGCTTATCTCCAGTTCACTTATCAAAAGGAAGAATTTCCTTCAGCTTCTTAGTTGGACATCTTTTAAGCATATATGCTACAGTGGCAACAAATTCTCCCCCACAAGGTGTGAGGGAGCTCCTTCTCCTTCAGCATGCTCCTTGTCATATCAAGCAAAGTTTTTTTTCTTCTTTCAACAAGACCATTGTGTTGAGGAGTGTAAGGAGAAGTAACCTCATGCTCAATTCCAATATCCTCACAAAACCTTCTGAATTCTGATGAGTTGTATTTATCACCACCATCAGTTCTTAGAATTTTTAGCTTCTAAACATTTTGGTTTTCAGCCTTCACCTTGAACTTATGAACTCAACAAACACCTCATGCTTAAAATTTATGAGTGTTACCCATGTCATTCTTGTGAACTCATCCACAAATGACACAGAGTACTTGTTTCCTCCAAGTGAAGGTACCTAAAATAGTCCACATACATCAAAATGTACTACTCCTAAAGCATGTTTTTCTCTTAGATCCAGTTCTGATGCAAATGGAAATCTAGGTTGCTTGCCTTCCATGCATATCTCACATGACTTCTCAGGCTTTAAAATCTTAGAAATGCCATGTACCAGCTTCTTAAAACTCATACGCCCTAAGTTTCTGAAGTTCAAACGCCTCAATCTCTTGTGCCACAACACACTGTAACCTTCAACACTAGGGCATTTAGTTTTAGCTGTTTTCACATTCACCTTAAATGCTTTGTTGCTTTCGTGTTCACACTGCATAATCAGCTTCTGATCAGAATCATACAACTTCAAGATATATTCCTTCGTAGTAACTGAGAAACCTTTCTCAATTAGCTGACCTACACTCATCAGATTGCTCTTCATGCCAGGAACATACCAAACATCTTTGATTAAAACAATTTTGTCATTCTTCACCATGACCTTGACTTTTCCCATTCCTTCAGCATTCAGATACTTATCATCAACACATCTGATATATGTCCTCTTTTTAGAGTCAAAATCAATCAACCATTGTTTATTTCCAGTTAGGTGATTTGAGTAACCAGTGTCCATATACCACTAGTCTAACATATATCTACCATCAGACTCATAAGCCATCAATAGCACAGGTTCATCATCAGACTCTTCTCTGGCTATGGTTGCTTCTTCTGATTTCCTTTTCTTGTTTGACCAACAGTTAGCAACAAAGTGACCAAACTTCTTACAACAGTAGCATTTAACCTTATTCTTGTCAAACTTATCATTTCCTTTATGATGTTTCTTCTTATTAGAGTTGGATGCTTCTGACTTCTGATAGCCACCATGTCTCTTCTTGGCCTCTGACCAAGACTGCTACTGTTTCTTCTTACCAGAAGATGCTTTCAAAGCCTGCTCTACCTTTCTTTTAGAGTTTCTATCAGTCAAACGTAACTCTTGTGCTTCAAAACTACTTTGCAACTCTTTAATTTTCATGGTGTTGAGGTCCTTAGAGTGCTCAATTGCTACAATAATGTAATCAAACTGAGGAGTAAGTGACCTCAGCACCTTTTCAATGATTACTTGTTCAGAGAAAGTTTCTCCACAAGATTTCATCTCATTTGTAATCAGAATCACTCTGGAGATGTAATCAGGTACCTTCTCATTGTTCTTCATGTTGAGATTTTCATACTACTTACGTAGAGGCTGAAGCTTCACCTTCTTCACTGATACATCACCTCTATAACATCGTACTAGTGTGTCCTTGCCTTCGTCGTTGTTGAATCAACGATCTTCTCAAACACATTCAAATCCACACACTGATGGATATATAACAAAGCCTTATGATCCTTCTTCCTCATCTCTCTATGCGTGTTTCTTTGTGCTTCAGTTGCATCTTCTGCAACAGCTGCGTAATTGTCATTGACGAGATCAAGATCATCTTGAGCGTCAAACAACACACGCATCTAAATCATCCATCGATTCCAATTCTTTCCATCAAAGATTGAAAGCTTTGTGTTCAAGCTACCGTTTCCACCATTCATCTTCATTCTTGTGCAAATGCATTCAAATCTCACTAACCCTTGTGTTTCCCAATCCCTCAAAATCAAGAAATGTGATTTTGTTTCGATTTTGAACTCCAACTCACTGTAAATTTCAAAAACGAAATCAATCACACACTCCTCACATACACTCGTATTTTTCGATCTGAATCTGAACTGGAGCTTTAGATACCAATTGTTGGTGCACAAGATTGAAGATGAAGAAGATGAAGATGGATGAAAGAGAGAAAAAACTATAACTAACTTTTCAGAATTTGTTACAAAATGAGTTCTTATAATTGAATGTAAATTCAGTTTATATATAGATACATAATTTGAGATGAAACTCAAATGCACTATAAACTCACATGACACTTAAATGAAATTCAACTAACTATTTGAATTTAAATCACACTTTAACATGCCCTACTTGTAGAGATGGGTTCATTTGGATGCATTACATCACACACGAATGCATTACTCACACGTGTTGAAAATTCACGCGTTAGTTCATAATACATGGTGTTAAAAAAAGTCTTCGATCATAATGGACAAATTAAGAGAACAGCACCATTGAAAGTGGAAGGGCGATGTAGGGCAATTGGTGTAAGTATCAAGTTGTCAACCAGGCATATAGTATAGAAAGAGTGATGCTAGCAAAACACCATATCAACTGCATTCATAGTCAATAAAAATGATGATAACCGCTATTTTTTATTTAGATTAAAATACAAATAAAAACATTAAAACAAAATTGATAAACAAAAGCATTATGAAGCATAACGAAATGAATGTTTCGTAAGAATTAAACACCATACCAAAAATTTTAGACATGATTTGCTATTAGAAGTATTATCCTTCATATTATTTGGATACATAGAGTTGCATTTGATACCAAATATATGTAACTTGTTCCTGAAACTAATGAGCTTTCAGGCTGCTACTCTCACTTGCTAAGTAGACATAACAACGTTGACTATTTTCAGTAACTTGATAAAATACATTCCTTATCCGAACTCTTACCTGGCTCTACTAAATTGTTCTCACAAGAAAGAATTCGGGGAGAGAAGTGTTCACATTTAGGGTTGGTTATGGTACAGTTCATTCAGAAAATCAAACTGTATCAAATCGAACCATAATAAAAGAGTATACGAACCAAACTGAACCGTTTTGATTTTTTCAGAACCGAACTGAACCAAATCAATTGGTTTGGTATATCGGTTCTTAATTCTGAACCGTTCCAAACTATTATTAGTCATTTAAAAAAAAAAAAACACTTGTTATGGTATATAGAACAATTATTTTTTTTTAATTTTTTCTAATAAATAATTATTTAAGAGTTTAAATTAAAAAAAAAAAAAAACTCCATTACATATGTAGAATTATGGTATAACAATAACACTACATTTCATGTTAGTAATATATAACATTTGAATAGTTAAAAAAAAATGTGTGGGTGAATCTCAATATTTCCTATTACAATCAAATATCATACAATATGATTAAAAAATGGAAGAAAAAAAGGTTTCTGTGTGGAAAGAAAAGAGAGTTTGATCAAATATCATACAGTGTGATCAAGTATCTCAGGAGTGTTGTATTTCAAAACTAGAGTTTGATTTCAGTGATAAGAAATGACATTTTTAAATCACTTTGTAAATATATTTTTTTTATCACTAATATGTCATTAATATTATTACGATTAAAAAATTGATTTAAAAAAATATATTTTTCACATTTAAAATAAACTTCAATATCAAAAAATCAATTTGAAAAAAGTCCTGGTTAACCAAAGTTCCAACCTAACCAATCAATATCATACCATTAATATAGTTATGGTTAGTTAATTGTAGTTCGGTTCAGTAGGTTTTGGTTCGTTTAAATGCGGTTCAGTTCGGTTATTGAATTGTTTAATAAACCGTGGTTCGGTTCAATTATTGAACTGTGGTTCGGTTCATAAACCAGAGAGAACAGTTCAGTTATTTAGCAACGGTCCAGTTTGGTTCTATAGTTCGGTTCGATTCTATGAATTTTTTGAACAGTCCTACTCACATTTAATCATTGACGGAGAGTTAAATAAGGTTATCCGCAAAAGAGGAAATCTGCGAAAAAAAAGTGTAAAAAATATATGATATTATATAATTCTTTCCATAAAGTTATGCAATATCCCTTGATGAAGTTTTTGGTTCGAAAAACTTGGAACTTATATCAGTTTACAAGATTAGAGAATGAATGTACTTGTCTTTTTCATTATTTAAAAAATGTGTATTATATAGAAACTGTTGAGTTCCATGTTGGCTAAGCTGGTCACTAAGATCAGTCCAACACGTAGGCCCGTCCCAATCAAAAGCGCTCATTTAACATGCGCACAGATGGACATTCATACTAATGCACCACTATGAAGCAGAGCACCATCTTCATTTCAACTATTGATGTACGTCCGACAACACCCCGCGTCTCAGGCCGTACCCACCGGTGACTGATCTAACCATCATCTCTATATAACCCTTTGTTACCTAAGGTACAATTTCATTCACACACTTGTATGTTTCATTTCTCTCATTCATTATCTTGAGCATTGAAGTGTTAATCTTCAAAGTATCCCCACTTAAACATTTTTATTATGGCAACACCTAATTTTTAGAAGGTAAAAAAATCGTTCACATAAAATATAAGGGCAACGAATTTTATATTCCATTGCGGTAGTGTACATATTTTTTTACAAATATTATACAACAGCCGGAAATCATTCGTTTAGATGACGAAAGGAACGTTTTTTTATCGCAACAATTAAAAAGCGTTCTTATATAACTTTTTTGTTATAATTTTAATAAAATGTTTTTAAAGTAAGACCGTTGTTTTATGGGTTTGATAAAAGAAAGAAAAAAGTAAAACCTAAAAAAAGATATATAAGCGCTCATTTATGAAGGCTCTGCAGATTTGAGCAATTTTTTGGTAAAAACAAGGCGCAAAATGAAGTGTTCCAACATGTAGAAGACATGATGTCCTAACGAATGTCCTGACATCTTAAACTGATACAGCATACTATTTTGTCTGGTCCAAGAATTAAGGAAGCAATTAGAGCATGGATCAAGGACTGAAGATTGAAGCCCAAGACTGCAGAAGACACTATAAATAGAAGACTTAAACCTAGGTTTTTGTATGCCTTTGTACGCCTATTGTAACCTTGCTTTCTTGCGTAAGAAACAAGAGTTTAGGGTTTTGAGAGTCGTTGGCTCTCTAGGTTGTAAGTCTCCCTTTGTATCAGTTGATACACTGTGGTAGATATAGGTGTCGCACAGATCCATAAGCCTTGAGGTATTGGATTGTGAATTGTTCTTGGATGAAGCTTTTAAGCAAATCCGAGTTAGCTTATTTGTCAAGAATGCTTGACAGATTTCTGTATTGATAGGGATGATGTAGAAATCACAGTTGGTGATTAAGGGAGGTGAGTGGGGTATCTCATATCAGGGTTCTAAACGTTTGAGTTTAACCTTGGTAAAGATGTTCATTGAGTAGATGTTAGGTATAAAGTTGTAAACGGTGGAGTTTAACTTTGTAACAGTCTACAGATAGTGGAGTCTTCTTCCTGGATTGGTATCCCCCAGATGTAGGTGAGTTGCACTGAACTGGGTTAACAATTACTGTGTTCTTTATCATTCTGCAGACTCTAAGTTTAAATGATTATGTAGCACAATGTCTTGACATGTGTTAGGACATCTGCTGTCTGCATAGGCCAGAATTTCAATTAGTATCAGAGCAGGCATCCTGTCTGATTCTGGATGAGATCTTTGGGAGATACTTTCTGGCGTTTAAACAATGAGGGTTTTTGAAGATCAGATCAATCAACTCATACATACTCAAGGGTATTAATGGATGAGATGGATGTTCTGGATCGAAGGGAGCAACCCGGAGGTTGTTCATGTAGCTGAGGAGATTCTACAACAAATACAGGAGGAGTGGCTAGTTCTCTTGTTGGTGTGTCTTATAGGATGTTATGACATCTTATTAGGGCAAGCAGGATCTATTCCTTGGTGGTTCCGCTGCATGTGTTTCTGATGGAATAGCTCTAGAATTATGGGATTCTAGAGTTGTTACAGAAGACAGTTAGTGGAAGGTCTCAATCGTCGGCCTCTATATTTGAAGATATCTGCATTCTTTTATTCTAAAGTCGGGAGCGATGAAGTGAAAGGAGTTGTGGTTGGATATCTGGTATGATGACTTGGTACTTGGAAGCTTGGTTTCTTGGTACAGTTGAAGTCAGTTGAAGAGGAGAGGAGTTGAGTTAAGCTTATCAGGTTCTTGCTCTAGGAGTTTGATAAATTATTGGTCGGCTAGGTTGTCAAAGATACTTGAGAATTCTCTCAAGTCCACTCATAAAGGCATCTCAGTCGTGTATTTGGAGTCTTCTAGTTACTCTTCTGACTAGAAGGTGTTTCTTTGAAACACAATCTAAAGAAAATGGTGGTGATTTATATCGTACCTCGAAAAATAAGATCCTCGCGATGGACGCGGAAAAAACTGTTCAAAACAGAGTCGCCACCGAACTTTATTTATCCCGAGTTAGGGAAAGGAAAATATCGATAAAACCTTTAAAGGGAGATAAGAACATGGTCGTCGCAACCAAATTCGGGTTCGGGAGTCGGTTACGCAAGAGGGAAGGTATTAGCACCCTCTACGTCCGTTGTACTCAACGGGAACCTCTTGATTCGATTCGTGAGAATGTTAGCTAGGTTTGTTTATTATCTTCTAAGGTAATATTGCTTTCTAAGGGGGAAAATGAGGTGGTTTTTTTATTAGTGTGCTCGGCAAGGATTAGAACCCTTGTGCCTACGTATTCCCTCGTGCAATGGGAAAGTCAGAGCATTCGTAGTTCTGGGGACTACGGTTGTTTGGTTTGTATTTTTTATAGGCGCCAATTGTCCACACACGAGTAAGAGAACTCGCACCCAAACAATTGAGGAGAAAGGTCAAAGACTTGGCCCCCCTCACATCACCTTTTAAAAAGTTGTATTTGAATATATGATTAAGTGTATTAAAGAGTTTGATTGAGAAAAAAAGGATTTGATTTAGATGTGTTTTTAGGGTTTCGGTCGCACAAGGCGAGAAAGGAGAGTTTTAGTCGTATTGGATGTTTTAGAGGTGACAATTGCCCACACACGAGTAAGAAAACTCGCACCCAAACAATTGAAGAGAAGGGTCAAAGACTCGACCACCCTCACTTCACCTTTAATAAAATGTGTTTAGATAGAGATTAAGTGTATTAATGATTACTTGGAAAAAGGTTTGAATGTTGTCGAGTTTCGCGTGTTTTAGAGGCGTCAATTGTCCACACACGAGTAAGAGAACTCGCACCCGAACAATTGAAGAGAAAGACCAAAGACTTGACCCCCCTCCTTTTCACCTTTTAAAATGTATTTAAATAGAGATTACGTGTTTTAATAATCGATATGGGAAAAGAAATTTGAGTGTTGTCGGATTACAAGTGTTTTAAAGGCGTCAATTGTCCATACACGAGTAAGAGAACTCGCACCCAAACAATTGAGGAAAAATACCAAAGACTTGATCCCCCTCTTTTTCACCTTTTAAGAAACGATATTTAGTATAATTAAATGTATTAATTTGATTTAAGAAAAATACTCGACGTTGGATCGAGGTTTGAATTTGCGTGCGAAATGGTTTGAGAACTAATGGAAATGAGGTCCTATGGTTTAAGGTAAGGTCGATTGCGAGGCAAAAGCGCTCGACTTACAAGAGGTAAAGGGACTTGATATGTGGATCAAGTGAATGTTGAAGATTAATTGAATTTGATTTGGAAAATACTTGACGTTGGATCAAGCTTGTTTATTGTTGTAAAAAGAGGTTGATTTTAATCTTATGGGAGAGGGATGTAATTAATCAAGTGGAAATAATCGAGCCATGATTAAAGTGAGCCAATCACATACACGCATACAAACCAAAGTGAATTGTGCAACAATTATCGTTGTATAAAGCCCAAGAGGAGGCATTGTGAGGTCGATTTCGATCGTGAAAACGATCGACTTACAAGGCATTAAAAGGGCTTGACATTAAGTCAAGATATTAGTTTGAAAACATTTTTTGGTTTGGACAAGCATAATATGAATAGCATAAACATAATCAAGGCATGAAATAAATCCACAAGAGAAAATTATACACCTCACATAAAGATCATAAATAAAATGGGGGAAGAAATAATCAAGCATGTTAGTCCAATTAGTTAATAACCTAAAGTTTTAAGGTTAGTCTAAAAGAAATTCTAAGTTAAAATGATAATGTTTTTAGATTCTTTTAGAATTAAGGAAATTCAAATAATTAATTAAATTAAACTAAAATATTAAAAAAAACAACTATTTAAAGTTAATTAACTAAATAAAATGGTTTAAGAAAACTAATTAAGTTTGATTAATAAAAACAAATACTTTTAGATTCTTTAGTGATTAATGTAATTAAACTAAAATTAAATATTTAATAAAGCTAATTATTAAGTTAATTAGCTAATATTAAATAAATGACTTTAATAAAATTAATTAACAATAGAAATTATTATTTTTAGATTTTCGGAATTAAGTGAAAACTTAAAAATAATTAACCAAATTAAAATCAATTATTTAATAAAATCAATCATTAAAAGATTAATTTTATTAAATAAAAGTTTTTAATAAAATTAATAAAATTAATTAGTAATATTCTTTTTTTGAGACTTTATAAATAAACAGAAATTAAAATAAACAAGTTTTTTTGGATTTTTTAAAAAGGTTATTATTAAAAATAAAGATTAAAACTAAAAAACAAAAACAAAATGGGCCAGAATCTGTTAGAAACAGGGGGGTGTGGTAAGAAATCACCCCAGGCCCAAGTCAGTAAGCCCACGCCGGGAGAAAAGGTCCACCATGGACCTCAGTCAAACAGTTGACCTCCCCAGCGAATCTGCGGCGTTGATCCAATCAAAGAGTCAACCTTGACTCTGATCTGACGGTTAGAACGTAGGGTGCATGATACGGGATCTAAGGCCCATGCGCAAGATCCATTCGCTGGTGGCCACTTGTTACTACCGGGCCACCACACCTCACAACCAAATAACAGCAAGGCAAATGAACTTAAAAAGAAAATGAAAAAAAAATGAATGCTCATAACGTTAAACTCACTCTTTCTCATCACTTGTTATCTCTCTCACTCAATCTCTCTGAAAAAAATGAAGATCGCCGGAAACCTTAAACGACCGGAGAAGTGGCGGCGCGCGGCGGCCGCCACCGTCTTCTCCGGCGACACCACCACAAAACCTAAAATGATCAACACTAACCCCACCTACTTTCTTCTTCTTTACACGGATCTAAACCAAGATTTTGCAGAAAAGACCTCAAACACTCAGATCGACCCCTTCCCAAATCGAAACCCCAATTTACAAACTAATCAAAATCAAGCAAATCAAAGTATGAGAAGCAAATACGTTATTTAGAGAGCATCAACAACATGAGTTCACGCAAGAATGTCCAAAATGGAGCAAATCAGAGTTCTACAGGAGTACCTCTTGAAGAACCTTTCTGAGAAGTCTCTGAACGTATCAAGGTATGCTCTGATCTCACTTTTCCCTTTGCGTCTCAATCTTCTTCCTTGTATCACTTTTGAGGTTTTCTGTGCGTGTGAATGAGTGATTCTCTGAATGGCTTTTAGCTCAAGCGATTTTTGAGTCTCAGTGTGAGACTCAAAGAGCTTTTGAATCAGAGCTTTAGTGAATTTCTAGGGTTCTTGCTGTGTAAAATTGTTTTAGGGTTTTGCTCTCTGTTCCCTTTTTTTATTCCTCTGAAATGATGCTCTTATATTGAAATCAATTAGGTTTAGCAGACCAAGTTTTGAAACTCTGAAATCCTCTGCACTCTATAGTTTAGGTCTTGTCTGCTACGAATTATCTCGTTTCCATTTCCGTGTTAAGTCTGTAAACTCTGAATTTTGCTGCTGCTCTGTTTTTTGCTGTTTTGGTCAAGTTGAATTTGTATGGTCCCTATTTGCTCTGTTTAACTTTGCTTTTGACTTTGGGTAAATTGTGGATGTGTGTATGTCCATGATTCTTGCACGAAAATGAGTGTGGCATGCCATGTGAATTCTGAACCTTGTCTTGCTTTCAAACCATATGAAATACTTGTACTGCTTGTTATTTTATTATTTAAAAAAAAAGTTTCACTGCTTGTTGAAAAAGCTCTAACTTTCTGTCATGAACTTGCATTCTTCACCTTCGAATTGTACCTTGCTTGTGCTCATTTAGCTTCCTGCTGTAGTTAGTATATTAGAATTTACAAGCTGCTACTATTTACTTTGTTTTCCCATGACCTTAATGAACTCAATTAATCAATGACTTTATTTTGCAGATTCATTATTCTTGATGGGGGGATCAGCTTCGACAATTGCATCACTTTCGGCAATAGCTTTCCTGGCCTCAAAACCTTCTGGTTCATAAGTTTCAAAAAAAAAAAAAAGAAATTGCGAGAAATGAGTACAAGCAGTTTTGGAGTTGTGAGAAATCTTAAACTCCTTGTCCAAAACAACTTAAGAACAGTCCGAGAATTTGTTGGTAAGGTTTCCCGAAACAAGCTTCTAGTCACCAACTTTCAAGCAACAATAGTCTTGTATTCTCCTAGTGTAGCATCACCACTAGTTTCTTGTAACTTCTAGCACATTCCCTCTTGCGTAATAATGCTCTTTAATTCTTTGCTGCAGGTGATCGTAGTGTGGTGTGCACAGTTTTATTGATTTTTTTGGAATCATACGGCACGACTCACCGTTTTTATCTTGGTATGGCTTGCAGCGTGTGTGTAAATCAAGTTGTGTTGCTTTTGGCAGCCAATGTATTGCTTGGAGTCTTGAGAAAATCTTGACATGAATTGACTTGTTGGATATCTTGATCTCTTAGGCTTGGATTCTTGCATCATGTCATTTTATAGTCATTGTAATTTGTATAATTTTGAACATGACTTTGAGATGCAAATAATTTGAACTCAATATATTTTTCAATTCTTGATTTTGAGCCCTTGTATAGAAATTGGCGTGAAGAAAAGATTCAAGGGCTGTTTTGAAAGCCTGAAGAATGAGGCATGGCAATTTAAGTAGATTTAGGCCTTGGAATAACTTGAATTGTAGCATTTGGAATGTTTTAACTTGTAATGGAATTGAACACTTTAAATTGGAACATGAATTGAGCACGTAAAGTGATCACTTGGCTTGAAACAACTTTTGATCGTGCCTTGAAAACTTTTAATCATGGCTTGAAAATGCATTGATCATGACTTGAGATTTGTAAACTTGATTTTGATGAAAACATGAATGAATGAATTTGAACTTGTAATTTGCAAATCTTGTAATTCCTTGATGAACTTGGATGGTTGTACTTGAAACTTTTGAATGGATTTTGAACTTTGTAAAATTCCATAAACTTGTAATGAACATCGTTCATTTGAATGAACTTGAATGGAATTTGATGAAACTTGTTCTTTTCTTTTTTGATCATTGATGAAATTAGAGAAGATGCTTGAACTTGAATAATGGTGATGGATATCTTTTTTCCAAACTTGTCTTGATCCAACTAATTAACTTGAACACCAATTTGATTTTATAACATTAATTAATCCCTCGAATGAATTTCTTCATCCCAAATACCTGTCTTTAATCTTCAAATAAAACGCTTCTAAAATGCCATGTTGCACTCAAGGATCAAACAAATGAAATGGGAACTAAACTTGTGTTTTGTAGAGACAAAACAAAACAAATGGCGACATGGATTCAAATAACTTTAGTGAGGATGACTCATGTGGCTTAAAGTCAATCTTGAAGCAATTTAAATCATGGCTTGTGAATAGAACTTTGAAACCCATCAAGATGGTGCTTGAAACAAATCCCTTAACCATGATTTGAACCACTTGAAACATTGAAAATTACTTTGAAACATGGCCTGAATCCCTCTTGAGACATGACCATAGCCTATGAAATCAAATGTAACGTGATTTTGTATTTAGACTTAGAAACTCACTCTTGGAATGTGAATCTCATATTAAGGCTAGTTTCCAACCAGTGATCTTATACACACAACTTGCACTTGAATTATCAATCAATCTACCATATGAAGAGCTTGGGTGAGACCTCACATTCTTGCATCCACTTGAACTCAACACACTTATAGGAACCTCTAATTACAAAGAACATAAACCAGATCCCCCATGAAGTCCAAAAGCCATGAGAAAAGTCCAGGAAGTAACAACATGCTTAGCATAAGAAAAATGAGAGGGTAGGACAAATTTGGGGTATAACAGATGCCCCTATCTAATTGCCTTGAACCCGAGAAAATGAACTTCTATAAAGCGTTTATTTTAAGGGTAGAAGTCAATTAGATATAAGAATGCCCCAAAATTTTGTCTCACAAAAGGTGAAGTGTTGTAAGGTAAGAGCTGACAGAATGAGGTAGCGGGGTTCGAACTGAACAAAATAACTTGAGATCCTTTGGGTGGTCGAAGCAGCGCCTTACTCATTAAGGTTCTCCGATGATACCAAAGTTGTATCTTTGAAAAGGAAGACGATTATCTGTGTCGTCCAAGCAGTCCCTTGTCCATTAAGGTTCCCCGATGATACCAAAGCAGTATCCCTGAAGGCAGACGATTCTCTGGGTCGTCGAAGCAGTCCCTTATCCATTAAGGTTCCTCGATGATACCAAAGCAGTATCCCTGAAGGCAGACGATTCTCTGGGTCGTCAAAGCAGTCCCTTATCCATTAAGGTTCCTTGATGATACCTAAGCAGTTTCTCTGAAGACAGACGATTCTCTGGGTTGTCGAAGCAGTCCCTTATCCATTAAGGTTCCACGATGATACCAAAGCATTATCTCTGAAGGCAGACGATTCTCTGGGTCGTCGAAGCATTCCCTTATCCATTAAGGTACCCCGATGATACCAAAGCAGTATCTCTAAAGGCAGATGATTCTCTGGGTCGTCGAAGCAATCCCTTGTCCATTAAGGTTCCTCGATAATACCAAAGCAGTATCTCTGAAGGCAGACGATTCTCTGGGTTGTCGAAAAAGTCCCTTATCCATTAAGGTTCCTCGATGATACCAAAGCAGTATCTCTGAAGGCATACGATTCTCTGGGTCGTCGAAGCAGTCCCTTATCCATTAAGGTTCCTCGATGATACCAAAGCAGTATCTCTGAAGGCAGACGATTCTCTGGGTCGTCGAAGCAGTCCCTTATCCATTAAGGTTCCTCGATGATACCAAAGCAGTATCTCTGTAGGCAGACGATTATCTGGGTTGTTGAAGCAGTCCCTTATCCATTAAGGTTCCTCGATGATACCAAAGTAGTATCTCTAAAGGCAGAAGATTCTCTGGGTCGTCGAAGCAGTCCCTTATCCATTAAGGTTCCTCGATGATACCAAAGCAGTATCTCTGAAGGCAGACGATTCTCTGGGTCGTCGAAGCAGTCCCTTATCCATTAAGGTTCCTCAATGATACCAAAGCAGTATCTCTGAGTTAAATTTGCTGGGGGAATAGTTGAGCAAGATTCCTGTCAGAGGAGATGCACTGGCTCTGTAGAGGAAAACTCACAAGAAACTTTCTAGAATAGCTTCTGCTTGGGGAGCAATAAAAGCAACAGCTGTTGGGATTGTCATTATCAACTGCCTAGCTGAAGAATAACTTGCTGGGGAATAGGATTCCATGGGCACGTGCGGGGTATCAACTCTTTTTAGAGGAATACTACCGACTTTGATGGAGGACTGGCCAAGATGCTTGCGAATTGATCCTGGACCCTGCCACGATATGATGTTGGGGATGGAAATGCCATGCATTGCATAATGCACTGACATGCACACTAAGATGCAACGACTGAGGAATCTAATGCACGTAAGATATGATAGTGCTTGATATGATTATGTAATGTTATGCTAGCATGTCATGCGTATGACGATGCAAATGATCGGGCGCGCTGGGGATAAGTTTCCTTGTCGAGGGTATCACCAGGGATTGGATTTGATAATTGCCAAATGAAACTGGACTTTGGTTATTTTGGTGTTATGAGGATGCCAACGATGGTGGACTTTTAATGTTTGCCAATGAAGACTGGACTTTAAAGGGTAGATTTGAAGGTGCCAACGAGTGTGGACTTTTGAGTAGTTGCCAATAAAGGATTGGACTTTGGGTTTTACGGGGATGGTGAGAGTGTTTGACTACTCGACACCTTTTGAGCAAGCCAAATATGACTAGGGAGCGTGATTGCCAATGTTGGGCTTGAAAGATTCATTGTTGGGGATTATATTAAGTACATCCCTGAAAAACTACACTGCTTGTGGTGAAGAGCCAAGACGACTGACAATTGATGCTTTCATGCGGTGAAGTTCTTTTGGAGACTATCTAATTCCTTTTTAGTTCTCCCAACACCAAACAAATTTTATTGTTTTCAAATATTGTCTTTATTAACCGAAGTCTCAAAACACAGTTTATCAAAAACAAAATCAGTTTGCAAACAAACAGATAAAGTAAAAAAAAATGAGCACAATTTGGTGAGAAATCTCTCTTTGTATTGATTTGCCCCTGGAATGGGTAAGTATGTACAAGGATGCAATTCCTTAATGAGGTAATTGCGGTGCAAGAAAAAAACATAATGGCAATACAAATTAATGAGGTTCCATTGAGTTTCAACACTGCTATGGTCCCTATGACTTTTATAACTTCAACACCTTGCTTCGTAGGAAGACGGATGGGTTGATTCCTCTCTTCAGCGGTACATCGGGATCAAGTGGACGTGCAGACTAGATACTTTGCCTTGGAATTTGTCCCTAACTTTTGCCTGGACCGCCCTTTCGGGTTTTCAATCCACCGGGACGCCCTTTCTTGCCTGAACCGCCATTTCAAGTTTTCAATTCAGCGGGCCTATATCTTTTATTTTATCCTTAATTTTTGCCTGGACTGATTTTTTAGGTCCACCAGGATTGCCATTTTTGCCTAAGTCTCCTTTTCAGGTTTTCGACTTAGCGGCTTTATTATTTCACTTTTTTAGGCGTAGTACCTCTTAACGTACTCTGCATTCACTGGGCATGGTAATTCATCACCGTCCATAGTTGCGAGTTTCAAGGCACCACCAGAAAATGCATCTTTTACCACATATGGGCCTTCGTAGTTTGGCGTCCACTTGCCCCTGGATTCATTATACATAGTCATGATCCTCTTGAGCACCAAGTCACCTTCCTGGAATGTCTGAGGATGCACTTTCTTGTCAAAAGCTTTCTTCATGCGTATTTGATAGAGCTGGCCATGGCATATTGCTGCCAAGCGTTTTTCTTCAAGAAGGTTGAGTTCATTAAACCTCGTCTTCACCCATTCTGGTTCATCAAGCTGAGCTTCCATCAATACTCTTAATGAGGGGATTTCAGCTTCTATCGGAAGGACCACTTCCATGCCATAAACCAATGAGTAAGGAGTTGCCCCTGTTGAAGTTCGCACTGAGGTACGGTAGCCGTGCAGCGTAAAAGGTAGCATCTCATGCCAATCCGTATAAGTGACCATCATTTTCTGAATGATCTTTTTGATGTTTTTGTTGGCTGCCTCAATGGCTCCATTCATCTTAGGTCTGTATGGTGTCGAATTATGGTGCTCAATCTTGAAACTAGCACACAGTTCATCCATCATTTTGTTGTTGAGATTAGACCCATTATCAGTGATGATACGGTTAGGCACCCCATATCTGCATATAATGTTGTGTTTCAAGAAGTGAGTGACCACTTGCTTGGTAACGTTCGCATACGATGCAGCCTCAACCCATTTGGTAAAGTAGTCTATGGCAACCAATATGAAGCGGTGTCCATTTGAGGCCTTCGGCTCGATCATCCCAATCATATCTATTCCCCACATGGAAAATGACCATGGTGAAGTCAAGACGTTCAAAGGAGTGGGAGGTACATGAATCTTATCAGAGTATATTTGGCATTTATGGCATGTTCGGGCATAATGGTAGCAATCAGCCTCCATGGTAAGCCAATAATAGCCCGCTCTCAATATCTTCTTTGCCATAGTATACCCATTTGCATGGGTACCAAAACAACCTTCATGAATGTCTTTCAGAATCTGCTCAGCTTCATGCTTTTCCACACATCTGAGTAGTACAGTATCATGATTACGCTTATATAACACATTCCCATTGAGGAAGAAATTTGATGCCAATCTGCGTAAAGTTCACTTATCCACTGCCAAAGTGCCCCCTAGGTATTCTTGTTTTTCCAGATAACGTTTGATGTCATAGAACCATGGCTTTTCATCTGACTCTTCATCGGCAGCCAAACAGTGAGCTGGCTCTTCGAATCGCTGTAGATCAATATGCGGCCGATGGTTGGGCCATATCAGTTTATACATAGAAGCCAAAGTTGCCAGAGCGTCCGCCATATGATTTTCTTCTCTAGGCAGATGGGTAAAGGTGATATCATCAAATCTGGGAAGTAGCTTTGCCACATAATCTCGGTATGGAACCAAGTTGGCATGTTTGGCATCCCAGTCACCTCTAATCTGGTGTATTACTATAGCAGAATCTCCGAACACATCAAGAGTCTTGATTTTTAAGTTGATGGCTTCTTCCAGCCCGAGTATACAAGCTTCATACTCAGTCTTGTTATTGGTGCAAGGAAAGCAAAGCTTAGCGGTGAATGGCAAGTGGAAATTCTTGGGTGATGTAATCACTTCCCCAATTCCATTCCCATGATCATTTGACGCATCATCGAACATGAGAGTCCATCGCTCCCCTGGTTCGGGCCCTTCATCTGGACCTGGCTCTTTGAAATTCTGGTACCAGATGTGTGATGTTACGTGCGATGTCACAATAACACACTCTGCAATGGACAATGCAATAACACAATGAATTGTTCACCCAGTTCGGTCTAACTACCTACGTCTGGGGGCTACCAAGCCAGGGATGAATTTCACTATCAGTAGTATTAATTTACAGACTCAACAACCCAGTTGACATCTCCTAAACTTAATCACTACTTAATGAACCTTCTACTTAAGAGACCACTTAAGTATGAGAACACTACTCAATCCCTTAATCACTTTAGTGATATAATTCAAAGATCACACACTTTGAAAAACTCAACTTGATTCTGCTTCACAGCTTTGATCAAGAACAACTCAAAACAGCAATACCAATTCACACTAGAATGGTTTACAACACATACACGAAGATACAAAACGACTCTCAGTCTTTAGCTTTCTTTCTTCGTTTCTTTTCCTTCAGTACTGATGCGCTTTATATAGCTAGTTGAATTGGGCTTGGACCTGCTACAATATCTGACCTGATTTGTTATTTAAAACTGAATCTTCAAAACAGATTTTCTCTCTCAAAATCTTCTTAAATCTTCAGCCTTTAAACCTCCTACAAATCTGCATCAAATCTCTATGCAACAGAGAATATTTGTCCCAAGATATCCGCAACCAATGAGACTAACAGCTCTCCCAAAATCCAGCTAAAATGCAAACCCTAACAACATCACTAAACCTGATGTTATTAATCTTCTGCAGACCTGATGTCATAACATCGCATGTGACATCAGACATCAACTCTTCAACCACTTAAATCCTTAACATAAACCAATGTTAAGACATCACCCATATGACATCAACATTGCACACCTTTGTTTTACCAAAATTCTAGCCAATCCAAGAACCAACAATCTCCCCCTTTGGCTAATTTTGGCTAAAACAATCTCTGCAACATCAGAGACTTCAGCAGCGGAAATTTTTTTTTAAAACAAGCTTCGCAGCATTTCTTCATCACAGCTTCACAATGCTTTCAGCATGCTGCACACACTCCAATACTCTGCTACAAACTTCAATATCAGCTGCAGCATGATCAGCTTCATACACTAGTCAGCAGCCTAGGACAAACTCCCCCTTAATCTCATCATCACACTAGCTTCACTTCTTAGCATTGCATACAGCATTGCAACACCTTGACTAACTCTTGACTAATCTCTCCCCCTTTTTAGCCACAATTGGACAAACCTCAACATGTAAGTCCTACTCACTACAGTTAGCCCTCAACAAGCTCTCACTGTTAGTCTAAAGTCAGTATGCAAGACAAGACAAATCATGGAACATAAAAACATAAATAGTGCATAAATAGGCACAATATTCAGATTACATATAAGGCACAGCAAGTGCAGAAACAACACAGCAAAAAAAACTAAACTACTATCTAGAAAAAGCAGCAAGGAAACTAGTCTTCATCAGAGTTGGCACCATCTTCATCATCAGTGCTAGGACCACCTGGTTCTTCAACATCATCATCACCTTGTTCCAAGGATTTGATCATCTGCTCAATTCTCAACTTCTTATCAGTGCTAGTACTGATAACCACATCAAGATCCTTGCATTTTGCCTTCAGTTCTTCAATCAACTCAGCTTTAGTCCCGACCTTTTTAACACCAGAACTTGATGTTACAACAATGTCTGGAACATGATGTCCAGCAAACAACTTAGGATGTAAGGACAAGGCTGACTCCCTCTTGCAAGCAATATCTGAACTTGTTAAAGTTTCAGGATGTTGCTCCAAGATGATTCCACAAACAAGGGATGGGAATGCTATAGGTAACTTGATAGCATTTGTTTCAGCATGTTTCACCACTTGCTCAAAGATGTAGCTTCCAAAGTCAAACTTAATCTTCTTCCCAACTACATAAATAAACCTCCCCAATCCAACAACTATTGTTGTCTTGTGGTTTGTTAGCACCGAGTTGGCTGCTCCAATTCTGTGAAGAATGGCATACTTGATGCTAAGTTTACTAGCCTTCAACTTCTCTTTCAAAGGCCAAACCTTTACCTGACCAGCTGTAATCTCTTTACATATTTCATTATCAGTCATCTCAAGTTCACTATACTCTTCATCATCTCTTCCCAGATACTTGTTGATAGTACTTGGAGAGAAATTAATGCATTTTCCTCTCACATAGACTTTCATGAAATCAATGCTCTTTTTATCAGCAATTTTTCCAGAAATGTTGACTACAAATTCTTTAACCAGACCCTCATAGCACTTAGGAAGTTTGGTCACAGTCTTCACTAACCCTGCCTCAATAATCAGCTCCATAATATCCTTCATCTCTAAATCTTCTTTGCCAAGCTCCCTCTCAAGGGCTAGTCTTCTCTGACATACAAATTTCCACATTGATGCACTGCTGGCATAATGAAAGGAAATGTTGTCAATTGGTACTTCAGGGACTTTGTCAGAGATTCTCTTCAAAATTATTCTTCTGACAGGTGTGATGTCATGAGCATCATCCTCAACATCAAAGTAAGAATCAGAATCTTTTCTGATCTTCCTCTTTTTGGAGGATGTATCAACCTTGCTCCAAGGTTTTGTAGGACCCACAACAGCAGACTTCATTGGAGAGGATTCAACAGTTTTTCCTTTCCTTGTCTTTAGTCTCTTAGCAATACTTGGAATAGCTTTACCAATGACTTCATCATCAGATAAATCAACCACATTGATCACATCCTCATTCTTCTCTTCACCATGAGTGGTTTCAACAGGTGATGTTCTGACATCCCCTTGACATTTGCTTCCTCATGCACATCACTTTCTTCCACTCCTACTTTAGAATCTTCAATAACAGACATAACAAGTCTATGAAGATTTGTAGCTGCACTTTGCATGTCCTCCTTTTCCCTTTCAGAATGTTCAGCAGGCATTTTCCTTAGTGGTCTAGATATACCCTTTATGGGAAGCCCTTTCTCAAAGACCTTATCGACAATCTGACTTAAGCTTTTGTCAACATCTACCCATTCTTCAACGGTTAGAGAAGTGGATGACCTAGGTGATGTTTTATCACTAAATAGAACACTAGTAACAAGCTTCTTTGTTTCATTATCTTTAAAGATAGTCCCAGCCCTCTTTGAAACAAGTTTAGAAGGTCTAGATTTACCTGATTCTGGGAGCATCATAGAGATGGGTTCTATATTCAACGCTTCTTCTGCAGACCCCTCTTCTGAAGAAACCCTAGCCTTATCTCGCGAAGAGCTTTGAGAAACAGATTTCTTTGATGGAGAAGACATCTGGTTAGACATGGTTCTCTTTAGGCAGTATGAGTTCAGATGATTTTTCTTGTTGAAGGAGACGAACAGTCGGGAGATATGATCTTTGATGAAACGTGATATTGCTACAAAAGGGAATGATGGTCTAAGGTATTGCGCATGAATTTGTGTATCCCTCAATGACCAATCAATGAGTTTCTCCTCCAAATTAACTTTCCTTTTAAAGGATTAACATTAAGAGTACTTAACCCTAGCAGACTTTCACACTTGTTGTCACAATCTGATGTTACAACATCAATCTTAACATCACCAGACAAACTGTCCACTTGAGGTACCCATTGATAGCAGTTGTCTCTGGATCTTATTCCCTTCATCACTACCTCATTCTGCTCATTTGTCACCACACACTCACCTTTGGTGTAGATGACCTTATAACCATCATCACAGAGCTGACTTATGCTAATTAGATTAGCACTCAACCCTTTGACAAGAAGTATATTGTCAAGATTAGGTCCCTCATGACACTTCACTTTTCCAACACCTTGTACCACTCCTTTCTCTCCGTTTCCAAAAGTAACATCAATTGAGGAGCAAGGATTGACATCCACCAATTGGTTTTTGAAACCAGTCATGTGCTTTGAACAACCACTGTCAAAATACCAACCATCCTTAGCAGAGTGTCTATCTGAAAAGTGAGCCAATAGACACTTAACCTCTTCTTTAGGAACCCACTGCTTAACAACCTTGGGCCTGTTATCCTTCTGTTTGGGTTGAGGGTTAGACTTGGGATAACCATGTAGCTTGAAACAAGAAAACTGCATGTGTCCAAATCTGCCACAGTAAAAGCACCTAACTTTGTCTTCTCTGAAGTGGTTGAACCTTTTGCCACCTTGAGGATGATATTGCTGTGGCTGCCACCCATAATGTTGCCTTCTTCTCCCATAGTTTGACTGTCTTCTATGGTAAGGGTGATGTCCTTTTGGCTGTCTTCTATGGTGATGAGGCTTCCTTCTTCCATAATAATAAAGCACAGCATTATTATGTCCATAGTCATACATGTTTCCCTGATGTTGAGACATCTGATGGAACATGTTCTGTTTGAACCTAGAAGCCTGCATGCTCTTATGATATTGTGGAGGCATATACTGCCCAGCTCCAGAAACATGTGCCTTCCTTTGATGAGGACCATAAGTATGCCTCTTCCCAACATTTTGAGTTTGAGGATGAGCAGCCTTCTTAGGTTTAGGATCGTGTCTCTTTGTTTGAAGTTGAGACATTGGTTGAGACTTCTCCTTCTTGGTTCCTGAAGTGCTTGCTTCAGCAGATACCTTTTTCTCAACCACAAATCCTATGCCTGACTTATCTCCAGCAACCTTTTCTGTCTGAAGGATCTTATCAAGTGTGTTTGTACCACTATTTAGCATCCTAACAGATTTGGTCATATGATCAAGATGAGCTTTGACTAATAAGACTTCATTTTCCAAATTAGCTTTAGCAGTCTCAAGCTGAATAATCTGTTTCTTCTGTTTTTCACTTTCTTGACAAATTTCTGCACTCTTCAGACAAAGCTCTTGATAAGTGGAAGCTAACTCTTCAAAAGTCAGTTCCTCATCACTTGAATCACCATCAGAAACAACTGTTCCAGTTAAAGCTTTGACATGTTTGGCTGACTCTCCTTCACTTTCACTGTTAGAGTCTGACCAAGAAACTGTCATTCCTTTCTTCTGCTTCTTCAGGAATGTGGGACATTCTTTCTTAATATGTCCATGACCTTCACACTCAAAGCATTGAACACCCTTGTCTTGAGCAGTCTTCTCTTCATCCTTCTCCTTAGACTTACTGATGTCAGGAGCGATGTTCTTGACATTAGGTTTGAAGTTCTTGTTCATTCTTTTGAACACCTTGTTGAACTGCCTTCCCAATATAACAATGGCCTGAGATAGATCCTCCTGGGATTCAACACTATTCCCTTTTTCTTCTGGAGCATTTGAAACCAAGGCTATACTCTTTGGCTTCTTTTCTGGTTCTTCCTCATTCAACCCAAGCTCGAAAGTTTGAAGAGATCCAATGAGCTCATCATGCTGATGTCTTGAGCTTCTTCAATTGCAGTCACCTTCATCTTGTACCTCTTAGGAAGGGACCTAAGGATTTTCCTTACCAACTTTTCTTCTGACATCTTTTTGTGAAGGCAAGCTTCTCAATGGTTTTGATGAAGACAACATTATTCATTCAAGATGTTATGCTTGCTCAAAAAGAATGGATCAAGACATTGAAGTTAGCACAAAGTTTTTAATTTTTACAAGTCTTGAAGAATTCTCAAGTATAATCAAGGTATAACTCTCACTTATCAATATGGTTGCATACAAGTGTTCAAAAGTGTCTCAAGCATGCAATATATATTGATAAAATAGTTCTCAAAATAATCTTCAAAATTCACTTGCATACATGGTTCATGTGGTTGAAAATATATCATTATTTCTAGCTTTAAAAAACAAAATATTTTTATCATACATTTGAAACTTTATTTACTTTATTTATTTATTTGTTTTTTTATTTTGAACCATGTTAAATCACTTTCAAATATAATCTATTGACTTGGGTAAATCAATAGATGTTGTATAAAATTGGTTCAAATACTTAGACAAATTTTTTAATTATTTAATTTATTTAAACATTCAGTTTTTGGTAAATTATGGCGTTTTTAACTGTCGTAACAGCACCAGAAACCGCCATAATTCACACCGTTCTGAACTAGTATTTTAAATTTTAAATTTCAAAATTATTTGGTAAAGTGTCGCGTTTTGAAACGACGTAACAGACCAAACAACCGCCACAATTTACAACGTACTGAAACAGTGTTTTTTATTTAAAATTGAAAAATGTTTTGTTTGAATGCATATTTTCATTATATCTTTTCATGGCATCTCTTACATCATTTGTCTTATTAAATTCAGAATTTTTCTAACCATTGCCATGACTTTTGAATGGTTGCTTTCATCAATATAAATACATGTCATTTTCATATTAAAACTTACCTCCTAGAAATTTCATAATAAAAAATCCACTCATTCTTTTCATCTTTCAGTTATTCTTCAAGTGTTCATTCAAACATATTTTTTGAGAGAAACCTTTGCATAAATTTCACACATTATCATTGTTTCATCTCATTTTATTCAAGAACACTTGTATATTTCATTTGAGTGATATTTGTTTCAAGGAGAAGATCGATCGTGAAGATTGATAGCATCATATTCTCAAGACATCAAATTTATATCAAGAATATTTTTCTGTTTTACCTTGTTGTCCAGGACTGTTGGAAACAAGTGAGTGTTTTGAAGAGGATTGTTCTTCATACACTTAGTTACCTATAGGTTAGATAGTAAGCATCACTATTGGTGTGATTAGGTTGTACAATAATTCTAAACTATAGTGAATTCTATTTCGTGTTGAAGGAGGAGTGGAGTACTCTCGGGCTGTGAGGGGAACCACTATAATTCTCTTGTGTCATTTTTCATTTCCGCACTTTACTTTCAAGCACTTATCATCTAACGGAAAAATAACCAAGAACCGGTAAAAAGATCGAATAAATTTTTAAGAACCTAATTCACCCCCCCCCCCCTCTTAGGCGCATTTACACTTACAATTGGCATCAGAGCAGGTGATAAGTAACCTGTTCCTATTCGATTCAGATGACTTTCGCAAACAATGATCTTGTATTCAAAGACGGTGGTAGTAGCAACAAGCCTCCTTTGTTTTCTGGCCAATACTTCGACTTCTGGAAAATCCGTATGAAGGCACATTTAGAAGCACAAGGAAGTGATATATGGGAGGCTGTTCAAAATGGTCCTTTTATTCCTACAACGGTTTTCAACGGAGTTGGTACGCCAAAACCACAAGCATCATGGGATGAGGATGATAAGAAAAAGGTTCTCTATGACAAAAAGGCAATAAATATTTTACAAAGTGCACTTGGAATGGATGAATTCTTCCGCGTCTCAACATGTACAACGGCCAAGCAAATATGGGACACTCTTGTAGAAACTCACGAAGGAACCGCCGAAGTCAAAAGATCCAGATTGAATACCTTAAGTCAAGAGTACGAGTTATTTAGAATGCAACCAGGAGAATCAATCCTAGACTTGCAGAAAAGATTCGTGCATTTGACAAATCACTTGAATGCACTTGGTAAGACTCTAACGAATGATGAACTTAATCTTAAAGTGCTTAGGTATTTAACAAGAGAGTGGCAACCCAAAGTGACAGCGATTTCCGAGAAGAAGAGTTTATCAACGATGACATCCGCTACTCTATTCGGAAAGCTTCAAGAATATGAGACGGAACTTGGACTATTGGAGAAACGTGAGAACCAAGAAAAGAAATCCAAGAGCATTGCCTTAAAAGTCGAATCCAAAGTTGTGAAGAAAGAAGACAATCCCGAAGAGGACGAAAACTTTATGCTTCCTGTAAAAAGACTAGGAAAATACTTCAGTGCAAAAAATAATATTGGAAACTCTAGTTTCACAAGAAGAAAGAAGTCCTCAAAGAACAAAGAAAAAGAAGCATCAACATCCAATGGAGACATTATATGCTATGAATGTGGAAAGCAAGGCCACATCAAACCGGAATGTCCCAAACTCGCAAAGAATCGTGACAACAAAGGAAAGAAGGATTACAAAAAGAAAGCCTACATTGCTTGGGATGACAACGAAATAAGTTCTTCATCGGACTCCGATAGTGATCAAAGCGCAAATCTAGCATTGATGGCATCACATCATTCCGACGATGAAGACTATGAGGTTAGTAGTAACTTTTCAATTTATGATAATGATGCTCAAGGAGCAATTGATGAACTTTTAAGTGAATGCAAAATTCTATATAAAACCATCTCATCTCAAAAGAAACAAATATCAATCTTGGAAGAAAATATTGAGAAAATGGTAAATAAGTTCAAAGATGAAAAAGAAGAATTAATCAAGAATTTTGCATGCACTAAATGTGAGTCACTTGCTTTTCAAATAGTTCAATTGAAAAGAGTCCTAGAAAGATATGAGAAATGACAAATTGGATTGGAACGTGTTCTTAGTAGTAAAAAATACTCAAATAATAAAAGTGGTCTAGGTTACTCAAGATTCTCTAAACAAACTTCTAACAAGACCATTTTTGTAAAAGCTAAAGAACAAATTCCTTTAGAGAAAAGTGATAAGCCTAAAATGGTTCAACAATATGACAAAAGGAAAAGAAATAATAAGAAGAAGTCTTATAATAAGAAGAAATCTTATCCCCCTAGATATAAAAGCAACTTTGAGCCTACTTGTTTCTATTGTGGTATTAAAGGTCATACTCCTAATGCATGTTATATTAGAAACTTTAGTGTTGCTCAAGGCCATTATGTGTGGGTTAAGAAATGAACTAACTATGGTGGACCCAAAGCACATTGGGTACCAAATCAAACTTAATTTGTTTTGTAGGTTTGCTTAAGGACCACTTTAAATCTATGATGTTTTGATAAGTGGTGGTTCTAAGCTTTTGATGGGAGGCATAAACTAATTTTCAAATCTAGTTCTAGTCCAAGGGTTATTTCACATATGGGGAATACCTTAAAGGAAGAATTCTTGGAATTGGCAAAGTTGGAGCACTAACTTTCACATTCATTGAAGATGTACTTTATGTTAAAGGACTAAAGGAATATCTTCTAAACAAAAGTCAACTTTGTGACAAAGACTTTAAAATCATGTTCCGGCAAGGATAAATGTTTGATGAAGTCTTTCATGAGGTAAAACTCATAGGTAAAAATTATTTTTCATTTTTCAAGATTTCTTTATATATTTCAAGTCTTTTCCCATCCTTTTTGCTAATGACAAAGGGGGAGAAGATGTATGTGTTTGTGTTTGTTTTTTCTCTAACAAAATGCAGCTAGCAAAGACACTCTAAATCATGAATTTAGGGGGAGCTTTTTGTATTAGAGAAACAAGATTAAATCAAATTTTCAAAATTGGGTTGTCATCATCAAAAAGGGGGAGAATGTGAAGGCAAGTTTCTCAATGGTTTTGATGAAGACAACATTATTCATTCAAGATGTTATGCTTGCTCAAAAAGAATGGATCAAGACATTGAAGTTAGCACAAAGTTTTTAATTTTTACAAGTCTTGAAGAATTCTCAAGTATAATCAAGGTATAACTCTCACTTATCAATATGGTTGCATGCAAGTGTTCAAAAGTGTCTCAAGCATACAATATATATTGATAAAATAGTTCTCAATATAATCTTCAAAATTCACTTGCATACATGGTTCATGTGGTTGAAAATATATCATTATTTCTAGCTTTAAAAAACAAAATATTTTTATCATACATTTGAAACTTTATTTATTTATTTGTTTTTTTATTTTGAACCATGTTAAATCACTTTCTAATATAATCTATTGACTTGGGTAAATCAATAGATGTTGTATAAAATTGGTTCAAATACTTAGACAAATTTTTTAATTATTTAATTTATTTAAACATTCAGTTTTTGGTAAATTATGTTGTTTTTAACTGTCGTAACAGCACCAGAAACCGCCATAATTCACACCGTTCTGAACTAGTATTTTAAATTTTAAATTTCAAAATTATTTGGTAAAGTGTCGCGTTTTGAAACGACGTAACAGACCAAACAACCGCCACAATTTACAACTTACTGAAACAGTGTTTTTTATTTAAAATTGAAAAATGTTTTGTTTGAATGCATCTTTTCATTATATCTTTTCATGGCATCTCTTACATCATTTGTCTTATTAAATTCAGAATTTTTCTAACCATTGCCATGACTTTTGAATGGTTGCTTTCATCAATATAAATACATGTCATTTTCATATTAAAACTTACCTCCTAGAAATTTCATAATAAAAAATCCACTCATTCTTTTCATCTTTCAGTTATTCTTCAAGTGTTCATTCAAACATATTTTTTGAGAGAAACCTTTGCATAAATTTCACACATTATCATTGTTTCATCTCATTTTATTCAAGAACACTTGTATATTTCATTTGAGTGATATTTGTTTCAAGGAGAAGATCGATCGTGAAGATTGATAGCATCATATTCTCAAGACATCAAATTTATATCAAGAATATTTTTCTGTTTTACCTTGTTGTCCAGGACTGTTGGAAACAAGTGAGTGTTTTGAAGAGGATTGTTCTTCATACACTTAGTTACCTATAGGTTAGATAGTAAGCATCACTATTGGTGTGATTAGGCTGTACAATAATTCTAAACTATAGTGAATTCTCTTTCGTGTTGAAGGAGGAGTGGAGTACTCTCGGGCTGTGAGGGGAACCACTATAATTCTCTTGTGTCATTTTTCATTTCCGCACTTTACTTTCAAGCACTTATCATCTAACGGAAAAATAACCAAGAACCGGTAAAAAGACCGAAGAAATTTTTAAGAACCTAATTCACCCCCCCCCCCTTAGGCGCATTTACACTTACACTTTTCTCCAAGAGCACTGGATGCATTGGACAGCTCAAGAATACTCATGTGGAAGTCATGAATAGTCTCATCTTCCTTCATCTTCAGACTTTCAAACTTCGATGTTAGAAGCTGAAGTCTTGACATCTTAACTCTAGATGTTCCTTCATGTGTAGCCTTCAAAATATCCCAAGCTTCCTTAGCAACTTCACTGGTATTGATCAGCCTGAATATGTTTTTATCCACTCCATTGAAGATTGCATTCAGAGCTTTGGAATTCCCAAGGGCAAGCTCATCTTCTTCCTTGGTCCATTCTTCTTCAGGTTTCAGCTTTGAGGTACCCTCTTTATCTTTTCCAGCATCATCTTTTTCAAACACAACAGGTGCTTTCCATTCTTTAATGATAGCCTTCCAAGCCCTGTTGTCCAAGGATTTCAAAAAGGTGATCATCCTTGGCTTCCAATAATCATAATTCGAGCCATCCAAAATAGGGGGTCTGTTGACAAATCCTCCAACTTCTTTGTCCATCTTTACACCAGAAAGTAACTTCCCTAGATCTCACCCAGAGACAGACAGGATGCCTGCTCTGATACCAATTGAAATTCTGGTACCAGATGTGTGATGTTACGTGCGATGTCACAACAACACACTCTGCAATGGACAATGCAATAACATAATGAATTGTTCACCCAGTTCGGTCTAACTACCTACGTCTGGGGGCTACCAAGCCAGGGATGAATTTCACTATCCGTATTATTAATTTACAGACTCAATAACCCAGTTGACATCTCCTAAACTTAATCACTACTTAATGAACCTTCTACTTAAGAGACCACTTAAGTATGAGAACACTACTCAATCCCTAAATCACTTCAGTGATATAATTCAAAGATCACACACTTTGAAAAACTCAACTTGATACTGCTTCACAACTTTGATCAAGAACAACTCAAAACAGCAATACCAATTCACACTATAATGGTTTACAACACATACACGAAGACACAAAATGACTCTCAGTCTTTAGCTCTCTTTCTTCATTTCTTTTCCTTCAGTACTGATGCGCTTTATATAGCTAGTTGAATTGGGCTTGGACCTGCTACAATATCTAACCTGATTTGTTATTTAAAACTGAATCTTCAAAACAGATTTTCTCTCTCAAAATCTTCTTAAATCTTCAGCCTTTAAACCTCCTACAAATCTGCATCAAATCTCTATGCAACAGAGAATATCTGTCCCAAGATATCCGCAACCAATGAGACTAACAGCTCTCCCAAAATCCAGCTAAAACGCAAACCCTAACAACATCACTAAACTTGATGTTATTAATCTTCTGCAGACCTGATGTCATAACATCGCATGTGACATCAGACATCAACTCTTCAACCACTTAAATCCTTAACATAAACCAATGTTAAGAAATCACCCATATGACATCAACATTGCACACCTTTGTTTTACCAAAATTCTAGCCAATCCAAGAACCAACACTCTTCATAATCTTTTAGTACCATTATGTCTTCGTTTGGAAAATCGAACTTCAAGGGCTGATAATCATCCATCGGTTGATGGGCAAGATGGTCCGCCAGTATGCTACCCTTGTTGGCTTTTTGAGTGACGTATTGAATGTCGTACTCAGACAAAAGCATTTGCCATCGGGCTATTCTCCCGGTGAGAGCAGGTTTCTCAAAGATGTATTTAATGGGATCCATCTTGGAAATCAGATAAGTAGTGTGGGTCAACATATACTGCCTGAGACGTTTGGCAGCCCAGGCTAATGCGCAACAAGTCTTCTCGAGTAAGGAATACCTTGTCTCGCAGACATTGAACTTCTTGCTGAGGTAATAGATGGCATGTTCCTTCTTTCTCGTCTCATCTTGTTGCCCCAACACACAACCCATAGATTCGTCAAGTACAGTCAGGTACATAATGAGTGGCCTTTCAGGAACAGGCGGTATCAGGATCGGTGGTTCTTGCAGATACTCTTTAATTTTATCAAATGCCCCTTGGACATCATCATCCCACGCAATTGACTGATTCTTTCTTAGCAGCTTGAAGATAGGTTTGCAGGTGGCAGTAAGATGTGAAATAAATCTGGCGATGTAGTTTAATCTCCCCAGAAAGTCACAGACCTCTTTCTCTGTCCTAGGCGCAGGCCTATTCTGAATTGCCTTCACCTTATCAGGATCCACTTCGATTCCTTTCTGACTTACAATGAAGCCCAACAATTTTCCCGATCGTACCCCAAATGTGCACTTGTTGGGGTTGAGTCTCAGTCTAAACTTCCTCAATCGAACAAACAGCTTTTGCAGATTGATCAAGTGCTCTTCCTCGGTTTGAGACTTGGCAATCATATCGTCGACGTACACTTCAATCTCTTTATGTATCATGTCATGAAAGAGCATTGCCATTGCACGTTGATACGTTGCCCCAGCATTCTTCAGTCCGAATGGCATCACCTTATAGCAGAAGGTGCCCCATGGTGTGATAAATGTGATCTTCTCCATATCCTCTGGATCCATCTTAATTTGATTATACCCAGAAAATCCTTCCATAAAAGAGAACACGGAGAACTGAGTTGTGTTGTCAACCAATACATCGATGTGAGGTAATGGGCAGTCGTCCTTAGGACTAGCTCTGTTCAAATCTCTGTAATCCACACACATGCTAACCTTTCCATCTTTCTTCGGTGCCGGCACAATGTTGGCAACCCATTGTGGGTACTTTGCTACTGCCAGGAATCCAGCATCAAGTTGCTTTCGAACTTCTTCACGAATTTTGAGAGCCATATCCGGATGGGTCCTTCTTAACTTTTGTTTGACATCATGGCATTCGTCCTTGAGTGGTAACTTGTGTACAACCATATCAGTATCCAACCCAGGCATGTCTTGATACGACCAGGCAAATACGTCAGCATACTCACGGAGGAGCTCTACCAACTTGGTCTTGACTTCAATTTGAAGAGATGCACCTATCTTTACCTCTCTTCTGTCTTCCTCAGTACCCAGGTTGATGACTTCAATGTCTTCTTGGTGCGGCAGGATGACTTTCCCCTCTTGCTTGAGCAGCCTTGCCAACTCGTCGGGGAGTTCACAATCTTTCATGCCCTCCTCTTCAGCTTGGTAGATTGGACAATCAAAGTCATATAGGCCCGTAGCAGCGTCTATGTCAAGGACCTCGGTGGTGTTTCTGCATGTTTATGATTTATGCATTTTATTTAGGAAAGTGTGTGCATGAAAATATTGCCATTTATTGTAACGTAAAAAAAATGAAAGAAAGTGAGCGAAAATTAAATGCAAACTGAAATTCATTAATGATAATCAAAGTTTGAAAACATCAGGTGGCCCATACAACGCTCCACTACGCCTTGGGCAGAGCGTAGGGTTTTTGATAAATAGTAAAATTACGTTTGGTGTGTGAAGAACTGAGGGACTTCAATGGTCTTCCAATTCTGGAGCTCTTCACCAGGCCTTGCTTGTCGGATCCAGCTTGCAGAAGCTTGCTCATCGCCAACATGGTCTTCAATGATCATTGCTACTGGAGAACCAAAGATGTGCCCAGCACTTGTAAAAATCTTCTCAACAGGAAGGATCTGATTTCTGTTGTATGGAACAAAAGCTGAATTACAGGATGGCCGATAACCTAGCCCAAACTTATCAAGCTTTTCAGTAACCTCAACCACTTTGCCCCAGCCTTGGGCACTTCCTTCTTCCACCACGGCTTTAGCTTCCTCGTATGAGGCCATTGATGATCTTAACTCTTGATGCTTTGGTGCTAGCTGCACAGCCAGTGTACTCACCACCTCAAAGGACTGAAAAGGTGTCTCAACCATTTCACCCTCGACATCAATGTAGCGGAACGATGTCAAATGACTTACTAGAATGTCCTCTTCGCCACCTATCACAACCATCTTGTCATTGGTAATAAACTTTAGTTTCTTATGGAGAGTGGACGTAGCTGCCCCTGCCGAGTGAATCCAGGGCCTTCCTAGCAAGCAACTGTAACCAGGATAAATGTCCATTACTTGAAAAGTAATGGTAAAGATAGTAGGCCCAATCTTAATTGGCAAGTCCACCTCACCAATAACCGTACGCCTAGATCCATCAAATGCCTTCACTATGAGAGTACTTGGCCTCATGATTACTCCATTCACAGGCATCCTCTCCAGCGTTGTCTTCGGGAGCACATTTAAGGAGGATCCAGTATCCACCAAGACTCTAGATATCAAAACGTCTTCACACCTACTGGAAATGTGAAGAGCCTTGTTATGGTTTTTCTTTTCAGCAGTCAGATCAGCATCGTTAAACCCCAGAAAGTTGCCAGTGGTGACACTGGCTATCACATCATCAAATTGTGCTACAGTGATATCCTTGGTAATGTGTGCAGCACTCAACACCTTCAGTAGGGAGGATCTATGTGCCTTGGAACTGAGCAACAAGGCGAACATAGATATCTTGGCAGGAGTTTGATTCAGCTGATCGACTACCTTGTAGCCGCTTTTCTTTATAATCTTCAGAAACTCTTCAGCCTCTTTCTGTGTGAATTCCCCTCTTGGAGATGACAACCCTTCTTGTAATTCAGCACTCGGAGTTTCAACTGGTATAGCAATCGCCTTACCTTTGTCATTGTTTGGCACATTTGCTTGCTTTGCTGCAAAGATTCGACCACTACGGGTCATTCCACTTGGTCCTACTACAACGTCATACTTAGCACCACCATATTCAACGACTACCTTTTCTGGACCTTGTTTAAAAACTTCAGACTCAGAAACACTAACAGGATACTCAATAGTTATCGGAACAGGGCACACTGGCCTTGGTTTGCTAACATCCGCCTCATCAAACTGAATAACCACAGGTGCAGGACGAACTGGTCTTTGTTGGAAAACATTAGCTCCATCATATTCAATGATTACCGGAATAGGACGAACTTGTCTTTGTTTACGACCTTCAGGTGCATCATACTGAATGTTAATGACAGCCACACTTTGTCTTCTTGCATCCTGACGTTCAACCTGAATCACACCTTGATCCAGGAATTTCTGCAAATGTTTCTTAACCACCTCATCAGTCAAATTATCAAGCTCATCTTTAGGGATCATCCCACATCTCTTCAATTTTTCTCCTATAATTGCCATAGGAGTACGAATATCTTCAACCCTTGTAATCAATCTCTTTCCGCTGCCTTTTTCCACAGCATTAACAGACGGTCCTCCATGCGGGGGCATGGGATTGTGTTTAACATTAGCGCCTCGCTGAGTGAAGGTAAGATCTTTGGATTCAACCAAATCTTGAACTCTGTTCTGAAATGCATAATAGTTTTCTATGGTATGCCCGGGAGCACCCTTGTGAAACTCACAATGGGCGTTGGCATCGTATCCGGGAGGATATGGGAAGACTGCTGGTCTCAAATCCCTGAGTTTCAAATGCCCACTCTGATACAGTTGAGAAAAAATCTGGCTATATGGTATTGGCACAGGATCGATATGCCTTCTTGGTCTTGGTTTCCTCTGTGGTGGGGCATTCTGATATTGCGGCGGAGGAACGTTCTGATAATTCGGCTGCTGAGCAGGTGGTTGAAGTGGGGCTTGTGCAACTGCAGCCACTTGCTGATATGGTATATTCACTGGGGCTCTACCCCCTCGTCCTCTCATGACAGCATTGGTCTCTTCATCCTTTCTCTTTACAAATGGTTTCTTTCCTCCACTTGTAGTAGCAACATCAGCTTTCTTTTTCTTCAGCTGACTCTCAATCCTTTCTCCTACAGACACGATCTCAGCAAAGTTAGGAAAGCTTGACCCCAGCATACGGTCCAAATATTGAGGCTGTAAAGTTCCCATAAACATATCCATTAACTCTTTGTCCAACAAAGGAGGTTGAACACGAGTAGCCAGCTCCCGCCAACGTTGAGCATATTCTTTAAATGACTCATCGTTGCGCTGAGCCATGTCTTGCAGTTGAGTGCGATTTGGCGCCAGATCAGTGTTGTACTGATAATGTTTAAGGAATGCCTCATAAAGATCTCTCCAGGTACTGATCTGCCCCTTCTCCAGCTGAATGTACCATTCCAATGATGCCTCACTGAGGCTATCTTGGAAATAGTGAATCAATAGTAGGTCATTTTTAATATGAGCAGCCATCTTGCGACAGCACGCCCGCAGGTGAGTTTTGGGACAGCTGATTCCCTTGTACTAGTCAAAAGTTGGCACCTTAAACTTCTCAGGAATTACAAGTCCGGGAACCAAGCACATATCTCCGCATCCAAGCCGGGGGTAGCCTGAACCTCCAAGGCCTTGAATTTTTCTTCCAATGTGCGCAATCTGTCAGAAAATGGATCAGGTCCAACATATTGAGGAGGTGGAGGTGGTATGTAGAAGGCATCAACTTGCTCGTCTGCATCACTCACAGATCCATGATGAGCCGAGTGTTCTGACAAGTCTATGTGAACGGGAGGAGGGGTTCCCTTAATTACTCCAGAAGTTCCTATCTTTTCAGCTAGCTTTCTGGTATCGGCCATAGTTTCGGCATTGTTCTCTTTCTGAGCTAGTACCATCATGGCCTCCAGTATTTGATCCATTTTGGCCTTCAGCGAGTCAATGTCATTCCTCATCGTATTCTGATTATCTTCAATTTGCTTCAGCATCATCTTGAAGTTACAGCGGGTCTCGTACCGGTGTCGAGTAGTCAGGTTTTCTGTTTGGAGAAATGATAGAGTAAATGAGTTTATTGCTATGTGTTTTGGAAAACGAATGCAATGATATGTATGCAGGATGGAATGCATTTATTTTTAGGGAATCGTTCGAATTAATCATTAGCTTATACAGGAATATTAAGGAACAAACTGTTCTAAAGAAAACCAAGTCTCATTCATCCATAAGATGGTTACGTGATACATAATCATCCGGAAATTAATACAATCCATAAAGCAAGAAAAGCAACATAAAACTCAAAACTTGGGCCTTCGAGCCTCGCGCTCCTTCAACTCTTCTTTAAACCTCTTCAACATCTCCCTACAAAGGCAAACAAAATTGACGATTGCTTGAGGGGTAGATTCGTCAAGAGCCTCCAAGGCATCTCTATTCTTCCACACCAAGTCTTCAGCCAACCAGTTACAAAAATCCGCTAGCCCATTAAGCTTATTGCGGTACATATCCCTATCATCTATTAGAATGTGAATGAAGCGTTCATAACCAGTACATTCATCAAGTACCTTCTTCCTCGCAGAGGCCCAAATATCTTTGTCTGCAAGGACAACCTCAAGATGATTCTTCTGTTCCTCGGCAAGCCTCTTGAGATTATTCAATTCACCACACACTTTGTCCCAATCTGCTGGCCCCACATAAGCAACTCTCATGAGATCCTCCTTAAGTTGGCGTTCCATTGCTTCAGAAGCCTTTGACTGACGTAGAGCTGAGCTTAATTTTTCTATTTCCGCTCCCATCTCTTCCCTAAGTGTCTTTTTCCTCTTAGTGGAAAGGAGCCAAGCTTTCCTATTTTCGGCACACTTCTTGTAAGCTTGGTCCAATTCCTCCTTAAGCCTATCTATTGCTCCATCAGCTTGGTTCAGACACACTTTAACCTTCTTTTTCTGTTGTTCTTCTTCATTCGCCCAACTTCCTATTGCTTCAAGTTGGGTGTTCTTGCGCTGAAGCTCCCACTTCAAGTCATTCTTCTTCTTAGTAACATTCTGAAGCTTCGACTCAAGTTGCTCATTTTCTTTTACTAATCTGGCTATCGTTGCCTTGAGATCCTCGACCTCCTCAATCGGGACGTGAGTAGGCTTTGGCTCAGGCAAAGGCTCGGACACCTTAATGGCAAAGGGCAACTTGATTCTTTCCACTCTTTCCCTGACCCATATGAAGTAAGGCTCTTTAGTAATGTTGTTCCTTCTCCCCAAGCCTTTTTGATTCTTTTGAGTAGGTCAGGGTTCTCATCTTTCAAACCATGCATTAAGAATGCTTCCAAAGCCTTCTCATCAGGTGGTCCACTCATCGGATACCCCAACTACCTCACAGACAACATAGGATAAGAATTAATACAACCGCGGGTTCCGATGAGGGGAACATTAGGGAACTGACCAAAACTGGATAGGACTGTATCGTAGTCTAGGGAGTACCAAGATAAGTCAGCTGATCTGAGGGTTCCCAACCTTTGGGCCCAACTTTCGTCCACTTGTTCTATGAAGGGTCCTTTCTTCGGAAGGTGCATTTGGGTCCATTGATACAACAGAGGAGCGCAACATGCAATCATACCTCCTTTCTTAACGTGTCTCCAACTCAGGTAATAGCACACGTCAGCTAGAAGGGTAGGCACATGGTTTCCTGTGAGGAAAATATGGATGGCAGTAATATCTATGAAATCATCTACATCCACATTAGGAAACAGAACAATCCCATAGATGGCCAATGCTACAGTAGCATAGAAGGCTTCCCAACTTTCGTCTTTCAATAGAGTGTTGGCCCTTTCCAAAAGAAATGAAAGGAAGAAACCCTTGACCCCTCCCTTAGTCTTCCAATTGTTGGCGACATCCTGTTTAGACATGTGGAGAGCTTTTGCAATGATTTCATCCTTCAAAGTCACATCAACCCCTTCAAATAGCAACTTGCCCTTCATTGGGATACCCACCAGTTTCTCATACTCTTCAAGTGTTGGTGCTAACTGGAAGTCTTGAAATGTGAAACATCTTAAGGGAGCATCATAGAACTGTACGAAGGTGCTTAGCATGGCAAAGTCTACGTCTTGATTCAGAATACGCAACAGTTTACCAAAGTTTTTCCCAAAGTTGATTCGGTAGATGGAAGGCATACGCGAAACCAACCCACGTAAAGCAGTCATATCAGGCTTCTTGAACTTGAAAGAATGAGGGCAATGGACGTCAGTTTCCATAATTCCTATCTGTAGCAAATGACAATTCTTAGATTCCCTGAAAACAAAAAGGTGTGAATGTTATGGTCATGCGATGCTCATGCAAGGGTACAAGATCAAAAGCATCATCTGATTCTGAGGAAGGAGTTAGACACAGTATATCACTAATCACAAGACCCCCTCATAGGTAGGCTCTAATCGGGTAGGTGCCTAGAGTTATGGATATCTTTCAAAGACATTATATCCATGACGAAGGAACATCAGACGATAATGTCTTTGAAAGGATCTCGTCTAGGTGAGTTCTTCATTTCTTCCCCACGAGAAAGACTCCTCGGAGGCGCCCACTACACAACCATCGACACACGGGTTTTAAGCAGGGTTCTCAGAATCCTAGATCAAGGTCAAAAATATTATTGTCAGGAAGTAATACATTTGAGAGATCTCATCTGATTGTGGCGTTCGCATTAACCCACAAAGAGTTAACACTACCAACCACCATGGATAAATGGGTTAATGGTCCTTGGGATCGACGATTCAGGCTCTAAAACATTATCATCGTGACGAAGTCACATCAAAACGATAACATTTCCAAGGCAATCTACTCCAAGTGGGGTCTTTGCTTTGGCTCACGCGGAAGAGACCACGCAAACCTCCACTACACAACCACCATCCTAATCCTAGGATTACACTCGGACTCGGGTATAGAGCCATCTCATAGAGCACCAATGATTAGAGAACCCCCACAGTGTCACAAGAAACAGTAATATGATATAATAATAATGAGCATGCGAGTAGATAATAGATAATCAGACAAGCAAGCAAACAAGCAAGGGAAGATAAACAAACAAGCGGATCTAACACTCACGAATCGAGTCAAATTAGGCTTGACTCTCTCTAGCATAGGGCTATAGATATCCCCAGCAGAGTCGCCATCTGTCGTACCTCGAAAAATATGATCCTCGCGATGGACGCGGAAAAAACTGTTCGAAACAGAGTCGCCACCGAACTTTATTTATCCCGAGTTAGGGAAAGGAAAATATCGATAAAACCTTTAAAGGGAGATAAGAACATGGTCGTTGCAACCAAATTCGGGTTCGGGAGTCGGTTATGCAAGAGGGAAGGTATTAACACCCTCTACGTCCGTTGTACTCAACGGGAACCTCTTGATTCGATTCGTGAGAACGTTAGCTAGGTTTGTTTGTTATCTTCTAAGGTAATATTGCTTTCTAAGGGGGGAAATGGGGTGGTTTTTTATTAGTGTGCTCAGCAAGGATTAGAACCCTTGTGCCTACGTATTCCCTCGTGCAATGGGAAAGTCAGAGCATTCGTAGTTCGGGGGACTACGGTTGTTTGGTTTGTATTTTTTATAGGCACCAATTGTCCACACACGAGTAAGAGAACTCGCACCCAAACAATTGAGGAGAAAGGTCAAAGACTTGGCCCCCTCACATCACCTTTTAAAAAGTTGTATTTGAATATATGATTAAGTGTATTAAAGAGCTTGATTGAGAAAAAAAGGATTTGATTTGAATGTATTTTTAGGGTTTCGGTCGCACAAGGCGAGAAAGAAGAGTTTTAGTCGTATTGGATGTTTTAGAGGTGACAATTGCCCACACACGAGTAAGAAAACTCGCACCCAAACAATTGAAGAGAAGGGTCAAAGACTCGACCACCCTTACTTCACCTTTAATAAAATGTGTTTAGATAGAGATTAAGTGTATTAATGATTACTTGGAAAAAGGTTTGAATGTTGTCGAGTTTTGCGTGTTTTAGAGGCGTCAATTGTCCACACACGAGTAAGAGAACTCGCACCCGAACAATTGAAGAGAAAGACCAAAGACTTGATCCCCCTCCTTTTCACCTTTTAAAATGTATTTAAATAGAGATTACGTGTTTTAATAATCGATACGGGAAAAGAAATTTGAGTGTTGTCGGATTACAAGTGTTTTAAAGGCGTCAATTGTCCACACACGAGTAAGAGAACTCGCACCCAAACAACTGAGGAAAAAGACCAAAGACTTGATCCCCCTCTTTTTCACCTTTTAAGAAATGATATTTAGTATAATTAAATGTATTAATTTGATTTAAGAAAAATACTCGACGTTGGATCGAGGTTTGGATTTGCGTGCGAAATGGTTTGAGAACTAATGGAAATGAGGTCCTATGGTTTAAGGTAAGGTCGATTGCGAGGTAAAAGCGCTCGAATTACAAGAGGTAAAGGGACTTGATATGTGGATCAAGTGAATGTTGAAGATTAATTGAATTTGATTTGGAAAATACTTGACGTTGGATCAAGCTTGTTTATTGTTGTAAAAAGGGGTTGATGTTAGTTTCTTGGATTGGCTAGAATTTTGGTAAAACAAAGTATGTTCAATGTTTGATGTCAAGGTGGTGATGTCACAACATTAAGTCTTAACACTAGGCTGTGTTAAGTGTTTAAGTTACTGAAGTTTGGATGTTTGATGTCACAAGCAATGCTGTGACATTAGATCTGTAGAATTAATAACATCAGGTTGTGATGTTGTTAGGGTTTGCGTGTTAGCTGGAATTATGGAGAGCAAGCTGTCTCATTGGATGCGAATATCTTGGGATAGATATTCTCTGCTGCATAGGAGATCTGGTGCAGATTTGTAGGAGATTTAAAAGGTTGAAGATTTGAAAAGATTTTAGGAGAAAATCTATTTTGAATATTCAGTTTTAAATAACAAATCAAGTCAGATATTGCAGGAGTCCAAGCCCAATTCAGGATGCTATATAAAGCGCACAAGACCAAAGGAAAAAGTACAGAAATACAGAGAGAAGATCAAGAGCATAGGCTGAGTGTCTTAAGTATTTTGTACGAGTTTTGTATACACCATTCTAGGTTGAATTGGTGAGTTGTTTTCTGTCCTCTCTTAGAAGCTGTGAAGCAAAGAGAGTTGTGTAACTTGATCAAAGCTGTGAAGCAGAATCAAGGTTTCTCAAAGAGGGTGTTCTTTGAGAGATTTTAGGGATTGAGTAGTGTTCTCATATCTAAGTGGTTTCTTAGGTAGAAAGTCACTAGTAGGAATTAAGATTAGGAGATTGTCAACTGGGTTGTTGAGTCTGTAATTTAATTCTACAAGTAGTGAATTTCATCCCTGGCTTGGTAGCCCCCAGACGTAGGTAGTTAGACCGAACTGGGTGAATAATTTGGTGTGTTCTTCTGCTGTTTATTTTGTCCATTGTGCAGAGTGTGTTGTTGTGACATCGCACTTAACATCACACGTCTGATACCAAAATTTCAATTGGTATCAGAGTAGGCATCCTATCTGTCTCTGGGTGAGATCTAGGGAAGTTATTTTCTGGTGTAAGGATGGACAAAGAGGTTGGAGGATTTGTCAACAGACCCCCTATTTTGGATGGATCAAATTATGACTATTGGAAGCCAAGGATGACTACTTTCTTAAAATCCTTGGACAGCAGGGCATGGAAGGCCATTATTAAAGAGTGGAAAGCACCTGTTGTGTGTGAGAAAGATGATGCTGGCAAAGATAAAGAAGGCACCTCAAAGCCAAAGCCTGAAGAAGAATGGACCAAGGAAGAAGATGAGCTTGCCCTTGGTAATTCCAAAGCTCTAAATGCAATTTTCAATGGAGTAGATAAGAATATTTTTAGGTTAATCAATACCTGTGAAGTTGCTAAGGAAGCTTGGGATATTTTGAAGGCTACTCATGAAGGTACATCTAGAGTTAAGATGTCTAGACTTCAGCTTCTAACATCGAAGTTTGAAAGTCTAAAGATGAAAGAAGATGAGACTATTCATGACTTCCACATGAATGTTCTTGAGTTGGCTAATGCATCCAGTGCTCTTGGTGAAAAAATGTCAGATGAAAAGCTTGTAAGGAAGATCCTTAGGTCCCTTCCTAAGAAGTACAAGATGAAGGTGACTGCCATTGAAGAATCACAAGACATCAGCAAGATGAGGGTTGATGAGCTCATTGGATCTCTTCAAACTTTTGAGCTTGGGTTAAATGAGGAAGAACCAGAGAAGAAGCCAAAGAGTACAGCCTTGGTGTCAAATGATCAAGAAGAGAAAGGGAATAGCTCTGAATCCCAGGAGGATCTATCTCAGGCCATTGTTATGTTGGGAAAGCAGTTCAACCGAGTAATCAAGAGGATGAACAATAACTATAAGCCTAATGTCAAGAACATCCCTTCTGATATCAGCAAGTCAAAAGAGAAAGATGAAGAGAAGACTGCCCAGGATAAAGGTGTTCAGTACTTTGAATGTGAAGGGTATGGACATGTCAAGAAATAATGTCCCACATTCTTGAAGAAGCAGAAGAAGGGCGTGTCAGTTTCCTGGTCTGAATCAGATAGTGAAAGTGAAGGTGAGTCAGCAAAGCATGTTAGAGCCTTAACAGGGATTTTTGTTTCTGATGATGATAGTGATGGAGAAATAACTTATGAGGAGTTAGCATCTACTTATCAAGAGATGTGTTTAAAAAGTGCTGAGATTTGCCAAGAAAACAAGTGTCACAAGCAACAGATTGCTCAGCTTGAGAATGAGAAAGTTGATTTGGAAATTGAAGTTGTACTAGTTAAATCTCAACTTGATCAGATGATAAAATCTGTTAGGGTGATGAACAGTGGTTCAGCTACTCTTGATAAGATTCTTCAGTCAGAGAAAGCTGCTGGAGATAAATCAGGTATAGGATATGTGGCTAGCACTTCAGGAACAAAGAAGGAGGTGTCTCAACCATTGTCTTAACATCAAACTAAGAGACAGGATCCTACACCAAAGAAGGTTGTTCAGCCACAGAATATTGAAAAGAAAAATAGTACTCATCAAAGGAAGGTGCAGCCTCAAGGAGCTAGTCAGTATATGCCTCCTCAATATCATAAGAGCATGGAGGCTGTTAGGTCTAATCAGAACAAGTTTCATCAGATGTCTCAACATCAAGGTAACTGGTATGGATATGGATATGAATACAACAATGTTGTGCCTCATCACTATGGAAGAAGGAAGCCTCATCACCATAGGAGACAGCCTAGGAGACAGCATTCTCAGTACAGAAGAAGAAAATCCAACTATGGAAGAAGGAGACAACATTACGGGTGGCAGCCACAGCAGTATCATCAAAGTGGCAGAAGATTTACACACTTTAGAGATGACAGAGTCAGATGCTTCTATTGTGGCAGGTTTGGACATATGCAGTCCTCGTGCTTCAAGCTTCATGGTTATCCAAATTCTGCTCCTCAACCCAGACATAAGGAGGTCAGGCCCAAGGTGGTGAAACAATGGGTTCCTAAAGCTCAGGTCACATGTCTATTGGTTCATACCTCAGATGCCATAGATGCATGGTACTTTGACAGTGGATGTTCAAAGCACATGACTGGATCCAAGGAGCAGTTGGTGGAGTTCAACCCTTGCCATACAAATAAGGTTGTGTTTGGCAATGGAGAAAAAGGAGTAGTAGAAGGACTTGGAAGAGTGAAGAATCTTGATGGTCTTACTCTTGATAGTGTGATCCTTGTCCAAGGTTTGAAGGCTAATTTGATTAGCATAAGTCAACTATGTGATGAAGGTTACATAGTCAGCTATTCCAAGGATGAATGTCTGGTGACGAATGAAAAGGATGAAGTAATCATGAAAGGAGTCAGATCCAGAGATAATTGTTATCTATGGATACCTATAGAAGTCAGCTCAACTATCGATGTTAAGACTGATGTTTTAACATTGGACTATGACATCAAGTGTGAAGAGATGCTGAAAGGTCAATCAGAGTAATGAGTTCTAAAGAGAATCCTTTTAAAAATTTAAAAGGAAAGTTAATTTGGAGGGAGAAACTCACTGATTGGTCATTAAGGGATACATAAATTCAGGCACCATACCTTAGACCATCATTCCCTTTTGTAGCAATATCACGTTTCATCAAGGATCATATCTCCCGACTGTTCGTCTATTTCAACAAGAAAAATCATCTGAACTCATAATGCCTAAAGGGAACCATGTCTAACTAGATGTCTTCTCCAGCAAAGAAATTTGTTTCTCAAAGCTCTTCGCGAGATAAGGCTAGGGTTTCTTCAGAAGAGGGGTCTGCAGAAGAAGCGTTGAATATAGAACCCATCTCTATGATGCTCCCAGAATCAGGTAAATCTAGACCTTCTAAACTGGTTTCAAAGAGGGCTGGGACTATCTTTAAAGATAATGAAACAAAGAATCTTGTTACTAGTGTTCTATTTAGTGATAAAACAGCACCTAGGTCATCCACTTCTCAAACTGTTGAAGAAAGGGTAGATGTTGACAAAAGCTTAAGTCAGATTGTCGATAAGGTCTTTGAGAAAGGGCTTCCTATAAAGGGTATATCTAGACCTCTGAGGCAAATGCCTGTTGAACATTCTGAAAGGGAAAAGGAGGACTTGAAAAGTGCAGCTACAAATCTTCATAGACTTGCTATGTTTGTTATTGAAGATTCTGAAGGGGGAGTGGAAGAAGAAGGGGTTGTGCATGAGGAAGCAAGTGTTAAGGGGGATATCAGAACATCACCTGTTAAAACCACTCATGGTGAAAAGAAGAATGAGGATGTGATCAATGTGGTTGATTTATCTGATGATGAAGTCATCGGTAAAACCGTTCCAAGTATTGCTAAGAGACTAAAGACAAGAAAGGGAAAAACTGTTGAATCCTCTCCAAAGAAGTCTGCTGTTGTGGGTCCTACAAAACCCTGGAGCAAGGTTGCTACTTCCTCCAAAAAGAGAAAGATCAGGGAAGATTCTGATTCTGACTTTGATGTTGAGGATGATGCTCATGACATCACACCTGTCAGAAGAACAATTTTGAAGAGAATTTCTGACAAAGTCCCTGAAGTACCAGTCGACAACATTTCCTTTCATTATGCCAGCAGTGCATCTGTGTGGAAATTTGTATGTCAGAGAAGACTAGCCCTTGAGAGGGAGCTTGGGAAAGAAGTTTTAGAGATGAAGGACATTATGGAGCTGATTAATGAGGCAGGATTGGTGAAGACTGTGACCAAACTTCCTAAGTGCTATGAGGGTCTGGTTAAAGAATTTGTTGTCAACATTTCTGGAAAAATTGCTAATAAAAAGAGAATTGATTTCATGAAAGTCTATGTGAGAGGAAAATGCATTAATTTCTCTCCAAGCACTATCAACAAGTATCTGGGAAGAGATGATGAAGAGTACAGTGAACTTGAGATGACTGATAATGAAATATGTAAAGAGATTACAGCTGGTCAGGTAAAGGTTTGGCCTTTGAAAGAGAAATTAAAGGTTAGTAAACTTAGCATCAAGTATGCCATTCTTCACAGAATTGGAGCAGCCAACTGGGTGCCAACAAACCACAAGACAACAATAGTTGTTGGATTAGGGAGGTTTATCTATGCTGTTGGGAAGAAGATCAAGTTCGACTTTGGAAGCTACATCTTTGAGCAAGTGGTGAAACATGCTAAAACAAATTCTATCAAGTTACCTATAGCATTCCCAACCCTTGTTTGTGGAATCATCATGGAGCAACATCCTGAAACTTTAACAAGTTCAGATATAGCTTGTAAGAGGGAGTCAGCCTTGTCCTTGCATCCTAAGTTGTTTGCTGGACATCATGTTCCAAACATTGTTGTAACATCAAGTTCTGGTGTTAAAAAGGTCGGGACTAAAGCTGAGTTAATTGAAGAACTGAAGGCAACATGCAAGGATCTTGATTTGGTTATCAGTACTAGCACTGCTAGGAAGTTGAGAATTGAGCAGATGATCAAATCCTTGGAACAATGTGATGATGATGCTGAAGAACCAGGAGGTCCTAGCACTGATGATGAAGATGATGCCAGCTCTGATGAAGACTAGTTTATTTGCTTCTAAGTAGTTTAGTTTTATTTCTGCTGTTTTTTTTTTGCTTCTGCACTAATGTGCTTGGTTTGTATTTTGAAATATTGTGTTGTTATATGCACCCTTTATGTTTCTGTTCTATGATTTGTTATGCTAATTGTGAGAGTAACAATGAGAGCTAGGGTAGTACTAACTGTAGTTAGACTGACTTGATGAGGTTGTCAAATTGTGGCTAAAAAGGGGGAGAAGTAGCCAAGAAAGCCAAGCCAAGAGTATCCAAGAGTACAAATGCTGTCAATATGTTGCTGTTTGCTGTTATAGTACAGAAGTGCAGAAATTAAGGGGGAGTAATTACTGAACTGCTGAACAGCTGGTTATGCTGGTTCATGATTGAGGGGGAGCAACATTGTTGAAAATTGTTGCTGTTGAAGATGGTGCTGCAGCAGGGTTTGTGTAAAGTGAAGTCTTTTTTTGTATTGAAGATGCTGCTGCTTGAAGTTTTAAAAGATTTATTGAAGTTTATTCCGCTGCTGAAGTCTCTGAAGGTGCAGACATTGTTTTAGCCAAAGGGGGAGTTTATGAAGTCTCTGAAGTTTGACGTTGGATCAAGCTTGTTTATTATTGTAAAAAGGGGTTGATGTTAGTTTCTTGGATTGGCTAGAATTTTGGTAAAACAAAGTATGTTCAATGTTTGATGTCAAGGTGGTGATGTCACAACATTAAGTCTTAACATTGGGCTGTGTTAAGTGTTTAAGTTACTGAAGTTTGGATGTCTGATGTCACAAGCGATGTTGTGACATTAGATCTGCAGAATTAATAACATCAGGTTGTGATGTTGTTAGGGTTTGCGTGTTAGCTGGAATTGTGGAGAGCAAGCTGTCTTGGATGCGAATATCTTGGGATATATATTCTCTGCTGCATAGGAGATCTGGTGCAGATTTATAGGAGATTTAAAAGGTTGAAGATTTGAAAAGATTTTAGGAGAAAATCTGTTTTGAATATTCAGTTTTAAATAACAAATCAAGTCAGATATTGCAGGAGTCCAAGCCCAATTCAGGCTGCTATATAAAGCGCACAAGACCAAAGGAAAAAGTACAGAAATACAGAGAGAAGATCAAGAGCATAGGCTGAGTGTCTTAAGCATTTTGTACGAGTTTTGTATACACTATTCTTGGTTGAATTGGTGAGTTGTTTTCTGTCCTCTCTTAGAAGCTGTGAAGCAAAGAGAGTTGTGTAACTTGATCAAACCTGTGAAGCAGAATCAAGGTTTCTCAAAGAGGGTGTTCTTTGAGAGGTTTTAGGGATTGAGTAGTGTTCTCATATCTAAGTGGTTTCTTAGGTAGAAAGTCACTAGTAGGAATTAAGATTAGGAGATTGTCAACTGGGTTGTTGAGTCTGTAATTTAATTCTACAAGTAGTGAATTTCATCCCTGGCTTGGTAGCCCCCAGACGTAGGTAGTTAGACCGAACTGGGTGAACAATTTGGTGTGTTCTTCTGCTGTTTATTTTGTCCATTGTGCAGAGTGTGTTGTTGTGACATCGCACTTAACATCACACGTCTGATACCAGAATTTCAGTTGATTTTAATCTTATGGGAGAGGGGTGTAATTAATCAAGTGGGAATAATCGAGCCATGATTAAAGTGAGCCAATCACATACACGCATACAAACCAAAGTGAATTGTGCAACAATTATCGTTGTATAAAGCCCAAGAGGAGGCATTGTGAGGTCGATTGCGATCGTGAAAACGATCGACTTACAAGGTATTAAAAGGGCTTGACATTAAGTCAAGATATTAGTTTGAAAAGATTTTTTGGTTTGGACAAGCATAATATGAATAACATAAACATAATCAAGGCATGAAATAAATCCACAAGAGAAAATTATACACCTCACATAAAGATCATAAATAAAATAGGGGAAGAAATAATCAAGCATGTTAGTCCAATTAGTTAATAACCTAAATTTTTAAGGTTAGTCTAAAAGAAATTCTAAGTTAAAATGATAATGTTTTTAGATTCTTTTAGAATTAAGGAAATTCAAATAATTAATTAAATTAAACTAAAATATTAAAAAAATAACTATTTAAAGTAAATTAACTAAATAAAATGGTTTAAGAAAACTAATTAAGTTTGATTAATAAAAACAAATACTTTTAGATTCTTTAGTGATTAATGTAATTAAACTAAAATTAAATATTTAATAATGCTAATTATTAAGTTAATTAGCTAATATTAAATAAATGACTTTAATAAAATTAATTAACAGTAGAAATTATTATTTTTAGATTTTCGGAATTAAGTGAAAACTTAAAAATAATTAACCAAATTAAAATCAATTATTTAATAAAATCAATCATTAAAAGATTAATTTTATTAAATAATTTTTTTAATAAAATTAATAAAATTAATTAATAATATTCTTTTTTTGAGACTTTATAAAATAAACAGAAATTAAAATAAACAAGTTTTTTTGGATATTTTTAAAAGGTTATTATTAAAAATAAAGATTAAAACTAAAAAAAAAAACAAAATGGGCCAGAATCTGTTAGAAACAGGGGGGTGTGGTAAGAAATCACCCCAGGCCCAAGTCAGTAAGTAAGCCCACGCAGGGAGAAGAGGTCCACCATGGACCTCAGTCAAACAGTTGACCTCCCCAGCGAATCTGTGGCGTTGATCCAATCAAAGAGTCAACCTTGACTCTGATCTGACGGTTAGAACGTAGGGTGCATGATACGGGATCTAAGGCCCATGCGCAAGATCCATTCGCTGGTAGCCACTTGTTACTACCGGGCCACCACACCTCACAACCAAATAACAGCAAGGCAAATGAACTTAAAAAGAAAATGAAAAAAAAACTGAATGCTCATAACGTTAAACTCACTCTTTCTCATCACTTGTTATCTCTCTCACTCAATCTCTCTGAAAAAAATGAAGATCACCGGAAACCTAAAACGACCGAAGAAGCGGCGGCGCGCGGCGGCCGCCACCGTCTTCTCCGGCGACACCACCACAAAACCTAAAATGATCAACACTAACCCCACCTACTTTCTTCTTCTTTACACGGATCTAAACCCAGATTTTGCAGAAAAGACCTCAAACACTCAGATCGACCCCTTCCCAAATCGAAACCCCAATTTAGAAACTAATCAAAATCAAGCAAATCAAAGTATGAGAAGCAAATACGTTATTTAGAGAGCATCAACAACATGAGTTCACGCAAGAATGTCCAAAATGGAGCAAATCAAAGTTCTACAAGAGTACCTCTTGAAGAACCTTTTTGAGAAGTCTTTGAACGTATCAAGGTATGCTCTGATCTCACTTTTCCCTTTGCGTCTCAATCTTCTTCCTTGTATCTCTTTTGAGGTTTTCTGTGCGTGTGAATGAGTGATTCTCTTAATGGCTTTTAGCTCAAGCAATTTTTGAGTCTCACAAGAGCTTTTGAATCTGAGCTTTAGTGAATTTCTAGGGTTCTTGCTGTGTAAATTTTTTTTAGGGTTTTGCTCTTTGTTCCCTTTTTTGATTCCTCTGAAATGATGCTCTTATATTGAAATCAATTAGGTTTAGCAGACCAAGTTTTGAAACTCTGAAATCCTCTGCACTCTATAGTTTAGGTCTTGTCTGCTACAAATTGTCTTGTTTCCATTTTCGTGTTAAGTCTGTAAACTCTGAATTCTGCTACTGCTCTGTTTTTTGCTGTTTTGGTCAAGTTGAATTTGTATGGTCCTTATTTGCTCTGTTTAACTTTGCTTTTGACTTTGGGTAAATTGTGGATGTATGTATGTCCATGATTCTTGCACGAAAATGAGTGTGGCATGCCATGTGAATTCTGAACTTTGTCTTGCTTTCAAACCATATGAAATACTTGTACTGCTTGTTATTTTATTATTTAAAAAAAAGTTTCACTACTTGTTGAAAAAGCTCTAACTTTCTGTCATGAACTTGCATTCTTCACCTTCGAATTGTACCTTGCTTGTGCTCATTTAGCTTCCTGCTATAGTTAGTATATTAGAATTTACAAGCTGCTACTATTTACTGTGTTTTCCCATGACCTTAATGAACTCAATTAATCAATGACTTTATTTTGTAGATTCATTATTCTTGACGGGGGGATCAGCTTCGACAATTGCATCACTTTCGGCAATAGCTTTCCTGGCCTCAAAACCTTTTGGTTCATAAGTTTCAAAAAAAAGAAATTGCGAGAAATGAGTACAAACAGTTTTGGAGTTGTGAGAAATCTTAAACTCCTTGTCCAAAACAACTCAAGAACAGTCCGAGAATTTGTTGGTAAGGGTTCCCGAAACAAGCTTCTAGTCACCAACTTTCAAGCAACAGTAGTCTTGTATTCTCCTAGTGTAGCATCACCACTAGTTTCTTGTAACTTCTAGCACATTCCCTCTTGCGTAATAATGCTCTTTCATTCTTTACTGCAGGTGATCGTAGTGTGGTGTGCATAGTTTTGTTGATTGTTTTGGAATCATACGGCACGACTCACCATTTTTATCTTGGTATGGCTTGCAGCGTGTGTATGAATCAAGTTGTGTCGCTTTTGGCAGCCAATGTATTGCTTGGAGTCTTGAGAAAATCTTGACATGAATTGACTTGTTGGATATCTTGATCTCTTAGGCTTGGATTCTTGCATCATGTCATTTTATAGTCATTGTAATTTGTATAATTTTGAACATGACTTTGAGATGCAAATAATTTGAACTCAATATATTTTGCAATTCTTGATTTTGAGCCCTTGTATAGAAATTGGCGTGAAGAAAAGATTCAAGGGCTATTTTGAAAGCCTGAAGAATGAGGCATGGCAATTTAAGTAGATTTAGGCCTTGGAATAACTTGAATTGTAGCATTTGGAATGTTTTAACTTGTAATGGAATTGAACACTTTAAATTGGAACATGAATTGAGCACGTAAAGTGATCACTTGGCTTGAAACAACTTTTGATCGTGCCTTGAAAAATTTTAATCATGGCTTGAAAATGCATTGATCATGACTTGAGATTCGTAAACTTGATTTTGATGAAAACATGAATGAATGAATTTGAACTTGTAATTTGCAAATCTTGTAATTCCTTGATGAACTTGGATGGTTGTACTTGAAACTTTTGAATGGATTTTGAACTTTGTAAAATTCCATAAATTTGTAATGAACATCGTTCATTTGAATGAACTTGAATGGAATTTGATGAAACTTGTTCTTTTCTTTTTTGATCATTGATGAAATTAGAGAAGATGCTTGAACTTGAATAATGGTGATGGATATCTTCTTTCCAAACTTGTCTTGATCCAACTAATTAACTTGAACACCAATTTGATTTTATAACATTAATTAATCCCTCGAATGAATTTCTTCATCCCAAATACCTGTCTTGAATCTTCAAATAAAACGCTTCTAAAATGCCATGTTGCACTCAAGGATCAAACAAATGAAACGGGAACTAAACTTGTGTTTTGTAGAGACAAAACAAAACAAATGGTGACATGGATTCAAATAACTTTAGTGAGGATGACTCATGTGGCTTAAAGTCAATCTTGATGCAATTTAAATCATGGCTTGTGAATAGAACTTTGAAACCCATCAAGATGGTGCTTGAAACAAATCCTTTAACCATGATTTGAACCACTTGAAACATTGAAAATAACTTTGGAACATGGCCCGAATCCCTCTTGAGACATGACCATAGCCTATGAAATCAAATGTAACGTGATTTTGTATTTAGACTTAGAAACTCACTCTTGGAATGTGAATCTCATATTAAGGCTAGTTTCCAACCAGTGATCTTATACACACAACTTGCACTTGAATTATCAATCAATCTACCATGTGAAGAGCTTGGGTGAGACCTCACATTCTTGCATCCACTTGAATTCTACACACTTGCAGGAACCTCTAATTACAAAGAACATAAACCAGATCCCCCATGAAGTCAAAAAGCCATGAGAAAAGTCCAGGAAGTAACAACATGCTTGGCATAAGAAAAATGAGAGGGTAGGACAAATTTGGGGTATGACAATTTATTTTCACCATCCAAAAACCACGAGGAAGGATTCATCTCTCTTAACCCTAATAGTGGATCCAATCGGATTGAAGAATTGTTGAGGTAAATAAGATTTGTTCAGAGAAAGTCTTAGTTACTTGAGTCAAGGGTGGCAGCCTTGATATCTCAACATTGTCCTTTGAAGAATATACTTACAAAAAGATTGAATACTTTATAAGTGTTCATGACATGATCTGGTGGAGCTCAGCTACAGTAGTGAAGAAGGGTTATTGGACAAGGATTTAAGATCAATTGCTATTTGTGGAATCCACAAGTATTTAATTGATTATTCTTGAAAGTCAAGATTGCTGATGTTCAACAAGATGTTGGAACATCTCATCATCAAAGTTTGTGCAGAATCATGGGAGGGGTACTGCATACGCTTTAGCATCAATTTTAGTCTTAGGTGGTGACCTAAGAAGTGGCTTCAGTTGGGTGTGACAGAAGCATGTGTTCTCTGGAGAGTTTCCTGGCAAGAAACTAGTCTGGACTTTGATGCTGTTGAAGATGAAGATGGAGACATCATAATTTTGATGGTTACAACATGGATCAGTTTATTTCTGATCTAGGTGCTTTGGAGCATGGATCTTGCTCTGTTTGTGAAGGTCGAGGATAAGTGGCAGTTATCTCTGGCTTTCTACTGACTGATCTACTAAGGGAAGTGGCATTCTTTGGTATGGCTATGGGGTAGTCTTGGACTACTTATTTTCTGAAGATTCAGACGTGGCAGGTTTAAAGTCTTTGGAGTCTCAAAGCAGGATGGAGGTTGTCTACTCAAAGTTGGTTGTTGAATCAAGTCTATGAGAGCATGGAACTCTTGTTCTGCGAAGGGAGGAGGTTCTTCTAAGTGGCAGAAGGAGGAGCTGAATTCAACAGTTAGATGTCATATCAGAATGTTCTGACATCTATCTTAACATCAGAAGTCTCAGCTGGTGATGTGGAACATCAGCTTAAGATAAGTTGATCTACAGGAGAATGGAAGTTATGGATTCTTCAAAAAGGTCTATCTCATACAGTTTGTGGGAGTTGTGGATGGGAAGATGTTACATGACTAAGAGGCTTGGTGGATCCAAGATGTCTTGCTATGGGGCAAGTAGTTCATGTGACTTAAAGGTCTGATTTCATTAGTGGATTAGTGTATCTTGTGAGAGTTCTGAAAATAAGTGAGGTCAATTAAAAAGTGGCATTTGGTTGATTTCAGAATGTGCATTTAAGCAGGATGCTTGAAACTGATTGCTCTTGTTTAGAAGAGCAGTTAGTTGAAATTGTAAGGAGGTTCTGATTCTCTGGGAGCTTGTGGCAGAAGTTCTGGGTTGAGGATGGAAGCATACCTTCTTTGGTGGATGACAATTTATTTCTCTCTGGGTTTCTGAAGTTTTCTTTGTTCAAACTGGTGGTGCAGTGTTGTGTGAAGATCTTCAGTGTGGATTACTATGCTAATATTAAGTCCAGTGGTGGAGCATATCAAGAGACATGGTGTGTGGTGTCTGTGATGTGTGGAAGATGTCATAACTATTGTTAGAACATCTTTGGGTTGGTTATCCTTGGTGAAGGATGTCAGGTTCTGTGAGGAACTAGTTACTTGCATCGTGTCTAAGAAGTATCTACATTGTCATACGGGAGAATAATGGAGTAGAAGAACTGTCTTGGAAGATTGATGTAAGTGTTTTGGAAGACTGAAGTGGATCATGGGTTGATTGCACGAAGGTCTGGTTTGTGATGCGTTCAGAAGTGCATATTCACCATAAAATCAGAAGTATTCTAGGTTATCATACGGGAGAATGATAAGGAATGACTGTCTTGGATTGTGGGGTGTCTATCTCTATTGTTAGCTGGGTAAGGTCAGTGGAAAATCTTGTGAAGAGGATGTTGCCCTGACTCCAAGTCATGCTAGTAGTGGATCGGTTTAGCAGCTGTGAAATTCTGGAGCATGCATACAATAGCTGACATCGTTATAACAAACTAAGGGGCCTGTGCGTCTCTTTGAGGAATGTGAAGCATTCTGATTTAATTGGTTTGTGCCTCAAGCAGCTGGAGGTCTATACATGAGAATTCAAGAGGAGTTCGTGTGGTGTGTAGATGGTTGCAGGATGGGGGGATCAATGGGACTTTGATCTCAAGCCAAGAGTTTGTTATGGTTGGTATACATTTCCTCACGGGTAGCATGATGGTGATCATGTGTAAGTGATTATTGTTTCTTGTCAGAGGAAGCAATAAGAGAGTTGATGATTGTGTTCAGCTGGTAAGTTGAACTGAGGGTGCGCTCTTGAAGACATGAATATGCGTCTTATGTTTTCCATTCATTAGCTTAGGTGTTATGTGGAGGAGCACTGGTTACCTTAGATAGGGGGAGATGCCTCTTGATCTAAGATGATTTACTGTGAGGATGCAGTTGAAGTTCCTGTTTGCATTTGTTGTATTGTTGCAAGTTGTGGGAGACTTGGCAGTGCATGTGAAATGGTTCTTATTGGATGCTTAAGAACCATTGGTTGAGTCTGGGGGAATTTATTTTTCTCTGCAGATTGTTATCATAAAATTGTGAAGTTTTGTTCAATACAGAAATCTCTGGATGCTAATTGGGAGATGTTTGAATAAATATCTTAACATCTTGGCCAGCTCTATTCATCTTCTGGTTTAAAGGATTATTCTTGGGAGTTATCAAAAGGATAAAGACTGTGATTCAGATGGACTAAACAAGACTAACAAAATGTCAGGATATTATTTAAGACCTGAATATGAGTCCTATTTGACTATGTTGGACGGTGGGGAGTGCTTCCTAAGAGAAGGCATGAGTAACATGTGTTTTGTTACAAGTGATTTTTTTGGACGGTTACTCTTAAAAGTTTGAACAGTCTTATCCTAGTTGGACGGTGCACAGTTATTAATGTTGAATTCAACTACCTAAATTTATTACTCTTTGAATTAATTCAGTGGTAACTTCTTTGGACCGTGATTATCTAGAGAAAGTGTTTAGGTATTCAAAGAGTGCATCTGTTTGAGGTAGTCCAGAGTATGGGTTGTTTCATCATGTCGTTCATTCGTGTTTGGATAAGTAACATATGGATATGGAACTGCATTGGCTTCTTTTTTCAATTTTTGGCTAAAAAAGGGGAGAAAGGATGTGTGGGTGAGTCTTTCAACATACATCTCTAGTGGTTGTCTTGCAAGGATGATGGAGAGGATGTTCTAACATTCTATCAGAGTCTTTCCCTTTATGCCTTGTGATCTGAGTTATGAAACAGGTTGTGTCTTGTGATCTGAGTTACATTCCCTGTGAACTCAGTGTTCAAATGATACAACTGTTTCTTCTTAAGCTCTTTCTGGATCTTCTTGTGAGTTCTCTTATGCCCCTCAAGAGGAAGATTCATCCTTTCGTGGCAAGTACTGGTTTAAGGGGGAGAGAGTCATATACTCTTCCTCATGTACACCAACATACAACTAGGAATTTTCAGGGGTAAGAAAGAGTCTCAGATGGGTTCCAATCATATTTACCAAGCGCTCGATCTTTCTTTTTCTACCAAAGGAGTTTTAACCAAAAATTTGTCAAAAGGGGAAGATTGAAGGCTCTGCAGATTTGAGCAAATTTTTGGTAAAAACAAGGTGCAAAATGAAGTGTTCCAACATGTAGAAGACATGATGTCCTAACGAATGTCCTGACATCTTAAACTGATACAACATACTATTTTGTCTGGTCCAAGAATTAAGGAAGCAATTAGAGCATGGATCAAGGACTGAAGATTGAAGCCCAAGACTGCAGAAGACACTATAAATAGAAGGCTTAGACCTAGGTTTTTGTATGCCTTTGTACGCCTTTTGTAACCTTGTTTTTTTGCGTAAGAAACAAGGGTTTAGGGTTTTGAGAGTCATTGGCTCTCTAGGTTGTAAGTCTCCCTTTGTATCAGTTGATACACTGTGGTAGATATAGGTGTCGCACAGATCCATAAGCCTTAAGGTATTGGATTGTGTATTGTTCTTGGATGAAGCTTTTAAGCAAATCCGAGTTAGTTTGTTTTTCAAGAATGCTTGACAGATTTCTGTATTGATAGGGATGATGTAGAAATCACAGTTGGTGATTAAGGGAGGTGAGTGGGGTATCTTATATCAGGGTTCTAAACGTTTGAGTTTAACCTTGGTAAAGATGTTCATTGAGTAGATGTTAGGTATGAAGTTGTAAACGGTGGAGTTTAACTTTGTAATAGTCTACAGATAGTGGAGTCTTCTTCCTGGATTGGTATCCCCCAGATGTAGGTGAGTTGCACTGAACTGGGTTAACAATTACGGTGTTCTTTATCATTCTGCAGATTTACGTTTTCTGTTAGGGTTTATGATAAACATGTTGGATCAGATGTCGTGACATCTGTGAGTGTGCAGTTCTGATATTCAAGGTATCAGTCTGCTGTTGCGCCTGTAAGGTTAAATGATTATGTAGCACAATGTCTTGACATGTGTTAGGACATCTGCTGTCTGTATAGGACAGAATTTCAATTTACTAAAAAAAATTCATGTCTTCCCTCTTCCCTCCCAAGTTCATTTGAAGAAATTTCTGAAACTTCTTTTCTAAAACACAAACCATAATTCATCCTAAAATCTAAAATTCATAAAATTATTTTCAATTTCTCATTACTCGTTTCCTTTTCTACGTCAGAATAGTGGCACTATATGTGAGAATCGTGTTCTGATTCTCACAATTTACCACCATATTCTTTAATCTTTTCCATTAGGTCGCCAAAGCTGCAACCTCTAATCACTTCAAGCACCGTAACTCCTTCGGTTACCAAACACTTATTATTGTTTACTTTTGTGGTACTACCTATTGCAATCATCTTCAATGTGTGGGTCCAAAAAGATGTGATCCATCGATGTCCGTAAAGTTATTAATGTATGTGGTGTCCGACTAAAAATCTAAATGCTTCAAGGTAACTTTGTGTCGCTTCTTACTCTTATGACATAAGAACCATATCAGCCACAAGACGCCCCAATAATAAGCATCTCACTTGTAGCACCATGCCAAAATTCGACTCCTCCACTAGTTGTAAAATCATTTCTTCCACCACCAGCAATTCAACAGCAGTTTCCAATTCATAACTTACAACAACCTCTTCCTCCACCACATATTCTGAGGCAAATATTTCATAAAGCCTTCAAAAATTTCAAATGAAGTTGGGAATGCCTGGTACGAACAAACTCATGGCAAACATCTACAACTTAGTTTAACAATAGAATGAATCTATTCAATGAAAGAATCCTCTATTTGAAAGGGAATCAACATAAAACCCTTTCTCAAATCGTAACTTAGTCACTTTAGAGCTGCTTTGTGTAACATCCCGATTTTCGTAAGAATATTTATTTAATTCATTTAAATATTATATTCGTGGTTTTCTGTGATTTTTGGTGGTTGGTGTCGATGTCGGTATTTTTGGTGAAGTTTGGTTATTTTAATTAAATAATAGTATATAATATGAATATATTAGTATTATTATTAATTTAAAATAATATTAAAGGAATTAAGGGTAAGATGGACATTTTAGGAGTATTAGTGAGGGTATTATAGAGAAAGCCCATATTTGAGGCCCAAGAGTTAAATTAACCAAAAAGGAGGAATTGAGGAGAATTAGGATTCATTTGTGGAGATCGTGAAAATAAGGAGAAAGTGCAGAGCTCTGAGGAAAAAGGGAGAAGGCGAGGATTTTCGTGAAGGTTTCCAAAGGCTCAAAAGAGAACTCATCGGATCGACAATCTAAGGTATGGGGAGTAATTGCCTTTCATTGTTTTCATTATAGGATTTGATTGATTAAAGTGGATGTTGGGGATTTTGGGGTTTTTGAGGGTTTATGGGTTTTGGGGTAAACTGATGACTTTGAGGGCACTCTGTGAGAACGATTAATAAGAGTCGAGTTTGATGATGGAGATGTTACAGATGTGTTATAAGGACTTGGACAACTTCACAATACCCTATGAAGTGTGTTGAGATGCCTGGCCTTGATTGGAGATGCTTGGATCACCTTGTGGTACCTCAACTACAACCTTGCAAAAAAGCTTGAGCAAATGAATGGTGACTTTGTGATTCTGGTGTTCCACATGTGTTTTGAGGTTATGGATCACTCATATATGATGTATGTAAGGTGTTGGTATGATTGGTTTTGATGGATTTGCTCTCAATTTAAAAATTCGATAGTGACTTCAAGAAGAAGTAAAATCTGTTTTTTGGAATGTGATTTGAGGAAAACATGAATTTAGATGTTTTGGGGTGGTTTGATCAGTCACATGTGACCTCTATTTATATTAGAGGAAGTTTGTTTTGGAAGCAATAGTGTTTGGAGGCTGATCATGGAAGTAGCTTATAGCCATTGACTTGGATAATTCAAAAGTGCCAAGTCAACTCTCCTTATCTTGACTCCATTAATCCTTGCAGGTTTGAATGCTCAGAGTTTGGACTAAAATCTTGACTGATTTGGAGTGTTGTGATCTGGTTCATGACACCTCAATGCATTGCATTGACGTTACCTTGCCAAATTTGAATACTAAGTTTCATGTCATGATGGTTTTCACATGCCAAGTTGAATTCTTTGCCTCTTTGATCATGAACCAAGTGAGTCATCGGATCTTTTGTGTTTTTGGAAAACGACAAAGTTGGCAAAGTGACAAGATTTGAAGGGCAAAATTGTGTGGCACAAGTTTGGTCCTCATGTTGTCTAGAAAAATTAGGTTTTCATGCCATGTTTTAAGGCTTGTAACTCCCTACTCAAGTTGAATTAGGAAGAGTTCTTGTACATTTTGGAAAGCCCTCATGACATACTTTAACTTTGATGTCCAACAATGGTCTTGGTTTAGCTTGGATCATAATAAAAAATGGTACCAAAGTTGGTGAAAATCCAAGAAAGATTTTGTCCCAAAATTTTCACTAAGTGTTGGAAAAAGTGGTCATTTTCATGTTTTTTTTTTTGTGATTTTGATCAATCCATAACTCAAAATTCATGAGGATTTGGAATCTTTTGTAGTTGACACTTTTGAAGTATGTCATGTGAACTTTCATTTGAGCTTTGAATGGAAAAAAAAGGCCTTGGGGTTTGGGAGTTATGACCTTGCAAAGTTGGTACCAAATCCATTTTGTTCCATAACTTAGAAAATTTTAAGTTTCTTAAGGTTGCCCCTTTTGCAAGTAACCTCACTTTTCTTGGTTTTTCTTGATGGATGATGATCAAAACCATGCATCAACATTGTCTTTGACTTAGGGGAGCCATATTTGTGAAAATTTTCAAAAAGTCAAACTTGATTTTGGGCACAGTTGACTTTTTGTCAGATGAATTCTAAATTGTGTGATCTTCTATGCAATCAAGTTCTTAACCTAATTCAAACCTAATGGATGGATTCCATAGGTGTTTTAGGGTGTCTTGAATCATGTCCCAGGGTTTGGGAACATGTCTTGGTCCAAAGTCAAAGGTACAGTTGACTTTTTCTTCAAAACCCTAATTGTTGTCCAGATGAAATTGAAACTTGTAAACCAAGCTTCTTGGATCAATCCATTGTTGCAAATGGATCCATGTGGTGTATTTGAGGCCCTCAAATCATGTCTTGAGGTCTTGGTTCATGTCTTGCCTCAAAAGTCAACTTAGGGGTGAATTAGGTCAAGAAACCCTAATTCCTGATTCTTGATGAATGATTCCCCTGATACCATCTTGACTTGATTATTGGATCCATGAGGTCCCTTTGGTCTTCTTAGATCATGTTTTGAAGTATTGGCTCATTCCCAGAAGAAATTTTTCATCTGGAGGCCTTGGTTGACCAAAACCCTAATTTGGTGATACTGGCGATCTTGAGGCTTGATCCACTTGGAATGTTGCAACCTTGTGCTTGATTCTTGATATGGGAGTCCTCTTGATCCTTTATGAGTTTTTGAGAGGTTAGACAAGTTGAAGATCATGTTTATTCTTGATTGATCTTTTGTCTAAGTGCTTTGAGAGGGCTCAAAATCCTAATCCTTGACTGTAGTGAATGCTCAACAATCCTTAAGAAGATTGATGAGGTATGATGGTACATCCATATTGTGGTGATGATTTACACAATGATGGAAAATATTGGTGGTCAAAATTTGGGGTATGACAATGTCGAACTCCTTATTGAGTTCAACCTTCACCCTCATTACATCTTCGACATTGTTGCTTGCTATTGGAATATCATCCACATAAAGCAACAAAATAACAAATGAATTACCATGTCAAAATCTGAATTAAACACAGTAGTCGAACTAACTTCTAATGAAACTTATGCGTGCCATGAACTTGTCGAATCTCCTATTCCATTGTCGAGGAGGTTGTTTCAGTCCATATAAAGATCTCTTTAGGTTACACACATAGTCTTCCTTCCCCTTTTAGACATACCCTTCAGGTTGCCTCATCAGGATTGTTTCATCTAGATCACCATACAAGAACGCAGTCTTCACATCCATCGGCTCCAGTTCAATGTCGAACTGTGCCATCGTGGCAAGCAACATTTGAATGGACCTGTGCTTCACAACAGGAGATAACACATCATTGAAGTCGACACCTTCTTTCTGAGTGAACCCCCTAGCGACCAATCTTGCCCTGTATCTCTTCGACGCCACTCATTCGATTTCTTCCTTAACTTTAAAAATCCATTTACAAGTGACTAACCTGGCTCCAGCAGGCTTCTTGATCAGTTCTCAGGTGTTGTTATCATGAAGAGATTTCATCTCATCATTCATGGCCTTCAGTCATCCAGTCTTCTTTCGACTCATCATAACTTCCTTATAGTCTCTAGGTTCTTCGCCGAGAACCTCACTTGCAGAGATTAAGGCATAAGCTATAAGATATGCATACCCAAGTCTCTGAGGTGGCTTGATGACTCTCCTCGACCTGTCTCTTGCTAGCAGGTAGTCGTTATCAGTCTCCTCATCTTCAACAGTAGTTTTTGCTTCTTCTTCGACTTCATCTAGGATACGCAATTCAGTATTAACATGCTCCACCTCAACAGGAATCTCTCCCTGTTCCAGCTCTTCATCAACATCATCAGTTTTCTTGAAAGCCATCTCAACTTCATTGAAAACTACATCTCGACTGGTGATACACCTTCTGTGACCTGACTCTAGGCACCATAGCCTATAAGCTTTTACTCTTTTAGGGTATCCCATAAACATGCATTTCAGAGCTCTAGTTTCGACCTTGTATTCCCTAATGTGAGCATAGGCCACGCAGCCAAATACTCTCAGTCTGTCGAGACTAGGTGGATGTCCCGACCAAACTTCTTCAGGTGTCTTCATATCTAACGCAATCGAAGGACATCTATTTATCAGATATGTTGCTGTCGAAACAGCCTAAACCCAAAACACCTTCTTTAACCTAGCACTAGTCAACATACATCTAACTATTTCCAAAATAGTTTGATTAAACCTTTCTTCCAAACCATTTTGTCGTGGAGTACCTGCAGTAGTTTTGTGCCTTGCAATACCCGAGGCAGCACAAAATCTGTCGAACGCCTCATTGTAAAATTCAAGGCCATTGTCGGTTCTCGACCTCTTGACCTTTTTGCCAGTCTGATTTTTGACCAGAGTCTTCCAACCTTTAAAATTCTCAAAAGTTTCATCCTTAGTCTTCTGGATGAATACCCATAACTTTCTGGAATAATCATCGATTACGGATAGAAAATATCTTGCTTCTGAATGTGATGGACACCTTGCAGGCCCCCAAAGATCAGCATGGATGTAATCAAGGGATCCATGAGTTCTTTGTTTGCCTTTGTTGAACTTCACTCTGCAAGATTTTCCAAATACACAAGGTTCACAAAATTTCAGCTTTTCGACTTTGTCTCCTCCAAGCAGATTTTGTTTCCCCAATTCGACCAGACCCCTTTCACTGACATGGCCCAATCTCATGTGCCAAATTTCTGTCTTCGACAAATGTTTCAGGGATGCAACATTTGTCGAACAACTTACAACTTCAGCCTCAAGGGTATACAAGCCTTGTTTCTTCACGCCTCTCAAGACTTCCTTAGACCCCTTCATGACTCTTAGGATACTTTTCTCTCCTTAAAAAACACATCGCTTCTTGTCGAATTCACCAAGAGAAATCAAATTTCTCTTCAAATCAGGTACATACCTGACTTCAGTCAATAACCTTATTGACTCATCATGGAGCTTGAATCTCACAGATACAATACCTTGAAAGCTTTGTTGTTTCTCAGCAGCACTGATCCACCATCTTGATCACATAGCTTCTCGAACAATTCTCTGTTTAGAGTCATGTGTCAATTGCAACCTGAATCCATAATCCACTCTTTCCTTGAGTCGTCGCTTGAAACCACAAGAACATCAGATGATTTGAAATCATCTTGAACAATGAATGCGTTTCCATTATCTTTACCTCCATGATCTTTCAGGCGTTCAAGGAACACATTTCTTGTGTGACCCTTATTCTTACAATGATAGCATCGAAATACCAGATGCTTCACCACTATAAGACTTCTGCTGACTTTTACCTTTCTTCTTGTCGAACTTACCATCCTTTCGCAAGAATTTTCCCTTAACGGCCAAACCATCACCAACCGTTGAAGGTTTATGCTCCTTTCGTTCATTCAAGTCCTTAGAGTATAAGGCTGATTGATCTTCTTCAAAGTTCAGGGACTCCTTTCCATACAGGAGAGTTTCTTTGAAGTGGGCATGTGTTATGGAAAAATCACACAATAACAACAGTGTTTGATCTTCATCATCGATCTTCACATCAATATTTTCAAGATCAAGAATCAGCTTGTTGAACATATTCAAGTTCTCAGCCGACACTTTGTCTTCACTCATCTTGAATGAATACAAAGCTTGATTCAGGTAAAGTCGATTCACCAGAGATTTGGTTATGTACAAACCTTCAAGTTTCAACCATAACCCCGATGCCGTAGTCTCCTTTGATACATGTCGAAGAACCTTATCACCAAGGCTCAACAATATTGCGTTGTGGGCTTTCTCTATCATGTTCGTCTTTTCTTTTTTCGTTAACGCAGCGTCCATGGCTGCCCCTCCCTTCAAAGCTTCCAAACAACCATGTTGAACTAGTAGGGCTTTCATCTTCAAGCGTCACAGACCAAAATCGTTCACTTTGGTAAACTTTTCAATCTCATACATTATTGAAGGCACCTTCTCCACGCTCACCGCACCAATTTGTTATGAATTAGGATGCCTTTGAACAAAATATACTTGGTTTCTTTATAGGAAAGAAACATGCAAGGGTTAGGGTTAACAAGGAAAAACAAAGAAAAAACAACAAGGATTGGTTATAACTGCTATTCTTTACTTTCTCTATAAAACAGATTACAAGTACTTAAGAATAACAAATAACCCTCTCACCTTACTTAGGTTTTGTCACACCACACCTAAGATGAGAGACTAGTATGCTATTTAAAATAAACCCTAACATACTAAACTAATGGGCTTTTTAACAATTACCCATTACAAGCTAACTTAGGCTACAAGCTAACTTAACAATTGGATCCTTAACACAAGGCCCAATCCGACAGCTACATATTAAAACACACTTTGACTACAGCATGTAGGTCTTCGACAACAACATGTGAGCAAACTTCGACGACATGCTTAACTAGAGTTCGATCTAATATCTCACATTTCTTTTCTGTGATAAGTATAATTTCCAAGTGTAGCGAGAGTATTGATTCAAAACTATAAGGGAGTAGACATTACCACCAAGACTTATAGTTATAGATGGGCCAAAGAGAACCATATAGAACAATTGTAAGGGCCGATCTATAAAAACTTATGAATTAAAAGAGGCCATTACTTGCTTACCTTTTTGGCACACATCACATAATATGTTCTCTTTAAATTTAGGTCTGGTAGACCAACTACGAGATCCTTTTACACCAACTTTATTAAGTGCTCCATGTCGATGTGAGCTATTCTCCTATGCCATAACCAAGATTCATACTTGCTAATAAGGAGACATACATGAGTTGAAGAAATTTTATTTAAATTCACCATGTAGATAGTTCCGCTTCTTGATCTCATAAATGGAGTTTCATTTGATTTAGATTTTATGACCTTGAATCCAGAAGAATTAAAGGGTTACATTGTTACCTTTTTTACATAATTGACTTATACTAAGTAAATTATAATTTAACCCTTCAACTAAAAGAACATCCTTAATCGTTGGACTGAGGGACTTACCGAAGATACCAAAACCTAAAATCTTTCCCTTATTATTATCACCATAAGAGAGAAAACTTCAGAAAGAAGGGAAATTATTTTATTTTGTTCTCTTGATTGAGGGTTTTCTCATCAAGTTATGAAATAATGAAATGAAAATATTGTGTGCGAGTGTGTGCACGCGCGCGTGTGCGTGTCACTACTACGGAAAACCCATTTAACAACGGTTGGAAAATACATATAATCAACAGATCAAGGCATTATTATGTAAAGTGTTGTCGTAAATGCGCTACTTATAATCACGGGCCTGGGACCGTTGTTGTATTTTGAAAGGACACGGTATATCACAACGGTTATGCTTAACAACCGTTGTGATATATACGGTATTGGGTTCAAAACCCAGCAGCAGTAAATAAATTACATTAGATCACGGTTAATGTAGAAAACTGTTGTGAAACGTATCCATAGTTTATTATATACCAACGTATATTGCTTGTTTTACCATACACCTCATTAAAGAAATACAACCATTAAAATTGATAAAGAACTATATAATCTGAAAATTAAACTATTCTTGAAAACCAACTTAAACACACCACTGTATTCTGAATTGCATGCGTCTCATCGTGTACATTTTATGTTCTTTAACACATATATGGTTCAATGGTTTGATTCCTTCAATGCACCGATATCTTTTATTATAGTTTACCTCATCATCATCGTTTATCATCGTGATTATTATGATGACTTATCATCATAACAAGCATGATCTTAACAATCACGGTGATAAGCGACGACGACGAGGTAAAGTAGAATTGTAGATATCGATGTATTGAAGCAATCAGACTATTGAACGATATATTATGTGTTAAGGAACATAAAATGTGTAGAATGAGATGCATGCAATTCGGAAAATATTGATTGATATAGGTTGTTCTTCAAATACATCTTAATTTTCAGATTATAAGTTTCTATGTCAATTTAAATGATTGCATTTTCATTAAAAGGTTAGTGAAACAAACAATATACGTAGTATATAATAAACTAAACTTCATCTCCTGTCAACCTGTATAAGAATATAAAGAACAAAACATTGTTAAGTCGCAAGAAACCTCTTTCTTGTGACTTAGCAATGTTTTGTTCTTATTTTGAGAATATTTTTCAACAACAACAACATACAACAACACAACAAATCCATGCAACACAATAAAAAACATACATTATTTTAGAAACAAAACACTAACAACATACAATATCACAATGACTTCATACTTGTTGTATTTTTTTTCATTGCTACACAAACCATATGTACCTTATCAACTCATACTATACGCTTGCTACCACCATCATCATCACCATGTATCATCTTTACTATATAGCTTCAGCTATTTCAAACAAAATAAAATTGTTAGTATTCAAAACAAATTTAACTATAGTTGAAACAAAACCCTAAGTGGAATTATAACAAATCAAGATACATTGAGTCAATAACACACCTCTTATCGAAAATAATTGTGGAACTGTAACAAATCAAGATATATTAAGTTCATCTAATTTGTGATGCCATGAAGAAAAAATATAAGGTGGATGAAGTTTATACAATAACTTCATACTTCTTATATTTTTTCCATGGCAACAAAAACCATATGTACCATCACCATACTATACGCTTGCTACCACCATACGCTTGCTACCACCATCATAACTATGTATCTACAAGGAAACACAACAAATATCAAACTTAACCCTAAAACATCAACAACATAATGTTTTCCACAACATCCTAAAACAACCCTAAAACAATAATCCTAAATTCTAAACATCAACAACATCCAGAAGAATAGTAGAAAGAAGAGAGCATAAGAACATACCATCTTGGCCGTCGTAGGAGTTTGCGCTGGACGTTGCTCTTGTCAAATATCCTTTAAGCTTCTTTTCTCCATTCACTTGTTACAATATTGGTTCAGATTCATGAGAGGAGAGGGTTGTGTTAGAGTTTTCTTTAGAGAGAAACAACTGTTATGAACTGGGTAACAGATACTTTCGTTTATATATTAAAAAATATCACTTTTCGCCACGGTTTACAAGAATAATCGTAATTATATTTTAAATAATAGCAAATTATATCACAACGGTTACTCATAATAACCGTAGTGATATCCCTTCTATTATTTATTTAAAAATAAATAAAAAAGAAATGAGCGCCTTAACGTTAAATGAATAAAATTTTATATCACAACGGTTACTCATAATAACCGTAGTGATATCCCTTTTATACTTTATTTAAAAATAAATAAAACATAAATGAGCGCCTTAACGTTAAATGAATAAAATTTTTGAGATCGCTGAGGTTCGAACTCATGAAAGATAGATTGTATCATATCGGTTATAACGTCAACCGTTATTATACCATAAAAATTTATAATAAAAAAATAAAATAAAAAAAGTTAGCGCCTGAGTTTAGAGATGTCACCACGGTGTTTGGAAGAAACGTGGTGACTTGAGAGTTGTTGTTTGCGCGTTTTGTAGTAGTGTGTGTGCATGCGTGTGTGTTATAAAGCATTAAAATGAGAAAAAAACCTTAAATGAAGTCAAAAACAAATTCTGAGTTAAAACACCTTAATGGAATCAGATCCACCAGCTTTGAAATCAATTCAAACATACATGAAAACTTGAATCAAATCATGTAATGCTTTGAATAGATTCATTCAAAGTTGATTTTAGTCAGCGTATCATTTTATGCATGAAAACCTTGTTAATTTGTGTATATATGATGTGATCAATAAGGAAACTCGTAATAAAATCAATTTCAAATGATGAAGCATCAAAACATGAGATAAACCGATAATCCGCGCTTGAGAAATTTCAATCTCCCCGTTTTAATGAGATAAACTGATAAAGCATCAAAACATGAGATAAAACGAAAATTCTTCTCCCTTTTGACAAAATAAAAAAGAAGGGAAAAATAATTTTTTTTATTTCCATTGAGGCACTTAGTAATACAATGGAGCACTCTAAAGATAGGTCGGACTATAGAAAGCTTCTAACGAGGTCAGAAGAGTCCGCCCTAAAAGTAGCATCGATGAGCTACCTCATTTAAAAGGTCAGCTCTCCCATCAAGAAGCCATCTTGGCCCAATCGATCTCCCACTCAAATCACTTCGGCACCACACGCCTCATGCTTAAGGAACTACGTAATATCATGGTATTTTGCTGAAAAAAACTTCGGCCCTTTGCCCATCAGGCTTGGGGGTTCTATGTATCATTAGGCCTACTTTTGGCCGAAGTACTTAGTTATCCAATGGGAACACACCTAAAGATAAGTCAGACTCTAGGAAGCTCCCGAAAAAGTCGGAAGAGCTTGCCTTAAAAGTTTCAAAGGCGAGCTATCTGTTTTAGAAGATTGACATAACCGCCATTTAAAGAGCCAACTCGGCCCAACCAGCCCGACATCGAAATGTAATAGACAACCAAATGGAGGAACTTTAACACTTTGACAAGGCATTTAAAATAGATTAAGAGCCATAATGGGCCAAACTCAAACAAGGGAATAGTTCAAATGGAGGAACTTGAAGGTCTATACTCTATAGTTCAAATTCTGGTAAGGGTGTAAATAGTATATGCTAACAATTTATCATTAAAAAAATATCACCGTCAATGATTAATTAATGTGAGCACTTCTCTGCCCGCATACTTCCTTGTGAGAACAATTTAGTAGAGGCATGTGAGTGCTAACGTTGTTGATGTCTACTAAGCAAGTGAGAGTAGCAGCCTGAAAGCTCAGTAGTTTCAGGATCTAGTTACATTTATTTGGTATCAAATGCAACTCTATGTTTCCAAATAATATGAAGTATAATACTTCTAATAGCATATCATTCACTACAAGAAATATGCATATTTGCTGGGTGGTTTTGCTGGGTGAAACTCTCCTAGCAAAATAAATACGTTGCCGCGTGCGAAACATCCCGCAACTCATTTATTAAAAAAATATATATATAAATAAAATTTATTAAAAAATTCACCTCGCAACTAATTTGGAGGGAATGGAATTTTTGAAACAAAGTTTGCCGAGTGTAAATCACCCCGCAATGTTTTTTTAAAATTTCAAAAAATAAAACGTTCAGACATGTCAATTCATAGCAGAGAGGGCAGGTTGTGTCAGTAAGTGTTGCGGGGTGAATTTAACTCAGCAACGTAAGAAAAGTTGCGAAGTGAATACCACCCTGCAACTGCATGTGTTGCCGCGTGAATTATATTCAGCAAAGTTGCGGGGTGAAAATCACTTAGCAACGTGAAAGACACGTTTTCCAATGCGCAACGGTTAAATGAGCAGGCATATATTTATTATTTGTGCTGATTCATTCACATTCATTCACTCCTACACGTTTTCCATCTTCTTCTCCTACCCATTTCACTCTTCTTCTTACCCATTTCATATTCTTCTTCCAAAAAATTCCATTCTTCTTCCTACCCATTTCACTTCCTCTCCTGTACGAGTTTGTGGTCTTCTTCATCAATAGGTACTCATTTTTTATCAACTTTTTTTCTTCTACCTTATTGGCTGTTGTATGATATTAGAGTTTTTGTATGTTAGAGTTTAGTTTTAATGATTTTTTTGTAGATTTGATTTCTGGCTGTTGTATGTTAGAGTATTTGTATGTTAGGTGGTGTTAGAGTATTTGTAAATAAATAATAGATTTAGATTTATAAAAACTGTTTAGATTTGTTTAGTTTGTATGTTAAAAATATTTTTGTAAATAATCTGTTTATAAATATGTTAAAAATATTTTTTTTTCGTTTTTTTATAAATTAGTAAATAAATAATATTTAAAATATAGATTATTATTTTTGTAAATAAATAATAGATTTAGATTTAGTTTAAGATTTAGATTTAGATTTAGTAAATAAATAATATATTTGGATTTAGTTTATTATTAAAACCGAAATTAATATAAATATGTATAATATAATTTTTAAACTAAATATTATATTTTTAAAAGTAGAGTACTGTTACTTTTTTATAAACAGAAAAATATAATTTATTTAAAACAGAATATTATTATTATTATTTAATAAAACAGATTTAGATTTATTTATTATTAATATTATATTTATATTATTAGTTTCTTAAATAAGATGTTATTAATACTATATTTATAATATTATTTATATAACAGAATAGTATTATTTTTAATAGATTTAGCTTTAGTTTATTATTAATATTATATTTATGTAAAATAATATTTTATTAGAAACAGAATATTTAAATAATAAAAAAAAACAGAATATTATTTAAACAAATAACAGATTATTATTTTTATTTTTAATAATAGGATGTTATTAATATTTGTGAAAACAAATTTTTTTATTTATTAAACAGAATATTTTTTTCTTTTATAAAACAGAATATTTTTTTATTATAAAAAACAGAATATTATTATTATTATTTAGTAAAACAGAATATTATCATTTGTTTAAAAAACAGATTATTATTATTTTTAAAAACAGAATATATTTTAAATAGTTAATTCTTAAAAAAAAGTTAATTCTAAAAAAACAGAATATTTATTATAAAACAGAATATTATTAAATAGTATAATAAATATTAGTTTCTTAAATAAGATGTTATTAATACTATATTTATAATATTATATATATAACAGAATACTAATATTTTTAATAGATTTAGCTTTAGTTTATTATTAATATTATATTTATGAAAAATATATTTTATTAAAAACAGAATATTAAAATAAATAAAAAACAGAATATTATTTAAAGAAATAACAGATTATTATTTTTATTTTTATAAATAGGATGTTATTAATATTTGTGAAAACAAATTTTTTTATTTATTAAACAGAATATTTTTTTCTTTTATAAAACAGAATATTTTTTTTATTATAAAAAACAGAATATTATTATTATTATTTAGTAAAACAGAATATTATCATTTGTTTAAAACACAGATTATTATTATTTTTAAAAACAAAATATATTTTAAATAGTTAATTCTTAAAAAAAGTTAATTCTAAAAAAACAGAATATTTATTATAAAACAGAATATTATTAAATAGTATAATATAGTTAATTATAAAACAGAATATTATTATAGTTAATTTTATAAAACAGAATATTTAGCAAAATAGTTAATTCTTAAATAGTTAATTCTTAAAAAATAGAATGCTAAACATAATTATTATAAATTTATATTTTGTAGTAACATTGATACAATACTAAACATAATTAACACGTAAACATATATTATTATAGTAGCATTAATTAATATTGTGTTTACATTTTGTTATTATTTTTTAATATATTGTTATTATATGATAGTTATAATATATTTTTAAAATAGCATTGTGACATGATTTTATAATAGCATGATTATTTTGTAAATAGTATGGTATACTTTAATTTTGAAATGAAATGTTATTTATAATAACATAATTATAGTATTTTCTATGTTTTTAAAATAGAAATTTATGTGTATTAGTTATTTGATATAATTGACCAAAATTCCCGAATTGGTCAATTGATTAAAACGTTTATGTGATCATAATGGTTACGATATTGTAAACGTGCAGTATGGAATATTACAAGTACTATCGTAGTTGGATGTACGATCGTATGTATGCAGGGAGACGTGGACTTAAACCACATTTTGAGGAAGGAGTTAAAGCGTTTGTTACATGGGCATTTGATCAAGAATGTTGTCGAATAGAGGGAGGAGTAAGATGTCTGTGTCTTAAATGTGGATGTAGACGTATATTAAGTAATCCGGAAGAAGTAGAAACTCATTTGAAGAGAAAGGGATTTAAGGAAAATTATTGGGTTTGGACATCAAATAGGGAAGCAATGCCGATGAATATGCTAGAGACTAGTAATGTACAACAGGGCACAAGTAGTCGATCACAGATGGAGTATGAAGAACAGTTTAATCTGCACGATGACATGATTGGCGATGCTTTAGGGGTGAACGTGACCTACGATGAACAACAAGATAGTGATGAGGAAGAGTTGCCGAATGAGAAAGCTCAAAAGTTTTATCAGTTGTTGAAAGAAATAAACACGCCATTGTTTGAGGGTTCGTCAGACTCTAAATTATCTATGTGTGCGAGGTTGTTGGCCGCGAAGTCAAACTGGAATGTTCCTGATCAGTGTCTGGAATTTTTTTGTCAAATGATGTTGGATGCGACCCCTACGAAAGACAATTTGCCTAGAAGTTATTATGACGCGAAGAGGTTGGTTATGAAGTTGGGTTTAGAAGTAAGGAAGATTGATTGTTGCATTAGAGGTTGCATGTTGTTCTATGACAATGAGTTTGGTACAAATGATGGAGCGTTGGAGGAATGTAAGTTTTGTAACAGTCCAAGGTATGCAGTTCGCACTAAAGCCATTGATCGTAATAAAAAACGCATAGCAGTGAAATCAATGTTTTATCTGCCGATAATACCAAGGTTGCAGAGATTGTTTGCTTCAATGCACAGTGCGAGTCAAATGACATGGCATCATACAAACAAAACAAGTCCAGGCACCATGCGACATCCATCTGATGGCGAGGCATGGAAGCACTTTGATCGGATGCATCCTGATTTTGCTGCAGAACCTAGAAATGTCAGACTCGGATTGTGCTCTGATGGTTTTACTCCATATGTCCAACAGTCGGGAACTGGATATTCTTGTTGGCCGGTTATTGTTACCCCTTACAACCTCCCCCCTGAGATGTGCATGACAAAGCCTTACATGTTTTTGACTTGCCTCATTCCAGGGCCGTCGAGTCCAAAAGCAGGAATTGATGTGTATTTACAACCTTTAATTGATGATTTAAAGAGGCTGTGGATTGGAGAATTTACTTATGACATATCTCATAAACAAAACTTCAACATGCAAGCTGCTTTGATGTGGACGATTAATGACTTTCCTGCATATGCCATGTTGCCTAAAATATTATTTAATTTATTTTTTTTATGCATGTGTAGGCGGAGTATGCAAGATTGAAGGCAACACTTTTAGCTAAACATCCGGAGTTAGGTGGCCCACGGGGGCGACATCCACTTGCTCCAGATGTTGATCAATATTTGTGGTTGAAAGCATGTAAGGGAAGGAATAGAAATGGAAAAATTTATGCTACTGGGCCTTTAGTTGGCAACTACAAAAAAGGGGATAGGATGTCTTTATTTAGGAGAATTTTATGCGGGGAAGGGTCTTCACGTCCTCCGACATTAACCCCTGAAATAACTGAAACAATTAGACAGCTAGCTCAGAGTGAATCAGCACGTGAAAATGAAGCATTGAGAAAAAAACAAATGGAGTTGGAGGAAGCATTGAGACTTTCACAAGAGCAAATAATGCTTACACAACAAGAAATTCAACAACAAGTACAACAACAAGTACAACAACAAATACAACAATAAATGCAACAACAAATGCAACAATGGCAACAAATGTTTCTACAACATTATGGTGGTGGCGGAGGTGGACCGGTTGATAACCAAGGAGTGGTAGACGAGAATGATGAAGAAAACGGAAACAACCAAGATTCGGATCCGGAGTGAATGTCATTTTAAATTTAAATATTTTGGATTAATTATAAATTTATTTAATTATCAACTTTTTTAAATTAAATTTGAATTTAAATATTTAGGATTAATTATAAATTTATTTAATTATCAACTTTTTTAAATTAAATTTGAATTTAAATATTTAGGATTAATTATAAATTTATTTAATTATCAACTTTTTTAAATTAAATTTGAATTTAAATATTTAGAATTTAAAAGAATATATCAATTTTAAATATTTCTGAATTTAAATTATTTATTATATTTATATTATTCTAAATATTAATTTAATATTTAGAATAATATAAATATATATTTTTTTATTATATGTGTTAGTATTTGCGTGGTGATTTAAACTTGGTAAATAAAACACCTTTGCCAAGTGAATTTTACCCAACAAAATTGAATAATCAAAATTTGCTAGGTGGTATGCCCCCCGCAAATTTTCTGAACCCTATAAACCTACCAGCCCTACGTCTGCTCAGCTGAGAGAAATAATTAATATTAAAGATTTGCTGAGTGATTTGCACCCCGCAAAATTTTGAACAAATCTGACTCATGCCTGCTCTGCGTGCTTTTAACAGCTCTGACACGCGTGTCTCATATCAACTGTGCAAATGCACTTACGGGGTGACTTGTACCTGGCAAAGTTGCAGGGTGATTTGTATCTAGCAAGGTTGCGGGGTAATTTTCACCTGGCAAAAAGTTGCGACTACTGTTTTTGTGAAGTATTTCAAGCACCCCGCAAATGTGACGTTGCAGGGTGAATTTTGAATTTGCGGGGTGATATTCACCTGACAAATTCCTGTTTTTTTTGTAGTGATTATTCTTAATAATGGTTTTGTTTGTCAATTTTGTTTTAATCTTTTTATTTGTATTTTAATCTGAATATATAGCTGTTATCATCATTGTTATTGACTATGACTGCAGTTGAGATGGTGCTTTGCTAGCATCACTCTTTCTATACTATCTGCCTAGTTGACAACTTGATACTTACACCAGTTGCCCTACATGCATGGCCCTTCCACTTCTATGGTGATGTTCTCTTAATTTGTCCATTATTATCGAAGACTTTTTTCACACCGTGTATTATGAACTCACGTGAATTTTCAACACACACTCACATACATCTTTTGAATCTTTTACCCAAATACTCCACATTTTCGAAAAAATTCTCCAAATACCTTATGTTTCAAAAAATTTTCTAAACTGTCCCAGTTAGGGCAAGACTTTGTACATTGTCGCCAAATAAAATGGCGACACCCCTTTAAGGCTACAATCATGTCGCCAATTGGATTGACGACTCCCTTGTTTATCAAGTTGCCAGTGCAATTGACGACCCTGTACAAAGACAAAAGGGAGTCGCAAATTCAATTGGCGACAGGGTTGTAGCCTTAAAGGGGTGTCGCCATTTCATTTGGCGACAATGTACAAAGTCTTGCCCTAACTGGGGTAGTTTGAGAAATTTTTTAAAACATAGGATATTTGAGGAATTTTTTCGAAAATGTGGGGTATTTGGGTAATTTTTCCACATCTTTTTTGTCAAAAGGTAGATTAAAATGATTACATTATAATGATATACCATTAAAGTGCATATCAACTTGCTCTATAAGAAACAAAATGCACAGCAACTTGGAGCTTGGAAATGTATTCGTGTGTGTATGATGTAAGCATCCAAATGAACCCTTCTCAGCAAGTACGGTGGAGCATGGAAGGTTTGCAATATTAGTACTCCAATGCTCAAGAGATGTATCTGTAAATTTGTGCGTGGTAGGACTTATATATAATCGTCAGTTAAAAACAATATCGTCTAACCAGGCATGCAATGCGCAGGAGACGTTTGATCAGATCTAACGATGAACTATGTATCAATAGCTAGGATTAGGTGTCCGGTGTTTTGCCGAGGTCCCACGTGTTCCTATGTATAAATTATTGTAATTGATTATGAGTGCAGTTGATATGGTGTTTTGCCAGCATCACTCTTTCTATACTATCTGCCTGGTTGACAACTTGATACATACACCAATCGACCTACATGGCCCTTGCACTTTCTGTGGTGCTGTTCGTTTAATTTGTCCATTATAATCTTAGACTTTTCCATTACTTTAACTCATAAGTGAATTTTCAAAACTGACAATATTATGATGACATGCCAAATTAAAGTGCATAAAAACTTATCAATTATAAAAATGACAATATTATGATGACATACCACATGTCAAACTAAAGTGCATATAGCAAGTTTAACATATTGATAATTCGATTTATATACACACTATTGACCGTGTTTGTCATTCGAAAATTTCTTCATTTTAGCCTTTTCCTGAATACAATCAGCAAAATTTGAAACGTGGCACTGCTTTGACACAATGAGTGCGATTGACACTCTCTGCCACTAAGGGTGTGTTTGTTTCAAGGATTGAAATTACATTCCCGAGAATGTGACATTGGAAATGCAACAATCTCATGTTTGTTTCAAGTTTTTAAAAATTATTTCCGGGTACTTTTTATTCCTAGGAATGTTGTTTGCACATAATTCTTGTCATGTTTATTCCCATGCATAAAGGGTGGGAATCCAACATTCCCATGGGAATAAATTCAACTTCTTATAACTTCCCACTACTACTCACATATTATTATTTTTTAATTTTTAAATTAAATAAATATGTAATAATTCCTAGGAAATATATTTTTTATCCAAACACATAAGTGGGAATATTATTCCTAGGAATAATAATCCAAGCAATATGATTCCAAGGAATGATTTTTTATAACTTGAAACAAACACACCTAAATCAATTGTTTCATTTGTTTAATTGTTTGCATCAAATATATATATATATATATATATATATATATATATATATATATATATATATATATATATATATATATATATTTATATATATATATATATATAACACTTTAATTTTTACTTTCAGTTTTATAATATTAAAATTTTAATTATTTAATCTTAACTTTCAGTTTAATATTAATTTTAATAGTAATTAAAATATTAATGTTAATTAAAATATTTATTTTAACATACTTATATTAAAATATTTATAATATACATAATTAATATTAATTAAAATTTTTATTTTAACATACTTATATTATACTTTCAGTAAATTATTAATTTTAATTTTTTAATTGTAATTAAAATATTAATGGTCTTGTTAATTAAAATATTTATTTTAACATACTTATATTAAAATAGTTATATTATACATAATAATTTTAATTAAAATATTTATTTTGACATATAAATTAACTGATAATAGTTTTTAATATTAGTAATTAATAATACACTGAAATTAATAGTTTTTAGTATTAGTTTTTAATAATAAAAATATTAATAAACTGAAAGTAGTGATTTTTATTATTAAACTGAAAATAATAAATTGAAAATAGTAGTTTTTAATATTAGTAATTAATAATAAACTGAAAAATAAAAATATTTTTTTATAACAAATATTGATACAACATAACTTTCCAGCCTAATGGGTGGGAGAGGTGCTTGCAAGCAATAGGTCTACTGTTCAATTCTCATTTTTACGCTTTGAGTTTAAATCTGTATTTTTTTTTTACAATCAAATTTTAATATGGTACGAAAAGTCTATTAATTAGGTTATCCACCATTTATCGGATGAGTTACGCCAAACTTAAATTATAATATTAATTAAGTGCATAGAAATTTGGAGCATGGAAATTTATTTGCGTGTGCATTATGTGATACATTCACATCAACCCTTCTTAACATAAACCTATGTCCGATTCAAAAATAAAAATGTCAAAAACTCGTACAAAAATAAGCAAGTCAGAGTTTTTTTTTATAAGCAAATTATATTCAAAAAAGGGTATTAAGGGGTACTCAAAATTCAGCTACAAAAACTAATAAGTCACCTTAAAAAAATCTAACGGTGATTTAATTGAAATGTTTTGATAAGGCGGTAAGATTTGTCAAAATAGAAAATGACGAAGATGTGAAAACCATATTTTCTAGATTTCAAACGGTAATATACTGACTTAAGTGTTTGCCAAAAAATTGTAGATCAAAAGAAGTTATACTACTATTGATCGCGTGAAGAAAATTCTCAAATGTCTGCCAAATAATTGTAGATCATAAGAAATTGTCATTCAAGAAAAATATGTGTTAGCTCTTAAAGATCTCATTAGAGCCCTCCGGGATCATGAGATGTAACTCAACGAAAATAAACCTTATAGAAAACAAAACTTGATTACTTTGAAGTCAAAAAGAGCATGAAGCTCAAGACTTAAGTTATGCAAACTAAAAAATATAATAATGAAGATTCTAAAAAGACTAATGAAGTATATCACATGATTATGAAATTTCCCTCATCTCATGAAAGTTCAAAGTTTATGGAATACAAGTAAGAAATATATTCCAAATAAGGAATTCATTTATTACTGACCCAAGAGACAAGATGAAAGCTACCAAGAAGGTAATTTGCTATGAGTGCAAAGAACCTGGACACATTAAAAATGAAAAATCTAAAGAAAGAAAGATCGAATAAAAGTCAATCTAGTGGAAAGAAAAAGATCTCATTACTACATGTGATGACACTAATGGTGAACATGCAAATTTTTCTCTAATGGATACAACATTCTCTGGGTGTGCAGCTAGACGACACAATATATGATTATGATGAATATTAAGTATTTTCTAACTTATATCATGATTAACTTCTTACTACTCTAAGCGACTTAATAAGATTCAAATAACGAGCTAAAAATACAAATAATGAGTTAAAAGATTTCTGATCGGTCATTAGAAAATAATGAAACGCTAGAACAAGAGATTGCTCATATGAAATTTGAAAAGCTATTCTTAAAAATTTCAAACATCTCAATCTTCCAGAACGTAGAAAAGTAAAAAGTCTTCCATCTATATTTTTTCTCTTACACTTGAAGCCAAAAACATTATTAAGACTTGTGTTATGTAGTCGATCGATGTTATGAATTATTTCACCGACAATATATATAGATGAATCACCTTGGAGACAACATGCTCCAAGTCTTTTGAAACTAAGTGACCATATGGTACTCATGCCGCTATCTTTCTCTTGCTCACCATCATGTAGTTGATTACAACACTAGCCTAATTTATTTCATCTTTGTTGGCCAATGACTAGGTCATAAACATCGTAACATTATTTCTAATCCCCACGATTGTGTCTGTGTTTTCTGTTTTTAAGTTTTGGAGGATTCTAACCATATTTTCTGCTGTTGCGAGAAAATTAGATTGGTGTGGAAACGAGTTTTTCTTTGGTTAGGCTTGAAGTGGTTTACTGCCGGTGAGTGTAACACATTCTTGATGGAATGGTTTGTTCGGGCTAGGCGCGTTTGCTCCATAAATTCCGCGTGCTTCATGTGGTTTTCTACTTGTTGGGCATTATGGCATGCTAGGAATCGTATCATATTTCACGATGAGATTTTCAATTCGAAAATTATTTTCGAGAGGATTGTTAGCTTGTCTTGGTGGTGGTTGGAGTTGGGGGATAAATATAGGAATATACTGTTAGATGTAGTTATTATGAGTGGGTTTATCATCCTTGGAATTTCTTGTAACCGCTTATTTGGATTGCTTTTTGTATTTGGGTTGGAATACCCCTAGTACTCTCATCTAATCTTATTTTGCTTATAAAAAAAACATAAGTCTTTGACAACTATCCCAAATTATATTTTCTAGGGACAAGGATGTGGTTTACTACATAGCAAATAAATTAAATGTTACGAGGATATTCCTAGAACCCGTCCTATATATACTAACACATGATCAAAATGTAAGGTTCACATTCTTTAAAATGGTTACATGTACACTCTCATGTGTTGAGATGTTTCTAACCTGAACTACACCATAACTCAAATTTGAAATCTTTCTTTCTCACTTTTTACTCTCTTATATTTTTGGCTAAAATACAGTTTTGGTCCCCCTGTTTTTCAAAATTCACAGTTTTGGCCCCCCTATTTTTTTTTTTAACAGTTTTGGTCCCCCACCCCAATTTTGGCCCAAAAAAAGTGATGAACAGTAACTTGTCCGTACATGTCCGTACATGAACAGTACACGTCCGTACATGAACAGTGAGGGGTGGGGGACCAAAACTGTTAAAAAAAACAGGGGGACCAAAACTGTGAATTTTGAAAAACAGGGGGACCAAAACTGTATTTTAGCCTATATTTTTTTATTCCATCATCGAAGTTGACAAAGTTTCGAGATAGTGAAAAATACATGTGAAAACTTTGTTGTATTGATGTTGTGCAAATATTGTATTTTACACAAGAAGGTATTTCTCTTGTATAATAACATTGTAATAATTTTTGTTTGGTTCTTGAGCTTAACATGTTAAAAGCTCCATTTTGTTCTTGAGATTAACTTGCAAAATATTAGTTTGGTTTTTGAGATTAGCCTATTAAGTCTCTGTTTGGTTATGAAGTTTAGCATGTGAAAACTCGATTTGATTCTTGAGCTCAGCCAGGTAAAAACATTGTTTTCTTTGTGAGATTAGCTAGTTAAAATATCTGTTTGGTTTAGAGATTAACTCGTGTAAAAACTTTTGTTTGGTTGTTAGAAGGTTCTTGGGCAAATCTTGTGAAAAGCTTAAAATAATTTAAGTGGAAACGCTCAAGAGAAAACTCTTGGAGACAGAAATAGGCCAAGTGGTTAGGGCGAACCTGTATAAATCTATGGTGCATGTTCTTTATCCCTTATCTCTCTATTTTCCATTGGATTATTTTCTTTCTGTTGTATTTCTTTCTCTATGTCTCTTGGATACTCTTTTATTTACTTATTTCGATGCTCTATCTCAGTTTTCTTAATAAAAACAATTTAAAATATTTTTATAAATAAAAGTTTTTATAATTGCGTTTTGATTTTTTAACCAACAAAATTAAATGCCTTCTTGTGATTTGAGTCACTTGGTCAAAAATTTCGGGATGTTGCGGTAACAATACACATTGTAAATGTATTCCTTTTTTTAGTGTGAGGAGGCATAATGAATGAATTCGTGCTTGCCCCTGTGAAACGGTGTGAAGAATTTGTCTTGAGATGGAAATCCTCAGGTAGAGTATGGCAGCTATTGGCTCCCACTGAGTCATGAGGATGACAATTTCAGCTGTGACGGTGGCGATGATTCCTACCTAACAACTCTAGGACTTTTTTTTCCTGTGGGGTGGTGTCAACTGAATCGACCCTCAAAGTGTAACACCCTTTTCTACCCCCAATAATGTTGCAGCAGAAACAACTTAAAAATCAGAGTAAGGCATAAAACTTTCCCTCAAAGGGTGCACATTTCTCATTAAATCAAAATAACACAATTACCCTGTAAACAAAGGGTTTTCCTCAAAATTAATAAAAAATCTTCACATGGCAGCGGAACTCAAATTCTCAAATAAAGGGTTTTCAACAAACATCATAATAATCAAAATAAAACCATATCGTCAAATGACAACAAAATAAGGAAACAACATAGTTCGACTGAAAGGACCCTAACCCGATGTTACACTATCAGAGCAAGACCCTCTAAATCGACCAAAAGCAAATAAACTTTAAGTCCTCAAAAGCATCCACAGCTAAACCTGATCACCTGCACGTTACCCACGTGGAGGCAACATTCAAACAGGCAGGGTGAGTAATCACAGTTCATAATAATCATTATAAAACAAGATATACATAAAATGGCATTATCTTCATAAACGACATCATCAAGGTCATCATCAAGGAAAACATCAGGAAACACCATATCACAAATTCATCAATGTCACACAAGATGCAATGCATAACAAGACTCATGCATGTGGTATCAATCGTCACAAAGGATGGACACCAGACCATCAACCCTCTAAATATCCCCGTCAATAGGATCGATCCCGCAATTGGAATTGGAGCACATCATAATTACCTCATATCCGCACAATGGGAATGAAGCGCCGTCACAGAGTATGCATATGAATGTATGATACACAAACGTCAATAATTCATCATCATCCAGTAAACATCATTATGTGCATCATCATTCATAATTTTTCATAAATTCATATCATCATATATTCATCGAAACATCACAAACCAACACCTCAACAGCATCAAGAACATCATGGTAAATCATCATAAATATCACAGCATTAAGACATCAAAAACAACACAACAGCATAAACAAAAATTTGCGAATAGCTGACGTTCGCTCCAGGGTTCGCCTAGCGAACCTGTTCGCTGCGGCCTTCGTTTAGCGAAGCTGCCAGCGAACCTCACAGATCCCACACTCAACACCAGAAACCCCACTATCTGTCATGCTCGCTAGTTTGTTCGCCTAGCGAACCTACTCGTTGTTCCCTTCTTCTAGCGAGGCTTCTAGCGAATCACTCCCTCTATTCCAGAATCACCTCTGTACTCACACTCATAATATCGCGCATTCGTTGCGCTGCTCGCCTAGCGAGCCTTGGCGAACATTCGCCTAGCGAAGCAATGATTCGCCTAGCGAACCTGCGATTACAACAAATCGCTACTACGCATCAGTAGCTCCCAAATCTCCAAAGTACCTGCGATTACAGTCCCAATTGACCAAGAAACATCCCTATAACAGTTCTAACATATCACAGAATTTAAAGGCCTAAAACCTACGTCTGTTAGGTCGATCCAGGACACTACGGGAAACCTTAATTTCTCCAAATCCTTCAAAACTCCCAAACTTCATATAAACTCCATAAATCCTTCACCACAGGGTTAAAACTACAGCAACGGGGAAATCTGCCCCAAAGGTCTATTTTACCGATTAAATTCGACTCTTATTAATCGTTCTCACAGAATGCCCTCAAAGTCATCAGTTTACCCCAAAACCCATAAACCCTTAAAAACCCCAAAATCCCCAACATCCACTTTAATCAATCGAATCCTATAATGAAAACAATGAAAGGCAATTACTCTCCATACCTTAGATTGTCGATCTGATGAGTTCTCTCTTGAGCCTTTGGAAACCTTCACGAAAATCCTCGCCTTCTCCCTTTTTCCTCAGAGCTCTGCACTTTCTCCTTATTTTCACGATCTCCACAAATGAATCTTAATTCTCCTCAATTCCTCCTTTTTGGTTAATTTAACTCTTGGGCCTCAAATATGGGCTTTCTCCATAATACCCTCACTAATACTCCTAAAATGTCCATCTTACCCTTAATTCCTCTAATATTATTTTAAATTAATAATAATACTAATATATTCATATTATATACTATTATTTAATTAAAATAACCAAACTTCACCAAAAATACCGACATCGTCACCAACCACCAAAAATTCACAGAAAGCCACGAATATAATATTTAAATGAATTGAATAAATATTCTTACGAAAATCGAGATGTTACAACTCTCCCCCACTTAAAGTATTTTCGCCCCCGAAAATTACCTCAAGGGAATAGAGTCGGATACGACTCCCTCATCTGATCTTCACGTTCCCACGTCCAACTTTCGCCAGCTGGTCCACCCCACAACACTTTCACCAAAGCTATGTCTTTACCCCGTAATTGCTTCATATCTCGACCATCGACCCGCACAGGTAATGCTTCCACAGTCAGATTATCCCTCACTTGTACATCATCCATCTGAATCACATGCGACGAATCCGAAATGTACTTCCTCAACTGAGATACATGGAACACGTCGTGCAAATTCGCAAGTGACGGCGGTAAAGAAATTCGATAGGCTACCTCTCCTATCCTCTGCGATATCTGATATGGACCAACAAAATGTGGAGTGAGCTTCCTAGACTTCAAAGCTCGACCCACACCAGTCACTGGCGTCACCCTAAAAAACACGTGATCTCCCTCTTGGAATTCAAGTGCTTTCCTCCTCTTATCATGGTAGCTCTTCTGAAGACTCTGCGAAGCTTTCATTCTCTCTTGGATCTTCTTAATCTTCTCAGTCGTCTCTTGCACAATTTCAGGTCCGAGTACAACACTCTCGCCCGACTCATACCAACACAAAGGAGTCATACACCTTCTCCCATACAAAGCTTCATTGGGCGCCATCCCAATACTAGCATGAAAACTATTATTGTACGTGAACTCAATCAACGGCAAATGGCTATCCCACGATCCTCCATGATCCAACACACAAGCCCTCAGCAAATCCTCTAAAGATTGGATCGTCATTTCTGTCTGACCGCCCGTCTGCGGATGATATGCAGAACTCATCCTCAACTTGGTACCCAACGCATCTTGCAAACTATTCCAGAACCTCGATGTAAACCTCAGATCTCTATCCGACACAATACTCGAAGGTACCCCATGTAACTTCACAATCTCTTCAATGTATATCTCGGCTAGCTTCTGCATGGAATGATTAATCTTCATCGGTAAGAAATGAGCCGACTTGGTTAATCTATCCACGATCACCCAAATTGAATTATTTCCCTTAACAGTCTTCGGCAACCCCACCACAAAATCCATGGATATACTATCCCATTTCCATTCTGGAATCCTCAGCGACTGCATCATACCTAAAGGCTTCTGATGCTCAACTTTCGACTTCTGACAAGTCAAACACGCATAAACAAACTCCGCAACATCGTCCTTCATACTTGGCCACCAAAACAACTTTTTTTAAATCTTGGCACATCTTCGTAGCACCGGGATGAATACTCAACCTACTTCGATGTCCTTCTTCAAGGATGCTCTTCTTAATATCTGGAACATCTGGGACACACACCCTGTCTCTGAACATCATTACGCCATTCTCATCAACCCAGAAGTCACCTCCGTTACCTTGGTTAATCAAAGTCAATTAGTCAACCAACTTTAAATCAGATTGTTGTCCCACTCTGATATTTTCCAGAATACCACTAATCAACTTCAACATTCTCAATTTCACCCTGTCAGGAGTCGCTTCACACACCAAACTCAAATCTCTGAATTGTTCAATTAGTTCCAACTCTTTCACCATAAGCATCGACATATGCAACGACTTTCTGCTCAACGCATCGGCCACTACATTTGCCTTGCCCGGATGATAACTCAAATCAAAATTGAAATCCTTCAACAACTCTAACCACCTTCTCTGCCTCATATTCAATTCCTTCTGATTAAATAAGTACTTCTGACTTTTATGATCACTGAACACCTCAAATTTAGAGCAAAACAGATAATGTCTCCAAATTTTCAACACAAACACCACCGCGGCCAATTCCAAGTCATGTGTAGGATAATTCCTCTCATGGAATCGCAATTGTCTCGAAGCATAAGCAACAACTTGTCCATTCTGCATCAATACTCCACCAAGACCCATCTTCGACGCATCACAATGCACCACAAAAGATTCACTCGGATTAGGCAAAATCAACACTGGAGCAGTAGTCAATCTCTTCTTTAATTCCACAAAACTCTCTTCACACGCTACATCCCACACAAAAGTCTGACCCTTTCGAGTCAACTGAGTTAAAGGTAATGCCAACTTAGAAAAACCTTCAATAAACTTGCGGTAATAACCCGCTAATCTCAGAAAACTCCGTATCTCAGTAGCAGTCTTAGGCATCTTCCACTGTAACACGACATCAATCTTAGAAGGATCAACAACAACACCACCACTTGAAATCACATGGCCAAGGAAACTCACTTCCCTCAACCAAAACTCACACTTCGACAGCTTTGCATACAACTTCTTCTCTTTCAACACTTGCAACACAATCCTCAAATGCTCGGCTTGCTCTTCTTCGGATCTAGAATATATCAAGATATCATCGATAAACACCACCACAAACTTATCCAAATACTCATGGAAATCCGATTCATATACTCCATGAACACACCAGGTGCATTAGATACACCAAACGGCATCACAGTGTATTCATAGTGTCCACATCTCGTTCTGAAAGCCGTCTTCGGAATATCATCAGGCTTAACTCGAATTTGATGATAACCCGACCTCAAATCAATCTTGCTGAATACACAAGCACCTACTAGCTGATCCATCAAATCGTCGATTCTCGGAAGTGGATACTTATTCTTGATCGTCACTTTATTCAACTGCCGATAATCAACGCACAACCTCATACTTCCATCTTTATTCTTCACTAACAACACAGGAGCCCCCCACGGAGAGACACTTGGTCGAACAAACCTCTTATCAAGCAATTCTTCCAACTGTTTCTTCAATTCACTTAACTCAGAAGCTGACATCCGATAAGGAGCCATCGACACTGGACTCGTACCTGGTATTAAGTCCACTGCAAACTCTACTTCACGCTCTGGAGGCAAATCACTGATGTCATCTGGAAACACATCTGGAAATACACAGACAACCGGCAACTCCACACTCGCAGCTTCACGATCAATTTGCAACGATGAAAACATTGCAAACACCAAAGCTTCGTCTTCTTGAAGTTCGTCTACTTGCTTAGCAGACAAGAACATCAACTCCCCACTATCATCAATCTCAGGAAACTCTACAGTCTTGTTATAACAATTGATATGAACACGGTTGAACTCCAATCAGTTCATCCCATAGATCACGTCAATTTGGTGCAAGGGTAGGCACACCAAATCCATCACAAAGCTCTTCTCAAAAATCGTCACAGGACATCTCAAACACATAAGGGTAGTAGTAACAGAACCATTAGCTGGAGTTTCTATTACCATATTCCCATTCATATCAGATAACTTCAAACCCAATCTATTAGCACATTTAAGCGATACAAAAGAATGAGTAGCACTCGTATCAATAATAGCAACCAACTCGATATTATTAATAAAACAAGTACTTCGAATTAGGTTCTCCTTCTCTGGCGCTTCTGCACCACTCAAAGCAAACATTCTGCCACTGGTCTGGGCAGCAGTAGCAGTCTTCTTTGGCTTCTGACATTGAGTACTGATATGAACTTTCTCACCACAATTGAAATAGGTCGGACCCTCATCTTTGTAATCAATAGCTCGATGACCTTTCTTGCCGCCTCTATAGCACCTCAGCACATTATTGGTACACGCGTCAGCACGGTGACCTTGCTCGCCACACTTATGACACTTTCCAGAAGTGGGAGCTGCTCCCCCACTTGCCTTTTTCCCATCTGAAGCCTTCTGCTTCCCTTTGTCAGCTGAAGTTGTATAAGGCTTACCCCTATACTGCCCTTTCTTCTCACTCAACTGCTTGTAGTGAGCAGATCGAGCTCAGTTGTCCTCATCGTAGATCCTGCTCTTGTCAACCAACTCAGCATACCTGTGGATCTGCTGATACCCAATACCCTGCTTAATCTCTGGTCTCATCCCATTCTCGAATTTGAGACACTTAGACATCTCAGCATCAGCACGATTGTAGTGTGGACAGAACTTCACTAGCTTCTCAAACTTCGCAGCATACTCTGCCACAGTCATGTCTCCTTGCTTCAGCTCAAGGAATTCCACTTCTCTCTTGCCACGAGCATCCTCTAGAAAATACTTCCCCAGAAACTCCTGCTTAAACATAGCCCAAGTTATAACAGTGCCAACATCCGCAAGTCTTTGACGGGTGTTATCCCACCAGTCCTCAGCTTCCTCTTCCAGCATATGCGTTCCGAACTGAACCTGTTGCTCATCAGAACACCCCATCACTTGGAAAATCTTCTCGATCGCCTTCAGCCACTTGTGTTCACTTGCTGGATCATGCGTACCCACAAAAGTCGGTGGATAATTCCTCTGAAACTTCCCCAACGCACGAAACTCATCAGGAGCTCCACCATTTGGATTCAGCTGCGCCACCACATTAGCAACCGATTCCAACGCATCAGCAATCGCAGAATCGTTTCTTCCAGCCATCCTGCACACCACCAACAAGGTTAGAATAACTACAACATCGACAGTGTACACACACTCGTCGACTGACAGGGGCAGACATCAAGTAAAAACCTGGCCGGACGGACCGACCTGCTCTGATCCCACTAATGTAACACCCTTTTCTACTCCCAATAATGTTGCAGCAGAAACAACTTAAAAATCAGAGTAAGGCATAAAAATTTCCCTCAAAGGGTGCACATTTCTCATTAAATCAAAATAACACAATTACCCTGTAAACAAAGGGTTTTCCTCAAAATTAATAAAAAAGCCTTCACATGGCAGCATAACTCAAATTCTCAAATAAAGGGTTTTCAACAAACATCATAATAATCAAAATAAAACCATATCGTCAAATGACAACAAAATAAGGAAACAACATAGTTCGACTCAAAGGACCCCAACCCGATGTTACACTATCAGAGCAAGACCCACTAAATCGACCAAAAGCAAATAAACTTCAAGTCCTCGAAAGCATCCACAGCTAAACCTGATCACCTGCACGTTACCCACGTGGAGGAAACATTCAAACAGGCAGGGTGAGTAATCACAATTCATAATAATCATTATAAAACAAGATATACATAAAATGGCATTATCTTCATAAACGACATCATCAAGGTCATCATCAAGGAAAACATCAGGAAACACCATATCACAAATTCATCAATGTCACATAAGATGCAATGCATAATAAGACTCATGCATGTGGTACCAATCGTCGCAAAGGATGGACACCAGGCCATCAACCCTCCAAAGATCCCCGTCAATAGGATCGATCCCGCAATTGGAATCAGAGCACGTCATAATTACCTCATATCCGCACAATGGGAATGAAGCGTTGTCACAGAGTATGCATATGAATGTATGATACACAAACGTCAATAATTCATCATCATCAAGTAAACATCATTATGTGCATCATCATTCATAATTTTTCATAAATTCATATCATCATATATTCATCGAAACATCACGAACCAGCACCTCAACAACATCAAGAACATCATGGTAAATCATCATAAATATCACAGCATCAAGACATCAAAAACAGCACAACAGCATAAACAAAAATTTGCGAACAGCTGACGTTCGCTCCAGGGTTCGCCTAGCGAACCTGTTCGCTGCGGCCTTCGCATAGCGAAGCTGCCAGCGAACCTCACAGATCCTACACTCAACACCAGAAACCCCACCATTTGTCATGCTCGCTAGTTTTTTCGCCTCGCGAACCTACTCGTTGTTCCATTCGCCTAGCGAGGCTTCCAGCGAATCACTCACTCTATTCCAGAATCACCTTTGTACTCACACTCATAATATCGCGCATTCGCTGCGCTGCTCGCCTAGCGAGCCTTGGCGAACATTCACCTAGCGAAGCAATGGTTCGCCTAGCGAACCTGCGATTACAGCAAATCGCTACTACGCATCAGTAGCTCCCAAATCTTCAAAGTACCTGCGATTACAGTCCCAATTGACCCAGAAACATCCCTATAACAGTTCTAACATATCACGGAATTTCAAGCTTTTATGTGATTAAACATGATTTTTCAAAATATTTTTCAAAGTTTACAATTTGTTTTTGAATATATTTGATATTTTATATCATTTATTATTTAATTTTCTTGGAAAAATTACACTTGATTTAAAATTAGGGTTTTTCTCTTGATTTTAAAATTTTCAAACTTCATTTGAAACACTTTTGGACCTCTTGGTAGAGTGTAAGTCCCATCCCTTTGTAGATAAACCTTTTTGGGCCTCAGTCATTGTAAAAGTCCCGATACGATTTTAAAAATCTCGGCGCGATCGCCATTTTCAAAACAATTTTCATTTTGGGCCTCTCTTTGAATTGTAAGCCCCGTTTTTCTTCTTTTTCAAACACTTTTGGGCCTCTAATAGAGTGTAAGACTCAACCCCCTTTGTACATAAATAATTTGGGCCTCAACCATTGTATAAGTCCCGATACAATGAGCAGTATGATCGTTGTTTTTCATCTGGGCAACTACTTGAGTTATAAGCCCCATCTCTTGTATAAAAATAAACTTTTGGGCCTTTAATAGAGTGTAAGACCCATCCTCTTTGTAAATACAATAATTTGGGCCTTAGTCATTGTATAAGTCCTTCTGTGGTTTTCAAAATTACGACGCGATCGTCGCCTTTTCAAAAGAGATCATATGGGCCTCTCCTTGAGTATAAGCCCCAAAGTTCTTTTAAAAACAACTTTCCTCTTTGATTAAAATTCAAATTCAAAGGTATTATCAAAAATTTCTTCAATTTCTTGAATAACTAACCATACAGTTATGGTTACAATGCTCGGGCTTGCACAACTGTAAGTTCCACTATCTCTTCAATACATACTTGTTTATATATATTTCATCTGTATGTATATATATATATATATACATATATATATATATATATATGTATATATATATATGTGTGTGTGTGTGTGCTTGTACATACTTGCTTAGAGTTTTCCCCAGCAATTAGGTCTAGGTTTAGATCAAACCAGTGGTTACTCTTTCAACACAGTCAAAACTAGTTCCCCATAGGAAATTCCAGATACAGTCTTGCCTCTTCTTGGGCTTATACAATATGGAACAAAGAAAGGCATTATTCCCGGTGAAACTTTTCTCAAGACGGTTCTAACTTAGAAATATATGTGTACAAGAAATTCATTTCCCCAGAGAGGATTGATTCTCGGTGAAACCTCTCTTGAATTTCTTCAAACCCTAGAACTGTTCTGCAAAGAAAGGACTTATTTTCGGTGAAACCTTTCTTGAACTTTTCTTAGGCTTGGACCCACAGGCTTCCTAAAAGCATCCCTAACCTCCTCTTGGGCTTAGTACAAGGACCCTCGGGCTTCTTAGAAGTTCTTCAGCCTCCTCTTGGGCTTAGTACAAGGACCCAAAGGCCTCTTACAGGTATAGGACAAAAATTAGCATCGTTGCTAGTTAAATCCTCAGGAGAGTCAGAATTCCAGAACAACAGACCATTCTAGGTTTGATCTTCATCCCTTAAAACCACAGCTTCCTCTTGGGGATCATACAAAGATCTTTCTTTACAACCATAACCTACCACTGTATGAGTAGACTTGGATAGTCCCAGCCTCCTCTTGGGAATCATACAAAGATCATTCTCCAACTAAGAGCCAACCTCTTCATACCAGTAGACTTGGAAAGTCTCATCTCCTCTTGGATCTCAAAAGAAACCCTCAACTTTCCTAAAAGCACAGGAAAAACCCTGATCAATTCATCAACACACTAATCTCTAGCAGAGTTTGAAACCCCCATAGGTTTTCATACTCAAGGTTCAAACCTTTACCATCAATAAAACCATCAGAGCCTCATGGTCTCTGATATTTCAACTCTTCTCCAAATCCCCAGAAAAAGTAAAACCTTGGGATTCCCTAATACATATGGACTTGCCTCTGGATTTCAACAATCCTCAGCAGAAGCCAACCTCCTCTTAGGCTTCATATAAGAATCTCCCCAACCAGCCTCCTCTTAGGCTTTATATAATGACTTTTCCTCAGTAGAGTCAGCCTCAATCTTGGGCTTTGTACAAGACAGATCGTACTCTCCAGCTGAGTCAATCTCTTTTCATCCTCAATCTTGGGCTTTGTATAAGACAGACAAAATATTCCTCGGAAGAGTCAATTCTCTTTTCAGCCTCAATCTTGGGCGTTGTACAAGACAAAAAAAAAACTCCCCTAGTAGAGTCAACCCTTTAGCTTCAACCTTGGACTTTGATCAAGGCACACAAAAATCAACATCCCCTCAGAAGATATCAAGAGTTCTCTCTGTAGGAAGATATTTCTCTGTACATCGCATATCAAAACAGACAATCAAAAAACCCTAATTCCAGATAACTGCTGTAAGTGGCACACTTGTTGATTCAAAAATCCAAGATGTAGTCCCTCTTTTATCTTGTTGAACTTCTCTTTCATCTAATTGCTATAAGTGGCAGGCCTCTGGATTATTTACATCCAAGCCAATGTCCCTCTCTTAGCATGGAAGATTCATAAGGAAAAATGGCATTGCTCTACACTGAGTTAAAGTTTCCTCCTTCAAGACATCTCCCTTATAAAGGAAATTATGGCATTGCTGGATTCCATACATTCCAGTTAAAGTAATTCCCTTTTATAACCAATCCTTCAAAATTTGTGATGGATAGGTGAGATATTTCCCTTTAGAGATGTCAAATTTTCTCTCTATCAAACCTTTTAGATCTTGGGCTTTGAACAAGACACAAATAACCTTTAGCTTCAATCTTGGGCTTTGAACAAGACACCAAATATCTTTTCTCCCATAGAATGGGAGGAACTATGATTGCTCTGATTTCCCAGTTTTATTTAACGGGAATACGTAGGCATAAGATTATGAAATCTTAGCGAGCACACAAATCAAAAACTTTAGGTCCAGTACCTTCTCAAAAATAACGGAAAACCTGAAAACAACAAAAACATCTTCTCAATACTCCCAAAGGAGAAAATTTCCCAACCCATAACAGATAAACACCAGAACGTATTTAAACATGCCATAAAAGGTCTATGGATAACCATATATACATTGGGTAATTGACAACTTCCCTTTGTATAACCTGACCCCGGACCCCCCAATCTCTTAACATTTGTTAAAGAAAACATTTGTGTGCAAGGTTAGTTTTAGATAGCTTCCCTTTCCTTTCCAGCTTCTTAGGATAAATAAGAAATCAGAAAGTAGCACCCAATTACAACCATTGCGGTAAGGTGGTCGCGTCACTGACAAAAATCACACGCTACAGACATGAAGGATCTGGGAGCTGCGTCCAGGATTCTTGGGATTGACATCCGAAGAGATAGAAAGCAGTCAAAATTATGCTTATCTCAAGAGGCATACCTACGGAAGATTCTCGAAAAGTATGGTATGTCGAATTCAAAGCCTGATGTGACTCCAACAAACCTTCAATTCAAGCTGAGTATAGATCAGTGTCCCAGTACTGATTTCGAAAGAGCTCATATAAATAGCATTCCATATGCTAATATAGTGGGTTCTTTGATGTATGATATGGTATGTACTAGACCTAACATAGTATATGCAATAAGTCTTGTATGTAGGTACATGGAGAATCCTGGAAAGGCTCACTGGCAAGCATTGAAGTGGATTCTAAGGTACATAAATGGGTCTCTGAATAGAGTTCTAATTTATGGTGGAGCCTTGGGTGAAGATAGTAAAGCAGCAATCGAAGGATATGTCGACTCTGATTATGCAGGTTGTATGGATTCTAGAAAATCTATTTCTGGATATGTGTTCACTATGTTTGGGACAACAATCAGTTGGAAAGCAACACTACAGAAGGTTATTGCCTTATCAACCACTGAAGTGGAATATATCACCCTAACTGAAGCTGTGAAGGAAGCATTGTAGCTTGAAGGTTTTGCAAAGGAGCTAAAACTTCAAGGTCGAGGTATCACTATTAAATGTGATAGTCAAAGTGCAATACACCTGTCGAAGAATTCAGCCTATCATGTGCGAACCAAGCACATTGATGTGAGGCTGCATTTTGTCAGAGGGGTAATCGAGCATGGATAAGTCCTAGTGCTGAAGGTTTCCACAGATCATAATGCTGCTGATATGATCACCAAGACGTTGCCAGTTTTAAGTTTTCCACTGTATGCAGTTGATAAAGCTGCATGAAGAAAACTAGTCTGTTTCTTGATGTTAGAGTTAGATCCAAGGTGGAGATTTGTGAGATATTGGATCGAACTCTAGTTAAACATGCCGTTAAAGTTTGCTCACATGCTGTTGTCAAAGACCTACATGCTGTAGTTGAAGTGTGTTCTAGTGTGTAGCTGTCGGATTGGGCCTTGTGTTAAGGATCCAATTGTTTAAGTTAACTTGTACCCTAAGTTAGCTTCTAATGGGTAATTGTTAAAAAGTCCATTAGTTTAGTATGTTAGGTTTTATTATAAATAGCATACTAGTCTCTCATCTTAGGTGTGGTGTGACAAAACCTAAGTAGGGTGAGAGGGTTATTTGTTATTCTTGAGTACTTGTAATATGTTTTATAGAGAAAGTAAAGAATAACAATTATACCCAATCCTTGTTGTTTTTCCTTTGTTTTTCCTTGTTAACCCTAACCATTGCGTGTTTCTTGCCTATAAAGAAACCGAGTATATTTTGTTCAAAGGCATCCTAATTCACAACAAGAAATGTGTTTGCTTCCTTTCAAAAGCTAGCCAAGGTTATCCTGAATGAAAGAGAAGTAAGCATTGTATCCATGATAAGTGATCACGGTAGAGAATACCAAAATGAAGAATTCGGAAAATTTTGTAATGAGAACAATATTCAACATATGTTAGCCACTCCACGAACTACCTAATGAAATCGATTAGTAGAAAGGAAAAATAGATCTCTATAAGAGCTTGCGAGGACGATGCTCAATAAGAAAAATCTTATAAAATACTTCATGGCTGATATAGTAAGCATTGCTTACTATGTTATGAATCATGTCTTAATAAGATCAGTTTTAAAGAAGACACCCTATGAGCTATATAAAGGAATAAACATGAGCATTTCTCATTTACATGTCTTTTGGTGCAAATGCTTTATTCTTAACAATGGGAAGGATAGCCTCGGAAAATTTGACGCAAAAGCTGATGAAGGCATATTGATAAGGTATTTCACTTCAAGTACATATTTTAGAGTCTTTAAGAAAAGAATCCTAACTATAGAAAAATTTGTTCACGTTACTTTTAATGAAATAAACCCTAAACAATTAGAGGTGGATGTTATTGATTATGCACATATTCTAGAAAGACAAACCTAAAAGAAAATGAGCAAGAAGTATAACAAAGTCAAAGTCAAGCTTTTTATCAAGAACATGTTCAATATCCAAATGAAGAAACTCTTATAGATCATCAAGATCTTCCAAGGGAATGGAGGAAGACCAAGGACCACCATATTCATAATATTATTTGACATATCTCTAAGGGCGTTACTACTCAACACTCCCTTAATAAGGTATGAAAATTGATGACCTTTGTTTCACAAATTGAGCCAAAAGAAATTGGTGAGGCTATCATTGATGAACATTGATTTATTGCCATACAAAAGGCGTTAAATTAATTTTAATGAAAAAAAACATTTGGGAAATCATTCACAAAATTTCAACTAATCAAGTGATTGGTGCCCATTGGGTCTTTTACAATAAGCTTGGGAAATCAAGTGATTGCAAAGGGAAACCATTCACAAAATTTCAACTAATCAAGTGATTGGGAAATCATTCACGAAATGTTTTAATAAATAAATGAAAATTTGTTGCAAAGGGAAACAATCAACATAGAGGCATATATTTCGATGAAAATTATGCCCATGTAGCTGATTACATGCCATGAGAATGTTATTAGCTTTTTCCTGCATCATGAACTTCAAACTTTTACAAATGGATGTAAAAAAAATGCTTTTTTAAACAATTATATCGAAGAAGGTGTATTTTATGATCAAACTCAATCTTTTATCAAATCAAATTTTCCTGGTCATATTTTCAAACTTAAGAAAGCTTTATACGGTCAGAATTAAGCTCCTAGAGCATGGTACAATCATTTAAACAAGTTCTTACTTGAAAATAAGTTTCAAAAAGGACAAATAGATTAAAAAAACTTTTTATTAAGAAAACCAAGCATAACATTTTACTTTGGTGCTACTAACGAATCTTTGTGCAAGGATTTTTAAGAAATAATGCAAAACCAAATTAAAATATCAATGATGGGAGAGCTTTAATACTTCATAGGGCTTCAAATTCATCAAGCTAGGGAAGGAACTTTCATCAATCAATCCAAATATTTCAAAGAGCTACTAAATAGGTTTAACATGGAGAAGTCTAAAACAATAGCAACTCCAATGGCAACCTCATGCAACCTAGACAAAAACGAGAATGGAAAACCAGTTGAGGAAAGAAAATACTGAGGTATGACCAGCTCCCTCCTTTTTCTCACTACATCCCATCTTGATATCATGTTTTTTTGTATGTATTTGTGCTCATTTTTATGCATCCCCTAATGAATTACATCTCAATGTTGTCAAACACATAATGAGATATCTCACTACCACATAACAAATGGATATATGGTACCCCAAGATTATGACTTAGTTGGGTACACTGATTCCGATTTTTTTGAGTGAAAATTGGATAGGAAAAGTACAAGTGGTATATGTTACTTACTTGGGAACTCGCTTGTCTCATGGCATAGAAATAAACAATCAAGTGTCATGTTATCCATAGAAGAGGTAGAATATGTTGTCGTGTGTAGTTGTTGTTCGCAAATGATCTTGATGAAACATTAACTCAGTGATACTTAACTGTCAAGCTAAACACATTGAGGTTAGGCACCGCTTCATTAGGGATCATGTTGAAAAAGGGAAATGCGTACTTGAGTTTATAACATCGTCTAATTAACTTGCAAACATTTTTACTAAACCACTTCCCAAGGTGAGATTTATTTTAGAAGACACTACTACAAAATATACCTATCGTAGAATATTATTACCTCAGTTATTTAATCAACCGAGGTAATATCTCTTATTTAGGTGCCTACAGTTTTCTATACAACAAAAGGCATGTCAATTAATTTCTTTATTTAAATAAAAATAAAAAATGATTTCACCACAGTTATATCTGTCAGCCATGGTTATATGTGATCTAAAATTAATATGTTTCACTACGGTTTATCTTATCAATTATGGTGAAATGTGTTTCTTTACAATTAAAACATATCAGATTTAGTTTATTTCCTTAAGAACAAAAGTGCCCTAGTGAAGAACAAGCAAAAGCAACAGTGACGCAACCTTCCAAACTTCATCTTCTTACCTCTCATTCATTTCTTGGAACATCCAAACTTCTTGTTCTTACGACGTATCAACACGAGGATACACGAAAGATGTTTCTTGGTCATAACCTCTTCTTCAATTAACGGTACTTTACCTATTTCTTCACCTTTATCACCATTCATGTTGAGTTTTAGGTTTTGGTGTTGTTAAATGCTATATTGTTGTGATTGAACCATATTTCTATGTAATGTGTATATTATCCTCTAGTATGTTGTGTGAATGTAGGTTGTATGTATGTGAGAATGTTGTTGTATATATGTGTATGCTGCATATTTGTATGTGAGAATGTTGTGTGAATGTTTGTCAAAACTATACAATATGGACGTGGCATGGTGAAGTGGATAAAAATCAAAATGCGACATCAAAAAGACTTGAAGTTAATGAAGATATGGATGATCGATTAGAAGATATGATCCGTGATATTGGAGAAGACTCTTTTAGTAAAGCCATATTTATGATACTTTATGTAGTGATAAGGATGCGCCTTTATACAAGGGGTGCACAAGTTTTGCACGATTGTCTGCGATGTTAAAATTGTTTAATCTGAAGCCAAAAAGTGGGGTGACGGATAAAAGTTTCACTGAATTGTTTGAGTTGCTAAAACAAATGCTACCAGAAGATAACAATTTGCTGGATCATTGTTATTAGGCTAAGAAGATATTGTGTCCAATGAGTATGGAGTATATCAAAACACATGCATGTCGTAATGATTGCATATTATACAGGAAAGTGTATCAAAAAATTGGATCAGTGTTCACAATATGGTGAGTCGTGCTACAAGGTGAAGGAAAACAATGGTAATGATTATGACGATGTTAGCAAGAACCATCCTCCTTCTAAAGTGTTATGGTACTTGCCAATAATTCCATTGTTCAAGAGAATTTTTGCTAATCTGGATGACACAATGAATATTAGATGGCATGCAGATGAAAGAAAAAGTGATGGAAACATTCGTCGTGTAGATGATTCTTTGTAATGGAAGAAATTAATTTGTTGTTTTCGGATTTTGGCCTTGAGCCAATAAACCTTAGGCTTGGGCTTTCCACAAAAGTAATGAACCCCTTTGGTAATATGAGTACTAACCATACTTCGTGGTCTGTTCTTCTCAAGATTTACAACCTATCTCCTTGGTCGTGAATGAAGTGCAAGTATATCTTGTTATCTATGATAATATTAGGACCAAAACAACCTGGAAACAACATAGATGTTTATCTAAGTCCATTAGTTAAAGATTTAAGACTTTTATGGGAGGAAGGCGTTGATCTTGATGATGTGTATTCAGGTGAAAAGTTTAGGATATGTGTCTTGTTATTTTGCACAATTAACGACTTTCATACATATGGTAGTTTGGCTGGATACAGTGTCAAGGGACATAAAGTGTGTCCTATATGGGAATCTAATACTTATTTCACAAACTTCAGGTTGGAAAAAGATCATATACCTTGGGCATCATAAATTTCTAAAACCTAATAATCCTTATCGCAGATTGCAGAAGGCTTTTAAATGAGAGAAGGAGTTTGAAATCTCTCTTAAATCTTTAACGGGGGATGAAGTTTATCAAAGACAAGAACATCTTACTACTATCTTTGGAAAGAATAAAAAAAAGGTCCCGTTGAGAAAAATATTTGGAAAAAGATATTGGTGTTCTTTGATATTCCATATTGGTTTAGCCATGATGTAAGACATTGTCTTGATTTGATGCATGTGGAGAAAAATGTGTATGATAGTGTGAGAGGAACACTTATAAACATTCTAGGAATTAAAGACTAAAGATAGTAATAAGTCATGTTTAGATATGGTAGAGATGGGTATACGATAAAAATTGGCTCCATAATAAAAAGAAAAAAGAACTTATTTGCCTTCGGCATGCCACACTCTATTTAAAAAGGAAAAGAAACGTTTTGCGAGTGTTTGCATGTCATCAAAGTTCCTCAAGCTTACTCATCAAACATCAAGAAACTTGTATCAATGATTTAAGTTTTGATATTCCTTTGACTCTTTTTTATGCAATGCAAGTTCTTACTTCATATGAAGAAGTTAATATAGATAATGTGAACACTATTCGTAATGATCATGAAGAAGGCATATGGGAAAATGAACAAGTAAATTTTTTTTTGTTTATTCATTATTTATTGTATGTTATAATTTCTAAGGTTATTTACTAACAAGTATTATTATTTAAAATTATAGGTATTTAAAGTCAAGACACCAAAAGACAAGGCACATTCCTCTTGTTATAGATATTGTTTGATGTAATGATATTTAAATTGTATGTTTTTTTTGTACCATTTTTGTTTTGATATAATATAATTTTTTTATTTTAATGCGTTTTTTGGTTTTTATGTAATATAACTTTTGAGTCATTTTAGTTGTCAACTATATGTGTGCTTCATTAATGGTTTGTGTTGCTGTTTTTGCTCTATTTATGATTAAAAAATATACAGGTTAAAAATTTGGCAATTTTGTAAAATAAAAAAATAATATTAAAAAAATAAATCATTTCACAACGGTTGGGTAATTCAACCATGGTTATATGTAAAAACACCCAAAATCTGGGCAATTCAACCGTGATTATATGGCAAGATCTAAAGTGGATTCTGAGATACATAAAAGGACCCCTGAGTAGGGTCTTGGTTTATGGTGGAGCCAGGAGTGATCGCGAAGCTGAAGTCAAAGGATTTATCAACTCTGACTATGCATGATGTATGGATACCAGAAAATCTCTTTCTGAATATGTTTTCATTATGTTTGGTACAACAATTAGTTAGAGAGCTTCTCTTCAGAAGGTTGTTGCCTTATCAACCACTGAAACTAAATATATTGCTCTCATTGAAGCTGTGAAAGAAGCATTGTGGCTTGAAGAGTTTGTTAAGAAACTGCTCAAGCTATCACTGTTAAATGTGATAGTCAAATTGTCATACATCTATCATGAGAGAACAAAGCACGTTGATGTTAGGATGCATATCGTCAGGGAGAAAATTAAAAATGGAGAAGTCAAAGTGATGAAGGTTTTGAAAAATCACAATGTTGCAGATATGATTGTAACGTCCCAACTTATTTTATTCATTTTCCGTAATTTAATAATGTGTTGTTGTGACTGTGTTGTATTATTGGCGTGTTTGAGCTACCTTGGTGTGAGGTAGTGGCCTTAAGAATAGACATTAAGGTGTTGTTAGGGGTGTGTGAGCAATAAAGTAGATATTGGTGATGTGGTGAGTAAAACTAACTAGATTACATTAGTTGGTAATTATTTATTTAAATAATATAAGGTGGGTTTTATTTAAATTAAATAATTGATGGAATTATTATTATTATTATAATTATTATTATTTAATTAGTTGGATTAAGTTATAATAATATAATAAAATAATAGAAAGAAAGGGGACGTGGAGGAATAGAATTGTCAGATGCGTGTTTTGGGAGAAAAAGTACAAGAAGGAGAGCTACGGCAAAGGGGAAGAGAAGATCACCATTTTTGTGAAGCTTTTGCAAGAACTCTAAGGTAAGGGTGGGGTTCTAATTATCTAAGGGTTAATATGATGACGGTGGATAGGTTATGCCATGTATGGTTTGTGCTTTTCTTCTCTCTATTCATGATCAGGGTGATATTTGGTAATTGTTGGATTGATTAATTGCTTGATGGATTGTGTGTGGTATGTTGATGTTGTGACTGATGTTGGAATGACGAATTGTTGCATTTGTTGCTGTTGGAATCATATAATTGTTGGATTGTATGATGTAGTTGTTATGTTGTTGTGTGAGGTTGCGAATCAGAGTCGGAACTATGTTATAAGCATTTTTGGGGAAAAGAAATTAGGGTTTGAAACCTTTGAAAAGTAAATTTTCGTAGTAAAATGTAGCACAATTGATTTATAAGAAAAATGGGGTTTTGGGTTGTATTAAAAGTGATTTTCATCTTAAAAAGTTGCAGAAAAGTGCTTCTGCGCACAATGTAATTGATTACCAGAAGAGGTGTAACCGGTTACACTGCTTTTAAAATAAGTTTCTGGGCATTTTTGTGAGGGTGTAATCGGTTACCCTATTTATGGTAACTGGTTACACTGTGTTTGTGTTGCGTTTTTTGGGCGTTCTGTGAGGGTGTAACCGATTACCTTGATTGTGCTAACCGATTACACCATAAATAGTGGGGAAGGGTGGTGGTTCAAGGGGTGTCACCGGTTACCTCATTTGGAGTAACCGGTTACACTGGGTGCTGTTTTGAAAAATCTTTGAAAATTCATAACTTTAGTTCCGGGTGTCCGATTCGAGTGTTATTCGAAGCGTTGGGAAGCTGACGCAACGGACTTTATCCTAAAAATGGTTTATGTACCAGAAACTAAATAATTTTTGTGTGTTGGTGTGAAATGCATTGTAATGTTTATGTTGTGGTGTGACATAATCGTAAATGCATTTGTTGTTGCTGGTTGCTGGACTGTATTGCATGTTGTGTGTGGCCAGAAATGGCGGGGTACACTCACTATGGAGCTATTGGTCGCTGTACTCGTTGTTGTTGCATGTGTAATATGTCACATGCATTCATGATGTCGAGTTGTGAGATAAGTCGTGTGACCGGTGGGGTGTGAGCGTCTTATTTGGATTCTAGTTGTAGAATCGTGTGTTGTTAGATGGACCGCGTACCCGATGGGGTGTGAGCGATCATGGAGGTCGTGTGCCCGATGGGGTGTAAGAGACGTAATGGAAATTTCGTCGGGAATTGTGATTCTGAAACAGGAATCGGGTTCTGTAGGAAATCGAATGGTACCACATGCATTGAGTCGAGTTGAGAGTCTCATTGCAATGCATCTTGGTTGCATTTGTTGTTGTGTTTAAATAGTGGTTGTGTTGATTGTGTGGATGTATGTTGTGTAATGGGTGATTATGCATGTAATGTTTTGATGCTTGCTTATTATCATGTTTTCCATCATATAATTATGATATCTCACCCCTTCTGTTTGAATGTTGTCTTTATATGGGCATCGTGCAGATAACCTACAGTAGAGGAGTTGATGTGAGTAGAAGATGAAATCTTCCATTTTATTTTAGTTTCGGCGTCTGCTCTAACGTATAACACCGGGGAATGGAACCTTTTTATTTCTTTTATGGTTGTTGGAGATTTTTGGATATTTCTTGAGTTGTGGTTATTTATGTTCATTTCGAAAATGATTATGTTTCTAAATAATTAGTTGATGTTGATTTTCCACTGCTTTAATAAAGTTGATTTTTCAGACATGCTTTATTGTTACTATTATAATTAATAATTTTTATTAGTATTGTGTTACATATCATGTTGTATGAGTAGTGTTGGTTGTAAGTAGCATCCTAAATGCCTTATGTTTTGATTTTACTCTTTTATTTTATTATAAATTACGCGAGGAATTTAGGGTGTTACAATGATCACCAAGCCATTTCTAAGTAACAAGTTCTTCCATCGTCTGCAGTTGATAAAGTTGCATGATGAAAGCTAGTTTGTTCCCTTAATGTTGTAGATTTTGTTCAAAGGTGGAGATTTGTGGTATTTTGGATCGAACGCTCCAATCTCGACAAAGACGACTTCATGTTTCAACAACAATTGTTCATCTTGTAGTCGAAGTCTGTTCAAGGATGTAGGAGTCAAAGATGTGTGTGTTGTAGTCGAAGCTTGTTCTAGCATGCAGTTGTATAAGTTAGTTTGTTGCTTAAGTTAGCTTAGTGCTTAAGTTAACTTAGTGTTTAAGTTATCTTGTAGTCTATAAATAGGTTTCTCTCTCAGGTTGTTGAGAGATGGTTAAGCGTTGATTGTTGTTATTCACTTGTAATCTTTTGCTCTAATTGGAAAAGTGAATAAAAATTGGTTTTAACCCATTCTTGTTCTTCTTCTTTCCTTCTCTCTCTCTCTCTCTCTCTCTCTCTCTCTCTCTTTCTCTCTCTCTCTCTCTCTCTCCCTCTCTCTCTCTCTCACTCTCTCTCTGATAAACCTAAAAGGGTTTCTGTGTTTGTTCAAAAAACTCAATTTTCTCACAATTTTATGTGTATGTGTGTGCGCGCGCATCGTGCATGCTTGCGTGGAGGGGGGCAATGTGTCACATTAAAATATGATTCATTATACACTTCAACGTTCGAGCTCTCTTATTTCATTAACTTAGACGTTTGAATGAAAATCTTACAGGTACATTTTCCTATGCATTCTTCGGAAAGTAGTTTAACTGTATCATAGACTTCTACGGCAAACTTCATAAATTCATCATCGATTTCCTATTTCACATTGAAATACTAAATAAACATAATAAATTTTAGACTACCAATATAAAATAATTTTAAATTATCATCTAATGAATATTAGTTAAATTTAGGGGTAGACCTACAGTCGGACGGCGGGTGGCCCCAAACATTTCAAAAATATCAAAAATTTTAGATGAAAAAATATAATTTAATAAAGTATATGATATAAATATTTTGTTTCGAAAAACATTAATTGATCAGTTGCGGCACAGCGGTAATAATTATATTTTGCTAGTATGAGGACTCAAGTTTGATCCTTAGTTTAGCAGAAATGTTTTTGTAATTGTATTATTTCATTTCAAAAAATATCTCTAATGAGAATCGAGATCAGGTAATTGCTTAAAATTAAACAAGCATTTCTTACTGCACTACGAAAGAACTTCCTAATTTTATATAAATGTATTAATATTATTTCAACACTATTATAACCCCCTCAATAGGAGTATCTAAGTTCCGCCACTGATTAAATCACATAATTATTTTAAGGTTTGTAGTATGATTCGGCCGAGTGATATTTTTTTTTGTTGAAGAAGGTCGATGATCTCTGAGTTTTACCTTGCACATTTGATTAAAACAAAAACTTTAAAATAAAAATAAAAAACAAAAAATTAAACATTTTATACCTTTCAAAAGAAGAAATGGCGTAGCCTATATTTATTTATAACGCGCATGAAACAATTCGGTTTTCTCACTTTAATTTCCTAACCGACAATGAATCAATGATTGATCTCCAAGAACACCGGGGATGTCACCATCTTTAAGGAGTTTTGTTGGCATCAAACTCCTGAGTTTGGTTAGCAATAAATTCCTTAGCATTTTAAAAGCACTATGTATGAGAATATGGATAGAAAAAATTGACCAAATTGAAGTAAGAAGAATAATGAAAATTGCAATAAGAAAAAAAAAATGGTAAACTGTTGTAGGAAAGTTCATTACTTCTACGAAAGCTGCATATCGAATGGTGGCTTAAACAATCATTGGGTCCATTCTAAAACGATACAAACAACCAGATTATGAAAATGACAGAAAAGGAAATACCATGTAGCGAGGATTCAATAACTCTCTACCAAACTGTTCAAATATCTAAATCATTGTACTCCATGTGCGGAACTCTAATAAATTCTTATTTTAAAAATTCCACAAATATCAAAAAAATATTGTTCTTCTAGTTGAGATTGTGATGTTGTTCTGGTTGAGATGTAAATAATAATCTATGTAGCACGGATACTCTAAATACGATTTCGATATTGATACAGTATTACTGATAATAATTTAAATAAATAAATAAATTAAATATAATTATAAATGTCGGTGCAAGTGTCCGATATTGACACGAAAAGAGATACGTTTTTTATCCAGAAGTGTTGGTGCTATATAATTAATGAATAAGGACAGACGACAGACGATAAATGTATGCAATGAGCTATAATAATGGTCTAAATTTTTTTTCATGATTTAATATTATCGGTCGTCCTCTACTATCCATGAAACATCTTGTCTTGTTGTCAAAAAGGTTGTTTGTTTCAAAGAATATTTTTCTACGTACCATGGAATGCCACTTTTAACACATTTTTTATATAGATGATAAATTTATTTTAAGCATCAAAATTCATCAATTCCCGGTGTTCTATCTACATGTGACGGAAGAGTACATCATGGAATTAAACAATAAAGACATGAATGCATAAGGTTTTAAATGCGCATGTGAGAATTTGTTGTTGTTTACATTCGGCGCATCTTCCTTTACTTTGTAGATATAATACGGACATAAAACGAGTGAGAGGCTAAGTGGTCCTATATTTCTCTACACTTCACAATCTGGACCATCTGTTGTTGTTCTTGCTTATTCATATTAGACTCGGGTTGCTTACATGGTCCAGAGAAGATTTTAAATTTGGATTTCCTTAAATTGGAGGTTTCCTCGTTCAGACCGCCAATCATATTGGTCATTGATATTAAACGGTTGGAAATTTCATCTTCACATATTTTAAGTTTTAATTTGGGTAATGCTAACATGTACTTGAAGGCATATGTTATGAAATTTAAAAATAGAAATTTTGTGTTGGAAAAAACAATGGATAAATTAATTATTAACTTTTAATTAAAATACTGTATAATTTTTAAGAAAAAATTTTAAAATATAATCTTTAACTTGTGCTTTTAGGACACACGTTAGCATTACTTTTTTAATTTTGTAGCCTAAAGATTTGAAGAAGAAATTCTACCTTTGAAATCTTCACTAATTAAGGTGGGAATACCAACAAATCTCCTCCTAAATGGAGTTTCGTAATTCGGAATGAGACGTGGTTCGAAACGTTGGAAAACTACTGTAAATTACAATCAATTGGTAATAATTTTAGAGACTGCTTATGATAAATGTTTGATGCTCTTAATATTTGAAAGAAATGTTAAACTTGAAACTTGTTTTATCTCCTGATGATTTTTGTCGTAACTTTTGATCCATAAGTTCAAATGATGAGCCGTTTGAAGCGTTAGAAAGCTAACAATCAGAGCTACACCACAGTAGTTCTTAGTAAAATACTTGAATAATAATCATGTGCCTATTGTAGTTGTTATGATGTTGATGTTTAATGATGTTGTTATGATGTTGCATGTGATGGGTCAGCATGAGGGGGAAACATACATATTGGGTCAAACAATCACCTAAAGGTCAAAGACTCACCCAAACAAGGGAGAGAGACACCACATATTCATCCAAAACCTTAAGGTGATAGGTGTATGGATCATTTCACTTATAAATTGCTCAACCTCCACTTTTCTAAGCAATGTGGGACTTAGAACTCACACTTGTTTCACAACACAACTCACACTTGTTTCTCAACAATCTCCCCCTCAAGTGAGAGTCCATCCACTATGCTCCCCCTCAAGCAGAAGCTCTTTCATCCACATGCTTGTACTACCATTGAGAGACACCCTTATCTCGTCATGGACACTTCAACGGAATACGCCGCCTGACTATCATGTCAGGAAGACTTTCGACACAAGGAGTCGATCCCTGACTAGAACCGGGTTCTGATACCACTTATGGGTCATCATGAGAGGGAAGCATACATATTGGGTCAAACAATCACCTAAAGGTCAAAGACTCACCCAAACAAGTGAGAGAGACACCACATATTCACTCAAAACCTTAAGATGATAGGTGTATGGGTCCTCTCACTTATAAAGTGCTCAACCTCCACTTTTCTAAGCAATGTGAGACTTAGAACTCACAATTGTTTCACAACACAACTCACACTTATTTCTTAACAGCATGTTCAAATATATGCATGCCATCTTGATGATGATGTTTTTATAATGATGTTGTCATGTGAATTGAGAGTGTGACGGTGTCATTATGTTTAAGGTGATATTTGTGACTATTGTGTTGCATGTATGAATGATAATTTAATTGAGGCAATTGATTGAATACTTGAGTTACACTTAATTATATGATGCTATGCATTTTTGTGATTGTGATTGAGATGTAATCTAGAGAGGGGATTACTAGAGTTGTCAACGCATTACATTGGGATCACAAAAGGGTCTTAAAACATTGGTTTATTGATATACTCATGCATCATTTGAGTTGTGTCAAGAGGCATGTCTGCTAGTTGAAAGAGGGGACTGGTGGCTTGTCCTAAGCTCAGAAGAGAGGACTATTGGCTTGTCCTAAGCTTAGAAGAGGGGATATGTATGTATCGGCTAAGCAAGTAAAAGAGTCATTATGGAATGGTGCGCAAGTGTGATGATGTTAGCCTCGTCAGAAGCCAAAAGCAAGGGAGTAGTTGGTGATCTTTTAGTTGTTTGTGATTTCCCAAAAGTGTTTCCTGAAGACATCACCGATTTGCCGTCAGAGCGTGAGGTTAAATTTTCTATAGATTTGGAACCTGTTACGTATGATATGTTAATAGCTCCTTATCGATTATCTACTTTAGAGTTGAATGAGATAAAGAAGAAATTATAGGATTTTCTTGAGAAGAAGTTTATTTGTCCGAGTGTTTCGCCGTGGGGTGCGCCAATGTTGTTAGTCAAGAAGAAAGATGGTAGTATGAGGTTGTGTGTCGACTACCGATAGTTGAACAAAGTAACTATTAAGAACAAGTATCCACTTTCGAGAATTAATGACTTGATGGACCAGTTAGTAGGTGCTTGTGTTTTCAGCAAGATTGATTTGAGATCCGGTTACCATCAGATTCGTGTAAAGGATGAAGATATTCCAAAGACTGCTTTCAAAATGAGATATGGTCATTACGAGTATTTAGTGATGTGGTTTGGTATGTCTAATGCTCCTGGTGTGTTCATGGAATATATGAATATGATATTTCATCAATATTTAGACAAGTTTGTGGTTGTGTTTATCGACGATATCATGATTTATTCGAAGACTGATGAAGAGCATGCAGATCATTTGAGATTGGTATTGGAGATTTTGCAAGAGAATAAGTTATATGCAAAATTGTCTAAATGGGAGTTTTGGTTGAAGAAAGTGTGTTTCCTTGGTCATGTGATTTCTAGTGAAGGTATTATTGTTAACCCTTCGAAGTTTGATACGGTGTTACATTTAGAGACTCCGAAGTCTGTTATCAAGATTCAGAGTTTTCTTGGATTGGCTAGTTATTATCGCAGGTTTATTGAAGGTTTTTATAATTTATCTTTACCATTAACTCAGCTAACAAGGAAAGGTCAAGCTTTTGTTTGGAATGCATTATGAGAAGAAAGTTTTCAAGAGCTCAAGAAGAAGTTGACGTCGGCTCCTGTTCTAATTTTGTCGAGTCTGACTAAGTCGTTTGTTGTGTATTGTGATGCTTCTTTGATAGGACTTAGACGTGTGTTAATGCAGAATTGTCAAGTCGTAGCTTATGCTTCAAGGTATCTCATAGTGCATGAGAGGAATTATCCGACACATGACTTATAGTTGGTTGTAATTGTGTTTGTGCTAAAGATTTTGAGACACTATTTGTTTGGTTTAAGATTCGAGGTGTACGGTTATCACAAGAGTCTGAAGTATATTTTCGACCAGAAAGAGTTGAAGATGAGACAAAGAAGATGGCTGGAGTTTCTGAAGGATTATGAATTTGGTTTGAGTTACCATCTTAGTAAAGCCAATGTCGCAGTTGATGCATTGAGTCGCAAGGCTTTGCATATGTCGACGCTGATGGCTAGAGAGTGGGACCTGATTGAAGAGTTCAGAGATTTATATTTGGTTTGTGAAGTCACGCCACAGTGTGGAGTTAGGTATGTTGAAACTTACCAATGGTATTCTTGAAGAAATTAGAGAAGGGCAGAAGATGAACTTGAAATTGATTGATTAGTCGACTTTAATCAATCAAGGTCAAGGTGGTGATTTTAGAATCAACAAAAATGGAATGATAACATTTTGAAACTATGTGTGCATTCCAGATGTACCCGTGTATCAAGACTTGAAGAGGATCTTTTGAAACTATATGATGAAGGTCACATAAATGTCTTGAGTATTAATCTTGGTGCTACTAAGATGTATCAAGACTTGAAGAGGATCTTTTGGTGGCCAGTAATGAAAAAGGAGGTTGCTAGTTTTGTGTATGCGTGTTTGACTTGTCAAAAATCAAAGGTAGAGCATCAGAAGCCGTTAGGTTTGATGCAGTCGTTGTCTATTCCAGAGTGGAAATGGGACAACATTTTAATGGATTTTGTGTATAGTTTGTCGAGGAGAGCGGAAGGTTGTGATACGATTTAGGTCATCATTGATAGGTTGACTAAATTGACTCATTTTCTTCCGATGAGACTTAATTATTCATTGGAGAAATTAGCAGAGATGTATATTGAGAGGATTGTCACTCTGCATGGTATTCCTTCTAGCATCGTATCTGATAGAGATTTGAGGTTTACTTCAAGGTTCTGGGAGAGCTTTTAGAAAGAGTTAGGTACGAAGTTGTGGTTGAGTTCCGCTTATCACTCATAGACAGATAGTCAGACGAAGGGGACTATCCAATCTTTAAAAGACTTGTTTATAGCTTGCATGCTCGAGAAAGGAGGTGCTTCAGATGGATTTTTACTGTTAATAGAGTTTACCTACAACAATAATTTCCATTCTAGTATCAGAATGACACTGTTTGAGGCATTGTATGGTAGAAGGTGTAGGACACCTTTGTATTGGTATGAATCAGGAGAGAGTGTTGTAATTGGGCCTGAGATTATCCACACTACTACAAATAACACATCTAACATCGTCCGTAAAATGCATTTAACCTCGACCACATAGGAGAGGTAACGATGGGAGACATGAAAAGCCACTATTTTTCACCTCAGTATTTTTAAAACCGAGGTTAGAAGTTAAAAGGTCATGGATTCGATTCCCAGCATCAGCGTTTTTATAATTTTCAGAACTGGATGGTGCGCCCAATAATAAAACTCGATCTTTTATGGAACCGAAATAGTATCTCAATGTTATTACAGAACCATATTCCTGAATACAGAACCATATTTTTAGAACCAATTACAGGATTATAGAACCATTTTTTTTGAACCTGTATCATAGAACCAATTACATAATAATTTTCAAAACTAAAACAAATGATTATGAAATAAAAACAATAACCAAAATGGAAAGTTTTGTAGGTTGTCCAATAGGATTTGTCACTGGTCCTTAAGCACCTATAGTTTGAACAACATTTGAAACTAATTAGGTCAATTAACAACAACTTTAAATATATACAGTACAATGATTAAAAATGAGTAAAATTATTAATTATAAATTTCAAAGGGATATAAAACATTTACATACAAGTTTTTCCATATTCCCTCTTCATGATCACGACGAATAACATGCACATCATCTGAATCATTTTCTTCAGATGCTTGATTTTCATCAGTACTATCGGGAAGATGTTTACCTTGAAGAACAATTGACATAAAAAACTTAGGCACTCCAAGTAATTACATTAAACTTAGGAATACGTGACAACCATTTGCAAAAATCTGATGCACTACTCTCTTTGCAAATAAAAAATATGTGGGAAAAATTGAATTTTGATACAAAAACAATAACAACCTTTGCTCTTCCCAAAAGAGAGAAACGACTATAATGATTGAAATTTTTCTTCATTTCTCAAGATGGTCACACGTCATTCAAGAATATAAACCATCAAAAGTAATCATTATAAGCATTAAATCACCAGATGTTTCATCTTCAACCTCTTTTATAAATGCACACTTTCATATACTGAATTTCCTCGTCTTTAACCTATTCTTCTTAACTTCCTATTGCAACATGAGTTCTCCATCTGAGAAGGCTAAGAGTAGTATCTCAACAGAAGTCACTATTGAGAACAAAACCATCACCACAATACAACACCATCAGCAGTCAACTAAGGAGGTCAAACCAACTGGGTCGACTGGTGTTAGGGATGCACTGAGGATGAGGAAGGTAAAGAAGAAGAAGATGCTGAAGAAGAAGAAGAAGAGCAAGGCACCGAGGAAGATTTTTTACTATGACTTAGATGAGGGTAGTGAGGAGCGAGTCATAGATTGGGAAGATTCTTGTAGTGCTAAAGGATATTGTTCTGATGTGGAAAAAATTATGTAATCCAAGAATCTTGTACTATTTCCTTTTGATCAACGAAAATATGAAAAAAAATAACAAAATCAATAACAACAACAATAACATAACCAATAAAAATAGGGTTAAATATACAAACACCCCCTGCAATGTTTGCGAGTTCTCATTTTAGCCCCTGACAAAGTTTTTTTTTAAAAACCCCCTCATCTTAATTAGATTCCCTCACTTAGGCCCATGACTGCCACATTGCAGCAAATATTCATTTCTATTACTTGCGTGGCAGTCCACGTGGCATTTTTAATATTTTTTTTTTTTATTTTTTATTTTTACATTTTTTTTTTAAATTTTTTTAAAATTTTTATTTATTTTTATTTTTTAAAATTTTTTTATATTTTTTTTATTTTTTTTACGTTTTTTTAAATAATTTTTATAATTTTTTTTCTTTTTTTTTTAATTTTTGTTTCGTTTTTATTTATATATTTTGTATTTTTTTACTTTTTTTAATTTTTCGTTTTTGGACCTAATTTTTATTTTTAATTCTATTTTAAACAAATTGTTATTTTAAAAATTAGTTTCATTATACTAATCCATTTATTTCAATTTATTATCATACTAGTCCATTTATTCTCATACTAATTTCAATTCAACAATACTTATGAGTGATTTCTTTATAAACACTAGTGGTGCCCCCTAACCAACCGATGTGGGACATTGAAAACACTTCAAACCTGTTGAAACTTTACCAGCAAAAACACTTCATATATGTTAATAATTTGAGAGGAGAACACAAACACCACATACTTCTTCCCTTATATTACAACACTCATCAACCATCTTTATAACTTCTCTCCACTTCTTCTTCTTTTTTCGCTACAGTATTGTTTCATTTCTTCTCCATTGTTTTCAATACTCATCAACCATCCAAAACTCAATACAAAGCATACTCACAGCACAACAATACCACACACCCTAATAAACAAGAATCTCAAGCTCTCATCACTCTCCAAACCTCCATCACCATATTGTAACATCATATCTATACTATAACCATAACACAACCGTCCACATCCTCATGAAAATGGTAACTTGCTACTGCCATGTTCACACCATAAGTTATGTTCATACAATATAAAAAGTTATCAACTTCATTACAATCCACCACCTTCAAAAAAATCTTTCTCTTATTAACCATTTTAAACCTCTTAACACCATATATCACTCACACACATAATGTAGCAACATCACAACAACAAACCTTCACTCCATCGAAACAACATAATAACTCAACCTAGCTGCAACAACCACCACCCCCATCTTGTATCTTTCCTTTCTCGAACTCAACCCACACAGTTCCACACGACCACCTCCATCAACTTAGAGTGTATGATATAATATAGTTTTCAACTTACTATATCATTATCCTTTGGTATGAACAATTTTTTGTACAAAGAACATATGAATGTGCATGTAAGGGGAGGATAAGGATGTTGTATCTATCTTGAATCCAAAGAGAAGGGTCCAAAAGGCTAATACTCACAAGTGTCTCACATCGATAACTATTTAGTAAATGAAAGTGTTTATATATGTTACTTGTCAATCATATAACAAATGAAATAATATATGGGCCAGAAAAAGTGGAGTTATAAAGGGCTTGTGTGTGTGTTTGTTTGTGGCCTAATTAAACTAATTTTTAAAATAACAATTTGTTTAAAATAGAATTAAAAATAAAAATTAGGTCCAAAAACGAAAAATAAAAAAAGTAAAAAAATAAAAAATATATAAATAAAAACGAAACAAAAATTAAAAGAAAAAAGAAAAAAAATTATAAAAAAAAAACAAAAAAAAACGTAAAAAAAAATTATAAAAAATGAAAAAAAATTAAAAAAAAAATTAAAAAAATTTTAAAAAAAATTTTAAAAAAATTTTAAAAAAATAAATAAAAAAAATAAAAAAAATAAAAAAATAATATTAAAAATGCCACGTGGACTGCCACGCAAGCAATAGAAATGAATCTTTGCTGCAATGTGGCAGTCAGGGGCCTAAGTGAGGGAATCTAATTAAGATGAGGGGGCTTTAAAAAAAAAAACTTTGTCAGGGGCTAAAATGAGAACTCGCTAACATTGCAGGGGGGGTTTGTATATTTAACCCATAAAAATAAAGCTTCTCAACAACAACAACAAAAACAACAGTAATGAAGAATAACAAAAACAACATTAATGGACCAAAGCAACAACAAGAACGACAACAACAATAATAACATGCCGGAGAATAATGGTGAAAGAGTTTTTTTCCGTTCGCTATGGCTCCTTGGAGAATATGTGTTCTTTCGTTTGCTGGAGAAGAAGTGTTTTTTTGCTAGGGGTTGAGAAGTGAATGAGGTAAACACTGAGGGAATAAAAAATATAAAGAGAATAACAAGAACAACAACAATGGAGAATAACAAGAACAAGATTAATGGACCAAAGTAACAACAAGAACAACAACAATAATAATAACATACCGCAGAATAATGGTGAGAGTTTTTTCGTTCACTAGGGCTCCTTGGAGAATAAATGTTCTTTTGTTTGATGGAAAAGAAGTGTTCTTTTGCTAGGGCTCAAGAAGTGAATGAGGTAGACACTGAGGAAATAAAAAATATAAAGAGTCTATATCGCAGTTATACTGAAAATCGAGGTAACATATCCGACGTAATACTTTAAAAAATAGAGGCGCCTTTTTGGTTCCAAAAAGAATAAAAAAGTCAGAGATTATTTATCTCGATTTTCCTGAAAACTGAGGTAATATATCTGACGTAAAATATATAAAAGTAAAAGGTGTCTTTTTGGTTCCATATAAAACATAAAACTGCAGGTGCTGGGAATCGAATCTCAAACCCTGAGCATATTGTTATGTCTCCTTTAAAAAGAACCGAGGTAACAAATTGATTTTTTAAATAAAAAACTAGTAACTAATCCGTGCGTTCGCACGGACATGTCTGTTCAAGGATTTTATGTTATGGATGCGTAATTGTTAATCAAATTGAAAAAAATGGTAAAATTATAAAAAATAGATATGATTGAAATTAAAAATTTGTATTGGTAAGTATAAGAAATTGTCGATAAATTTCTATTATTCAATATTTGAACCAGTAGTAAAGTTGTTCCCATTTATAACAATAGTAATTGTTTCCGTATATAAAAATATTTGAATCAACAATGTATTTTTTTCCCGTATATAAATATTAGTTTTGTTTTGACACAATTTATACAAAAAAATTGAATGAACAGTAAAGTTATTTTCATATATAAAAAAATTTGAATCAAAAGTAAAGTTGTGCCCGTTTATAACAATATTATTTTTTCATATATAAAATAATTTGAATAAAAATTAAAGTTGTGTCTGTTTATAACAATAGTATTTTTTTTTGTTTATAAAAAAATTTGAATCAAAATTAAAGTTGTGTCAGTTTATAACAATAATATTTTTTTTGTATATAAAAAAATTTGAATCAAAAGTAAAGGTGTGCCCGTTTATAACAATATTATTTTTTCGTATATAAAATCATTTGAATCAAAATTAAAGTTGTGCCCGTTTATAACAATAATATTTTTTTTGTATATAAAAAAATTTAAATCAAAATTAAAGTTGTGCCCGTTTATAACAATAGTATTTTTTTCGTATATAAAAAAATTTGAATCAAAATTAAAGTTGTGGCTGTTTATAACAATAGTATTTTTTTTGTATATAAAAGCATTTGAATCAAAATTAAAGTTGTGCCCGTTTATAACAATAGTATTTTTTTCGTATATAAAAAAATTTGAATCAAAATTAAAGTTGTCTCCGTTTATAACAATAATATTTTTTCTTATATAAAAAAAATTAATCAAAATTAAAGTTATACCCGTTTATAATAATAGTATTTTTTTCGTATATAACAAAATTTGAAGTAACAATGTATTTTTTCCATACATAAATATTATTTTTGTTTTGACATTATTTATAATTTTTTTTAATCAATAGTGAAATTGTTCCCATTATCATTCAATATTTTGATCAGTAACTTAATTTTTCCCGTTTCATATAATTTCTATATTAGAAAAATATAAACTTTATTAAAATTTTAAATAAATATTTATTTTCCAATTAGCTAAACAAATAATTGAAAAATATCTATATATACTACACAAATATTTGAAGATATTAATTATTGAATTTAAATTGAAATATATTAAGAGTGTAGAAGATGAAAGGTAAACAACAATATCAATAATAATATGATTTAAAAACTATTCAAAATTATATTAGATTAATTAATCGTTTAACTTTTTTTTAACAAATAAGAGAATTATGTTAGAATAAAGAACACAATGGTCGATAAATTTCTATTATTCAATATTTGGATCAGTAGTAAAGTTGATTCAGTTTATAACAATAGTATTTGTTTCCGTATATAAAAATATCATAATCAACGATGTATTTTTTTCCCGTATATAAATATTATTTTTGTAAAAACAAAAGTTAATTCAGTTTTTGGTGGAATATGATTTTGGACGCATTTGTTTTTAGATTGTCAGAAAAATTGAAAGTTGAAAATAGAAAAAATTTCAGAATAATGTTAAATGGTAATTCATAGTGTGTCGAAACTAGCATGTGTCGAATTACCTAGGAGTGTCGAATTGTTTCGACAGATGCATCTTAGATTAGATTTGATTGGACTCTGTTTTGATTAGATTAGATTTTATATGATTTAGATTAGATTTGATATTTTGGGCTTTAAAGTTTTTGGGCCTTTGTAAATCTAAATCTATATAAAGGGAGTATCCCTTGCATTGTAAACATAACAATTGTATTCACAGTTTGCGGGTAGCAAGTGAAAGTGCAATAGATTCAAAATCCCACAGTTCGTGGGTAACATTATTTTCTCCAAATATTTCTCTTCTCTCTCGTTTTCTTTTCTTGTTGTTCTTGTTCTTCATTTGTTCTTCATTGTCATTGCATATTGTGTGGGTTGGTGATCAATCTTGAGATCAAGATTGAAGTGAAATCATCATAGGGTATGGTGAATTTCCAACATCTGGTATCTAGAGCTCCGGTTGCGATTCAAGGAGGAAAATCGTGATGGCTATGAATCATTCAAATGGGCACTTTCCGGCGACCCTACCAATTCTCAAGAAAGATAATTATGAGAATTGGTGCAAGCAGATCAAGGTGGTTTTCTGTTATCAAGATCTGTGGGATCTTGTGAAGGAAGGAGTAACACCGCTTGGGGAAAACGCGACAGATCAAGAAAAGGCTGCACTCAAAGATTTGAAGAAGAAAGATTATAAAGCTTTGTTTATAATCCATCAATGTGTTGATCTAGATAACTTTGAAAAAGTTAGCGATGCAGAATCAGCAAAGGAAGCATGGGAGATTCTTGAAAAGTCGTTTGGAGGCGCAGAAAAGGTGAAAGAGGTGAGGTTACAAACTCACAAGAGAACCTATGAGTTGCTTCAGATGGAAGACAACGAAAGTATTACAGATTTCTTCACCAGATTTACAAAACTGGTGAATCAAATCAAAGTATGTGGAGAAACGCTGTCGACTAAAGCAGTAGTCTCAAAGATTTTGAGATCGTTGGCTCCTAAGTTCGACCACGTGGTAGTAGCCATAGAAGAGTCGAAAGAGTTGTCAGTATTGACAAAGGAAGAGCTTCAAGGGACGCTTGAGTCTCATGAACAAAGGATGGCTGAGAGAGCTGCAGGAAAGTCGAAGAGTGATATGGCTTTGCAGGCGCAGTCAGAAAAGGAAAGGAAAGGCAAAGGAAACGTGAATGGCAACAAAGATAGAGGAGGCAGTCATTCGACTCAGAAGAAACCTTGGAACCAAGGCAACCAAAGAAGTGGTGTTGCAGGTAGAGGAAGAGGTGGTGGTCGAAAGCCAGACAAAAGTCACATTCAATGTTTCAATTGTCAGAAGTATGGCCATTATGTTAGTAACTGTCCAGAAAAGAAGAAAAATCAAGAAACTGATGCAAATCTGGCGAAGCATGAAGAAGAAGAGACGTTGCTGATGGTCACAACGAAAGATGAAGAGAGATTCCAAGATCAGTGGTACTTAGACTCAGGATGCTCATCACACATGACTGGAAGGAAAGATTGGTTTGTCAACATGAAGCCCTCGTCGAGGAACACAGTGAAGTTTGCAAATGACAACACTCTAGCAGCTGAAGGTGTTGGTGATGTTCTGATTATGAGGAAAGATGGCAAAAGGCAACAATTTCCAATTTGTTGTACATACCAGGCATGAAGAGTAATTTGCTCAGTATAGGGCAGCTCGTCGAAAAGAACTACAAGGTAGTTGTCGAAGACAAGATGATGAGAGTTCTCGACGCAGGTGGTAGGTTGATCTTGAAGGCTCCAATGTCTCAGAATAGGACCTTCAAGATTGAACTCAATGTGATGGAGCACAAGTGTCTAGCAACAGCAGCCAGCAGAGATGAGTGGTTATGGCACTTTCGACTAGGCCATCTCAACTTCAATGACATCAGAGAACTGAAGAGAAGAAATATGGTGCCAGGATTACTAGAAATCGACATTCCTAGTGAAGTATGTGAAGAGTGTGTTCAGTCGAAACAACACAAGAATAGCTTCAGCAAGGATGCAGGAAGGAAGTCGAAGGCAATTCTTGAAGTCATATACTCTAATGTATGTGGTCCAATCCAGGTGGATTCGATTGGTGGCAACAGATATTTTGTCACGTTTATAGATGACTTCAGTCGAAAGTTATGGACTTACCTCATCAAGAAGAAAAGTGATGTGTTTGAGGTATTTGTCAGATTCAAACCCATGGTTGAAAGACAGAGTGGTCGAAGGTTGAAAACTCTGAGAACTGATGGTGGTGGAGAATATGTGTCGAAAGAGTTCGATGCATTGCGTAGAAAAGAAGGGATTGTGCATGAGATGGTGCCACCCTACACTCCACAGCAGAATGGGATTGCAGAACGCAAGAACAGAACCATCATGAACATGGTAAGAAGTATGTTGAATGGAAAACATCTACCCAAAGAATTATGGGGAGAAGCAGTTTCGACAGCAACATATATTTTGAACAGATGTCCGACGAAGAAGCTTGAAGGAGTCACACCAGAAGAATGTTGGTCTGGTGACAAGCCTAGTCTCAGTCACTTGAAAGTGTTTGGATCTATAGCACATAGACATGTGCCAGATCAGTTGAGAAGGAAGCTTGATGACAAGTCGAATCAGATGATCTTGATAGGATATCATTCGACTGGAGGTTACAAATTGTCCGACCCAGTGAATAAGCAGGTAGTGATCATCAGGGACGTGATCATAGATGAGCTTAAAGAATGGGATTGGAAAGAGAAAGCCAAGAAGGATTCAGTGAGAATCTCTTGTGAAGAACCAGCCACTGAAGTCGAAAGAAAGTTCGACAGGAACCAGTAGCAGATGAAGCAGGTTCAAGCAGACCTCGACGAACAAGACACATGCCTACAAGGTTGCAAGAATGTGTAATTACATTAGATGATGTGGTCGATGAAGAAGGTGAGCTGGAACCTTATGCTTTCTACGCAGATGTCGAACCAGTCAATGCAGCTGAGGCATTGAAAGATTCGAAGTGGGTGAAAGCAATGAATGAAGAGTTAAAGTCCATCGAAGTCAACAACACCTGGTCACTTGTCGAATTGCCTCAAGGCAAGAAGGCAATTGATGTGAATTGGGTTTACAAGGTAATGGTGAATCCTAGAGGAGAAGTAACTCGACACAAGGCGAGACTTGTGGCGAAAGGATTTCTTCAGAAGGAAGGAATCGACTTCGATGAAGTGTTTGCACCTGTTGCTAGAATCGAAACAATCAGGTTGGTTGTTGGTCTAGCAAATATGAACAAGTGACACACATGTCAGATGGACGTGAAGTGTGCATTCCTTAATGGTTCCCTAGATGAAGTAGTTTATGTCGCACAACTAGCTGGGTATGTGAAACGAGACGAAGAAGGAAAAGTGTACAGGCTGCATAAAGCCCTGTATGGACTTAAGCAAGCTCCAAGAGCCTGGAATAAGAAAATCGACAGCTTCTTAAGGGAGAAGGAATTTGTGAAGTGTACAACTGAGCATGGAGTATATGTAAAAAGAAGCAATGGTGAATTGCTTATACTATGTCTCTATGTCGATGATTTGTTGATAGCAGGAAGTTGCAAGAAGGAGATCGAAGATTTTAAACATGACCTAAGTGAGGAGTTTGAAATGTCAGACTTGGGAGATCTCTTATATTTCCTTGGCATCGAATTCTACAAGACTAGTAGAGGTTTGATGATGCACCAACGAAGATATGCAGGCGAAATACTCATGAGATTTGAGATGCAAGATTGCAACTCAACTTCGACTCCAGCTGAGACCAGACTGCAACTGTCGAAGGATCCAGACGAAGATGATGTCGACCCAACCCAATATAGAAGACTTATTGGGTCACTTAGATACCTTTGTCACACAAGGCCTGACTTAGCATACAGTGTTGGTATGGTAAGTAGATTCATGCAGAAGCCAAAGGTATCACACCTAACAACGACAAAGAGGATACTGAGGTATCTGAAAGGGACTCTCGACTATGGCATTTTATTTCCTGCAGCTGATGAAGGGAAAGAATGCAAGTTAGTGGGATACACAGACTCTAGCTGGTGTAGTGATGCAGAAGATAGAAAATCCACAGCTGGATATGTGTTTATGTTAGGTGGTGCACCAGTTGCTTGGAGTTCGAGAAAGGAGCCAGTAATGGCATTATCATCATGCGAAGCAGAATATATAGCTGTTTCTCTTTGTGCATGTCAAGCAACCTGGATGGTGAACTTGGTCGAAGAGATTACAGGGAAGGATCATGGAGCAATTACCATGAAGATCGATAGCATGTCAGCTATCAATTTGGCGAAGAATCCAATAGCTCACGGTCGAAGCAAGCACATCGAAATGAGGTTCCATTATCTTCGAGAGTAGGTAGCGGAAGGGAAGATGAATTTGGAACACTGCAGAACTGAGAATCAGATTGAAGATATCATGACGAAGGGAGTGCAGGTCGAAGTATTCAAGAAGCTAAGATCGATGATGAATGTAGATAGTTTAGACACAATGAATTAGGTGGTGTGTTAAATTGTAATTCATAGTGTGTCGAAACTAGCATGTGTCGAATTACCTAGGAGTGTCGAATTGTTTCGACAGATGCATCTTAGATTAGATTTGATTGGATTCTGTTTTGATTAGATTAGATTTTATATGATTTAGATTAGATTTGATATTTTGGGCTTTAAAGTTTTTGGGCCTTTGTAAATCTAAATCTATATAAAGGGAGTATCCCTTGCATTGTAAACATAACAATTGTATTCACAGTTTGCGGGTAGCAAGTGAAAGTGCAATAGATTCAAAATCCCACAGTTCGTGGGTAACATTCTTTTCTCCAAATATTTCTCTTCTCTCTCGTTTTCTTTTCTTGCTGTTCTTGTTCTTCATTTGTTCTTCATTGTCATTGCATATTGTGTGGGTTGGTGATCAATCTTGAGATCAAGATTGAAGAGAAATCATCATAGGGTGTGGTGAATTTCCAACAAATAATAGTAAATTTAAGTTGAAATAGTAATACATGTAGAAGATGAAAGATAAAGAAAATATCAATAATAATACAATTAAAAAAAACTATTGAAACTTGTATTAGATAAATTAATCGTTTAAGTTTTTTTTTTAACAAATAAGACAATTATGGTATAAAAGAGAATACAATGGTCAATAAATTTCTATTATTCAATATTTGAATCAGTAGTAAAGTTGATCGTGTTTATAACAATAGTATGGTTTTGGACGCACATTTGTTTGCAAACTGATATAAAAATAGAAAATTGAAAAAAGAAAAAAAAATCAAGGATGATAATAAATTGAAATTGAAATAGTAATACATGTAGAAGACAAAATGTAAACAATACTATTATGAATAATATGATTAAAAATAAAAACTATTGAAACTTTAATTAGATAAATATGTTTTTTTCAATTTGTTAAATATAAGACAATTATTTTATAAGAGTGGATACAATTTTAAAGTTTCTCATTAACAAAGTTTTATGAAATATTTTGTTCTTGACAGTTTTTCAAATTAATTTTTATTTGAGACAAATTTATGAGATGATATTTTCAATGTTGTGGACATGAATCTCAAATAGAAGATATATTAACAAAAACTGATCGGAGGTGATCAGACTGGATCGTCGTGGCCTTCATGTAGGACAGATGAGGATGCTTGTAGGAGAGAAAAAGGGGGGTTGTACCTGCAAGGTACTCCGATGCCAAAGTAAGTGATTGGACAAGAGAGAAATGCAAGTACTAAAGTATGATTTCAAGTATTAAATAGTGATCACCTGCGCCTCTCAAGTGAGAGGGTATTTATAGAAGTAACCCCCACGCAGGGCCAAGGTCCCTTATGTGGCCGAAATATCTGGTCGACCAACGGGAGACTGCCAGGTGGAGGGTCAGGCGCGTGACCCTTTGACCTGGTTTAACTGTTTCCGCGAGATCCGGGGAAACTGTTGGTCGCGTGAACTGTTAAGCGAGTGAGGCGGAAATCCCCAATGGTCATATTGTGCCCAACGGCTAGTTTCTGCCCAACGACTAGTTTCTGCCCAACGGCTAGTTTCTAGCTAATGGGCCTGGCCAAGAGCTGGACTGGATTAGGCCTTGCCCTATTGTGGGCCAAGCGCCTGCCCAGTCTAGAACAGGAGCCCCCCAAGTCTTTGCTCTGAGGAAGAGTGGTGACTTGAGATATCCTTGTGGACAATTGCCTTTGAATGTTGAAGTTCAAGAAGTAATGGTTCAGCCTCCTCGCGGTGATGACGAGGGCGAGAGCGACCTTCTCTATCTGCGCGTATCTGATTTCTAGCCCTTGCAAGGCCTTGCTCATGAAGTAAATGGGTTTTTTCCCGTCCGTTGTCTCACGAATGAGTGCGGCGCTAATGGCTTTGCTGGTGACAGAGAGATCTCCCTGCACTCTGGTCGTGAAAGCACGGGAGGTTCGGACAAGGCTCGCTTGAGGTGGGTCAGAGCCTGCTCGCATTCCTCAATCTACTCGAATGTGGCCTCCTTTCTGAGGAGTTTAATGAAGGGCAGAGCGTACTGGGCAGACTTGGCCACGAAGCGAGAAAGTGAAGCGAGCATCCCATTGAGGGACTGTATGGACTTCTTCGACCTGGGTGTGGGAAATTCAGCGAACGGCCGACACTTGTCAAGATTGGCCTCTATTCCCCTCTCGGTGAGGTAGAATCCGAGGAACTTCCCTGTCAGCACGCCGAAGGTGCATTTCTCTGGGTTAAAACGCATTTTGCACTTTCTTGCATGGTCGAAAACCTTTTGCAAGTGGGTCGTGTGATCAGATTTGTCTTGGGACTTCATGATCATATCGTCTATGTAAACTTCAAGCATGTCTCCGATTTCTGATCGAAAGACTTTGTTCATCATGCGTTGGTATGTGGCCCCAGCGTTCTTCAGACCAAAGGGCATTACATTGTAGTAATAGTTCCCCGACGAGGTCATGAACGCGGTATGTTTCTTGTCCTTTTCGGCCATAGGGATTTGATTGTACCCCGAATAGGCGTCCATGAAAGACAAGAGCTTGAAACCTGCAGAATCTACTATGAGCTTATCTATGTTGGGCAGAGGATAAGCATCCTTCGGGCAAGCCTAGTTGAGATCAGTGTAATCAATGCACATGCGCTATTTTCCACTATGTTTTTTGACAAGTACAATATTGGACAGCCAGGTTGTGTACCTGGCCTTCGAGATAAATTTTTCCTCTAAGAGGTCTTGTACAAGTTTTTCGGAAGCCTATGCCTTCTCATCATATTGCTTACGCCTGCATTGTGCGACGGCTCGAGCAGCTGGGTCAATGGTCAATTGATGGCATGCGGTCTCAGGGTCCAGGCTGGGCATGTCCGCGACACTCCATGCAAACAAATCAGCGTTGTCCTCCAGATATGTCTTCAACTGCTGCTTTACCTCATCGGGCAGCCCTGCGCCTATCTTCACTCCTCTGCTCGGGTTTGCTCTGAAGGTGATGACCTCAAACTCCTCATCTGGGACAGGGCACATGAGGGCCATTGCAGAGGAACTGCCTGTCCCCGTTGATGTACCTTCACCACAATCCTCACCCTCTTCAAAAATCCGGCAGTCGAGGTCGATGATGTGCACAGGGAGAGTTGGCTTCTTGTCAGGCTGGCTTTCCTATCCGGGATGGTCTTCCTCCCTTGCCCGCTTGGCGGCCTTGGGTGCTGCACCGATCGAGCTTTGTCCTCGGGTAGCTGCTTCAAAGTACCTCCTCGCGGCTTCTATATCCCCGTGCAATGTTGCAACGTGGCCCATCTCCGTATAGTACTTCATCTTGAGATGAACGGTCGAAGGAACAGCGACCAGCTCTGCTAAGGTTGGTCTGCCAAGGATGCATTGGTACAGTGAAGGGAAATCAATTACCAGAAACTGAGTCTTGATCGACTTTGCCGCCTCCTCTTCCCCGAAAGTGACCAGAAGCTCCACGTACCCCCAGGGTCTGGCAGTCATCCCGTTGAATCCTTGCAGGTCGGATCCTACGTACGGTGACAGGTTCTTTTGGTCCAGCTTCAAGGCTTTGAACACACCAGTGTACATGATGTCCACAGAGCTGCCCTGGTCGACCAGGATCCATTGGACATCGGTGTTGGCAAGTCTCGCTCTGATGAGCAGTGGAATATGTGAGTTCGGGGATCCCCCAGGCAGCTCCTCACGATAGAACGTAATTGGCTGGGAACGCCCCCGAACCTTCTTGAGCATGGATAGCTGGTCGGGACTGCAGTCGATGAGCTGGTCGAATTTTCTCTTGACCGACCCCACTGTGAGCTCACTGTATCCCTCACACGAGATAACCATGGCCGTCGGGAAGGTCTCCCAGGTGTTGTGCGTGGATATATGAGGAGGTTCCTCAATATGGTCGGGGATGATGAAGTCCTTTGGCCGTGTGATGGATATGGCGACCTGAGGAGGAGGACTGGGCGGCGTAAACTCTACTTCCTTCTTGGTCTCCGAAGTCTCTCGTCGAGAGGATTCACCCTTCTTCGTATATTTGCTTTAGGTGACCCTCCTTGATGAGGATTTCAATGGCACCTTTCAAGTGCACGCAGTCCTCGGTTACGTGGTCGTGGCTGCGGTGGAAGCGGCATTATTTACTCTTGTCCGTGTTGCCCTTAGACGACGTTGGTTTGGGGAACCGAACACCTCCCTGCTTGAACTCCGCGTTGATGTATTTGGAGAGAATGCGCTCGCGGGGAGCCGTCAGCAGGGTATATTCTGTAAAATGACCAGTGGGTCCCTTACCATCACGAGGACAATCATCTCGTCATCTCTCTTTATCGCGCCTAGGGGCCTTCGATTCGTCTTTTTTTGTTGCCCGGGAACTCTCGTGATCCCTAGAATCCCGGGCTTTGTATGCCGCCTTTTTCTCCTTGTATTGTATATATGATTGAGCTTTGTGGATTAATTCTGCCAAGGTTCGAGGAGGCTCTATGCCCACCGCCTTGCGGAATTCGCTCTTTGGCTTCTACCCTTTTTCGAGGAGATACTTCTTCATATAGTCCGTCGTGCAGACCTCAACAGCCTCCTTGTTGAAACGCTCGATATATGCACGCAAGGGCTCATCCTTGCCCTGCATAATGGCTTCCAGCGTGGCCTCCGACTTGGGATGTCACCGGGAGGCAGTAAAATGGCGGGAAAATTGGCTCTTTATATCCATCCAGGACGTGACCGAACCCCGTGGAAGCTGCTTGAACCAGGCCATGGTCCCTTCCTAAGAGTGATGGGGAATAGCCTGCATTTAATAGCCCCGCTTATGTTATGATAGTGGAGCATGGCTTCGATGTTTTCTATATGCTCGCCTGGGTCGGTGGTTCGGTCGTAAGTGGCCAGGGGAGGTGGCTTCTCTAATCCACGAGGAATGCGCATGTCCATGATCTCCTGAGATAGGGGCACATGGACATCGTCGTCACTGCTTACGCTGGATGACCGATAGGGGAAGTTGCTATGCCCGTGGCTTCTGCTGCGTTGGAGAGAATGTCTGCGTGACCTGTGGTGCTCGTGATGGTTCCTCGAAGGTTTGGTCCTCTTCAGAGTGGGAGAGCGTCTGGATCTCCGCGGGGGAGATCGGTGTCATAGTCTGGTGACGTCTGAATCAGATTCCTCCGACCTTGAGCGTCTCCAGGCAGGGGAAAGACTTATGGACCTGTCTCACCTACGCTTCTGAGGAGGAGACTGTGGTCGCAGAGAAGGACTGCTGGGCTTCTGTGAGGGATGCTGCTCCTGGAGGGCGTGCTCGAGCATACTGATATTTTCGCCCTGTTGGAAGATCAGAAAGTTGGACCTATTGAGGGAGGCGATTAGGGCAACAGTGCTTGGGTCCGCGTTTTGAGGGAGATGTATAGGCTCAAAAACAGGACCAGCAGCTTGTGCGTGTGGCTTCTCGTCATCGGGGGTAGGAAAGGTGGTCTTTCCATCCCGATGACCTGTCTCCGGAAAGGTAGCTCGGGGGACGAGGTGATCGACGTTATTGTAGCGAGTGATTTTTGGATGTGGTTGCGAAGCACGATCGCTCTGGTACTACAGCTCGATTCATTTTTTATCCTATTAAAGTTGATGAAGGAAGGGAAATAGATGTCTCCAATTAACTCTGCTTGCATACTGAGATTAAACAGTCAAAACTGTTGGTTTATAGATGCTACAAAGATTCGGGGTTTCTCCTAGATTATTTTGTTGACAAGGGGTGCTTTAGGCTATCGGTTAGGATGTTAGGACGAATGCATGAAAGTATGGGATTTTGGGTTTTTGTTTAGTGTGGTCGCTAAGATTTTTTCTTTCAATCTTATGCCTACGTATTCCCGTTTACTGAAACAGGGAAATCAGAGCGATCGCAGTTCCTCCTATTCTATGGGAGGAAATGGGTGTTTTTGGTGTCTTGTTCAAAGCCCAAGACATGAAGCGAAAGGTAGTTGGTATCTTGTTCAAAGCCCAAGATGTGAAGCTAAAGGTGATTTGTATCTTGTTCAAAGCCCAAGATGTGAAGCAGAAAGGGTGTTGACTTTAGAGAGAATTTGTCATCTCTAAAGAGGGGGGTTGTATGTCACAACTGTTTATAAAGGAGAATCACTTTAACTGGGATGTGTGAATCCGGCAATGCCATAATTTCCTTTATAGGGGATTTTAACCTGAAGGAGAAGACTTTAACTCAGTGTAGAGCAATGCTATCTTTCCTTAGGAATTTCTTATGCTAAAAGAGGGACAGTGGCATGGATGTAGATGATCCAGAGGCTTGCCGCTTACAGCGATTAGATGAAGGGGAAGGAGTTGTTGATGTTTGTGTACTGTGAACGAGGCACAACTTGGATGCTAAAAGGTTGATTGGATCAACCAGTGGTTTTCTTATACAAAGCCTAAGAGGAGGCTAATATGTGTCTCGTACAAAGCCCGAGAGAGAGGCTAAAAGGTTTTGACTCAACGAGGGAATCTTTTGGTATCTCGTATAAAGCCCGAGATGGAGGCTATTTGACTCAACAAGAGAGTTTTTGTATCTCGTACAAAGCCCGAGATGGAGGCGAAAGTTTGTTTGGCTCAATAAGAACCTTTTTGTATCTCGTACAAAGCCTGAGATGGAGGCGAAAGGGGTGATTGACTCAACGAGGGAGTCTCTTATGTGTCTCGTACAAAGCCCGAGAGAGAGGCTAAACGTTGTTTGACTCCGCTGGGGAGAATCATTGTATAAAGCCCAAGAGAGAGGCTATTGTAACTGGAGAAGGATCATTATAAAAAGCCTAAGAGGAGGCTATGGTTACTGTTTTAGTTGAGTGACAGGTCCAGTATACTGATTTTTAAAGAGAAAATCAGTTCTTATATGAGCAACATTGTACTCAAGGATTTGATTCGAGGATCCGGGTTATTCTTGTTCTTTAAGGAAGTGGGAAATCCAAAGGGCATTGAGACTATCTGAGTCTACGGGTTTTCTTCCTATTTAACGAAGGGGTCACTTGAGAATGTCTTTGAGACTCAAGGATATTAGACTGTCCGTGTCTAGAGTTTCATCTTTTGTACTATGCTTTGAGAAATAGTAGTAGACTCTTTGAAAGGACTATTCTATGCAGATGACTAATTTCTGTACCTATACCTCTAGGAGGTCGTCGGGACAACTTGTACGAAGCCCAAGAGGAGGCTGGAAACTTTTAAGAAGCCGATCGGTCCTTGTACGAAGCCCAAGAGGAGGCTATCATTCCCGGAGGAAGAGATCATTATACGAAGCCTAAGAGGAGGCTGTGAATACTTCTAAGAAGCCGAGAGGTCCTTGTACTAAGCCCAAGTGGAGGCGGGGTTGCTTTTAGGAAGCCTGTGGGTCCTTGTATGATGCCCAAGAGGAGGCCGATGCTTTTAAGAAGCCCGTGGGTCCCCAAACCCTGAGAAATTCAAGGCAAGCTATTCACAAGGAATAGATCAAGTCAGGAAAGTTCGAGAATTTGGAAGAAACTCAAAGATGCCATTCACGGAGAATACATTCATCTCTGGGAGTAGAGTTTCTTGACAAATCCTAATGAGGACAGCCGAAGACAAGACTGTATCTGGTGATCCTATTGGGGATCTAGTTGTTTATTTCTATGAATAAACGAAACGGCGTCACCTAGTTCTAGACGTAGTTGCCGGGGAAACTCTAAATATCTATACTATTATTACACAGTTGATATGAGTTTATGAAAGAAGACTTACAGTGAAACAACCCCACAATACAGTTATATGTATATGAAAGTGGTAAATGAAAGCAATAACCACTTACTCGGTTGTAGAGCTTCCATGCTGTTTGGTTAGTTGTTCAACAAAGAAAGATTGAAAACAACAGTATATTCAAAATCAAAGGAGAAAGTGCTTTGAAAAAGAAAGATTTGGGGCTTACAGCTCAAGGAGAGGCCCAGGGTTTTATCAGTGAACGCATTGTTTGAATTTGTACAGAGGGACTTATACAAGTGACTGAGGCCCAAAAAGGTTTTCTGTACAAAGGGATGGGTCTTACACTCTCTCAAGAGGCCCAAAAGGTTTAAAGAAAAAGAGTGGGGCTTATGACAAGAGGGTATGCCCAGTTGACTTTTCGTTAAAAATGGCGATCGCGCCGAGATTTTCTTTTAACGCGAAGGGACTTATACAATAAGTGAGGCCCAAAATGTTTTTGGTTAAAGGGGATTGGGTCTTACACTCTATTAGAGGCCCAAAAATTTTGAATGGGTCTTACTACTCAAGGGTAGGCCCAGTTGGTTATTTTTCAAAAGGCGACGATCGCGCCGTTTGTTTTTTGACGGTATCGGGACTTATACAATACACTGTGGCCCAAAAATGATTTGGTCAAAAAACGTATTGGGTCTTACACTCTATTAGAGGCCCAAAGTGTTTTGAAAATGATTTATGAGGGTTGAATTAATCCAAAAACCCTAATTTGTTTTCAAAAATGTGTTTTAATTGAATAAAAATTCAATTAAAATGATCAAAATTGTTTAATATAGGAAAAACAAATTGTGATCTTGGATTAATGCTTCAAAAATTAAGTATTGACCTACAAAATAATTAGAAAGCATTAAAAGTTGCAAAATCAAGGTGGAAAAAATATTTTAAATGTCAAAAACAATTAAAACATTAATTCTTTGCAAAAATATCAATTATACAAAATAAATAATATTTTTGGGATTTTTTGGGAAAATAAAATATTTTAACATTTTTGTGAATTATTAAAAAAGGAATCAACTCAAAATCATTAAAACTCAGAGAGAAATTAATTTTTGAATCAATTAAATAAAATCACAAAATTCAAATATTTGAATTTTCCAAAAATGGCGCCAAGAACACGCGCGTGTTCTGGGTTTGCCCAGATTTGCATTTTCTCTCCAATCTCACTGAATACTTAATCATATCATGCAATCCACATACCAATCAACTCGTTTCAACCTCACGATCATGTCTATGGTATTTAATTTCATTTAAATTAAACATATAACAAGAAATCACGAAAAATCCTCAAGAACCCTAATTTTTGCATGAAGGCTAGGATTTTTGATACACGATTCAAACAATGCAATTAATTGAGGGGAAACATTCCATGCATGATTATGAACATATGGCCAAATTATTGTGCAGCAAAAATTGCATGGATCATAGAGTTAGAAGAGCTCATGCTTACCACTTGCAGCTGGTGATCGTGATTTGTGTTGGAGGTGTTACAACTAGGTTCCAATGATCTGGATAGCTTCCCTAGGTGCCATGGAGTGTGTATGAATGCTTGGAATGGATTGAAATGGTTTGGAGCTGAAGATGGTACCTCAACTGCAAAACTGTCAAGAACTTGAGCAATTGGCTGGTGATTTTGTGAAATCAGTGTTCCAGTTGTTGTTTAAGTGTTTGATCAGCTCATATGTGATGTATATGAGGTGTGTGTGTGATTGGTTTGATTGGAAAAGCTCTCAAACTCAAAACCCGATAGTGACTTGCCTTAGAAGGCAAAATTGGAGTGAAAGAAGAGATTTTGAGGAAAGCATCTGTTTGATGGCTTTGGTGTACTCAAACTGATCACAATTGAGCTCTATTTATAGTAGAGCAAGTTTGTTTTGCAAGGAATAATGAATGGCAACTGCTGAGTAGGTTTGGCCAATGTTGGCAAATGAAAATCCAAGTCTCCTCTAGCCATTGACTAGAGGTTAGGGCACAAGCTGCTGGTTCCCTTGGTCTTGGATAAGTCTTGACTGAATTCAGTTGAGAATGGCTCAGTCCATGCCACCTTGATGCTTCCATTGAATGCTCCAATCCAAAATTGGAGTCTTGTCCCTATTTTGGCAATTCTAGGTTCAACATACTATTTCTTGTTCCAAAGACTTTGGAGGCTTGGCTCAGTGATTGTCCCCTTTAGATTCAATCCTCGGAGGTGTCCAAGTGGATAGGAGCATTTGGATTTGGCTGATTTTGGCAAATCGAGCAAAAATGCAAAATCTGCCTTGCCTTGACAGATTTCAACAAGGCAACTTGCCAATGTTATATCTCATGACTCAAATTGAATTTGGTAATGTTCTTGGTCATTTTGGAAAGCCCTTACATGATACAACAACTGTTTGAACATGTTTGGTTTTGATCTCTTTTGAATCCAAGTGAAAAATCCCCCTACATTTGGCAAAAAGTAGGGTAAAATCTGACTTAGTGAAATTTTCACTAAGTGTTGGAACAAAGTGACTTTTCTTGATTTTGATCACTCCATAACTCAAAATCCATGAGGAATTTGGACATAGGTCAGTATGAAGCTTTTGTAGAGTGCAATGAGATCTACAAATCAAGCTTTGAATGGGGAACAATGGCCTTGTGGTTTAGGAGTTATGGTCCTCCAAAGTTGGCACATTAGTGTTACTTTTTCCATAACTTAGAAATTTTTCTAAGTTTTTATGGTTACCCCTTTTACAAGTTATCCCACTTCTTTGATTTTTCTTGATGAATGATGATTCAAATCATACATTAACATCATTTTAGGGTTAAAAATCCATTTTGGTGAAAAATCTCAAAAAGTCAAAGTTGACTTTTGTGCACAGTTGACTTTTTATCAGATGAATTCCAAACTGTGCAATTCTTCATGAAATCATGTCCTTGACCTAAATCAAACTTGGTGGACATGTTCCATGGGTGCCATAGGGTATATTGAATCATGTCTTAGGGCTTGGGAGCATGTCCTGGTCAAAAGTCAAAGTTACAGTTGACTTTCCTCGCGAAACCCTAATTGTGGTGCAGATGAAATTGAGACTTGTTGCTCAAGCTTCTTGGATTAATCCATTGTTCCAAATGGATCAATATAGTTCATTAGAGACCCTCAAACCCTCTCTTGAGGTCTTGGCTCATGATTTGTCCCAAAAGTCAACTTAGGGGTGAATTAGGTCAAGAAACCCTAATTCCTAATTTTTGATGTATGCATCCCTTGAGGCCAAATTGACTTGATGATTGGGTCCATGAGGTTCCATGGAGTATATTAGGTTATGTTTTGGATCATTGGCTTGTGCCCAGATGAAAAATTTCCATTTGGAGGCCCTGGTCGACCAAAACCCTAATTTGGTGACACTGTCGATCTTGAGACTTGATCCACCTAGAAGGGAGCAGGCTTGTGCTTGATCCTTGAAGTGGGAGTCCTTTTGCTCCATTGTGGATGTTAGACAAGTTGAAGATCATGTCATTCCTTGATTGATCCTTTGTCTAAGGCTCTGAGAGGGCTTGAAACCTTAATTTTGATTGTAGTGGATGCTCACTCATCTTTGGGGAGACTGATGAAGTATGATGGTTCCTCCATATTGTGATGATGATTTGCACAATGATGGGAAATCTAAGTGGTCAAAATTTGGGGTATGACAGATGCCCCTATTTAATCTTCTTGGACACGAAGGTGTGAATGACGAAGGTATTCGGGCATTCGGGGTGCAAGATGATTAAATATCGGAATACCCGAAATTTTGTCAGTGTCTATGAATGGTAATTCACGCATTCATCTTCTTTTGCTAAGCAATGATGCTTAGAAAAGGTAAACTTCCCCTCGATCCTGGTCTTCAGCCAAGGAACTGGTCTCAGTTTCTGATTTAAACTTCCCCTCGATCCTGGTTTCCTACCGAGGAACTGGTCTTAGTTTCTGATGTAAACTTCCACTCGATCCTGGTTTCCTACCGAGGAACTGGTCTTAGTTTCTGATGTAAACTTCCCCTCGATCCTGGTTTCCTACCAAGGAACTGGTCTTAGTTTCTGATGTAAACTTCCCCTCGATCCTGGTTTCCTACCAAGGAACTGGTCTTAGTTTCTTTCGTCAATAAACTTTACTGACAAGGGACGATATTCGTAGCGGCTTTCCTTCAAACTTATCGCCGAATTTTCCTGGGGAGATGCTATTTGAGTGGAAAAAAGTTTTGATGTCAGACTTGCTGGGGAACCCAGTCGTCTGAGTTGTAGAGGTGCACAAACTTCTCTGTTTGGAGATGCCATTTGTTGAATCTATTGGGAAAAACAAGTCTCTTGAGAGACTGCTTTCGTTTGGGGTCTTTACATTATACTTTTCTCGGAGATCTTCTCGGAGAAATGCCATATGATGTGATCCAATTTTGAGGTGTCAATGACCTTTTCATCAGTGGGTTTTTCGGAGAAAAACTGTCGTACTGCCGAATCTCCGATTACGAGGCTTTCTCTGTGGATTTTCTTTAATCCGGGAAAATAAGGATATCATCTTCAATGGCGAAGAGTGATGTCAACTGAGGGCTCTCTGGTCTTTCAGAGGTTCAAGTTATCAAAGTGGTCGAGGACCCAACTTCAATCCAGAAATAAAACTGGAGGAGAGAGATTGTTCAGACGTAACACTTACTGACGAGGAAAGGGCTGACAACTCGATTGAGAGGACTTTTATCACTAGGGGACAAGACCGACTAGAGTGATAGTGATGCAATATGACTGTGAATGCAAATCAATAATGCATGATGCATGTATGTATATGCTGACAAAACTGACGCAACACACAGACTAAAGGATGAACACGACTGGATACTCAGCCATTGCGGGGCGAAGAAGTACCGCTGGTTCAAGATAGCAATTCTGCCTTTCTTAGGAGAGATAGTCCCAGTTGGGAGCTATGTTGATCGGGCTTAGGAGATGAGAACTCGGCCGAGGCGTGTCAGACGAAACAAGGTCTCTGACACAGTTGATCCCTTCATTCAAGCGTACTGGCTAAGAAGAGTACTTTGATTCTGCACTTTGAGGTTCGATTACTTCTGGAGAAGCGACCGATGTTCTTCTGATGTTCAACAGTCAAAAGAAATTGCCATCTTTATTAAAAAGCAGAAAAAGTTTTAACAAGTAAATTCATTTTTGTTTTATTTCAAGAATCGTTAATCATGTTAAAATGTAGTTCTGTAAAGCTAAAACAGATAAGAATTACAAACAAAAGCACAAGGGCTCAAATTTTATTGATAAAATGGAGATCAGCCAAACGCGTGATTCCATTGAGTATTTACAAAGTTAGAAAATGGTAATTTACAGGGAAAAGGGCTACGTTGACACATAACGACCACTATCCTTCTACCAACTTTGAATTCGGGACATCCTGAGCTTCTGTCGAAGATGACCTTGACTGGAGTTTTCCTCCGATGAATGATGTAACTGCTGCTGAGGGACTTGCCTCTGTTGAACATAGTTACTTGCCATTATCCCTAATTTTTTCCTGGATTGTACTATGAGATTTCCAATCCATCGGGATGATTTTTCTTCATGTCTCTAACTTTTACCTGGACCGCTCTTTCGGGTTTTCAATCCACCGGGACGTTTTTTTTTTTAGTTTAGGCGAAGTATTTCTTGACTACATCAACATTCGTGGGGTAGGCAAATTCCTCTCCGTCCATGGTTGCAAGTCTCAAGGCGCCGCCTGAAAAAGCTTTCGTGACCACATAGGGGCCATCATAATTTGGAGTCCACTTGCCCCGAGAATCAGTGAGAAATGATTGTATCTTCTTGAGCACGAGGTCTCCTTTTCTGAAGACGCGAGGTCGGACCTTTTTGTCGAACGCCTTCTTCATTCTCTGTTGATACAGCTGACCATGGCATAGTGCCGTGATTCGCTTTTCTTCGATCAAATTCAGTTCGTCGTGTAGGCTTTGACACCATTAAGCTTTGGTGAGCTTAGCTTCCATCAATACTCAGGTTGATGGGATCTCTACTTCTATGGGGAGCACTGCTTCCATGCCATACACTAGAGAGAAAGGGGTAGCCCCTGTTGAAGTGCGGACAGATGTGCGATAACCGTGAAGAGCAAAGGGTAGCATCTCGTGCCAGTCTTTATAGGTTACAACCATCTTTTGAATGATCCTCATGATGTTCTTATTGGCCGCTTCTACCGCTCCGTTCATCTTGGGTCGGTAGGGAGATGAGTTATGATGTTCAATCTTGAACTCTGCGCACAACTCCTTCATCATCTTGTTGTTCAAGTTAGATCCATTGTTAGTAATGATCTCGCTTGGAACACCATAACGGCAGATGATATTGTTTTTGATAAATCGGAACACCACTTGTCGGGTTACATTAGCGTACGACGCTGCTTCGACCCACTTGGTGAAGTAGTCAATGGCTACTAGGATGAACCGATGTCCGTTTGAAGCCTTAGGTTCGATCAAGCCAATCATGTCGATTCCCCATATGGAAAAAGGCCACGGGGAAGAGAGAACTTTGAGATTGGATGACGATACATGAATTTTGTCTGAGTATATCTGCTGACACTTGTGACACCTCCTCATGTACTTGTAGCAGTCGGATTCCATGGTCAACCAGTAATACCCTGCTCTCATAATTTTTCTCGCCATTGTGTGTCCGTTGGCATGAGTGCCAAAGGATCCCTCATGAATTTCTTTCATAAGCATGTCTGCTTCTGGTCTGTCTACGCATCGGAACAAGTCCAAGTCAAAATTCCTCTTATAGAGTGTATCACCGCTCAAGAAGAAGTTTCCAGCTAGTCTTCTGAGGGTTTTCCTGTCCTTCCTTAGTGCCCCCGGTGGGTAATCTTGTTTCTGAAGGAAGCATTTGATATCGTGATACCAAGGTTTGTTGTCTATGAATGCTTCAATCGTGAAGATGTAAGCGGGCCGTTCAAGGCGCATTATGTCGATCTTAGGTATGTCATTCCATTGACCTACACTAATCATGGAAGAGAGAGTGGCTAATGCATCAGCCAGGTGATTCTCCTCACGAGGGATGTGATGAAACTCAACTCTGTTGAAGAAGGGTAGCAACCTTCTCGCGTAGTCTTTTAAGGAATCAACCCTGATTGGTATGTGTTCCAATCTCCTTTAATCTGATTGATGACCAAAGCAGAGTCGCCATTACGTCCAAGTTTTTGATCCTTAAATCAATTGCTTCTTCGAGACCCATAATACAAGCTTCATGTTCGGCCTTGTTGTTCGTACATTTGAATGTAAGTCTGGCAGTGAAAGGAATGTGGGTACCCTGAGGGGTAACAATGATTTCCCCAATTCCGTTTCCATAATGATTAACTGCTCCGTCAAAGACAAGTCCCCATTGGGAACCTGGTTCTGGCCCTTCACTGGGTAACGGTTCATCGCAATCTTTCATTTTTAAATACATGACATCTTCGTCTGGGAAGTCAAACCCGATTGATTCTTGATCGTCAATCGGTTGATGAGCCAAATGATCGGCTAAAATACTTCCTTTAACGGATTTCTGAGCGTGGTACTCTATGTCATATTCTGATAACAGCATCTACCAACGGGCAATCCTTCCCGTGAGAGCTAGTTTTTCGAAGACGTACTTGATTGGATCCATTTCGGAGATTAACCAAGTAGTATGACGAATCATGTATTGGCGAAGACGTTTGGCTGCCCAAGCCAAAGCGCAACAAGTTTTCTCGAGCATCGTGTACCGAGTTTCGCAATCGGTGAATTTCTTGCTCAAATAGTACATGGCAGACTCTTTCTGTTTGGTTTCGTCTTGTTGGCCAAGTACACACCCCATTGAGTCTTCCAAGACTGTGAGGTAGATGATCAGTGGTCTTCCTTCCACTGGAGGTGATAGAATCAGAGGATTCAACAGATATTCCTAGATACTGTCGAAGGCGGTTTGACAATCTTCTGTCCAAACGCAATCCTGGTTCTTTTTGAGTAACTTGAAAATCGGCGCACATGTCGCGGTCATAAGGAATATGAATATGGAGATGTAGTTCAAACGTCCTAGGAATCCCCTGACTTGTTTTTCAGTTTTCGGAGAAGGCATTTCTTGAATGGCCTTGACCTTGTCAGGATCAACCTCAATTCCTTTCTGGCTGACGATGAACCCTAGTAATTTCCCTGAACGGACACCGAAGGTGCACTTGTTGGGATTCAAGCGGAGTTTGTACTTTCGCAAATGCTCGAATAGTTTTGGCAGGCGGGTCACATGCTCCTCTTCTGTCTTAGATTTTGCAATCATATCATCGACACATACCTCGATCTCTTTGTGTATCATGTCATGAAATAGAGTAGTCATGGCCCTTTGATAGGTTGCCCCAACGTTCTTCAAACCGAATGGCATTACCTTGTAACAAAAGGTACCCTATGGGGTGATGAACGAAGTTTTCTCCATGTCTTTCGGCGCCATTTTGATCTGATTATAGCCCGAGAATCCATCCATGAAGGAGAAAACTTTGAACATTGTTGTACTGTCTACCAGCATGTCAATGTGTGGTAAAGGAAAGTCGTCCTTTGGACTAGCCTTGTTCAGATCTCGGTAGTCAACACACATTCTGACCTTTCCATCCTTTTTCGGAACGGGTACGATATTGTCTAACCATTGAGGATATTCTGACGTGGCAAGGAAACCCGCATCAATCTGTTTCTGCACCTCCTCTTTGATTTTGATGGCCATGTCCGGGTGAGTCCGTCTCAACCTCTGTTTTACTGGCGGACATTCCGATCTCAACGGTAGATGATGTTCCACGATGCTGGTATCCAACCCTGGCATATCCTGATAGGACCAAGCGAATACATCGGGGAATTCTTTGAGAAGCTTTATCAAACTCTCTTTGGCAGTTGGATTGAGAAGTGCCCAAATCCTGATTTCTTTTCTCTCTTGTTCTGAACCCAAGTTTACCGTTTCCAACGGTTCTTTGTAAGGTTCAATGGACCTTTCCTCTTGTCTGAGTAGTCGGGAGATCTCTTCTGGAATTTCTTCGTCATTTTCTTCTCCAGCCTCGAATATCGGGAACTCAAAGTTGGGAGAAGGCAACGGATCGTATGTTTCAACGGGGTTTAAAACAAGCAATCTGCATGACGTGATGATTCGTGTTTAGAAGAGATAGAGAAAATACGAGTGTGTGCAGTGTTTTATTTTACTGCTTGTTTTTATTATTGAATTGTTTTTTTAGGATTACCATTTTCTGAAAAAGCAAAAAGAGAAAACAGCGATTAATGCGGAAATTACAGAACGACATTATTTTATTAATGAACAAGTCGATTCTTGAAACTACAACCCTATAAAACAAAACTCTGTCACTTTGGGCTAAGCGAAGTGGGAAAATTTACAGAAAGCGAGCCCTATCAAAACATCTGTTTCACCTGGGCAGGGTGAAAGGTTAAAGATGGCAATTACTTTGACTAACGAACGACCTTCGGAGCATCAACAGCAACCCATTGGCGGCGAACTCCTCGGTGAATCACAAAGTCTGGCACCTTCCTTGATTTGTCTTCAGAAATGAAACTGATTTCTGGTGGAGCAGGATCATTGGAATCTGTCTCCTAGGCAGAATTGTCATAGGAGAATTCCTCAGTTGTATTTTGCATAGTATTTGTGCTCTCAGTTGTATCTTCCCATCCAGTAGGCTGGATATCTTCGAGCCTGATACGAGAGCTTTCGGGAGCGGTGTACCAAGGTGTCCCAAACTTCTTTGGAACTAGAGGAGTCATCTCTCTCGATGACGTTGACCTCGGGAAAAGCATAGTTGATGAATTCAAGTCCTGCAAACGTTGCAAATTCATCTTCATGTTGAGTAGTTTCTGAATGACCTGAGTGTTGATCCCATGACATGGTGGGGACACAGGTATTCTGTTCAATGATTGTCAGCTGATTTTCATTGTTCGGCTGACTCTTTTGCCCTAAGTTTCCTGGGTAGGGCTGCCACATTGGCAGACCATCCATTGGGCTATAGTAGGTGTAGTCAAAATTGTCTTTCATCAGAGTGTCCTCCTCTAATGAGTTTGGCGGAGCACGACATCCTTCTGGATCACAACCTCCATAGATCATTTCGACATCTGACCGTGGTATAAATCTCGGACTCTGTGCGGGATATCAAAATGGTATAGGCACCTCTTCCTGAGACATATAACCGTCCCCGTTAAGGTAGGACTTCCATTCTTCATCTGTGTCAGAGGGATCTTCCTCATTGATAGCATGTACTGCTTGAGACACTGGGTGAAGGAATCCTCCATTGTGGAAGAAGTTTTGAAGGGGATGAAGATTTTCATCGTTGGCAGCTGTCTGGGTACAGGTTGCAGAAAAACCAAGACCCTTCTTTGTTGTATTGCCAGTAGGAATGACAAGCTGTCCCCATCCTGTCGTATTGGTACTCTCGACCGCTTTGATAGCATCGTTGTATGAAGAAATGGAAGTTCCTTCTTTGAACTGATTGTTCTTGCTCACCGACAGTGCTTGGAACTGAGTTCCAATAACCTCCTCGGGTTCTATACCAGCAGATGATGACAAGTTACTCACCAGCAAGGCCTGCTCCCCCCAGACTATGATGAGTTGGCCGTTCTGGACGAACTTTAGCTTTTGGTGGAGGGTGGAAGTAACCTCCCCAGCCTGATGTATCCAAGGTATTCCTAATAAACAACTGTACATTGCCCGGATGTCCATGACCTGGAAAGTGACTTGGAAAGTATGAGGACCGATAGTTATAGGAAGATCAACTTCACCGATAACTGTTTTTCTGGATCCGTCGAACGCTTTGACGACGACCTCGCTGATTCTCATCGGAGGGCCTTTGAATGATAATTGCATCAAAGTGGACTTCGGCATAACATTCAGGGCTGACCCTGTGTCTACCAGTACGCTGGCTAAAGCATCGTCCTGGCAGTTAACTGTGATATTGAGCGCCATGTTATGACGACGACCCTCTTCAGGTAATTCCTCATCACTAAATCCCAAATTGTTGCAGGAAGTGATGTTAGAGACAATACTATCAAACTGTCTAATCGTTACATCCTGTTCCACAAAAGCTTGCTCCAAGACTTTCTGTAGAGCCTCCCTGTGGGCTTCTGAACTGAGTAATAATGATAATACCGAGATCTTTGAAGGAGTTTGTAACAGTTGATCAATAATGTTGTATTCACTCCTTTGGATGAGATTCAGCATCTCATCATTATTTTTCGAAAGGTCGGGATTACTGGATTGACCGACTGGTAGATCAGGAGTTTTCGTCTGAAGTTCCTTTCCTTTGTTAGCTTCCCCAACCCCTCGGTTGAAGATTCTACCACTCAGTGTTACACAACTAATGTCTGCAATATTCACAACGGAGGGTAATTGAATTTCTTTTCCATTTTCAATTGTCGTTGCACCGTATTTGAAAGGGATTGCCTTAGCTGATTCATACGGTAGTGGTCTTGGTAGATAGATGACTACGGGAGCCCTATGATTTTTCTGACCATCGTAAGTAATCTCGATCCGTTCCCGGTTGGGAACTTTAGATTCGTCAAGTAGAGGGATGATGGCAAAAACATCCCTGGTCCTGTGATGACCAGGGATCGTGACAACATCCTCAACTTGATCGACAAGGTAGTTCGGCGTCCAGTTGATGGGTCTAGAACCCGGATATGGACGAATCTCTCCACAATCCACCTGACCCTGAAGAGCTGCTCTCACAAGGTAACACCCTTGGTTACTTTCCGAACAGACGCTACAACGGTCATAAGTGTGTGGTGGCACCTGGCCACGCCCACTTTGAATACAATGTAACCTCACTAGGTTAGCTTCCACAGATCGGACATCCTGACTCTGACGCCGAGTGGGGTTTCTGTTATTGATACTAATTTGCTGAGTATCTTCATCCATATAAATTGGCATCCACCAGTGATTTAACAAGTGCTGAAGTGCCTCCTGGACAAGGGTACAACCTCGATCGTTTTCGCAACCCGCTTTACAGCTTTGATAGTCATGTGATATTAAGAATCTGAGTCAGACCTGCTCAGCATGTAACTCTATCAGGTTGGTATTCATCACGCGAATATCGAAGATCTGAACCATGTTGATATGATAAGGGTTCCTATCATGGTAGTCTTGGATCCATCCAAGATCCATCTGACGCTGGAGGACCTCTTATATGAAAGAGCATCCCTGTTTGTTTACCGAGCAAGTCAGACAAGAACTGTAATCATGCCGCGGCAGATTATGATATTGGCTTTGCCTTGTGTGCATCGCCACCAGGTTGGCATTCATCGCACGGATGTCGTGGTTTTGAATGACGTTTGAATTCATGTAGACCATGTTAACTCCACGAACTCGGTGCTCTTGGATCCATCCGAGATCCATTTGTTCCTGTAGGGCCGCTTGCACCACAGAACATCCTTGGTTGTCTTTAGAGCAGATATCACATTGGTGATAATTATGAGGTGGCACATGGCCATATCCACTATGTTTACAATGCATATTGACCAGATTGGTTTTCAACAAGAGTACATCGTGAATTTGATGGACATCGTTAGTCTCTCTTTCTATCAAATTGACTGCAGCCTTCTCATGTTGAGGCAGCGGGTTCGTGAGAACATTAGGATTTGTATCCTTGAAGGATAAGACCCCGCTCCTAACAAGTTTTTGCACGCCGGACTTGAAATTGAGACAATTCTCAATGTTATGCCCTGGACCTCCTTGATGATAAGGGCAAGTTTGATCCACCTTAAACCAGAAAGGCAGATTTTCCGGTACTGTAAGAGGAGATTTAGTTTGAATGTGCCCCTTAGCCAGTAGTAATGGAAACAGCTCTGCGTACGACACGGGTATAGGATCAAATCCTGGTGGCCGTGTTGTATGGTTATTGTTATATGGAGGACGAGCCTGCTGAAGAGGCTGTTGTGTCCTTTGCTGATCAGGTTGGCTCTGCGCAACCTGAGGTTGATACGTAGGCGCGGTGCTGATAGCAGGAGTTACAGCTGCTACTGGTTGATAACGTCGCCTTTGCTTTCCGAGAGAGATATTCCCAATATCTTGCTCTTTTTTCTTAGGGAGAGCATTACCGTATTTTTTAGTATCGCTCGTCGATCCAGTGTCTTTTACCAAACGTCCTTCTCGGACGGCTTCCTCAAGACGTACGCCCATGCCCACCATCTCGGTGAAATCATTGGGTGCACTGGCAACCATTCGGTCATAGTAAAATGAGCTTAAGGTTTTTAAGAAGATCTTTTTCATCTCTATTTCCTCAAGAGGTAGACAAATTTGAGCGGCAATCTCACGCCACCTTTGAGCATACTCCTTAAAGGTTTCCTTGTCCTTTTGCGACATCGATCTGAGTTGATCTCTGTCGGGTGCCATGTCCAAATTGTATTTGTATTGTTGGACGATGGCAGTGCCAAGATCTCTGAATGTGCTGATCGTGGCATGGTTAAAACCCATGTACCATTTGAGCGCGGCACTGGTTAAACTATCTTGGAAGTAGTGAATCAGTAGGTCCTGATTCTCCGTCTGAGCTGACATCCGCCGAGCGTACATCACCAGATGGCTTTGAGGGCAAGAGTTACCCTTGTATTTTTCAAAGTCGGGCACTTGAAATTTGTGCAGAACTTTTACATTGGGGACCAAGCAGAGGTCTGCGGCGTCCTTTCCAAATAAATCCTGACCGCGAATGGCTTGCAGCTCCTTCTGCATTTCCAGAAACTGCTCTTGGAATTCATCCATTCTGTCGAACATGGTTTCCTTTTTACCAGAAGGTATCTGTGGAATCTGTCCTTCCGGGACAGTGTGCACCACAGGGGGTGGTACTGTGACTACGGCAGTGAGTCTTGGCATTTCCCGAAGTTTGTACCCTTCAGGAGTCTTCAGTATGCCCCTGGCATCTTCGCTTTCCCGAAGTTTGTAACCTTCAGGCCCAGCGGCTTCAGTTGTGAATCCCTGATCTTCAGTGATCGGCGGAACATATCCTTCCGGGATATAGTTAACACGCATTCCCCAAGGACGATCTTTCGGTACTTGATACCTAGGATCATACTTCTCCACTATGGGCGTTGAGGTGATCTCTGAGTTCACAGTTCTTTGTAGCTGAGCTTCTGCCATGGTTTGCATGTCGTTACGAAGCTTTCTCATATCCTCTCTCAGAGCGTCGATCTCTTCTTTCAACTTTTTTTTTCTTCCTCAAGATCATCCATCTTTTTCGGACGATTGGCCCGAGTATTATACGAATGAGACAGTTTGACTCTAGAATCGAGACACAAACATGAGATTTGTAGGGAAGAAGAATACGCGATGTGAGAATGATGAATGCAATGATTATATTAATTGTTTTTTTTTGTTTAATCAAAATAAAATTCGACAATTAGATTGCAAATATCAAACGGTGGAGAAACCCCTTTTTATTGAAATTCAAAGGATTACAGAAATGGAAATACAATAGATTACAAGGTGCAGAAACAGAAACCTAAGCTAATGGGTCCCGAGAGAACTCGAGTGCTGATTCTGGTACTTTCCTTTTCTTTGACCGGGGCTCTTGGGCCGTTGTCGGGTTGTTATTCCTTTGCCAAGTGAAAGGAGCGAGCAGATTCCTTTGGTCATCTTGATTCTCTACAGCATGTTGCTCCAAAATTTCAATCAGAGCATCTTTCTCTTTCAGTAGTTGATGTATTTTGATGCACTCTATGTCGAGGGTGCGGTACTTGTTCTTCCAAGACCTCCTCTCCCGTTGAACTTTGTTGAGAGTAACCTGAAGCTTTTCAGTTTCTGTCATGAAGTACATGACAGATTCCCTCAGCGGAAGAATTCCGTAACGAGGATAAGGCATTTTTAGCTTGAGAGCTCTAGTTTGTACCCAATGGAGATAAGGCTCCATCAAGACACAGTCCGGTTTTCCCAGAGACTCTCGTCCTTTCTTATGAACGTGTTTCTAAGCGTGCACTATTTCCATCTTTAGTGCTCTGTCATTTTCTCCTTCCTTGAAGAAAAGACCTTCCAGATGAACACCCCGTGGGACGTGTCTCATCGGGTATCCAAATTGACGACGAACGAGAATTGGATGGTAATTGATTCCTCCCTTAGTTCCTATAAGGGGTACGTTGGGGAAGTTTCCACAACGATCAATGATCTTGATTCCATCATAAATCCTAATGCACCAATCTATGTCAGAGTTGGTGATAGACATGATCTTCTACGACCAGCGTAAGGCACTCTTGCAATCCCAAAAAGCAGCAGACTTGGGCAAGTGAGAGATAAACCATTTGTAAAGCAAAGGTACACAGTATGTGATCTCTCCTCCGCTGTACAAATTTCCCAAATGTACAGAATGATACGCATCTGCGAGCAAAGTCGGCACTGGGTTTTCAATGAGAAAAACCTTAATGGCATTGATATCGACGAAGTTATTGATGTTGGGAAAAAAAATAACCCGTAGGTGAGCAAGACAAAGACGCTTTCAAAAGCAGTCACGTTCCCTATACTAGCGAAGTACAGAGCCTTCTTTGTCAAGAACTAGGCTGGCAAACCTTGGATGCCACCCTTAGTGGTTAGGTGAGTCCTAACCTCAGACTCGTCCAAATGAATTGCTCTTGCAATGGTCTGATTCTTTGAAGTTTCTTCTAGTCCAGAAAATGGAGCTCGATCAGTGATGTGTAAATCAATTAGATGAGAATACTCCTCCAGCGTTGGTGCAAGCTGGTAATCCGGGAATGTGAAACAGTGATAAACTGGATCATAAAACTGAATGAGCACATCCATGATTCCCTCAATCACATGGACTCTTAACAGTGGTAGCAAACCTCCGTGCTTGGCTCTGAAAGCCTCAGGGTCAGTGATCATCCTCGTTAACCTTCTCAAATCCTCTAGCTTTGGAACCTTGAAGGTATACCTATGGGTTCTCCTTCTACCGAAATCCATTAGCGTAATCCTTTTCTCTGATATTTGCAATCACAGTCTTAGTTTAATTTGAAAAACAGAAAGACTAGAAGAGAAATTTTTTTTGAATGTTTTAATGTTTTTTAGATGAATGCATGAATACAGCACACAAAAACATAGAAAAACATGGGGTCAAAGGGTCGTTGTCATGAAGTCAAGGCTCTACCCATCCCCAAAGGTTTATATTAAGGTGATTTTTGTACCTGTACTCATTATCATCAGCTCCTCCCAGGAAAGCAAAACAACAAGCGGATCGCCAGCGAGTTGTAGAGCAATCTTAGAGTAAGTGCCATTCACCGAGAATAGATCACCAGCCTCAAATGAGGGTAGTATCACGTAACAACTATTTCCGATAGTTTTCGCACTACAAAAAGGTTTGGCTCCTCAGCTTCTCAGACATCACAATCGGCCCATTGTCTAGGTGAGAGAATGGGTTGCATTGGTCAGCCTCCACTGAGGTTGATGGTCGACCTCGTCGCCATCACTTATCTTAAGTGTATACTCAATCTTTTCACATGCGGCATCACACGCATTCCCATTAGCAGAAAAATAAACACGTATAGCAATTAGGAAAAGTAGTATATATATTTGTCCTAATCATCCTAGACCTTTAAAGCTATGAATCCTAAGTTCCTGACAGAAAATGGGTTCCCCGGCGGAATTACCATCCTGTGGTTTCGTTCCAAATTAACGGCGTTTTGACCTAAGATCCTAATGACGTCAAGGTTTCTATCTAGGGGACAAAAAAAAGAACAAGATCCCTAAAGAGACCTGTAATTCTCCCCAGCAGAGTCGCCATTTTTCTGTAGCGAGTGATTTTTGGATGTGGTTACGAAGCACGATCGCTCTGGTACTACAACTTGATTCATTTTTTATCCTATTAAAGCTGATGAAGGAAAGGAAGTAGATGTCTCCAATTAACCCTGCTTGCATACTGAGATTAAACAGTCAAAACTGTTGGTTTACAGATGCTACAAAGATTCGGGGTTTCTCCTAGATTATTTTGTTGACGAAGGGTGCTTTAGGCTATCGATTAGGATGTTAGGACGAATGTATGAAAGTATGGGATTTTTTTTAGTGTGCTCGCTAAGATTTTTTCTTTCAAACTTATGCCTACGTATTCCCGTTTACGAAAACAGGGAAATCAGAGCGATCGTAGTTCCTCCTATTCTATGGGAGGAAATGGGTGTTTTTGGTGTCTTGTTCAAAGCCCAAGACATGAAGCGAAAGGTAGTTGGTATCTTGTTCAAAGCCTAAGATATGAAGCTAAAGGTGATTTGTATCTTGTTCAAAGCCCAAGATGTGAAGCTGAAAGGGTGTTGACTTTAGAGAGAATTTGTCATCTCTAAAGAAGGGGGTTGTATGTCACAACTGTTTATAAAGGAGAATCACTTTAACTGGGATGTGTGAATCCGGCAATGCAATAATTTCCTTTATAGGGGATTTTAACCTGAAGGAGAAGACTTTAACTCAGTGTAGAGCAATGCTATCTTTCCTTAGGAATTTCTCATGCTAAAAGAGGGACAGTGGCATGGATGTAGATGATCCAGAGGCTTGCCGCTTACAGCGATTAGATGATGGGGAATGAGTTGTTGATGTTTGTGTACTGTGAACGAGGCACAGCTTGGATGCTAAAAGGTTGATTGGATCAACCAGTGGTTTTCTTATACAAAGCCTAAGAGGAGGCTAATATGTGTCTCGTACAAAGCCCGAGAGAGAGGCTAAAAGGTTTTGACTCAACGAGGGAATCTTTTGGTATCTCGTATAAAGCCCGAGATGAAGGCTATTTGACTCAACAAGAGAGTTTGTGTATCTCGTACAAAGCCCGAGATGGAGGCGAAAGTTTGTTTGGCTCAATAAGAACCTTTTTGTATCTCGTACAAAGCCCGAGATGGAGGCGAAAGGGGTGATTGACTTAACGAGGGAGTCTCTTATGCGTCTCGTACAAAGCCCGAGAGAGAGGCTAAACGTTGTTTGACTCCGCTGGGGAGAATCATTGTATAAAGCCCAAGAGAGAGGTTATTGTAACTGGAGAAGGATCATTATACAAAGCCTAAGAGGAGGCTATGGTTACTGTTTCAGTTGAGTGACAGGTTCAGTATACTAATTTTTAAAGAGAAAATCAGTTCTTATATGAGCAACATTGTACTCAAGGATTTGATTCGAGGATCCGGGTTATTCCTGTTCTTTAAGGAAGTGGGAAATCCAAAGGGCATTGAGACTGTCCGAGTCTACGGGTTTTCTTCCTATTTAACGAAGGGGTCACTTGAGAATGTCTTTGAGACTCAAGGATATTAGACTGTCCATGTCTAGAGTTTCATCTTTTGTACTATGCTTTGAGAAACAGTAGTAGACTCTTTGAAAGTACTGTTTTATGCAGATGACTAATTTATGTTCCTATACCTCTAGGAGGTCGTCGGGACAATTTGTACAAAGCCCAAGAGGAGGCTGGAAACTTTTAAGAAGCCGATCGGTCCTTGTACGAAGCCCAAGAGGAGGCTATCATTCCTGGAGGAAGAGATCATTATACGAAGCCTAAAAGGAGGCTTTGAATACTTCTAAGAAGCCGAGAGGTCCTTGTACTAAGCCCAAGAGGAGGCGGGGTTGCTTTTAGGAAGCCTGTGGGTCCTTGTATGATGCCTAAGAGGAGGCCGATGCTTTTAAGAAGCCCGTGGGTCCCCAAACCCCGAGAAATTCAAGGCAAGCTATTCACAAGGAATAGATCAAGTCAGGAAAGTTCGAGAATTTGGAAGAAACTCAAAGATGCCATTCACGGAGAGTACATTCATCTCTGGGAGTAGAGTTTCTTGACAATTCCAAATGAGGACAGCCGAAGAGAAGACTGTATCTGGTGATCCTATTGGGGATCTAGTTGTTTATTTCTATGAATAAATGAAACGGCGTCACCTAGTTCTAGACGTAGTTGCCGGGGAAACTCTAAATATCTATACTATTATTACACAGTTGATATGAGTTTATGAAAGAAGACTTACAGTGAAACAGCCCCTCAATACAATTATATGTATATGAAAGTGGTAAATGAAAGCAATAACCACTTACTCGGTTGTAGAGCTTCCATGCTGTTTGGTTAGTTGTTCAACAAAGAAAGATTGAAAACAACAGTATATTCAAAATCAAAGGAGAAAGTGCTTTGAAAAAGAAAGATTTGGGGCTTACAGCTCAAGGAGAGGCCCAGGGTTTTATCAGTGAACGCATTGTTTGAATTTGTACAGAGGGACTTATACAAGTGACTGAGGCCCAAAAAGGTTTTCTGTACAAAGGGATGGGTCTTACACTTTCTCAAGAGGCCCAAAAGGTTTAAAGAAAAAGAGTGGGGCTTATAACAAGAGGGTATGCCCAGTTGACTTTTCGTTAAAAATGGCGATCGCGCCGAGATTTTCTTTTAACGCGAAGGGACTTATACAATAAGTGAGGCCCAAAATGTTTTTGGTTAAAGGGTATTGGGTCTTACACTCTATTAGAGGCCCAAAAATTTTGAATGGGTCTTACTACTCGAGGATAGGCCCAGTTGGTTATTTTTCAAAAGGCGACGATTGCGCCGTTTGTTTTTTGACGGTATCGGGACTTATACAATACACTGTGGCCCAAAAATGATTTGGTCAAAAAAAGTATTGGGTCTTACACTCTATTAGAGGCCCAAAGTGTTTTGAAAATGATTTATGAGGGTTGAATTAATCCAAAAACCCTAATTTGTTTTCAAAAATGTGCTTTAATTGAATAAAAATTCAATTAAAATGATCAAAATTGTTTAACATAGGAAAAACAAATTGTGATCTTGGATTAATGCTTCAAAAATTAAGTATTGACCTACAAAATAATTAGAAAGCATTAAAAGTTGCAAAATCAAGGTGGAAAAAATATTTTAAATGTCAAAAACAATTAAAACATTAATTCTTTGCAAAAATATCAATTATACAAAATAAATAATATTTTTGGGATTTTTTGGGAAAATAAAATATTTTAACATTTTTGTGAATTATTAAAAAAGGAATCAACTCAAAATCATTAAAACTCAGAGAGAAATTAATTTTTGAATCAATTAAATAAAATCACAAAATTCAAATATTTGAATTTTCCAAAAATGGCGCCAAGAACACGCGCGTGTTCTGGGTTTGCCCAGATTTGCATTTTCTCTCCAATCTCACTGAATACTTAATCATATCATGCAATCCACATACCAATCAACTCGTTTCAACCTCACGATCATGTCTATGGTATTTAATTTCATTTAAATTAAACATATAACAAGAAATCACGAAAAATCCTCAAGAACCCTAATTTTTGCATGAAGGCTAGGATTTTTGATACACGATTCAAACAATGCAATTAATTGAGGGGAAACATTCCATGCATGATTATGAACATATGGCCAAATTATTGTGCAGCAAAAATTGCATGGATCATAGAGTTAGAAGAGCTCATGCTTACCACTTGCAGCTGGTGATCGTGATTTGTGTTGGAGGTGTTACAACTAGGTTCCAATGATCTGGATAGCTTCCCTAGGTGCCATGGAGTGTGTATGAATGCTTGGAATGGATTGAAATGGTTTGGAGCTGAAGATGGTACCTCAACTGCAAAACTGTCAAGAACTTGAGCAATTGGCTGGTGATTTTGTGAAATCAGTGTTCCAGTTGTTGTTTAAGTGTTTGATCAGCTCATATGTGATGTATATGAGGTGTGTGTGTGATTGGTTTGATTGGAAAAGCTCTCAAACTCAAAACCCGATAGTGACTTGCCTTAGAAGGAAAAATTGGAGTGAAAGAAGAGATTTTTAGGAAAGCATCTGTTTGATGGCTTTGGTGTACTCAAACTGATCACAATTGAGCTCTATTTATAGTAGAGCAAGTTTGTTTTGCAAGGAATAGTGAATGGCAACTGCTGAGTAGGTTTGGCCAATGTTGGCAAATGAAAATCCAAGTCTCCTCTAGCCATTGACTAGAGGTTAGGGCACAGGCTGCTGGTTCCCTTGGTCTTGGATAAGTCTTGACTGAATTCAGTTGAGAATGGCTCAGTCCATGCCACCTTGATGCTTCCATTGAATGCTCCAATCCAAAATTGGAGTCTTGTCCCTATTTTGGCAATTCTAGGTTCAACATGCTATTTCTTGTTCCAAAGACTTTGGAGGCTTGGCTCAGTGATTGTCCCCTTTAGATTCAATCCTCAGAGGTGTCCAAGTGGATAGGAGCATTTGGATTTGGATGATTTTGGCAAATCGAGCAAAAATGCAAAATCTGCCTTGCCTTGACAGATTTCAACAAGGCAACTTGCCAATGTTATATCTCATGACTCAAATTGAATTTGGTAATGTTCTTGGTCATTTTGGAAAGCCCTTACATGATACAACAACTGTTTGAACATGTTTGGTTTTGATCTCTTTTGAATCCAAGTGAAAAATCCCCCTACATTTGGCAAAAAGTAGGGTAAAATTTGACTTAGTGAAATTTTCACTAAGTGTTGGAACAAAGTGACTTTTCTTGATTTTGATCACTCCATAAATCAAAATCCATGAGGAATTTGGACATAGGTCAGTATGAAGCTTTTGTAGAGGGCAATGAGATCTACAAATCAAGCTTTGAATGGGGAACAATGGCCTTGTGGTTTAGGAGTTATGGTCCTCCAAAGTTGGCACATTAGTGTCACTTTTTCCATAACTTAGAAATTTTTCTAAGTTTTTATGGTTACCCCTTTTACAAGTTATCCCACTTTCTTTGATTTTTCTTGATGAATGATGATTCAAATCATACATTAACATCATTTTAGGGTTAAAATTTCATTTTGGTGAAAAATCTCAAAAGTCAAAGTTGACTTTTGTGCACAGTTGACTTTTTATCAGATGAATTCCAAACTGTGCAATTCTTCATGAAATCATGTCCTTGACCTAAATCAAACTTGATGGACATGTTCCATGGGTGCCATAGGATATATTGAATCATGTCTTAGGGCTTGGGAGCATGTCCTGGTCAAAAGTCAAAGTTACAGTTGACTTTCCTCGCGAAACCCTAATTGTGGTGCAGATGAAATTGAGACTTGTTGCTCAAGCTTCTTGGATTAATCCATTGTTCCAAATGGATCAATATAGTTCATTAGAGACCCTCAAACCCTCTCTTGAGGTCTTGGCTCATGATTTGTCCCAAAAGTCAACTTAGGGGTGAATTAGGTCAAGAAACCCTAATTCTTGATTTTTGATGTATGCATCCCTTGAGGCCAAATTGACTTGATGATTGGGTCCATGAGGTTCCATGGAGTATATTAGGTTATGTTTTGGATCACTGGCTTGTGCCCATATGAAAAATTTCCATTTGGAGGCCCTGGTCGACCAAAACCCTAATTTGGTGACACTGTCGATCTTGAGACTTGATCCACCTAGAAGGGAGCAGCCTTGTGCTTGATCCTTGAAGTGGGAGTCCTTTTGATCCATTGTGGATGTTAGACAAGTTGAAGATCATGTCATTCCTTGATTGAACCTCTGTCTAAGGCTCTGAGAGGGCTTGAAACCCTAATTTTGACTGTAGTGGATGCTCACTCATCTTTGGGGAGACTGATGAAGTATGATGGTTCCTCCATATTGTGATGATGATTTGCACAATGATGGGAAATCTAAGTGGTCAAAATTTGGGGTATGACAGTTATCGGTGATAATGGGGACGACAGGTTCTTGGCGGGCATCATCGTTCCTATTGGAGGCCATGATGATCGAATGAGGTTTGGAGAGATCTTTGGTCTTTTGGGTAAAAGATGAGGAATCTTGAATCAAAAAGACGGGGGAGCAGAGTTCCCACAGATGGCGCCACTGATCGGAAGTGTAAAACGAGTGAGAGGGACATCCCCAACCGTCATATTGTGCCCAACGTCTAGTTTCTACCCAACGGCTAGTTTCTGCCCAACGACTAGGTTCTGGCTATTGGGTCTGGCCAAGAGCTGGACTGGATTGGGTCTTGCCTACTGTGGGCCAAGCGCCTGCCCAGTCCAGAACAAAAACTATATTTAAGGTTTTATTTTTAAGAATATACTAAATCACTTAATAAATAAATTATTAAATATACTACTTTATACTGAATCATTTAAGATTATATTGAATTACTTAATCAATGAAATATTCAATAATAATAATAATAATAATAATAATAATAATAATAATAATAACAATAATAATAATAATAATAATAATAATAATAATAATAATAATACTTTCTCTAGTCATTATTAACAACAAAATTTGAACAGCACGACCTGATAACTTCACTCTTATCTAATGGTTTGTTTCTCATTATTAGTATTATTTTCTCTACTAAGTGACTATGACATGACTATTAACTTTATCACATCCATATTTATTGAATACTCGAATCTTTCTTCAAACTATTGTCATGATATTGCCATGCTTTGCACTTACTACCTACGGTGTACTTCTATCAATACTTCTCTGTGGCGGGGAAATTTGTGAGTGTAAGCTATTGATTAACTTAACTAAAAAATGCAAGATTCGCCACCGCACTTTTATTTTATCCATAAGGAAAGGAAAAAGAGCGAAAAAAACCTAAATAAGTTCTAAAACAAGAACAAATAAACAGAGACTGGGTAAGGGGGTTAGTTACGCTAAGGGAATGTGTTAGCACCCAAAATGTCTATAGTACTCTATAGGAACCCTTTGAAATATCTACGCTTTTTGGTTTGAAAAGGTTTGTTTGAAATGAGATTGAGGATATGAGAAGAGAAATATTTTTTAAGATTTTACTGTTTGGAGAGACTTATCGCCTCATGTCTACGTACCCACAAAGTGAAATATAGGATTAAAACCTCGTAGTTCGTGGTACGAATAACAAAAATTGTTGGTTATGATTCATTTTATCTTGAAAAGACAACTGTCATTCTCAAGAGAGAATGCTCAACTAATTACCCAATGGTATGTGGGAGAGGCATTTGCATCACTTTAAGATGGAGGATTTGCTTGGATAAAAGATCAACAAGACTAATCACATCAACATCATAGTGGAAAATGACCATACTTTACACAAAATACCATGGTTAGGAGTTTTACATTTCATCAAAGAAAATGACTCATGTCTAATCTTTTTGAAAAGTTTAAAAGAAAAAGTGCACAAAAGCACAAAAAAGTTTAAATAAGGTGAAGTATTTTTTATGTCTTTTTGAAATGGTCAAAGTATGATTAACATTGATTGACATTTATTAAAGAAAGCAAAGTTTGAAAATCACTTGACCAAAGTCAAGGCTTTTATTATGAAAGCGGTTTAATTTTTGGGAACAAGAAAGTTTTGAAAAAGAGAGGAGATTTTGAAAATTGAAGAAGGGGTGGAGAAGAAGTGGCTATCCTATTGCATAAAGATAAAAGCTAAGGATAAGAACAATCTAACCACACAAGCAAGCTCCATAACATAAGCATTCATTCCTTTAGATTAGGCCTTGATCAAGATAAGTCTTCAAAAGAGAACTCCAAGTACCCAAAATCCAAGGTTTTCCATCACAAACTTCCAAGCATAGGTCAAGATCCTAGTTCTCAGTCCAAAGTTCCATGTCCAATGCAAAGGATAGTAACCATATTCCACCATTAAGAGAACAAGTTTTTTTACGGGTTTAATCCTTTATTAATGTTTTTGGGTCCAAATGGACAAAATAAAAAGAGCATAAACATAAACAAATGGTCCAAGTGGACAAATTAAAAATAGCGGAAACATAAACAAATAATATGGTATGATATGATGACGTAAAGCATAAAAATAAAGAGATATGGGAGCAAGAAAGAAACATAAACATAGAACAATTAATATAACAATATAGAGCGAAAATGATCCAAAATGAGAGAACATGTTTTGTTGTGTTTTTGGAAATGCTCGACTAGACATCCATGAGAATGAAAACATGGTCTCATACATTACCATGGGGAGGTCTCCAATTCGGATAAAATCAACGAGTATGCCAACTAACCCCCACGGGTAACAAGAGAAATCCAATCTATTTCAAAGTACTCCATGGAAGAATAGGAGACTGATAATTCGCTTACAAATCACAACGGTTTTCCAATTTCGAGACAATTTAGCGCTATGTTAAGTAATCGTAATCGAACTTATATAGAAGCCACAACTATCTGAGGCCGGTCAATAACAAAGTTAGTGCTAATTCATGCTAGAGAAGTGATATGTAGATTACTTTCCGAAAGCAAAACCGCAAGAAAAGAAAATGGGTAAAGATCTCATCTTCATCAAGAACTTAAAATAAGTTTCAATGATATCAAAAATTTTCATTGATCAAAAGAAAAAGAAGAAGAAGGGAGGGGAAAGCCAAATTGAATTACAATTCTAAAATCATTCCATCTTTAAGTTCAACCACTCATCTTGGTGGATTAAAGCACTAAGCATATCATTAACTCAAAGCACCTAAAATGAATTGAACAATTCACTTTAAAGATAGATTTGAATTAGTGAATGTTTATCCAACTTCATCTACACCCTAAGTCCATTATAGGACCTTTAAAATTGCAAACCAAGGCAAAGATCAAAAGGAAATGGAATAAGAAGAGAAAGGAACCAAAACAGTCCCAAAACAGAACCAAAAACACAAATCTGCTACTGGTTAATCGATTAACCATTTGCATGTACAAATGTGTTAATCGATTAACACTGCTATGACAGCAAAAAATTTTGAAAAAATTTCAGCATCCATGATCCAACCATTTCTTCAAACACCTCAAGATCATGAATGTAAATTAGCACGAAAATTCAAGTAAAACAACAGCAAATAACACCAATGAAACAAAATTTGCAAGATCCAAAGATCAAGCAACAAGAATCAACAATAGATCACATTGTGGAAGATGGATCAAGCACAACAATGATGGAACAAATGAATTACCACTTCAAATCAGAAAATGCTTTAAATAAACTTCAAGAACCACACTCCAAAGCCTTGATCTACAAAAATTGATGATGACAAAGTTTTGGATGGTGGTTTAACTCAAATATTAGTAAGCTCCAATGAAGAACTTACTAACTTTCAATGGAAGAAAGAGCTTTGGTGAATTTGGGTAAATGAAGAATTGAGAGAAATTTTTGCAAGGTGAATTTGGCTATCAAAAGCTTGAAGAATGAATGAAATAATGCCTCTATTTATAGAATTTAGGCTTGGAAATTTTGGTGGTTTGGAGTTTGGTTTGGAACCAAAATTAGGCTTGGAATTTGAATTTGGAGGTAAAATCAAGATCAAGTGGTGATTAGTGAGGGTGTATGGTGGGAATTAATTATGATGAGGTAGGGGAATTAAAATGAGGTGATCTAGAATATTCTCATGATGAAATATTTGAAAATTGGTGCCAAAATAATGCAGAATTTGAATTTGGCTCATTTTCACAAAAAAAAAACGCACTAGTTAATCGATTAACCATTTGCATGTACAAATGTGTTAATCGATTAACATAGTGAAAAAGTGTAAAAAATGACTTTTTGATGTGTTGTCTTGGCCCTGGATCGATTCTTTTTGCTTGTCAAAGAAGGAATGGAAATAAACACATGAACCTTGCAGTCTCTTGAATAATAGTCAATCAAATCTCGGGAAACTCTTGATCAGATGATTTTGAATTGTTTGTAGATCAACTTTGACTTTGTTCAGATGAATTTTATTCGAGCTAAGGAACTGGTATTTGACATTCTTGATCCCAACCTCTTCCTGAAAAAAGTTAGTAAAGGAAAAACACACATATTTTTGGATTTTAATTAAGGGTTAGTAAACTTAAACATAAACAAATATAAAACAAACAAGAAAATAAGGGTGCTTGGTGATCTTGTTTGTGGCATGAGATGCAAATGATATGTGGGATCTTAGGGTAAAAATTAGGGTATTACATTCTCACTTTTCATTACATTAAATAAATATATAAATTTATAAGATAAAAAATGAAAACAAAGATCGGTTTCAAACGCATCCAGAAAAGACAGTAAAAACACAGTGTCATTCATCTAACTCAAGGTTGAAGTTTCATATTTCATGTTCCTTTGTATCCTTTCATTTGCTTCACTGTCTCTAATACCAATCTTAGTCAATTAATCACCTAGATTTTTTTACCACTTCTTTTTGAGAACCATCGTAATTGTTTGTCACCACATGTTAGATGTCAAACTTGCTATATATTTGTATTTGATACTTGGCATTTTCCAACACTTTCTTGTTTTAATTGATGATTTTATTAGTAAATTGTTGTTGTTCTTCAAACATTATATTTATACCTTTGGTGCTTATAATATGTGTGCTTTTGTGCAGGAAAAGGCACTAAAGTTCGCTTTGCGAACGGGAAAGCGAGTGTTCGCTTTGCGAGTGATCCTTCGCATTGCGAACTCACGAGAATTTCTGGGGCGGTTTAACTATTCAGAGGCACCTGAAGTGCCATTTTTCTTCATTCGCTGTGCGAATAAATGGTTCGCTTTGCGAACATGAAAATTCCTGAATGTGTATAAATAGAATTTTCATACTTTTTGAGATTATGTTTTAATTTTGGAGATAAAGAAACTTGTAAATTAAAAGATCAGAATTTATATCTCTTCATTTTCAAGGGAGAGAAGATAAGAGCTTTGATTTCTTGTTGGTGTTGGATGTAATCTCTTGAAACCTTATGTATTTCATCTAATGTATGTTTGTGAATATGTTTTGATTCTCTATTGTTGTTGTCTTTGATTGATTATTTGTGATCTTGACAAAACCTTTACAAATCCTTGATCTTAGATTTTTCATCTATCAATGAACCAAACTTTTGACATGGTTTTGTGAATTGATATTCATTGTATTTTTTGTTGTATTGTGTTGATTAAGTAGCATGGCTAGCATGAGTATGATCAATACGATATTGCGAGGATGCGTAATAATAGTGATGAAGAACTGTAATCACATTCATTTGGCAAATTAGTTGAATACATGTAAAAAGGGTTAAACGTATGTACGTATTTTGATCGATGGAATTTTATATGAAGCAATCATTTATCTGATTTGGGTGTCATCTTTGTCTACCTGTTTATCTTTGATTTGAACCGCTATAGACATATACTCTTCCGATCTGGATCTAAGATGATTATCTGTTTTGTTCTAAACTCTAGAAATAGATTTAGGCTTAACACTCGCGTGAGTATCAGCTCTTAGTGCTCTGTGTTGGTTTTTGTTGCGTGAGACACCACCAATGAGGCAATACGGTCGATCTCTCGATGTTGCGTTAGACATAACCTCTGTCGTGGGTGATACGTGAGGATATTAGGCGATTGATTGATTTATGTATAATATGATTAGATGAATACATGTGTTATCAATTGATGAGATCCAATTTCAACAAGGCTCCATTTATAATTCAGTATTTATTTTATATTTTCATTCTTTACATTTTTTGCATTTTTCTTTGGTTCCTTCTTAAAACCAAAACTTTTGAACCATGAGCTTAGAAACATAGAAACCGTCGAATGACATTCTTTCCCTCGCACTGATCCCTGTGGAGACGATAAAACTAGGTTACTTATATATTTTTGCTTGCTGCTATTCTAGCTTCAACACCACACATTGTTGTAATTACCTCAACTCTATCGCCATGGCAGATAAGAACAATTAAAGTCCGTGTTTTTTTATTATATAATGAATCATTTCCTTCTATTGATTTTCACTTGGATGTACTTCTCTGCATAATCAAAGTTCATTTTGTACATAGTGTAATGTTGTTGATATTATTGTGTTGTTTTTAAATAAAGAAATTTCATATGTTAAATTTGAAAATGGAAAAAAAATCAGCTTGTAACTGAAACCAATCAAGAATCTTAATTAACATTGTACCAAAATATTAACATGCAACAATCCCCTTTATTCAATGGTGTGATTATACCACCACCATCTAAGATGGTAAACCATAAAATGGACGGTACACAAGAAAAAATTGTCAAGACTCAAAGTTTACAACCTTATCAATCTACAAAGGAACTTTCTTATCTCCTTTTTCTAATACATCCCTCCAAAGCATGTATCTTACTCCAAGCTTGTAATAGGTAACTGGTACATTCCATACATTTGCAACATTATTCATTCTATTTTGTTGCATCTTACTACAACTGAAATTCTGAACAACTAATCAAAGGATAAACTTATCTCCATTTTTCACACAATAAAAATCACAAACACATAGCAATCATAAAAACAAGTTTACAACCATTCACCAAAGCAGAAAAAAATAAAACTTTTTCATAGATCATCCAATTTAAAGCAGTTTGTGCTTAAATAGAAACTTGGAATTCAATATAATGTTTACTAAAGTCCACCAAACATATAGGAAAATCATAGTTTATCACGGAAGACACTTTGTTGAACATCAATATTAGAAATCTCACTGACTTATTCATAAACTTCTTGTGATTTCCAAATTTATGAAATACAAAATTGCAGTTGAGAACACTTCAAACTAAGTGATGTATTGGAACAATTGACTGCTTTTTATTTCATAAAAATATTTCATAAAACTCATGATCGGCTACTTCTCATTATCTGTTCCATCAGGACTAACAATTGACTGCTTTGTATTTTACCAACTATATCAATGGACTCCTTTCTAGTTATTTAGTTCCTTTTTTTTCATAGTTTTTCTATGACTTTATACATTCTTTATGTGTTTTATCATGGATTAAAATTATATTTATCTTCTACTCTATAAACAATTCAAATTTGGTCAGAAAATCTACTCATTGTATCCCTACAATTAACTATTTATTTCAGAAACCATTTCCTTGATATGACTGCCTAATATGTATGTCAACTAAAACAACATTATCTGTGTAACAGAAGTAATCACAATCGTAATGTCGCAATCGCAATGCTTGTAACGCCATAATTGCAAAACTATGTTTATATTAGTGGTGTTGCAAAAGTATGTACAATCATCCCAGGAGCATCGCCAATATACCAGAAAACCACATCAGCTATCTCTCCCGGACCATTTACAATGCATCCCATGATTGTAATCTGATACGCACAACAACAAAAAGTTAAAAATAGAAATAAAAAGCATTTTCACTTTGCATATACACAGTTTACAGACTATAGTACACTGATACAATTTGGAATATTTACTATGAAATATGAAGGAAAGGACTCACTGATATTACCGAAACACCAAGGAGGTGTGATGTCTTCTTTCAAATTTATACACTTATTTCTTAAAGATCAAATAAGGTTCTGTCACAGGATGGGCATGAGACGTACTTCTGCAAGACACGTTAACTTGTCGACATACATGATAATGGATATCAACGAATTCCCGTCTGCTGCAATCATAACATTCTTTCCATCTGGGACCAATTTGTAGTGATAATATTGACCAAACATTTATTCATCAAATTTGAATTTAAAAGTTACCATATATATAAAACTACCTGCACACATTTCTAACATCACCATTGAGAGGATCAGATTCACCTTCTCTTTCCTGCAAAGATTTAGTGAAACAATGTTATAGAATGTTGTTTTAGTAAATGATAATGCAAAGTGGAAAGACACGAGTGAAGTTAGTCGAGTAAAACCAACCTGAGATGTTAGTGCGACCTTGAATTCAACTGTTTGCTGATTCTCAAGAGTACAATAGTAAGAATATAGAATCATCCCAACAATAGCCAACAAAATACCCATGATGCTTCTGCAAGCACAGGGGTTAATGAAGCCTTCTTCAACACCATTGTTAAATAGTGCAAGAAAAAATTTATAGAAACCATCAACATTCAGCAGGCGAACCTGTGCAGGATGATAAATGGGTTAACAATATGATCATAATAGTATACATCAACAATATTATCCAAAAAGTAATAGCGTAACGTTACCTATTTTTTATGAATTCCAAGTTGTGCCTAACTTATGAACTCCAAAAGCTCTTCCATAGTTTCATATCCTCCTAATCGCGAAGAAAGAACGCATGGTATGAGAAAAAGGGTAACAAACAGAGTAACAAAATAAAAGCAAATTTTAGTATATAAATGAACAATTTTCTCTAGTGGCATTCACATGTAATAAGGCACACTAATTAATCACTTCTAAAACTATTTCAGAGTTATTCATGTAACTAACTCCCAGGAAGTGCATTAAAAGCATCAACTTCTTGAGCCATTTCCGTTTTTCGCTCATGCTTATTAGAAACAATTCTTACTTCACCAAATGTTTTTCCATATATCTGTTAAAATACACCAATTACAATAGTAAGTTCTCTATGTTATTATCCTCGGTATCCCAAACTCAAGTTCCAGAAGCATGTTAAGTTTTCTGATTGACGAAAAAAATACTGTGTCGAATCTACAATTGTATAAATGTTAATATACTTTGTAACAATATCATATATTAAGAGCAGTTTGAATATATATTAACTCCATAGCACCAACACTTATAATCGAAAGGGTGTTTGGTATGTGTTACATTATATTATCCGACACCGACATATCAATTACATTCAATCACTTCTATTACTTCAAATCATTAGTCATGTCTACATATCAGTGTTGGTATTGTATTTGTGCTTCATTATCAACATATGCAAAAAAGTTAATGCTTACCAGATAAAGGTCAAGGGAATCAAGTTGCAAATCCTTTAAAAAAAAATTCGAATGCTTTTGGCACATCTTCTACATGATGATCTGAACACCTGAAAATAATAGACAAAGCAGAGGATTCATGTTAATAAACACAACCTAAAACTAACATTTTTCCATCATCAATAAAAAACAGAATTTTTTCACAAATATAAATTAATAAACTGTACCATAGTTTCGAGGTGATCCATAACTCCTCGTGCTTAACAACACCATCCTCAAAGAGCTTTTTCAATGTAGAATCAATCTATAAAAATTTCACATCTTAATACTATGATAGAGTAAAATCATGCAGGTTTAATGAAAACAATTAAAACTTTTGTCAAAAATAAAAACTCAAGGTAAAACAAAAATTGTTACCTCAATATTGTTGACATTGTAGCTGCAACCGCATTAGACCGAAATTGCAGTTTGCATTAAAACCATACACCTGGACATCATGGTTTTGTATGTGTATTTGCTTAATGAACATTTTGAACACACTATAAGCATAAACATGTTGCATCTTATCGGCAGTAAACCATGGACATCTGGTTTTATAAGTGCTCTTGAGTCTTTAAATGCAAAGAATAATACTAACCCTCTTTTGCATATACTCAATTTCAGCAAATAAAAGCTTGTGTTGATGTTGATTTTTGTAATTCAGTAAAGGAAAAATGAAAAGGAAGAGTTAGAAGAATACATGATTCATCAAATAAATATCAATATATATCAAATCATGAATTTTTTAAAAACTAGTAGAAAAAAAGTTGTTATTAATTACCTTTTTATATAGAAATATTTTAATCATTCATATATGAGACACATATTTTCTAGAAGAAATGAAATTCCTAGAACTAATGATGAATTTCCCATCCTTTTCTGTTCATAGGAGCATACAGAGAAGAGTTTTTTTATGCCTTGATTGATAAACTCACATGATGTTTACGCAGTAGCCCTTGGGGATTCGTATAACTTGACCACCATCTTTCGGTAATCTGCACAACACATCCCAAAAAATCATTATAGTTATTTCAAATTCGATAATCTGCACAATACATCCCAAAAGAAAAGAAAAGAAACAGAAAGAGAAAAAACTCAGTTCTAGCCACATAACCCAAATCATTTAAAAATAAAAAAATAAAAGAAACAGCAAGGGAAAAAACAAAAATAGTAGAAGCGCTTATCTCTTCTCAAAAGCGGAGTCGTCCCAATTTTTTCGGAGACCCTGTGTAGATTAGTTGTAGTTTAATCATGGAAAAACAAATAGAGGCCATATCTAACCATTGTTTAACCATTATAAATATTTTTGAGGCCCTATTTAGCAACAAGTTAACTATAACAAATTTGAGGCCCTGTGCGGTAGCCCGCCTTGCACGCCCTCAAAGACGGCCCTGCTCAAAAGCACGTATTTCTTCTCCCTCTCATGGTTCATACGCTCTTAACCCGTCGCCAACATTGTTCGGTTTTTGAAAAAGTATCTCAGAGCAAGAAATGTAAACTGTAATACCCCGTAATTTAATTACTCTGGATAATATTAGTTGTGATCTACTGAGTTCCAGTGGACTCTGAGAAATTATCTGCAAAGATAATTAGAGTAACGGTTGAGCTCAGAGCAAATCTAATTAATATTATCTGCCTCTGAGATATTTTAATATTTGGAACTTTAGAGACTTTTTGGGCAATTAGTAGTATAACAATTGATGATATTTTACTATATCATTTCTTTTTCCACTCTTTTTCCATTTAGAAACAAATAAAAGAAAAGGATAGAAAGAAGTTGGAGAGAAAGAAGGAGAAAGGAAAGGAAAGAAGAGGAAAAAAGCTCAAGAACACAAGATCTTCAAACATCATCCATTCTTCATCAAATCATCTTCCAATCTTCATCATCATCTTCTAATCAAGGTGGGTTCTAGATAGATACCTTAGTTGTAGAATTTCATGAGTTTTAGAGTTAGGTTGGAATTGTGAGAAAATGAGAAATTGTGCTAAAATCATGAATCTAACAAATGAAATGCAATATAAATGTTGTTTAATGCTTGTTGTTATGATTATACTGTGTTTTGATTGTTATGGTAAGGGTTGAATGTGTTTTGGATGGAAAACTATGGAATTTTGATGAAGAACAACGCTGTTGGGAAGTTGGGTTTTCCAGGCTTCGCCTAGCGAACCTGGGGCGAGTCCCAGCGAAAAAAATTTTGAGGGTTCGCCTAGCGAACCCGGCAGCGAAGGTTCGCCAATTACGTTCGCCTAGAGAACTTTGTGCCTTTTCAGGGTTGTTTGGTTCTGCCTTGCTTCGCTGAGTTGTTCGCGAAGCGAAGGGCGAGGCGAATGTTCGCCAGAGAGTTTGCGAAGCAAACTTTAGGTCTGTTTTTGTTCTGTTTGTTCATTCGCCAGGAGTTCGCCTAGCAAAGGCTGGAGCGAATGCTCGCTGGGAAGTTCGCCTAGCGAACATGACAGATCCTCCCACTTGTTTCTTTCATAACTTTTGACTCGTTTATCCGATTTAAGAGTTCTTTATATCGATATGAAGCTACGAACATACTCTAGATAATGGAAGTGGAAAATACTGGTTTCGATGCCGATTAAATAAATCAGGGAGAACCGTGAATTAGTGTAAATTTGGCTTACGTTGAATTATGTGTTTCCGTTATGTATTTGATGACTATTTAACTATGCTCTTATTGTTGAATATGTTTGAGTATGTATGCGTGCTAAGTACGAAATAAGTAGAGTGAGGATTATTACCGTAAACAATGTCAGAAAGTGTGGAATGATATAATGACAACGATCGTGCGTGCGGTACCGAGGCGTGTGTCAGATACTAATGTCATGGAATGAATAAACACTAGTATGGAACATGTGTGTTAACCTTTGTGGTTGTTCTAAGGCGTTATGGCCTTGTGATCGTCGAATACGATCACGTTTGTGAGTGTGATCAGGTAATCGTAACCGGTTATCTTGTGAGTGCGTTTCATGGGTCTCGAGCTCCTCTGAAACTTGTGCACAACTACTTGGCAGGTTTGATTCCCGCGTGCAGTACGAATGGCGCTCTGGGAGCGTATGCTTGTGACGGTTAATGGCCCGTGTGAAGTGACGGTTCATAACGGTTAATGGCCCGTAGAACCCGAATCCATTCGTATGTCAAGTAGGTTACCAGGATCCATGACTCAGGTCGACTTCTAGACGTAGAAGCGGGCGGGAAAAGGGGATGCCTTGGTGTGGTTACCAATTAGTGATATAGTGTGAGTTGATGAACTCATGACATGGTTCCATATAGTGTGTGTGTACTCAAAGTCATCCCCCTTCCCTTTTGACTTGAGTTAGGTTTATTAGAACCTTGTAGAGCCGAGAGGACTATAAGATAGCAAACTTACTGAGATTTGATGTATCTCACCCCACGTTGTTGTTTACATCACAGGTACTACAGGTTCGGCGAAGGGTAAGGACAAAGTGGTTTGACTTTTCCTTATGGATCGTAGCTTTTGAGATGCAATGGCTTCCGCTATGGCGTTTTATTTTGAGATCATTGTATTAATCTAGTTCTTAGTGCATTTTGGGACATCTTGTATATGTTATGCCATAGACTTTAGAACCTTGTATTTAGGGCATTTAATGTATATAATGTGTTAACTAGGAACTTATGGTATTTCAGTACCAAATACTTGGATTCATGTATAATATATATGCTTTAATGTATGTGTGTTATGTATGGGTGTTACAGTTGGTATCAGAGCAGGTCGTATCCTCGACCTATCCATGAAATAGTATAAGTATTTCTTTCCTTTTCATATGCGTTGTGTCGCCATTGGTCTTACGTGTTATATTTATAGTATTGAGCCTGATCAACTTAATCCTATCTGTATCACATTTAGGAAAATGGCCGACAGGCGCAGAAACAACTGTGGGAGACCGAGAACTACTCCAGCAGGGACAAATCTGCCAGGGGACGAAGGGAATGCCCCTTTGTATCAATTTATGCAGCAGATGCAGCAATAACAGAATCAGTTTGTGCAACAAATGGTACAGCAAATGGCGGGTGGCGTGCATCCTCCAGTGGTTGTTCCTGAAGCTGTAGGGGGAACCTTTAGGGATTTTATTTGTATGAGTCCTCCGGAGTTTCAGGGAGGGTTAGATCCAGTAAAGGCTCATGAATGGATATCCGGTATGGAGCGGATTTTCTTGATAGTTCAGTGCAGTGAGGAAAATAAGGTTATTTCCGCTTCTCACTTGTTGAAGGGTCCTGCCATGAGGTGGTGGGAGAGTGCTTCGGCCTTAATGACAATTCAAGCAGTACCAAAGGTGTGGGAGCAGTTTAAGATAAATTTTATGGATAAGTATTCCCAAGTTCCTTAAGGTCTCAGAAGGAATTCGAGTTTCAACAGTTGAGACAAGGCAACTTGACCGTGGCTTCTTATGCAGAAAAGTTTGAGGTTATGGCTGGTTATTCTAGGCAGGCTATGTATGCTCCTGATGAGAGGTGGAAGATTTATCAGTTTCTTTTTGTTTTGAGGGCCGAAATTTCGCATAGTGTGCTGCAGAGGAAATTCACTAACTATGCTGAGTTGTTACGACAGTGTTATGCGGCGGAGCATAACTTAAAGAAAGTGCAAGCAGAAGGAGAGCTGAGTAGGGTGAATCAAAGTGATCATGGGAGATCAAATCAACCATTTAGGCCAAGGCAACAATCTTTCAAAGGGAAGCAAGTTCAGAGTTCTAGGTATGTCGTCTTTGTGGTAGGAATCATCAGGGAATGTGTGGTATCGAAGGTGTGAGGTGTTATCAGTGTCAGAAAGTCGGCCACTTAGCGAGGGATTGTCCTCGGAGGAGGAATCAGACACAAGAGAAGAATACCGGGCGAGTGTATACCTTGGATGCGCGGAAAGCAAAGGGTGATAACTCTTTGATTGCTGGTACGTGTTTTGTGAATGGAAATCCTTGCTTTGTTTTATTTGATTGTGGAGTTACACACTCTTTTGTATCGATGCAATGTGTAAAGCGGCTTGGGTTGCAAGCGGTTCCATTGTCTCCTCCCATGGTAGTTACGACTGCCATGGATGAGATGGTCGAAACACCGTTAATGTGTGAAAATTGTGTTTTATCTGTGGATGGAAGATTTTTCCAGATCGATCTGATTTGCTTACCGCTTAAGAAAGTGGATGTTGTCCTGGGAATGGATTGGCTTTCAGCTAATTCGGTATTTATCGGGTGTGAAGAAAAACTAATCATTATTCCATCTACTGAAGCTACCCCGAAGGATGTGTTGACTACTATTTTAGAAGGTACGGTTGGAATGATAAATTTCTTGTTTGAGGAGGAAAAATCCGTTCTCTTGATTCTTACTAATGAGGAGAGTAGTAACCTTCAAGTTTTGAGTATTCTGGTAGTTTTTGAGTTTCCTGAAGTTTTCCCCGAGGATATCACTTCTCTTCCTCCGGAGCGGGAAGTGGAATTCTCTATTGACCTGATACCGGGAACGGCTCCAATATCCGTTTCTCCGTATCGGATGAAACCACTCGAATTAAGAGAATTAAAGGGTCAATTGGACGAATTAATGGCTAAGCATTTTGTTCGACCCAGTGTTTCGCCCTGGGGAGCTCCAGTGTTGTTGGTAAAGAAAAAGGATGGTGGAATGCGGTTGTGTATTGATTACCGTCAATTGAATAAGGTCACCATCAAGAATAAATACCCATTACCAAGGATAGACGATTTGTTAGATCAATTGAAAGGAGCCCGTGTGTTCTCAAAGATTGATTTACGGTCGGGTTATCATCAGATTCGTGTGAAGAGTTCAGATGTACCAAAGACTGCGTTTAGAACCCGTTATGGTCATTATGAATTTTTGGTGATGCCTTTCGGTGTGACGAAGGCTCCGGCAGTTTTCATGGATTATATGAATCGAATATTTCAACCTTATTTGGACCAATTTGTGGTGATTTTCATTGATGACATTCTTATCTATTCTCGTGATCCTCAAGAGCACGGAGAACACCTAAGAATCGTTTTATCTATCTTACAAGAGAGACAACTTTTTGCCAAGCTAAGTAAGTGTGAGTTTTGGATGTCGGAGGTTAATTTCCTTGGACATGTCATATCTTAGGGAGGTGTAGCGGTTGATCCATCAAAAGTTGAAGCAGTGATTAATTGGGAGAGACCGAAGAATGTGTCTGAAGTTAGAAGCTTCTTGGGGTTAGCAGGTTATTATAGAAGGTTTATTAAAGATTTTTCCCAACTGGTTTTACCGATGACGAGACTTACTCGGAAGGATTATTCGTATGAAAGGGATTCGGCTTGTGAGCAAAGTTTTATGAGTTTGAAGGAAAGATTGACGACCGCTCCTGTTTTGGTTATTCCTGATCCTAGCAAGTCGTATGAGGTATATTGTGATGCATCGAAGATGGGATTAGGAGGTGTGTTAATGCAAGATGGACATGTGGTGGCTTATGCTTCTCGACAGTTGAAAGTCCATGAAGAGAATTATCCAACGCATGATTTAGAATTGGCGGCAGTTGTATTTACCTTGAAGGTGTGGCATCACTATTTGTATGGTATACGTTTTGAGATGTTTAGCTACCACAAGAGCTTAAAGTACCTCTTTGATTAGAAGGAATTGAACATGCGTCAAAGGAGGTGGATAGAGTATTTGAAGGATTATGACTTGGAGCTAAAATACCATCCGGGTAAAGCGAATAAGGTGGCGGATGCATTGAGTAGGAAGGTGTTGCATAATGCCGAATTGATGATGCTAGAGTATACATTATTGGAAAAATTTCGAGATCTAAATCTTCAATTTGTTTGGACCCCTAATGGTGTGATTATGGGAAATTTGAATATCAACTCTACTCTTAGGGAAGAAATCCAACAAGGGCAAGGGTTAGATGAGAAGTTACAAGAAGTGTTAGTACAACCAGGTTTTATGTGAGCTACCGACAGAATTATTTTGTTTAACCAAAGGATTTGTATTCCGGATAACACGGAGTTAAAAATGAGGATTTTGGAAGAAGCGCATAAGGGTGCTTTTACTATACATCCGCGGTCTTCAAAGATGTATCAAGATTTAAAGAGGGAATATTGGTGGTCCAGGATGAAAAAGGATATTGCAGTGTATGTGTCGGAATGTGCGGTGTGCCAACAAGTGAAGATCGAACACCAAAGACCGGGTGGCTTGTTGCAACCTTTAGAAATTCCGGTATGGAAATGGAATAGTATTTCTATGGACTTCGTCGTTGGACTACCCCGTACTCAGGGTGGTTATGATTCGATTTGGGTAATTGTGGATCGGTTAACGAAATCCGTACATTTCTTAGCTGTGAAGACTACCTACAAGGCGAGTCATCTCACAAGGTTGTTTATTTCGGAGGTAGTGAGATTGCATGGTATTCCTACTAGTATCGTTTCGGATAGAGATCCAAAGTTTACTTCGAGATTTTGGAGAGCTTTTCAATAAGCTATGGGAACGAAGTTGTGTTTTAGTACGTTGAATCATCCGCAAACGGATGGTCAGACGGAACGGAAAATAAAAACAATGGAAGATATGTTGAGAGCTTGTGTACTTGAAAGTGGAAGAAATTGGATAGAACTTTTGCCGTTGATTGAGTTCTCTTATAATAACAGTTGTCATGCAAGTATTGGTATGGCACCTTATGAGGCATTGTATGGAAGGAAGTGTAGGACACCTTTGTGCTGGGCAGAAGTTGGTGAAGATAGAATGTTGGGACCCGAGATTATTCACGAAACTACGGAGAAGATTAGGATGATCCGTGATAAGGTCAAACAAGCACAGGATCGTCAAAAGAGTTATGCGGATAACTGTAGAAGACCTTTAGAATTTGAAGAAGGCGATCACGTGTTTTTGAAAGTTACTCCGAGATTGCGGTTGAAGGGACCGTTTCGGTCGCGGAAATTAAGTCCGAGATACGTGGGACCGTATCAAATTTTGGAAAGAATTGGTGAAGTAGCTTACAGATTGGCCTTACCGCCTTCTATGTCGGATATGCACGACGTTTTTCATGTGTCTCAGCTTCGAAAATTTGTCCCAGATCCTCTTCAGCCAATTTTACCAGATACAATTGAGATAGAAGCAGATTTGACGTTTGAGCCTCAACCGAGTCGTATCACAGGAAGAGAAACTAAGGTGTTAAGTAATAAAGAGATCCCTCTTGTTAAGGTCCAGTGGGATGAGACGCATCCGGGAGATGCAACTTGGGAATTGGAATCGGAGATGCGGGAGGTCTATCCTCATCTTTTCAAGTAATTGTCTTAAATTCGTGGGCGAATTTCTATTTAAGGGGGGGGGGGAGGATCTAATACCCCGTATTTTAATTACTTTGGATAATATTAGTTGTGATCTACTGAGTTCCAGTGTACTCTGAGAAATTATTTGCAAAGATAATAGAGTAACGGTTGAGCTCAGAGCAAATCTAATTAATATTATCTGCCTCTGAGATATTTTAATATTTGGAACTTTAGAGACTTTTTGGGCAATTAGTAGTATAACAATTGATGATATTTTACTATATCATTTCTTTTTCCACTCTTTTTCCATTTAGAAACAAATAAAAGAAAAGGATAGAAAGAAGTTGGAGAGAAAGAAGGAGAAAGGAAAGGAAAGAAGAGGAAAAAAGCTCAAGAACACAAGATCTTCAAACATCATCCATTCTTCATTAAATCATCTTCCAATCTTCATCATCATCTTCTAATCAAGGTGGGTTCTAGATAGATACCTTAGTTGTAGAATTTCATGAGTTTTAGAGTTAGGTTGGAATTGTGAGAAAATGAGAAATTGTGCTAAAATCATGAATCTAACGGATGAAATGCAATATAAATGTTGTTTAATGCTTGTTGTTATGATTATACTGTGTTTTGATTGTTATGGTAAGGGTTGAATGTGTTTTGGATGGAAAACTATGGAATTTTGATGAAGAACAACGCTGTTGGGAAGTTGGGTTTTCCAGGCTTCGCCTAGCGAACCTGGGGCGAGTCCCAGCGAAAAAAATTTTGAGGGTTTGCCTAGCGAACCCAGCAGCGAAGGTTCACCAATGACGTTCGCCTAGCGAACTTTGTGCCTTTTCAGGGCTGTTTGGTTCTGCCTTGCTTCGCTGAGTTGTTCGCGAAGCGAAGGGCGAGGCGAATGTTCGCCAGGGAGTTCGCGAAGCAAACTTTAGGTCTGTTTTTGTTCTGTTTGTTCATTCGCCAGGAGTTCGCCTAGCGAAGGCTGGAGCGAATGCTCGCTGGGAAGTTCGCCTAGCGAACATGACAGATCCTCCCACTTGTTTCATTCATAACTTTTGACTCGTTTATCCGATTTAAGAGTTCTTTATATTGATGTGAAGCTACGAACATACTCTAGATAATGGAAGTGGAAAATACTGGTTTCGATGCCGATTAAATAAATCGGGGAGAACCGTGAATTAGTGTAAATTTGGGTTACGTTGAATTATGTGTTTCCATTATGTATTTGATGACTATTTAACTATGCTTTTATTGTTGAATATGTTTGAGTATGTATGCGTGCTAAGTCCAAAATAAGTAGAGTGAGGATTATTACCGTAAACAATGTCAGAAAGTGTGGAATGACATAATGACAAAGATCGTGCGTGCGGTGCCGAGGCGTGTGTCAGATACTAATGTCATGGAATGAATAAACACTAGTATGGAACATGTGTGTTAACCTTTGTGGTTGTGCTAAGGCGTTATGGCCTTGTGATCATCGAATATGATCACGTTTGTGAGTGTGATCAGGTAATCGTAACTGGTTATCTTGTGAGTGTGTTTCATGGGTCTCGAGCTCCTCTGAAACTTGTGCACAACTACTTGGCAGGTTTGATTCCCGCGTGCAGTACGAATGGCACTCTAGGAGCGTATGCTTGTGACGGTTAATGGCCCGTGTGAAGTGACGGTTCATAACGGTTAATGGCCCGTAGAACCCGAATCCATTCTTATGTCAAGTAGGTTACCTGGATCCATGACTCGAGTCAACTTCTAGACGTAGAAGCGGACGGGAAAAAGGGATGCCTTGGTGTGGTTACCGATTAGTGATATAGTATGAGTTGATGAAATCATGACATGGTTCCATATAGTGTGTGTGTACTAAACGTCATCCCCCTTCCCTTTTGACTTGAGTTAGGTTTATTAGAACCTTGTAGAGCCGAGAGGACTATAAGATAGCGAACTCACTGAGATTTGATGTATCTCACCCCACGTTGTTGTTTACATCACATGTACTACAGGTTTAGCAAAGGGTAAGGACAAAGTGGTTTGACTTTTCCTTACGGATCGTAGCTTTTGAGATGGCATGGCTTCCGCTATGGCGTTTTATTTTGAGATCATTGTATTGATCTAGTACTTAGTGCATTTTGGGACATCTTGTATATGTTATGCCGTAGACTTTAGAACCTTGTATTTAGGGCATTTAATGTATATAATGTGTTAACTAGGAACTTATGGTATTTCAGTACCAAATACTTGGATTCATGTATAATATATATGCTTTGATGTATGTGTGTTATGTATGGGTGTTACATAAATGTAAACATATCGATGAATAACCACCATCTGAAATCTGAAAACAAAAAATCCAAAACCACAGATCTGAGCAGGAAACAACAAAAGAAGATAGAACAAAAAACCTAAAAATCAAAATGTTAGAGGCAGATCTAAAGAGGAGAAAATATCATCCTGTATATAAAAGCTAAAATCAGTGATTTATAATCAACATCTTCTTAAAACCCAATACATACTGCAATTTCCACACCAAATTTTTACCACCATACTGTTCAAGGTAAAATCTTGCCTCCAATCGAGGTAAGCTAACATACCATGTAACAACCAGAGCATAACCCACCTGCATAGTTGTTACGAAAAACCTAAAAATCAAAACGTTAGAGATAGATCTATACAAATCGTTACATAACCAAAAAAACTGGAATCACTATGGTTAGGGTTTCGAAAGCGATATTGTTGATAATAGAGGAAGAAGGAAGAAGAAGAGGAAGAAGGAAGAAGAAGAGAGAAAGGATGGAGAGAGAGAGAGGGAGAGACAGAGAGAGAGAATATGCATAAAGAGAGAAAGGAAGACGATGGCAAAGAAGAAAGAGAAAAATCAGTACTGATACCATAAAGTTAAATTTAAGAAATAAAATAATTGTAATAGAACCAAATGACATCATCATTTGATTCAAATATAACCAACACTGGCTTAATATAATAACTATGTAGTTGGATTACAACAATGTGACATCATTAGTTGCATAAAGTAAATTTTGGACCAAAACTACCCCTAAATTGGAGATGTGGCATAAAAAAGAGAAAGGGGAAAAGAAGAATTTTCCAGAACATCAACTTTTCTTATATTATAGATAAGACGCTCCCTTTACATACATCATCCATTTTATATTGTTCGTCGTAAAAGCTTCGTCATAAAAAGAGTTATTTGTTGTAGTGATAACAGATGACACAGAAGACTAAAATGATTCAAGTGAAGATGAGAGTTTAGCAGAGTTGCCTGAAGAGTTACCATGACAAGAGGAGGAAAGCATTTGAGTTCCAAGAGGACAATCGTGTGTTACTTATAGTTACTCTGATAACTGGTGTTGGTCGAGCTTTAAAGTCTCGAAAGGTCACTTCGCGTTTCATTAGTTCATACAAAATTTTGCAGAGGATAGGAGAGGTGGCCTATCATATTGCTTTACAATCGTCGCTTGCTAATATTCATGATGTGTTTCATGTGTTTGCTTTGAGGAGATACATTTCGGATCCGTCTAATATGTCCAAGTGGATGATCTGTAGGTGAGAGATAACCTGACTGTTGAGGAATCACTCATGCAAATAGAGGATCAGGAAGTGAAGCAGTTACGTGATAAAGATATTACCTTGGTAAAGGTAGCTTGGAGAGGACCTGCTGTTGTAAACGTGACTTGGGAGTTAGAGAGCCATATTAGGGAGTCTTATCCTACTCTATTTGATTAAGGTGATTTTCAAGGCCGAAAATTCTTTAAGTGGGGGAGAGTTGTAACACCCTGATTTTTCCGTTTAATTATTTAATTAAGTTTATTTTTGAATTTGTGTGATTTAGCATGGTTATATGATTTTACATATTGATTTAAATTGAATATTGCTTTTTTGTATGTGAGGTGTAGTGAGATGGTTGGGAAGAATAGAGTAGTATGGTGATAATGTAGAAGTGGTAGAATAATTAAAATAATAGTGTGTTAATTATTAAATGGATTAATATGAGTAGTAGCATTTTTAGTGAATTTGATTATTTTGTTATTAGAGATAAAATAATAAGAATATAGTAATTAAATATACGAAATAAAAGAGGAAGGACATTGTTGGGTTTTTATGAGTAAGTGAGGATAAAAAGGTAAATCTAAAATTTAGTAGTTTTGCTATTATAAAAAGAAAGTTAGAGAGTTAGAGGGTTTTTCGACAACACGTGAATTGGAAGAGTGAAAGTGCTAGGTGTAGCGTGCGATTTTTGTCGGTGACGTGTCCACCTTATCGCCATGGGTTTTTCCTCACCGCAATGGTAGGGATTGGGTGCTACTTTCTGATTTCTTATTTATCCTATGAAGATGGAAAGGAAAGGGAAGCTATCTAAAACTAACCTTGCACGCAAATGTTTAACTGAACAAATGCTTAAGAGATTGGGGAGTTCGGGGTTAGGTTATACAATGGGGAGTTGTCAATTACCCATCCTATATGTGGTTATCCACAGGTTGTTAGCAATTTCTACACTGTTTTCTACTTACTGGTGTTTGTCTGTTGTGGGTTGGGAAAGTTTCTCCTTTGGGAGTGTTGAGAGAGAGAGTTTTTGTTGATTTCGGTTTTTTCCAATGTTTTGGGTAAGGTACTGGACCTAAAGTTTTTGATTGGTGTGCTCGCTAAGATTTCGAAATCTTATGCCTACGTATTCCCGTTAAAGAAAACAGGGAAATCAGAGCAATCGTAGTTCCTCCTATTCTATGGGAGGAAAAGATATTTGGTGTCTTGTTCAAAGCCCAAGATTGAAGCTAAAAGGTTGAGTATTTGTGTCTTGTTTAAAGACCAAGATTGAAGCTAAAGGTTTGACTCAAAGGGAATTTGTCATCTCTAAAGGGAGATATCTCACCTGCTTATCACAACTGTTGGGTGACCGATTTATAAAGGAGAATTATTTTAACTGGGATATGAGAATCCAGCAATGCCATAATTTCCTTTATAGGGGATTTGTCCTGAAGGGGAAAACTTTAACTCAGTGTAGAGTAATGCCATTTTTCCTTAGGAATCTTTTATGCTAAGAGAGGGACATTGGCTCGGATGTAAATAATCCAGAGGCTTGCCACTTACAGCAATTAGATGAAAGAAAGGGATTTACTAGGATAAGAGATGGACTACAACTTGGATATTTGAATCAACAAGTGTGCCACTTACAACAGTTATCTGGAATTAAGGTTTGTTTGATTTTTTGTTTTGATGTGTGATATACAGAGAAATGTCTTCCTACGGAGAGGTTTTGATTTCCTCTGAGGGGATGTTGATTTTTGTGTGCCTTGATCAAAGCCCAAGGTTGAAGCCAAGAGATTGATTGACTCCACTAGGAAGATTATTATATGTCTTGTACAAAGCCCAAGATTGAGGCTAAAAAGAGACTGACTCTTTGGGGGATATCATTATACAAAGCCTATGAGGAGGCTGAAAGTTGACTTTTCCAGGGAAATATTTTGTCTGTCTTGTACAAAGCCCAAGATTGAAGCTAAAAAAGGAATTTTTGACTCCACTGGGGAATATTTGTATGTGTCTTGTACAAAGCCCAAGATTGAGGCTAAAAGAGGAAACTGACTCTACTGGTGAGAGGTTTTATCTGTCTTGTACAAAGCCCAAGATTGTGGCTAAAAGAAGATTGACTGACTCAGCTGGAGAGTATGATTTGTCTTGTACAAAACCCAAAATTGAGGCTGAAAAGAGGATTGACTCTGCTTAAGGAGATTTATATGTGTGTTGTACAAAGCCCAAGATTGAGGCTAAAAGATATTTGACTGACTCAACTAGAGAGTGTTTTGAGGCTGACTTTTGCTGAGGAAAAGAAGGATCATTATACAAAGCCTAAGAGGAGGCTGAAAATGATTGACTCAACAAGAGAGTGTTTTTATCTGTCTTGTACAAAGCCCAAGATTGAGGCTAAAAAGAGAATGACTCAACAAAAGAGTGTTTTAAGATCCTTATACAAAGCCTAAGAGGAGGCTGAAAGTGATTGACTCAACAAGAGAGTGTGGAAAGATCCATATACCAAGCCTAAGAGGAGGCTAATTTGATTGACTCAACAAGAGAGTGAGGAAATATCTTTATACAAAGCCAAAGAGGAGGCTGATTTGGGGAATTTCTTATATAAAGCCTAAGAGGAGGCTAGTTTCTGCTGAGGATTATTGAGATCCAGAGGCAGGTCCAAATTAGGGAATCAACTCTTGTTGAGGATTACAGAAGAGTTGAGGTATCAAATGCCTTGAGGTTCTGATAAAGTTTTATTGATAGTGATTTGACCCTAGCTGGGAAAAAAATAAAGTGAGAAGTTTAAACTATGTTGATGATTGATGAGATGATCAAGGTTTATCCTATACTTTTGGGAAACTTGATGGTTTCTTTGAAATCCAGGAGGAGATGAGACTGTCCAAGTCTACTAGTATGAGAAGGTTTATCTTTGTATGATGCCCGAAAGGAGGCTGGTGTTTTAAGGGATGAGAATCAACCCTAAATTATCCAAGGTTTTGATTCTTTGGAAAGACTGCTCTAACAAAGGATGACTAGGTTCTGTCCTATACCTTTTAGAGGTCTTTGGGTCCTTGTACTAAGCCCAAGAGAAGGCATGAGAACTTCTAAGAAGCCTGAGGGTCCTTGTACAAAGCCCAAGCGGAAGCTGGGGATGCTTTTAGGAAGGCTTTTAGAAAAGTTCAAGAAAAGTTTCACCGGAATAATCTTTTCTTTAGTGAACACTTCTAGGGTTTGAAGAAATTCAAGAGAAGTTTCACCGGGAATTAATCCTCTCTGGGGGAAATGAATTTCTTTGACAATTTTCTAATAGTAACAGTCTGAGAAAAGTTTCACCGGGAATAATGTCTTTCTCTTTGTTCCATATTGTATAAGCCCAAGAGGAGGCAAGACTGTATCTGTAAATTCCTATGGGGAACTAGTTTTGACTGTGTTGAAAGAGTGACCACTGGCTTTATCTAATCCTAGACCTAATTGTCGGGGAAAACTCTAAGCAAATATATATAAGCATATATATACAGATGAAATATATACTTTATGTAAAAGAGGGTAGGAGGACTTACAGGTGAGCAAGCTTCCAGCACAAACAAATATATATATATATATATATATATATATATATATATATATAAGTATGTAAAAGGAAACTGTTTAAAACTTACAGGTGGGCAAGCTTCCATTGTAACAGTTGTATGGTTAGTTGTTCAAGAAATTAAAGAAAGTTTTGATAACAACTATGAGTTTGAGCCTAAATCAAAAGGGAAAGTTGTTTTAAAAGAGAAGATTGAGGCTTATACTCAAGGAGAGGCCCAGATGAAAACAGTGATCGCACCGTTATTTTGAAGACTGTACTGGGACTTAGATAATGGTTGAGGCCCAAATTAGGTTTTATGTACAAAGGGATGAGACTTACACTCTATTACAGGCCCAAAGTGTTTGAAAAAGAAAAGAAATGGGACTTACAACACAAGGGTAGGCCCAGATGATTTTGTTTAAAGGGTGACAATCGCACCGCGGTTTTTGGAAAACACAGCGGGACTTATATAATGACTGAGGCCCAAAAAGGTTTATGTACAACAAGAATTGGGTCTTACACTCTATTAGAGGCCCAAGAGTTTATTTTATACAAAAGATGGGGCTTACAACTCAAGGAGAGGCCCAAATGAAAAATAACGATCGCACCGTTATTTTGAGAATCGTATCGGGACTTATACAATGACTGAGGCCCAAAATTATTTATGTACAAAAGAGGGTTGGGTCTTACACTCTATTAGAGGCCCATGAGTGTTTTGAAAAATATTTGTGAGGGTGAGAATAATCAAAACCCTAATTTGATTTTAAATGTATTTTAATTGAATAAAAATTCAATTAAAATTATCAAACATGTGTGAAAAAACAAGTTGTGATCTTGGATAAATGTTTGAAAAATTATGTTTCATTCATAGAATGATTTGAAAATCATTTGAAGTTGAAAAATCAAGAGAAAGAAATATTTTTAAATGTTTAAAAACAAATAAAAACATAATTCTTTACAAAAATATGAAATATATGAAATAAATAATATTTTTGTGAAATTTTTGCGGAATAAAATATTTTAATATTTTTGGGAATTTTCAAAAAAAGAACCAATAAAAAATAATTAAAATTGAGAGAGAAATTAATTTTGGAATTAATTAACAAAAACCATAAAAAATAGAAAAATATGGCAAAATAGCAAAAAATAGCAAAATGGTCTGGGTGGGTCTTGAACCCACGACCTCTTGGCCAAACACACATGCGCGCTACCACTAGGGTGGTGATACATTCGTGTATCAAAACCATCCCATGTGTATATGAGGGTGCCTTGTTTTTAGGCCTGGCCAAGGCGTCATGCTTGGCCCTTGCCCAAGGCAAGGCATGATTTTAGGCCTCTTGCTTGAAGGCTCTAACTTTCTCATTTCTCCATGGATTGGGACAAAATTTAGGTGTATCCTGCCTAGAATTTCATGAGGAATCCAATGGTGCCCTTGGATTTTTCAGAAAATGTTTCCATTTAAAATCCGATAGTGATTTCAAAATAGGTCAAATTTTGCATGTTCTATGCTATCTCATGGTACAGGCAATAATAGCATGATAAATTGGTTCAAACACAACACATATGATATGTATGAGAGGTCCATGATCAATGGACCTCAAAGCAACGCATGATTTAGAGAGTTCAAGTTATGATGCACTTACCTCTTGGAGCTTCTTGTGCTATCTGCCAAGTTCCTTGTGCCTGAAGTAATTTAATGCTTTGAACACTCTTGATTGAAGCCTTAGAAGATTTTAGGATGATCAAAACCAGCTTGAATCCTCAGGAACAAGTATAGCCCTTTTCTTGCAAAAGGGGCAAAAGTTACCAAGATAGTAACTCTCTCAAATGGTGTTCCAGATGAGGGAAACCAATTGGGACAGTTTGAGGATGATATTTGGAGTTTGGTTTTGGAAGTGACTGAATCAAGACATGGTTTGAAAATGCAGAAAAGTCAAATTTTGAGGTTTTGGAGGTTGACTTTCTGATTTTGGTGTTTCAAATCACAAGTGAGTGTTTGAACAACTTAGATATGACATATTGGATGTGTTTGGATCATGAGCTGTGGTGGAATTGCTCTCTAACTCAAAAACTCAGAGATGACTTGCAAAAGAAGGCATTTTGGCCTAAAGAGAGAGGTTTTGAGGAAAGCATCAGTTGTAGTGCTTTGGTGTACTCAAACTGAGCACAAATGAGCTATATTTATAGTGCAACAAGTTTGTTTTGCAAGCAATAGTGAATGGCAGCTGGTACAGGCCTTTGGCCAATGTTAATCCAAGGGAATCTTTAGTCTCCTCTAGCCATTGACTTGAGGTTAGAGCACAGGCCTATGGTCCTTTGATTCAGAGCTGAATCTTGACTCATTCAGTTAGAAATGTCTCAGTCCATGCCACCTTGATGCATCCATTAAATGCTTGGAAACAAAATTGGAGTCTTTTGCACTTTTTAGCCTTTTTAGGTTTGTTATGGCTATATGTAGATTCTTGGACTTGGGAGGCTTGGGGATCAGATCATTTGTAACACGCCAAATTTATTAGAATATTTATTTAATTTATTTAAATATAATATTTGTGAATTTTCGGTGAATTTTGGTGGTTTGTGTCGATGTCAGTATTTTGGTGGAGTTTTGGTTATTTTAATTAAATAATAGTATATAATATAAATATATTAGTATTATTATTAATTTAAAATAACATTAGAGGAATTAAGGGCAAGATGGACTTTTGAGGAGGATTAGTGGGGGTAAATTGGGAAAAGCCCCTTTTGGAAGCCCAAGGGTTTAACAAAAAGGAATTGGGAAGAATATGATTCATTTTGTTAGATCGTGAAAAGAAGGAGAAAGTGCAGAGCTCTAAAGAAAGAAGGAAAAGGCGAGGATTCGAGAAGGTTTCCAAAGAATCAATAGAGAAAAGCTCCGGAACGACAATCTAAGGTATGGGGAGTATTGCATTTCATTGTTTTCAATATAGGAAGTGATGTGTTTAAAATAGATCTTGAGGTTTTTGGGGTTTTTGAAGGGTTTATGAGTTATTGATGATTTAGGGGTATTTCTGAGGATCGATGATGTATTATTAAGGGTTGAACTGATTCGGATAAAAATAAGCCTTCGAGGCTAAACCTTTTGATGATATGTGGGATCTTGTATGAGAAAGGGATTTATGGGGTTTATGGGAACCGTGAGAGTTGGTGAGAGTTTAGGTGATTTTGAGTTAGGATAGTGGAATTAACTGACCTAATAGTCGTAGGTTTTATGCCTTTGATTGCCTTGATGTTTCAGGACTGTTTTGGGAGTGTTTTGGGGGGAGTTGAGGTTGGAATCGTAAAGGCTTTTGGGGCTGGGATGCTACTGGTTTGTAGCAGCGATTGCAGGAATCGCTAGTTTGCAAACCGAATAAATCATTTGCAAGGCGAACGTTCGCCTAGGCTCGCAAAGCTATCAGCGCAGCGAATGGGCGATAAAGATTGATTTTGTGGGCTCGCACAACGAACGTCCCAGCGAAGGGCTTCGCACAGCGAATAGAGGAGCGAGGAGAGGTAGACTGGGGAACTCTTTGGTTTTTGTATGGGATTGGGGCTTCGCTGCCAGCTTCGCAAAGCGAAGGTCCCAGCGAGCAGGTTCGTACAGCGGACTCAGTAGCGAACTGTTGCTGTTCGCGAAATTTTGTTTATGATGTTGTGCTGTTTTGATGTTTGACGCTAAGATTTTTCTGATGGTTTACTGTGATGTTATTGATGATTATGAGATGATGATTTCGTGATGTTTTGAGAGAATATTTGATGATACGAACTACCATGATGTATATTGATGATTATGAGCTATTATATATGATATTTGATGATTTAAGTGATGATATGAATTACCACGAGTGTATTGATGATTATAAGCTGTTTATACCTGATGTTTGATGATTAAATACTGATGTGAATTATCATGGGCTATATTGATGATTATAAGATGATGATGTATGATGTTTTGATGAATAAATGACGATATGGCGAATATGGGATTATGATGAATGATGGTGTTATTGATGTTAATGATGAATATGACGTGATGATTTTCGTGATGTTTTGACGTATATTTGATGACATGATTAACATGATACTTTAATGAATGATGATGCACATAATGATTCTATTGGCGATGACGATTATTGACGTTGTGTATCAAGCTTTCATAGTGTAGCGAGCGATTTTGGACGCGGTTCTTAAGCGCTGGTCGCTCTCTGCGGTTTGAGCTTTGACTACAGGTCGATTCATTTTTTATCCTATTGTGAGCTGAATAAGGAAGGGAAATAGATGTCTCCAATTAACCCTGCTTTGCATACTGAGTTTAAACAGCGGTCTGTTAGGTTACGAATGCTATCAATGTGGGGGGGCCTTTGTACTGGTTATTTGTATTTTCGCCAATACGGTTTTCTTTCTTCCTAGGACTTTCTAGCGGGGAACAAGGGTTAGGATGTTAGGACTAATGCTTTTTGATAGGTATGTAAGAGTATGGGATTTTGGTTTTTTGTTGATTGTGCTCGCTAAGATCTTTTCTTTCGATCTTATGCCTACGTATTCCCGTTTACCGAAACAGGGAAATCAGAGCGTTCGTAGTTCCTCCTAGTCTATGGGAGGAAATGGGTGTTTTGGTGTCTTGTTCAAAGCCCAAGACGTGAAGCGAAGGTGATTTGTATCTTGTTCAAAGCCCAAGATGTGAAGCTGAAAAGTCTATTTGTGTCTTGTTCAAAGCCCAAGACGTGAAGCTGAAAAGTCTATTTGTGTCTTGTTCAAAGCCCAAGACGTGAAGCTGAAGGACCTCGGCTTTAGAGAGAGTTTGTCATCTCTAAAGAAGGGTTTGTCTGTCACAACTATTGGGTGACTGGTTATAAAGGAGAATTACTTTAACCGGGATACGCGGATCCTAGCAATGCCATAATTTCCTTTAAAGGGGATTTTAACCTGAAGGAGAAGACTTTAACTCAGTGTAGAGCAATGCTATCTTTCCTTAGGAATTTCTCATGCTAAAAGAGGGACAGTGGCATGGATGTAGATGATCCAGAGGCTTGCCGTTTACAGCGATTAGATGAAGGGAAAGGAGTTGTTGATGTTTGTATACTGTGAACGAGGCACAGCTCTGATGCTAAAAGGTTGATTGGATCAACCAGTGGTTTTCTTATACAAAGCCTAAGAGGAGGCTATTGGCCCAACAAGAGGGAGTTTTTATGTGTCTCGTACAAAGCCCGAGAGAGAGGCTAAAAGGGTTGACTCAATAGGAGAACCTTTTATACTCAACAAGAGAGTGTTTTTGTATCTCGTACGAAGCCCGAGATGGAGGCTAAAAGTTTGACTCAACAAGAGAGTCTTTGTATCTCGTACGAAGCCCGAGATGGAGGCTAAAGGTTTGACTCAACAAGAGAGTCTTTGTATCTCGTACGAAGCCCGAGATGGAGGCGAAAGGGGTGATTGACTCAACGAGGGAGTCTCTTATGTGTCTCGTACAAAGCCCGAGAGAGAGGTTAAACGTTGTTTGACTCTATTAGGGAGAATTTTGGTATCTCGTATGAAGCCCGAGATAGAGGCTAAACGTTTGCTTCGCTGGGAAGAATCATTGTACAAAGCCCAAGAGGAGGCTATTGTAACTGTTTCAGTTGAGTGACAGATCCAATATACTGATTTTAAAAGAGAAAATCAGTTCTTATATGAGTAACACTGTACTCAGGGATTTGATTTGAGGATCAGGGATATTTCCTTCTCTTTGAGGAAACGGGAAATCCAAAGGGTATTGAGACTGTCCGAGTCTGCGGGTTTCCTTCCTATTTAACGAAGGGGTCATTTGAGAATGTATTTGAGACTCAAGGAAGTTATACTGTTCGTGTCTAGAGTTTTATCTTTTGTACTATGCTTTGAGAAACAGTAGTAGACTCTATGATAGGACTGTTCTATGGAGATGAATAAGTTATGTTCCTATACCTCTAGGAGGTCGTCGGGACAATTTGTACGAAGCCCAAGAGGAGGCTGGAAACTTTTAAGAAGCCGGCGGGTCCTTGTACTAAGCCCAAGAGGAGGCTATCATTCTCGGAGGAAGAGATCATTATACGAAGCCTAAGAGGAGGCTCTGAATACTTCTAAGAAGCCATAGGGTCCTTGTACGAAGCCCAAGAGGAGGCGGGGTTGCTTTTAGGAAGCCTGTGGGTCCTTGTACGATGCCCAAGAGGAGGCCGATGCTTTTAAGAAGCCCGTGGGTCCCCAAACCCCAAGAAATTCAAGGCAAGCTATTCACAAGGAATAGATCAAGTCAGGAAAGTTCGAGAATTTGGAAGAAATTCAAAGATGCCATTCACGGAGAAGACATTCATCTTGGGGAGTAGAGTTTCTTGACAATTCCTAATGAGGACCGCCGAAGAGAAGACTGTATCTGGTGATCCTATTGGGGATCTAGTTGTCTATTTCTATGAATAAATGAAACGGCGTCACCTAGTTCTAGACTTAGTTGCCGGGGAAACTCTAAATATCTATACTATTATTACACAGTTGATATGAGTTTATGAAAGAAGACTTACAGCGAAACAGCCCCACAATACAGTTATATATATATGAGTTTATGAAAGGAGACTTACAGTGAAACAGCCCCACAATACAGTTATATACATATGAGTTTATGAAAGGAGACTTACAGTGAAACAACCCCACAATACAGTTATATACATATGAAAGCGGTAAATGAAAGCGGGTAAACACTTACTCGGTTGTAGAGCTTCCATGCTGTTTGGTTAGTTGTTCAACAAAGAAAGATTGAAAACAACAGTATATTCAAAATCAAAGGAGAAAGTGCTTTGAAAAAGAAAGATTTGGGGCTTACAGCTCAAGGAGAGGCCCAGGATTTTATCAGTGAGCGCACTGTTGAATTTGTACAGAGGGACTTATACAAGTGACTGAGGCCCAAGAAAGGTTTTTTGTACAAAGGGATGGGTCTTACACTCTCTCAAGAGGCCCAAGTGAGTTTTAAGAAAAGAAATGGGTCTTACTACTCGAGGGTAGGCCCAATGGTTAATTTTGAAAAAGGCGACGGTCGCGCCGAGGTTTTGTAAACACCGTGGGACTTATACAAGTGACTGAGGCCCAAAATTTTGGTATTTTCAAAGGGATTGGGTCTTACACTCTATTAGAGGCCCAAAGAGTTTAAAGAAAAGAAATGGGGCTTACAACACGAGGGGAGGCCCATAGTCTTTATTTTCAAGATGAATATTCACTTTTAAAATGCTTAAAAACAATTAAAAATGAATTTATTCACAAAAATACCAACTATATTAAATAAATAATATAAATTTGATTTTTTTTGTAGAATAAAATATTTTACTATTTTTGTGATTTTTCAGAAAAAGAACCAATCAAAAATAATCTAAATTGAGGGAGTTATTAATTTTCCAAATCATTAAAAAAATAATATGAAAAATGAGAAAATATAAAAAAAGAGGGGTTGGGTCTTACACTCTATTAGAGGCCCGAAGTGTATTTTTGTACAAAAGATGAGGCTTACAACTCAGAGAGAGGCCCAAAATATTTTCAGTTTGAAAATGGCGATCGCGCCGAAGTTTTCTTTTAACGCAGAGGGACTTATACAATAAGTGAGGCCCAAAATTGTTTTGGTTAAAAGGGGATTGGGTCTTACACTCTAATATAGGCCCAAAGTGTTTGAAAAAGATTTGTCAGGGTGAAAATCAAAGAAAACCTCAATTTCATTTTTTAGGCATTTTTCCAAGAAATATTAAGTAAAAAAATGATAAAAATATCAAATAAAATCATTAAATAATGATTAAAGTTTATGAAAAAAAATATTTTATCAACATAAATATTTAAAATCATTTTGGTTTTAAAAATCAAGAAAATAAAAGAAATCATTTTAAAAGCATTTAAAACAATATAAAACACTATTTTTAAATATATTAAAAATAATACTTTTTATTTTATTTTTTGTGTATTAAAATATTATGGGGTATGAATTGGAAAATGATGATTTTTTTGCTATATAAAAAAAATTGGTGGAGTTTTGAAAATAAAAAGTAAGAAAAAGAGGAAAGATATCAAAATATCATCTCCGACATTTCTTTTGGGGTAAAAACGAGTACCGAAACTTTAATTTTCAACACGTTTTTATCAAATTTCAAACACTCATAACTCTCTCAATTTTTATCGGAATTAAGATCCGGAAGAGCCTATCCTGACCTATTTTTCGCAAGGAATCCGATAGTATTACTCACGCACACGGAAAATCGACGTATAAAACACAGAAATTAAAACCAAAACTGCTATCGTTTTGAAAACATCGTTCCGCGTAGAATTTCCAACACGCGTAACTCTCTCGATTTTTAACCGAATCAAGATCCGCAAGAGCCTATCCTGACCGATTTTTCGCAAGAAATCCAATGATATTACTCACGCACACGGAAAATCGACACACAAAATGCAGAAATTAAAAAACAAAAACTGTTATAGTTTAAAAACATCGTTCCGCGTCGAATTTCCAACACACGTAACTCTCTCGATTTTTAACCGAATCAAGATCCGCAAGAGCCTATCCTAACCGATTTTTCGCAAGGAATCAAATGGCATCACACACGCATGCCGAAACTCAATGTACAAAACGCAGCGATAAAAAAACCAGAGCTGCTACGTTTAAAAACATCGTTCCGCGTCGAATTTCCAACACGCGTAACTCTCTCGATTTTTAACCGAATCAAGATCCGCAAAAGCCTATCTTGACCGATTTTTCGCAAGGAATCCAATGGTATCACTCACGCATACGGAAAATCGACACACAAAACGCAGAAATTAAAAAACCAAAACTGCACGTTGTTTTCGACGCCGTTTCGCGTAAAATTTCCAACGCGCGTAACTCTCTCAATTTTCATCGGAATTGAAATCCATAAAAACCTATCTTGACCGATTTTTCGCAAGGAATCCAATGGTATTATTCACGCACTCGGAAACTCACTGTACAGAACACACAAAGCGAAAAAACCAGAACCGCCATCGTTAATTTGGCGGCGTTTCGCGTAAAATTTCCAACGCGCGTAACTCTCTCAATTTTCATCGGAATTGAAATCCGTAAAAACCTATCTTGACCGATTTTTCGCAAGAAATCCAATGGTGTTACTCATGCAAACTAAAACTTAATGTATAGAACACACCAATGAAAAAATAACAGAACTGTACATGGTTTTGAAATAACCAAAATTCCACATGAAAACATGTCAAAATGCAAACAGTGGGAGGATCACAACATACACATTAAGGACTACAGTTTTGCCTCAAGAATTGTTCAATATGATGCATGTATGTGGACAACAAAGGAAAGCATGATTCAAAGAATTCAAGTTGTGAATTTTACCTCTTTTTTGGAGATTTTGGGCAACCTACCAAGTGCTTTGTTCCAGAAATGATTTGATGTTTTGGACAACCTCAAATGACCTCTTAGAAGCTTTTAGGATGGTTGGAATCAGCTGGAAACCTCTGGAGCAAGTTTGTTCACTTTCTCGCGAAATGGTAAAAAACGGCCAAAATGCCAACTCTCTCAAATGGTGTTCCAGATGTGTGGCACCATTTGGGACAGTTCAATGATGATATTTAGAGTGTGTTTGAGGTTTTATCTGGCTTGGAAAGTGACTGAATCAAGACATGGCTTGAAAAATGCAAAAAAGTGTCATTTTGAGGTTTTGAGAGGTGACTTTGTGATGTTGTGATTACAGGTCACTTTTGATGGTTTGCACAGCTTACATATGATATATATGAGGTGTGTGTGTGTGATTAGTTTGAGTGGAATTGGTCTCTAGCTCAAAAACTCAGAATTTCCTTACTAAAGAAGGCATTTTGGAGTGAAAGAGAGAATTTGAGGAAAGCATCTGTTTGATGGCTTTGGTGTACTCAAACTGAACACAAACGAGCTCTATTTATAGTGGAGCAAGTTTTTTTTGGGATCCACAGTGAATGGCAACTGCAACAGGTGTTTGTTCCATGTTGGCCAATGAAAATCCAAGCCTCCTCTAGCCATTGACTAGAGGTTAGGGCACAAGCTGCTGGTTCCCTTGGTCTTGGATAAGTCTTGACTGATTTCAGATGAGAAGGGCTCAGTACATGCCACCTCTAAGCATCCATTAAATGCTCCAAACCAAAATTGGAGTTTTGTCCCTCTTTTTGGGATTTCTAGGCTTTGGCATGCTTTTCTTTGTTCCTTGGACTTGGGAGGTTCATGGATCAGATCATCCCACTTGGATTTGATCCTTAGATGTGTCCAAACTGATGACAAGGCTTGAAAATTCGTGTGGCACACAAAATGTGCAAATCTGCCTTGAAAAATTCAGCTTCAGCAAGCCCTTTTGTAAGATTCATAACTCCCTGCTCGAGTATGCTACATGGACGTTCTAGGACTTTTCGGAAAGCTTAGATGACGTACTTCAACTTTGATGTTTGGCCCTAGACCTGGTTCAACTTGGATCATGGAGAAAAACAGCCTTGAAGTTGGGACATTGTGCTGAAATTACAAGGCAGATTTTGGCTAAGTGCTGAAAAATGTCAATTTTAAGTTTTTAGCCATTTTGATCCAAGCATAACTCAAAATCCTTAATGAATTGGACTTAGGTCTAGTTGAAGTTTTTGTAGAGGGCAATGAGGGCTACAAATCAAGTTTTGGATGGGGGAAAATGGCTTTGTGGTTTAGGAGTTATGATCCTCCAAAGTTGGTACCCTTGCCACTTTTTTTCATAACTTAGAAAAATTTCTAAGTTTTTATGGTTACCCCTTTTACAAGTTATCCCACTTTCTTTGATTTTTCTTGATGAATGATGATTCCAATCACACATTAACATCATTTTAGGGTTAAAAAACCATTTTTATGAAAAATCTCAAAAAGTCAAAATTTGACTTTTGTGCACAGTTGACTTTTTATCAAATGAATTCCAAACTGTGCGATTCTTCAGGAAATCATGTCCTTGACCTAAATCAAAATTGATGGACATGTTCCATGGGTGTTATAGGGTGTATTTAATCGTGTCCCACGGCTTGGGAGCATGTCCTAGTCAAAAGTCAAAGCTACAGTTGACTTTTCTCGCAAAACCCTAACTGTGGTTTAGATGAAATTGAAACTTGTTGCTCAAGCTTCTTGGGTCAATCCATTGTTGCAAATGGATCAACGTGGTATGTTGGAGACCTTCAAATCATGTCTTGAGGTCTTGGCTCATGATTTGTCCCAAAAGTCAACTTAGGGGTGAATTAGGTCAAGAAACCCTAATTCCTGATTTTTGATGTATGCATCCCCTGAGGCTAAATTGACTTGATGATGGGGTTTATGATGTTCCATGGAGCATATTAGGTTATGCTTTGAAGCATTGGCTCATGCCCTGAGGAAAATTTCCATCTGGAGGCCCTAGTCGACCAAACCCTAATTTGGTGACACTGGCGATCCTGAGGCTTGATCCACCTAGAAGGGAGCAAACTTGTGCTTAATCCTTGAAGTGGGAGTCCTCTTGATCCATTGTGGATATTTGAGAGGCTTGACAAGTTGAAGATCATGTCATTCCTTGATTGATCCTTTGTCTAAGAGCTCTGCGAGGGCTTGAAACCCTAAATCATGTTTGTAGTGAATGCTCACCCACCTTTGGGGAGACTAATGAGGTATGATGATCCATCCATATTGTGTTGATGATTTGCACAATGATGGGAAATCTTAGTGGTCTAAATTTGGGGTATGACAGATGCCCCTATTTAATCTTCTTGGACCCGAAGGTGTGAATGGCGAAGGTATTCAGGCATTCGGGGTGCAAGAGGATTAAATATCGGAATACCCGAAATTTTGATGGTGGTTATGAATGGTAGCTTACGCATTCATCTTCTTTAGCTAAGCGAAGATGCTTAGAAAAGGTAAACTTCCCCTCGATCCTGGTCTTCAACCAAGGAGCTGGTCTCAATTTTCTTTTGAAATAAACTTCCCCTCGATCCTGGTTTCCTACCAAGGATCGGGTCTTAGTTTCTTTTGTAAACTTCCCCTCGATCCTGGTTTCCCACCAAGGATCTGGTCTCGGTTTCTGATATAAACTTCCCCTCGATCCTGGTTTCCTACCAAGGACCTGGTCTTAGTTGCTGAAATAAACTTCCCCTCGATCCTAGTTTCCTACCAAGGAACTGGTCTTAGTTTCTTTTGTCAATAAACTTTATTGACAAGGGACGCTATGTGTAGCGGTTTTCCTCAAACTTCTCGTCGAATTTTCCTGGGGAGATGCCATTTGAGTGGAAAAAGTTTTGATGTCAGACTTGCTGGGGAACCCATTCGTCTGAATTGTAGAGGTACACAAACTTCTCTATTTTGGAGACGCCATTTGTCGATTCTACTGGGGAAAGCGAGTCTCATGAGAGACTGTTTTCGTTTGGGGGCTTACATCTACTTTTCTCGGGATCTTTTCGGAGAAATGCCATATGATGGATTCCAATTTTGAGGTGCCAATGACCTTTTCATCAGTGGTTTTTTCGGAGAAAAACTGCCGTACCGCCGAATCTCTGATTAAGAGGCTTTCTCTGGGGATTTTCTTTAATCCGGGAAAGCAAGGATATCATCTTCAATGGTGAAGAGTGATATTTGTTGAAAGTTTTCTTGTTTCTCAGAGGTTCAAGTTATCAAAGTGGTCAAGGACCGTCTCTAATCCAGAGATAAATGGGAGAGAGATTGCTTAGATGATTCACTTCCTAACGAGGAAAGGTCTGACAACTCGATTGAGAGGACTTATCACTAGGGGATAAGAACGACTAGAGTGATAGCGATGCAATATGAATGTGAATGAAAATCAATCATGCATAATGTATGTATGTATATGCGGACAAAACTGACGCAACATACAGACTAAAGGATGAACACGACTGGATACTCGGCCTCAGTGGGGCATGTAGAAATATCGCTGGTTCAAGATAGCAATTCTGCCTTGCTTAGGAGAAACGGTCCATGTTGGGGGTGACGCTGGTCGGGCTTAGGAGATGAGAACTCGGCCGAAGATGTCAGATGGAACATGGTCTCTGACATTGCTGATCCTTCATTCAGGCGTACTGGTCTAGAAGGAGTACTTTGATTCTGCACTTTGAAGTTCGCTTACTTCTGGAGAAGCGGTTGATGTTCCTTTGATGTTCAACAGTCAAAAGAAATTGCCGTCTTTATTTTAAAAAAGCAGAAAAATTTTTAACAAGTAAATTTATTTTTGTTTCATTTCAAGAATCGTTAATCATGTTAACAGCGTCGTTCTGTAAAGCTAAAACAAATAAGAATTACAAACAAAAGCACAAGGGCTCAAATTTTATTGATAAGATGGAAATCAGCCAAACGCGTGATTCCAAAGAGTATTTACAAAGTTTGAAAATGGTAATTTACAGGGAAAAGGGCTACGTTGAAACATAACGACCACTATCCTTCTACCAACTTTGAATTCGGGACATCCTGAGCTTCTGTCGAAGATGACCTTGACTGGAGTTTTCCTCCGATGGATGCTGTAACTGCTGCTGAGGGACCTGCCTCTGTTGAACATAGTTACTTGCCATTATCCCTAATTTTTGCCTGGATTGTACTTTGATGTTTCCAATCCATCGGGATGATTTTTTTTCATGTCTCTAACTTTTGCCTGGACCGCCCTTTCGGGTTTTCAATCCACCAAGACGTTTTTTTTTTTTTTTAGTTTAGGCGAAGTATTTCTTGACTACATCAACATTCGTGGGGTAGGCAAATTCCTCTCCGTCAATGGTTGCAAGTCTCAAGGCGCCGCCTGACAAAGCTTTCGTGATCACATAGGGGCCATCATAATTTGGGGTCCATTTGCCCCGAGAATCAGTGAGAAATGATTGTATCTTCTTGAGCACGAGGTCTCCTTTTCTGAAGACACGAGGTCAGACCTTTTTGTCGAACGCCCTCTTCATTCTTTGTTGATACAACTGACCATGACATAGTGTCGTGATTCACTTCTCTTCGATCAGATTCAGTTCGTCGTGTCGGCTTTGACACCATTCAGCTTCGCTGAGCTTAGCTTCCATCAATACCCGGATTAATGGGATCTCTACCTCTATGGGGAGCACTGCTTCCATGCCATACACTAGAGAGAAAGGGGTAGCCCCTGTTGAAGTGCAGACAGATGTGCGATAACCGTGAAGAGCAAAGGGTAGCATCTCGTGCCAATCTTTGTAGGTTACAACCATCTTTTGAACGATCTTCTTGATGTTCTTGTTAGCCGCTTCTACCGCTCCGTTCATCTTGGGTCGGTAGGGAGATGAGTTATGGTGTTCGATCTTGAACTCTGCACACAACTTTTTCATCATCATATTGTTCAAGTTAGATCCATTATCAGTAATGATCTCGCTTGGAACACCATAACGGTAGATGATATTGTTTTTGATAAATCGGACCACCACTTGTCGGGTTACATTGGCGTATGACGCTGCTTCAACCCACTTGGTGAAATAATCAATGGCTACAAGGATGAACCGATGTCCGTTTGAAGCCTTGGGCTCAATCATGCCAATCATGTCGATTCCCCATATGGAAAAAGGCCACGGGGAAGAAAGAACTTTGAGATGTGATAGCGGTACATGAATTTTGTCGGAGTATATCTGACACTTGTGACACCTCCTCATGTACTTGTAGCAGTCAGATTCCATGGTCAACCAGTAGTACCCTGCTCTCAGAATTTTTCTCGCCATTGTATGTCCGTTGGCATGAGTGCCAAAGGATCCTTCATGAATTTCTTTCATAAGCATGTCTGCTTCTGGTCTGTCGACGCATCGGAGCAAGACCATGTCAAAATTCCTCTTATAAAGAGTGTCACCGCTCAGGAAGAAGTTTCCAGCCAATCTTCAGAGGGTCTTTCTATCTTTCCTGGATGCCCCATGTGGGTACTCCTGTTTCTGAAGGAAGCATTTGATATCGTAATACCAAGGTTTGTCGTCTATGACTGCTTCAATCGTGAAGATGTAAGCGGGCCGTTCAAGGCGCATTATGTCGATCTTAGGTATGTCATTCCATTGACCTACACCAATCATGGAAGAGATAGTGGCTAATGCATCAGCCATGTGATTCTCTTCACGAGGGATATGATGAAACTCGATTCTGTTGAAGAAGGGTAACAACCTTCTTACATAGTCTTTGTAAGGAATCAATCCTGATTGGTATGTGTTCCAATCTCCTTTTATCTGATTGATAACCAAGGCTGAGTCGCCGTATATGTCCAAGTTTTTTATCCTTAAATCAATTGCTTCCTCGAGATCCATGATACAAGCTTCGTATTCGGCCTCGTTGTTCGTACATTTGAACGTAAGTCTAGCAGTGAAAGGAATGTGGGTACCCTGAGGGGTTACAATGATTGCCCCAATTCCGTTTCCATAATGATTAACTGCTCCGTCAAAGATAAGTCCCCACTGGGAACCTGGTTCTGGCCCTTCACTGGGTAGCGGTTCATCGCAATCTTTCATCTTTAGATACATGACATCTTCGTCTGGGAAGTCAAACCCGATTGATTCTTGATCGTCAATCGGTTGATGAGCCAAATGATCGGCTAAAACACTTCCTTTAACGGCTTTCTGAGCATGGTACTCTATGTCATATTCTGATAACAGCATCTGCCAACGGGCAATTCTTCCCGTGAGAGCAGGCTTTTCAAATACGTACTTGATTGGATCCATTTCGGAGACCAACCAAGTAGTATGACGAATCATGTACTGGCAAAGACGTTTGGCTGCCCAAGCCAAAGCACAGCAAGTTTTCTCGAGCATCGTGTACCGAGTTTCACAGTCGGTGAATTTCTTGCTTAGATAGTAAATGGCAGACTCTTTCCTTTTGGTTTCGTCTTGTTGGCCAAGTACACATCCCATTGAGTCCTCCAGAACTGTGAGGTAAATGATCAGTGGTCTTCCTTCCACTAGAGGTGATAGAATCGGAGGATTCAACAGATATTCCTTGATACTGTCAAAGGCGGTTTGGCAATCTTCTGACCAAACGCAATCCTGGTTCTTTTTAAGTAGCTTGAAGATCGGCGCGCATGTCGCGGTCATGAGGAATATGAATCTGGAGATGTAGTTCAAACGTCCCAGGAATCCTCTGACTTGTTTTTCAGTTTTCGGAGAAGGCATTTCTTGAATGGCCTTGACCTTGTCAGGATCAACCTCAATTCCTTTCTGGATGACGATGAACCCTAAGAGTTTCCCTGAACGGACACCGAAGGTGCATTTGTTGGGATTCAAGCGGAGTTTGAATTTTCTTAGACGTTCGAACAATTTTGACAGATGTTCAACGTGCTCACTCTCTGTTTTTGATTTTGCAATCATATCATCGACATACACTTCGATTTCCTTGTGTATCATGTCATGAAACAGAGTAGTCATGGCCCTTTGATAGGTTGCCCCGGCGTTCTTCAAGCCGAACGGCATTACCTTGTAACAAAAGGTACCCCATGGGGTAATGAACGAAGTTTTCTCGATGTCTTTCGGCGCCATTTTGATCTGATTATAGCCCGAGAATCCATCCATGAAGGAGAAAATTTCGAACTTTGCTGTGCTGTCTACCAGCATGTCCATGTGTGGTAAAGGAAAGTCGTCCTTTGGACTTGCCTTGTTCAGATCTCTGTAATCAACACACATTCTGACCTTTCCGTCCTTTTTGGGAACGGGTACGATGTTGGCTAACCATTGAGGATATTCTGATGTGGCGAGGAAACCCGCGTCAATCTGTTTCTGTACTTCCTCTTTGATTTTGATGGCCATGTCCGGGTGAGTCCGTCTCAACCTTTGCTTTACTGGCGGACATTCCGATCTTAATGGTAAGTGATGTTCCACGATGTTGGTATCCAACCCTGGCATATCCTGATAGGACCAAGCGAATACATCGGGGAATTCTTTGAGAACCTTTATCAAACTTTCTTTGACAGTTGGATTGAGCAGTGCCCCAATCCTGATTTATTTTCTCTCTTGCTCTGAACCCAAGTTTATCGTTTCCAACGGTTCTTTATGAGGTTCAATGGACCTTTCCTATTGTCTGAGTAGTCGGGAGATCTCTTCTGGAATTTCGTTGTCATTTTCTTCTTTAGCCTCGAATACCGGGAACTCAAAGTTGGGAGAAGGCATTGGATCGTATGTTTCAACTGGGTTTAAAACAAGCAATCTGCATGACGTGATGATTTGTGTTTAGAAGAGATAAAGAAGAATGCAAGAGTGTGCAGTGTTTTATTTTACTGCTTGTTTTTATTTTTGAATTGTTTTTTAGGATTACCATTTTCTGAAAAAGCAAAAAGAGAAAACAGCAATAAATGCGGAAATTACAGAACAACGTTATTTTATTAATGAACAAGTCGAATCTTGAAACTACAGCCCTATAAAACAAAACTCTGTCGCTTTGGGCAAAGCGAAGAGGGAAATTTACAGAACGCGAGCCCTATCAAAACATCCGTTCCACCTGGGCAGGGTGAAAGGTTTAAAGATGGCAATTACTTTAACTGATGAACGACCTTCGGAACCTCGACGGCAACCCATTGGCGGCGAACTCCTCGGTGAATCACAAAGTCTGGCACCTTCCTCGATTTGTCTTCAGAAATGACGCTGATTTCTGGTGGAGCAGGATCATTGGAATCTGACTCCCAGGCAGAGTTGTCGTAGGAGAATTCCTCAGTTGTATTTTGCATAGCATTTGTGCTCTCAGCTGTATCTCCCCATCCAGTTGGCTGGATGTCTTCGAGCCTGATACGAGAGCTTTCGGGAGCGGTGTATTTGACCATATAGTCAAATTTTCCACTCGGTTGTCCCAAGGTGTCCCACACTTCTTTAGAACTAGATGAGTCATCCCTCTTGATGACGTTGACCTCGGGAAAAGCATAATTGATGAATTCCAGTCCTGCAAACATTGCAAATTCATCGTCATGTTGAGTAGTTTCCGAATGACCTGAGTGTTGATCCCATGACATGGTGGGGACGCAGGTATTCTGTTCGATGATACTCAGCTGAGTTTCATTACTCGGCTGACTTTCTTGCCCCATGTTTCCTGGATAAGGTTGCCACATTGGCAGGCCATCCATTGGGCCATAGTAGTTGTAGTCAAAGTTGTCTTTCATCAGAGTGTCTTCCTCTAATGAATTTGGCGGAGCACGACATCCTTCCGGATCACAATCTCCATATATCATTTCGACGACTGACCGAGGTATAAATCTCGGACTCTGTGCGGGATAGCAAAATGGCGTAGGCACCTCTTCCTGAGACATATAACTGTCCTTGTTAAGGTAGGACTTCCATTCTTCATCTGTGTCAGAGGGATCTTCCTCATTGATAGCATGAACTGTCTGAGACACTGGGTGAAGGAAACCTCCACTGTGGAAGAAGTTTTGAAGGGGATGAAGACTTTCATCGTTGGCAGCTGTCTGGGTACATGTTGCAGAAAAACCAAGACCCTTCTTTGTTGTATTGTCAGTGGGAATGACAAGCTGTCCCCATCCTGTCGTATCGGTACTCTCGACCGCTTTGATAGCATCTTTGTATAAGGAAATCGAGGTTCCTGCTTTGAAATGATTGTCCTTGCTCACCGATAGTGCTTGGAACTGAGTTCCAATAACCTCCTCGGGTTCTATACCAGTAGATGATGATAAGTTGCTTACAAGCAAAGCTTGTTCCCCACAAACCGTGACAAGTTGATCGTTCTTGACGAACTTTAGCTTTTGGTGGAGGGTTGAAGTAACCGCCCCAGCCTGATGTATCCAAGGTCTTCCTAATAAACAACTGTATGTTGCCCGGATGTCCATGACCTGGAAAGTGACTTGGAAAGTTTGAGGACCAATAGTTATGGGAAGATCAACTTCGCCGATAACTGTTTTTCTGGATCCGTCTAATGCTTTGACGACGACCTCACTGACTCTCATCGGAGGGCCCTTGAATGATAATTGCATCAAAGTAGACTTCGGCATAACATTCAGGGCTGACCTTGTGTCTACCAGTATGCTGGCTAAAGCATCGTCCTGGCAGTTAACTGTAATATTGAGCGCCATGTTATGTCGGCGACCCTCTTCAGGTAATTCCTCATCACTAAATCCCAAGTTGTTGCAGGAAGTGATGTTAGAGACAATACTATCGAACTGTCTGATTGTTACATCCTGTTCCACAAAGGCTTGTTCCAAGGCTTTCTGTAGAGCCTCCCTATGGGCTTCTGAACTGAGTAACAGTGATAATATCGAGATCTTTGAAGGAGTCTGTAACAGTTGATCCACAATGTTATATTTACTCCTTTGGATGAGCTTCAGCATCTCATCATCATTTTTCGAAAGGTCGGGATTACTGGATTGACCGACTGGGGGATCAGGAGCTTCTGTCTGAAGTTCCTTTTCTTTGTTAACTTCCCCAACCCCTCGGTTGAAGATTCTACCACTCCGTGTTACTTGACTGATGTCTGCAATGTTCACAACGGAGGGTAATGGAATTTCCTTTCCATTCTCGACTATTGTTGCACCGTATTTCTAAGGGATATCCTTAGTTGATTCACACGGTAGTGGTCCCGGTAGATAGATGACTATGGGAACCTTCTGATTTTTCTGACCATCATAAGTAATCTCGATCCGTTCCCGGTTGGGAGCTTTAGATTCGTCAAGTAGAGGGATGATGGCAAAAACATCCCTGGTATGGTGATGACCAGAGATCGTGACAACATCCTCGACTTGATTGGCAAGGTAGTTCGGCGTCCAGTTGATGGGTCCAGAACCCAGATATGGGCGAATATCTCCACGATCCACCTGACCCTGAAGTGCTGCTCTCACAAGGTAACACCCTTGGTTACTTTCCGAACAGACGCTACAACTGTCATAGTTGTGTGATGGCACCTGGCCACGCCCACTTTGAATACAATGTAACCTTACTAGGTTAGCTTCCACTGATCGGACATCCTGACTTTGACGACGAGTAGGATTCCTGTTACTGATACTAATCTGCTGAGTATCTTCATCCATGTAGCTTGGCATCCACCAGTGATTTAACAAGTGCTGAAGTGCCTCCTGGACAAGGGTACAACCTCGATCGTTTTCGCAACCTGCTTTACAGTTTTGATAGTCATGTGATATTAAGAATCCGAGTCGGACCTGCTCAGCATGTAACTCTACCAGGTTGGTATTCATCACGCGAATATCGAAGATCTGAACCATATTGATCTGATAAAGGTTCCTATCATGGTAGTCTTGGATCCATCCAAGATCCATCTGACGCTGGAGGGCCTCTTGTATGAAAGAGCATCCCTGTTTGTTTATCGAGCAAGTCAGACAGGAACTGTAATCGTGCCATGGCAGATTATGATATTGGCTTTGCCTTGAGTGCATCGCCACCAAGTTGACATTCATTGCACAGATGCCGTAGTTCTGAATGACGTTGGAATTCGTGTAGACCATGTTAACTCCACGAACTCGGTGCTCTTGGATCCATCCGAGATCCATCTGTTCCTGTAGAGATGCTTGCACTACCGAACATCCTTGATTGTTTTTAGAGCAGATATCACACTAGTGATAATTATGAGGTGGCACATGGCCATATCCACTCTGTCTACAATGCATCTTGACCAAATTGGTTTTCAACAAGAGTACATCGTGAATTTGATAGACACCATTAGTCTCTCATTCTATTAAATTGACTGCAGCCTTCTCGTGTTGAGGCAGTGGGTTCGTGAGAACATTGGGATTCGTATCTTTGAAAGATAAGAGCCCGCTCCTAACAAGCTTTTGCACGTCGGACTTGAAATTGAGGCAAGTCTCTATGTTATGCCCTGATCCTCCTTGATGATAAGGGCATGTCTGATCCACCTTAAACCAAAAAGGCGGATTTTTCGGTACTATAAGAGGAGACTTAGTCTGGATGTGCCCCTTAGCCAGTAGTAACGGAAATAATTCTGCGTACAACATGGGTATAGGATCAAACCCTGATGGTCGTGTTGTACGGTTGTTGTTATATGGAGGACGAGCCTGCTGAAGAGGTTGTTGTGTCCTTTACTGACCAGGTTGGCTCTGAGCAACCTGAGGTTGATATGTAGGAATAGGCGCAGGGCTGGTAGCAGGAGTCACAGCTGCTACCGGCTGATAACGTCGCCCTTGCTTTCCGAGAGAGATATTCCCAATATCTTGCTCTTTTTTCTTAGGGAGAGCACTACCGTATTTTTTAGTATCGCTCGTCTATCCAATGTCTTTTACCAAACGTCCTTCTCGGACGGCTTCCTCAAGACGTACGCCCATGCCGACCATCTCGGTGAAATCACTGGGCGCACTGGCAACCATTCGATCATAGTAAAATGAGCTTAAGGTCTTTAAGAAGATCTTTGTCATCTCTTTTTCCTCAAGAGGTGGACAAATTTGAGCGGCAATTTCACGCCACCTTTGAGCATACTCCTTAAAGGTTTCCTTGTCCTTTTTCAACATTGATCTGAGTTGATCTCTGTCGGGTGCCATGTCCAAATTGTATTTGTATTGTTGGACAAAGGCAGTGCCAAGATCTCTGAAAGTGCTGATCGTAGCACGGTTTAAACCCATGTACCATTTGAGTGCGACACTGGTTAAACTATCCTGGAAGTAATGAATCAGCAGGTCCTGATTCTCCGTCTGAGCTGACATCCGCCGAGCGTACATCACCAGATGGCTCTGAGGGCAAGAGTTACCCTTGTATTTTTCAAAGTCGGGCACTTGGAATTTGTGCGGGACTTTCACATTGGGGACCAAGCAGAGGTCTGCGGCATCCTTTCCGAATAGATCCTGACCGCAAATGGCTTGCAGCTCCTTCTGCATTCCCAGGAACTGTTCCTGGAACTCGTTCATTCTTTCGAACATGCCTTCGTTTCCACCAGGAGGTATCTGGGGAATCTGTCCTTCCGGGACAGTGTACACCACAGGGGGTGGTACCGTTACTGCGACAGCAAATCTTGGTGCCTCCCGAAGTTTGTAACCTTCAGGAGTCTTGAGTATGCCCCTGGCATATTCGCTTTCCCAAAGTTTGTAACCTTCAGGCCCAGCGGCTTCTGTTGCGATTCCCTGATCTTCAGTGATCGGCGGAACATATCCTTCCGGGATATAGTTAACAGGCATGCCCCAGGGACGATCTTTCGGCATCTGATACTTAGGATCATTCTTCTCCACTATGGGTATTGAGGTGATCTCTGAGATCATAGTTCTTTGTAGTTGAGCTTCTGCCATGGCTTGCATGTCGTTACGAAGCTTTCTCATATCCTCTCTTAGAGCGTCGATTTCTTCTTTCAACTCTCTGTTTTCTTCCTCAAGATCATCCATCTTTTTCTGACGATTGGCCCGAGTATTATACGAATGAGACAGTTTGACTCTAGAACCGAGACACAAACATGAGATTCGTAGATAAGAAGAATGCGTTACGTGAGAATGATGAATGCAATGATTATATTAATTGTTTTTTTGGTTTAATCAAAATAAACTTCGACAATTAGATTGCAAATATCAAACAGTGGGGAAACCCCTTTTTATTGAATTCCAAAGGATTACAGAAATGGAAATACAGTAGATTACAAGATGCGGAAACAGAAACCTAAGCTAAAGGGTCCCGAGTCCTCTCTGAAGAGAAATCGGGTGCTGATTCTGATATCTTCCTTTTCTTTGACCGGGGCTCTTGGGTCGTTGTCGGGTTGTCATTCCTTTGCCAAGTGAAAGGAGTGAGCAAATTCCTTTGGTCGTCTTGATTCTCTACAGCATGTTGCTCTAAAATTTCAATCAGAGCGTCCTTCTCCTTTAGTAATTGCTGTATTTTGATGCACTCTACGTCGAGGGTGCGGTATTTGTTCTTCCAAGACCTCCTCTCCCGTTGAACTTTGTTGAGAGTAACCTGAAGCCTTTCAGTTTCCGTCATGAAGTACATGACAGATTCCTTTGGTGGAATAATTCCGTAACGAGGATAAGGCATCTTTAGCTTGAGAGCTCTAGTTTGTACCCAATGGAGATAAGGCTCCACCGAGACACAGTCTGGTTTTCCTAGAGACTCTCATCCTTTCTTATGAACATGCTTCCAAGCGTGCACTATTTCCATCTTTAGTGCTCTGTCACTTTCTCCTCCCTTGAAGAAAAGACCTTCCAGATGAGCGTTGCACGGAACAAGCCTCATCGGGTATCCAAATTGACGACGAACCAATACCGGATGATAGTTGATTCCTCCTTTAGTTCCTATGAGGGGTACGTTGGGGAAGTTTCCACAACGGTCAATGATCCTGATTCCCTCAAAAATCCTATTACACCAATCTATATCAGAGTTGGTGAGAGACATGATCTTCTGCGACCAACGTAAGACACTCCTGCAATCCCAAAAAGCAGCAGACTTGGGTAAGTGCGAGATAAACCATTTATAAAGCAGAGGTACACAGCATGTGATCTCCCCTCCGCTGTACAAATTTCCCAAGTGTACAGAATGATACGCATCTGCGAGCAAAGTCGGCACAGGGTTTCCAATGAGAAAAACCTTAATGGCGTTGATATCGACGAAGTTATTGATGTTGGGAAACAAAAATAATCCATAGGTGAGTAAAACAAAGATGCTTTCAAAAGCAGTCCCTTTCCCTATACTAGCAAAGTACAGAGCTTTCTTTGTTAAGAACTGGGCTGGCAAACCTTGGATGCCACCCTTAGTAGTCATGTGAGTCCTGACCTCAGACTCGTCCAAATGAATTGCTCTTGCAATGATCTGATTCTTTGGAATTTCTTCCAATCCAGAAAATGGAGCTCGATCAGTGATATGTAGATCAATCAGATGAGAATACTCCTCCAGCGTTGGTGCTAGCTGGTAATCCGGGAATGTGAAACAATGATAAACAGGATCGTAGAATTGAATAAGTGCATCCATGATTCCCTCAATCACATGGACTCTTAACAGTGGTAGCAAACCTCCGTACTTGGCTCTGAAAGCCTCTCGGGTAGTGATCATCCCTGCTAACCTTCTCAAATCCTCTAGCTTTGGAACCTTGAAGGTGTACGTATGAGTTCTCCTTCTACCGAAATCCATTAGCGCAATCCTTTTCTCTGATATTTGCAATCATAGTCTTAGTTTAATTTGAAAAATAGAGAGACTAGAAGAGAAGTTTTTTGAATGCTTTAATGTTTTTTTAAATGAATGCATGAATGCAGCACACAAAAACATAGAAAAAACATGGGGTCAAAGGGTCGTTGTCATGAAGTTCAGGCTCTACCCATCCCCAAAGGTTTATACTAAGGTGATTTTTGTACTTGTACTCATTATCAGCAGCTCCTCCCAGGAAAGCAAAACAACAAGCGGATCGCCAGCGAGTTGTAGAGCAATCTTAGAGTAAGTGCCATTCACCGAGAATAGATCACCAGCCTCAAATGAGGGTAGTATCGCGTGACAACTATTTCCGATAGTTTCCGCACTACGAAAGGGTTTGGCTCCTTAGCTTCTCAGGCATCACAACCGACCCATTGTCTAGGTGAGAGAATGGTTACATTAGGATGCCTCCACTGAGGTTGATGGTCGACCCCGTCGCCATCACTTATCTTAAGTGTATACTCAATCTCACCACATGCGGCATCACACGCATTCCTATTAGCAGAAAAATAAACACGTATAGCAATTAGGAAAAGCAGTATATATATTTGTCCTAAACATCCTAGACCTTTAAAGCTATGAATCCTAAGTTCCTGACAGAAAATGGGTTCCCCGACGGAAGCCCCAATCTGTGGTATTCATACAAGTGAAGAGAAAAAAGGAAAAAAAAAAGTTTTAGAAAGACCCGGCCCCACGGTGGGCGCCATTTTTCTGTTGGCGGCCACCGGCATGAAAATGACTTACCCAAGGTTTAAATTGTAAGGAAGAAAGAACCGGCCCCACGGTGGGCGCCATTTTTCTGTTGCGAGCGATTTTGGACGCGGTTCTTAAGCGCTGGTCGCTCTCTGCGGTTTGCGCTTTGACTACAGGTCGATTCATTTTTTATCCTATTGTGAGCTGAATAAGGAAGGGAAATAGATGTCTCCAATTAACCCTGCTTTGCATACTGAGTTTAAACAGCGGTCTGTTAGGTTACGAATGCTATCAATGTGGGGGGGGGGCTTTGTACTGGTTATTTATATTTTCGCCAATACGGTTTTCTTTCTTCCTAGGACTTTCTAGCGGGGAACAAGGGTTAGGATGTTAGGACTGATGCTTTTTGATAGGTATGTGAGAGTATGGGATTTTGGTTTTTTGTTGATTCTGCTCGCTAAGATCTTTTCTTTCGATCTTATGCCTACGTATTCCCGTTTACCGAAACAGGGAAATCAGAGCGTTCATAGTTCCTCCTAGTCTATGGGAGGAAATGGGTGTTTTGGTGTCTTGTTCAAAGCCCAAGACGTGAAGCGAAAGGTGATTTGTATCTTGTTCAAAGCCCAAGATGTGAAGCTGAAAAGTCTATTTGTGTCTTGTTCAAAGCCCAAGACGTGAAGCTGAAAAGTCTATTTGTGTCTTGTTCAAAGCCCAAGACGTGAAGCTGAAGGACCTCGGCTTTAGAGAGAGTTTGTCATCTCTAAAGAAGGGTTTGTCTGTCACAACTATTGGGTGACTGGTTATAAAGGAGAATTACTTTAACCGGGATACGCGGATCCTAGCAATGCCATAATTTCCTTTAAAGGGGATTTTAACCTGAAGGAGAAGACTTTAACTCAGTGTAGAGCAATGCTATCTTTCCTTAGGAATTTCTCATACTAAAAGAGGGACAGTGGCATGGATGTAGATGATCCAGAGGCTTGCCGCTTACAGCGATTAGATGAAGGGAAAGGAGTTGTTGATGTTTGTATACTGTGAACGAGGCACAGCTCTGATGCTAAAAGGTTGATTGGATCAACCAGTGGTTTTCTTATACAAAGCCTAAGAGGAGGCTATTGGCCCAACAAGAGGGAGTTTTTATGTGTCTCGTACAAAGCCCGAGAGAGAAGCTAAAAGGGTTGACTCAATAGGAGAACCTTTTATACTCAACAAGAGAGTGTTTTTGTATCTCGTACGAAGCCCGAGATGGAGGCTAAAAGTTTGACTCAACAAGAGAGTCTTTGTATCTCGTACGAAGCCCGAGATGGAGGCTAAATGTTTGACTCAACAGGAGAGTCTTTGTATCTCGTACGAAGCCCGAGATGGAGGCGAAAGGGGTGATTGACTCAACGAGAGAGTCTCTTATGTGTCTCGTACAAAGCCCGAGAGAGAGGCTAAACGTTGTTTGACTCTACTGGGGAGAATTTTGGTATCTCGTATGAAGCCCGAGATAGAGGCTAAACGTTTGCTTCGCTGGGAAGAATCATTGTACAAAGCCCAAGAGGAGGCTATTGTAACTGTTTCAGTTGAGTGACAGATCCAATATACTGATTTTAAAAGAGAAAATCAGTTCTTATATGAGTAACACTGTACTCAGGGATTTGATTTGAGGATCAGGGATATTTCCTTCTCTTTGAGGAAACGGGAAATCCAAAGGGTATTGAGACTGTCCGAGTCTGCGGGTTTCCTTCCTATTTAACGAAGGGGTCATTTGAGAATGTCTTTTAGAATCAAGGAAGTTAGACTGTCCGTGTCTAGAGTTTTATCTTTTGTACTATGCTTTGAGAAACAGTAGTAGACTCTATGATAGGACTGTTCTATGGAGATGACTAAGTTCTGTTCCTATACCTCTAGGAGGTCGTCGGGACAATTTGTACGAAGCCCAAGAGGTGGCTGGAAACTTTTAAGAAGCCGGCGGGTCCTTGTACTAAGCCCAAGAGGAGGCTATCATTCCCGGAGGAAGAGATCATTATACGAAGCCTAAGAGGAGGCTGTGAATACTTCTAAGAAGCCATAGGGTCCTTGTACGAAGCCCAAGAGGAGGCGAGGTTGCTTTTAGGAAGCCCGTGGGTCCTTGTACGATGCCCAAGAGGAGGCCGATGCTTTTAAGAAGCCTGTGGGTCCCAAAACCCCGAGAAATTCAAGGCAAGCTATTCACAAGGAATAGATCAAGTCAGGAAAGTTCGAGAATTTTGAAGAAACTCAAAGATGCCATTCACGGAGAAGACATTCGTCTTGGGGAGTAGAGTTTCTTGACAATTCCTAATGAGGACAGCCGAAGAGAAGACTGTATCTGGTGATCCTATTGGGGATCTAGTTGTCTATATCTATGAATAAACGAAACGGCGTCACCTAGTTCTAGACGTAGTTGCCAGGGAAACTCTAAATATCTATACTATTATTACACAGTTGATATGAGTTTATGAAAGAAGACTTACAGCGAAACAGCCCCACAATACAGTTATATATATATGAGTTTATGAAAGGAGACTTACAGTGAAACATCCCCACAATACAGTTATATACATATGAGTTTATGAAAGGAGACTTACAGTGAAACAGCCCCACAATACAGTTATATACATATGAAAGCGGTAAATGAAAGCGGGTAAACACTTACTCGGTTGTAGAGTTTCCATGCTGTTTGGTTAGTTGTTCAACAAAGAAAGATTGAAAACAACAGTATATTCAAAATCAAAGGAGAAAGTGCTTTGAAAAAGAAAGATTTGGGGCTTACAGCTCAAGGAGAGGCCCAGGGTTTTATCAGTGAGCGCACTGTTGAATTTGTACAGAGGGACTTATACAAGTGACTGAGGCCCAAGAAAGGTTTTTTGTACAAAGGGATGGGTCTTACACTCTCTCAAGAGGCCCAAGTGAGTTTTAAGAAAAGAAATGGGTCTTACTACTCGAGGGTAGGCCCAATGGTTAATTTTGAAAAGGGCGACGGTCGCGCCGAGGTTTTGTAAACACCGTGGGACTTATACAAGTGACTGAGTCCCAAAATTTTGGTATTTTAAAAGGGATAGGGTCTTACACTCTATTAGAGGTCCAAAGAGTTTAAAGAAAAGAAATGGGGCTTACAACACGAGGGGAGACCCATAGTCTTTATTTTCAAGATGAATATTCACTTTTAAAATGCTTAAAAACAATTAAAAATGAATTTATTCACAAAAATACCAACTGTATTAAATAAATAATATAAATTTGATTTTTTTGTAGAGTAAAATATTTTACTATTTTTGTGATTTTTCAGAAAAAGAACCAATAAAAAATAATCAAAATTGAGGGAGTTATTAATTTTCCAAATCATTAAAAAAACAATATGAAAAATGAGAAAATATAAAAAAAGAGGGGTTGGGTCTTACACTCTATTAGAGGCCCAAAGTGTATTTTTGTACAAAATATGGGGCTTACAACTCAGAGAGAGACCCAAAATATTTTCAGTTTGAAAATGACGATCGCGCCGAGATTTTTAACGTATCGGGACTTGTACAATAACTGAGGCCCAAAATTGTTTCGTTAAAAAAGGGTTGGGTCTTATACTCTAATAGAGACCTAAGTGTTAAAAAATGAAAAGAAATGAGACTTACAGCTCAAAGAGAAGCCCAGTTGATTTTCGTTTGAAAATGGCGATCGCGCCGAAGTTTTCTTTTAACGCAGAGGGACTTATATAATAAGTGAGGTCCAAAATTGTTTTGGTTAAAAGGGGATTGGGTCTTACACTCTAATAGAAGCACAAAGTGTTTGAAAAAGATTTGTCAGGGTGAAAATCAAAGAAAACCCCAATTTTATTTTTTAGGCATTTTTCCAAGAAAAATTAAGTAAAAAAATGATAAAAATATCAAATAAAATCATTAAATAATGATTAAAGTTTATGAAAAAAAATAATTTATCAACATAAATATTTAAAATCATTTTGGTTTCAAAAATCAAGAAAAAAAAATCATTTTAAAAGCATTTAAAACAATATAAAACACTATTTTTAAATATATTAAAAATAATACTTTTTATTTTTATTTTTTGTGTATTAAAATATTATGGGGTATGAATTGGAAAATGATGATTTTTTTGCTATGTAAAAAAAATTGGTGGAGTTTTGAAAATAAAAAGTAAGAAAAAGAGGAAAGATATCAAAATATCATCTCCGACATTTCTTTTGGGGTAAAAACGAGTACCGAAACTTTAATTTATAACACGTTTTTATCAAATTTCAAACACTCATAACTCTCTCAATTTTTATCGGAATTAAGATCCGGAAGAGCCTATCCTGACCAATTTTTCGCAAGGAATCCGATGGTTTTACTCACGCACACGGAAAATCGACGTATAAAACGCAGAAATTAAAACCAAAACTGCTATCGTTTTGAAAACATCGTTCCGCGTAGAATTTCCAACGCGCGTAACTCTCTCGATTTTTAACCGAATCAAGATCCGCAAGAGCCTATCCTGACCGATCTTTCGCAAGGAATCCAATGGTATTACTCACGTACACGGAAAATTGACACACAAAACGCAGAAATAAAAAAACAAAAACTGCTATCGTTTAAAAACATCGTTCCGCGTCGAATTTCCAACACGCGTAACTCTCTCAATTTTTAACCGAATCAAGATCTGCAAGATCCTATCCTGACCGATTTTTCGCAAGGAATCCAATGGTATCGCTCACGCACACGGAAAATTGACACACAAAACGGAGAAATTAAAAAACCAAAACTGCACGTTGTTTTCGACGCCGTTTCGCGTAAAATTTCCAACGCGCGTAACTCTCTCAATTTTCATCGGAATTGAAATCCGTAAAAACCTATCTTGACCGATTTTTCGCAAGGAATCCAATGGTATTATTCACGCACTCGGAAACTCACTGTACAGAACACACAAAGCGAAAAAACCAAAACCGCCATCGTTAATTTGACGGCGTTTCGCGTAAAATTTCTAACGCGCGTAACTCTCTCAATTTTCATCGGAATTGAAATCTGTAAAAACCTATCTTGATCGATTTTTCGCAAGGAATCCAATGGTGTTACTCATGCAAACTAAAACTTAATGTATAGAACACACCAATGAAAAAAAAACAGAACTGTACATGGTTTTGAAATAACCAAAATTCCACATAAAAACATGTCAAAATGCAAACAGTGGGAGGATCACAACATACACATTAAGGACTACATTTTTTCCTCAAGAATTGTTCAATATGATGCATGTATGTGGACAACAAAGGAAAGCATGATTCAAAGAATTCAAAATGTGAATTTTACCTCTTTTTTGGAGATTTTGGGCAACCTACCAAGTGCTTTGTTCCAGAAATGATTTGATGCTTTGGACAACCTCAAATGACCTCTTAGAAGCTTTTAGGATGGTTGGAATCGGCTGGAAACCTCTGGAGCAAGTTTGTGCACTTTCTCGCGAAATGGTAAAAAACGGCCAAAATGCCAACTCTCTCAAATGGTGTTCCAGATGTGTGGCACCATTTGGGATAGTTCAATGATGATATTTAGAGTGTGTTTGAGGTTTTATCTGGCTTGGAAAGTGACTGAATCAAGATATGGCTTGAAAAATGCAAAAAAGTGTCATTTTGAGGTTTTGAGAGGTGACTTTGTGATGTTGTGATTACAGGTCACTTTTGATGGTTTGCACAGCTTACATATGATATATATGAGGTGTGTGTGTGATTAGTTTGAGTGGAATTGCTCTCTAGCTCAAAAACTCAGAATTTCCTTACTAAAGAAGGCATTTTGGAGTGAAAGAGAGAATTTGAAGAAAGCATCTGTTTGATGGCTTTGTTGTACTCAAACTGAACACAAATGAGCTCTATTTATAGTGGAGCAAGTTTATTTTGGGATCCACAGTGAATGGCAACTGCAGCAGGTGTTTGTTCCATGTTGGCCAATGAAAATCCAAGCCTCCTCTAGCCATTGACTAGAGGTTAGGGCACAGGCTGCTGGTTCCCTTGGTCTTGGATAAGTCTTGACTGATTTCAGATGAGAAGGGCTCAGTACATGCCACCTCTAAGCATCCATTAAATGCTCCAAACCAAAATTGGAGTTTTGTCCCTCTTTTAGGGATTTCTAGGCTTTGGCATGCTTTTCTTTGTTCCTTGGACTTGGGAGGTTCATGGATCAGATCATCCCACTTGGATTTGATCCTTAGATGTGTCCAAACTGATGACAAGGCTTGAAAATTCGTGTGGCACACAAAATGTGCAAATCTGCCTTGAAAAATTCAGCTTCAGCAAGCCCTTTTGTAAGATCCATAACTCCCTGCTCGAGTATGCTACATGGACGTTCTAGGACTTTTCGGAAAGCTTAGATGACGTACTTCAACTTTGATGTTTGGCCCTAGACCTGGTTCAACTTGGATCATGGAGAAAAACAGCCTTGAAGTTGGGACATTGTGCTGAAATTACAAGGCAGATTTTGGCTAAGTGCTGAAAAATGTCAATTTTAAGTTTTTAGCCATTTTGATCCAAGCATAACTCAAAATCCTTAATGAATTGGACTTAGGTCTAGTTGAAGTTTTTGTAGAGGGTAATGAGGGCTACAAATCAAGTTTTGGATGGGGGAAAATGGCTTTGTGGTTTAGAAGTTATGATCCTCCAAAGTTGGTACCCTTGCCACTTTTTTTCATAACTTAGAAAAATTTCTAAGTTTTTATGGTTACCCCTTTTACAAGTTATCCCACTTTCTTTGATTTTTCTTGATGAATGATGATTCCAATCACACATTAACATCATTTTAGGGTTAAAAAACCAATTTTATGAAAAATCTCAAAAAGTCAAAGTTTGACTTTTGTGCACAATTGACTTTTTATCAAATGAATTCCAAACTGTGCGATTATTCAGGAAATCATGTCCTTGACTTAAATCAAAATTGATGGACATGTTCCATGGGTGTTATAGGGTGTATTTAATCGTGTCCCGTGGCTTGGGAGTATGTCCTGGTCAAAAGTCAAAGCTACAGTTGACTTTTCTCGCGAATCCCTAACTGTGGTTCAGATGAAATTGAAACTTGTTGCTCAAGCTTCTTGGGTCAATCCATTGTTGCAAATGGATTAACGTGGTATGTTGGAGACCCTCAAATCATGTCTTGAGGTCTTGGCTCATGATTTGTCCCAAAAGTCAACTTAGGGGTGAATTAGGTCAAGAAACCCTAATTCCTGATTTTTTATGTATGCATCCCCTGAGGCTAAATTGACTTGATGATGGGGTTTATGATGTTCCATGGAGCATATTAGGTTATGCTTTGAAGCATTGGCTCATGCCCAGAGGAAAATTTTCATCTGGAGGCCCTAGTCGACCAATCCCTAATTTGGTGACACTGGCGATCCTAAGGCTTGATCCACTTAGAAGGGAGCAAACTTGTGCTTAATCCTTGAAGTGGGAGTCCTCTTGATCCATTATGGATATTTGAGAGGCTAGACAAGTTGAAGATCATGTCATTCTTTGATTGATCCTTTGTCTAAGAGCTCTGCGAGGGCTTGAAACCCTAAATCCTGTTTGTAGTGAATGCTCACTCACCTTTGGGGAGACTAATGAGGTATGATGGTCCATCCATATTGTACTGATGATTTGCACAATGATGGGAAATCTTAGTGGTCAAAATTTGGGGTATGACACATAGCATATTCTGGTGATAATGTTTGGACTTCGGTCCATTGATGACGATGTTAGACTTTGGTCTATTTATGGCTTCCATCCCATTGTGTGGATGTGAAGTGGTTTATGACGTGCTTCGGTTCTTGTGTGGAACCGATCCTATTTGACGGGGATCTTTGGAGGGTGATGGCCTAAGTGTCCATCGATTGTGACGATTGGTACCACATGCATGAGTCTTGTTGTGCATTGCATTTATGTGGCATTTGTTGATATTTATAATGTTGTGTTTTGATGTTTGCCTTGTGATGACTCTGATGATGCTGTATATGATGATGACGGCATTTTTATGCATATCCTGTTTTAAATTGATTATAATGAATTTTATTACTCACCCTACCTGTTTGAATGTTGCCTCCACGTGGGTAACGTGCAAGTGATCAGGATTAGCCGTGGATGCTTTCGAGGAACTTTTGAAGTTTATTTACATTTTGGTCGATGTAGAGGGTCTTGCTCTGATAGTGTATCATCGGGTTGGGTCGTTGAGTCGAACCATGTTGAGTTTTTATTTGGCTGTGATTTTGTTGTTATTTGATGATTATGGTTTTGTTTCAAAAACCCTTTGGTGGGATTTTGTGTTTATGGTGGATCTGCTGCCCTTTGAGGCATTTTTGAGTTATTTTGAGGAAAACCCGTTGTTTACGGAGCAACTTTTGTTAATTTGATTTTATTGAGAAATGTGCACCCTTTGAGGTGATTCTGATTTTACTCTGATATTTTGTTTAATCCGTTGCGATATTTGTGGGGTAGAAAAGGGTGTTACATTAGTGGTATCACAGCAGGTCGGTCCGTCCGGCCAGGTTGTCTAATGTTGCCTAGTCCCTAGTGTGTGACATGTGTGTGAAAACACTGTCGATGCTGTTTTGTTTTCCATTTGCAGGTTGGGAATGAAACAAGTGGGGGAGAAGATGGTGCTTCTCCAAGATGCTTCAAGTGTGGAGCGATGGCTAAGTGCAATGTTGGATGCTACGATGGTTTGGTAAGATAGTTTGTACCGCCTCATGATAGTCGGCTGTTATTGACAAATTGAGGAACTGATCACCCTTAATCTCTTGTTGATAATAGACGGGATCATGTAGGATGGGATAGACGTGTCTTGTGAGCATAAGTGGTGTGCGCAGTGAATTGTTTGGAGTTAAGCCAAGTGCTTACAGATGGTTTTGACGAGTCGATGCAGGATGGTGCTGATGTTTAAGTTGAGGGCAACCTTGAGTATTAGCGAAGGTGGAGAAGCTTGTGTTTTGATTTTGTTTGCGAAATTTTAGAAGTGTTTCTTGATGACGTAAGTGATTGGCCTCCAGAGCGTGAGGTAGAGGTTGTGGCGGATTTGATACTAGGTATGAGTTCGGTGTCAATAGCTCCTTACCAGATGTCGACATCTGAGTTGGGAGAATTGAAGAAGCAATTGGAAGAGTTGCTTGGGGTGAAGTTGTTCGACTGAGTGTTTCTCTATGGGGTGCTCCTGTGTTGTCGGTGAAGAAGAAAGATGGTACTATGAGATTGTGTGTTGATTATAGACGATTGAATAAATTGACGATCAAGGATAAGTATCCATTTCCGAGGACTGATGATTTGATGGATCAATTTATGGACGCTTGTGTTTTAGCAAGATTGATTTGAGGTTTGGTTATCATTATATTCGTGTTAAGCCTGCTGATATTCCGAAGATAGCTTTCAGGATGAGGTGTGGTGTTCATGTAGTATATGAATCAGATTTTTCATGAGTATTTGGATAAGTTTGTAGCGGGTTTTATTGACGATATTCTGAGGATTGTGTTGCAAGTGTTGAAGGAGAAGAAGTTGTATGTGAAACTGTCGAAGTGTGAGTTTTGGTTGAAGGAAGTGAGTTTTCTTGGCCATGTGATTTCAAGTGGTGGAATTGCTGTAGATCCTTCCAAGATTGATGCGGTGTTGCAGTGGGATACTCCGAAGTCTGCTACTGAGATACGAAGTTTTCTGGGGTTGGCAGGTTATTGCCGCAAGTTTATCGAGGGTTTTTCAAAGTTGGTATTACCTTTGACTCAGTTGACTCGAAAGGGTCAAGCTTTTGTCTGGGATGTAGCTTGTGAAGAGAGTTTTATGGAATTGAAGAAGAGATTAACGTCCGCTCCAGTGTTGATTTTTCCTAATCCGAGCGAATCTTTTGTGGTGTATTGTGATGCGTTGAAGATGGGTCTTAGTGGAGTATTGATGCAGAATGGACAAGTTGTTGCATATGCTTCGAGACAATTGCGAGTTCATGAGAGGAATTATCCTACCCATGACTTGGAATTGGCTGACGTGGTGTTTATGTTGAAGATTTGGAGACATTATCTGTTTGGCTCTAAGTTTAAAGTGTTCAGTGATCATAAAAGTCTGAAGTACTTATTTGATCAGAAAGAATTAAATATGAGGCAGAAAAGGTGGTTAGAGCTGTCATACCCCAAATTTTGACCACTAAGATTTCCCATAATTATGCAAATCATCATCACAATGTGGATGAACCATCATACTTCATCAATCTCCCCAAAGATGGGCGAGTATTCACTACTATCAAAGATTAGGGTTTCAAGCCTTCCCTGAGCTTTAGACAAATGATCAATCAAGAATTGACATGATCTTCAACTTGTCTAACCTCTCAAACATCCACAAAGGATCAAGAGGACTCCCACATCAAGGAATTAAGCACAAGTTTGCAACCTTCCAAGTGGATTAAGCCTCAAGATCGCCAGTGTCACCAAATTAGGGTTTTGGTAGACTTGGGCCTCCAGATGGAAACTTTCCTCTGGGCATGAGCCATTGCTTAAAAGCACAACTTAAAATACTCCATGGGACCTCATGGACCCAATCATCAAGTCAATTTAGCCTCAGGGGACACATTCACTAAAAATCAGGAATTAGGGTTTCTTGACCTAATTCACCCCTAAGTTGACTTTTGGGACAAAACATGAGCCAAGACCTCAAGACATGATTTGATGGTCTCTAATACAATACATTGATCCATTTACAATAATGGATTAATCCAAGAAGCTTGATTCTCAAGTTTCAAGCCCATCAGAACCACAGTTAGGGTTTCGCGGAAAAAGTCAACTGTGCCTTTGACTTTTGATCAGGACATGTTCCCAAGCCCTGGGACATGATTCAATACACCCTATAACACCTATTAAATCAATACATTAAGTTTGATTTAGGTCAAGGACTTGATTTCATAGAGGACCACACAGTTTGGAATTCATTTGATAAAAAGTCAACTGTGCACAAAAGTCAGCTTTGACTTTTTGAGATTTTTCATAATTATGGTTCTTTGACCCTAAAATGATGTTAATGTGTGATTTGAATGAACATTCATCAAGAAAAACCAAAGAAAGTAGGATAACTTGTAAAAGGGGTAACCATAAAAACTTAGAAATTTTCTAAGTTATGAAATAAAGTGGCTAGGGTACCAACTTCCAAGGATCATAACTTGAGATCCAAGTAACCATTTGGGCTAATCCAAAGATGGATTTGTAGCTCTCATGGCATACTTTAAAAGTGTCATCTATACCTCATTCCAATTCTCCATGGATTTCAAGTTATGGAATGGCCAAAATCACAAAAAGTGAAAATGTCACTTTTTCCAACACTTAGTGAAATTTTCACTAAGTCAGAATCTGCCTTCACTTTTTCCAAATGTAGGGGCATTTTTCACTTGGATCCAAAAGGTATCAAAACAAACTATGATCACACATATGTTGTATCATAAGAGAGCTTTCCAAAATAGCCAAGAACCCCATGAAATTCCACTTGAGCCATGAGATATGACCATGCCAATATGCCTTGCTGCAAACTGTCATGACAAGGCAGATTTGTGCATTTTGCTCGATTTTCCAAATTTGTGCAAATGACAAACATGTCTATCCATTTGAACACCTCAGTGAGGGACCAAGGAGGGACAAACACTGATCCCAAGCCTCCCAAGTCTTTGGAACTAAAAATAGCATGCCAAACCTAGAAATCCCTAAAGAGGGGACAAGACTCCAATTTTGTTTTGGAGCATTCAATGGATGCACCAAGGTGGCATGGACTGACCCATTTCCAACTGAATTCAGTCAAGACATATCCAAGAACTAGGGAACCAGCAGCCTGTGCTCTAACCTCTAGTCAATGGCTAGAGGAGACTTGGATTCTCATTGATCAACATTGGCCAAACCTCTACTGTAGTTGCCATTCACTATTGCTTGCAAAACAAACTTGCTCTACTATAAATAGAGCTCATTTATGCTCAGTTTAAGTACACCAAAGCCATCAAACAGATGCTTTCCTCAAAATCACCTTCTCACCTCCAAATTTACCTTCCAAAGCAAGTCACTATCAGGTTTTGAGTTTGAGAGCTATTCCAACCAAACCAATCACACACACACCCCTCATCAACATCATATAGAAGTGATCCAAGCACTTAAACAACATCTGAAACACTGATTTCTCAGAATCACCAACCAACTGCTCAAGGTTTTAACCAAGTTACAGTTGGGGTACCATCTTCAGTTCCAACTTGTTTCAAACCATTCCAAGCACTCAGGCACATCACTTGGCACCTAGGGAAGCTATCCACATCATTGGAACCTAGTTGTAACAACTCCAACACAAAACACGATCACCAGCTGCAAGAGGTAAGCATGAGCTCTTCTAGCTCTATGATCCATGCATTTTTTGCTGCACAATAATTTGGCCATATGTTCATAATCATGCATGGAGTGTTTACCCTCAATCAATTGCTTTGTTTGAATCGTGTATGGAATTTCTGAGCCTTCATGCAAATTTTAGGGTTCTTGAGGTTTCTCTTTGATTTCTTATTCCCTGATTAAAATAAATGAAATTAAAGACCATAGACATGATCGTGAGGTGAAAACGAACAGATTGATATGTAGATTGCATGATATAATCAAGTATTCAGTGAGATTGGATAGAAAATGCAAATCTGCAGAAACAGAGGGTGGCGCGTGTTCTTGCCATGTTCTTGGCGCCCTTTTTGAAAATTCAAATATTTGAATTTTGTGATTTTTATTTAATTGATTCAAAAATTAATTTCTCTTTGAGTTTTAATGATTTTGAGTTGATTCTTTTTTTAATAATTCACAAAAATGCTAAAATATTTTATTTTACCAAAAAATCCCAAAAATATTATTTATTTCATATATTTGACATTTTTGAAAAGAATTAATGTTTTATTTGTTTTTAACATTTGAAATATTTGTTCTCCCTTGATTTTCCAAACTTAATTGATTTCCAATCATTTTGTGGATATAAACATGATTTTTGAAATATTAATCCAAGATCACAATTTGTTTTTCACACATGTTTAACAATTTTGATCATTTTAATTGAATTTTTATTCAATTAAAATATATCTTTGAAAACAAATTAGGGTGTTGATTAATTCAACCCTCATCAAACTTTTTTCAAACATTTTTGGGCCTCTTGGTAGAGTGTAAGACCCAATCCTTTGTAAAAAACAATTTTGGGCCTCAAATGTGGTATAAGTCCCGTTGTATATTCAAAATCACGGCGCGATCGTCGCCTTTTAAAACAAAACCCTGGGCTTACCCTCGTGTTTTAAGTCCCATTTCCTTTCTTAAAAAACACTTTTGGGCCTCTTGGTAGAGTGTAAGACCCAACCCTTTGTAAATACAAAACCCTTTTGGGCCTCAGTCATTGTATAAGACCCACTGCGTTTTCAAAAATCTCGGCGCGATCGCCATTTCAAAACGAAAATCATCTGGGCCTACCCTCGTGTTATAAGCCCCATCCTTTTTCTTAAAACACTTTTGGGCCTCTAATATAGTGTAAGACCCAATCCCCTTTGTAAATAAAACAATTTTTGGGCCTCACGTATTGTATAAGTCCCTCTGTACAGTTTTCAAAACAACGGTGCAATCATTGTTAAAACCTGGGCCTCTCCCTGAGCTGTAAGCCCCAACAATCTTTTCAAAGCACCTTCTCCTTTGATTTTGAATATAATATTGTTATCAAAGTTTTCTTTGTTGAACAACTAACCAAACAGCATGGAAGCTCTACAACCGAGTAAGTGTTTATCCGCTTTCATTTACTGCTTTCTTATGTATATAACTGTATTGTGGGGCTGCTCACTGTAAGTCTTCTTTCACAAACTGTTATACTTGTCAAATATAAACTGTGTAATACTAGTATAGTTATTTTAGAGTTTTTCCCGGCAACTACGTCTAGAACTAGGTAAAGCCTGTTGGTCACTCTTAAATACAAACAAAACTAGATCCCCCGTAGGATACCAGACACAGTCTTCCCTTCTCTTGGGGTTAAACAATATGGAACAAAGAGAAAGGCAGCATTCTCGGTGAACCCTTTCTCAGACTGTCACTCTTAGAAATTGTCAAAGAAACTCTACTCCCCAGAGTTGATCTATTCTCCGTGAATCGCATCTCTTGAGTTTCTTCCAAATTCAAGAACTTTCCTGGCTTGATCTATTCTTTGTGAATAGCATGTCTTGAATTTCTCTAGGTTTGGGGACCCACAGGCTTCCTAAAAGCATCCCCGCCTCCTCTTGGGCATTGTACAAGGACCCTTCAGCTTCCTAAAAGTTCTCATGCCTTCTCTTGGGCTTAATACAAGGACCCTGACGACCTCTTAAAGGTATAAGACATAACTTAGTCATCCTTTGCTAGAGCAGTCTTTTCAGTGTTAAACCTCTGGCCACTTTAGGGTTGATACTCATCCCTTAATGCCCGTGCCTCCTCTTGGGCATTGTACAAAGGATAAAACTCTAGACTTGGACAGTCTAAGACCCTTGAGTCTCGAAGACATTCTCAAGTTCCCTTCAAACATAGGCAGAAACCCAATCTCTCTCATGGGAATTTCCCACACTTGGACTCGCTTCAGGATCTCCAGAATCCACAGCGGTAAAATAGCCTCCTCTTGGGCTTTGTACAATGATTCTCCCTAGTGGAGATACCAAAACACTCTCTTGTTGAGTATAAAAGACTCTCTTGTTGAGTCACTTCCCTTTTAGCCTTCATCTCGGGCTTCGTACGAGATACTATAACACTCTCTTGTTGAGTATAAAAGACTCTCTTGTTGAGTCAAATCCCATTTCAGCCTCCGTCTTAGGCTTCATATAAGACAGATAAAAAACACTCTCTTGTTGAGTATAAAAGACTCTCTTGTTGAGTCACCTCCCTTTTAGCCTCCATCTCGGGATTCGTACGAGATACTAAAACACTCTCTTGTTGAGTATAAAAGATTCTCTTGTTGAGTCAAACCTTTTAGCCTCCATCTCGGGCTTCGTACGAGATACTAAAACATTCTCTTGTTGAGTATAAAAGATTCTCTTGTTGAGTCAAACCTTTTAGCCTCCGTCTTGGGCTTCGTACAAGACACACATAAATGCACTCTCTTGTTGAGTCAGTCACTTGTTAGTACTCTCTTGTTGAGTCAACCCTTTTAGCCTCTATCTCGGGCTTCGTACGAGACAAATAAAAGACACCCTCTTGTTGGGTCAATAGCCTTCTCTTAGGCTTTGTATATAGAAATCTCCGGTTGAGTCAATCAACCTTTTAGCATCAAACTTGTGCTTAGATCAAAAGACACAAGTATCAACAGTTCCTCTTTAGAGATGACAAGTTCTCTCTCAGTCAAACCTTTTAGCTTCATATCTTGGGCTTTGAACAAGATACAAATACTCCTTTTAGCCTCTGTCTTGGGCTTTGAACAAGACACCAAAACATCTTTTTCCTCCCTTAGAATAGGAGGAACTACGATCGCTCTGATTTCCCTGTTTCGTTAAACGGGAATACGTAAGCATAAGATTAAAAAATCTTAACGAGCACACTAATAAAAAAACCCAAAATCCAATGTCTACATCAAATCAACCCCAAAAGCATCAAACCTAAACACATTACCAAAAACCTCACAAATAGTCCGAACACTGTGTTCTTAACAAAATAAATCGAAGTTGGGCCCACGTCTTAATAGCATCTGTAAACCAACAGTTTTGACTGTTTAACCTCAGTATGCGAGCAGGGTTAATTGGAGACATCTATTTCCCTTCCTTATTCAGCTTAAAAGGATAAAAAATGAATCGAACTGTAGTACTCGTGTGATAGTGCTTCAAGACCACAAAAATCGCGCTACAGGTTCTGGAAGAGTTTGCAAGAGGCGTTGGGTACTAAGTTGGGGATGAGTTCTGCCTATCATCCGCAGACGGACGGACAGACAGAAAGGACTATCCAATCCTTAGAGGATTTATTGAGAGCTTGTGTGTTGGATCATGGAGGATCTTGGGATAGCCATTTGCCGTTGATTGATTTCACATACAATAATAGTTTTCATGCTAGTATTGGAATGACACCCTATGAAGCTTTGTATGGGAGGAGGTGTAGGACTCCTTTGTGTTGGTATGAATCGGGCGAGAGTGCTGTACTCGGACCTGAAATTGTGCAAGAGATGACTGAGAAGATTAAGATGATCCAAGAAAGGATGAGAGCGTCACAGAGTCGCCAGAAGAGCTCTCATGATAAGAGGAGGAAGACATTTGAATTCCAAGAGGGAGATCACGTGTTTTCGAAGGTGACGCCAGTGACTGGGGTGGGTCAAGCTTTGAAGTCTAGGAAGATCACTCCATGTTTTCTCGATCCATATTAAATTTTGCAGAGGATATGAGAGGTAGCCTATCGAATTACTTTACCGCCGTCACTTACGAATTTGCATGACGTGTTCCATGTGTCTCAGTTGAGGAAGTACATTCCGGACCCGTCGCATGTGATTCAGATGGATGATGTACAAGTGAAGGATAATCTGACAGTGGAATCTTTACCTGGGCAGATTGACGGTCGAGAAATGAAGCAACTGTGGGGTAAAGACATAACTTTGGTGAAGGTGTTGTGGGGCGGACCAGCTGGCGAAAGTTGGACTTGGGAACGCGAAGATCAGATGAGGGAGTCGTATCCGACTCTATTTCTTTGAGGTAATTTTTGAGGGAGAAAATTATGTAAGTGGGGGAGAGTTGTAACACCCTAAATTTATTAGAATATTTATTTAAATATAATATTTGTGAATTTTTGGTGAATTTTGGTGGTTTGTGTCAATGTCAGTAGTTTGGTGGAGTTTTGGTTATTTTAATTAAATAAGTATATAATATGAATATATTAGTATTATTGTTAATTTAAAATAATATTAGAGGAATTAAGGGCAAGATGGACTTTTGAGGAGGATTAGTGGGGGTAAATTGGGAAAAGCCCATTTTGGAAGCCCAAGGGTTTAACAAAAAGGAATTGGGAAGAATAGGATTCATTTTGTTAGATCGTGAAAAGAAGGAGAAAATGCAGAGCTCTGAGGAAAAGGTTAGGATTCGAGAAGGTTTCCAAAGAATCAATAGAGAAAAGCTCCGGAACGACAATCTAAAGTATGGGGAGTATTGCCTTTCATTGTTTTCAATATAGGAATTGATGTGTTTAAAATGGATCTTGAGGTTTTTGGGGTTTTTGAAGGGTTTATGAGTTATTGATGATTTAGGGGTATTTCTGAGGATCGATGATGGATTATTAAGGGTTGAACTGATTCGGGTAAAAACAAGCCTTCGAGGCTAAACCTTTTGATGATATGTGGGACCTTGTATGAGAAAGGGATTTATGGGGTTTATGGGAACCGTGAGAGTTGGTGAGGGTTTAGGTGATTTTGAGTTAGGATAGTGGAATTAACTGACCTAATAGTGGTAGGTTTTATGCCTTTGATTACCTCGATGTTTCAAGACTGTTTTGGGAGTGTTTTGGAGGGAATTGAGGTTGGAATCATAAAGGTTTTTAGAGTTGCGATGCTACTGGTGCGTAGCTGCGATTGCAGGAATCTCTAGTTCGCAAAGCCAATAAACAATTCGCAAGGCGGACGTTCGCCCGGGCTCGCAAAGCGAGCAGCGTAGCGAATGCGCGATAAATTGCGTGATGATACTGGGATGAATTCTGAGATTGATTTTGTGGGCTCGCACAGTGAACGTCCCAGCGAAGGCCTTCGCACCGTGAATAGATGAGCGAGGAGAGGTAGAGTGGGGAACTCTCTGGTTTTTGTATGGGATTGGGGCTTCGCTACTAGCTTCACAAAGCGAAGGTCTCAGCAAGCGGGTTCGCATAGCGAACTCAGTAGCGAACTGCTGCTGTTCGCGAAATTTTGTTTATGATGCTGTGCTGTTTTGATGTTTGACGCTGTGATTTTTCTGATGGTTTACTGTGATGTTATTGATGATTATAAGATGATGATTTCGTGATGTTTTGTGAGAATATTTAATGATTTGAATTACCATGATGTATATTGATGATTATGAGTTATTATATATGATGTTTGATGATTTAAGTGATGATATAAATTACCACGAGTGTATTGATGATTATGAGCTGTTTATACCTGATGTTTGATGATTAAATACTGATGTGAATTATCATGGGCTATATTGATGATTATAAGATGATGATGTATGATGTTTTGATGAATAAATGACGATATGATGAATATGGGATTATGATGAATGATGATGTTATTGATGTTAATGATGATTAAGACGTGATGATTTTCGTGATGTTTTGACGTATATTTGATGATAAGATTAACATGCTATTTTGATGAATGATGATGCACATAATGATTCTATTGGCGATGACGATTATTGACGTTGTGTATCATGCATTCATAGCATATTCTGGTGAAAATGTTAGGACTTCGGTCGATTGATGACGATGTTAGACTTCTGTCTATTTGTGGCTTCCATCCCATTGTGTGGATGTGAAGTGGTTTATGACGTGCTCCGGTTCTTGTATGGAACCGATCCTATTTGACGGGGATCTTTGGAGGGTGATGGCCTAAGTGTCCATTGATTGTGACGATTGGTACCACATGCATGAGTCTTGTTGTGCATTGCATTTATGTGGCATTTGTTGATATTTATGATGTTGTGTTTTGATATTTGCCTTGTGATGACTCTGATGATGCTGTATATGATGATGACGCCATTTTTATGCATATCCTGTTTTATATTGATTATAATGAATTGTATTACTCACCTTGCCTGTTTGAATGTTGCCTCCATGTGGGTAACATGCAGGTGATCAGGATTAGCCGTGGATGCTTTCGAGGAACTTTTGAAGTTTATTTGCATTTTGGTCGATGTAGAGGGTCTTGCTCTGATAGTGTAACATCGGGTTGGGTCGTTGAGTCGAACCATGTTGAGTTTTTATTTAGCTGTTATTTTGTTGTTATTTGATGATTATGGTTTTGTTTCAAAAACCCTTTGGTGGAATTTTGTGGTTATGGTGGATCTGCTGCCCTTTGAGGCATTTTTGAGTTATTTTGAGGAAAACCCATTGTTTACGGAGCAACTTTTGTTAATTTGATTTTATTGAGAAATGTGCACCCTTTGAGGTGATTCTGATTTTACTCTGATATTTTGTTTAATCCGCTGCGATATTTGTGGGGTAGAAAAGGGTGTTACATCATTCCCCTAGGATTTTATCCTCTGATGTGTCCAAATGGATGACAAGGCTTGGAGTTGTCCAAATTAGCTAACTCGAGCAAAATGCACAAAATCTGCCTTGTGAAAATAAGTCCATGATTCCATGTTCCAAGGGTTGTATCTCCCTACTTAAATTGAATTTGGAGATGATCTGGTACTTGTTGGAAAGCCCTCATGGCATACTTCAACTTTGATGTTCACCAATGGACCTGGTTTAACTTTGATCAAGGTGAAAAATGTCCCTACATTTTGGAAAAAGTAAGGAAAATTCTGACTTTTTGAAAATTTCACTGTTGGAAAAAGTGTCATTTTCATGTTTTTGTGATTTTGAACAATCCATAACTCAAAATCCATGAGGATTTGGAATCTCTTGTAGTTGACACTTTTAAAGTATGTCAGATGCAGTTTCATTTAAACTTTGAATGGGAGAAAAAGGCCTTGCGGTTTAGGAGTTATGACCTTGCAAAGTTGGTACAAAATCACTTTTGTTCCATAACTTAGAAAAATTTTGGTTTCACATGGTTGCCCCTTTTGCAAGAAACCTCACTTTTTTTTTATTTTTCTTAATGAATGATGATCAATACCATACATTAACATTATTTTTGACTTAGGGGAATCATATTTGTGAAAAAATCCAAAAAGTCAAACTTGATTTTGTGCACAGTTGACTTTTTATCGGATGAAATCCAAACTGTGTAATCCTTTGTGAAATCAAGTTCTTGACCAAATATAAACCTAATGGATGGATTCCATAGGTGTTATAGGGTATATTGAATCATGTCCCAAGGTTTGGGAACATGTCTTTGTCAAAAGTCAAAGATACAGTTGACTTTTCCTTCAAAACCCTAATTGTGGTCCAGATGAAATTGAAACTTGTGAATCAAGCTTTTTTGGATCAATCCATTGTTGTAAATGGATCAATGTGGTGTATTTGAGGCCCTCAAATCATATCTTGAGGTCTTGTCTCATGCTTTGCCCCAAAAGTGAACTTAGGGGTGAATTAGGTCAAGAAACCCTAACTCCTGATTTTTTATGAATGCATCCCCTGAGGCTAAATTGACTTGATGATTGGGTTCATGAGGTCCCTTGGATTATCTTGGGTTGTGCTTTGAAGCATTGGCTCATGCCCAGAGGAAAATTTTCATCTAGAGGCCTTGGTCGATCAAAACCCTAATTTAGTGACACTGGTGATCTTAAGGCTTGATCCACTTGGAATTTTGCAACTTTGTGCTTGATTTTTGATGTAGGAGTCCTCTTGATCCCTTATGGGTGTTTGAGAGGTTTAGACAAGTTAAATATCATGTCATTTCTTGATTGATCTTTTGTATAAGTGCTCTGAGAGGGCTCAAAACCCTAATTCTTGATTGTAGTGAATGCTCAACAGTCCTTGAGGAGATTGATGAGGCATGATGACACATCCATATTGTGGTGATAATTTTCACAATGATGGGAAATCTTGGTGGTCAAAATTTGGGGTATGACAGATGCCCCTATTTAATCTTCTTAGACTCGAAGGTGTGAATGGCGAAGGTATTAGGACATTCAGGGTGCAAGAGGATTAAATATCGGAATACCCGAAATTTTGACAGTGGTTATGGATAGCAGTTTGCTTATCCATCTTCTTTCGCTAAGCAATGATACTCAGAAAAGGGTGAAACTTCCCCTCGATCCTGGACTTCAGCCACAGAACTGGTCTTAGTTTATGATATAAACTTCCCTTCGGTCCTAGTCTTCAGCCAAGGAACTGGTCTCAGTTTCTGATTTAAACATCCCCTCGATCCTGGTCTTCAACCAAGGAACTGGTCTCAGTTTCTGAAATAAACTTCCCCTCGATCCTAGTCTTCAGCCATGGAATTGGTCTCAGTTTCTTCTTGTCGAATTTCTTCCTTGACAAGGGATGCTATTTGTAGCAGTTTTCATCAAACTTCTCGCCGAGTTTTTACTGGGGAGATGCCATTTGATTGAAAAAGTTTTGATGTCAGACTTGCTGGGGAAACTAATTTGTCTGAGCTGTAGAGGTGTTCAAACTTCTCTTGTTGGAGACGTTATTTGTTGACTCTACTGGGAAAAATGAGTCTCTTGAGAGACTGCTTTTCGATTGGGGATATTACATCATACTTTTCTTCGAGATTTTTTCGGAGAAATACCATGTGATGTAATCCAATTTTGAGGTGTTGATGACTTCAGTACTATTTACTTTCTTGAGTGAAAAACCAATGTGTTGCTGAGATTCTTCGGTCGAGAGGCTTTATCTGAGGATTTTCCTTAATCCGGGAAAGCGAAGATATCATCTTCAATGGTGAAGAGTAACGTTTGTCGAATGTCTTCTTGCCTTTCAGAGGTTCAAGTTATCAAAGTGGTCGAGGACCGTCTCCAATCCAGAAATAAACTGGGGGAGAGAGATTTTTCATACAAAACATTTTCTGACGAGGAAAGAACTGACAACTCGATTGATAAGAGGACTTTATCACTTGGGGATAAGACTGGCCAGAGTGATAGTAATGCAATATGAATATGTATATGAATCAATAATGCATGATGTATGTATGTTTATGCTGACAAAACTGACACGAAATACAGACTAATAGATAAACACAACTGGATACTCAGCCACGACGGGGGATGAAATGTATCACTGGTTCAAAATAGCAATCCTGCCCTGCTTGGGAGAGGTAGACCCTGTGGGGAGGAAGAATTGTCAATCGGTCTTAAGAGGTAAGAAATCTGTCGGGGATCTCAGATGAAACATAGCATCTGAAACAGTTGATCCTTCATTCAGGTGCACTGGTTTAGAAGGAGTACTTTGATTCTGCACTTTGAGGTTCAATCACCTTCGGAGAAACTATCGATGTTCTTTTTGAAGCTCGCAGTAAAAAAGAATTGCCATCTTTATTTTAAAAGCAGACAAATTTGACAAGTAAATTCATTTTTGTTTTATTTCAAGAATCGTTTATCATGTTTAAATGTCATTCTGTAAAGCTAAAACAAATGAGAATTGCAAACAAAAGCACTAGGGCTCAAATTTTATTGATAGGATGGAAATAAGCCAAGCGCGTGATTCAATAGAGTATTTACAAAGTTTAGAAAATGGTAATTTTAAGGGAAAAGAGGCTACATTGAAACATAACGACCGTTATCCTTCTACCAACTTTGAATTCTGGACATTCTTAGCTTCTGTCGAAGATGACCTTGATTTGAAGTTTTCCGACGAATAGTGTTACCGCTGGGGATTTAACCTTGTCGGACGTAGTTACTTGCCATGAATCCCTAATTTTGCCTGGATTGTACTTTGAGATTTCCAATCCATCGGGATGATTTTTGATTATGTTTCTAATTTTTGCTTGGACCTCCCATTCGGGTTTTCAATCCATCGAGACGTTTTTTTTTTATTATTTAGGCGAAGTATTTCTTGACTACATCAACATTCGTGGGGTAGGAAAACTCTTCTCCATCCATGGTCGTGAGTCTCAAGGCGCCGCCTGAGAAGGCTTTCTTGACCACATAATGGCCATCATAATTCGGAGTCCATTTGACCCGGGAATTAGTGAGGAATAATTGTATCTTCTTGAGCACGATGTCTCCTTTTCTGAAGACACAGGGTCGGACCTTTTTGTCAAACACCTTCTTCATTCTTTGTTGATACAACTGACCATGGCACAGAGTCGTTATTCGCTTTTCTTCTATTAGGTTCAGTTCATCGTGCCTGCTTTGGCACCATTTGTAACACCCTTCTACCCCACATAAAATACGCGGTAAAATAATCATTTAAAAATTAGAGTACAACATAGAAAGGCATCACATTTACGTCATAAAACATCTTGATAACAATCCTGCTCCGTAGTATGGGTTTTTCAACAATTTAATTCAAAATAACGCAGCGGAATAACTTTATTTCAATCAAATCAAACTTCAAACATCTTAAAGAAAACGATAAAAGCATCTGTTAAACCAAGTAAAATAGAACTCAGAGGTTCACAATGTTCCCGACCCGATGTTACATAATCAGAGCAAGACACACCCTCTACTCAACTGAAAAGAAAACTGACTCCAAAGCTAACTCTTCACGCACCGCGAACTAATCTTGGTTATTTGTACGTTACCCACGTAGAGGCAACATTCAAACAGGCATGGTGAGTAATCACAATTCAATATAAATCATATAAAGAAAAGACATTAACAGGGCAACAGTTGTTTTTATCAAATACTACAGCGACTCACCCAAAACATCATATAAAACATCACATCACCAATATCACTCATATGCAATCATGCAATGCCACCAAGAATGAAATGCAACATCATAATAATGTATGTGGTACCAAATCGTCATAATAATGGACACTAGGCCATCAACCCTCCACAAGGGAGCACGTCACAAAATACTCCAATCCGCACAATGGGATTGAAGCCACCAAAATAACGGACCGAAGTCCCATCATAGAATGCCATGAATGCATGATGCAACAACATTGTCATAATCATCATTAAAATCATCGTTTGCATCATCATTCATATCAATATTCCTCGTACTCATCAATACAACATCTATTCAATCAATCACATAATTCATACTAGCTACAAGTTCTCACGCATCCTACTTTCGTCATCATTTTCATCACTAAATAATCATCATATAACATGTCAACACATAGCAGCAATTTACGGCAATGTCACAACATTAATATAATATAAAACAGATATTTTCCATGAATTTTAGGTCAATAAAAAACCATATTTTTCAGTCCCTGGTCGCGCTAAGCACGCAGCTCTCTGCCTCGAAGAGGCGAAATTCCTCCAGACCGCGCTAACCGCCCCCTGCGATTTTGGCAGAAAAACCCTGCGATAACAACACTTCTCCATCTATGATTCAACACCCCTAAACCAGATTTTATCCTTAAATTACCACAGATTATGTTATTATAACTTATAACTATCACATATACGTCAATAACAACAATCATCACATAGCAAATCATCAAAATTCATCATCCCTAACCTCCAATTCCTAGGTTTTCCCCCAAAACCCCAATTATCCACCAACACCAAATCTTTATACCAAAATATTGCAAAGTGATACTCCCCATACCTTAGAGTCTTGATTCATTCGATCTTCTCTTGAAGTTTCACCGGAAATCCCTCTATGCCCTAGCCTCCTCCACTCTTCTTGTGTTCTTCAGAGCACTCTTTTCTTTCTTTCAACCAAAATAACACGAATAATGAAAACTCCCCTCACTATTCCTTGTTTTAACTCAAAATACCCCTAAATGTGCTCTTCCCATCTTACCCTCACTTATCCCTTACCAATGACCATCATACCCTCAAGGCTTCTAACACTCTTATTTTAAATAATAATAATTTGAATAATGTGATACAATTATTCTTACCATCAATATTATTAATATAATTCCACCACAATGCTCATGCAACACAACAACATGTCATCAAATTACCTTATATTCGCAAATAATTAACAAATAACTAAATATGAATTTAGGGTGTTACACCATTCAGCCTTCGTTAGCTTAGCTTCCATCAATACCCTGATTGATGGGACCTCTACTTCTATGGGGAGCACTGCCTCCATGCTATACACTAGAGAGAAAGGGGTTGCCCCTGTTGAAGTGCGAACAGATGTGCGATAACTGAGTAGAGCAAAGGGTAGCATCTCATGCCAATATTTGTAGGTTACAACCATCTTTTGAACAATCTTCTTGATATTCTTGTTAGCCGCTTCTACCGCTCCATTCAACTTAGGCCGGTAGAGAGACGAGTTATGGTGTTCGATCTTGAACTCAGCGCATAACTCTTTCATCATCTTATTGTTCAAGTTAGATCCATTGTCGGTAATGATCTGGCTTGGAACACCGTAACGGCAGATGAGATTGTTTTTGATAAATCAGACCACCACTTGTCGGGTCACATTGGCGTATGATGCTGCTTCGACCCATTTGGTGAAGTAGTAAATGGCTACCAGGATGAACCGATGTCCGTTTGACTCCTTGGGTTCGATTATGCCAATCATGTCGATTCCCCATATAAAAAAAAAGGCCATGGGGAAGAAAGAACTTTGAGATGCGTTGGCGGTACATGGATTTTGTCTGAGTATATCTGACACTTGTGACATCTTCTCATGTACTTGAGGTAATCGGATTCCATGGTCAACCAATAGTATCATGTGCTCTCAGAATTTTTCTCGCCATTGTGTGTCCGTTGGCATGAGTTCCAAAGGATCCTTCGTGAATTTCTTTCATCAGCATGTTTGCTTCTGGTCTGTCTATGCATCGAAGCAAGACCATGTCAAAGTTTCTCTTATAGAGTGTATCACCATTCAGGAAGAAGTTGTCTGCCCATTTTCTGATGGTTTTCCTATCTTTCCTGGATGCCCCAGGTGGGTACTCTTGTTTTTGAAGGAAGCATTGTATATCATGATACCAAGGTTTATCATCTATGACTTCTTCGATCGCGAAGATATAAGCGGGCCTTTCTAGGCGCATTATGTCAATCTTAGGTATGTTATTCCATTGACCTACACTAATCATGGAGGAGAGAATGGCTAATGCATCAGCCATGTGGTTCTCTTCACGAGGGATATGGTGAAATTCGATTTTGTTGAAGAATGGTAACAACCTTCTCGCGTAATTTTTGTAAGGAATCAATCCTGATTGGTACGTGTTCTAATCTCCTTTGATCTGATTGATAACCACGGCTGAGTCTCCATACACATCCAAGTTCTTTATGCTTAAGTCCATTGCTTATTCGAGACCCATGATACAAGCTTCGTATTCAGCCTCGTTGTTTGTGCACTTGAATGTTAGTCTGGCAGTGAAAGGAATATGGGTACCCTGAGGTGTTACGATGATTGCCCCAATTCCATTTCCATAAGTGTTGACAGCTCTGTCAAAGATTAGTCCCCATTGGGAACCTGGTTTTGGCCCTTCACTGGGTAGCGGTTCATCATAATCTTTCATTTTCAAATACATGACATCTTCGTCTGGGAAGTCAAATCCGACTGATTCTTGATCGTCAATCGGTTGATGAGCCAAATCATTGGCTAAAATACTTCCTTTGACGGGTTTCTAAGCATGGTACTCAATGTCATATTCTGATAACAACATTTGCCAACGGGCGATCCTTCCCGTGAGAGCAGGCTTTTCAAAGACATACTTGATCGGATCCATTTCGGAGATTAACCAAGTAGTGTGGAAAATCATGTACTGGCGAAGAAGTTTGGATGCCTAAGCCATAGCACAGCAAGTTTTCTCAAGCATAGTATACCGAGTTTCACAGTCTGTGAATTTCTTGCTTAAGTAGTAGATGGCTGATAGGGAAAATAGCAAGTGTACTATTTTGCCTATTGTAGTAATAAAGGGAAAAATTCCAAGAATCGAATCTCAAGGACTGCTTGACGATACAGAGTTTAAAAATATTTTCAATTAAACAAAAAGTCTTGGTGGTTGAAAATTTCTATAACTAAAATTTAATTAAAACGAGTAAATAGTTGAACGATATCCGATATGAGTAAATTGCTAGGGTTTGGTGAATGAATCCTCATGCACGATTACAATTTATAAATGCAATGACAAAGTCAAAAACGTATGAGTACCGGTTCTTTAGATTATCTAATCCTAAGTCCTTAGTGAAAAGATCTTTGATCATGTAATCTAATTACTATGTCCATAGGTAATTACATTCATGACCAAGTTTATTTATATCAAGAAATTCCGGTTTTGATAAAGTATCCCTAGTCCTAGGCAATATTTATTATCAAATGTTCTTAGTCAGATCAACATGTAACCGCTAACCAGCAAAAATTACATGTAAAGGTTCAAAATCCGTTTTTCCGACGGTTTAGGCATTAAACAAAGAACTAAGAATAAATCAACGATTATTGAACAAAATAATTATTGCATTGATAAAATTAAATTCATTACATGAAGATTCAGGGTCACCCCCCTAGCAATGGGGGGGTTTAGCTACTCATAACAAAAAAAGAAAATAATAGATGAAAATGTTGTCATTACAAATTATCTCGAGGAATCAATCTTCAATCGTCCGAAAACTCTTGAACATGTGAATCCCTTGCGAAAATCTGAGTTTCCAGCCTTCAAATCTTGTATTTTGCTCCCAAAAATCCACCAACCCCTGGTAAAATCGCGCTCTGGCCATAAATAGGTGAAATTTGGGCCTTCTGAAATTTGTGGGTTCAATACGCGTATTGACTACCATGATACGCGTATTGACCTTGAATGCAGCTCATTTCCTACGCGTATGAGCAGAAGGGCCAGCCAGGAAGCCAAATGATACGCGTATTGTCCTGTTACTTACGCGTATTGGCAGAAGGCGTGTTTTCCCACTCAAAATCATCTCTCTGTTGAAATGCGTATGCTACGCGTATGCAAGGTGGTAATACGCGTAACAGATAGTGTGTTACGCGTATGGACAGCAGATCCTCCACTTTTTGGCTCATTCTTCTGTTTTCTCACTCCGGCTCAGTCCCGCATCTGATGTTTAATCCTCTGAGCTTTCAAACCTGTTTTTGACCTGCTAACATACCAAAAGTGTAAAATATCCTCAAGAAACTCATAAGTAATGACACACTGTACCTTATTAAAATAATCCTAATTCTAACTAAAAACGCTTAAAACACACACAGTTTACCTGATTTATTTACAGTTAAATAGTGAAATACCTAGCACAAATGGTGACTGATCACAACCCCAAACTTAGCTTGTTGCTTGTCCTCAAGTAACACTTTAGAAACATAGATCACGTCACCCCAAACTTACTGTAACAACAGTTCTTACCACAACACTGCTGAAATCTTCCGCATTGGACCCTTCGATGTTGCCTTGGGTTTTCTGATTTTTTTCTCATAACCAGCGAGCCAGAAACCTTTTCCTCGGAAACACTACTTCACCTGTCAGCTTATCTCATACTCTTACCGAGTCTCTCTGGGATAAAGTGTTATTACGCTCAATCACAGTAAGCAATATCATATCAGCAGTTTGAATAAATTCTCTCATCCTATCAACATGCAAAACACATACACTTTTTGAGGTCTTGGGGCTGTAACGGGGCTTGGGTTAAGGTAGGATATAACAAAGGAACACAAAGGTTTTTTGGTTTAGAGTACGTGAGATCATTCGTGTCACCATGTTTTTCATTAGTGCTTTTGTGGGGAATTTTACAATCTATTCGGTGAATGCAAAATATATAAAAATATAAATATATATATATATATATATATATATATATATATATATATATTTATTTATTTTTATTATTATTATTTTTTTTTTTTAATTTTTTTTTTTTTTTTTTTAATTTTTTTTAAATTTTTTTTTTTTTTTTTTTTTTTTTGTTGCACTCACCATGTTTTACTTTCATCAACTGCATAGCTACCCCAAACTTTAAAGGTTGCTATTCCAACAGCAACCCCAAATGGTGACTGATCAATGGCAGACTCTTTTCTTTTTGTTTCGTCTTGTTGGCCAAGTAGATAGCCCATTGAGTCTTCCAAGACTGTTAGGTAGATGATCAGTGGTCTTCCCTCCACTGGAGGTGATAGAATCGGTGGATTCAACAGGTATTCCTTGATACTATCAAAGGCTGTTTGGCAGTCTTCTGTCCATACACAACTTTGATTCTTTTTTAGTAGTTTGAAGATTGGCGCGCATGTCACGGTCATGAGGGATATGAATCTAGAAATGTAATTCAGAAGTCCCAGGAATCCTTTGACTTATTTCTCAGTCTTTGGTGAAGGCATTTCTTGAATGGCCTTGACCTTGTCAGGATCAACCTCAATTCCTTTCTGGCTGACGATGAATCCTAGCAATTTTCCTGAGCGGACACCGAACATGCACTTGTTAGGATTCATGCGGAGTTTGTATTTTCTCAGACGCTCAAATAACTTTGACAGGTGGGTCACATGCTCCTCTTCTGTTTTAGATTTGGCAATCATATCATCGACATACACTTCGATTTCTTTGTGCATCATGTCATGAAACAGAGTAGTCATAGCCCTTTGATAGGTTGCCCCGGAATTCTTCAAACCGAACGCCATTACCTTGTAACAAAAGGTGCCCCATGGGGTTATGAAGGAAGTTTTCTCCATGTCTTCCGGCGCCATTTTGATTTGATTATAGCTCGAGAATCCATCCATGAAGGAGAATACTTTGAACTTTATTGTACTGTCTACCAGCATGTCTATGTGTGGCAAGGGAAAGTCATCCTTTAGACTAGCTTTGTTCAGATCCTTGTAATCTACACACATTTTGATTTTTCCGTCCTTTTTCGGAACTGGCACTATGTTAGCTAGCCATTGAGGATATTCTGAGGTGGTGAGAAAACCGGCGTCAATTTATTTCTGCACATCCTCCTTGATTTTGATAGCCATATCCGGGTGAGTCCGTCTCAGTCTTTGTTTTACCGGCGGACATTCTGATCTCAACGGTAAATGATGTTCCAAGATGTTGGTATCCAACCCGGGCATGTCCTGATAAGACCAAGCAAACACATCTGGAAACTCTTTGAGAAGTTTTATCAAGATTTCTCTAACAATCGGTCTGAGCAGTGCTCCAATCTTGACTTCTTTCCTCTCTTCTTCTGAACCCAAGTTGACCATTTCCAACGGCTCTTTGTGAGGTTCAATGGACCTTTCCTCTTGTTTGAGTAATTGTGAGATCTCTTCTGGAATTTCTTCGTCTTCTCCTTCTTCAGCTTCAAATTCCGGGAATTCAAAGTTGGGAGAAGGCATTGGATCGTATGTTTCAATGGGGTTTAAAACAAGCAATCTGCATGACGTGATGATTTGTTTTTTAGAAGAGATAAAGAGAATGCAAGAGTGTGTGCAGTGTATTTTCTGAAAAATGCTTGTTTTTATTTTGAGTTGTTTTTAGGATTACCATTTTCTGAAAAAGTAAAAAGTGAAAACAACAATAAATGTGGAAATTACAGAATGACGTTTATTTATTTATGATTTTGTCGATTCTTGAAACTACAGCCCTATAAAACAAAACTTTGTCACTTTGGGCGAAGCGAAGAGGGACATTCACAGAAAGTAAGCCCTATAAAAGCATCTGTTTCACCTGGGCGGGGTGAAAGGTCAAAACAAAGATGGAAATTACTTAGACTTATGGACGACTTTTGGGACATCGACAGAAACCCATTGGCGACGAACTCCTCGGTGAATCACAAAGTGTGGTACCTTCTTTCTTAGTTTATCCTCAGAAATGACGCTGATTTCTGGCGGAGCAGGATCGTTGGAGTCTCCCTCCCAGGCAGAGTTGTCGTAAATGAACTCTTCTGTTGTATCTTGCACAGTGTTTTCATTCTCAGGTGGATCTCCCATCCTGTTGACTGGATGTCCTCGAGCCTGATACGAGAGCTTTCAGGAGTGGTGTACTTGACAAAGTGGCCTTCGACCACTTTGATAACTTGAACCTCTGAAAAACAAGAAAACGCTTGACAAATGTCACTCTTCGCCATTGAAGATGATATCTTCGCTTTCCCGGATTAAGGAAAATCCCCAGAAAAAGCCTCACAACCGAAGGCTCTCAGCAACACATTGATTTTTCTCTCCAATAGAGTCAATGATAATGAAGTCATCGGCACCTCAAAACTGGATCACATCACATGGCATTTCTTCGAAAAGATCTCGAAGAAAAGTATGATGTAATATCCCCAAGCAGGAAGCAGTCTCTCAAGAGACTCCTTTACCCCAGTAGAGTCAACAAATGGCATCTCCAACAGAGAAGTTTGCATACCTCTACAACTCATACGAATGGGTTCCCCAGCAAGTCTGACATCAAAATTTTTTCCCATCAAATAGCATCTCCCCAGGAAAATTCGGCGAGAAGTTTGAGGAAAACTGCTACAAATAACGTCCCTTTTCAAAAAGTTTATTGACAAAAGAAACTAAGACCAGTTCCGTGGCTAAAAATCAGGATCGAGGGGAAGTTTATATCAGAAACTGAGACCAGTTCCGTGGCTAAAAACCAGGATCGAGGGGAAGTTTATATCAGAGACTGTGACCAGTTCTGTGGCTAAAAACCAGGATCGAGGGGGAGTTTATATCAGAAACTGAGACCAGTTTCGTGGCTAAAAACCAGGATCGAGGGGAAGTTTATAGACAAAAGAAAACTTAGACCAGTTCCGTGGCTGAAAACCAGGACCGAGGGGAAGTTTTACCCTTTTCTAAGCATCATTGCTTAGCAAAAGAAGATGGATGAGCAAACTGCCATTCATAACCACCATCAAAATTTTGCGCATTCTGATATTTAATCATCTTCCAGCCCGAATGCCCGAATACCTTCGCCATTCACACCTTCGGGTCCAAGAGGATTAAATAGGGGCATCTGTCATACCCCAAATTTTTACCACTAAGATTTCCCATCATTGTGTAAATCATCACCACAATATGGATGAACCATTATGCCTCATCAGTCTCCCCAAAGATGGATGAGCATTCACCACAAACAAGGATTAGGGTTTCAACACCTATCAGAGCATTTAGACAAAGGATCAATCAAGAATTGACATGATCTTCAACTTGTCTAACCTCTCAAACACCCATAAAGGATCAAGAGGACTCCCACATCAAGGATTAAGCACATAGTTGCTACATTCCAAGTGGATCAAGCCTCAAGATCGCCAGTGTCACCAAATTAGGGTTTTGGTCGACCAGGGCCTCCAGATGGAAATTTTCCTCTGGGCATGAGCCATTTCTTCAAAGCATAACCCTAGATACTCCAAGGTACCTCATGGACCCAATCACCAAGTCAATTTAGCCTCAGGGGATGCACTCATCAAAAATCCGGAATTAGGGTTTCTTGACCTAATTCACCCCTAAGTTGACTTTTGGGACAAAACATGAGCCAAGACCTCAAGGAATGATTTGAGGGTCTCTAACACACCATATTGATCCATTTGCAACAATGGATTAATCCAAGAAGCTTGATCAACAAGTTTCATTTTCATCTGGACTACAATTAGGGTTTTGAGGAAAAAGTCAACTGTACCTTTGACTTTTGATCCAGACATGCTCTCAAACCTTGGTACATGATTCAATACACCCTATATCACCTATGGAATCCATTTATTAAGTTTGATTTAGGTCAAGGACTTGATTTCATAGAGGATCGCACAGTTTGGAATTCATCTGATAAAAAGTCAATTGTGCACAAAAGTCAAAGTTTGACTTTTTGAGATTTTTCACAATTATGGTTCCTTAACCCCAAAATGATGTTAATGTGTGATTTGAATCATCATTCATCAAGAAAAATCAAAGAAAGTGGGATAACTTGTAAAAGGGGTAACCATAAAAACTTAGAATTTTTCTAAGTTATGAAACAAAGTGGCTAGGGTACCAACTTCCAAGGATCATAACTTGAGATCCAAGCAACCATTTTGAATGATCCAAAGATGGATTTGTAGCTCTCATGGAATACTTTAAAAGTGTCAACTATACCTCATTCCAATTCCTTATGGATTTTTAGTTATGGAGTGACCAAAATGACAAAAACATGAAAATGCCACTTTTTCCAACACTTAGTGAAATTTTCACTAAGTCAGAATTTGTTTTACTTTTTTCAAAAGGTAGGGGCATTTTTCACGTGGATCAAAAAAGTGTCAAGACAAACTATGATCACACATATGTTGTATCCTATGAGAGATTTCCAAAATGGCCAAGAACTCCATCAAATTCCATCTGAGCTAAGAATTATGACAGCTGCAACATGCCTTGCTGCAAACTGTCTTGACAAGGCAGATTGTGCATTAGGGCTTAATTTGATCAAATTGTGAAAATGCCAAGCATGTTTATCCATCTGCACACCTCAGGGGGAGACCAAGGAGGGACAAACACTGATTCATCAGCCTCCCAAGTCCAAGATTCCCAAAGTAGCATGCCAAACCCTAAAAAGCCTAAAAGAGGCCAAGACTCCAATTTTGTTTCTAAGCATTCAATGGATGTACCAAGGTGGCATGAACTGAGCCATTTCCAACTGAATGAGTCAAGGATAAGCTCTAAACCAAAGAACTATAGGCCTGAGCTCTAACCTCTAGTCAATGGCTAGAGGAGACTTGAGATTCCAAAATGATCCAATTGGCCAACAGTCTGCTGCAGCCACCATTCACTATTGCTTGCAAAACAAACTTGCTCTACTATAAATAGAGCTCATTTGTGCTCAGTTTAAGTACACCAAAGCACTACAGCTGATGCTTTCCTCAAAATCACCTTCTCACTTTCAAAGTTGCCTTCTATAGCAAGTCACTATCGGGTTTTGAGTTTGAGAGCAATTACAACCAAACCAATCACACACACACCTCATAAGCATTATATAGAAGTGATCCAAACACTTAAACAACATCTGGAACACCAATTTCACAAAATCACCAGCCAATTGCTCAAGTTTTCAACCAAGCTGCAGCTGAGGTGCCATAATCTGTTCCAGTCCATTTCAAATCACTCCAAGCATTCAAACACATTCCATATGGTGTAGGGAAGCTGTTCAGATCATCACAACTCATCTGTAACACCTCCAACTCAAAAATCAATTTGCTCTTGCTGCCACAACCTTCAAGTAAGCGTAAACTTGGTCATCTCTTAATCTATGCATTTTTCCTCGCACAATACTTTTGCCAAATGTTCATAATCATGCATAGAAGGTTCCCCTCAATTAATTACTTTGTATGAATCGCGTATCAAATTTCTCAGCCTTCATGCAGAATTTAGGGTTCTTAAGGTTTCTCTTTGATTTCTTATTCCATGCTTAAAATAAATGAAATTAAAGACCATAGACATGATCGTGAGGTGAAAATGAGTAGATTGATAAGTGGATTGCATGATTTCATCAAGTATTCAGTGAGATTGGATAGAAAATGCAAATCTGAGCAAAACTCCCTTCGCGCGTGTTCTTGACCCATGTTCTTGGCGCCTTTTTCATAAATTCAAATATTTGAATTTTGTGATTTTATTTAATTGATTCAAAAATTAATTTCTCTCTGAATTTTAATGATTTTGGGTTGATTTTTTTTTTAATAATTCACAAAAATGTTAAAATATTTTATTTTACCAAAAATTACCAAAAATAATATTTATTTCATATACTTGATGTTTTTGCAAAAGAATTAATTTTTATTTGTTTTTAACATTTAAAATATTTTTTCTTTCTTGATTTTCCAAACTTAATTGATTTTCAATCATTTTGTGGATAAAAGCATGATTTTTGAAGCATTGATCCAAGATCACCACTCATTTTTCACATGTTTTCAATAATTGTTATTAATTTTTAAACAAAATTAATTACATTTTAAACAAAATTAGGGTTTTGATTAATTCAACCCTCATCAATCTTTTTAAAACACTTTTGGTCCTCTAATAGAGTGTAAAACCCAACCCCTTTTGAAGACCAAAATGATTTGGGCCTCGATTATCGTATAACACCCACTGTGTTTTCAAACCTCGGCGAGATCGCCATTTTTAAAAAACCAAATCATCTGGGCCTCTCCTCGAGCTATAAGTCCCATTCCTTTTCTTAAAAATCTTTTGGGCCTCTAATAAAGTGTAAGACCCAACCCCTTTGTAAAAAATACCTTTTGGGCCTCACACATTGTATAAGTCCTTTTGTATATTTTCAAACGTTCGGCGCGATCTCGCCTTCTTAACAAAATCAACTGGGCTTCTCCTTGAGCTATAAGACCCATCGTTATTCATTTTCAAACTTCTTTGGGCTTCTCCTTGAGCTGTAAGACCCAATCCAATTTTGACCAAAATTTTTTGGGCCTCAGTCGTTGTATAAGTCTCGATACAAAACAATAGTGCCATCACTGTTAAAATTTGGGCATCTCCCTAAGCTTTAAGCCCTGATCTCTGTTCAAAATACTTTCTCCTTTGATTTTGAATCCAAATGTATAGTTGCTATCAAAACTTTCTTTAATTTCTTTGTTGAACAACCAACAAAACAACATGGAAGCTCTACAACGGGTAAGTGTTTATCCGCTTTCTTTTATATGCTTTCATATACATAACTGTATTGTGGGAAGTTGCGCATGGTTAGTCTTCTTTCATTCTTTTAAAGGCTTTCATATACATATATGTATTGTGGGAAGCTGCGCATGGTTAGTCTTCTTTCATACTCCTTTAAATACTTGTCATATATCAACTGTATATATACTAGTATAGTTATTTAGAGTTTTCCCCGGCAACTACGTCTAGAACTAGGTAATGCCCTGTTGGTCACTCTTTGAATACAAACAAAACTATATCCCCATAGGATTTCCAGATACAGCCTTCCCTTCTCTTGGGGTTAAACAATATGGAACAAAGAGAAAGGCAGTATTCTCGGTGAACCTTTTCTCAGATTGTCACCTTTAGAAATTGTCAAAGAAATTCTACTCCCCAGAGTTGATCTATTCTCCGTGAATAGCATCTCTTGAGTTTCTTCCAAATACTCGAACTTTCCTGGAATGATCTCTTCTCTGTGAATTACATTTCTTGAACTTCTCTTGGTTTGGGGACCCACAGGCTTCCTGAAAGCATCCCCGCCTCCTCTTGGGCTTTGTACTAGGACCCTTCGGCTTCTTAGAAGTTATCATGCCTTCTCTTGGGCTTAATACAAGGACCCTAACAACCTCTTAAAGGTATAGGATAGAACTTAGTCATCCTTTGCTAGAGCAGTCTTTCCAGTGTCAAACCTCAAGCCACTTTAGGGTTGATTCTCATACCTTAAGGCCCTTGCCCTCTTTTGGGCATCCTACAAAAGATAAAACTCTTCACCAGTAGACTTGGATAGTCTAAACCCCCTTTGAGTCTCAAAGACATTCTCAAGTTCCTTTTAAACATAGGAAAAAACACTGATCACTCTGGATAAATCTCCAGCAGAAACCTGATCTCTCTCATGAGAGTTCCCCATCCTTGGACCTGTCTATGGATCTAATCCTCAGCAGTAAGATAACCTCCTCTTAGGATTTGTATAATGATTTTTCCTCAGCACAGTCAGCGTCCTCTTGGGATTTGTAAAAATGATCCTCCCCCAGCGGAGCTAACCTTTTCAGAATCTCTTGTTGAGTCGATCAATTTTCAGACTCTCTTGTTGAGTATAAAAGACTCTCTTGTTGAGTCCACTCTTTTATCCTCCGTCTTGGGCTTTGTACAAGACATATAAAAACACTCTCTTGTTGAGTATAAAAGACTCGTTTGTTGAGACAAACTCATTTCAGCCTCCGTCTTGGGCTTTGTACAAGACACATATAAATCTCCCCAACGGAGTCAAAAATCCCTATTAGCCTCAATCTTGGGCTTCGTACAAGAAAGAAAGAACATTTTCCTCAGAAAAGTCAAACTGTTAGCCTCCTCTTAGGCGTCATATAATGATATCCCCAAAAATTCAGTCTCTTTTAGCCTCCGTCTTGGGCCTTGTACAAGACACCTATATATCCACTCTCTTGTTGAGTCGGTCATTCCCAGCCTCCTCTTAGGCTTTGTATAAGGACTTCCCCAGTGGAGTCAATCAACCTTTTAACATCAAACTTGTGCTTTGCTCAAAGCACATAAAAATCAACCATCCCTCTTTAGAGATGACAAATTCTCTCTCAGCCAAAACCTTTTAGCTTCAATCTTGGGCTTTCAACAAGACACCAAAACATCTTTTTTCCTCCCTTAGAATAGGAGGAACTACAATTGCTCTGATTTCCCTGTTTCGTTTAAATGGGAATACATAGGCATAAGATTGTGAAATCTTAGCGAGCATACTAATAAAAAACTCTAGGTCCAATACCTACCTACATCAATCAAAACTTAGGTCTCGCACCATTACCCAATCCATTTTCTTTTGTCGATTGGCCCGAGTATTGTATGAATGAGACAGTTTGACTCTAGAATCGTGACACATACATGAGATTCGAAGATAAGAAGAACGCGTTATGTGAGAATGATGAATGCAATGGTATATTTTTTTTTGTTTTTTGCTTTAATCAAAAATAAACTTCAACAAATAGATTGAAAATATCATACAGTAAAGGGTGGAGACCCTGTTTTATTGAATTCGAAAGATTGCGGAAATGGAAAATATAGTATTTTACAAAGTTCTGTAAAAGGAAATGTCTAAGTTCATGGATCCTGAGTCCTCTCTGAGGAGAACTCAGATGTTGGTTCTGGAATTTTCCTTTTCTTTGACCGGGGCTCTTTAGCCGTTGTCAGGTTGTCAGTCTTTTGCCAAGTGAAAGGAGCGAGCAAATTTCTTTGGTATTCCTGACTTTCTACGACATGTTGCTCTAATATCTTAATCAAAGCATCCTTTTCTTTCAACAATTGCTGAATTTTGGTACACTCTACATTGAGAATTCGGTACTTGTTTTTCCAAGAGCTTTTCTCCCGTTGAACCTTATTGAGAGCGACCTGGAGTTTTTCCGTATCAGACATAAAATAAAATACAGATTCCTTTAACGGAAGGACTTCTTGACGAGGGTAAGGCATCCTTAGCTTTAGAGCTCTAGTTTGTACCCAGTGGAGATAAGGTTCCATGAAGATACAGTCTGGTCTTCCTAGAGACTCTCTTCCTTTCTTGTGAAGATGTTGTCAGGCATGCACTATTTCCTTCTTTAGTGCTCTGTCATTTTCTCCTTCTGTGAAGAAAAGACCTTCCAGATGAACATTATGTGGGATATGCTTCATTGGGTATCCGAGTTGACGACGAACTAAAATTGGATGATAGTTGATTCATCCTTTAGTTCCTATGAGGGGTACATTAGGGAAATTTCCACATTTGTCGATGATCTTTATCCCCTCATAAATCCTATTGTACCAATCTATGTCAGAGTTGGTAAGAGACATGATTCTCTGTGACCAACGTAGAGTACTTTTACGATCCCAAAAAGTAGCAGACTTGGGTAAATGGGAAGTGAACCATTTGTAAAGCAGGGGTACACAGCATGTGATCATTCCTCTGCTGTACAAATTCCTTAATTGTACAGAATGATAAGCATCTGCGAGCAAGGTTGGTACGGGGTTCCCAATCAGAAATATCTTAATGGCATTGGTATCGACGAAGTTATCGATGTTGGGAAAAAGGAATAACCCATATGTGAGCAAAACAAAAATATCTTCAAAAGCAATTATGTTTCCTATACTGGTGCCAGTATAGGGCTTTCTCCGTCAGGAAATTAGCTGGTAAACCCTGGATTCCTTCCTTAATGGTCATGTGAGTCCTGACTTTTGACTCGTCCAAATAGATTTCTCTTGCAATGGTTTGATCCTTTGGAATTTCTTCTAGTCCAAAAAAGGGAGCTTGGTCAGTGATGGGAAATCAGTCAGGTGAGAGTACTCCTCCAGTGTTGGTGCAAGTTGATAATCTGGGAATGTGAAACAGTGATAAACCGGATCATAAAACTGAATTAGCATAGACAGGATTCCTTCAACTACGTGGACCCTTAATAGAGACAACAGCCCTCTGTGCTTAGCTCTGAAAGCATCAGGGTTAGTAATCATCCTTGCCAGCCTTCTTAAATCCTCTAGTTTCGGAGCCTTGAAGGTGTACTTGTGTGTCTTTCTTCTACCGAAATCCATAACGCAATCTTTCTCTCTGATATTTGCAGTTATTATTTTAGTTTATTTTGAAAAAGAAATAGAGGAGAAAAGAGAAGATTTTTTCTTTGTTTAAGAGTTTTTTAAATGAATGCATGAACGCAACACACAAAAACATTGAAAAAACATGGGTTCAAGGGTTCAACGTCACGAGCATGGAGTCATAGCTCTACCCATCCCCAAAAGTTGTATTCTGGTAAATTTGTACCTGTAGAATGGGTTAAAGGTTCCCAAAATCATTGACCCCCCTAGGGATAACAACAGCAAGCTGGTTCACCCGAGCGAGCTGTAGCATCCTAGGGTAATCTCAATTTGGGTGTAGTATCGCGTATCAACTATTTCCGATAGTCACCGCACTACCAAATGGTCACATGGTTAATGTCTACTAAATCCTCAGGGTCACGGGTGCCGCACTGGGATAGCGTATATTTTCACGACGTTAGTCGTTCAACATAGTATCCACACGGGCCCTCACCTAATTTGATGGTCTACCAGGATCGCTTATTCAGGAATCACTCCCTGTAAGACCACCCGTCTATGCCATCACCTATCTTAGGGTTCTCTCAAACTTTCCATATGCGACATCACTCGCATTCTCATTGATAGAAAAATAAACACGGATATCAAGTAGGAAAAGCAGTATATATATAGTATGTAGAAAATTTCTAACAACCTAGACCTCTTAGGAATTCTAATCCTAGTCCTAGACAGATAAAATGACATCCCCAGCAGAGTCGCCATTTTCCTATAGCGTGCGATTTTTGTCGTTGACGCGACCACCTTATCGCCATGGGTTTTTCCTCACCGCAATGGTAGGGATTGTGTGCTACTTTCTGATTTCTTATTTATCCTATGAAGCTGGAAAGGAAAGGGAAGCTATCTAAAACTAACCTTGCACGCAAATGTTTAACTGAACAAATGCTTAAGAGATTGGGGAGTTCAGGGTCAGGTTATACAATGGGGAGTTGTCAATTACCCATCCTATATATGGTTATCCACAGGTTGTTAGCAATTTCTACACTGTTTTCTACTTACTGTGTTTGTCTGTTGTGGATTGGGAAAGTTTCTCCTTTGGGAGTGTTGAGAGAGAGTTTTTGTTGATTTCGGTTTTTTCTGATGTTTTTGGTAAGGTACTGGACCTAAATTTTTTGATTGGTGTGCTCGCTAAGATTTCGTAATCTTATGCCTACGTATTCCCGTTAAAGAAAACAGGGAAATCAGAGCAATCGTAGTTCCTCCTATTCTATGGGAGGAAAAGATATTTGGTGTCTTGTTCAAAGCCCAAGATTGAAGCTAAAAGGTTGAGTATTTGTGTCTTGTTTAAAGCCCAAGATTGAAGCCAATGGTTTGACTGAGAGGGAATTTTTCATCTCTAAAGGGAGATATCTCACCTGCTTATCACAACTGTTTGGTGACTGATTTATAAAGGAGAATTACTTTAACTGGGATATGAGAATCCAGCAATGCCATAATTTCCTTTATAGGGGATTTGTCATAAAGGGGAAAACTTTAACTCAGTGTAGAGTAATGCCATTTTTCCTTAGGAATCTTTTATGCTAAGAGAGGGACATTGGCTTGGATGTAAATAATCAAGAGGCTTGCCACTTACAACAGTTAGATGAAAGAAAGGGATTTACCAAGATAAGAGATGGACTACAACTTGGATATTTGAATCAACAACTGTGCCACTTATAGCAGTTATCTGGAATTAAGGTTTGTTTGATTTTCTGTTTTGATGTGTGATATACAGAGAAATGTCTTCCTACAGAGAGGTTTTGATTTCCTCTGAAGGGATGTTGATTTTTGTGTGCCTTGATCAAAGCCCAAAGTTGAAGCTAAGAGACTGATTGACTCCACTGGGGAGATTATTATCTGTCTTGTATAAAGCCCAAGATTGAGGCTAAAAAGAGATTGACTCTTTGGGGGATATCATTATACAAAGCCTAAGAGGAGGCTGAAAGTTGACTTTTCCAGGGAAATATTTTGTCTGTCTTGTACAAAGCCTAAGATTGAGGCTAAAAAAGGATTTTTTTTTACTCCACTGGGGAATATATGTATGTGTCTTGTACAAAGCCCAAGATTGAGGCTAAAAGGGGAAACTGACTCTACTGGTGAGAGGTTTTATCTGTCTTGTATAAAGCCCAAGATTATGGCTAAAAGAAGATTGATTGAGTCAGCTGGAGAGTATGATTTGTCTTGTACAAAGCCTAAGATTGATGCTATAAAGAGGATTGAGTCTGCTTAAGGAGATTTATATGTGTCTTGTACAAAGCTCAAGATTGAGGCTAAAAGATATTTGACTGACTCAACTAGAGAGTGTTTTATCTGTCTTGTACAAAGCCCAAGATTGAGGCTGACTTTTGCTGAGGAAAAGAAGGATCATTATACAAAGCCTAAGAAAAGGCTGAAAATGATTGACTAAACAAGAGAGTGTTTTTATCTGTCTTGTACAAAGCCCAAGATTGAGGCTAAAAAGAGACTGACTCAACAAGAGAGTGTTTTAAGATCCTTATACAAAGCCTAAGAGGAGGCTGAAAGTGATTGACTCGACAAGAGAGTGTGGAAAGATCCTTATACCAAGCCTAAGAGGAGGTAATTTGATTGACTCAACAAGAGAGTGAGGAAAGATCTTTATACAAAGCCTAAGAGGAGGCTGATTTGGGAAATTTCTTATATAAAGCCTAAGAGGAGGCTAGTTTCTGTTGGGGATTATTGAGATCCAGAGGTAGGTCCAAATTGGGGAATCAACTCTTGCTGAGGATTATAGAAGAGTTGAGATATCGGATGCCTTGAGGTTCTAATAAAGGTTTATTGATAGTGATTTGACCCTAGCTGGGAAAAAAATAAAGTGAGAAGTTTAAACTCTGTTGATGATTGATGAGATGATCAGGGTTTATCCTGTGCTTTTGGGAAACTTGAGGGTTTCTTTGAAATCCAAGAGGAGATGAGACTGTCCAAGTCTACTGGTATGAGAAGGTTTATCTTTGTATGATGCCCAAGAGGAGGCTGGTGTTTTAAGGGATGAGAATCAACCCTAAATTGTCCAAGGTTTTGACTCTTTGGAAAGACTGCTCTAACATAGGATGGCTAGGTTCTGTCCTATACCTTTTAGAGGTCTTTGGGTCCTTGTACTAAGCCCAAGAGAAGCCATGAGAACTTCTAAGAAGCCTGGGGGTCCTTGTACAAAGCCCAAGCGGAGACTGGGGCTGCTTTTAGGAAGCCTGTGGGTCCAAACTTAAGAAAAGCTCAAGAAAAGTTTCACCGGGAATAATCTTTTCTTTAGTGAACAGTTCTAGGGTTTGAAGAAATTCAAGAGAAGTTTCACCGGGAATTAATCCTCTCTGGGGGAAATGAATTTCTTTGACAATTTTCTAATAGTAACAGTCTGAGAAAAGTTTCACTGGGAATAATGACTTTCTCTTTGTTCCATATTGTAAAAGCCCGAGAGGAGGCAAGACTGTATCTGGAAATTCCTATGGGGAACTAGTTTTGACTGTGTTGAAAGAGTGACCACTGGCTTTATCTAATCCTAGACCTAATTGTTGGGGAAAACTTTAAGCAAATATATATAAGCATATATATACAGATGAAATATATACTGTATGTAAAAGAGGGTAGGAGGACTTACAGGTGAGCAAGCTTCCAGCACAAACAAATATATATATATATATATATATATCTGTGTGTGTGTGTGTGCAAGTATGTAAAAGGAAACTGTTTAAAACTTACAGGTGAGCAAGCTTCCATTGTAACAACTGTATGGTTAGTTGTTCAAGAAATTAAAGAAATTTTTTATAACAACTATGAGTTTGAACCTAAATCAAAAGGGAAAGTTGTTTTAAAAGAGAAGATTGGGGCTTATACTCAAGGAGGGGCCCAGATGAAAACAGTGATCGCACTGTTATTTTGAAGACTGTATTGGGACTTATATAATGGTTGAGGCCCAAATTAGGTTTTGTGTACAAAGGGATGGGTCTTTCACTCTATTAGAGGCCCAAGAGTTTATTTTATACAAAAGATGGGGCTTACAACTCAAGGAGAGGCCCAGATGAAAAATAATGATTGCACCGTTATTTTGAGAATCGTATCGGGACTTATGACTAAGGCCCAAAATTACTTATGTACAAAAGAGGGTTGAGTCTTATACTCTATTATGGACCCATGAGTGTTTTGAAAAAGATTTGTGAGGGAGAGAATAATCAAAACCCTAATTTGATTTTAAATGAATTTTAATTTAATAAAAATTCAATTAAAATGATCAAAATTATCAAACATGTGTGAAAAAACAAGCTGTGATCTTGGATAAATGTTTGAAAAATTATATTTCATTCATAGAATGATTTGAAAATCATTTGAAGTTGAAAAATCAAGAGAAAGAAATATTTTTAAATGTTTAAAAACAAATAAAAACATAATTCTTTACAAAAATATCAAATATACGAAATAAATAATATTTTTGTGGAATAAAATATTTTAATATTTTTAGGAATTTTCAAAAAAAGAACCAATAAAAAATAATTAAAATTGAGAGAGAAATTAATTAACAAAAACCATAAAATATGGCAAAATATGGCAAAATAGTAAAAAATAGCAAAATGGTCTGGGTGGGTCTTGAACCCACGACCTCTTGGCCAAACACACATGCGCGCTACCACTGGGGTGGTGATACATCCGTGTATCAAAACCACCCCATGTGTATATAAGGGTGCCTTGTTTCTAGGCCTGGCCAAGGCGTCATGCCTGGCCCTTGCCCAAGGCAAGGCCTGATTTTAGGCCTCTTGCGTGAAGGCTCTAACTTTCTCATTTCTCCATGGATTGGGACAAAATTCAGGTGTATCCTGCCTAGAATTTCATGAGGAATCCAATGGTGCCCTTGGAATTTTCAGAAAATGTTTCCATTTTAAAATCCGATAGTGATTTCAAAATAGGCCAAAATTTGCATGTTCTATGCTATCTCATGGTATAGGCAATAATAGCATGATAAATTAGTTCAAACACAACACATATGATATGTATGAGAGGTCCATGATAAATGGACCTCAAAGCAATGCATGATTTAGAGAGTTCAAGTTATGATGCACTTACCTCTTGGAGCTTCTTGTGCTATCTGCGAAGTTCCTTATGCCAGAAGTAATTCAATGCTTTGAACATTTTTTATTGATCCCTTAGAAGCTTTTAGGATGATCAAAACCAGCTGGAATCCTCAGGAACAAGTATAGGTCTTTTCTTGCAAAAGGGGCAAAAGTGACCAAGATAGTAACTTTCTCAAATGGTGTTCCAGATGAGGGAAACCAATTGGGATAGTTTGAGGATGATATTTAGAGTGTGTTTGAGGTCTGGTTTGGTTTTGGAAGTGACTGAATCAAGACATGGCATGAAAAATGCAGAAAAGTCAAATTTTGAGGTTTTGGAGGTTGACTTTCTGATTTTGGTGTTTCAGATCACAAGAGAGTGTTTGAACAGCTTAGATATAACATATTGGATGTGTTTGGATCATGAGCTGTGGTGGAATTACTCTCTAACTCAAAAACTCAGAAATGACTTGCAAAAGAAGGCATTTTGGCCTAAAGAGAGAGATTTTGAGGAAAGCATCAGTTGTAGTGCTTTGGTGTACTCAAACTCAGCACAAATGAGCTCTATTTATAGTGCAACAAGTTTTTTTTTCAAGCAATAGTGAATGGCAGCTAGTACAGGCATTTGGCCAATGTTGATCCAAAGGAATCTTTAGTCTCCTCTAGCCATTGACTTGAGGTTAGGGGCTTTGGGCACAGGCCTATGGTCCTTTGATTCAGAGCTGAATCTTGACTCATTCAGTTAGAAATGTCTCAGTCCATGCCACCTTGATGCATCCAATAAATGCTTGGAAACAAAATTGGAGTCTTTTGCACTTTTTAGCCTTTTTAGGTTTGTTATGGCTATATGTAGATTCTTGGACTTGGGATGCTTGGGGATCAGATCATTCCCCTTGGATTTTATCCTCTGATGTATCCAAATGGATGACAAGGCTTGGAGTTGTCCAAATTAACTAACTCGAGCAAAATGCATAAAATCTGCCTTGTAAAAATCAGTTCATGATGCCATGTTCCAAGGGTTGTATCTCCCTACTCAAATTGAATTTGGAGATGATCTGGTACTTGTTGGAAAGCCCTCATGGCATACTTCAACTTTGATGTTCACCAATGGACCTGGTTTAACTTGGATCAAGGTGAAAAATGTCCCTACATTTTGGAAAAAGTAAGGCAGATTCTGACTTTTTGAAAATTTCACTAAGTGTTGGAAAAAGTGTCATTTTCATGTTTTTGTGATTTTGATCAATCCATAACTCAAAATCCATGAGGATTTGGAATCTCTTGTACTTGACACTTTTAAAGTATGTCAGATGGACTTTCATTTGAGCTTCGAATGGGAGAAAAATGCCTTGTGGTTTATGAGTTATGACCTTGCAAAGTTGGTACAAAATCACTTTTGTTCCATAACTTAGAAAAAATTTGGTTTCACATGGTTGCCTCTTTTGCAAGAAACCTCACTTTTCTTGATTTTTCTTAATGAATGATGATAAATACCATACATTGACATTATTTTTGACTTAGGGGAATCATATTTGTGAAAAAACCCAAAAAGTCAAACTTGATTTTGTGCACAGTTGACTTTTTATCGGATGAAATCCAAACTGTGTGATCCTTTGTGAAATCAAGTTCTTGACCTAATCTAAACCTAATGGATGGATTCCATAGGTGTTATAGGGTACATTGAATCATGTCCCAAGGTTTGGGAACATGTCTTTGTCAAAAGTCAAAGATATAGTTGACTTTTCCTTCAAAACCCTAATTGTGGTCCAAATGAAATTGAAACTTGTGAATCAAATTTTTTTGGATCAATCCATTGTTGTAAATGGATCAATGTGGTGTATTTGAGGCCCTTAAATCATGTCTTGAGGTCTTGGCTCATGCTTTATCCCCAAAAGTCAACTTAGGGGTGAATTAGGTCAATAAACCCTAACTCCTGATTTTTTATGAATGCATCCCCTGAGGCTAAATTGACTTGATGATTGGGTTCATGAGGTCCCTTGGAGTATCTTGGGGTGTGCTTTGAAGCATTGGCTCATTCCCAGAGGAAAATTTTCATCTGGAGGCCTTGGTCGATCAAAACCCTAATTTAGTGACACTGGCGATCTTGAGGCTTGATCCACTTGGAATTTTGTAACTTTGTGCTTGATTTTTGATGTGGGAGTCCTCTTGATCCCTTATGGGTGTTTGAGAGGTTTAGACAAGTTGAATATCATGTCATTTCTTGATTGATCTTTTGTCTAAGTGCTCTGAGAGGGCTCAAAAACCCTAATTCTTGATTGTAGTGAATGATCAACAGTCCTTGAGGAGATTGATGAGGCATGATGGCACATCCATATTGTGGTGATGATTTACACAATGATGGGAAATCTTGGTGGTCAAAATTTGGGGTATGACACTAGGGCAAAGAGAAGAGCAAAAGGTGAGCTAGCATTGAAGGAGAGGAGAACCAAGAATAAAACAAGTCATTGCTGCTTAAAGAACAAGGTATGGGGGAATACCTTTCAATACGGCTAATGCGTGAGGGGTAGGGTAGAGGAGTCCTTAACCTCCAATAGGGCATTGGTTTCTTCATGAAATTTTGAGTTTCTATAATATTATGATGTTGATTGGCTGAATTGATGTGTATTTTCGTGTAAAATGTGGTATGTGATTACTGTTTTGAAATTGTTAATATTTTCTATCATTGTCAAAGGTTTGAGGTTTGGGATAAATGTGAAAGTATAAAAATGCATGATCTTGTTGATATTAATCTTTGAAAAATTGTGAATTTGTGGTTTTAATCATTGGATAATTGTTGTATGTTAAATTCTGAGATCAGGGCTTTTTACAAAATCAAAACTAGAGGTCCTGAAGGGCTTCTATGGTGGAAAACATAGAAAAATAAAGTTTGGGTATTTACCCGCAAATTCTGGGACTTAGCGGGGAACTGGCCGTAGGAAAAACCCTCGTTCTGGGTAATGTCCCTCAACCCTCATGATTTCTGCTATACCTAACAAAAAATATTATAAATTGAGTTCCATAACTCAGAATGAGACGCAGTTCGAGGCGCTAGAAAGCTAACGCGAATTACTATCAATTGGTAATAACTTTAGAGGTTAATTATGATAAATTTTTTATGATCGGAATATTTTAATGAAATTCTAAACTTGAAAGTTGTTTTATCACCCGACGATTTTTGTCGTAACTTTTGATCCGTAAGTCCAAATGACGATTTGTTTAAAGCGTTAGAAAGCTAACTCTCAGAGCTACAACATAGTAGTACTTGGTGAAACACTTGAATAATAATAATGTGCCTACTGTAGTTATGTTTTATTGATTTGTATGATAGATTAATGAATCATTGTGTTAATTTGATGATGTATTGATGTTATAACGATTTAACGTGATTGAATGCTTGTGAATATGCATTTTGTTTAAGGTGATTGATGTTATAACGAATTAAAGAGTCATTTGATAATGATTTTATAAATAATTTGATGATGTATTAATGTTATAACTAATTAACGTGATTTAATGCTTGTGAATATGCATTTTGTTTAAGGTGATTGATGTTATAACGAATTAACGATTCGTTTGATAATGTTGTTATAATGTTGCATGTTCAAGTATATGCATTCCTTCTTGATGATGATGTTTTTACGATGATGTTGTCGTGTGAATTGAGAGTGTGACAGTGTTATTGTGTTTAAGGTGATATTTATGACTATTGTGTTGTTGCATGTATGATGATAATATAATTAAGTAGATTAATTAAATAATTGAGTTGCACTGAATTATATGATGTTATGCATTTTTTTTATTGTGATTGAGATGTAACCTAGAGAGAGGATTACTAGAGGTGCCAATTCATTATGTTAGGATCATAAGAGGGGTATTAATGAATTGATTTAATGATATGTGCATGCATCATACGAGTTGTGTCGAGAGGCATGTCTGCTAGTTCTAATAGGGGACTAGTGGCTTGTCCCAAGCTCAGAAGAGGGGGCTTATGGGTTCAAAAGAGGGGACCTGGTTCCAAAGATAACCAAATATTGAGTTGGTACCCCATGCATATGCATAGAGTTTCGTAGTCAAGTTGCATTGCATAATGAATTATATGCATTTTGTTGAGTTGTGAATGATTGACGAGTTTGGGTCTGAGAATGTATTATTATATACTATGAATGATATGTTGTAGAGAATGATTTGTTATTAGTCTACCTTATAGTATATGCCTGTTATTGTTGTTTTTGATTTCTCACCCCTTTGTTGTTTTGTGGTCTGTGCTCCTCTTCAGAGTACATATAAGTAGGTAACTAAGTAGCTTATTTAGAGTTGGAGGAAGACATGAGGTTGTTTCTTTATTTTTCTTTATGCGTTAGGTCTACGTGCTCTGATATGTAACACTGGGAATGTTTTACGAGTCTTGTTTAATCTTTTCGTTAGGTATACTCTCATGTTTGATATTTCTATGTATTTTGGAGATTTCATTTATGAGTTGATTATGTCATAAAGTGAATTTAAAGTTTAAATGATTTAGTTAATGCATGATTTATTATGAGAAATTTCGCTGCGATGACACCCTAAGAAAAGGTAAGCATCGATGACACCCTAAGTGAAGGTCTTGATTGTTATTTTATTTGATAAAGTGTTACAAAGCATGTACGTTTTGAAAAGAGAATGTGTGGCATCCTTTTTTATTATGTGAATACTCTAATTTTATTATATAATTATGTGCGGAGGAAATAGGGTTTTACATAGTTGGTATCATAGCATGTCGGTCTGTCCGACCAGGTTTTGTAATGTTGTAGAGTCCCTAGTGCCATACCCTAATTTTTACCCCTAAGATTCCACCTATCAAATGACTTGCTTCTCATCAAAATCACAAACATGGTATCCTCCTAACCTTTACTTCTTTGGTTTTTCCTTTGGGAGAAATCACCAAGCACACTTTGTGTTTCTTTTAGCTTATATGCTTACTTACATACTAACATTTCTAACCTTTTTCAAAATACAAAAAAAATGTGTTGTTCTCTTTCTTATTGTGCAAGGTAGAGACTTGCAATCAATGGATAATGTTTGGTTTCTAAATTAGGGTTTGGATTCTCAAGGTCAAAGTTTGGTCAACAAATGGTTCACAAGAGCTTGCACTTCAAGGCATGGCCTATAATCTTAGGTCACATTCATGTCAATCTTCATTTAACATCATTTGATCAAGAGAAGTTCAAGCTTGATGCATGTCTTAAAAGTTGATTTAAATTTGGTTCATGTGTTTATTTCCATGCCATGTTCATCCAATTTTCAAGCAATCATCAAAGATTATTCAAAGGACAATGAAACTTCCTTCATTTGGTCTTCAAGTTTTCATCATTAGGTTTTTGGATGCAAGAAAATATTAAGAAATCACAAGTTGGAACATGTTTGGCTGGCCTAAAATCAAGTATAGAGTGTCACTTGGTCTAAACACCATAATTTTCTCATTTCTTAACATTTTGGGAATCTACTTTGATCCAAATGTCACATTTAAACTTCTCAACAACTTTGTTTCAAGGGTAAAATATCAATTCAACCTCTAAGTCTATCAAATTTGGGGTTTTCTCAGTTGTCCATGTGTGCACAAAAGTAGGCCCAAGACCTAGTCGACCTAATGCCTAACCTGAGATTTCAGGCCACGGCCCCAACTTTGAATCAATGCTATTTTATGTCCAAACATCCTTTGATATGTTTTTTTTTGCATCCGATTCTTTGCAATGAGGAGAACATTTTGCACAAAGAAAATCTCAAAACGCACAAGTGAATTTCATTTGGTCTATCTTCAAAAATGGTACCTTGAGCTCTGCTTCTTGGTCTGTTTCAGGTCATCATTTTCATGCCAATCTTCACTTGGGACCACAAGCACATGTGCAAACTTGTTTTCTTATCTTCAAACACATCTAAACACGTGATAAACAACTTGGTTACATCACAAATGCATGCATTCCATGTTTCATTTCACACAGATTACAAAAGTGAAGATTCTAACTCTAATTCACACGAGTTTGCCTCCAATTCACACATACCATTACCTCATTCCATTTCATATAAATAAAAGGTGGATTTTCCTTCATTTTCAAGCTTTGAAAGCCAAAGAAACTCTGCAACCATTTGAACCTGATACCTCAAAAAACCAGTCAACCATTTCTTTGATTCATGCTCTTTTAGTTTCGTTTCTTTGCGTATAATCACTCATCGGCCTCCTCTGAAGATAACTGAAGCATTTTCATGGCTTGAAACTTCCTGCAACCTTCAACTCAATTCCATCATTGTTGACCTCTGAAGCTTCAACTAAAAAGGTAGCTACGAGTAAAATTTCTGAGGAAACCAGTTACCATTGTGTTCGTCTTGATTCATTGATCAAAAGCCGTATATCACCTTGAATTTATATTACGTATCCATCATTTAATTTTACTTTGAAGAACTAGGTTTCTTCTTGTTCTTGGGCAAATTCTCTTTTCTCAGAGTCAATTAATGGTTCTGATGCAAAGAGACATGAACGATGATGGATGTTGATGTTGAAAAGAGTGAAGTTTTGGCTCAAAAACACCTAGCACATGATCTGCAGAAATTTACCAAGGTTGAAGATGAAGTTGACTTGCGCGCAAAAATTAATTGTTGGCGCCAAATATTCAAACATTTTCTTGTTTTATTTTATTTTCATTTTATTTTCTATTTGCTTTTCTGATTTATTTTAAATAGCTCATTTATTTTTTTTTACTCCAACTTTTTTTTCATAAATCATAAAAAATATTTTCTATCACACATATTTTTTTGCATAATTTTTAAAAATCATTTTGCATTTAATTGATTTTTATTTTTTTTCATTTAATTTTCATTTTGCATTTTATTTTTAAATCATTTTGAAACATTTTTCTCTCTAACTTTTGAAATCTCATTTCTCATAATATTATTGACTTTTCATAATTTTCTCAACCATTTATTTGATCTTTTGATGCATCTTTGGAATTTTTCTTTTAATTTCCATTTTTAATCATTTTAAATTCTTTTTTATTTTGATTTTTGTTCAATTTTGGAATGTCTTGTCATGGTCTCTTGATGATTTCTTGGTTGAACATATTTTCAACAACTCAAGTCCTTGGTTAATTGAACCTTCTTTGGTTCAGACATGTTAATGGATGATCATTTGATCATCTGTGGCACTTTGCATCAGAGATAGGTTATCCCTTGGTGAGCATGTTTTGAGTTCTTTGACTTGTTGATAGATGATCCCTATGTGATTGCTTGAGACCTCATTTCATCATTTATCATCTCTTTCTCTTTTTCTTTTTCTTTTATTTGACTATTATGTTACATTGTTTTAGGAGACTAACTTTATGCTAGTTCTCTAACATGTTTGACACATAAATTGTTATTAACCAGCCTCATATAAGTGTGATTTCTACATAAGTCCCCTTACGATTTCTTATCATAGCGCTAAATTGTCCCGACTCGATTAAATTATCATTAACACTAACATTGACATATTAATTGTGCTAACATCTAACATTTAATTTTATGTTCTTTACATTTATGTCATTTACATTTTTATGCCATTTACATTCATGCCATTTTATATTTGGCCTTCTATTTTTGCTCTTTACTTTATGCTTTATTGCTTTCTTATTTCAAAAGAACAAAAATATCATCAAATGGCTAAAACCCTAAAATAATTTAATTTGATCTTATGGACTTTGTGTTACTATCCCTTGCTCGCGGAATATTTTGGACCTTGGACATTTGGACTTAGTGTTTCCCTTTGCTTGGAGTGGCATCTGAGACTTTGAGATTCATCTGAGACATAGTATTTCCTCTATACCATTGTGATCTTCATCACAAGTCTTGGATACTCTTTATGGCATGGTGACCTTGGTTGTCCATCTGTTTTTTTTTATATTCATTTGTGTTTGTGCTTGTTCGTCTTGTGGCTTAATCCAAAGGGAAATGAATGTTTGTTTTGACCAATGTCAAATGCTTGCTCCATCTTGTGGTTAGTTCACTTGTACACACAAAGGATTTCTCTTGGGCTACCTTACAATGAGACCATTTACTTTATACTTTAGGATAATCTCTTATTCTCCTTCCCTCTTCTTAAATTTTCAAAACTTCTACCTATTTCAAAAACTTCTTGTTTTCAAATATCACCTTTTTCTTAATAAATCTTGACTTTGTCAAGTGATCCAGAAAATATTTTTCTTAATAAATGCTAAAACACTTAAGCATATTCAAACTCTTTTCTAAATCTCTAAAAAGACAAACCTCATCAAACTTCTTTTTGTGCCTTTGTGCACTTTTCTTTAAGAGCCTTTTTTTCAAAAGAATAGATATTAGTCTATTCTCGCAGTGATGCAAATCACTATAATTCTACAAGATGCTGAGAAATGATTAACATTTTCCACTTGAATGTTGAGATGTGCTTGTGAGAAAGTCCAAGTAAAAGTTCTTCATATCAAGATGATGAAAATACTCATTTCCTCATACTTGTGGGTAGTAAGTTGAGTTTTTCAATTGAATACGACAACATATCTTTTCAATTAAAATCACTCAACCAATAACCCAACTTTTTTATAAACACAGATTTGCATGTGGTTCCCTTTGAGAACAATGGATGTGAGGGGTGTGTCAGTGTTGTTAATCAGGAATAAAGATGGTAGTATGGGGTTGTGTGTTGATTACCGACAGTTGAACAAAGTAACTATTAAGAATAAGTATCCACTTTGAGGAATGATGACTTGATGGACCAGTTAGTAGGTGCTTGTGTTTTCAGCAAGATTGATTTGAGATCTGGTTACCATCATATTCGTGTAAAGGCTGAAGATATTCCAAAGATTTCTTTTAGAACATAATATAGTCATTACGAGTATTCAGTGATGTCGCTTGGTGTGTATAATGCTCCTAGTGTGTTCATGGAGTATATGAGCATGATCATCATTATTTAGACAAGTTTGTGGTTGTGTTCAATGACGGCATCCTGGTTTATTCAAAGACAGATGAAGAGCATGCAGAATCATCTGAGATTGGTATTGGAGATTTTGCAAGAGAAGAAGTTATATGCTAAATAGTCTAAATGCGAGTTTTGGTTGAAGGAAGTGAGTTTCCTTGGTCATGTGATTTCTAGTGGAAGTATTTTTGTTGACCCTTCGAAGGTTGATACAGTGTTACAGTGAGAGACTTCGAAGTCTGTTACTGAGATTTGAAGTTTTCTTGGATTGAAGGGTTATTATTACAGGTTTATTGAAGGCTTTTATAATTTAGCTTTGCCATTAACTCAGCTAATGAGGAAAGGTCAAGATTTTTTTTTGGAATGAATTGTGAAAAGAAATTTTTCAAGAGCTCAAGAAGAAGTTGACTTCGTCTCTTGTTCTGGTTTTACCGAGTCTGAATGAGTCTTTTGTTGTGTATTGTGATGCTTCTTTGATGGGACTTGCACATGTGTTGATGCAAAATCGTCACACCGTAGCTTATGCTTCAAGGCAACTCAAAGTGCATGAGAGGAATTATCCAATACATGACTTAGAGTTTGATGCATTTGAGTCTGTGCTAAAGATTTGGAGATATTATTGTTTGGTTTGAGATTCGAGGTGTACATTGACCACAATAGTCTCAAGTATATTTTCGACCAGAAAGAGTTGAATATGAGACAAAGAAGATGGTTGTAGTTTATGAAGGATTGTGACTTTGGTTTGAGTCACCATTCTGGTAAAGCCAATGTCGTAGCTGATACATTGAGTCACAAGGATTTGCATATGTCGACATTGATGGATAGAGAGTGGGACCTTATCAAAGAGTTCAGAGATTTGAGTTTGGTTTGTGAATTCACGCCACAGAGTGTGAAATTAGGTATGTTGAAACTTACTAATGGTGTTCTTGAAGAAATTAGATAAGGGTAGAAGATGGACTTGAAATTGATTGATCAGTTGACTTTAATAAATTAAGGTAAAGGTGGTGATTTCAGAATTGACGAGAATGGAAAGATAAGATTTTGAGATTGTGTGTGTGTTCCAGATGTTCCCGAGATTAAGTAGAGTATTCTTGATGAAGGTCACATAAGTGGATTGAGTATTCATCTCGATGCTACTAATATGTATCAAGACTTGAAGAGGAAATTTTAGTGGACAGGAAAGAAGAAGAAGGTTGCTAATTTTGTGTACGCGTATTTGACTTGTCAGAAATCAAAGGTAAAGCATCAGAAACCGTTGAGTTTGATGCACTTGTTGTCAATTCTATAGTGGAAATGGGACAACATTTCGATGGATTTTGTGTCTTGTTTGTTGAGAATGGCAAAAGGTTGTGATAAGATTTGGGTCATCGTCGATAAGTTGACTAAATCGGCTCATTTCCTTCCAATGAGAGTTAATCATCCATTGGAGAAACTAGCAGAGATGTATATTGAGAGGATTGTCAGTATGCATGGTAATCCTTCTAGTATCATATCTGATAGATATCTGAGGTTTACTTTAAGGTTCTGGGAGAGCTTGTAGAAAGCGTTGGGTACGAAGTTGCGATTAAGTCCCGCTTATCACCCACAGACAGATCGTAAAATGAAATGGACTATCCAATCTTTAGAATACTTGTTAAGAGCTTGCGTGCTCGAGAAAAGAGGTGCTTGGGATGGATTTTTACTTTTAATAGAGTTTACCAACAACAACAGTTTCCATTCAAGGATTAGAATGACACCGTTTGAGGCATTGTATGGAAGAAGGTGTAGACAACTTTATGTTGGTTGAATCGTGAGAGAGTGCTGTAATTGGGCCTGATATTATCCAACAGACTATAGAGAAGATTAAAATGATTCAGGAAAAGATAAGAGCTTCGCAGAGTCGCTTGAAGAGTTACCATGACAAGACGAGGAAAGCACTTGAGTTCCAAAAGGGCAATCATGTATTTCTTATAGTTACTCCGATAACTGGTTTTGGTCAAGCTTTGAAGTCTCGAAAGCTCACTCCGCATTTCATTAGTCCATACAAGATTTTACAGAGGATAGGAGAGGTGGCCGATCGGATTGCTTTACCACCGTTGTATGTTAATCTTCATGACAAGATTCATGTGTCTCAATTGAGGAGATACATTCCAGATCCGTCTCATGTGGTCCAAGTAGATGATGTGCAGGTGAGAGATAACCTGAGTGTTGAGGCATCACCCATGCAGATAGAAGATCGGGAAGTGAAGCATTTATGTATTAAAGAGATTACCTTGGTAAAGGTGGCTTGGGGAGGACCTCCTATTGGAAAAATGACTCGGGAGCTAGAGATCCAGATGAGGGAGTCTTATCCGACTTTGTTTGATTAAGGTAATTTTCGAGGGCAAATATTCTGTAAGTAGAGGAGTGTTATAACACCCCGATTTTTCTGTTTAATTATTTAATTAAGTTAATTTGTGAATTTAAGTGATTTAGCGTGGTTATGTGATTTTATATATTTATTTAAATTGAATATTTCTTTATGTGTGTGAGGTGTAGTGAGATGGTTGGGAAGAATAGAGTAGTATAGTGATGGTCTAGAAGTGGTAGAATGATTAAAATTGTAGTGTTATAATTATTAAATAGAATAATATGAGTAGTTGCATTTTAGTGAATTTAATTTTTTTATCAAAGATAAAATAATAAGAATATAGTAATCAAATATAGGAAATAAAAAAGGAATGGTATTGTTAGCTTTTTGTGAGTAAGTGATGATAGAAAGGTAAATCCAAACTTTAGGAGTTTTGTTGTTATAAAAAGAAATTTATAGAGTTAGAGGGTTTTTTTACAGTATGTGAATTGGAAGAGTGAAAGTGTTAGGGCAAAGAGGAGAGCAAGAGGAGAGCTAGCATAGAAGGAGAGGAGAACCAAGAACCGAGCCAACCATTACTGCTAGGAGAACATGGTAAGGGGGAGAAAAACTTTCAATAAGGCTTATGTATAAGGGGTAGGTTAATATGATGTTGATTGGCTGAATTGATGTATATTTTCGTGTAAAATTGTGTATGTGATTACTGTTTTGAAGTTGTTAATATTTTCTACCATTGTCTAATTTTGAAGTTTTAGGGTAAATGTGAAAATATAAAAATACATGATTTTTTTATGTAATCTGTGGTAAATTTTGAATTTGTGGTTTTAATCATTGGATAGTTTTTGTATGTCAAATTTTGAGATCGGGGCTTTTTACGAAATCAAAATCGGAGGTCCGGAAGGGCTTTTATGGTGGAAACAAAGAAAACTAAATTCTGAGTATTTACCTACGGATTCTAAGCCTTATCGATGAAATGGTCGTGGGAAACACCCCAGTTCTGGGTGATGTCCATCAACCTTCGTGACTTTCGTTATACCTAACAAAAAATATTATAAATTGAGTTTCATAACTCAGAACAAGACGCAGTTTGAAGCACTGGAAAGTTAACGTGAATTACTATCAATTGGCAATAATTTTAGAGGGTGATTATGATATACGTTTGATGCTTTGAATATTTGAATGAAATACTAAATTTGAAACTTGTTTTATCTCCCGACAATAACTTTTGATCTGTAAGTCCAAATGACGAGTCGTTTGAAGCGTTATCAAGATAACTCTTAGAGCTACACGGTAGTAATTCTTAGTGAAATACTTGTATAATAATATTGTGCCTACTGTAGTGAAGTTTTATTGATTTGTATTATTGATTAATGAATCATTGTGTTAATTTGATGATGTAATAATGTTATAACCAATTCACGTCATTGAATGCTTGTGAATATGCATTTTTTGAGTTGTTGACGTTGATGTTTGATGATGTTGTTATGCTGTTGCATATTCAAATATATGCATGCCATCTTGATGATTATTTTTTTATGATGATGTTATCGTGCGAATTGACAATGTGACGATATCATTATGTTTAAGGTAATATTTATGACTATTGTGTTGTTGCATGTATGAATGATAATATAATTGAGAAGATTAATTGAATAATTGGGATGCACTGAATTATATGATGCTATGCATTTTGTGATTGTGATTGAGATGTAATCCAGAAAGGGGATTACTAGATTTGTTAATGCATTACGTTAAGATCAGAAGATGGGCTTTAATACATTGATTCAATGATATGATCATGCATCATACAAGTTGTGTCTAGAGGCATGTCTGCTAGTTCTGATAGGGGGTTAATGGCTTGTCCCAAGCTCATAAGAGGGAGCTTGGAGCTCAGAAAAGGTGGCTCATGGGTTCTGTAGCGCGATTTTTGTGGTTTCGAATCACTATCGCCTTGGTACTACAGTTCGATTCATTTTTTATCCTGTGAAGCTGATTAAGGAAGGGAAATAGATGTCTCCAATTAACCCTGCTTGCATACTGAGGTTAAACAGTCAAAACGGTTGGTTTACAGATGCTATCAAAAGGGGGGTATGTCTTTGGTTATTTTGCTTAAGAACACAGTTCTGGACTATTTGTGAGGTTTTTGGTAATGTGTTTAGATTTGATGCTTTTGGGTTGATTGACAGAGGTACTGGATTTTGAGTTTTTGATTAATATGCTCGCTAAGATTTTTCAATCTTATGCCTACGTATTCCCGTTTAACGAAACTGGGAAATCATAGCGACCGTAGTTCCCTCTTATTCTAGGGGGGAAAAGAGATGTTTTGGTGTCTTGTTCGAAGCCCAAGACAGAGGCTAAAAGGAGTATTTGTATCTTGTTCAAAACCCAAGATGTGAAGCTGAAGGGTTTTTTGTGTCTTGTTCAAAGCCCAAGATTGAAGCTAAATGGTTCGACTGGGAGAGAACTTGTCATCTCTAAAGAGGAACTGTTGATACTTGTGTCTTTTGATCTAAGCACAAGTTTGATGCTAAAAAGTTGATTGACTCAACCGGGGGTTTCTCTATACAAAGCCTAAGAGGAGGCGATTGACCCAACAAGAGGGTATCTTTTATTTGTCTCGTACGAAGCCCGAGATAGAGGCTAAAAGGGTTTACTCAACAAGAGAGTGCTAACAAGTGACTGACTCAACAAGAGAGTGCTTTTATATGTGTCTTGTACGAAGCCCAAGACGGAGGCTAAAAGGGTTGACTCAACAAGAAAGTCTTTTATACTCAACAAGAGAGTGATTTGATGTCTCGTACGAAGCCCGAGATAGAGGCTAAAAGGGAGATTGACTCAACAAGAGAGTCTTTTATACTCAATAAGATAGTGTTTTGTTGTCTCGTACGAAACCCGAGATAGAGGCTAAAAGGGTTTGACTCAACAAGAGAGTCTTTTATACTCAACAAGAGAGTGATTTGCTGTCTCGTACGAAGCTCGAGATAGAGGCTAAAAGGAGATTGACTCAACAAGAGAGTCTATTATACTCAACAAGAGACTCTGAAAATGTTAGCTCTGCCGGGGGAGGATCATTTGTACAAAGCCCAAGAGGAGGTTGACTTTCCTGAGGAAATGATCATTATACAAAGGCTAAGAGGAGGCTATCTTCTGCCGGGGGGTTATTGAGATCCCGAGACAGGTCCAAGTGGGAGAGCCCTCATGAGAGAGGTCGGGTTTCTGCTGGAGATTTATCCAGAGTGATCGGTGTTTTTTTCCTATGTTCAAAAGGAACTTGAGAATTTCTTTGAGACTCAAGGGATTTAGACTGTCCAAGTCTACTAGTGTTGAAGAGTTTTATCTCTAGTAGGGTGCCCAAAGGAGGGTAAGGGCTTTTAAGGGACGAAGATCAACCCTAAAGTGGCCAGATTTTTGACACTGGAAAGACTGCTCTAGCAAAGGATAACTAAGTTATGTCTTATACCTTTAAGAGGTCGTTAGGGTTCTTGTATTAAACCCAAGAGAAGGCATGAGAACTTCTAAGAAGCCGAAGGGTCCTTGTACAATGCCCAAGAGGAGGCGGGGATGCTTTTAGGAAGCCTGTGGGTCCCCAAACCAAGAGAAGTTCAAGAAATGCAATTCACAGAGAAGAGATCATTCCAGGAAAGTTCTAGAATTTGGAAGAAACTCAAGAGATGTTATTCACGGAGAATAGATCAACTATAGGGAGTAGAGTTTCTTTGACAATTTCTAAGGGTGGCAGTCTGAGAAAAGGTTCACCGAGAATACTGTCTTTCTCTTTGTTCCATATTGTTTAACCCCAAGTGAAGGGAAGACAGTATCTGGAATCCTACGTGGGATCTAGTTTTGTTTGTATTTAAGAGTGATCAACAAGGCTTTACCTAGTTCTAGACGTAGTTGCTGGGGAAAACTCTAAATAACTATACTAGTATTACACAGTTGATATGTGACAAGTATATAAAAGGATGTGAAAGAAGACTTACAGTGAAACAGCCCCACAATACAGTTATATACATATGAAAGCGATAAATGAAAGCGAATAAACACTTACCCGTTGTAGAGTTTCCATGTTGTTTTGTTAGTTGTTCAACAAAGAAAGTTTTGATAACAATATTGTATTCAAAATCAAAGGAGAAAGTGCTTTGAAAAGATTGTTGCGGCTTACAACTCAAGGAGAGGCCCAAGTTTTAACGATGATTGCATCGTTGTTTTAAAAATCGTACAGAGGGACTTATACAATATGTGAGGCCCAAAAATTGTTTTATTTACAAAGGATTTGGGCCTTTCACTTTATTAGAGGCCCAAAGTGTTTTTGTACAAATTATGGGGCTTACAACTCAAGTAGAGGCCCAAGGGTTTTTGTTAAAAAGGTGACGATCGCGCCGAACCTTTTGACGGTATCGGAACTTATACAATACATTGAGGCCCAAAAAGGTTTTTATTTACAAAAGGATTGGGTCTTACACTCTATTAGAGGCCCAAGTGTTTTGTTTTAAGAAAAAGAATGGGGCTTACAACTCAAGGAGAGGCCCATATGATTATTTTGAACTGGCGATTGCGCCAAGACCTTTGAAAAATGTGTTGGGTCTTATACAATGACTGAGGCCCAAAATATTTTGGTTTCCAAAAGGGATTGGGTCTTACACTCTATTAGAGGCCCAAATTGTTTGAAAGTGATTAATGAGGGTTGAATTAATCAAAAACCCTAATTTTGTTAAAAAAGGAATTAATTTTGTTTAAAAATTAATAAAAATTGATGAAAACATGTGAAAAATGAGTGGTGATCTAGGTTCAATGTTTCAAAAATCATGTTTATATCCACAAAATGATTGGAAATCAATTAAATTTGGGAAATCAAGAAGGAAAAAATATTTCAAATGTTAAAAACAAATAAAACATTAATTCTTTGCAAAAATATCAAATATATGAAATAAATAACATTTTTGGGAATTTTTTGCAAAATAAAATATTTTAACATTTTTGTGAATTATTAAAAAAAGAATCAACTCAAAATCATTAAAATTCAGAGAGAAATTAATTTTTGAATCAATTAAATAAAATCACAAAATTCAAATATTTGAATATTGAAAAATGGCGCCAAGAACACACCAAGAACATGTGCGTGTTCTGAGTTTTGCCTAGATTTGCATTTTCTCTCCAATCTCACTGAATACTTGATGAAATCATGCAATCCACATATCAATCTACTCGTTTTCACCTCACGATCATGTCTATGGTCTTTAATTTCATTTATTTTAAGCATGGAATAAGAAATCAAGACAAAACCTCAAGAACCCTAAAATTTGCATGAAGGTTGAGAATTTTGATACACGATTCAAACAAAGCAATTAATTGATGGGAAACATTCTATGCATGATTATGAACATTTGGCAAAAGTATTGTGCGACGAAATATGCATAGATTAAGAGATGACCAAGTTGAGGCTTACCTCTTGTAGTTGGTGATCGTGTTTTGTGTTGGAGGTGTTACAACTAGGTTCCAATGATGTAGATAGCTTCCCTAGGTGCCAAGTGATGTGTCTGAATCCTTGGAATGGTTTGAAACAAGCTGGAACTTAAGATGGTACCTCAACTGCAAGTCTACTAAAAGCTTGAGCAGTTTGATGGTGATTTTGAGAAATCAGTGTTCCAGATGTTGTTTAAGTGTTTGAATCACTTCTATATGATGTTTATGAGGTGTGTGTGATTGGTTTGGTTGGAATTGCTCTCAAACTCAAAACCCAATAGTGACTTGCTTTAGAAGGCAATTTTGGAAGTGAGAAGGAGATTTTGAGGAAAGCATCAGTTTGATGGCTTTGGTGTACTTAAAATGAGCTCTATTTATAGTAGAGCAAGTTTATTTTGCAAGCAATAGTGAATGGCAACTGCAGCAGAGGTTTGGCCAATTGTAGCATTTTGGAATCTTAAGTCTTCTCTAGCCATTGACTAGAGGTTAGAGCATAGGCTTATGTGTCTTTGGTTCAGAGCTTATCCTTGACTTATTCAGTTGGAAAAGGCTCAGTTCATGCCACCTTGGTGCATCCATTGAATGCTCCAAAACAAAATTGGAGTCTTGTCCCCTTTTTAGGCATTTTTAGGTTTGGCATGCTATTTTTAGTTCCAAAGACTTGGGAGGCTTATGGATCAGTGTTTGTCCCTCCTTGGTCTCTCCTTGAGGTGTTCAGATGGATAAACTTGTTTGTCATTTGCACAAATTGCTCAAATCGAGCAAAATGCACAAATCTGCCTTGCCATGACGGTTGCACCAAGGCATTTTGCCACTGTCATAACTCTTAGCTTAAATGGAATTTGATGGAGTTCTTGGCCATTTCGGAAAGCCCTCATATGATACAACACATGTGTGATCATAGTTTGTTTTGATACTTTTTGGATCTAAGTGAAAAATCCCCCTACTTTTTGAAAAAAGTGAAACAGATTCTGACTTAGTGAAAATTTCACTAAGTGTTGGAAAAATGGCATTTTCATGTTTTTTGTCATTTTGGTCACTCCATAACTTAAAATCCTTGAGGAATTGGAATCAGGTGTAGTTGACACTTTTAAATCATGCCATGAGAGCTACAAATCCATCTTTGGACCAGCCAAAATGGTTGCTTGGATCACAAGTTATGATCCTTGGAAGTTGGTACCCTAGCTTCTTTGTTCCATAACTTAGAAAATTTCTTAGTTTTTTATGGTTACCCCTTTTACAAGTTATCCCACTTTCTTTGATTTTTCTTGATGAATGTTGATTCGAATCACACATTAACATAATTTTAGGGTTAGGGAACCATAATTAGCCAAAAAATCAAAAAGTCAAACTTTGAATTTTGGGCACAGTTGACTTTTTATCAAATGAACTCCAAACTGTGTGATCCTCTATGAAATCAAGTCCTTGACCTAAATCAAACTTGATGGATTAATTTCATAGGTGTTATAGGGTGTATTTAATCATGTCCCAAGGTTTGGGAGCATGCCTTGGTCCAAAGTCAAAGACACAGTTGACTTTTTCCTCAAAACCCTAATTGTGGTCCAGATGAAATTGAAACTTGTAGATCAAGCTTCTTGGATCAATCCATTATTGCAAATGGATCAATGTAGTGTGTTAGAGGCCCTCAAACCATGTCTTGAAGTCTTGGCTCATGATTTATCTCAAAAGTCAACTTAGGGGTGAATTAGGTCAAGAAACCCTAATTCCTGATTTTTAGTGAATGCATCCCCTGAGGCTAAATTGACTTGATGATTGGGTCCATGAGGTCCCATGGAGTAATTCAAGTTGTGTTTTGAAGCATTGGCTCATGCCCAGAGGAAAATTTCCATCTGGAGGCCCTGGTCGACCAAATCCCTAATTTGGTGACACTGTCGATCTTGAGATTTGATCCACTTGGAAGGTTGCAGCCTTGTGCTTAATCCTTGATGTGGGAGTCCTCTTGATCTTTTGTGGGTGTTTGAGAGGTTAGACAAGTTGAAGATTATGTCATTCCTTGATTGATCCTTTGTCTAAGAGCTCTGAGAGGGCTTGAAACCCTAATCCTGATTGTAGTGAATGCTCACCCATCTTTGGGGAGACTGATGAGGTATGATGGTACATCCATATTGCGGTGATGATTTCCACAGTGATGGGAAATCTTAGTGGTCAAAATTTGGGGTATGACAGGTTCAAAAGAGGGGACCTGGTTCCAGAGATAACCAAATATTGAGTTGGGACCACATGCATATGCATAGAGTTTCATAGTCGTGTTGTGTTACAAAATGAATTATATGCATTTTGTTGAGTTGTGAATGATTGACAAGTTTATGTGTCAGAATGTATTGTTATATACTATGAATGATATGGTGAAGAGAATGATGTGTTATTATCCTACCTTGCAGTATATTCCTGTTATTATTGTTTGTGATTTCTCACCCCTTTGTTGTTGTTGTGATATATGCTCCTCTTCGGGGTACAAATAAGCAGGTAAATGAGTAGATGCTTTAGAGTTGGAGGAAGGTGTGAGGTTGTTTCTTTATTTTTCTTTATGTGTTTATTCTTTGTGCTTTGATATGTAACACTGGGAACATTTTACAAGTCTTGTTTAATCTTTTCGCTAGAGAGTTGATGTATACTCTCATGTTTGATATTTCTCTATTTTGAGGAATTTCATTTATAAGTTGGTTATGCCTTAAAGGGAATTTGAAGTTTAAACGATTTAGTTAATGAATGCTTTATTTTGAGAAATTCCGATGCGATGACAACCTATGTGAAGGTGGGCATGCAATGACACTCTAAGTGAAGGTGTTAATTGTTGTTTTATTTGATAAAGTGTTACAGAGCATGTATGTTTTGAAAAGAGAATGTGTAACATCCTATTTGATTGTGTGAATAATCTGATTTTATTGTATAATTATGCGCGTGGGAAATAAGGTGTTAAGGATACAACAAATGTTTGGAGTGAATCCCACTTAGTAGTATAGACTACTGGGCTAGAGGCAGTTGTTCTCTCTTCAACCAGACTCTGTACTTTATCCAAAAATATAGATTTGATTACTTCCAGGTTGGCTTGGATAAAATATGGAAGAAATGAAGAGTTGGTCTGTGAAGGGCCAGAGGATTTTGGTTTCTGAGACAGATATGTTTAAGGAGGTTCCTGGGTGTATGATCTTAAAAGATATATGTTTAGATTCAATTCTAGGTTCATATGTAAATTGAACCAGAGATAGATCCTGAATAATTTGTTTAGTTTCATCCTGAAGTTCAGATGCATCTAGACCTTGAAGTTGAGTTTGAACAGGACTAGGTTCTTTATGAGGTGATGGTTTAGGTGAAGGTTGAGGAGAACATGTTTGGTTAAAGGTTGCACGTTCTGGTGGGGAAGTAATTTCTTATTGAGAAGTAGCTTCTAGCTGGATATGGGTCATATGTTCAGCTTTAGGAGCAGAACATGTTTAGTTAGATGGTTGGTCTTGAGAAAAAAACTGCTTGAATAAGAATGGCTTGAATAGGTTACATAAGGACAGGTTTAGGAGTGAAAGATTTTAGGCCAAGGTGAGCTATGAATCCAGCTTCATCATACTCGGAATCAGGACTAGCACTAGATTCCCCACTAAAGATATCTATGGGAGGCTTAACCATGGTGTTTAGAGGTGATGGTTATTTAGAAACAGTACAAAGAGTTAACTAGTTTTGAGCAACGGTGGATTCAATGTTAGGTGATGAAGGGTGTCTTAGGGAATGATATGGTGAGGGATTTGGTGAGGGGTTGGAGATTTATGGTTTAGGGTGGACTAATAAAAATCATCTTCAGAGATAAAGTTTAGATTAATACATGTCATACCAGTATTCAGAGCTTCTGAAGTAGCATGAGTCTCTTCAGCAGTGGCTTCTACACAACCCTCTATAAGAATACCAGAGTCTTTAGCCTTAACAGGCTTCAACCCATAATCACTTCAGCAACCTGAACCTCATCAGACTTCATACCAACAACAATATCCTCTTTGGTCAAAGCATCAGAGGTTTCTGAATGTTTCTCAGATTGATCCAACATAACAAGTGTTAACAGTTGAGCACTTCTGAAGATGGGCTCTACCACAATTTCCTGAGTAGAAACATCTGCAACTTTCTTCCTTCTGATTAAGAATACACCAACATCCTCTTCTTCTTCATCCTTTTCAATTTCACACAACTTCCTTAATCTTTTCTTCCTCAAAGGTGCTTCTGATGAGACAGATGCAGAAACAACCTTCTTGGGGGACCTTTCACTTCTAGTTTTGGAGGGTATCAACTAAGTGGATGTAATGACTTCTTCAATCTCTTTTTCAATCTCCTTATGATGTAAAGCTTTCTTCTTAGAGGGTTTCTAAACATCCTTCTAAGCAGCTGAAACAACCTGCTTCCTTTTTTATAATATTGAACACATCAGTATGAGTATTGGTTAAGTCTTTGAATCTTATAACCACTCCCTCTTTGTATTCTTGTTCAATGTATAATCTGATTACTTCATGATTATGCCTTTTGGTGATGACAAGATAATCCTCAAGATAGTCAAGATTAGTACATCTGACTGAGAGAGACACCTTTGAAGCTACCACCTCACTCTTCTTTAGAAGCTTCATGTTTGCAAGAACAGAAGCATACACGATGTTTCCATGTATCTCTTCCAGATCTCCATGTTAGGCAAAGCTTGAAGGGCGTCAATTAGACGACGTTTGTAAACTAGTTCAGATAATAGTCTGCCATAGGGAACATTCTTCTTGCAAAGCTTTGTGTTGTCCTTGATGGCTTCACATAGATGATTAAAGATGTATATGTCGAGATTGATCTTATCTTCGTTCTTTAGGTAGAAAATGAAATTTCTGTGATCCCATGATATTTCATCATTAATCCCTTCTTTATGAATCAGACACCCAATAAGAATTTTAAACAAAAGCTTGAAAGTCTTCTGTATGTTCTTGACCTTTCCAAAGTCAGTAGAACTCAATTTACTAGTGTTATCATACAAATATATTTTGATAACATCTTCTTTAAGACTTCTCTCTTTAGTGTTCACAACAAACCTTTCAGAGTTTGGTGCCTTCAGCAGTTTAGAAATCGTCTTCTGAGTGATGATCACATCAATACCCATTACTGCTGATCTAATCTCAACTTCTTAAACCCACTTCTTCTCTCCACTTTCCTTTAAAAGACTTGTCTTTCTCCACCAGAAGTATGAGTTCTTCTGATGCAGCAGCAAATTCATCAAATATTTCTGCCCTGACCTAGAAATCTCTTACAAGATGAGGATAAGTTGGTCCATTTAGCATATCAAAGAAAGAAGACCCATCTTGTACTTTGAAGTAGCTCCAAATATTACACTAATTTTGATTAAATGAGTCCAAGTCAATAATTTGTTCCACCAAAAGCTTTAGATCATCTTGACTTAAATTCATGGATTTGGGCTTGATAGTCATACTTTTACCAGTTTCGACGATCATGTATATATGTTGAGCAGATGATGAGGACGCCATTGATGAAATGAGCTTTTAGGGTTTCTAGGGTTCTTTTGAAAAAGGGTTTTTCATAGAAGGTTAGTAAAAACAAAAATGTAGGAAGTGAGAGAGTGAAGGGTGTGTTTTTGATAAAAATAGAGTGTTTTGAGTGAAAAATAAATTTTAAACAAAACATAACATAAAGACAAAAAGAAACAAGAAACAAAATAATAAAGGAAAACAACCAAGAACTGAGGAGTTTTAACTCAATAGTTACATTCCACGTGTCAGAATACATTTCAAATTTATGACACGTAAGAGGAAGGGTGCCGAAGGAAGTTACCACGAAGTGTCCACTTGTGTGCATATCAGAGGCAGTTAAACTTTATTCATAGTATTTGAAGCTAAGATGCTTTAGAGTTTATTTATTCATCAGAGGCCGATTCAAAGCTTTTGATTAAAGTATCTTTTGGACATCATCAGACTCTGGTATAAAGTAAAACTCTTTGCGCAACTGATAGAATTAGAGTTATCACAGTGAAGTGTAATTCTTCTTTCATAAACATGAAGTTCTTCTGACAAGATGTTAGGATTAGAAAGTGTTGCATAAAACACAGAAAGAATCGTACCTTTCTTTATGCTATTTCAGATCAGATTTTGAAATTGTCCAAGAGGAACAGTATTGTTCCAATAATGCTCTTCTGAAACCCATCAGAAGTCTTCTCAAACTTCCCAAAACAACTGGATAAACTTCAGAGATATAGCCATGAGTCTAAAGCACCAATTCAATATATGAAAACATTAATCTTCCCAGTACCAATAATCTTGTTGTATTCGTTCTTCCAGATTCCACATTTCTTTCCTCCTTCAGAGTTAGCATTTAGAGTGTATGATTTCATCTTGTTGTAATTTGTAAGCAACCACTGTCCTGGAGCAGCTATTACTTTTCTTTTTCCCTATAGCATATATGCAGCAAAAAAATATCATTCTTTGGTACCTATGCTCTTATGGGTCCTCTGAGGTTAGTTTTATAGGGCTTCCTCTTGCTTTGAGCCTTATCCTTATAGTATGGTTTAGACTCATTCCAAACTTTTTGTCTATTAAGGTTTTATCTAGGATAAGTCTTGACCTTGATTTCTAAACCTCTTGGAACCTTTGATACAACAACCTTGAGTTCTAAATTCTTCCGAACTTTTGACTTGAGAGTCTTAGGTTCTATTTTACTTAAAACTTTTGACCTTTGAGTCTGAGATTTGAATTGCTTCAGAACTTGTGAGACATTCATCACAGGTTCTGATTGGTTCAGAACTTTACCATTTTTAGTAGCAGGCATAAATTAAGCGTTCAACCCCTTTTGAGCAGTGCTTGAAGAAGAATGATCTTATGGTTTTATTGAGATATTATTCCTTGGATTATAAGGTTTCTGATGATAACCAAGACCTTCTCCTTTGCTCTTACTTACTTCATAGATCATGTAAGCAGGTTTGGTTCTTTCAAACCCAAATATGATAAACTCTTGAAGAGCTAATTCATTTTTATCAAGAGGTTTGTCGTACATATCTTTTATTAAAGCAATTTGATATTTTTCATATTTTTCAATTTTATCTTTATAGAGATTTAACTCATACCTTACATGATCATATTTCTTCTTTAATATTTTCATATGTCTGGCTTTTTGCTGGCATCTTTCCATAAGATCACGACAAAGATTACTTAAAATCAAATTTAGAGAGTTTAAAAACTACCTCTTATGTATCTTCTGACTTTGAGTCAGAACCAACTTTTGATTCCGAGTCTGAAAGTGTTGAGACCATCAAAGCAAGATTGGCTTCATCATTTTCTCCTTCATTGTCAAGTCCTCCCCATGTTGCCATGAGACTTTTCTTGAACTTTCTTCTGAAGTTGTTCCTCTGGAAGCTTTCCTTTCTATTTTTTGTCTTTTTTAATATTAGGAAATTCAGCAAAGAAATGACCAGGCTTCTTGCATTTGTAACAACCATTCTGATAATCTTTATCACTTCCCGAGCTTGACCTTTTGAAGCCATTTATTTTACTAGAGAATTTGTTCTTATTCTTGGCCAAGTCTTGAAATCTTTTGATGATAAATGCCATTTCATCATCATCATATGCTTCATTAGAAGCTTCATCATGAGTGGCTTCTTTATGCTTCCTAGTCTGAAAAAGATTTCTCAGACCTTTTAATAGAGTTTAGGGCCAACGTTTTAATATTCTTTATAGGCTCATCTCCATTTAGCTCCATCTCATGGCTTTGGAGATTGCTAATAAGACTTTTAAGACTTAATGAGTTTAAGTCTTTAGCCTCTTGAATAGCAGTAACCTTGGGTCTATATTTGACAGGAAGACTCCTAAGAATCTTCTTGACATGATCCAATGTAGTATAGCTCTTTTTCAAGACCTGAAGTCCAGACACAAGAACTTGAAATCTTGAGAACATATATTCAATGTTTTGATCATCTTTCTTTCTGAACATCTCATATTGGTGATCCAGAAGATTTGCTTTGGCTTCTTGAACTTGTTGATTACCTTCATAGGTAGCACATAAAGATTCAAAGATAGTTTTGCCAGTTGACTTATCAATAATCTTTATGTACTGCGAATGAGGCAAGGCATCAACAATAATGCCTCTCACTCTATGATGTTTCCTGTATATCTTTTTTTGAGCATGAGTGAGAGATTTTATGTAAGAAACCATTCCACCACCATTGACTTGAATGTCAATGCCATCTTCCAATATATCCCATAACTCATCATCCATACCAATGATGTGAGTGTACATCTTACTTTTCCACCATTCAAATTCAGTGGAGTCTCCACTAAATGTTGGTGGTCTAGCAATATAATTGTTTTGACCAGATGTGCTCTGGTCATGGTTATTGTTACCACGAGGAGAACCAATAGGACTAGTTACTTCAGAACTATCAGGCATGATTAAAGTTGTGTTTTTCTCAAGATATTTTATCGTACCACAATGAAGTGTTAAAGTACATACCGTGCTCTGATGCCAACTGAAGGTGAGAAAAATACACAAGAAGGGGGGTTGAATTGTGTATACTAAAAACGTTTCGCTTTTGATCAGCAACTTCAGAGTCTGAAAAAAGTTTACAGTCTGATATCAAAGTTTAAACAAACATCAGAAATAAAAAGAATCAAAAGCAATAAGCAAAGCAACACACAAATTTATTCGGGTTCCTCTCCTCAAATGAGAGTAGTCTAGTCTTCTTGCCTCAACAAGAGCTTTTCACTATAATCAAACTGATTAGACTTTTCTCAAGCAAACTAACAAGATAATTCACTGCTCAATCAAACCAGAATGAGACTTTTGCTCAAACAACCTAGCAAGAGACTTCTTCTTAATCAACCTAGAAAGAGACTTCACTGCTCAAGCACGCCAGCAAGAGACTTCCTCTACATTAAACAAGCAGTTTAGTAGAAAAGGTAACAACTATAATTTTATACACAATCAAAAGTGTAGTAGTTGTGCAACAACCATAAAGGTTCTTAACTTCTTAAGATTTCTAAGATATATAGAGATAAGAAATATTAAGATCTTATGCAATAACAGTTATAAACAATAACTCAAAGTTATGCTCAAGATGTTCTGATGTTGTGTTGTATTGTTGTAACCTTCTTTCAAATCTCTAGCTTCCTTTTATAAAGGCAGAGAAAGAGTCATTTGAAGGTTGAGCATAAGAGCTTTCTTCGTGAAAAAGTATACCAAGAGAGACGTTGGAGGTTGTATCTGGATAAAAACAATGTCTATAGAATAAAAGCATTATCCACAACATCTTTCGAAGTACTAGGTATCTACTAAAAGGTAGAACAGACTTAAGAGGTCGCATCACTATTGTTTGAGTATTGCAAAACGAAACCCTAGTTGAATCTCTCCAGAAATCTGGCGGTTTGACAGGATTGTCTGCTTTTGGTACAGGATACAAATCAGAGGCACCTTTAGCCTTCAGAGTCTGAGTTGTCACCAGTGACTGGAACACCATGATCAGAGTCTGAATTTTCAGAGGCAAAACCACCTAGTTCAGAGTCTAATCCTTCATAGTCATTAGATTCTGATTCATCAGAAACTGAGTCACTATGCTTCTCCACGAATGCATTTAACAGGATTAATATAGAGTTGAATTTTATGCTTGTGATCCTGCACACTTGAACATATGTTAGTATACCGATTGTTCTTTAAGTACATTATTATCATCGGAACCCAAGAGATATGAACATTTTTCCCATCAGGATATTCTAGGTTATCGAATATTTAAATGTCAATTACTTTACCTTACCACTACCAAACCTGACATCACATTCATCACACAACAATTGAGTTAATTCTTTAATAATCCTTCCATTATCCACTTCAATGATGCCACAAGAGTGCTTCGATATCTGAAACGAAGTCATATTCAAGGTTTATTCTTTCCACGTGTCTCATCTCTCAATTTCATAGGATACTCAGATCCTGATTGGGAAGGCTGCATAGAAACAAGACGATTCATCTTAGGCCAATACTTTTTTATAAGAAAATAATTGATTTCATGGAGCACGAAGACGCAAGCAACTGTGTCAAGGTCATCTTCAGAAGCTGAATATCGTGCTTTAGCTGATGCAGATTGGCAATTACAATGGCTGATATACTTACTTGAAGACATAAAGAGATCATCAATCAAACCACCAACCTTGTATTGTGACAATTTAAGTGTTATACATATAGCTACAAACCCCCTGTGTTCCATGAACACACCAAGCACTTGGATATTGATTGCCATGTCATTCAGGAAAAAACTCAAAATGACCTATTCAAGCTTTTACCTGTCTTGTCTAAAGATCAAGCGGTTGACTTCTTCACCAAGTCTCTTCTTCCTCAACCTTTCCATGAAATTCTATCAAAGTTGGGAATGATTTTCATATATCCTCCAACTTGTGAGAGACTATCACACAATATAGAGTGTCAAAAGGGTACAACTATAGGTTATTTTTTATTCTAACTAACTTGTTTTTGAGAACTTTCCTAAAATAGCTAGGTAGTTGGCTACTTTACTTGGAAACATTTATGAATAAAGTGAGCTCTAGCTTAGTAATCCTACACTCTCGCACATGTATAAATAACCTTGTATTAGTTTTGCAAATTAATGAAGTTATTTTACACTTTGTTGATGATAGTTTTCTCACTTTAATTTCCTAATCTAAAATGATTGACAATTCTACAACATTATCTAATCGAATTTAAATGTGTTAGGTAGTAATGAATTGGTCCCAAGAACACCGGGGATGTCACGATCTTTAACAAGTTTTGTTGGCAGCAAACTCCTTAGTTTGGTAAGCAATAAATTCCTTAGCATTTTAAAAGCACTATGTATGAGAATATGGATAGAAAAAATTGACCAAATTGAAGTAAAAAGGATAATGAAAATTGCAATAAGAAAAAAAAAATGGTAAACTATTGTAGGAAAGTTCATTACTCACGAAAGCTGCAGATAGAATGGTGACTTAAACAACCATCGCCATTGGGTCCATTCTAAAACAATACAAACAACAAAATTAAGAAAATGACAGAAAAGGAAGCACTTTGTATTGAGGATTCAATAACTCTACCAAACTGTTCAAATATCTAAATCATGTATTCAAGATGAGCTAATAATGGTCTAAAATTTTGTCGCAGCTTAATCCTATTTAAATATAATTTTAAATTAATATAATTTTATTGTCTCGTTAAATCAATTCAGTTAATAATTATGTATGAATATTAGAGATAATATGGATTCAAACCCGTGACATTTTAATTATTTATCGTATTTCAATCACCAAACTATTTCGGAAAAAAATATTATTTCATTAAATAATTTTTACAATTAAATTATAATTAAATAAAATTTATATATGTTTTATCACAAATCTTGATAAAATTAAAAATTTTACACAAAGCTTTCAAAAATTCAAAATAACCTCGACTATAATGCTTTGTCACGACAATCAATATATTTTCGTAGTATTTTCTTTGACACTTTGTATTTTTTAGCATTAGATGTGTTAGATCTTTTATTATCAAGAGTCCAAAAACTCCTATATATCAATGTTGTGTTTGATAGGTTAATGAATATCATTTTTAAGATAATTGATTTTTGTATTCAAAAAGAAATAATCCTATTACTTATTTTTTGTTTGTCTTCTATTTCTATATAATTTTTATTTATAAATTAAAAATTTTAAAAAATATATAGTAATAAAAAAATTGAATGTATTTTTTTTCAAACAATATTGTATTTTATTAAGTTGATTTACTTTGGAACGTTAAACACTATAAACAAACACACGCTTATAAATCAAGAACTTGCTATCCAAGTACTCTAGTGGCTTCAACACCACAAGTTTTGATCCAAAAAGCACACCCACCAACCCTACCAATAATCCAAAGGTGAATAATTTATAGTATAACCTGTGGTTATAACGTTATCTTTTAACTCGTTGAAACTATAATGTTTAAAAACATATTTCCAAAACAATCATTACCTGTGGTCCTCTGTTATCCTTTTTTTTTTATAAGCAATAAAATATATTCAACGAAGCACTAGGAGTGCTTCAATCCGAGTACAAAAAATATCAACCGATTTTTAACAAAAATAAGGAAATCACCACCTATATACCCAAAAAATGAATTGGATTTTTAAACCAATCGTAATACGAGCACTTCCTTTTGGAGAAGGCCCAAACATCCAACCAAACCCAAGAAATGTGAGTAATCCTAATAAAGATATCCACAATGTCCGGTATAAAGTCGTTAAACAAAATTTGATTTCGACTCCACCATATAATCCAACACGTCGAAATCCAAATAAAACAAGCGGCATCTATATCACAACGTCTACTCATAAGTAAGAACCAAGACAGCAAAGAATCGGTTACTGAGTGTTGCACCTGCCAATCCATGCCCACCCACACCGCCACCCTTTCCCACAGTTTTGAGATACTTGGACAGCCACAAAAAAGATGATTAATGTCCTCTACCACTCTAAAACAGAACACACAAGCCGTCTCGTGAATATTCGTGATTACGCCCCTGGCGGCCAAAAGTTGCCTCGTTGGTAATTTGTGTGAAATCAGCCTCCAAGTTAAAACTTTAGCTTTCAACGGAATTTTGGATTTCCAAACTAACTCTAAATCCTTCTTGGACGGAATCTCCAAATTACAAAAATCATCAGCTTGAGTAATACTAGAATACGAGGAAGCTATCGAAAATGTAAAGTTGTTATCCATATCCCACAAAAATTCATCAGGTACACCTATGACAGGTGTATTTCCTGCCAAAATATTGAAGAGTGACGACCAAGATGAGCAAAGCACATTACATGAATCAACATTCTGTCCAATAATCAACTCTTTATTCCAACACCAATTTTCCTCCACCCACGAGCCCATGTCACTGACGGTCTCTTGCTTATGGCTACAAGCTTCGAATAGAGCAGGAAAGCTGCTGCTAAGGGAGCTGGAATCTGTCCAATTTGAATTCCAAAAAGACGTCTTCACTCCCGTCCCTATTCTGCACCTGATGTTATTTCTTAAACCACTGCCAAAATAACTGTCATTTACTTGGTTAATATCTTTCCACCATAGGGATTGAAGGGCTCGTTTTCCCCAATCTCTGCTAAACATCACCCTGCCTCTCAAACAACCATACTTTTCCTCCATTACCGGTCTCCACACAGCATTCTCATCCACCAAAAATCTCCACAACCATTTTGACAAAAGGGTTGTATTAAAAGCCCTAAGATCCTTCACTCATAACCCTCCGTTTTGCTTTGATTTACAGATATCCTTTCAGCTTATCCATGGAGTACACCCCTTATCCACGTTTCCTGACCAGAAGAATCTCCTTTGAATGGATGTCAACTTTCTCGCTACTGCAGCAGGTAGCTTGTAAAACGATAAAAAGTGAATTGGCAAATTCGACAGCACTGAGTTTAAAACTATAAGTCTCCCACCCATTGATAGAAACTTACCCTTCAAACAAGAAAGCTTCTTCCTGAATTTATCAATTATAGGATTCCAAAACTCAACCCTTCTATGGTTACCTCCTATTACCAAGCCAAGGAATTTGGTTGGTAACGAACGTCTTCTACACAACAGGAACTGAGAAGCAGCCTCCAGGAAATCTTCATTAAGCCCAACACCTATAATGCAACTTTTTGAAAAGTTAACAGTTAAACCAGAAACCAGTTCGGAACCTCGTAAAATCGTTTTCAAGCCCCAAAGATCATTCCATGTTCCATTACATAGAATTAAGGTGTCATCCGTGAACTGTACCAGACTGCAAGATTCTATACTATTAATAATAAAACCTCCCAATAAGGACTTCGCATTAGCTCTCCTCACCAGAAGTGCCAAACCTTCTGCCGCCAATACAACTAGCAAAGGTGATAGAGGATCACCCTGCATGAGCCCACAAGCAACTTTAAAATCCTTTGTCGTGCCACCATTTAACAGGATACTAAGCCAACAGTTTAACATCGTCCCTCACATCCACAATAGCCCCTTATCGTTAAAGTTCATTGCCTGTAGGATTTGGATAAGAAAAGCCCAATCAACTATGTCATAAGCACTAGAAAAATCCACTTTAAACATTAAGCAGTGAGATTTTCTTCGTTTTGCCAAATCCAGGATCTCATTAGTCAACAAGACACCATCTAATAATTTCCTGCCTGGGATAAAGGCAGATTGTGAGTTAGAAACTAACTTCCCAATATACTCAGACAGCCTGTTGCCCAGCAGTTTTGAAATTATCTTGTAAATGCTCCCAACCAGACTAATAGGTATGTAATCTTCAATAACCATTGGCTGATCCTTTTTAGGAATAAGCGCTATGAACGCATACACCATTTCTTTTGGCAAGTTACCATACAAGTGGAAATGTCTTATGACAGCTATCACTTCCCCTCCAACCGTACTCCAACACCTTTTGAAGAATTCAAGGTTAAAACCGCCGGGTCCGGGACTTTTATTCCCGTCAGAACTCTTAATTACATCCAATATCTCAATATCATAAAAATCCATTGTTAAACATGAGTTCTCTTCTGCAGTCAATTTTGGCAACTCCTTCATTCTCAAAGTTATTTTAACATCCCTACTTCTATTGAACTTAGCTTTGAAAGATTTTGTAATCACTCTCTTGATATTCTCAACTCCCTTCACTTGCTCATCGCCTGCCCCAATCATCACAATAGCATTCCTCCGAATTCTTTGCTTGATGGACATATGAAACATCCGCGAATTGCAGTCACCAAATAGAGTCCAATTAGACCTAGATTTTTGACTGAGAATACTTTATTTCAGCTTGAGCTTCTTCCACATTTCAGAAATGTAGCTACTTCTTGCTCTGAGATGTTCCTCAGACAGGGGGTCTTCTTGCAATTCCACTAAGGCTTCTATCTCATTAAATCTTCTAACCCCTTCCTCGATCTTTATATCAATCCAGCCGAACACATGCTTATTCCACCATTTCAACTTTGTTCTCAACTCCTTAAGCTTGCAAACCAGAACAAACGTTGGGCTACCTGCTATGTTCATTCCTTTCCATTCATAATCAACAAAACTCATAAATTCTAGATGATTCAGCCAACAGTTAAGGAATCTGAACGGCTTTGGACCCCAATTGGTTGTGTTTGGTTTCAACCAAACTGGTTTATAATCAGACATATCTCTATTACCAACCTGTTGAGTAACAATCCTCCATTTAGAACATAACTCCTCATACAACAAAAATCTATCCAGTCTGCTACTACAAGAGCCACTAGAATTAATCCAAGTGAATTTGCTTCCCCCCATCGGAACATCAATTAGGTTCATTGCTTCAATAAAGTTTGAGAATTCTTCCATCTCTCTACGACTCGGCTTACCAATACCTTTCCTTTCTGACCTGGATTTAATTGCATTAAAGTCACCATAAACTAGACATACTCCTTCGAGGTACTTTAGTTTTGCTTCTAAGAGGTCCAACCAAAGCACTCTCTTTTCTGCTAAGATACAAGACGCATAAACGTTAATCATGTAGCACATATCTCCTTTCCAAAGCTCTGCAACTCCAAGAAACCCTCTGCCTGTAAAACTAAACAGTGAGTTAAACAAATCTTCGTTCCATATTGTCAATAAGCCTCCAGCCTGGCCTACCGAACCCACAGCTGACCAATTTAATGAACCAGCACACCAAATACTTTCCACCAAGTGGTCTTTCATCTCTCTTATTTTAGTTTCTTGGATGCAACAGAATTCAGCTTTACCTTCCAATAACATTTGTTTCAATCTTCTTCTTTTTATGATTGAAACACACCCACGTATATTAAAGGTAACACAATTCATGGAACCTTTTGAACATTCTCCTTTCTGCCTTCAAATGCTAATTTATCTCTGTTTTCCATATCCTTGATTATCTTTTCGAAGATTTCATCATCTTCTTCTGCTTCCACTCCAAGGTCCTTTATAGTTCTCCAAATTCTTTTTGGAATTGACTCCAAAGCTTTATGTATTCTAGTATTACCTTTTATGACATCTGAGTCAGTAATTGACTCACAACATAACGCAGCCCCTCCTAAAGAATTTGAAGAGTTTTCCTCCTCCAAACCATCGAGAAGGTCCCTATGCCTTGTAGTCCCTTCATCAGGCTTCGCTAGAGTATGAATTAATGTTGCGAAGTAGGATGGAGAATAAGAGATTTTGATGCTATTATATAGTATATCATTGACTAACTTTACTTTCTTCTTTCTTCCTAACCACACAGGTGGCCCACTACTTAAAGTTGGGTGGATATTAACCTTACTTAGTTAAATTTGAAGATTATCCGGCCCAACTATTTCTCGCCCCAGGCCCAATGAATCACACCCTGAGTTTTCCCTGAGCTGATTCAAAGTACCTTTCCTTCTTCTTGGGGTTTTCGTCTTTTTCGTACTATCAGCATCACTAGTTATAGAGCAAGCTACAACACTTTCTCCCTCGAAGCTTGAGCTTGTTTCCTTAATCACCTCCTGCTGCTCATCATTATTACCCAGGCTATCATCTGCTATTGGAGACACGCTAGAGTAACCAGTCCTATCATCATTACTTCTCACCTTTTTGTCTTCAGACAGATTATACCTACTACCCTTACGACTATTTGTGTCAAACATCTTACTAAAATGATCATTAAAGTTCTTGGAATCCACACCTACGCAGACCTCCTCGTCAGAACTTTCTGGGGATTCACATCCTCCCTCCTCATCTTCTTCCTCTGAAGAGCTGCCTAGTTCCTCCTCCTTCCCTGAATTAGACAACCTCACACACTTCGGGCCATGGAAGTCTTCAACTAATTTGATACCAAATATTGAACCATTTATATCCACATTAAAAACCTCATTCAGGTTCATACAGTATTTTGTCTTAACCAAAAACCTCGCAACATCGAATCTCTTTTTCGATCAGTTTCATTGTCACAACACACGAATTCACCAACACAACTCGCGACAAACTTAAAGAATTTATCTCCCCAAGCATGGCATGGTAAGCCAAAATATTTAAGCCAAGTCAGCCTTTCACTGTCAACCATATCAGCCAACCATGGTTTAATTTCATTGAACCATTTTGTCACCCATTTACTTTCATCATTAACAATGGCTGCTAATAATCCTTCCTCTACTTCTTCTAACAAACATAATTTTTCCCCTAATGGTGTCGCTCTTATGCCAAAGAATCCTTCTGTGTTAAAAGCTTCTTGTACTTCGTAGGCTGAATCTGAATTTGCTACCTCCCCCACGAACGCCTTCTGAAATCTTTCCAACTCAGACCCATCCACATCGAACTTTAGATGCGCAAATGCTGGTTTCTTATCTCTCCAACCTTGTACCAATTTCTTCACCGCTTAAGCATACGGATTTGCTCCAATATCAGACATTTTGACCATACTAGGGTTGAATGTTTTAGCTTTACCTCTACCTTGCTTTCCCGCGCCTGCCTCCTTATTTATAAGCTCTTGGGTATTCGATCCTCCATTCCTTTGAAACCTTGGAATATTAGCATGGATCTTCTTCCCCTCTATTTGGTTGCTATCCAACTTGGCTGCCAAAGTTCTCTCATTACTCACTTTTCTAAACCTGACAAAACCAAATCTTCTACCTCTTTTATCCCTTCTTGTCGGTATATATACCTCCTTCACAATACCCACACTACAACATTTGTTGTCTCTGGAAACACTTTTTTAGGTAACATGTTAAAATTGTTGCCTAAAATTCGTATAGGCAATGTTTTATGGATGTTGACAAAAATATATTCGCAACCTTTGATAATCGTTGCCTAAAATACTTTTAGGGACGATTTTAGAGCGTCACTCTTTTATTTTTTTGGCAATGATTGTTAATTGTGCCCTTAACTACTTTTGGGGACGATTTTGGAGCGTCATTATACTATTTCTTTAGCAATATTTGATAATTGTCCCCTTAAATACTTTTGGGGACAGTTTTAGATTGTTACATTAGTTCTAATAAAAGGCTACATTCCTTCAATGTTGCCTAAAATTTTAGCAACATCAAATTTTTGGTGGCAATCTTCCCTCCAAACTTTTACACTAAAAAAACAAATATTTTCCTCTAAACATTATTAGAAAAAATTTAAATATAAAAAATCATCTAACACATAACCTAATAATATTTTTCTCTCAACAATCCTTTTATTGTTGGATAAAATATAATTTATCCCAGCAACAATTATTGTTGTTTGAAATAATATAATTTTTTTATACGCATTTCTATTTGAAAATTTGTAAATTTTCAACAATCTAATTAGTTTTATGTCTTCGAAACTGTTAATTACTGCTTGATTGATTCTGCAAATGTCATCACCTCTAAAGCATGAGTACTTTTAAAATTGTGAAGTACCAGTACCGGGTACGCACCTGTACCTAGTACTCGTATCGTACTTTTGGTATTTTATTTTTTCTCATTATTCGATTTTGAATGAAATTTATAGTTTTCTCAAATATCAATATAATATATTTATGTGTTTTAATGTTTTTGTTATTGTATCTTATCATTATTTTTGGTTTTTTCAATTTTTTATAGTTATATTTTGTTTTGAACCTAACAATTTAGTTCTCTACTCATACATTTTATAGAAAATTCTTATTTCTTATTAACGTACCCGTACTTTGATTTTTTTTAAACTGTCATATCCTGTATCAGTACCAGTACTCGCATCAGGTATGTATCCGTACCTATGTATCATAGGTTATCACCAAAAACTCCATTTATAGAACAAACATAGCCTGGATTCTAATATCCAAAACAATTATGCATTAGGTTTGACTTCTCCTTCCATGAAGTAGTGGCGATGACAATGGCAGAATCAATCAAGTAGTAATTGACAAACAAAAACATGTGTGTGAAATTGTTGAACTTCTGCAAAGCCAAATTAAGAGAGTTCTCATTAATAATGATACTATACATAATGTATTATCTAGGCGGAAAAAAATAACAAACTAAGAAAAATAATTAATAATAATTTTTTCTAACTTGTAAAACAAATAAAAAAACTAAGAAGATAATTATTAATACTTTTTTTTATATAAATAGGTAAAACAAAGAGTAACAAACTAAAAACAATTAATACACCTTAATTTATGTCGTAAAACATAACTAGTAAAACAAATAGTAACAAAAGAATACACCTTAATTTATGTGGTAAAACAAAATAAAAATTGATCGGATAGATCAACAATTTAATAATAATAACTTCTTCCACAATAATTAAATTCTAATAATACTAATAAATAATTTTCAGTGAAAAAAATAAAATATTTATTTATTGTGTATGATACTTTTTATGGACCATAATTAACTTGATTGTGAAATTTATTTTAATTTACCATGAATAATATAACTAATTTAATAGTGATAAATTAAAAAAATGTTATGAAATCAAAATTCTATTCTCAAAAATTTAGTAGCAGATTTCCCTCTAAATAGCATAAACAATATAATATTAATAATTAATTTCATATATTAAAAAATATTAAAATTAAAAAAAAAATTGTTATCTTTCTCATTAAAACAACACAATATTTTATTTGGGAAAATCATTCAACCCTAATTTTCCTCCTCCTTATTATTTTGAGCGTCGTCACACCGTGAAATTAGATCATCTCTCACATTTGTAAGATAGATCTCTTAATTTTGCAAACCCCAAATCAATTATTGAAGCTACATACATGTATGTTGGCCTTCTCATCTCTAATACATACCGCACCACATTCGCATTTTGTTTTCTCATATTTTTACTGAGGTGGCTGAGGTTTTATGTTAATCCACTGTGTTCCCATCTTAGGGAAGACAATGAGTACGAAGTGCCAATGAATACAAAGTATTAGTTTTCCACTATTCTTTTATTTGAAAAAGATATCATGATATCTGTGTGTTTCATACTAATAGAGACAGGGTCGGACCTAAAGCCTAGCATGTGAGTGCATTGGCTCCCACTACAATTTAGTTAATTTATTAGTATACATTTAAATATGTTTCTGTGTAATTCTTTCCTATACATATTTACAATCATTACGTGTAAGATATGTTTCAAAAGGACTATATGTCTTCTAAAATACTACTACAACAATATATATCTCAATTAGGTGCATTTCAAAATTTTTACAAATATTTTAAAGATAAGAAAGTTTAATAATTTCAATATTTGAGAAATGATTCATATTTATATTTAAAAATATATATTTTTAGTGTTACGGTTGAGATTAAATTTTGCCTCCACAATATAAAATTTCTACGTCCGTATCGGGATAGAGATAACTCCCAAATAACTATCAGGGAATTTTGAAGTATCCGTAACTATCATTAAAATATATATTTTTTTAATTATATATGTATATATATATATATATATATATATATATATATATATATATATATATATATATATATATATATATATATATATATATATATATATATATATATAATTTTCTCTAAATGACCCGTTTGTAAAAATAATTGGGCTTTTCATTTTACAATTGATAATATGAAAGTATCCTTTTAAAAAAGAGTTTAGATGGCAATATTTTGGGGGCTTGTTTGGTATCCAACTTTATCATGTTTTCTACTACCATATTTAATAATAATTACAAAAATTGTGTTGCAAAATTTCTTATATAAATTATATTTCTGCAAATTGTGTTGTTTGTTTAAATTTTCTTATGCATCTCTTTCTTGATGTATAAATTTTGAAGATTTTGCTGTATAAATTTATCCTAACTCAACCTTACAGATCAACTCGTGTTTCCTGTATAAATTTGAAAGAAAAACAATTATGATGTATTTTGTTTTATTTTCTTATGCAGCAAGGTATCAATGAAGATATTGAAAATGACGATATAGATGGTGAATTTCAAGAGGACGACATAGATGAAGAAATTCTGGAGGACGACATATCAGATGAATTTCAAGAGGACGATATGGATGATGAATTCCAAGAAGACAAACTTGAATGAGTTGGATGATGGGTTTTTATTGGCTTGTAGTTGAAAGCATTAAACTTGAACTATATTTTTTGTTATTTTGCTAGGGTCACATTTTAAAGTATTAAACTTAGTATTATAAATAATGTTACGTTAAGAATTTTGTTTACTGGCTACTATCTTGAATTAAAATTTAAACTTGATTTTATTGTAATATAACTTTTGTGGATGTACAGTTATATTTATTCTTGTTTAAACATTTTTTTGAAGCAATTCATCATCGACTATATTATTTAGAAATTAATTACAAAATTGTATATTTTATGGAGACATTGTAAAAACAATCCTCCTGATTCAGAAGGGGGGGAAACTATAAAAACAAACCTCTTTATTTTATGGGACACTGTAAAAACATTGCTTTTGTTTTAGATTTAAGGCAACGCTTACTAATTGTAGCAGCATTTGGCAACACTTAAAAATCGTCGCCTCATAGGCCATGAATAATCATCCCCTATTCCTTTTATTTAGGCAACGTTTTTAAAAATCGTGCCCAAAGAGCATGAAAAAACGTCCCCTAAGACAATAGGCAACACTCGCACATGAGACAACTAGAAAACGTCCCCCTATTCTTTTAGGCAACGTTTTCCAGAGTTTTGTCAACATTTTTCAATTGTTGTCGGAGAGCCTAAATGTTGTACTGCCAAATCCTTGAATAAACCTGTCATGTCTTTCGCATCGTATGACTCAGGAAATTCACTGAAGAAGAATGAAGAAAGTATGTCTTCCTCTTGCTTCGCCTTACCACTCTTCTCATTCCAAACAGACATTTTGTCTCTACGCCCATTTGGCTTCTTTTTCCTAACATATGTCCATTCATATTCCTTCATAATGTATTCCTGCACCAACTATGACTCGACGACGAATTCCAGAACAAACGACTAGGGAGTAGAAAATGATAAGAACTCAATCCCAAGAGGAGGAAGGTCCCCAATCCAAAGATTAGGGCTTTAAATCAAACCTCCCAAAACTAGCTCATCATCAACTACCGAACCACTAGATTTGCTCTACTGCGAATCCTCTTTCTAAGCCTAAAGAGTGAAAGTCACCTACTCTGAAGCAACTATGAATCTAACCTGGCGTTAATGGACTTGGTACATCTTAAGTTCCGATTGTTGAAAATGAACAGATGAAGGAGAAGAAAAGATGAACTTTTAAAGAGAAGTCAGAGAATCTCTCTCTAAACTTGATATTTGATTCAACATTATACGATTCTTGTCCTCTGCTATCCATGAAATATCTTGTCTTGTTGTCAAAAGACAAAAGGGTTGTTTCAAAGAATATTTTTCTACCGTGGGATGCCACTTTTAACACACTATTTTTTTCAATACATGTGAAATGTACACAAATTTTGTATAAGGACAAATATCTAGTTTTGAAAGCGCATGTGAGAATTTTTTGTTGTTTCCATTCGGTGCATCTTCCTTTACTTCGTAGAGATAACAACAGCTAAGGATTGAAAACGAGGGTGGCTAAATGGTCCTATAATTCTCCACACTTCACAATCCGAACCAGTGCTCTTGCTCGTAGTTCTTAGACTCAGGTTGCTTACATGGTCCAGAGAAAATTTTAAGTTTGGAGGAAAAGTCATTGTTGGGCTGAGATTAAACGGTTGGAAATCTCATTTTCATACATTCTTAGTTTTAATGTGCATACTCAATATTTGAAGAAGAAATTCGAATTTTAGAATCTCCGTCCTCTTTTTCCATGAGTTAAATTATTTTGACGATTTGATTTTGATTAATCACAAATTAAAGAGCGAAAACTAATAGGTCTTCTTCCTCCTGTCTTAATTTGAGGCACATCACTACACTGACGCATGTATAGCATAGTCTTCAAACTTTTTTTCTTCTTCAACCTTTTTGGTTGATGAATATTTTATCATTATATCAGATAAATTATGATCTATATGAATTTTTCCTAACTTCAACGTTTTTCTTTTCATCCTACACTTCTCGTATTTAGTGATAATGTAGGTCAATGTGTTTAAAACGTGATTATATATATATATATATATATATATATATATATATATATATATATATATATATATATATATATATATATATATATATATATATATATATATATATATATATATATTTGCGAGAATAAAATGTAGATCAGAACAATGTACAATGAACGTGGCATTACGATGGAGTTTGATTCTAATGTATTGGATGGAGCTAACCTAATAAGTTAGCAATCCAATGTCCAAGTTCAGAGGTCATTCTCGTAAAAATGTATGGCTAAATCACACTTACACTAAAATATATTTTCAAACTGATTTTTCTAAAAATAATATCTTAAAAAATGTCTTGAAGTTGAGTCAGATGAAATAGGAGTTGTCAGAATTGTCACTACGCCAAAGAAGACCTTTAGCAGCGCTTTTTTTTTCCTTTAGCAACGCTTAAAAGCTCTGCCAAAGCTGGCGCTGCTAAAGGTAAAGACAACGCTTTTTTCCTTTAAAAAGCGTTGTTTTAGGTCCCCCTAAGGATCCCTATAGCAGCGCTTTTCCACAGAAAAGTGCTTTCGTAGTCCCCCCCCTTTAGGCAGCGCTTTTAAAAGCGATTTCGTAGTCCCCCTTTAGGCAGCGCTTTTCCAAAGAAAAGCGCTTTCGTATGTCCTCCTTTAGCAGCGCTTTCCCACTTTAGGCAGCGCTTTTCTTTAGCGCTTTCGTATGCCCACCTTTAGCAGCGCTTTAAAAGCGTTGTCTTATGTATACACCATTACACCCCTTTAGGCAGCGCTTTTTTTATAAAGCGCTGTCTTTTATTAAAAAGCTTTTTAAAAGCTTTTTTTTTTTGAAAAATCAATTAATAAACCTGTATAATTCAAACCTGTATAATTTAAACCTGTATAATTTATCAGAATTCATAACCATTCATCACATGGCCTTTGATACCATTATATGTCAACACATAGGCCTTATAGCATTATAATTCAACAATAGGCCTTTATACGATAAAACTTCAACATATAAATGGTAAAAACTATTATATATACAACACCAAAATAAACATTACATATATATAACTCAATACAAACTACACAACACCAATTCCATACACCAATTCGAAACCTTATACACCATATCCATCACCTATATATATAACACCTTCCATAAACCTAACACAATTTCTAAAACTGACAAATTCTCATTTCAACCATGTATTGGCACCAATCCTCCTTTATTTCTTCCAATTTGTCTTTCGTGTAGGTGGCACACTTGAATTCATCAAAATACTACATTTTACATAATATGCAAGATTTAGTTAAAAGTAATTAATTAGATGAAATATCCGATAATAAATCTTTAAATAAATTCATACCATGGTTGGAATCTCTATGTGTTCCAAAAGAATAATTTCTTTCATGAATCTCATGACAAAATAACCACAATCGATATCATTACGTTGCCGAGGACACTACACATAGAAAAAAGAAGTATTAATAAGTATCATAGATGAATTGTCTTATCAAGTAGCATTACTATTATAATATCAAATCATACCTCCACTCTTATCCACATAATGTTGTTTTCTCTGGACTTTGGTACTCGAGCTTGTCGTTGTGATCGAAATATTTTTATGGATCTAACATATTATAAACGAATAGTTAGAACACACATAAATAAAGAAATACACACGCGAATATTTAGAACAATTGCATCACTTACGTATCAATCATATTCTTCATCTCCGGGTATTTTGTGCAATCACCCTCTAGCGAATCCAGATAATAGACAATTTCTTTTATCGGATTAATCGCAAGCAACAACCAGTGTCCACTGTAAAATAAAATAAAAGTATAGATGGAAATGTTATACACAACGTAAAAAAGCGAAAAATTATAATAAAGGAAGTTAAGATGAAAATCTTACCCATGGCCAGTATTATACGCTAAAAGATACAACTTCACTGTATCAATGTTGGTCATAAATGCACGCACTAGGTGATCTTTGACCTCATCTAGAGTTCGAGTGATTAAATTTGCATTGACACAGTTGGGAGCCAAGAAGGAGTATCTTTCAGTCAATTGACGCTGGAGCATCAATTTTTCATACAAGAACCTGAAATAAAAACGGATTATAATAAATATGTTATTATAATTGATATTCTAATATTCATTGAAATGAGTAAATAAATTGATCAATTAAATAGATAAAATCGATGCATTACCTGATGTATGAATTAATAACAGCGACGCCTAATTCAGAATGCGTAAATATCTGATCAAAGTCTTCTTTAGAAATTGTTTCTGAATAGGCAAACCCAAAAATACCTGCTTCCATAGGTATTTCACGGATACCACCTTCTATCATATCCGTTGTGCCTACAATTGTTTCAAGGCACAAGCGAAATCGAGAAATAGATGCTTTTTTTGCCTTGGCGACTATCCAATTTTCATTTCTATTCGGATTTAAACCTCGGAGAAAATCCTTGTGCATTTCAACATACGGTTCAACCTCATTGTCATTGTGCAGAACATACAAATGCACTTGCTCCCATTCAGCCCTTGATACGGTCACAATTTTATTTCCAATTAACTTTTTTCCTTCTTTTTTTTTTTCAACAATGTGAGATTTGGGAAGTCCAATGGATTGAACGTTGGAAAGATATTCAGTACAAAACTCAATCGCTTCTTCAACAATGTATCGTTCAACAATACAACCCTCTGATCGACTTCGATTTTTCACATACCCTTTTAATATTTTCATATACCGTTCAGCAGGGTACATCCATCTCATATAAGCTGGTCCACACAATTGTGTCTCCTTTACAAGATGAACAACTAGATGTACCATTATGTCAAAAAACGATGGAGGAAAGAACATTTCAAGCTCACACAATGTAATGACTATTTCTTTTTGCAATGTTGGTAAGATCGCAGGATCGATCACCTTACTACAAATTGACCTGAAGAAGAAACACAATTTAGTTATTGTGCGTCTTACTTTTTCCGGCAAAATAGAACGTATACCTATTGGTAGAAAATGTTCCATTATAACATGGCAATCACGTGTCTTTAAACTCTTTAATTTGAGGTCTTTCATAGACACAAGTCTTCTAATATCTGAAGAGTATCCTTCTGGAACTTTAACTTCACTTAGAAACTTACACAATATTTTTTTCTCCTTTCTAGATAGAGTATAGGCAACAGGTGGTAGATATGTTCGTTTTCCTTTCTTCAAGGGTCCTAATTCAGTTCTTATCCCCATCGATATCAAGTTCTTTCTTGCTTTAAGGCCATCCTTAGACTTTCTTGGTATATTGAGTAACGTACCAATAACACTGTCAAATACATTTTTCTCAATATGCATAACATCAAGAAAATTTCGTACATACAAAGACTTCCAATATGGCAATTCAAAAAAAAAATTGACTGCTTCTTCCACCCACTCTTGACAAGGGTATGTGCAAAAGGCTTGCCAAACTGAGTACTTACATCTTTCCCCTTTTCAAAAACTTGATCACCTATCAATATAGGTGGAGCTCTACCTTGTTCTGCCTCTCCATTGAAGGCTTTTCTCCAACCACGGTAGTGATGATTAGAATTTAAGAATCTACGATGACCGAGAAATACATTCTTCTGACCAAACTCCAATCACGTCCAATCTGTTTTATCTTCACAAAGAGGACACACACATTGACCTTTTATTCTATACCTTGATAGATTTCCGTATGCTGGAAAATTATTAATTGTGCCAAACAACATCGCCCTCAAGTTGAAACTTTCTTTCCTATATCCATCATAAACCTCCACACCGTTCTCCCACAAAATCTTTAAATCTTCGATTAACGGTGTCAAGTATACATCTATGTCATTCCCTGGTTGTTTAGGCCCAGAAATTAACATAGATAACATCATGTACTTACGCTTCATACATAGCCATGGAGGTAGGTTATAAATCATAATAATCACAGGCCATGTGCTATGTGAGATATTTTGAAGACCGTGTGGGTTCATTCCATCAGTAGATAATGCCAAGCGAAGGTTTCTTGCTTCTTCTCCAAATTCAGGATAATCATTATCAATTTTCGTCCACTGTGGTGAATCTGCCGGATGTCGAAACTTTCCATCTATAATTCTTTCATCTGCATGCCAAGTCAAGTTTCTTGCATCGGTTTCACTACGAAACATGCGTCTAAATCTCAGAATTATAGGAAAATACCACAAGACTTTTGTTGGAGACAACTTTTTCTTATATCGAGAGACACCGCATTTAGGACACTCGTTTAACGATGCATACTCATTTCGAAACAAAACGCAATCGTTTGGACAGACATGTATCTTATCATAGCTCATGCCAATAGAGCACAACATCTTTTTGGCCTCATATGTTCGATTGGGAAGAACATTATCCTCCGGAAGCATATCTTTCATAAGGGCTAAGAACTCTATGAAACTTTTATCCGACCATCCATTACCCGCCTTTAAGTTGTACAACTTTAATACCACAGATAATCTTGTGAATTTAGTGCAACCCTTATACAACGGTTTCTCTGCATCACTTACCAACCTCTCAAACATTTTGGGACAATCCTGAAGATCTTCTTCAAGTGCTTCTGCAATCTCTTCGACTTGATCACAATTGTATGTATCTGTGACATTGTCATTTAAAGCATAGGTCGTATTATCCCCCGGTTCAACATTCCCGTTACTTTTCTCACCATGAAGTGTCCAACTTGTATAACTTCGATCAATTCCATGCCTCTTTAAATGCGACTCCATCTGACCCGCGTCAATCCGACGCCCAAAACAACAACTCAAGCAAGGACATGTGATTCGACTTGGGTCTTTGGCGTGTTCAACAGCAAACTTAACGAATTCTGATACCCCATTCTCGTACTCTTTCGACAATCGATTGGACGACATCCATTTTTTATCCATGATTTTACTAAGTAAGCAAAACAAAAACAAAAGAACAACTACGTACTTGTCTATATAGAAGTCAACAACTTCTGGACTGAACCACAAAGTGTAAGATTCTTGAAAACGATCTGAATTCACTCTTCACAAGTAACCCCTATAGCAAATGAACGTAAGTTAGTAAGTGATGGTGTATACCACATATAACAAGTCAAAGTTTCAAGAAACAAATTTAGTAAACATCATCATTAAATCAAATAGCATGGTATAGTTTCAACTCAACATTGTAAAAAAAAACAACTTCAACGCTTAAGTTCAAGTAACAATTCAATCACTATTTATCATTTTCAATCATCTCTCAAAATAAATTCAATCACTAGTTCACTTAACTACTAAATTCATTATCATTTTCAATAACAACCAAATTCTTACATCACTAAAATTTTCTGATAAATGTTCACTTTAACTTTACAAATAGCCCTATAACAACCTCAACAATCTAACTTCTACAACACTCTTAACTACCTTGAATTTTCTAATTAATCACTATTCTACAAATTTTACACATTAAACTAACTTCTACTATTCTACAAATTTTACACATTAAACTAACTTCTACTATTCTACAAATTAATCATTAAACTAACTTCTACAAATTAATCACATTTTACACAATAATTACTATACTAACTTCTACTAATTAATCACTTTTCTAATTAATCACTTTTCCAATTAATCACTAACTAACTCCTACAAATCAAAAAATGAAAACCTAACATCAACAACTAATAATACACCAAATTTATCTCACACAAATAGTAGAGAAACAGTCTACAATGGAGAATATTAGACATTTTCATTAATGGAGAGAAAACCAGAAAAAGGAGAGTAAAAACCTCAGAGAAACAATCAACAATGGCGGACGACGGTGTGAGTAAGCAGAAACGACGGAGGGAAGCCACAAACGGAGTAAAGCCACGACGGATTTCGTTTGCAGAACGACGGCGGACGGCGTGCTTTCGTTCGTTTACAGAAAAAATGGAGGAAGAAGAGAAACAGTAGTCGCTAGGGCGAAAATAGAAACGGTCGTAATGAAACAGTACTAGTCGTTTGCAGAATCTGTTTTAATTTTAATATTTTAAAACACCTTTAGCAGCGCTTTTAGAAAGCGCTTTCATATGTTAATCCTTTAGCAGCGCTTTTGGAGTAAAAGCGCTTTCTAATGTGGGAAAAATGAAAGGCCTTTAGCAGCGCTTTCTAAAAGCGCTGGCTAAAGCGTGTTGTACGAAAGCCCTTTAGCAGCGCTTTTTAAAAGCGCTGCCTTATGTCCCACATTTAGCAGCGCTTTTCTTAAAACACTTTTTAAAGTTCAGCTGCCTTAGGGCTTTAGCAGCGCTTTTAAAAAGCGTTGTCTTATGTCGCCCATTTAGCAGCGTTTTTTTCTTTCGTTTTTTATTTTTGTGTTTAGTGAAACATATAGCAGCGCTTCTTCCAGAAAGCGTTGTCTTTGTTGCGCTGCGAAAACACATTTTTGGCGTAGTGTGTTGTGAGCAAAGTTTTGTCTTTTCAAATTGATTAGACATTAATCTAATCGATTAGCTCAGTTTATAATTGACTCTTAAACGTTATGGCATCATCATAATGATGTGTAACAGCCTGGATATCTATTATTTCCTATTTTGAACTTATAATCTATTATATTTGAAGTATCTAATCGATTGACTTTAGGTTCTAATCTATTAGAATGTATTAAAAAAATATTAAAATCAATTTTCTTTTTGAGTCAACCTCTAGCCTATAAATAGTGGTCTCTTCCCTCATTTCAAACCATCCAGAATCGTGTTTTAACACTTCTCTCTCTCTCTCTCTCTCTCTCTCTCTCTCTCTCTCTCTCTCTCTCTCTCTAAACTTTTCTCTTTTACTTTCTCTCACTAATATTTTAGCTGAAGTGCTTATGCAAGAAAGTTCTTTTATGGATGAGGCTAATTTGTAATTCTTGAAGGGTAGAATTGTAAAAATTCACCAAGGAAATTTTTTGTTTATACCTTGATTGAATATTATTCATTTAGGGATTGTTTAGGTTATAAGTTAAACTCGTAAAAGCTTTTTAGTTTAGGGATTATGTGATCAAGCCCTTGTTTAGGTTCGAGATCAGCCAATGGTAAAACTTCCCATAGGTGCTTGGTTTACCCATGGTAAAACCAAGGTTAGGTTAAAGTTTAACCTGATATTAAAAGTTTGGATAATGTTTGAGATTAACCTGGTATTAAAATCTCACAAGTTATTAGTTAGCCCATGTAAAATCAAGGTTTAAGGTTCGTGAGCTCAGCCCATGGTAAAAGCTTATAAAGTTTGTGGAGAAGCTTTAAAACTAAACGCTCCAAGATTCTCGTGGAAAGAAGACTAACCGCTTCAATCTAGTGTGTTGAAAGACGACTAACTGCTTTAATCCGCCGTTTGAAAGAGAAGACTCAAATAACTATATTCCTAGTCTTACTATTTGGTTGGAAGTCAGTTGTTTTTCCTTGTATAAGGGGGTTCGTAATTATTACGTACTAAAATCTCTCAAAGTTTATTGGATACTCTCAAAATCATTTCATGGGGACAGAACTAAGTCGTTTCTTGGTTGAACTTGTATAATTCTTGGTGTTCTTGTCTTTCCCTTAACTCTTTATTTTCTGCCACTTATAGTCAGCAATTTATTTTCCACTACTTAATATTTAAACTACTTACAAAATGATTTTAAACTCTGATTTTAATCCATAAAGTTTTTCAAAACCATGTTTTTCGGGACCATACAATTCACCCTCCCTCGAATATTTGGAATCCTTCATTCCATCATACCCTTATTTTCCTTATGTTATTGCAGAAAGACTAGGAATATAGTTATTTGAGTCTTCTCTTTCAAATGGTGGATTGAAGAAAGACTAGGAATATAGTTATTGCAAAAAGACTAAGCATATAGTTATTTAAGTCCTACATAATCTTTCTGCAATAACATCAGGAAAATAATGGTATGATGGAATGAAGGTTTCCAACTAACTTTTGCCAAGTTATATAGGATTTTAACTTGGAAAAGTAGATTGAAAGCAATGAAGGAAGAGTATAAATCCATGCAAGAAAATAAGGTTTGAGAACTTATCCTGTTACTAGAAGGTGTGAAACCCATTGGTTGCAAATGGGTTTTTAAGACCAAGCGGGATTCTAACGGTAATGTGGAAAGGTATAAGGCTTGTCTTGTGGCTAAAGGTTATACTCAAAAGGAAGAAATTGAATTTAAAGAGAATTTATCTCTAGTTTCATTGAAAGACTATTTTAGGACAATCATGGCTATTGTTGTACATTATGATTTCGAACTCCATCAAATGGATGTCAATACGAAATTCCTAAATGGAAAGATTGATGAAACAATCTATATGGTGCAACCAGAAAACTTTGTGTCGGAAGACTCAAAACATAGGATTTGTAAATTGACAAAATTCATTTACAGACTAAAGCAAATGTCTCGTCAGTGGTACCACAAGTTTCATGAAGTAATTCTCTCATTTGATTTTCAGGTGAATGTTTTTTAAGATTGTGTGTATCACAAATTCATTGGGAGCAAGTACATATTCTTGATCATGTAAGTTGATGAGATAATGCTTTCCGCCAATGATATAGGCATGATGCACGAAACCAAGAAATTTCTATCAAGAAAATTCGAAATGAAAGATCATTGTGATGCCTCTTTTGTAATAGGAATTTAGATACACCGAGACTAATCTCGAGGTATTTTAAGATTCTCACAAATGAGCTATATCAATAAGGTACTTAAAATGTTTAACATGCAGGAATGTAAACCATGGGATACTCAAATTGTTAATGGAAACAAATTTAGTCTCAGTCAGTGCCTAAAAGGAAACTTAGAAATTTAAGATATGCAAAAGATTACTTACGCATTAGCTGCATGGAGTCTGATGTATGCCCAATTCTATATGCGTCCGGATATTGCGTTTATAGTTGGGGTGTTAGGCAGATATTTTAGAAATCCAGGAATGGATCATTGGAAAGAAGCCAAAAAGGTTATAAGTCATTTAAAGAGAACAAAATATTATATACTCACATATAGAAGATCAGACCAGTTAGAGATCATTGGATACTCTGAATCAGATTTTGTTGGATGTGTTAGTTCTTGTGATTGGCTGAAATTTTGGTAAAACAATGTTAATGTCATGGTTGATGTTTCAACATGAGCTTCTAACATTATTGTTATGTTTGGTTAACATTCTGGTTTTGTGAAAGTAGTTAAGGTGTTGAAGAGTTAAAGTGCTGAAGAGTGATGTCACATGCGATGTCTTGACATCACTATACCAGAACATTAAAACATCAGGTTGTGACGTTTTTAGGGCTGTGCCCATTAGGTTGATTTAAGGAGATCTGTTAGTTAGATTGGATGCGAATTTCTTGGTGCAATCATTAATGAAGAAGATTAGTTTGTTGCTAATTTAATGCAAAAAGATATGGAGAATAATCAGAGTTAATTATGAAGATTTAATTGAAGATCTATTGAGGAGCAAAATTTGTTGCAGATTTGGTGCAGAAGATTTGAAGGCCCAAATCCAGTTGGGAAAATGTTATAAATAGAATGCTTGTAATCTAGAATAGGTACGGGTCCAAGATGTAGATCATTAGGGCTTTGTCTAAGTGAACCACTCGGGTTGTGAGATGGTCACTGTGTTCTTACTCAGAAACCTGTAGGTAATGAGTTTTGTATTGTTCTTGGAGGAAGCTTTGAAGCAACTCCAAGATGTGTCATAGGAGTGTGTCTTCTATGTGTTTGGAGACTTTTTGGAAATCAAGTTGTTGATGCAGTGGCTGAGGTGTTGACTGCTAGACATCATTGCAATGATTGGAAGTGAGATGGAGTCTCTTATCTAGGGTGGACTTAGATAGAAGGGTCATTGGGTAGTGATTAAATTAGGTAGATTGTCAACTGGTTTGTTGAGTCTGTAATTTGATACTACTAATAGTGGACTTCCTTCCTGGCTTGGTATGCCCCTAGATGTAGGTTGTTGAACCGAACTGGGTGAACAATCCTTGTGTGATATTCAGTGCTTTTATTATCTTGTTCATACTGCAGATATTGATGTTGTGACATCACACTTAACATCACATATCTAATACCAGAATTTCAATTGGTATCAGAGCAAGCATACTGCCTGTTTCTGGATGAGATCTAGGGAAGATACTTTCTGGTTCATGAGCAAGGAAGATAGTTGTTTGGATGACCCCTTGGAGTGAAGGATGGACTATTCATGATAGAGTATTGTTGGCACGTGGTTTATGCTGATAGTGTGCAAGGATTTTTGAGTAGTGCCTGAAGATTGTTGAGGAGTTGTGGTGTGTTCTGCTGCATGGTATCTGTTGTAACCCTGGTTGGTTCTTGTATCTCTGGTGGTGAGATTCTAGGAAGATATTCTCTTGGAAAGACATTAGGGTTTGGTCTCCTCAGCGGGATATTCTATGATGTTGTAGTTTATGCAAGACAGCTTCAACCGTTTGGTTAGAGATGTCAAAGATACTTGAGGAGTATCTCATATCTTTGTTTTGGGAGAGAAGTGATCATAAGGTGAATGGATCTTACTAAAGACTGGTTGACATGGAAGTTTCAGAAGAAGAATATATTGATTCCTTCTTTATGGTGAAAGAAGAGGGTGGAGCCAAAGCAAAAGAGTGTCACTGTCAAATATTTCATGCGGGAGGGAAGATCTTGATAAGTTATCTCTTAAGCTTAGTTGTGGTGACCTAATTAGGAGGATCTTCCTGGTTATGATGTCAAATGTGGTTCTAGTATATCTGGAGATGAATTCTCTTGGGAAGATACATGTTTCTGATTTTCAAAATCATGTACTGGAGGAAGATTCATCAAGAAAGAAGCTGAGCTTAATGTGTTAATGTCTCGACATCGCGATACACATTAGCAGCTTATGGTAGATGCTAAGTCAAAAACCTATTAGATTGTAGCTGTTTTGAAGGATCGCTGAAGCTGTGAAGTTGAACAATTTGTGAGATGCTGTTCATAATGTCATAGCATTTCAGTTGGAGAAGAAAAGGTAGTTATCTTGATAGCAGAAGAGAAGGAAATGATCCTTGTTTAATCTAAAATGTCTGAGGACAATTTTATAGGGAAAATGCATCCAAGAGTTTGTGTGCAGTAGCAGTGTAAATCAGCCTGTGGTCAATTGGTGTTTGCATAATCTCTTTCAATTTTGTGGCTTGAAGGATTGGAAGTAGCAGATTGTCTATGGTATGCAGAAGGATGGCAGTTATCACTCTTAAGTTAGACAAGAGGTCTGAACCTTGTGCTTATAAGAAGAAGCTTCTGGAAGAGTGTGTTATGCAAGTTACTGTAGTTTTGTTGGTCTAATCTTGGAAGTTGATCAGATGCTGATATGCTCTCGTGTGTTCCCTACAAGAGATATGTGTGGATTAATATGGTTGTAGTCTCCAAATCCCTAGGTGATGTCGGAACTAATGCTGAAACATCATGTCAGTTCTTTGCTCAGGGTGGAGTAAAAGATCAAGACACTGACCTAACCTGGTAAGCTTTTGTGGTATGATTGGTTGTCTGAAGAAGGGTTAAACCACAGGAATCAATTGATTGATTATCCTTGAAAGACAAGGTTAAGGTTGATCTGTCTATTGTTTTAACATCTGTTCATCAGTGGTTTGGAGAATCATGGGAGGGGTTCTACATTCGCTCACAAGTCGCCTAGGTGTTGACCTGGGATTATTGCTTAGCAACTGTTCCTAGAAAGGATTGTGAATGACTTGTTCAGATGATGGTGCTGTTGAAGATGAAGATGGAAGACTATGAAGACATCATAATCTTGATGGTTACAGCTTGGATCAGTGGTTTGGAGCATGGTGGTTGCTCTGTTGTGAAGGTCGAGGATAAGTGGCAGTTATCTCTGGCTTTCTACTAACGGCTCTACTAAGGGAAGTGACTTTCTTTAGTATTGCTATGGGGTAGTCTTGGACTACTTATTTTCTGAAGATTCAGATATGGTAGGTTTGAAGTCTTTAGAGTTTCTAAGCAGGATGGAGGTTGTCTACTCAAACTTGATTGTTGAATCAAGTCTATGAGAGCATGGAAATCTGTTTCTGCAAAGGTAGGAGGTTCTTCTGAGTGGCAGAAGTTAGAGCTGAATTCAACAGTTGGATATCATAATGTTTTGACATCTAGCTTAACATCAGAAGTCTCAGCTGGTGATATGGCACATCAGCTTAAGATAGAGGTGATCTACAGTAATGGAAGTTATGGATGCTTCAAAAAGATCTATCTCATACAGTTTGCGGGAGCTGTGGTTTGAGAAGATGTTACATGGCTAAGTGTGTTTGCTTTTGAGCAAGTGGAACATGTGACTTGAAGATCAAGTTTCCTTGGTGGATCAAGATATCTTTGTGAGAGTTCTGACAAACGTGAAAAGGTCAAAATGTGGCATTTGATTGTGTTCATATGAGGATTCATGAATGAGGTGATCAAACTGTGGCATCTGGTTGATCTCAAAAGTGGATTCGAAGAATCAAGATAATCAGAGTGTGGCAGCTGATTATTATTGAGGATAATCTTGGAACAAGTTACTCTTGGGCAGAAGGGTGATGAGTTGAAGACTCAAGGAGACTATTCTTCTTGAAGGTGGATGAGAGTTTAACTCTCTAGTTCTTTGGATTACTATGCTATAGTAAGTCCAGTTGGTGGAACATATCATGAATCATGGTGATGATGTCTTGGTGTGTGGCAGATGTTCTAACTTGTGTTGGGACATTATCTGGTTGGATATCCTTGGTGAAGGATGATTATGCTTGGTTCCTATATTATGCCTAAGGAGCGTCTACATAGTCATACGGGAGAATGATGAAGTAGAAGGTCTACCTTGGATGGAGATTGTAGTGAAGACTGAAGTAGATCAGGTATTGAGTGATTGGAAGTCTGAAGATGAAGAGTATGATAGAAAATGACTGCCTTTGGAGAGTTGGGTGATATATGTGACTTATCTAACTGTTTGTTTGAAGGAGGTTGGTGATCCTTATGAATAGCCTAATTATAACTTCATGTGTGAGTGACTGCTATTTATGGTCATAAGGGACAGTGGTATCAAAATGCATGTGTGCTCAAATGTTTATCTAGAGCATTAGTTAACCATGACAGGGGGAGTACATGTCTATGGATCTTGCTGCAAAGGTGCATATATTGTGAAGCTTGCATGATGTTCAACCTTGTGGAGACTGGCTGTCTCTTATGAGGATATAATGTCAGATAACATGTTATGACATTAGGCTGTTGGTTGGCACTAGGCATGTGAAGTTAAGTATTTGAATCATGTGTGCATAAGTCTGAAGACAATTTTATTGTTTTGGAATGTATAATCTTCTGTGAAAGTCTTGGGTTGATAATGTTGTGAGCAAGCATACATTGAGTGATAAGATGTCAGAACATGGTACAGGACATGTTTTTCTTGAGCCAAACAAGGATCTATTCTGGACGGTGGTGTAAGGATAAGGTGATACACGTGTCTTCGACTATGCATGGAACTGTTTTGGTACAATTTATGGTAAGAATCAGTTTAGAGGTAATAAAGGCGGTCAAGACTGTTTTGGATGGTAGACATTGAATTTGGATGGAGTTTTTAGTTCCTAAAATAGCGTTTCTATGACCAAGAACTTTGACTATTCAAGGCTCGTTAATTCCAAAGTAACTGGTCAGCTATTTATAGAGGTTATTCTTTGCTCCTTCAGCCAGTGAGTGTTCTTGTTTCATAAGTCTTATGGCGTTTGTTCGTTTTTGGGTGAGCACTACTTGGGTCTGGTTCTGTGAGGGCTTTTTTTTTCCAATTTGTGGCTAAAAAGGGGGAGAAAGGAAAGGGTTTTGCTAAATGGTTTGCGCAGATGCTATGTCTGGAGTCTACAGTTCCAGAAGAGGATGTCCTAACCTTAGGTTGGTGTTGAGTCTTTGTGACTTGTGTCCTGAGTTATGAACACAATTGTGACTTGTGTTCTGAGTTACCTGGGTTGGCAGCATGGCACTTCTTAAGTTTCATCTTATGCCACAGATTAAACCTGGTGTCTGATCAAAGAAGGTGTGCAGAATTCTCTTATGCCACCATTGGTCTTTTATGTATAGACAGACATTTCTTTTCTGGAGGAGTCTTCTACATTTGTTCTGGGTATGTCCTGGAAGGAAAAAGAAATGTGTTGTATTGAGGGGGAGTGTCAGATATCTTCTTCCTCATGTGCACCAAATGACTTCAGGACTTTCTACTTCTTAGGTCCTAATGTGCTGCCTGAAGTTGTTGTGTTGTGGTGATGTTATGTCAAACATGATGTCCTAACATCATTCAAAATTTCCCTAGAAGATGATTCTCCATGGTTGCTGTAAACAGTAGCCACTGTTGGTTACTGTTAGATTCAGTAGTTGTTGATGACTACTAACAGTAGTATAGGATTGTAATTGCTGCTGTAATGTTTATATATGGGTTTTAGCCAAAATTAGCCAAAGGGGGCGATTGTTAGTTCTTGTGATTGGCTGAAATTTTGGTAAAACAATGTTAATGTCATGGTTGATGTTTCAACATGAGCTTCTAACATTATTGTTATGTTTGGTTAACATTCTGGTTTTGTGAAAGTAGTTAAGGTGTTGAAGAATTAAAGTGCTGAAGAGTGATGTCACATGCGATGTCTTGACATCACTATACCAGAACATTAAAACATCAGGTTGTGATGTTTTTAGGGCTGCGCGCATTAGGTTGATTTAAGGAGATCTGTTAGTTAGATTGGATGCGAATTTCTTGGTGCAATCATTAATGAAGAAGATTAGTTTGTTGCTAATTTAATGCAAAAAGATATGGAGAATAATCAGAGTTAATTATGAAGATTTAATTGAAGGTCTATTGAGGAGCAGAATCTGTTGCAGATTTGGTGCAGAAGATTTGAAGGCCCAAATCCAGTTGGGAAAAAGTTATAAATAGAATGCTTGTAATCTAGAATAGTTACGTGGCCAAGATGTAGATCATTAGGGCTTTGTCTAAGTGAACCACTCGGGTTGTGAGATGGTCATTGTGTTCCTACTCAGAAACCTGTAGGTAATGAGTTTTGTATTGTTCTTAGAGGAAGCTTTGAAGCAACTCCAAGATGTGTCATAGGAGTGTGTCTTCTATGTGTTTGGAGAGTTTTTGGAAATCAAGTTATTGATACAGTGGCTGAGGTGTTGACTGCTAGACATCATTGCGATGATTGGAAGTGAGATGGAGTCTCTTATCTAGGGTGGACTTAGATAGAAGGGTCATTGGGTAGTGATTAAATTAGGTAGATTGTCAACTGGTTTGTTGAGTCTGTAATTTGATACTACTAATAGTGGACTTCCTTCCTGGCTTGGTATGCCCCCAGATGTAGGTTGTTGAACCGAACTGGGTGAACAATCCTTGTGTGATATTCAGTGCTTTTATTATCTTGTTCATACTACAGATATTGATGTTGTGACATCACACTTAACATCACATATCTAATACCAGAATTTCAGGATGCAAAGATAGTAAAAGATCCACTTCATGATATATCTACATGTTAGTTGGTGGTGCAGTTTCTAGGCCCGGTGCCAAGAAAACTCTTAAGGCTTCATCCACCATGGCAGCGAATTAATATCATGCTTTGAGGCATCCAACTATGGGATTTGGTTGAGGAACTTTATCACTGGACTGCGAATTATGAAAGGAATGGAAAGACCGCTTAAGTTATATTGTGACAATAAATCATTCGTCCTATATTCCAACAATAATATGAGCTCGACCAAGTCAAAATATGTTGACATCAAGTTCCTAGTCGTTAAGAAAAGGGTAGAAAATAGTCAAATTTACATAGAACACATAAGGATAAACTCCATGATAGCAGATCCTCTTATAAAAGGTCTTCCACCCAAGGTCTTTCATGAGCACACTGATCACATGGTGTTTTACAGTTATATGAATCTTTAGTTTAGTGAGAGTTAATCATTTATGAATTTTGTGTTCTATGTTTGGTATTATGTATGCATGCTATGGTTTTGAATATTTTCCAATTAATAAAGTTTTATATTCAGCTATTTACACCTTGTATAATAATGTCATTGAATGATCTCACTAAAGTAAAATAGGACTAGTTGAAAATCGACATGTACAGACAAACTTCATGTGAATTTCATGTTACACATTTTATGATGAATCTATGTCATTTAGTTATGTACTATTAGTGATCATTGAAGAGTTTAGTTATGATTGATATAACAAAAATCACTTTGCTTATGTATACTAGCATACAAGATAATTTGGATATACATGAAGTTTATAATTGCAAAATTTTAAGCTCATAAAGTCTAACACGTGTGTAAAGTTACATATGTGATCAGTGGTAGATTGTTAGAATTTTGGGTTACAAATGTATATTACATGTGTTAAGCTCATTATTTAATTAACCGAAACTATAGTGGTCTAATTAATATTAAGTCTCTTGCTAAAAGCATAAATGTTATGAAAGGTAAAGTTATTGTATAGATATCGTAAGTCAATATCTAATTTGATGAGAGGATAAATTAGAATACTTAAAACTAAGAAATAACTCTAAAATTATTTATATGGGTTACGGTCCCTATTTGTAGAGCGATCGAAATACATGGTTTATTAGGATTCCCTCTTCATCCGCATCACAGGAGATTCAAGAAATCTTAAGAAACTCAACAAATTGAAAGATTACATACTCGCAAATCTTCAACAATTTTAATGACAAATTTAAGTACGCTTCCACTTTTATTCTCTAATTAAATTCTGATAAATTTAAGGAATATGAGTTAATAAATTATCTACTCATAAAGATTAGTTTAGAGTTATGTTGGTTATTTCTATATTGTTGAAAATCATAAGAAAAAGAGCATATGTAACAAATAATCTAACAAGTAATCTAAAAGAGTTATCACACGGACTCTATTAACTACCACTTATTCAGCTTTAAAGTTCTACAAGCATGAACATCTTTATGGCAGTTTGTCAAAGATTTTCAAGTGTGGTTGATCCTCTTTCGATAGAAATCTTGGGTATTCGAAGAGCGTTGAGCATTGATGCCGAGCTGAAGATTAAGCGTATAGTTGTACAGTCGGATACAAAACAAGCAGTGGCCTGCATTAATGGCTGTCTTGATATTGCGAATATTTCTATTATTGTTGCTGATTGTATTTCTTTGTTAGAAAAGTTTGATAATGTTGTTGTTATGTTTATTCCTAGAGGATGTAATGAGGAAGCTCGCCATATGGTTGGTCTTGGAAAAGCCAAAGGGTCTAGAACTTGGTTTGGACATATACCTACCTTATTTTCTTCCTCTTGTAATTCTGATTCTTGTTTTAGTTAATGTATATCTATGTTCCCATAAAAAAAAAGTTCTACAAACAAAGCATGTTTAAACTAGCACCAACTGTTAATTACGTATTTTGTCTCTTTTTATAAACATGTTTGTTTGTACATATATTAATAAAAATGAATAGTGAATTTATTATGTTAATTTTAGATTTAAAATATTATTTAAATAATAATATATCTTATTTTAAATTTTTGGCTTCTAATATAAATTAGTAATATTAATAAAAAATGTTTGAAATAATAATAATAATAATAATAATAATAATAATAATAATAAATGGACCTAGTAATTTGGAAAAGAAGATTCTTCAAAGACAGTTTATAATAATATGGGATGAGAGGAGTATGTGATTTAATTTAAAACTTGCGTCTAAGTGGTTGATGAAAGTTGAATTATAAAGATAAAGTGGTTAATGAAAGTAGGCAGTTTAGGAGAGCTTGTACTGCACCAATTTAGTATTTTATGAGTTTATTATATGTGGCTACTATCGTACTACTCGGTGTCTAAAGTTCAAAGTCATACTTGTTTATCACTTATGACCAAATAAGATATATTTTGCACAGATAGTGGTTAATTTGTCTAATGGAGATAATTTTTCTATTTTTGTAAAATAATAACTTTAACAATTCACAACATTATCTAATGGATAACAATGAGTTGGTGACCCCATAAACACGGAGATATGTCACAATCTTAAAGAAGTTTTGTTGACAAACTCCTGAGTTTGGTAAACAATAAATTCCTTAGCATTTTAAAAGCACGATGGAGGAGAATATGGAAAGAAAAAATTGACCAAATTGAAATAAGAACAATAATGAAAATGAATAAAGGTAAACGGTTAATATAAGAAAGTTCATTACTTCTACGAAAGCTGCAGATGGAGTGGTGGCTTAAGCAACCATTGTCATTGGGTCCATTCATGATAACAATATTTTCTTTTTATTAAGTTGGTTTATTTTGGAACGTCCATCAACATAAACTTACACACGCTAATTACTGAATGAAGAAACTTGTCATCCAAGTATTCTACTGGCTTCAACACCACAAATTTTGATCCAAAAGGCACACTCACTGCTGCTATCTATAATTCATACTATAAAACCATCTACATGTAACTATGACTTTATTTCTTTAACTCGTTGAAACTAAAAATTTTAAAATTATCTTAAGGTAATTTTTTTTCCAAAATAATTTTGTATGTGGATGGCCAACAAAGAGATTAGAGGAACTCGATGTGGATTTCGAGAGAGTTAGGAAATGATTTGCACAATCAATATTCCATCCGGTCACTATTATAAACAAAAAAACACCTTAAATTTCGGTCACTATTATAAGCAAAAGTCATTAAATTTTAGACTAATTAATACTTGTATTACTATTATACACTTAATTTAATTCAAAAGCATTTAATGTTAAAAGTTGATTCATCACCTAAACTAAGGATATTATCGTAAATTTTACTTTGATTGTACATGAAATCAAGAAAATTAATTACACTTAACTAACTTTCTTAATACTTGTGAAAGTAGTTATTTTGGCTTATAATTATGACCGGAGGGAGTATATTGACAAAGGTTATTGTAGAAGTTCTCGGTGGCAATAGTTTCTAGTGCGAAAAGCAGAGAGGGTGATAGGTCATACTAATTTATAGGGGTCTACAATCTGATCTATTTAAAATCAGGTCAGATTTGATCTATTTAATAGAAAGAACATATTTATGTTTTTTTTAAGTTTATTTAATTAAATAGACTATATTTAACTTATTAAAAAAGTATATATATATATATATATATATATATATTAGAAAATAGATTAAATAATATATAAAGGACATTGTTGTCCGTGTAGAAAAATAGGTAAAATAGACTATTTAAAAGTCTTAATCTAAAACAGACTTTTAAATAGACTTTTAAAAATGTCATGTCAAACAAAAAAAAACAATTTATAATAAACCATACGCCAGACACAAATCTAAAAAATTTATCGTAGGTCATACATAAGCCATCTAAAGCCTAATTTATTTTCACCCTAACGAGGAGAAATGGAATATACTTGCAATATTAGCACTTCAACGTTTATGTAAGTGAAATTAGTAAAATATAACTTGCAATAGTGAATGGATCTTACCTTTGTGTGGTGCATTATCATGTTTATATACATTCGAGCAACAATTAAAATTGCCTCCAACGAGTGCGTGTTGAATGCATGAGATCAGTTAATTGATTCCTACAACTACGATCATCGTAATGCCAAATCTCAATGTATAGCCTCTTAACGAAGGTCTTGTTGGAATTAAACCAAGACACCGATCGAAACAATCTTGATGAACAAGATTCAATCACACCGATCAAATTCTTATTGTTCTTCACTCTTCACTCGAGTGAATCAATCACACCTTGATTGCAAGATGATTCTTGATGCACAATTGTTAATGGAAGAAGAAAGAAAAGTTGGAATTTTGTGAAGAAAGAGAATTAATGATTCAAAACAAAATAGGGGAATTTTTGCAGAGTTTCTCTCTACTATTCAAATTGAATATTATTCTCATGCAATTGCATTCAAAAGTATTTACAAAATAGGGGTTACTCCCTATTTATATATTTAGCTTGCTTGCTCCCTAAGCAAAGCCCAAAATACCTAATTCTGCTAGCACTACATGGTAGTAGCCATAAATGAGTCAAAATATTTGTCAACATTGACAAAGGAAGAGCTTCAAGGGACAATTGAATCTCATGAACAAAGAAAGGCTAAAAGAGTTGCAATTAAGTCGAAGAGTGATGTGGCTTTGTCGGCACAATCATCAAGTGAAAAGAAAGGAAAAGGGAATTGGTTCGACAACAAAGGTAGAGGAGGCTACAAAAATTCAACTGGTCGAAGTCAGCAAGAAGGAGGTTGGTCGAATTAGAGAAAATCCTTATACCAAAGCAACCAAAGAGGTGGTACTGCAGATAGAGGAAGAAGTGATGGTCGAAAACCTGACAAAAATCACATTCAGTGCTTCAATTGTCATAAGTATGGTCACTAATCGAGTGATTGTCCTGAAAAACATAAGAATCAAGATAATGATACAAAGTTTGCAAAGCATGGAGAATAAGAGATTTTGTTGATGGTCACAACAAGAAATAAAGAAAGATTCCAGGACCAATGGTACTTAGACTCAGGATGCTCATCGCACATGATTGGTAGGAAAGATTGGTTTGTCAACATAAAGCCCTCAATGAAGAACATGGTGAAATTTGCAAATGACAATACATTAACAGATGAAGGCGTTTGTGATGTTTTGATTATGAGGAAAGATGGCAAGAGGTTAGTAATTTCCAATGTATTGTACATACCAGGCATGAAAAGTAATTTGCTCAACATAGGGTAGTTGCTCAAAAAGAAATACAAAGTGTTGATTGAAGACAAGATGATGAGAGTTATCGACTCAGGTGGAAGTTTAATCTTGAAGACACCTATGTCTCAGAATAGAACCTTTAGGATTGAACTTAATGTGATGGAGCATAAGTGTCTTACAACTGTAGCTAGCAGGGATGAATGGATATGGCACTATATAGTTAGCCATCTCAATTTCTAAGACATCCAAGATCTGAAAAGAAGAAATATGGTTTAAGGGCTACAAGAAATCAACATTCCAAATGAAGTGTCTGAAGAATGTGTGCAGGAAAAGCAACACAAGAACAATTTCAGCAAGGATGCAGGAAGCAAGTCGAAGGCAATTCTTGAAGTCATATACTATGATGTGTGTGGACCTATCCATGTGGATTCAATTGGAAGTAACAGATACATTGTCACATTCATATATTATTTTAGTCGAAAATTGTGGACTTACTTGATCAAGAAGAAAAGTGAAGTGATCGAGGTATTTGCCAAGTTTAAATCTATGGTCGAAAGACAAAGTGGTCGAAAGCTTAAGATTTTGAGGACTGATTGTGGTGGAGAATATGTATCAAAAGACTTCAACACATTATGTGAGAAAGCAGGGATTGTGCATGAGGTGCTTCCACCCTACACTCCACAGCAGAATAGAACTGCAGAAAGGAATAACAGAACCATCATGAATATGGTGAGAAGTATGTTGAAAGGCAAACATCTACCCAAATAAATATGAGAAGAAGATGTGTCGACTGCAACATATATACTGAACAGATGTCCGACGAAAAAGCTAGAAGGAATCACGCCAGAAGAATGTTGGACTAATGTCAAGCCTAGCTTGATTTATCTGAAGGTATTCGTGTTTATAGCACATAGACATATGCCAGGTCAATTGAGAATAAAACTTGATGATAAATCGAGCCAGATGATTCAAATAGTATATCATTTGACTGGAAGATATAAGTTGTTCGACCCAGCAAACAAGCAAGTAGTGATCAGTAGGGATATGATCATAGATGAGGTTAAGGAATGGAATTGGACTGAAAATGTAAAGAATGATTAAGCGAGAATCTTATGTGAAGAACTAACAATCGAAGTTGAAAGAGAAGTTCGACAAGAAGAAGTCAAAGGTCAAGCAAGCACAAGCAGACCTCAAAGAACAAGACACGTGCCTATAAGGTTGCAAGAATGTGTGATTACATCAGATGATGAGGTCGATGATGAAGGTGAGCTAGTACATTATGCTTTCTATGCAAATGTCAAACTAGTCAATGCATCTAAGGCATTAAAGGATTCGAAGTGGGTGAAAGCAATAAATGAGGAATTGAAGTCCATCAAGTTGATAACACCTGGTCACTTGTTGAATTGCCTCGAGATAAGAAGGTAATCAATGTGAAGTAGGTATACAAGGTGAAGTTGAATCCCAAAGGAGAAATAACTCGGCACAAGGCAAGACTTGTGGCGAAAGGATTTCTTCATAAAGAAGGAATTAACTTCGATAAAGTTTTTGCACCTGTCCCTAGGATTAAGACAATCAGGTTGGTTATTGGTATAGCAAACATGAACAGCTGGCACAGATGCCAGATTGATGTGAAATGTGCATTCTTGAATGACCCCTTAGATGAAGAAGTTTATGTTGCAAAACTAGTTGGGTTTGTGAAACAAGGCGAAGAAAGCAAGTTATACAGGCTGCATAAAGCCCTGTATGGACTTAAGCAAGCTCCAAGAGCTTGAAATAAGAAGATAGATAGCTTTTTAAGGAAGAATGAATCTGTGAAGTTCACAATTAAGCATGGAGTATATGTAAGAAGAAGCGATAGTGAATTGCTTATACTATATCTCTATGTTGATGAGTGTTGATAACAGAAAGTTGCAAGAAAGAGACCGAAGACTTCAAACATGACCTAAGTAAGGAGTTTTAAATGTTAGACTTGGGAAATCTCTCTTACTTCCTTGGCATCGAATTCTACAAGAGTAGTGTGGGCTTCATGATGCACCAAAGAAGATATGCAGGCGAAATAATCAAGAGATTATAAATGCAATATTGCAACCCAACTTTGACTCCAACTGAGCCAAGAATGCAACTGTCGAAAGACACAGATGAAGATGATGTTAATTTAACACAGTACAGGAGACTCATTGGATCACTTTGATACCTTTGTCACACAAGGCCTGATCTAGCATACAATGTGGTTATGGTGAGCAAATTCATGCAGAAGCCAAAGGTATCACACCTAGCAACGACGAAAAGGATACTAAGGTATCTTAAAGGAACTCTCGACTATGGCATTTTGTTTCCTGCAGTTGATGAAGGAAAAGAATGCAAATTAATGGGATACACCAACTCAAGTTGGTGTAGTGATGCTGAGGATAGAAAATCCACAATTAGTTATGTGTTTATGCTAAGTGGTACACCAGTTTCTTAGAGTTCCAAAAAGAAACCAGTAGTGGCACTATTATAATGTGAAGTAGAATACATAGTTTCTTCTCTTTGTGTATGTCAAGCAACGTGGATGATGAATTTGGTCAAAGAGATTACACAAAAGGATCATGGATCAATTACCATGAAGATCGCCATCATGTGTGAAGAATCCGATAGCATATGGACGAAGCAAGCACATCGACACGGGGTTTCATTATCTTCGACAGCAAGTGGCAGATGCAAAGCTGAACTTGGAACACTATAGAACTGAGAATCAAATTGCAGATATCATGACGAAAGGAATGCAGGTCGAAATGTTCAAGAAATTAAGATTTATGATGAATGTATATAGCTTAGACACAATGAATTAGGTGGCGTGTTGAATTGCAATTTCTTGTGTCGAAGCAAGTTGCTTGACAATGGCAAGAAAGTTGTTGAAATAGTCTTGTGTGTGTGTGTGTGTTTCGAATTTATTTTGTTATCAAAGTGTCAGAGGAGTAGCCTCGACATTGGTTTTGCATTTGGGCATAATCTTGTAGTGTTAGCAAAATTAGATATTTTGGGCTTTTTGCTTAGTGGGTAACTATCAGGATTCTATAAATAGGGAGTAAACCCCTATTATTGTAGTGTGATTCACTAGATTAAAATTACAGTTTGAAAGCAGAGAGTTTCTCTGCATAAATTTTTCTTTTTTCCTATTTTGTTTTGAATCTTTAATTTTCTTTCTTCCCAATTCAATTTTTGTTCTCCATTATTGTTGTGCTGCAGAATAATCTTGCAATCAAGGTATGATTGATTCACTCGAGTGAAGAGTGAAGAACAATAAAAGAATTCAATCGATTGATTGAACCATGTTTATCAAAATTGATTCGAAATTACTCAAAATCTTAGATTTAATTCCAACAATTATCAAATCATTATCATTTTTTTTAATTATGAATATATATATATATATATATATATATATATATATATATACATATATATATATATATATATATATATATATATATATATATATATATATATATATCCGTCAAAAATTAAACCCTAAAACACTTATATTATTCAACTAACACATTTCAATTGAGTTATCACACTCACCCTATTAAGTACCATATATTCTTTCTCAAAGCTTTGAAGTTCTACAAACAAAGCATGTTTAAACTAGCACCAACTATTAATTACTTATTTTTGCCTCTTTTTATAAACATATTTGTTTGTACATATATTAACAAAAATGAATAGTGAATTTGTTATGTTTATTTTAGATTTAAAACATTATTTAAATAATAAAATATTATTTTAACCTTTTGGCTTCTATTATAAATTAGTAATATTTACACAGAAATATTTCTAATAATAATAATAATAATAATAATAATAATAATAATAATAATAATAATAATAATAATAAATGGACCTAGTAATTTGGAAAAAGAAATTCTTCAGACAATTTATAATAACATGGGGTGAGAGGAGTATATGATTTAATTAAAAACTAGAGTCTAAGTGGTTGATGAAAGTTCAATTATAAAGAAAAAGTGGTTAATGAAAGTAGGCAGTTTAGGAGAGCTTGTACTCCACCAATTTGTTTTAGTCCACTTGCGAGTATTTTATGAGTTTATTATATGTGGCTACTATCATACTACTCGGTGTCTAAAGTTCAAAGTCATACTTGTTTATCACTTACGATCAAATAAAATATATTTTGCAGACATAGATGAAGCTTTGTGTTTTATTGGTCTAATGGAGATATTTTTTCCTTTTTTGTAAAATAATAACTTTAACAATTCACAACATTATCTAATGGAATTTATATGATGGATAACAATGAGTTGGTGATCCCCATAAACACTGGGATGTCAATCTTTAACAAGTTTTGTTGACAACAAACTCCTGAGTTTGGTAAGCAATCAATTCCTTAGCATTTTAAAAGCACGATGGAGGAGAATATGTAAAAAAAAAAAAATTGACCAAATTGAAGTAAGAACAATAATGAAAATGAATAAAGGTAAACAGTTAATATAAGAAAGTTCATTACTTCTACGAAAGCTGCAGATGGAGTGGTGGCTTAAGCAACCATTGTCATTGGGTCCATTCATGATAACAATATTTTCTTTTTATTAAGTTGGTTTATTTTGGAACGTCCATCAACATATACTTACACGCGCTAATGAATGAAGAAACTTGTCATCCAAGTATTCTACTGCCTTCAACACCACAAATTTTGACCCAAAAGTCACACTCACTGCTGCTATCAATAATTTATAGATGAATAATTTATACTATAAAACCATCTACATGTAACTTGTAGTTTTTTCTTTATAACCAAATGGAGAATATTACTTAGGGAGCACTAAGGGTGGTCCAACCCGAACATTCGAGATAAAACAATCAACACGACAAATTACAACACCTACATAAAATCAAGCGGACATTTATGTCATTCATACAAATTACAAACAAATGACCTATTAGGCCTAAGCACCAACCATGACCAAGAAAGAATCATAATTCTGTTCCCCAACTCCGACGGGTTTCCGATGGCATTTTCAAAAATAATTTGATTATGCAAAATTCAAATACTCCAAGCTGTCGCAAACCAAATTGAAAAGATACAGTCGTCAGGACATTTCCTACTTAATAAATCTTTCCATTCTCTCATATAATCTCCAACATTAACCGCCACTAAAGAAGAAAGGTCCAACCAAGCACCAATGTTACGCCAAACTTCACGAGAAAAAGAGCAATTGATCAACAAATGATCCAAATCCTCATCATAACGAAAACAATAAACACGAATTTTGTCATGATTACTAGATAAAACGTTTCTAGTCGATAGATTAACGCGAGTTGGTAATCTATCTAGAATCACCCTCCAACCAAAAATCTTGAATTTAAAGGAATGGTAGTTTTCCACATGTTACGCAGCAAAACAGAAAGTGAGGTATCAAACTGAATATCATTACCCAACTTATAACTATTTTTTAACACGTTGAAATTCAAAATTTTAAAACTTATTTTAGAATGTGTTTGGATTAAGTAATTGAGAATTTTTAAAAAATTTAAAATTTTAAACAATTTAAATGATTCAATTGTAATCTATTCATTTTTAAATTCTTTTGTTTGGATGAAGTATTAAAATGATTCATTGTTAAATTTTTGAGGTTGTTTTGATAAATTTTAAAAAAAATTAGCCAAATCTAAAATATGAAAAATAGGAACTAATTTGCAATTTTTGAAAATTTGAAGGGTTTAATTTGTAAATTTTGAAAATTATTAAGGAATTATTTGCAATTTTTAGAAAATTTTAGGGGTGAATTTGAAATTTTCATAAAATATGAGGACCATCTTACAAATTTTAAAAAAATTATAATAAACAATTTAACAATTGCATGATATAGAGTGAATGAGTAATTTCAAATTCCTTACTTTTTGGTGACATTTGAAATTTCTTAAATTTAACTTGAATAAAACACTTCATAAATTTATATCCTTTTTATGGAGGAAGTGGATGGAATTATTAGTTTTTCAAAGAAAGATGTCGGTGCTTGTTAATGGGAGCACTACTAAGGAGTTTGTAGTTGAAAGAGGTTTGAGACAAGGCGATCCTCTATCGCCTTTTCTTTATATTTTGGTGGCGGAAGGGTTGACGGGGTTGGTTAGAAAATCTTGTGAGAATGGAGAATTTATTAGCTTCGCAATTGAAAGGAAATGCACGGTTGATATCCTTCAATTTGCGGACGACACTTTATTAGTGGGAGAAGGGAATTGGAGACATGTGTGGGCGATTAAGTCGGTTTTGAGAGCTTTCGAGCTTATTTCGGGGCTTGGCATCAACTATCACAAAAGTAAGTTGATTGAAATTAATACCAACAACAACTTTTTAGAAGCGGCATCTTATGCTCTCTCTCGTAAAATAGAGGATAGTAAATTCTTTTTTCTTGGAATTCCTATTGGTTTCAATCCTAGGAAGTTCTCTACTTGGAACCCTCTTTTGCCTAAAATGAAGTTGTGGTTATCGGGTTGGAAGAATCGTTTCCTTAACCTTGGTGGTAGGATCACTCTCTTGAAGTTCATTCTTTGTTCTTTATCCATTTTCACAATGTCTTTCTATAAGATACCATTGAAAGTTGTTAAAGAATTCATAAGGATTCAAAGCAATTTTTTGTGGGGAGGTGTGGAAGATAAAAGAAAGATTCATTGGGTTAGTTGGAAGGATGTTTGCTTACCTTTTGAGAAAGGAGGGTTAGGAATAAAAAATTTGGTGGACTTCAACCTAGCCCTTCTTAACAAATAAAGATGTAGAATCCTTCAAAGACACAACGCTCTTTGGTATAATCTTCTGAGAGCTCGGTATGGAGATATTTCTTTGAAGGTTCTTTGCGGTGAAGAAGTTAAAAAAGTATCTAATTCTCATTTCGTTTGGTGGAAGGATATTACTTTAATTGGGAAAAATTCCTTCAACGATCCTATTGTTACTAATAGTAGGTTCAAAGTTGGAAATGGGTATACTATTCCGTTTTGGGAAGCTAAGTGGTTGGGAGACAAGAGCTTGAAGGAGGATTTTCTGAATCTTTTTGGGGCATCGAGTTTGAAGAGAGTTTCGATTGGGGCAATGGGGGTGGAGTGACGGTAGTTGGTGTTGGGAGGATTTTGGTCTTACCGAAGCGGCGAGGCGAGACCCGAGTGTGTCGACTAGGTTGACATCTATGTCGGAGCGCCTTAGTACTCACGGTATTAAGGAAGATTGGAATGATGGTATTGTCTTTGAACATGATGGAGGTTATTCGCTGGCTTCTTGTTATGCTTTTTATGCTTCTTTCAGTATTCCTTATGGTCCTTTTAATAAGAATGAAGCAGCTTTGAGCTTAATTTGGAAGATGGAGGTGTCATTTAAGATAAAAGCTTTTAGTTGAAGACTTTTTGTGAATAGACTTTCGACTAAGGATCTTTTGGCTTGTAGAGGTATTAACTTTAGTATTGATGCTATAAAGCGTGTTTTTTGTGGGATACATCCGGAATCTATGAAGCATTCATTTTTTACTTGTTATGTGGTGAAGAAGATTTGGAGAGAAATTGCCATTTGGATAGGTAAATCGGAGGAGTTGGAGGAAGAGTGTTTATCGATTTTTATGGATTGGTACTCGTTTTGCCGTGTAAAAAAGGTAAAAGAGGGCAAATTAGGGATAATTTGGTTAGCCACTACTTGGAGCTTATGGTTATTAAGAAATGGTGCTTGCTTCCGGTTGGAGGAGTGGAATATTAACAATACGGTGTGGGGTATAAAAGCTTTAGTTTGGAAATGATCTTTTTGTGGAGAAATTACCCATTCCAATTGTAGTTTCTATGAATTTAGTAAAGACCCTTTGTTATTTATTTCGTAAATTTAATTGGTTTGTAATCTCTCTTTTGTATCGGGTTTATCCCGTTTTTGGTGTAATCAGGTTGGAGAACCCTTAGTTCTCCCTATTAATATATCTTGCTTACACAAAAAAAATTCTCTATATTTTTTATCCAAACAATATATTTTGGTCAAATCATTTTAAATTCTCTCAAAAAAATTACTTTCTTTCATTAAAATGCTTCATCCAAACACACTCTTAAGATTTTTTTTTTAAATAACTTGTGTGTGGTTGTCAGAGGAGCTCGATGTGGATTTCGAGAGTTAAGAAACGGTTTGCAAAAATTGAGTTATTATTTTGATGTGTATTAGAAAATCGATATGTTGATAAAGGTCAGACTAATTTTTAGTGCAATAGTTTTTAGTGCGACAAGTAGAGATGAAGATAGGTCAGACCAATTTACAGAAGTCTATAGACTAACCTATTTAAGATTAGGTAAGATTTGATCTATTTAATAGAAAGGACGTACTTATATTTTTTTTAAGTTTATTTAATTAAATAGACTATATTTAAGCTATTAAAAAAAAGTCTAAAAAATCTTATAGATTAGTGTGTGTGTATATATATATATATATATATATATATATATTAAAAAATAGATTAAATAATATATAAAATATCTTGTTGTTTATGTAAAAAAATAGATAAAATGGACTATTTAAATGTCTTAATTTAAAACAGACTCTTAAATAGACTTTGAAAATCCATGTCATACTTTTAAAAATGTCATGTCAGACAAAAAAAAACTTATAATAAATTATATGTCAGACTCAAATCTTAAAAATTTATCGTACGTCATATTTACGTCATCTAAAGCCTAATCTATTTTCGTACTAACGAAGAGAAATGGAGTATACTGGCAATATTAGCACTTCATCGTTATATAAGTGAAATTAGTAAAATATAACTTACAATAGTGAATGAATCTTACCTTTGTATGGTGCATTATGATGTTTATATACAAACGAGCAACAATTAAAATTGCCTTCAAAGAATCTGTGTTAAATGTAGGAAACTGTTGAATTGATTCCAACAATTACGATGAATTTAAGACCAAATTTCGATTTAAGCCGATAAAATTCTAAATGAAATTTCCGAATTAAAACAATCTTATTGAATTGTTTGACCAACAAAGTATGCGTTTTACAATTATTGAGGGGGAATACAATAATGACTTTTTTATGCAAACAATATTGTATTTTACTAAGTTGATTTATTTTGAAAAGTGTGCATCACTATAAAGTATATAAACAAACACACGCTTATAAATCAATACAAGAAGCTTGCTATCCAAGTACTCCTGTGCCTTCAACACCACAAATTTTGATCCAAAAGGCACACTCACTAACGCTACCAACAATCCATAGGTGAATAATTTATAATATAAAACCATTTACATATAACTTGTGGTTATAATTTTGCTTTTTGACTCGTTGAAATTATTTAAAAACTTATCTCGAGGTACTCTTATTTCCAAAATAATTTTCGTACGTGGTCCTCTACTATCCATGAAACTTCTTATCTTGCTGTCAAAAGGTTGATTCAAATAATTTTTTTTAATTAAATTATAAATATTAAAAATATGTAGTTAGATTAGATCCAACAAATATTATGGACCTCATTGGAGCATAATTTGATTTTTAAAGTATTGATATATCATAAATCATTTATCAAAGTGGTACATGATAGAATCAAATAATCAAAACATGTTGTATAAGGACAAATTTTCTAGTTTTGAATGAGCATGTGAGAATTTGTTATTGTTGTTTCCATTTGGCTGCATCTTTCTTTACTTTGTAGAGACAACAACAGCTAAGGACAGAAAACGAAGGAGGCTAAATGGTCCTATACTTCTCCACACTTCACAATCTGGACCATCTTTTGTTGCTCTTGCTCATTCATATCAGACTCAGATTACTTACATGGTCTAAAGAATATTTTAAATTTGCATTTTGACAATCGGTCATATCGATAAACCTGGGATCAAGATCATACAATATACTCTTTCCACCAGTTTCTATATCCAAAGTCTTTTTAGACTTATGACACTGCACTCTAATATGACCAGTATCATCATAATTGAAGTAAACAACACTAGCACTCTTGCATTCAGTAGTCCTATGTCCTGCCTTCCCACATTAGAAGCACATCAAAGCACGATGACCAAGTACTCCACATTTGAAACACTTGAGAGGACCAGGAGTACCTCCCCCGCTTTGACTCTTCCCACCATATTCCTCTGTTGAAACTTCAGTTAACCTTTACCATCAGAAACGACATACGACTTTCCGCGATTCTAATTACCACTTCTCTTATCACTCACACTCTTGTAATTATGGGATCTAGCAAGGATATTCGTGTGAAAGTTCAATAATGTATTTACCCCGTAGAGTGACAATGATCTTCATGTGGAAGTCCAAAAATGTATTTCCATCATAGGGTAGAAAAGATCTTCCTATGGAAGTCCAATAATGCATTTACCCCATAAGATGGCAAGGATCTTCTTGTAGAAGTCCGTTAATGTATTTACCTCGTAAGGTGGCAAATATCTGTTTGTGGAAGTCCAACGCTTAAGTTGACAACAAACCCCTAAGAACTTGTTGCATATGACAAAATATTTTACAAGAGATAAATAAGAAATTCACCTTTCTAACAATTAATTATAATAATATCTTAGGTTACTGAGTTCCAAGTTCTTGGAATGCGTCGTCCATCCAATTCTTCAAGCTTGTAGGCTCTGTAAGGCAACTTTCGATGTATTTGATACGGTCATTTCCAATTATGATGTAGCTTTCCCTATTGGACAGGCACGACAATTTGTCGCAACATTAAGTCATCCTCTTACATTTCTCTTTGAACCAATTTAGATTTATATCTTTTAGATGCCCTTTGTTTGGTGGAAAACTCACAAATGTGGGTGACATCACTTGTTTCATTAATAAGGTCAGCGACACATCTTAACCATGCCTCGTTCTCCTCTTCATTTAACCGAGAATGTCGCCATGAAGGCATATCAATTTCGACAAGCATCATGGTGTCCTCCCCTTAAACTAGCGTGAAGGAAGTCTCTTTGGTTGTGGAATGAGGGATGGTTTTATATGATCATAGTAATTCGTATAACTGTTTCGCCCACAAACCGTTGACGTCATCCAACTTCTTCTTGATCCCCTTTAGTATTACTTTATTTGCTGATTCCGCCTACCCATTTGCAAGTGGATGAAAAATATATATGAAATTTATTTGCATCCCTAGATCACTGTAGAATTCAACCACGATGGTACTATAAAAATGGGTTCCATTGTCTGAAATGATGACCCTTGGCAAACCCAACTAGTACATAATCCTTTGCCAATAAAAATGGTGAACCATTTCTGTCATGATCGTGGATACGACTTCCTATTATATCCATTTTGTAAAGTAGTCCACTCCCGCAATCAAGAATTTTAGTTGGTTGGGAGCCATGGGAAAAGGTCCTAGAATGTCCATGCAAAATTGATAAAATGGACATGGCATTGTGACGGAATGGAGAAGTTCAGTTGGTGTGTGATATAGATTGGTGTGCCTCTGATATGTGTCATATTTATTGACCAACTCTATAATGACCCTCATTAGTGAAGGGAAATATTATCCTGCTCTTAGTAGCATATGAGCCAAGGCTCGTCCGCCAATATGGCGCCTACAAGCCCCTTGACGAACTTCGACAAAGACTAGGGAAATTTTGTGTTCCCCCACGCACATTAACATGGTAGAAGATTTTCCCGATTTGCAGAGTCTCCCTAATATGAAAACATATTTTTCTGTGCATTTGCGGATTCTCTTCGTCTCCAACTAATCCTGTTGTAATGTATCTAATTGTAGATATTGGATTATATATGCCATCTAACAGTCGGCTCAGACATCATTGATAGTGTTTGTTTCCCCCGCCTCGAAGCTAAGGATGTCGAGTGTCTATTGAATTACATTGTGGTTGAACCGTTTCTTCTTTAAGCTGGAAAGCTTGGATAACAGTTCTTCCCTGGAATTCTGCTCCCCGAGAAAATGCATTGTCTCTAAAGTTTTGAAACACTTGGAAAAATCACGTACCTTCTTTAGATATTTAATGACATGGGGCTCCTTTGCATGATACTCGTTGGCGAACTACTTTGCTATCAGCTGAGAGTCTCTTTTGGCCCTTAGAGTATATGTGCCTACTTCTAAGGCAGGGAATATATTGTTGATGAGAGCTTTGTATTTAGCTTTATTGTTGCTAGCCTTGAACTCAAATTTCCATGATATCTTTATCAACAAGTTATCTAATCTTTTTAGTATTATTCTTGTGGTACTTCCTCTCCCTTTAGAAACGTCGTCCATTGAAAGGGGCCAAGTGAAAGAAGTCTCCTTACTCACCGACATAATGAATTCTTCTAGAAAATCTAGTAATACCTATGATTTGACGCTTCCTTTGTGTATGTATTGGATGTTATACTCAAATAACTCGACAACTAGCGACACTATTCTTCCTGCTAGATCTAGTTTCTTGAGGACCTAATGAATGAGGTAGTTTATTTTCACCAATGCCTTATGTCCTTGAAAAATAAGGCCTGAGCTTTTTCATAATCACCACTACTGCCAATGTGGGTCCTATATATTTTGATATTGACCCTCAACGCCCTTGAACACCTATCTTATAAAATAGACAGATTACTATACTCTATTTGTTTCCTAAACGAGTATTGAACTCAACGCCTGGTCTATAACAGATAAATAGAGGTACAAATGTGAACTTGCTATTAAGCGTGTAATGATGGGTGGTGATGTTAGAAATTCCTTTAGGTTTGAGAATGCCTCCTCGCATTCGCTCATCCACTTGAATTTCTCCTTTTTCTTTAATGTGGCAACGAAGTGGAAAGCCATGCCACCCGCACAAGAAAGAAAACAAGATATGGCGGTTAAACGCCTATCAGTTATTGAACTTCCTTAAATTTGGAAGGACTCTTCATGTCAATGATGGCTTGGCATTTGTATGGGTTGGCCTCCATGCCTTTCTTGGTCAACATGAAACCCAAGAATTTGCTTTCATGTATACTGTCATACCCTAATTTTTTACCCCTAATATCCCACCATATTTTCATCATTTGTATAGCATCAAGCATTTCATATGCGTGTCTTTTATGCATTATTAATCTCATTGAAAATACAAAAAAAAAATGCCTTGCTTACTTTGTCCACAAGTTAGGGTTTTGCATCAAGAAGTTCAAGCAGATGACCAATCAAGGATTTTTGTGATCCTCAATATCTTAAGTTCTCCAATTCTTGCAACATGATCAAGAGATTCCCTTCATCAACAATCAAGTGCAATATTCCATCAATTCAAGTTCATCAAGCTAAAATTCATATGGTACTCCAAATTAGGGTTTTTGACCAAAGACAACTTGGAGTTGACTTTTTCATCTGAGCATGATCTCATACTTTGGAACATGATTCAAGACCTTTAAATATACCTTTGGAGACCATTCATAAGGTTCAATTAGCTCAACAAGTTTGATTCATTGATAGTTGAAAATTCCTAATTTAACTGATGAAAAGTCAACATATGCTCAAAGTCAAAGTTTGACTTTTGACATTTTTGGTCAATCTTGGACTTCTCAAATCAATAATCAAGAAAATATAGAAGATGATTGAATTAGATCAAGCTTAATGAATAAAATCAAGAAAAAGATCCAAAGTTGTCAAATTAGGGTTTTTGCAAATTTCTCTAAGTACAAATTTCAATGATCAAATGACCTACTTTTCAAGGCCATAGTTTTTTATTCAAGCATCCAATGGAAACACTTGAGGGTTCTTCTTAAATATGGTATTTGATTGATACTAAAAATTGATGAAAATTGGGATCCAAAAGATTTCTTGAAGGGGAAGAAATTAATGATGAAAGTTAGGGTTCCAAGTTGTGTGAATTTCCAAACACTTAGAAATTTTTGTAAGTTTTTAACCTTGTCAAGTGCATGACTTTGTGGATTCTTTGTGAACAATTCAAGCCACCACTTTTGATGCTTAAGGGCTGCAATTAAAGATCATATTTCATACTTCATCTTAGTGGAAAATTTGGCCCAAAAAACTTTTACCAATTGAGAGATATTGATGATCAAAGTTGAGGTTTTATCATGATGACCAATTACAAATGAACCAGAGTTTTTCTAAGTTATGAGTCAGCTTGATTTACACAAATTGGAGGCACCTTTTGGTCACTTTCCAAGCATTTCCAAGACATGTGATCAACTTAAAACTTATTCCTTGCTAGGAGATCTTAAGATTCGTACCAAATCCATGGGAGATTGATCTTCATAGAATGGGTAAAAACTTGATCCAATGTGCCACCTTGAAGTACTTTGTGCATAATGCAAAAGTTGCTTTTGATCAAAGAGCCTTCCACAAGTTAAGAGATTGTTCTAAGCATCAGAGACAACTTATGAAATCTGAGAAGCATGCCAAGAGAAAGTCAACTAGAAGCTATAATAAAGCAAAAAGCAAGTTGTACCTTTCACCACCTTTTTGGACAAGATCAAAGATCCATTGAGAAATGCTAACAACCATTGATCCTAATCTGAATCAATTCACTAAAAAAGGAGACCTTAATTGATAATCTAAGGACAACAAGAAGCACTAAAGCATCATAAACTCATTGCATCAAAATCTCAAAACACCATTGTTATCCAAAAGCAAAAACTTTCAAACTCATCATTCTTCCATCTTCCTTCCACTTTCCCACTGCAAACACCTTTCGTAAACATCACAAAAACAACTGTATGCATTATAATCAAGCCATAGCACCTCAAACTCCATAACCACATCACACTTTTCTCATTTTCAAGTGGATACGGGTAGAGAGATTCAAAGGGTTTCAACACAAACTAAGCACGTCAATACACTCTTGGGGGTTCAGTGAAGCTGTAGGGATCATCATCTTACATCTGGAAGTGCTCTAAAGATGATCATGATTTCACTCAATTGAGGTAAGTTTTCATTTCTAGAACTCTATGTTATGAGCATCATTTTAATCATTTCTTGATACCAGTATACTTGCCATGATGTGAGGAATAAAAGCTCTAAACTATTTGCCATTGATTCATGTTGTGCATCGTTTAATTTTGATTTTAAATTTTAGGTCATTTCTGGTTCTTGATGAAATTCTTGAGTTGTAGTTAAAATAAATGAAAAATAATTGCATATTTGGATTCCTTATGAAATTCTGAGTAAAATTATGTATCCACTTGTTTGATTTGATGAGAAATTGAGAAAGTTGCAATTTTTTGAAAAAATAAAGCTACAATAACCGTAAGGAAGAATATGAAGATGATGGCGCCATTTTTTTTTCAATTTTGAATGTTGTTTTAATATATATTTTCATGGTTGCACATTATGACCGGTAAGCCAGCCTTGGCATAGTGGGAAGGGAGTGCTTTTCATGTATGTATCCAAGAGGTCCCGGGTTTAACACCCTTTAGAATCTGTTTTACTACTTTTTCTTTCCTTTTCACCCTTTTCTTCTCTTTCTCTCTTTTCCTTCTATTTTCTTTATTTCTTTTTTATTTTCTTTCCTTTTTTTTCTTGCATCAATTTTAAAATACCAAAAATATTTCCCTTTTTTATTATTTATTTAATATCTTAATATTTTCTAAAAATAATTTCTAATCATTTATTTATACGTCTTATTTTATTTCTCACCTTAAAAATAAAAAATATTTAATTATATTATCTAATTATTCATTTTGTTTAAATCTTAACAAAATCAAAAGAAACATTTTTATTATCGTTCTTGTGAATTAATTATTTATTTTTTATATTTAAAAATCTAAAAAATGTTTATGCTCTTTTATTTATTTATTTATTAGGGTGTTCCATTTATTTATTTTGGATATACTTTGATCTTTCTTTAAACACTTTGATTAATTAATTTATGTACTTTGCTTGATCTTATCGTTGATTGTGATGTCCATGATTGTGTTCATCTTGGTTTCAAATGTCTAATGTTTAAGACTTTTTTGTTGATTGTATTGTTAGCCTAATAAGTACATGATTGTTTTGAATGCTTAATGATGGATCCATGTCTCATGTTCCTTTTGATGTTTATATGTTGAGATTATCTTGTTTTTGCCATGAGCATGTCTTGATTGATAATGATGTGTATTGTTTGGGTCTTACCTTTATAACCATGATGCTTTGCCATGTGTTGTTGATTTCATTTGTTGTTGATGCTTGATAATTACATGATGTTTTACCATGTTTCTTACTGATTCACATGATGTTTTGCCATGTGTGTTTTGTTTCATTTAATGCTTGGTTCACATGATGTTTTGCCATGTGTGTTTTGTTTCATTTCATGCTTGATTCACATGATGTTTTGCCATGTGTTGTTGATTTCATTTGTTGTTGACACTTGCGATCTCAATCCAAGGGAAAAGGAATGTGTATGTTGACTCTTTGTCATATGTTTGCATGGTATGTATCCCCATTATCCTTTCTATTTCACTTTGCAATCCCATTAACAACTAACCACCCTTTTTCTCTCGCCCCAGTGCGATCGAGACCTTTTCTCACCATATTCCTCTGAACTATGATTGCTCTGACTTCCTATTAAGGATATGTAGGCACAAGATTGTGAGATCCTGGTGAGCTAACTTTTTCTTTTTTTTCCTTTTTCAATAAGACAAATAAAATATTTCCCATACTTTCCCAATCAATAGCAAACAATTTTAGCCAAAAACATAGATATTTCAAGAGGTTCCTATAGGATACTATAGATACTTAGGGTGCTAGTACCTTCCCTTAGTATAACCAACCCCTGTACCTTTGATCTCTTATTTTCTTAGCCTTTAGTCTTACCTTTAGCTTTGCTACATACTTTGGGTTTATTTGATCTTTTCCCCTTCCCTTGGATAAATTAAAGTTCGGTGGTGGCATTTTGTTTTGCGAGTCAAGTTAACTATTAGCTTGGTCTACGATTCTCACCACGACATATACCAAATGAGCACTTGGCTAGATTCAAATACATTTTGTAATTCCTGATCGACCCTTGGATATCTTCCAAGTCAGCTGCACGACTTTTCCCTTTTAAGTATTCACTATCATATCATCAATATAAACCTTCAGGCTGCACCCTATATGTTTTGAGAACGCCACATCCATGAGTCCCTGATAGGTGGTGCTTGTGTTTTTAAGCCTAAAGGGCATGGAATTGTAATAATAGTTTCCATAAATGGACATGAATGTTGTCTTGGATGCATCGACATAGTCCACCTTAATCTAGTTGTACCCAGAGTAGGCATACATGAACTCATCGCTTTGAAGCCCGAAGATCCATCAATTATGAGATCTATGTTGGGAATAGGGTATGGATGTTTGGGGTATGCAACATTATGGTCAATGAAATCAATGTACATACACCATTTGTTTGATGTTTTTCTCACCAATACCACATTAGCGAGTCAAGATGGATACTTGACCTATGTTACGAAACCATCGCTTGTTAGCTTTTGAACTTCCTCGTCAATTGTCGTTATTTTTTCCTTGACTACCTTGTGCTTCCTCTGTGATACTGGCTTAACTGCAGGAACTATGGCGAGGTTATGTCACACCACTCTGGTATCTATGTCGAGCAAATCTAAGAGTGCCCTTGTGAATAAGTCAATGTTCTTCTTGAGCAAGACAAACAACTCCTCTTCTTCATATTCGGACAAGGAGGTGCCAATCTTGGTGACTTGGTGGTCTGAGGAACTAATTTGGACCTCTTTCAAGTCCTCTCTTAGGGAAAACCTTTCATTCTCTACCCCTAACTCGAATATCAGCTTATTGCATTAGCGGCGCATACCTTTGGATGAGGGGAGGTGCTCAGTGCGTCGGGTTCCCTCGTCATTTCCAGGATGCTCTAGTAACATTCCTGGATGATCTCGTAGTCCCTCTAACTTCACCGTCTCGCGTCCCATGTAATGGTTACTTGAGGCTTAAATGAAGGGTGGACATGAACGAACCTAACAAGTTAAGGGTGGGCCTTCCCAAGATAACATTGTAAAGGGACATGGCGTCTACCACAAAATACTTCACTTTGGGGGTCTTGGAACTTGTCCATGAGACAAACTTCATTTTCAGCGTGACATGACCATTAACATGTACTTATTTGCCTGAAACACCAATAAGGGAACCTTGGAAGGCTTCAATTTTGTTTAGGTCAAAATTGGAGACCTTAAAGGCGCTCTAGAGCAAGACATCAGATGATTTTCCAAGTTCGATCAACACTCACATTACATCCCAATTATTATACTGAACTATGATGACCATGGAATCATTGTTTTGAGGGAGAACATTAAGTGCATCCTTCCTTGAAAAGGTGATTCTGGACTCTTGATCCCTCCCTGAGGTTCTAGTAGCCATAGAGGGAGCGATGCTTGCTATTAACACCTATGAGACATACCTTCTATGAGACTAGCTATATTCTCCTCCCCCAATCGAAACCTCTAGAGATGGTGTTGAAGGTATTCTTAGAACTTTTCTCAAACATCCTTGTGAGAAGATGGTGAAAGCAATAGTGAGCAATGATGAGTGTAGTACAAGTTAGTTTTACCAGAGCCTTAATGTGGGCGCCAATTGTACTTGCTAAAAATTACAAATGCGCGACAACTTCTTGTGATTGTCTTATGACAGTCTGTTATTACATGAAATCAATAGAAAAATTAAGGAAAAACGAGTAAAAGATTAGCTAAAATGATGAAGAATACCCAAAGAATGAGTGAAAAAGGGCCAAGTATGAAAGAATGAGACTTAGTGGAGATTTTGGTGAAAAAGGGTGAAAAAACACGCAACTACTAGAATAATCACCTGCAGCATTGCGCCCCATCGCGCACGCGATAGAGCTGCAAAGAGACCACCGCGCGTACGATGCTTGTGTAGAGTGCGCGACGACAGCTTTTTCTGGACTTTTTCTGATGCGTTCTGGCAGCTTTAAAGGGGAATTTTATGCACTTTTGCAAGGGTTACGAAATTGGGCACTGGGAGAACAATTTTACAGCATCAGATGGTCATTTTGAGAGCATTGGAAGCCTTTGGAGATCAATCATTCAAGGGAATTCACATGTTATTCATCTTTTATCAATTGGTATTGTAATTTTATCATAAATAGCTAAATTATCTTGGTTAGGTTGTGTGTGATGAACTTTATTCAACCTTGTTGGCATCATATGGCGGTTTGACTTTGTATGAACCTTATCACTTATAATTTTATTCAGTTGTTTCTTTTGCTTAATGCGTATTATTTGAGATACTCTGTTAATATGTTGTTAGATGCATAGGGATTCCTAACTTGTAGCCTATGTATTGGACCTAGGGCAATTGTTCTACTTAAGCCATTTGAATAGAGATAGGATACCTCGAGTAGTGGCATAGAGAACTAACGGTGTATTCATTGCCTAACACTGCTTACGCTGGAGGACTAGGGATAGAAAACTTCTAGTAGTTGTTAGTGAGTTATTTCGTGGGGGATTGGCTATAACGGTTTTGTTAGTTCGCCGTAAAATTATAAGGATAAGACAATTCATACAAGGCATCGTACATCAACAAGAGGGGATAAATGGATTCTAAAACACAACCTAATAACCGCCTTCGTGACCTTGTTTTCTCTTTTTGCACTGAAACTTGCAAAAAAAAACCTTTTTACTGCTTTTAGTTAATTTTACACAAATTATTGTTCTGTTCGAACACAGTTCTTGTGGGTTCAACCTTTTTATTACTGCGACATTATCGGTACACTTGCCGAGAAATCGTCATTGTCAGAGGCTTTAAGTTTTATTATGGGATAGATAGATAACTCCCATACGGGTGAAAAGCTCTATATGTGTGGTTTCTGTATTATACTGTGATGTTGAGGCATTTATAGCCACACTAGACCTAGATCAAAGCCCATCTTCGAAATAGCAACCACCTAGGGACTAGAGAGTTTATTCTCTGGTAATTATGGAGTGTGGTTAATTCTCACGACTCCTTCTGTGTTATTGTGGACCAAACATATATCATCCCCACGATCACACGATGTGGACGAAATATGAAGGATTTAGGCAATGTATTTGAAAAAGGGGTCTCATATCCAACAAATGGGCGCTCGAACAATAAAATGAATAACCTTAAAGGAACGATGGGTGAAACACATTCCTCCACCACGCCTCCGCAAACCCTTCTGATTACACCACTATAAGTTAGAATCACCTCTAGTTGAAAACATACTCCAAATTAATTTCTTTTTCCTTCCAATCTTATTAAATTATTCTTTAGTAATTAAGAAACAAATTTCTAAATTGCATTTACTTAGATTATTAACATGTGCTTAAAAGACAGCCATTATGAAGACAAAATGACAACTTTTGATTTGGGCATTCAATCCAACTCTTAGTGAAATGATAAGACTACACTCATAATAGATTAAATCTTCTTATTTTCACTTTCATTAACCATTGGGGATTTTGTCTTTATCCCTTTCTTTATTTGTATTGGTTTCTCTCTGTTTTTTTAATTATTATATTCCACTAGGATCTTACTCTTTATTTAAGAAACTAATAATCATTAACATTTAGACTTGTTCAAAGCTTTAAAGTTCTCCAAACAAAATATAATAGTGCAGAGTACGAGGGTATTGCTTTTTTAAACCAGCACCAACTCATAATACTTCTTCCAACTTTTTTTTATAAATATCATTTTCTTGCATATATTAATAAAAGTGAATAGTGAATTTAATATATTTATTTTAAACATAAAAAAATTTAAAATATCATTTATACATTAATATATCTGGTTTTAACTTTTCATCTTTAAAATAAATAAGCATTATTAATATAAGTATATTTAAAAAAATTATAATAAATGATCTAACAATTTAAGAACATTTTTTCCTCAAAGAGAATCATAATTAGAGATGAAGTGAATAAATGATTTAGTTTTTAAAAAATAGAGTTAAAGTGGTTGATGAAAGTAGGCAGTTTTGGAGAGCTTGTACTCCACCAATTTATTTTAGCCCACTTGAGAGTATGTTACGTATTTATTATATGTGGCTACTATCATTTTTGGTGTCTAAAATCAAAAGTGATTACTTGTTTATGACTTATGAGCAAATAAATTTACTATTTATGAATAAAAAGTTTAATTGAAGTCAAAACAAAACTCTATAGAATATCTAATTTATTGAAATTGAAGAGGACAATAATAAGATTTTTTTGACTAGTTTTCTACCGAACAAAACATGTGCCTAATTTTATTTATATTCATTTTATGTCGTTGCTCTCAATTTTCTCCATGCTACCAAACAAAGTATTAATAGTGATGTACAATGTACATATTAGGCTCATGTTGGAATTAGTCCTTGTGAAACCCCACACACCTCTCTCGTTCCTCGTAAATTCAAATCAATGTTTTAAAAATCGGACAGGTAATCAAATTAGTGAAGGTACTGAGTCGTTGATTCATTAGTTGAACCACTGGGTCACTGGTCGAACCGCACGATTAAACCGAATTAAATCGGATAACTCGGCTGAATAAACCGGTCTCTATAAAAAAACTATATATTTAATAAATCGGTCGAACTGGATGACTCAGTCTCTAAAAATATCATTCCACCTATAAAATTTCAAAATATCATAGTTTCACAAGTTCATTCTTTACATTTAAACTTTTGACATTGTCATCACACACGAAAAAATAGTACAAAATACAAATTCAAATAAATTTTAAACAATATCTGATTACGAACGAAGAAAAATGGTTCCAAATAAGTTTTGAATAAAGTTTACTTATATTTTAATTTTATTTTTAAAAAATAAATTATCAAAACGGCGTCGTTATTATTAAGAAAAAAAGATTTGTATTTAAACTGCTGGTTTTTCAAAACCGCCGGTTCACCGGTTTTTATCGGATTTGACCGGTTCTCACTGGTTTTGTAACACCCTGTTTCCCATCGCGAATAAATAATACATAAATAAAATCAGATTAACTAAAAATTTATTTATTTTTCGACAGAAACAAGGATGCCACATTTAAATAAATAAAACACAATCTCTGCTCATAAATTTGATACATAGCACAAAATAGAATACCCTCAAAGGGGAAACTTTTTCCATATAAAGTTAAAGTTCAATTATGGAATAAAGCGGAAAGATCCATAAAGATAATACTTTCAAATATTCCAACACGATACAACCACCCCCAATCACAAATCCTGAATAGTATATATTCCTTTTATGAATCCTCAATTGTCGTAAAGCATAAGCCACGACTTACCCTTTTGCACTAACACACTGACTAAACTCATCAAAGACACTTCACAATACCTCACCACCGGTTTATTAGGATCACACAGAATAAAAAATGAAACCGTAGACAACTTCTACTTCAGCTCACCAAAACTTACTCACAACGAACATCCAAAACAAACGACTCACCCTTTGCAAGTCAACTGAGATAACAGAATACGAACATAACAAGGTCTTCCATAGCCTTCTGTAACAACCAACTGAGCCCAAAAGTTTCTAATCTCCTTAACCAACTTCGGAGCCTCTCATTGTAGAACTACATCTACTTCCGATGGGTCCATTAACATAACCAAGAAAACTAACATTTTCAACCAAAATTCTCACTTGAATAACTTCGCATAAAACTTCGTCTCTTTTCAACACTTGTAATTCAATTCTCAAACACTCTACCTGTTCTTTCTCTGAGTTTATAACAAATCCGAATATCCTCAATCAAAGTCACTACGGACTTTTCCAATTAAATATGAGAGATACGATTCATCTACTCCACAAACAATACCGACGCATTACTAATACCAAATAACATCACTGCCCATTATTATGCTCAACCAAATTCCAAAAGATATAATTCTTAAAGCTTTTGCAAAACTTCTCACTGGGTAACTGGTTACTCACAAAATTCATTATCCTTATCAAACGTTCCAAACAAATGTAATTTCACTCAAACTCAACCAAACCATTCCAGTCATCTGTTCATGAAAGTGGACACTTGTTCTCAATCGTTACCTTATTCAACTGCCAGTAATCCATACCCAATTTCTTCTATTAACAATCCAAATTCGATAAATCCCAACGTGTAGCAACAACCAACCCAAAAGAACTCTCAAATATTACATCCACACTTAAGGCTTTCTCAACATTTCCATTAATGCTCTAAAATTCCAAAGACTCCAAACCTCACCAGAATTCTAAGTTTCGCTTTCCATAGTCTCAATACCAATACCATCATACACATCCTACTTGTTATTCCATTCAATCATCATTCCCTTTTTGCTACTAACAATACTTGAGCTTTTCAAGACAACACACTTGGTCTCACAAATCCCTTTCCCAGTAAATCTGCTCACTGCTTTTTCAGTCCGGGTACTTCTAATGCTAACATCCAATATTCCATCCGGAAATACATCTGAAAATCACGCACCACTGACAGCCCCACACTGTGGCCTTTCTATCAATTTCCAGAACACTATCATCATAACATAACAAACACCTTAGTCTCAACTCTAAAGAGTGTCCTACTCACTTGGCAGATATAACCTCGTTTATTCACCTTCGTCCAATTTAAGTTCACACTCTACTCTCTGAGAACAACCCTTAGTAATACCCAATCATTCTCCCTCAGAGACATTCCAACTTGACCAATATACAAAAATCTCTAATCCGTCTCATCTTCCGATATAAGAATCTTCATCGACTCGCCAAAACAATCCGTAATCATTTTCTTAATTCCTAACAAATCATTGCACACACTATCACAGCCGGAAAGACACGTCTATCCCATCCAACCTAATTCCCGTCTACTATCAACAAGAGATTAAGGGTGATCAGTTCCTCAATTTGTCAATAGACAGCCGATAATCATGATAGGGCTTAAACCGTCTTTACCATACAATAATAGCATTTCTTTCCTCTTGTGCACAAAACTACCTAAGGCACAAATCCTTAGTTGACATAAACCTTACCTCTGCATTCTCTCCAGAATCAGGAACAACACTGTCCAAACAACACTTACACTCTTGTAACCAACGGCACACTGAGCCAACACTCCACAACTGAAGCAACTTGGAGAAGTTCCAGCTTCTCCCCCACTTATCTCATTCTCACACCTGAAGACAAAGGATTAGGAAACCAGAAAGTACCAACGGTGCTCCACACACATATCACGTACTAAGGGACCAACAACATCGACAGTATTCAACCGTCACACCAACTGACTCAACAACTTGGTCGGACGGACCGACCTGCTCTAATACCACTAATGTAACACCCCACTTCCCATCGCGAATAAATAATACATAAATAAAATCAGAGTAACTAAAAATTTATTTATTTTTTTTGACGGAAACAAATATGCCACATTTAAATAAATAAAACACAATCCCTGCTCATAAATTTGATACATAGCACAAAATAGAATACCCTCAAAGGGGAAACTTTTTCCATATAAAGTTAAAGTTCAATTATGGAATAAAGCGGAAAGATCCATAACCGACTTGTTTTACAACATAAATGGTTTTATAACATCAAAATATTCATACAAGCTAATACAAAATAAATCTAACAAAGGTATAGATATATATCATAATCGTTCCCCGACTCCCGTGCTACGTATCAGAGCAGACACCAAGACCGACAAAAGAACGGAGGGCTAATCTTCACAAAAGCCTCCAAGACTACTAATCTGCAATTGCCTCATAGAGCAACAAATCACAGCAGAAGGGTGAGAAATAACAACTAAATCAAGATTGCATAATAATATGCAAAACATAAAAATTCACATACACAGTTATTCTCACCACTAGCATCACATATTAATACACATAACATATACCAATTATACTAACATGACCACATATTCACACATAAGGCACACCAAGTCATAACATACGGAAACACACCACCACATCACATATTTTCATACATAGCATATCGTCCATAAACAATGCATTTATCACGTATGCACATCAATTCACCAATCCAATCATAAATCTCAACACATAACAAATCAATGCACAATTTACTACACATAATCAATCCAATCATAATTTATGCAAATGCACAGAGACCGACACAACGACTTTATGCAATGCATATGCGGTACCATTCATCCATCATTTCTCAACACTAGTTCACTCAGGAACTCTACTGGAATCATCGCTTGTTACTTAGTGTAACTCCCCGTCGGGCAAACGATGTTCCCCGTCGTTCACACCTCTTTGTATAAGGCACACGACGTTTATGGATCGCTCACACCTCTTTGTATAAGGCACACGACCCGATCACTCACACCTCTTTGTATAAGGCACACGATCGTCCATAATCATCGCTCACACCTCTTTGTATAAGGCACACGATGTTATAGCGGATTTCCTCTGGAATTGATTCGTCGCTCACACCCACTAGGGCACACGACATCACAAGATGCATATCATGATGCTTGACACACAAGAACTCATGACAATCAAATGCATCTTCACACATATATGCAACCATAACTATACATATATTCAACTCATCAATTCCATGCATTCACAATTCAACAATATGAATTATCTCATCATCAATATTCATGCATTGGAAACAAATTCAAACAATGCATTTCATCACTAACCACAACAATCATGCAATCACAATTACTTCCACAAGGAATTCACACCACAAAGGATACTCACAACACATCATAACAACATTTCATCACATATGTGCACATCATACAACAGTACAAAAGTCATACGTTATATATCAAAAACATATTGTATGATAACACATCAAATACACACAGTTACGACGGTAAAAGTCGACCAAACGACACATTTACAAATTCCCGACATAATTTAATCGGCCAACAATCTCAAAACCATTTTTATAAGAAAGAACATGTCAAAAGCTTTCCAACGCACCAAACCGCGCCTCAAACCGACTTACAGATCAAAAGTCATGAATTTTCAAAGAAAAGAATTTATTGAGAAACAGCCAGATTCGCCTGGCGACTTAGGATTTCGCCTGGCGGATCCCCATTCTCCAGCACTTCGCCTGGCGAACTAGTGGCGAACCACAAAATTAGAAAACCCCAAAAGTTACAGAAGCTAACACATTTCTGCCTTCCCGATTTCGCCTGGCGACTTACGATTTCGCCTGGCGAATCACCCTTCGCCAGCACTTCGCCTGGCGAACGAGTGGCGAGACCTAATTCGCCCGGTGAATCGCACCAGACCCAGAATTTTCTGCTACGGGTTACACGGTTCAAAATCCCCAAAAATCGCATTTTCACCCCAAATCAATTCCAACAGCAAAGACAAGTATCAGCAAATGTTCATATGCATAGAAGGATCATACAACGCGACTTATAACGATTTCCGACCGTGGAAACATCGATTTCTATCAATTGTTCGTCAATTTATCAAATGAGAAAAAGTTGTAAAACAACCAAAACAATTACCACAAACAACACATATACATACACAAGCAAGATATAATTGAAACTTCTCACCCTTACCCGATTAATCGCGCTCGAAACTGAGTTATGTCGATTTTTCCTCTTTCTCCCTTTTCTCTCCTCTTCCTTTCCTTCCCTTCTATATCTTTCCTTTTTCTTTCCTTCCCCTCTATTTCTCTCTAATCTCTATTTATATAAAATATCTAAACCCCTAAAAGACTATTTTACCCCTCAGCTCAAATATCTCGCAAACGCTCTCTAAATGCGATAAAACATAAACAGCGATAAAATATATTTCGGGAAATAAAAGTTGAAAAGAAATTATAATTTATTGCAAATATTTTACCTATCAGGGAAATTAACCAATTAACTCAATTAGCAGATAAAATACAATAAATTCACACACTTCACAAAATTCACATAAATGAAATAAATAAATGCAATTAAACAAATCGGGACGTTACAACTCTCCCCCACTTAGACATTTTCGTCCTCGAAAATCTAACCGAGACGAACGACTCCGGATACGATTCTCGCATCCGACTACCCAACCAACATGCCAACCAAAGGCACACCACGAATAACACAACTGACAAACCACCTTGCAACAGCGCTACAAAACGACACGACAACAACGACAACTACAACGACCAGATGCAAAGCCTATACAATGCACCTGACGACCAACTCACGACTCTAAGAATACCCAAGTCACAAACACATATGTTCACTCTTGAATCAGAACACAACAAGGTCGTTACCCTCACCGCAGGTAACACTCCCCTAATCCCCCACAAGGAATTAGCCACACGCACTCGAACCATCATGATGGAAACGAGGCCACAACAATAACAAGAACCTAAAGTTCCACGACCCAACATCGTTTCAACAACCTCTACAAAACTAGAATACCAAACATCCTTGTCACACAACGGTATTACAACAATGCTACCCTCCAACAATCAAACACATAACTAAAACCTCCATCTACATAGCAGCCCATGAATAATATTTAAACCTTTCACCTAACACTTCCATTCCGAAACGTCCAATAATCTTACCAATCCTACATGATCCCAATGTTCAACTTATGAATTCTTACAAGTCACACACGCAAACACAAAATGTGCCACAACACACTTCCGCTGCGCACTCTGATTACTCGTAACCATCAAAACTACCAATCTCACATCCAAAGTCTAACTCTTTCTCATATTCTCCAAAAATCACTATTCACTTTAATATACCCAACCTCACACTCTACAGTGTTATCTCATACCCCAGACATAAGTCTCTGAACTGCTCAAATAATTCTAATTCTCTGACCATCAAAACAGACATGCATAACAACTTTCGACTAAACTTTTCAGGCACAACCTTAGCTTTTTCCCGAAGGATAATCCCAGCCAAATCCATAGCTCTCCGCGAATTCTAACTGTCCTCGTTGTCTCATACTCTGTTCCTTCAGACCAAACAAGTACTCTAAGCTCTTGCGGTTACCAAACCCTTCGAACCAAGAACCATAAAGATAATACTTTCAAATATTCCAACACGATACAACCGCACCCAATCACAAATCCTGAATAGTATAGATTCCTTTTATGAATCCTCAATTGTCGTAAAGCATAAGCCACGACTTACCCTCTTGCACTAACACACTGACTAAACTCATCAAAGACACTTCACAATACCTCACCACCGGTTTATTAGGATCACACAGAATCAAAAATGAAACCGTAGACAACTTCTACTTCAGCTCACCAAAACTTACTCACAACGAACATCCAAAACAAACGACTCACCCTTTGCAAGTCAACTGAGATAACAGAATACGAACATAACAAGGTCTTCCATAGCCTTCTGTAACAACCAACTGAGCCCAAAAGTTTCTAATCTCCTTAACCAACTTCGGAGCCTCTCATTGTAGAACTACATCTACTTCCGATGGGTCCATTAACATAACCAAGAAAACTAACATTTTCAACCAAAATTCTCACTTGAATAACTTCGCATAAAACTTCGTCTCTTTTCAACACTTGTAATTCAATTCTCAAACACTCTACCTGTTCTTTCTCTGAGTTTATAACAAATCCGAATATCCTCAATCAAAGTCACTACGGACTTATCCAATTAAATATGAGAGATACGATTCATCTACTCCACAAACAATACCGACGCATTACTAATACCAAATAACATCACTGCCCATTATTATGCTCAACCAAATTCCAAAAGATATAATTCTTAAAGCTTTTGCAAAACTTCTCACTGGGTAACTGGTTACTCACAAAATTCATTATCCTTATCAAACGTTCCAAACAAATGTAATTTCACTCAAACTCAACCAAACCATTCCAGTCATCTGTTCATGAAAGTGGACACTTGTTCTCAATCGTTACCTTATTCAACTGCCAGTAATCCATACCCAATTTCTTCTATTAACAATCCAAATTCGATAAATCCCAACGTGTAGCAACAACCAACCCAAAAGAACTCTCAAATATTACATCCACACTTAAGGCTTTCTCAACATTTCCATTAATGCTCTAAAATTCCAATGACTCCAAACCTCACCAGAATTCTAAGTTTCGCTTTCCATAGTCTCAATACCAATACCATCTTACACATCCTACTTGTTATTCCATTCAATCATCATTCCCTTTTTGCTACTAACAATACTGGAGCTTTTCAAGACAACACACTTGGTCTCACAAATCCCTTTCCCAGTAAATCTGCTCACTGCTTTTTCAGTCCGGGTACTTCTAATGCTAACATCCAATATTCCATCCAGAAATACATCTGAAAATCACGCACCACTGACAGCCCCATACTGTGGCCTTTCTACCAATTTCCAGAACACTATCATCATAACATAACAAACACCTTAGTCTCAACTCTAAAGAGTGTCCTACTAACTTGGCAGATATAACCTCGTTTATTCACCTTCGTCCAATTTAAGTTCACACTCCACTCTCTGAGAACAACCCTTAGTAATACCCAATCATTCTCCCTCAGAGACATTCCAACTTGACCAATATACAAAAATCTCTAATCCGTCTCATCTTCCGATATAAGAATTTTCATCGACTCGCCAAAACAATCCGTAATCATTTTCTTAATTCCTAACAAATCATTGCACACACTATCACAGCCGGAAAGACACGTTTATCCCATCCAACATAATTCCCGCCTACTATCAACAAGAGATTAAGGGTGATCAGTTCCTCAATTTGTCAATAGACAGCCGACAATCACGATGGGGCTTAAACCGTCTTTACCTTACAATAATAGCATTTCTTGCCTCTTGTGCACAAAACTACCTAAGGCACAAATCCTTAGTTGACATAAACCTTACCTCCGCATTCTCTCCGGAATCAGGAACAACACTATCCAAACAACACTTACATTCTTGCAACCAACGACACACTGAGCCAACACTCCACAACTGAAGCAACTTGGAGAAGTTCCAGCTTCTCCCCCACTTATCTCATTCTTACACCTGAAGACAAAGGATTAGGAAACCAGAAAGTACCGACGGTGCTCCACACACATATCACGTACTAAGGGACCAACAACATCGACAGTATTCAACCGTCACACCAATTGACTCAACAACTTGGCCGGACGGACCGACCTGCTCTAATACCACTAATGTAACACCCCACTTCCCATCGCGAATAAGTAATACATAAATAAAATCAGAGTAACTAAAAATTTATTTTTTTTTCGACGGAAACAAATATGCCACATTTAAATAAATAAAACACAATCCCTGCTCATAAATTTGATACATAGCACAAAATAGAATACCCTCAAAGGGGAAACTTTTTCCATATAAAGTTAAAGTTCAATTATGGAATAAAGCGGAAAGATCCATAACCGACTTGTTTTACAACATAAATGGTTTTATAACATCAAAATATTCATACAAGCTAATACAAAATAAATCTAACAAAGGTATACATATATATCATAATCGTTCCCCGACTCCCGTGCTATGTATCAGAGCAGACACCAAGACCGACAAAAGAACGGAGGGTTAATCTTCACAAAAGCCTCCAAGACTACTAATCTGCAATTGCCTCATAGAGCAACAAATCACAGCAGAAGGGTGAGAAATAACAACTAAATCAAGATTGCATAATAATATGCAAAACATAAAAATTCACATACACAGTTATTCTCACCACTAGCATCACATATTAATACACATAACATATACCAATTATACTAACATGACCACATATTCACACATAAGGCACACCAAGTCATAACATACGGAAACACACCACCACATCACATATTTTCATACATAGCATATCGTCCATAAACAATGCATTTATCACGTATGCACATCAATTCACCAATCCAATCATAAATCTCAACACATAACAAATCAATGCACAATTTACTACACATAATCCATCCAATCATAATTTATGCAAATGCACAGAGACCGTCACAACGACTCTATGCAATGCTTATACGGTACCATCCATCCATCATTTCTCAACACTAGTTCACTCAGGAACTCTACTGGAATCATCGCTTATTACTTAGTGTAACTCCCCGTCGGGCAAACGATGTTCCCCGTCGCTCACACCTCTTTGTATAAGGCACACGACGTTTATGGATCGCTCACACCTCTTTGTATAAGGCACACGACCCGATCGCTCACACCTCTTTGTATAAGGCACACGGTCGTCCATAATCATCGCTCACACCTCTTTTTATAAGGCACACGATGTTATAGCGAATTCCCTCTGGAATCGATTCGTCGCTCACACCCACTAGGGCACACGACATCACAAGATGCATATCATGATGCTTGACACACAAGAACTCATGACAATCAAATGCATCTTCACACATATATGCAACCATAACTATACATATATTCAACTCATCAATTCCATGCATTCACAATTCAACAATATGAGTTATCTCATCATCAATATTCATGCATTGGAAACCAATTCAAACAATGCATTTCATCACAAACCACAACAATCATGCAATCACAATTATTTCCACAAGGAATTCACACCATAAAGGATACTCACAACACATCATAACAACATTTCATCACATATGTGCACATCATCCAACAGTACACAAGTCATACGTTATATATCAAAAACATATTGTATGATAACACATCAAATACACACAGTTACGACGGTAAAAGTCGACCAAACGACACATTTCCAAATTCCCGACATAATTTAATCGGCCAACAATCTCAAAACCATTTTTATAATAAAGAACATGTCAAAAGCTTTCCAACGCACCAAACCGCGCCTCAAACTGACTTACAGATCAAAAGTCATGAATTTTCAAAGAAAAGAATTTATTGAGAAACAGCCAGATTCGCCTGGCGACTTAGGATTTCGCCTGGAGGATCCCCATTCGCAGCACTTCGCCTGGCGAACTAGTGGCGAACCACAAAATTAGAAAACCCCAAAAGTTGCAGAAGCTAACACATTTCTGCCTTCCCGATTTCGCCTGGCGACTTACGATTTCGCCTGGCGAACGAGTGGCGATACCTAATTCGCCTGGCGAATTCCCAATTCGCCTGGCGAATCGCACCAGACCCAGAATTTTCTGCTGCGGGTTACACGGTTCAAAACTCCCAAAAATCCCATTTTCATCCCAAATCAATTCCAACAGCAAAAACAAGTATCAACGAATGTTCATATGCATAGAAGGATCATACAACGCGACTTATAACGATTTCCGACCGTGGAAACATCGATTTCTATCAATTGTTCGTCAATTTATCAAATGAGAAAAAGTTGTAAAACAACCAAAACAATTACCACAAACAACACATATACATACACAAGCAAGATATAATTGAAACTTCTCGCCCTTACCCGATTAATCGTGCTAGAAACGGAGTTATGTCGATTTTTCCTCTTTCTCCCTTTTCTCTCCTCTTCTTTTCCTTCCCTTCTATATCTTTCCTTTTTCTTTCCTTCCTCTCTATTTCTCTCTAATCTCTATTTATATAAAATATCTAAACCCCTAAAAGACTATTTTACCCCTCAGCTCAAATATCTCGCAAACGCTCTCTAAATGCGATAAAACATAAACAGTGATAAAATATATTTCGGGAAATAAAAGTTGAAAAGAAATTATAATTTATTGCAAATATTTTACCTATCAGGGAAATTAACCAATTAACTCAATTAGCAGGTAAAATACAATAAATTCACACACTTCACAAAATTCACATAAATGAAATAAATAAATGCAATTAAACAAATCGGGGCGTTACAGGTTTAATAGCATATCCGTCCAGCAATCAGACCAGACCAGTGACCTCTCTGGTTTCCAATTCGACCGGTCTGACCTGCCGGTTCGGTCCAGTTTTTAAAACACTGATTCAAATGATTGTATTGTAAATAGGATGTTTGGTTTGTGGTTTTGAGTTGAAAAAATCATTTTTATTAAACGGAAAATAACTTATATATATATATATATATATATATATATATATACACAAAAAGAATTAAGCATCCAAAGATCACAAATACTTGGTACAATGAAGTATGATGGAGTTAACACCAAACATCTCTAATAATGCGCAAAAGGAAGAAGATAATGAACAACCACAGAGGAAGAAAGAGAAATGTGTAACTAATTTTTAAATCTCAAAATCAGAATTTGTTATAAATTGTAACTAACATTGGGTTTTATACAATAACCCAAACTCAAGTACACACTAAATGCAACTGAAATACAAATGCACACTCAAATGAAATGCAACGACCTTGAATTTGAATTACATTACATTTAACATCACCCCTTAATTCATATTCAAGGTTAAAAGTTAACATCACTAATTCCATCCCTTAAATTCAATAAAGTGTTCAGTTTTGATTGTCTTGGTCAATACATCTATAAGTTGCTTTTGAGTGCTATAGTAAACAGCCTCAAACACTCCATTCTGAACTTGATTGCGCAGAAAATGATACTTAGTATTAATGTGCTTGCTTCTTCCATGCAACACTAGATTCCTAGCAAGACTTATGGGTGACTTGTAGTCTATCATCAACCTGACTAGTTTGCTCACCTTGAACTTCAGTTCTTGCAACAAATTCATCATCCAAACAACTTGACAAGATGACAAATCATCAATTGTGTATTCTGCTTCATAAGTTGACAACACAACCGCGGGTTGCTTCTTGGAGCACCATGAAATATGAGCTCCTAGATACATAAACATTATCATGTAGTGCTTCTTCTATCCATTTTCATTTTGTCCCCACACTAGTCAGAGTCTGAATAGCATATTAGCTCAACATCATTTGACACTCCAAGGAAGTATTTTAAGATTCCTAGGTTTTCTATTTTAAAACTGTCATCTAGAATATGCTTTATATAATCAAACTCAGCCAATGATGTTCCTACTAGTATAAAATCATCAACATACACTAGTGTTTGTGTGTGTGTGTGTAATGTAATTATCCTTTTTTAGAGTAAACATGGAGTAATAAACATTACATTGCACATAAACAAGTTTTAAAAGAAGAGAAATGAGTTTTTCATATAACTTTCTACTAGTTTTCTTCAAACCATTCAAGCTCGTCACTAACGTACATACTTGGTTTGGTTTGACACATGAGACTCCTTGACGTACAAGCATGTAAACATTATATTCTAAAACCCCATTTAAGAATGCATTTTTCACATCAAGTTGAAGTAAATGCCAATTCTTGATGGATGTTATAGCAAGTAGTATTTTGACAATAAATAAATTTTCCTTTGGTGAAGAAATGTAAAAAAAAAAAACAAACTAGGCCTTCAACTTAAGTATATCCATTTGCAATGAATCTAGATTTGTACCTTTCTATAGATCCATCACTCCCTTGTTTAATTTTATAAACCCATCTACTCCTAATGGGCTTAACATTGGATGGTAAATCAACCATTTTCAAAGTACCATTATTAGCTAATGCTTCAAATTCAAATTTCATAGCCATCTATTAATTTTCATCTTTGCAAGCTTCTTCATAAGTTTTAGGCTTAAAATCATGTGTGATGGACATTCTAAATGACTTATGATTAGAGGAAAAAGATTAAAAAGATTGAAAAGAAGAAATGGGATAGGGAATACCTGAAGTTGATGATTTATCTAAACTTTTTGATGAATTTCACACATAATCTTCCAAATGAGCAAGTGCATTCCTGTGCCGAATTGGTCTAAAATAATTTGTGTTTTAGTGAATGTGTTCTATATTGGGATTTGATAATTGTGTGAAAACATGACCATAATTTTCATTTTGGATGGATTCAAGATGTGATGGTTGTAAAGGTTCAATGTTGTCATGCATTTGGTTATGGTCCTCAAAAGATGTATAATCAATGTCAATGTTAGGAAACTCAGGTTGAGAGATGGATACATCTGAATTATCAAAAGTATGATAGTTCCAATTTTGTTTGAAAGGAATAACATGTTCACGGTGGACAACATTTCTAGATAAGAAAATTTCATTGTTGTTGAGATTCAAAAGTATAGTTCCTTTTACACCTTACTTGTAACCCAAGAAATTTATTTTTCTCACTTTATGATCAAGTTTTGTTCTATGTACATGGAGTGTTGATGCAAAAGCTAAAGTTCCAAACATTTTAAAAATATGCATATTTTTTCCTCACCATATATAAGATAGTAAGGAGATCTATTTTTGAAAATAGGGCTTGGGACTCTGTTCATTAGAAAAGCAACATGATTAACAACATAAGACCAAACTTTTTTTTATGTATATTGGCTTTAAAAAGAAGGGCTCTTGTTATGTTTAAAATGTGTTGGTGTTTCTTCTCAACCCTCCTATTTTGGTTAGGAGATTCAACACAACTTGTTTGATGCAGTATACCTTTGGAAGCATAGAAATTTAGCATGATAAATTCTGGTCCATTATCACTTCTTATAATCTTAATTGTGGAATTGTGTTGAACTTCATCCATTTTAATGAAATTCACAACATTTTGTCTAGTTTCAGCTTTAGTTTTCATTAAAATAGTCTTAGTGTATCTATTGAAATCATCTATAACAGTTAAGAAATAAGAATGACCATGATGTGATTTAATGGCTAAAAGGCTTCACACATTAAAATAAACAAGAGCAAAAGATTGGGTTGCTTTATTAAAACTGGAAGTAAATGACAATTTCTTGTGTTTAGCATAGTGGAAAACATCACAAATTGCTTTTTGATCAACAACAACAAAGGGTAAAATGGAATGTAAAGATTGCATCCTATTAGGGGACAAGTGACTTAATCTAAAATGCCATATAACACTATCAGGTAATATAGAGACAGGTGTAATATTTATTCTATAGGCATCTTTATGCATGTCTTTGAGAATTAACTATTAAAATCCTTCAAACTGTTGAGCTAAATCAACCATCTTCATTGATTGTTGATCCTGAATAAAACACTTATTGTTATTAAAAATAACATTGTACTTATAATTATGGCACAAATTGAAAACTGAAATGAGATTAACAGAAAATTCAGGTATGTAAAGCAAATTAGAAATCGTAAACTCAATAGAAAAGTGAATTGTGTCAATGTTTTTAGCTACGGAAATTTGACCATTTGATATCCTAAGAGAGAATGAAACCATGAAATACTAGAGCATATGTGATCACTAGCTCTTGAATCTATGATCCAGAAGTCAATAATAGAGCACTTATAAATGAAAAAAAACGTTGATTACCTTTGGCATTTACAAATGAAAAACCTGTAAAAGAAGAAGGGCCAACTTGATTTAAAGTTGTAGAAGATGAACCTTGATTAATGGATAAATTATGAAGCAGATTCACAAGCTTCTCAAATTATTCTTGGGTAATAGGGGAAGAGCCATGCTTTTCATTTATCTACTAAATAAAAGTTGTGTCATTCTCTTCATTTTCAATAGAAACAACATTATTTTCCATTGATCTTTTACTAAAGTGAGGTGGAAAACCATGTTTTTTATAACAAACCTCAATAGTGTGGCCAATTCTACCACAATGAGTACACACATTGGACTTAAATGTGTTAGATTGAAAATTCAAATTTACAGGTTTAGAACCTGGTTTCTTGAATCCTACATCATTAATCATAGCCTGAGAATCATCAGAAGGAGAAAATTATCGTGTCTTTCATGTTGTAAAACCATAGAAAAATCATGTTCATTGTTGGTAATGGATCCATTAATAGAATTTGTGATTTAACCATTACAAAATTCTCATTCAAACGTGTGAGAAATCTAATAACATATATCAAATTGTGATTATTTATCACTTTCCTCATGGCTTCACAAAAGCATTGAACGCGACAAATGCAACTTGGAATCTGTGACAAACTTTGAATCTTGCTTTATATAGTAAATTTCTTGTTGTAATTCAGAAACACGTACAAGTTCTCTTTGAGAGAACCTTTCCTTCAAATCATTCCACACATCTATGGTGTTTTCCATGAATACATGCGATTGAGAAATCAATTCAGAAACGAAATTGACTATCCAAGAATGAATTAACATATTGCATTTGTACCAAGCATGGAGAGTAGGATCAAATTGATCACTTGGAACTAAAATAGAATCGTTGATGAATTCCAATTTTATCTTAGCGCCAAGAGCTCGACACATTGTTTGCTCCCTTGAATGATAATTGAAACCATTGAGAAGAGGTGTAACTTTAACTGAAGAAGGTCCATGTAACGCCCGGGTCAGTTCAGTCAGTTTTGTCGTTTTTAATTAATTGAGTCGTTTTGATTATTTTATTATTATATTATTTTATTTTCGACTTTTATGTGAAAATATGTTGTTTTTTATCGTGAATATATTTTGTTGCGTTTTGGGAACGTTTGCGAGATATTTGAGTGTGGGGGTATTTTGGACATTTCACTTTATTTTCCTTAAGTTAGTATAATAGAATAGATAGAGAGAAAAATAGAAAGGAAAGAAAAAGAGAAGAAGAAAAGTAAAGAGAAAGAAGAAAAGGAGAAAAAGAGAGGAAAAACTTGAGAAAGAAGAAATCAATCTCCCGACTTTATCAAACGCAATTAAATCGGGTAAGGGTGTGAAACTCGATTATACTATGTTTGTGTATGATTATGTATGTGTGTGTTTGGATGATTCTCTTGTTTTCCATGTTTTTCACTTCTAGGTTGAAAATGATAATATGTTGAGAAATCGATGTTTTCGCGGTTGAAAATCGACGTAAATGTGGTAGAATGCTTGTTGCCATGATTAGAATAGGTTCTGATTGATATATGTTGATTTGGGAATGTTTTGGTTGGAAAAAATATCATTTTGGGTTTTCAAACAGCGCTGCAGAATTCTGGGTTTTCCTTGGTTCGCCTAGCGAACCTGGGGCGAAGCAGCAGCGAATGAAGTTTTCGCGGGTTCGCCTAGCGAACCAGTTAGCGAAGGTTAGCGAAGGTTCGCTAAGTTGTTCGCCTAGCGAACTTTGTGTGTTTTTGGTTCTGGTTGGTTCTGCCTTGGTTCGCCAAGGGGTTCACCTAGCGGACTTTGTGTCTGTTTTTAGCTGATAGTGGGTTCGCTGGACATTCGCCTAGCGAAGGTGGTAGCGAATGCTCGCTAGAGGGTTCGCCTAGCGAACATGGCTATTTGTGCAATTTTGTTTTCTTCCTAACTTTTGATCTGTGGTTCGGATTGAGGCGTGGTTTGATGCGTTAGAAAACTTATAAAATGTACTTTCTTATTGTAATGGTTTTGAAATTATTGGCCGATTAAATTGGGTCGGGAATTTGGAAAATGTGTTGTTTGGTCGACTTTTACGGTTGAATTGTGTGAACTTGATATGTATTATACAATGTATTGTTGATGTGGATATTGTATGACTTGTGTGCTGTTGTGTGATGAAAATGCATGAAATACATGTTGTGATGATGATTTGTGGCCTAAGGGCAGGAAAATGCATTGTATGGTAATTGATGATATATGCATGATTGTGGAAGTGTATGTGTATGCATTTTGAATGTAATGAGTCATTGTATGCCAAGCATCATGATATGCATTCTTGTGACGTCCTGAGTGACAGAATGATTTTAGAGGGAATCTGCTATAACATCGTGCGCCTTAAAAATAAGAGAAATGAATCGCCTTAAAAATAAGAGGACCGAAAGCGATGGTTATAGACGATCGTGTGCCCATGTGGGGTGTGAGCGATCGGGTCGTGTGCCCGGGTGGGGTGTGAGCGATCCATAAACGTCGTGTGCATGTGTGGGGTGTGAGCGACGGGGAACATCGTATGCCCGACGGGGAGTTACAGTGATGTAACGAGCAATGATTCCAGCAGAGTTCCTGAGTGAACTAGTGATGAGAAACATTGGAAGACGGTACCACATGTGCATTGCATAGAGTCGTTGTGTCGGTCTCTGTGCATTTGCATAAATCATGGATTAATTGTGAATGTGATTAATGAGATGGAATATGTATAATTGTATTGATGATGAGTGTATTGTGTATGACTGATGTGTATTGGTATTGGATACCTGATACTTGTACTGTGTTGTGTTGTATTTGATTGTGGTGCATTTGTGGTGAGAATATTTTACTTGTGCATTTCTGTGTTAATATATAATTGTATGCAACTGTATTATGATTGTGTTTCTCACCCTTCTGCTGTTTTATAATGCTCTATGAGGTATTGCAGATTAGAGTGCTGGAGGTCTTTTTGTGAAGCGTAGGTCTTCATTCTTTTGTCGGTCGGCTCTGATATGTGACACCGGATAGTTAGGGAGGCCGTTTGTGATTATTTGTATTATGTATATGTATCTTTTGGATTGTGCATGTATGGTTGTATATGACACATACACTTTTATGATATATATATATATATATGAGATTCAGTTACGGATTTTCTGCTTTATTCTGTAATTGGATTGTGGGTGTTAGGAACTCAGTTCCTTTGTTGTGCTACCTGAAGTTGTTGCATATCTTTATGAGCAGGTGTTGTATGTTTGTTTCAAATTGATGTGAACCCCCGGTCTATGCCGTGAATGTTTTAAATATACTCTGATGAAATTTTGAATTTTATTTATCGCTTTGTTAAATTGGGGGTATAGATTGGGGGTGTTACATTAAGTGGTATTAGAGCCAGTCCGTGTCAGTTCATGTTAGTTGTGTCAGTCCTTTGTTGGTGTTGGCGTTTGGGGTGAGCTGTTTGTTTAACCATAGTTTCTGTTATTGGAAATGAACAGAATATGGCTGGTAGGAATGATGCTACTTTGGCTGCTGCTATGCAAGCTATGGCTCAGGTTGTGCAGGGTGCACCTAATGCTGCTGGTAATGATGAGTTCAGGAAGAACAAACCGCTTGTCTTTAAAGGGATACATGATCCTGATGGTGCACAGATTTGGTTGAAAGAGATTGAAAGGATTTTTTGAGTTATGGATTGTGCTAAGGACAGTAAGGTGAGACTGGGTACTCACATGCTACAGGAAGAAGCTGATGATTGGTGGGTTAGTACTCGTCAGGTGTTGGAAGCTGGGGATGAAGAAGTTACTTGGGAATTATTTAGCCGGGAGTTTCTGAGGAAGTATTTTCCCGAGGATGTTAGAGGAAAGAAGGAAATTGAGTTCTTGGAATTGAAATAAGGTAATATGTCTGTTGTTGATTATACTGCTAAGTTTGTGGAGCTTGTGCAGTTTTATCCTCATTATGCTGAAGCGACTGCGGAGTTCTCTAAGTGTGTGAAGTATGAGAGCGGATTGCGTCCTGAGATTAAGCAGGCAATCGGTTATCAAAGGATAAGAAGCTTTTCTGATTTGGTGGAATATTGTAGGATTTATGAAGAGGATAGTAAGGCTCGTTCTACTCACTATAAGAGTGTGAGTGACAGGAAAGGGAAGCAACAGTTTCGTAGTGGTCCGTATGTGACACCAGCTGATAAGGGTAAACAAAGGGGTAATTTTGATCGAAGGTCCAGTGGTGGAGGTATGTCTGGTCCTCTAAGGTGTTATAAATGTGGTGAATTGGGACATCGTCAGTTTGAGTGCAAGAAAGATATGAGGAAGTGTACTAATTGTGGAGGTGTCGGACATGTCGTAGCTGATTGTAAAAGGAAGAATGTGGTGAAGTGTTACAACTGTGGTGACCCTGGTCATATTAGCACAAAGTGTCCGAAACCGAAGCAGGCTCCATCTGGTGGGAAAGTGTTTGCATTGGCAGGGACTCAGACTAGTAATGTAGATCGTCTGATCAGAGGTACTTATTTTATTAATAGTACGCCTTTAGTTGCTATTATTGATACTGGAGTGACTCATTTGTTTATTTCGTCTGAGTGCGCGAAGCGTTTGAATCTTGTGTTGCCTTTGATGGATGGTGAAATGGTTATTGATACTCCAGCAATGGGGTCAATAACTACTTCTTTGGTTTGTTTAAGTTGTCCTTTGACCATTTATGGTAAAGACTTTAAGATGGATTTAGTGTGTTTGCAGTTGGATGGATTAGATGTGGTTCTGGAAATGAATTGGTTGCAGTTCAATCGGGTTCATATTGATTGTTATCATAAGTTGGTAAGGTTTCCTTCACTTGAGGAAGACGATGACTCAAGTTTCTTATCTACCAAGGAGTTGAAGAAACTTTTGGCAGATGAAGCTCAGTTGTTTGGGTTGTTTGTATCGTTGACTGTGGATAGTCAAGTTTCGCTTGAGGTGTTTCCAGTTGTGTGTGATTTTCCGGAAGTGTTTCTTGAGGATATTTCAGATGTGCTGCCAGAGAGAGAAGTGGAGTTTTCGATAGATCTAGTTCCTGGTACTAGACCTATTTCTATGGCACCTTATCGTATGTCGGCATTTTAGTTGGTTGAGTTGAAGAAGTAATTGAATGAATTGTTGGAGAAGAGGTTTGTGAGGCCAAGTGTTTCTCCTTAGGGTGCTCCAGTTTTGTTGGTGAAAAAGAAAGATGGAAGTATGCGGTTGTGTATTGATTATCGCCAGTTGAATAAGGTGACGATTAAGAATAAGTATCCTCTTCCGAGAATCGATGATCTGATGGATCAGTTGGTTGGTGCTTGTGTGTTTAGTAAGATTGATTTGAGGTCGGGGTATCATCAGATTAGGGTGAAGGAGGAAGATATTCAGAAGACGGCTTTTAGGACACGATACGGTCATTATGAATATTCGGTGATGCCGTTCGGGGTTTCTAATGCGCCAGGTGTGTTTATGGAGTACATGAATCGTATTTTCCACGAGCATTTGGATCGATTTGTTGTTATGTTTATTGACGACATATTGATTTATTCTAAGTCTCGAGAGGAGCACGCGGAGCATTTGCATATTGTTTTGCAGGTCTTGAAGGAAAAGAAACTTTTTGCCAAATTGTCCATGTGTGAATTTTGGTTGTCCGAGGTGAGTTTTCTTGGACACGTGATTTCAGGTAATGGTATTTCTGTGGATCCATCTAAAGTAGAAGCAGTTCTACAATGGGAGGCTCCGAGATCTGTTACTGAAATTCGAAGCTTTTTGGGTTTGTCCGGATATTATCGAAGGTTCATTAAAGGGTTTTCTAAGCTAGCACTTCCTTTGACCCAGTTGACTTGTAAAGGGCAAACGTTCATTTGGGATATTCGGTGTGAGGAAAGTTTTAATGAGCTGAAGAGAAGATTGACGACAGCTCCGATTTTGATTTTGCCGAATCCTACTGAACCATTTGTGATGTATTGTGATGCGTCTTTGATTGGTCTAGGTGGTGTGCTAATGCAAGAAGGTAAGGTCGTGGCGTATGCTTCGAGGCAATTGAGAGTGCATGAGAAGAATTATCCTACTCATGATCTTGAATTAGTGGCTGTGATTTTTGTGTTGAAATTTTGGAGGCATTATCTTTTTGGTGCGAGGTTTGAAGTCTTTAGTGATCACAAAAGTTTGAAATATTTGTTTGATCAGAAGGAATTGAATATGAGGCAACGAAGATGGTTGGAATTTTTGAAGGATTACGACTTTGGCTTGAATTACCATCCTGGTAAAGCTAATGTGGTAGCCGATGCATTGAGTCGGAAATCGTTGCATATGTTCGCTTTAATGGTTAAGGAGTGGGAATTTTGGAATCGTTTAGAGATTTGAGTTTGGTATGTGAAGTGACGTCGGATTGTGTGAGGCTGGGTGTGTTGAAGGTTACTAATGATTTTCTGATGACGGTAAGTGAGAAACAAAAGATGGACGTGAAATTGGTGGATTTGATGTTGGATGGAGGAAAAAATGTGAGTGGTGATTTTCGAGTGGATGCTAATGGTGTTTTGAGGTTCCGAGGTAGAATTTGTATTCCGGATGATTCGGATTTGAAACGGATGATTTTGGAAGAAGGACGCTGGAGTAATTTGAGTATACATCCGGGAGCGAACAAGATGTACCAAGATTTGAAAAAGATTTTCTGGTGTTCTGGATTGAAAAGAGATGTGGCTCAGTTTGTGTATGCTTGTTTGACGTGCCAAAAGTCGAAAGTGGAACATCAGAGGCCTAGTGGTTTGTTGCAACCGTTGGATATTCCGGAATGGAAATGGGATAGCATTTCTATGGATTTTGTAACGGGGTTGCCGAATACTCAGCGAGGGCATAATGCTATTTGGGTGGTTGTTGATAGGCTGACTAAATTGGCTCATTTCATTCCGATTGACATCAGTTTTTCTTTGGAACGGTTAGCTGAGGTTTACATCAGTGTGGTGGTGAAGTTGCATGGGGTTCCGTTAAGTATTATTTCGGATCGAGACCCGGGGTTTACCTCGAGATTTTGGGAAAGTTTACAGAAGGCGTTGGGTTCTAAATTGAGATTGAGTTCGGATTATCATCCGCAGACGGATGGGCAGACGGAGAGAACGATTCAGTCTTTGGAAGATTTGTTGCGAGCGTGTGTTTTGGAACAAGGTGGTGCGTGTGATAGTTATCTTGCGTTGATTGAATTCACGTATAATAACAGTTTCCATTCAAGTATTGGAATGGCACCGTTTGAAGCATTATATGGACGGAGATGTCGAACACCGTTGTGTTGGCATGAATCGGGCGAGAGTTTGGTGGTTGGACCCGAATTGGTTCGACAGACTACAGACAAGGTGAAGTTTATTCGTGAGAAAATAAAGGCTTCTCAGAGTAGACAAAAGAGTTATCATTATTGGAGACGGAAGGATCTTGAGTTTTAAGAGGGCGATCATGTATTTCTAAGGGTTACGCCGGTAACGGGTGTTGGTAGGGCATTGAAGTCGAAGAAGCTTACTTCTCGGTTTATTGGTCCTTACCAGATATCTGCGAGAGTGGGTGTTATGGGTTATAGGGTGGCGTTGCCGCCGAATCTGTCGAATTTGCATGACGTGTTCCATGTTTCACAGCTTCGGAAGTATGTTCCGGATCCGTCGCATGTGATTCTGATGGATGAGGTTGAGGTAAGGGAGAACCTTACGATCGAGGCTTTACCAGTGAGGATTTTGGATCGCGAGGTGAAGCGGTTGCGGGGCAAGGATATTGCACTTGTGAAAGTGGCGTGGGGAGGCGCTGCTGAGGGCAATTTGACTTGGGAGTTGGAGAGTCGGATGCGGGAATTGTATCCAAAGTTGTTCATCTCAGGTATATTTTCGAGGACGAAAATTTCTAAGTGGGGGAGAGTTGTAACGCCCCGGTCAGTTCAGTCAGTTTTTAATTATTTGAGTCGTTTTGATTATTTTATTATTATATTATTTTATTTCTGACTTTTATGTGAAAATATGTTATTTTTCATCGTGAATATATTTTGTCGCGTTTTGGGAACGTTTGCGAGATATTTGAGTGTGGGGGTATTTTGGGCATTTCACTTTATTTTCCTTAAGTTAGTATAATAGAATAGATAGAGAGAAAAATAGAAAGGAAAGAAAAAGAGAAGAAGAAAAGTAGAGAGAAAGAAGAAGAGGAGAAAAAGAGAGGAAAAACTTGAGAAAGAAGAAATCAATCTCCCGACTTTATCAAACGCGATTAAATCGGGTAAGGGTGTGAAACTCGATTATACTATGTTTGTGTATGATTATGTATGTGTGTGTTTGGATGATTCTCTTGCTTTCCATGTTTTTCACTTCTAGGTTGAAAATGATAATATGTCGAGAAATCGATGTTTTCGAGTTGAAAATCGACGTAAATGTGGTAGAATGCTTGTTGCCATGATTAGAATAGGTTCTTATTGATATATGTTGATTTGGGAATGTTTTGGTTGGAAAAAAAATATCATTTTGGGTTTTCAAATAGCGCTGCAGAATTCTGGGTTTTCCTTGGTTCGCCTAGCGAACCTGGGGCGAAGCAGCAGCGAATGAAGTTTTCGCGGGTTCGCCTAGCGAACTAGTTAGCGAAGGTTCGCTAAGTTGTTCGCCTAGCGAACTTTGTGTGTTTTTGGTTCTGGTTGGTTCTGCCTTGGTTCGCTAAGGGGTTCGCCTAGCGAACTTTGTGTCTGTTTTTAGCTGATAGTGGGTTCGCTGGACATTCGCCTAGCGAAGGTGGTAGCGAATGCTCGCTAGAGGGTTTGCCTAGCGAACATGGTTGTTTGTGCAATTTTGTTTTCTTCCTAACTTTTGATCTGTGGTTCGGATTGAGGCGTGGTTTGATGCGTTAGAAAGCTTATAAAATGTACTTTCTTATTGTAATGGTTTTGAAATTGTTGGCCGATTAAATTGGGTAAGGAATTTGGAAAATGTGTTGTTTGGTCGACTTTTAAGGTTGAATTGTGTGAACTTGATATGTATTATACAATGTGTTGTTGATGTGGATATTGTATGACTTGTGTGCTGTTGTGTGATGAAAATGCATGAAATACATGTTGTGATGATGATTTGTGGCCTAAGGGCAGGAAAATGCATTGTATGGTAATTGATGATATATGCATGATTGTGGAAGTGTATGTGTATGCATTTTGAATGTAATGAATCATTGTATGCCAAACATCATGATATACATTCTTGTGACGTCCTGAGTGACGGAATGATTCCAGAGGGAATCTGCTATAACCTCGTGCACCTTAAAAATAAGAGGAATGAATCGCCTTAAAAATAAGAGGACCGAAAGCGATGGTTATAGACGATCGTGTGCCCATGTGGGGTGTGAGCGATCGGGTCGTGTGCCCGTGTGGGGTGTGAGAGATCCATAAACGTCGTGTGCCCGTGTGGGGTGTGAGTGACGGGGAACATCATATGCCCGACGGGGAGTTACAGTGATATAACTAGCGATGATTCCAGCAGAGTTCCTAAGTGAACTAGTGATGAGAAACATTGGAAGACGGTACCCGCATGTGCATTGCATAGAGTCGTTGTGTCGGTCTCTGTGCATTTGCATAAATCATGGATTAATTGTGAATGTGATTGATGAGATGGAATGTGTATAATTGTATTGATGATGAGTGTATTGTGTATGACTGATGTGTATTGGTATTGGATACCTGATACTTGTACTGTGTTGTGTTGTATTTGATTGTGGTGCATTTGTGGTGAGAATATTTTACTTGTGCATTTCTGTGTTAATATATAATTGTATGCAACTGTATTATGATTGTGTTTCTCACCCTTCTGCTGTTTTATAATGCTCTATGAGGCATTGCAGATTAGAGTGCTGGAGGTCTTTTTGTGAAGCGTAGGTCTTCATTCTTTTGTCGGTCGGCTCTGATATGTGACACCGGGTAGTTAGGGAGGCCGTTTGTGATTATTTGTATTATGTATATGTATCTTTTGGATTGTGCATGTATGGTTGTATATGACACATACACTTTTATGATATATATATATATATATATATATATATATATATATATATATGAGATTCAGTTACGGATTTTCCGCTTTATTCTGTAATTGGATTGTGGGTGTTAGGAACTCAGTTCCTTTGTTGTGCTACCTGAAGTTGTTGCATATCTTTATGAGCAGGTGTTGTATGTTTGTTTCAAATTGATGTGACCCCCCGGTCTATGCCGTGAATGTTTTAAATATACTCTGATGAAATTTTGAATTTTATTTATCGCTTTGTTAAATTGGGGGTATAGATTGGGGGTGTTACAGTCCATCACTTGGATGAACAAAATAAAGATTGCTTTGATCCAATTGTTAATCAACAAGAGGAGCATTTTATGAAGAGGAGCATTTTATGAAGGCATTGATAGAAGAAACTACAAAGAAGAATAAGAAAATGGTTGGGTCGAAAAGGCTTATGATATCATCTTAGAATATATAAATGTCTTTTCATCAGCTATAAGCTCAAAAACTAATTAAGATATAAGCTCAAAAACTAATTGAGCTTATAACTTATAACTGATGGCTGATGACTTATAGTTGATAAACTAATTGAATTTTTTGGTAAAATTAGCGGTTTAATTATCTGATAAAATAAAATGACATAAAAGATATTTAATAATAATTATTTTATTTTAAATTATAATAAATTATAAAGGATAATGGTGAGTTTTAATTAAAATAATAAGGGTAAAAGTGGATGAAAAAATTATAAGCTATAAGCTATAAGCTAGAACGCTATTTAAAATACCGTCTAGAAAATAAGCTATAAGTTAATAAAATAAGCTATAAGCTCGTAATGAAAAGACTGTTACCAAACATTTTTTGAGCTTATAGCTTATAAGCTATCAGTCACCAGCTATCAGTCATAAGCTATAAGCTATCAGTTAACTTATCAATCAACCATTATTTTTATCAAACAGAACTTTGGTGAATCCAACAATTGTCACATAGTGTAACTTTAGAGACAATAGAATACATTCACACATACATAACCAAATAATTAATCACCTAACAATTCAAACATTTTTCATACAGGTATATTTTAAGTTTGAACTTGTCATCATTTGAAGTCTTTTGTATCTTTTCTTGATGGTATTCTTAAAATTAGACATGCAAAAACTACTTAAACTAGACTTGAATAGAAAAATAAAGTAATGTAATGAGTACAAATTACTAATTTTTTTAATATTTTTAATGGGTCAGCCCGTAGCCTGCTTGGCCGGCCCGACCTGACCCATAAAAAACATTGGCCTAATGGACTAGCCCAAAAAGATAGAGTTGTATTTTTTAATATTTCTTTATGGTCCGACCCGTGCTAAAATTTAAGGTTTATGGGCTGGCCCCATTTTAACAACTCTACATGCATATATATAATAATTACTATAAAAATATTTACTATATAATTTGAGATTAATTACTATAAAAATAAAATATTTATTAATAAAATTATTTACAATATAATTTAAGATTAATTATTATGTATTATCAGTGTAAAAATTTTTACACCGTCTATTCATTACCATCATTCGTCTACATTATTTTATAAATAATTAAAATAAATAAAAATCAAATACTTCCTAACATCCAGCATCTAAAATTAACTGACCATAAAAAATTTATTTACACAAGTGTATTTCAATTAAATGTTATTACATCTAAATCAATGTATAACATTTTGACAACTAAAAAAGTGATAAACACGTTAATTTTATAATAAAGTGATTAAACTAATTTTTTACCTTTCAAATTTTTACCATTAACATTTGAATTTAATTTCACTATTTCACTTTAAGTCAAAAAAGAAAGTTTAATAATATTCCATTATGGAAATTTTGCAGAAAATTGGTAATGTCTCCATTATTAATCATAAACACAGAGGAGTCCAAAATTTACATCATCTCAAAAAAAGGGTTTCTGAAACAGCAGAAACACCCTTTCCAAAAATAGTACCACCACAATTATATATAAAAAAACTTAATACTGTAATAAAAAAAAAAGATAAAATGAAAATTTTATCCTATTACTGAAAAACCGCGACTATGTAAAAAAATTGAAGGGTAAAATTGGGATTTAACGAAAATGGAGAGTGAGTGTGACTGAGAGAGACGAAACGACGACGCATCAGCGAAGGGTGAACCACGAGATGAGTTGGCGACCGACACGGCGTTCGGTGAGAGTCACGCCCTCGTCGGAGATAAGCGAAGACCGGCACAACGGACAATTGAAGTTGTATTGATGAAACCAGCCGTTGAGACAGTGGCGGTGGAAGACGTGACGGCAAGGAAGCTTCCGAACGTGGTCGCCGTTTTCGAAGGTTGATTGGCAAAACACGCAGCGGTGGTTATCTGCGGAAGCGGCGTCTTCGTATGTGTAAAAGTGTTGGTTGTTGAGAGATAGTTGATCGGAGAGAAGGATGATTCCGGCGAGACCTGATCCGACGGCGGCAAGGAAGTGGTCGTCGACGATCTGATCGGTTCGGAGGCGCGAGAGGCCGATGGATTGGAAGAGAGCGAGGAGCATGGTTCGGATGTAGTTGACGCAGGTGGCGATGCGCATCAACACAAGGAGTGGAATTGAATCCGACGACACGTCGTTTAGTTGGTTTTGTAAACCCATCGCTTAGGTTTGGGTTTGGGTTAGTGTTTGTGTTTGTGAATTGAAAGTGTGAGAAATTTGAGAGAAGAGGGAGAAGAGCGTTTCGTTTTTGTGTGGATTGTGAGATGAGAAGAGGCTCTATCGGAGTTATAAACGATGCTTTGATGTGATGTGGGAATCGCTAATTAACATTAGAGTAAGGGAGAGTCTACCTCACAATGCTAATCAATTGATTAGGTGTTTTATTAAACTTAAATTAGTGTGATTTGGAGTACATTTGAAAATTGTATTATAGATTACTTATAGGTGATTTGTTGGGACAGAAAGGTAATTTGGAAAGACAGATAATTATGCATTTAAGACTGATCAAATTTCTTTATTTTTTTTGGGTTAAATGTATTTATACAAAGCTTACAAAACAAGCAACTTTTTAATTGAAAATCAATTACAAATACTTAATTGATTTTCAATTACTTAACAAATTAATAACCTTTTAATATATAACTATCTCTCTCTAAACCAAGTTAAGTTGTTCAAGAAGTTGGTTAATAAACAATACATCAAACAAAACTAGAAAAACTAGAGCTAATAATTTTGAATATACCTTGACATATCAAACCCGTCAAGTATCTCCTTGACATATCTTTGTTGGAACATGAATATACCATCATTTTCTTGCACAATTTCAAAACATAGAAAGTGTATCATCTTTCCCAAGGCATTCATGTCAAGGTGCTCAACATAGATTGCTTGAAACCCTTAAGTATATTGTTGTAATTTCGGGCACGTGCCACCCCTCAACATTGTCGGGATCAGCAGAGTCCGTCGAGCAGAGGTATCAAGCCCCTTAGGGCTCGCTCTTCCTCGACACTCAGGTGCTCCTCCTTGCGAAGAGCCATCTCCTTCTCACATAAGAGTTCTCCCCGCGAGGACACGTCTCTCCCCGACACGCAAGACTCCTCCCCGCGAGGACACGTTCTCATGTAACCACCCACTCCCGATGGAATCGGTCTACCCTAATTCCGGAGATCTAGGAACGGTTACCCCAGGGCGAAGACCACGTGCTGGTCTTCACTACGCCACGTAAGCCCTGGCAGTTACTTGGATTGGGCCTGGCAATCCAGCCCAATGCAAGTAACCGTTGGCCCCGCGCTAGGGGCTCTCTATAAATACCCTCTCACTTGAGAGGGTCAGGTTACACACACACTTTCTTACTCTCATCTCTGTACTTGCTATTATTCTCTGACTGTTACCTTACTTGAGCGTCGGAGTACCTTGCAGGTACACCCCCCCCGCGCCGTCTTTCAACCTCACCGGAGCTGAAGTCCAAACGTCGTTGTTGGCCACCAGATACTGTCTGATTCAGGTACGATCAGTGGCGCCGTCTGTGGAAACTCTTTGCTTCCCCGTTTTTCCTTCGATGAACCAAAGCAATCCTCTCATTCATCACCAGCATGGCCAATCCGTCCGCTCACAAAGCTCTGGACACCGTCCTCGCGCAACTCGAGAACAGAAACCACCACGAGGACGCTGCTACCCTCAACGGCGATGAAGGCGACGTAAGAGACGGGCAGACCGCTTCCCCGGACTCCCAAGACGTGGCTGACAACGCCGCCCGCCAAGACGATCAGCAAGCCATTTTTCAGCCAGTTGCTCCTCCGCCCAATGTAGATTCGAGCACCGTGGCCCTATTTGCCTTGATCAATCAGACCAACCAGCTGATCGCACACCAGAATACCAGAATTGAAGCACTGGAGCAAGGGCGGGCACGACGATCTTCCCCGCGAAGACATCGTCGTTCACCGTCACCTCGTCGTTCTCCTTCCCCGCGAAGGACTCCTTCCGACGAATCTCGAACCCCCTCGCCGGTGCACGGAGGCCGTCGGTCACGTCTTGAGCGCCCCTAGCCGACGATCTCCCAGAAACGCCCTCGTTCCCCGCCTCGGAAAGAACCTAGGGCCTCCACCACTACCAAGAAGTCCAAACAGACCGAGGAGAGGCCGAGGAACCGTTCGAGGAATTCCCCTCCACGGCATCAGCGGTCCCCTTCGAGGTCCCCGACAGGAAGTGACGACGACGACCAAAGAACCCCTCTGTCATGGGAGATCATGAACGCCCCAATTCCTACGGGCACGGAGAAACCTCCGCATTTGGGGAACTACGACGGCCTGGCCGACCCCGACGACCACGTCGAAAGTTTCGAAGCCATGCTCGACTTCAGAAACGTCAGGGGAGCCATTAAGTGCAGGCTTTTCCCCACCACCTTGCGGAAAGGCGCTATGACTTGGTACAAAGGTCTGGCACCCGGGTCGATCACATCCTGGAAGCAACTAAGACAACGCTTCACCAAACATTTTACTGCATCTCGTCGACACCCAAAGACGGAAGCTGCCCTAGAAAGCATCTTCCAGGGGAAGAACGAATCTCTCTGGAACTACATTGAGAGATTCAACAGAGAAGCTGTCGAGGTCCATACAACTGACAACATGAAGAAGTATTTAATCATCCATGGGCTACGTTTTGGATCTGACTTTGCCAAGTCCGTGGGCCTCCGCAGACCCCGCCGTCTCGAGGATCTCCTCCAACGGGCTCAGTCGTACATCGAGCTTGAGGAGTCAGAGGCAGCACAGATCGCCCTTGAATAGAGACGCAAAGAAGGCCCCCGCGGCCACAAAAAATAAGACTCTTCTCCCCGACGAGGAGGAGAAAGAAAGAGAGATAATCGCCCCCGGGAACCTCGTGAACCACGCGGATTAGCTGGCCGGTTCACTAAATACACCCCACTCAACGCTCCCCGCGCGCGAATTCTCTCCGAGTGCCAGAACTCAGAATTTGTGAAAGAAGGAGTCCGCTTTCCGAAGCCCATTTCCCCCAAATCAAACGTTGACAAGTCAAAATACTGTAGGTTCCACCGGAGCCACGGGCATGTAACAGAAGACTCCATCCATCTCAAGGATGCAATTTAAATTCTCATCAAGGAAGGACACTTGAAGAAATACGCCCAGAAAAATGACACTCCTCGTCCCAGCTCCCGGGAAGCCCAGAACGTCGAGGAGACGACACCTCCTCCCGAAGAGAGTCGGGTTCAGGTCGCCCTCAGTGTCACTCGACCCGAAGATTTCTTTGTCCCCCCAATCATTGAAGGCCAAGAAGCAATTCGCAACATGTGGGCGACCTTCCCCCACGAGGACCCCGTCGCTGCCCGTAGCACCTGGGAAAGCTTCCCCAAAGCGATGGTCATCTCCGAGGGTGGTCCCGAGAAGTTGTCCGTCGGATCGATCAAGCGGAAATTTGACGAGCTGGAATCCGCAACGTCGGCGAAGACAACCACTCTCGAGAAAGTGCGGGGAAACTCCAACTCTATCACTTTCTACCTCGAGGAACTCCCCGGGGGAGCGCCAAATGCCACTATTCCCCTCCTGGTCAGGGCACAGATGGCGAACTTTGATGTTTGAAGGATCCTAGTCGACCAGGGAAGTTCGGTCGACATCATGTATGCCCATCTGTTCGGGACCCTTCAGCTCGACGAGAGACATCTGACCTCGTACGTCGGTTCAGATCAGCAGGGGTTCAACGGAACCACCACCAGACCATGGGGTTACGTTGAGCTGATGGTTACATTCGGGGCCGAAGACACTGCCCGACAAGTGAAGATCCGTTTCCTCGTGGTTGAATGTCCATCCCTTTACAACTGCATCCTCGGAAGGACCACCCTGGCCGAGCTTACGGCGGTGCCATCAACAGTCCACCTCAAAATAAAGTACTACACGACCAGGGGACGAGTGGTGACGATGCACGGGGACATAGACACGGCCAGGAGATGCTTCGACGCCGCTATCAAAGGCATGAGTTCCATCGGCACCAAACCTAAGACCGTGGCCAAGCCACCCCTGGACGCCGAACAGGTACCTCTCCCGCGCGTCAACGCGGTCGAACTCGACAGCAGGTTCCCGGGCGAACCCGATGAAGACGGGGCAGAAGACCTTGACCTCCAGGCGGAAAACAACGGGCGGCCTCTCCACCTAACGCTCCCCATCCCCGACGGAGACTTTGAGCTCGTGGTACTCGGGGAAGATCCCGACCGTAACGTGAAGATTGGCACCGGAATCCCCGACCTGGCGAAGGAGCAGCTGAAGGCATGTCTAAGGGAGAACGCTGATCTCTTTGCATGGAGCGCCTCCGAGATGCCTGGCCTCGACCCCGAGGTGGCTTGCCATCAGCTCGCAGTAGATCCGACCGCTAGGGCCGTAGCTCAACGTAGACATAGGCAGTCTCCCGAAAAAACGGAGGCTGTTGAAAAAGCTGTAAAAGACCTCCTAGAGGCGAATTTTATTTCGGAGTCCAGATACACAACCTGGCTGTCCAATGTTGTACTTGTTAAAAAGAATAATGGAAAATGGAGGATGTACGTTGCTTATACTGATCTTAACCGGGCTTGCCCGAAAGACTGCTACCCTTTGCCTAACATCGACCAACTGATCGACAATTCTGTAGGTTATAGACTATTATCCTTCATGGACGCTTACTCAGGATACAACCAAATTCCCATGGACAAGGTCGACAAACAACACACGACTTTCATGACCGCGTCGGGCAACTACTATTACAACGAGATGCCCTTCGGTCTGAAGAACGCCGGTGCAACCTACCAACGGATGATGAATAAGGTTTTCTGGGCTGAAATCGGCGACATGCTCGAGGTCTACATGGATGACATGATCGTCAAATCAGCAGAAGAAGTCGACCACGCCGCGCACCTCAAGAAGGTGTTCGACACGGCGAGGAGATGCCGCATGAGGTTCAATCCCGACAAATGCACCTTCGGTATTCGAGCTGGTAAGTTCCTCGGCTTTTACCTCACAGAGCGAGGAATCGAAGCCAATCCCTACAAGTGTAGATCTTTTTCCGAGATCCCTACTCCGGACTCAAAGAAGTCGATACAATCATTAAACGGGATGCTCATCGCTCTCTCTAGCTTCGTCGCCAAGTCTGCACAGTACGCACTCCCATTTTTCAAACTTCTTCGACAAAAAGCAGAGTTGAGTGGAGCGAAGAATGCGAACAGGCGCTCCTCCACCTAAAACAAGTCCTATCGCAACCCCCGGTCCTCTCACGGCCTGAGGGCGGGGAGACATTTTTCTTGTATCTTGCAATCACGAGTGAAGCAGTCAGCGCCGTCCTCATTCGGGAAACCCCGGACGGGCAGAAGCCAATTTACTTCACGAGCAAAGCCTTCTAAGGCCCCGAGCTTAGGTATCAGCAGATAGAGAAAGTCGCCCTAGCCCTCGTCACTGCGTCCAGGAGGCTACGCCACTACTTCCTTGCCCACACTGTCGTCATAAGGACCGAACAACCTATAAGGCAGCTCCTTGGACGACCGGACATGGCGGGGAGGATGCTCAGGTGGTCGCTCGAACTCGCCGAGTTTGACATCCAATACGAAGGGAGGAAAGCCCTGAAGGCTCAGGTATTGGCCGACTTTGTAGCAGAGATGACCGTCCCGGAACCTTCGACCAACGGATCCTAGAAGTGGACGACCTATGTCGACGGAGCATCCAGCCCGAAGGGAAGCGGGGAGGGCATCATCCTCGAAAACGAGGAAGACATCCTGATCGAGGTATCCCTCGAACTATCCTTCCCGACGTCGAACAACCAAGCGGAGTACGAGGCCTTCCTCGCCGGACTATGGCTGGCCGAGGATCTCGGCGCCAAGGAGGTCAAACTCTTCACCGACTACGAGCTCGTGGCCTCGCAAGTCCGAGGAGAGTACCAGGCCAAGAACGACAACCTCATAGAATACTTGGCCTTGGTGAAAGAAAAGATGAAAAAGTTCACCTCCGCGGAAGTAACTCGCATCCCCCGCGAGCACCATGCCCGAGCAGATGTCTTGTCCAAATTGGCAAGCACAAAGAAGAAAGGCGGGAACAAATCCGTCATACAAGAAGTACTTTCCCGGCCGAGCATCGACAAACCCAGTCCAGTGGCGGACGTAAACTCCATTGGTGACAGCAATTGCTGGATGACCCCCGTGTACGAGTACCTCACGATGAGCAAACTGCCCGAAAATCCCAAAGAAGCCGGAATGGTCAAGCGGCAGGCATGCTCATACACGATAGTCGAGGACAAGCTATATCGGCGAGGGTTCACTATCCCCCTCCTCAGGTGCGTCGAGGAGACCAAGGTCCCCGGCATCCTCCAGGAAATCCACGAAGGAATCAATGCACAACACCTCGGCGGGCGATCGTTAGCCCGTAAGGCGCTTCGAGCAGGGTATTACTGGCCCACCATGCAACAGGACGCCAAGGAACACGTCAAGAAGTGCGACAGATGCCAACGACACGGGGACATGCACCTTGCTCCTCCCAACGAGCTCAAAACACTATCCTCCCTGTGGCCATTTGCGTGGTGTGGGATGGATATCCTCGGACCTTTCGTCCAGGGGTCATATTAAAACAAATACCTCATCGTCGGGGTGGACTACTTCACGAAATGGATTGAGGCGGAAGCATTGGCCAAAATCACGGCCTTCAACATACTGCATTTTTACAAAAGGAACATCCTCGCCCGATTCGGCGTGCCTCAAGCTATTGTCACCGACAACGAAACACAGTTCACCGACAAGAACTTCCAGGACTTCGTCTCCAAGCTAGGTACGAAGCAGCACTTCACGTCGGTCGAGCACCCTCAAACGAATGGACAGGCTGAGGCGGCGAACAGAGTAATCCTACGAGGACTGAAATGTCGACTAGGCGACGCCAAACAACGGTGGGTTGAGGAGCTACACAGCATCCTCTGGGCTTACCGAACGACCCCACATTCCAAGACCGGGGAGACTCCCGTTCGTCTGACCTACGGAACGGAAGCGGTGATCCCCGTGGAAATCAGGGAACCCTCAAGGAGGACAGAAGCCCCCCTCGATGGGGACGCGAACGACGAAGCCCTGGGGGAAGAACTCGATTTCGTCAAGGAGACACGTTCGGGTGCTTCTCTCCGAGAAGCTTCACTTAAACAGAAGATAACTTTGCGTTATAACGACAAAGTCATCAAACGTGATTTTCAATTAGGCACCCTCGTCCTACGAAGGAACCAGAAAGACTCGTGAGAAGGCAAACTCGCCGCGAACTGGGAGGGCCCGTACCGTGTCCGCGCGAAAACGGGGACAGAAGCCTACTTCCTAGAAAATCTGCACAGGGAAGAACTTGCTCGACCATGGAACGCTGAGAAGCTCAAACAATACTACAGTTAATCACTGCCGGCGACTCACGAACACCGCGATTACGGGGACGCACTAAGGTACGGGCGCGTCACCCCTATACAGAACACGATGATCAAAGGCCGCGTCGTGTGTGCACGAGGACTTTTAATCCGACGGGGATACCTCGATCGAGCTCCGCCGTCGTTGTACCAATTAGGCAGAACACCCAACTCGCGATGGGAAGTTCACGCCATGAAGCTAAGACCTCGATCGAGCTCTTAGCCTCGTTGAAGGTCGGAATACGTCTCCGACCACCCGACCAGCTCTCTACGCGGTCAGGAACTATCAAGGTCGAGCAAATCCCAAGGTCTTTATTACTTAGACAAAAACAAAGTATAACAAATGCTATAACATCACACACAGTATAAACAATACAAACATCACACAAGCAGATAAGCAAAATTGCATTAAAGCGGGCAGAAGCCCATTGTACAAATATTACAAACAAGTATCAAAAGCCCCTGGCACGTAGGCCGGACATATGTATTGAAAAATAAATAAAACGGCTCGCAAGCCGAACAAAACAAAGAAGAAAAGCCTACTCGGCAACAGTCCCTTCGGGCTCCTCGCATTCATGAACCTCGTCCACCCGCATCGGCTGCACAATTTGACCGTCGACCACCTCGGAGTCGGGGTCAATCCCTTCGGTTATGAGGTCGGGGTTCAGAACCCGAAGCTGCTGCACGGCGTTTCTGAATCCTATGCCGGCCGCTTCGAGGTTGTCCTCCTCAGACTGCTGGAGCTTCGCTATGAGCGCTGGCCGCGAGGTCAATAACCTATCTTCCTCGGTTTCCTCATCAGCAGGGCAGACAACCTCCTCCAACTCGGCATTCCTCGCCAAGAGACGATCCCTCTCCTCTTCAATCCCGATGAGACGTCTCCACTCTTCCTCAGCATTCTTCAACTTTTCTTCCAACTGCCCTTGAAGCTCGACTTGGGTCTGGTTCTGGCTTTTACAGTCGGCCACCTCCTTGCCCACCTTCTCCATTTCAGCTGAGATAGACTGGAAACTCTCGCGCAACCTGTTTAGTTCGCCTTCCAGGCAAGCCTCGTCGTTCAGAACCAGGGCAGCCGCACAAACCCGCATCATAGCGGACACATCCTCCACCAGCGCCTTTCTCCGAGAGACCTTGTCGACGCCTAGGATGGCCTGAGCTTCGGGGGCACCCACGCAAAGGGAATTATTCCCCATGAAAAAGTTTGGCCTCGAGTGACAAGGCGGGAGCACGAATTTTACAGCAGGGGGACCCTCATTCTCAGTAAGGTCGATGGCCACTGTGTCCGCAACCCGCCGCCTCTTCGGGGAGACCTGGGGGCTGAGAGAATCACTATCCTGGTGAGAGCCAGAAGAACCCCCGGTTGTCGGAGTGGGAACGGATTCCTGCCCTCGGATCTGCTCGAGACAGCTTTTGCCTCCCTTCTTCGCAGCGCAGTTAGCCTTCAACTTTTTGAGGCGCTCCTCAGCAGACGACATCTTACCTGCACAGAAAACAAAGAGGTCAGTAATTCGAAAAGAAAAACGAGGGGAAAAAAAGGTCGGGGAAGCCACCCCACCTAACAGCTCGAGAGCCTCCTCGTCAAAAAACGTCTCGAGGAGAGCCCTAGTGTTGATCAATCAACGCTTCGTTAAGACCTCCCCATCGTCGCCCAGAAGGAAGTCCCTGTTCGGCGTCACGAACTTGGCTCTGTTAAACCCGTTAACGAAAGCGACTATTCTCTCATAAGCCAGGCGATCCCCCTCGTCCAAACGGCCAGGACTGACTTTGTAGTTGTCCATCCCCTTTTTGAAGTGTTCTTCCGTCCAAAACAAGGGGAATCTTGGCTCGAAGACCTCCTCCGTTTGCCCGTCCGCTTCACGGGAAACTCGGCAATACACCGAATTCACAGCTTCAAGAGTGACCGGCCTCACGATATAATATCGGTGTTTAAAGTCACGAACGGAATCCAAATAAGTGTGAAACAGGCTGCTCACTTGCTTGAAAGACACCCAACCGTGTCTGCCATCGGAGGCCTGTCGTTGGAGGTGGAAGATACGATAGAAGAGAGGCACGGTTACCCTAATTCGGAGATATTTGCAGACGAGCTCTAAAGCTCGGATGAAAACGAGGGAGTTAGGGTGGATCTGCGAAGGCGCCAGGCGCAACCAAACGAATACCGCCTGTTGAAAATCTATAAAGGGCAGACGCCACCCCGCCTTGTCGAACATGAACTCGTAAAGAGGGAACCTCATCCCTCGGTACGTCGAGCATATGTGATGGTGTGCGTGAGGTCGGAACACCTTCCACGACTTTGAGGAACCCACCACTTGGTGCTCGACTGTACAAAAAATAGTGTCCTCGTCCTCGTCAACAAAATGGGAAGCAATGTTCAACGGCTCATCGCTGACCCACTCCTCGAGGGGACGTTCCTTGACCCTAGCGATTGGCGTCATTGGAGAGTCGGGTTAGTCGTCGACGTCTAAAGATCCCTCAGCCACGGGCAATACGTCCATTTACCTGAAGAGCAGAAGGAAATGGTGAATTCGATGACCCATATCAAATCCACCACTTCCACCGCTGATCAAGTGAAGGGGCGAGGAGGGAACATTGGGGAACGTGAACCCGCGACCATCCTCGGGTCCACCGGGAGCGAAATTGGGCCGGACCCCGAGGTATTCAACCCATATCCCCGAGATAAGCGTCGGCTCCCCGGGGATTCCGTCCTTGAACCCCGGAATGTTCAACAAAGAGCTGAGAAACGTTCATCTCACGACCCCGGGATATTCTTCGTGTCCTCGGAAATTTCATCGCCTCTCCCCACGAGATTCAACAACTAAACTATGAAATTCCGCCGTTTTTGCCGGATATTTCGTGATTTCCATGGGAACTTCATCAGTTCACCATAAGATTCACCCTACAAATGCAAATGAAAGGAGAAAAAGAAAGAAAGAAACTTACTTGAAATACGCTTTTTAGGGTTCCGGCACGGCGGTCGTCGGTGGAGAACGGTGGAAGGCAGCGGCGGAAAAACGGAGAAGAAAAGAGGGAGAGTCTGAGAGGAAAAGAGCAAACGGTGCAAATGAAACAAGGTGGGGCCTATTTATAGGATCCTTACGAAATTCGAAGGGTTTTAGACTACTAGAGTACACTACCCTAGCCTAGTCACCCCTAGGCAATGATGGTGTCTGACACGTGGCATACATGCGACTGTTCGCTCCCCAACACGTGCCTCTCCATTTGCTTCGACACCCAAGTTCGAACTTTTCGCATCCCCGCTGGGTCGACCATCCTCGAACGCCGACGCTCGAGTCTGCTCGTCGATTTCTACCCAACGAACTTTTGGCACCCCGAAGATACGGCCAGTGGATCTCAAACAAGTTCCCCTCATCGCGGTCACGCGATCGATACTTCCTCGACATGCTTGTTGGCCCTTAAGTCATTATTCCGACACTTCAGAGCAACAACTTGGGGGGCTCCTGTTCTGGACTGGGCCAGGGTATGCCCCTCGGTCGAGAAGGCCCAACCCACAGGACATGAGATGGCCCAATAAGGACCTCTTTACAAGACCACTGTCGGGCACATACAAGTCCCAACAGCGTCGGGCACGTGCCACCCCTCAACATTGTCGGGATCAGCAGAGTCCGTCGAGCAGAGGTATCAAGCCCCTCAGGGCTCGCTCTTCCTCGACACTCAGGTGCTCCTCCCAGCGAGGAGCCATCTCCTTCTCACATAAGAGTCCTCCCCACGAGGACACGTCTCTCCCCGACACGCAAGACTCCTCCCGGCGAGGACACGTTCTCATGTAACCACCCACTCCCGATGGAATCGGTCTGCCCTAATTCCGGAGATCTAGGAACGGTTACCCTAGGGAGAAGACCACGTGCTGGTCTTCACTATGCCATGTAAGCCCTGGCAGTTACTTGGATTGGGCCTGGCAATCCAGCCCAATGCAAGTAACCGTTGGCCCCGCGCTGGGGGCTCTCTATAAATACCCTCTCACTTGAGAGGGTCAGGTTACACACACACTTTCTTACTCTCATCTCTGTACTTGCTATTATTCTCTGACCATTACCTTACTTGAGCGTCGGAGTATCTTGCAGGTACACCCCCCACAGTCTTTCAACCTCACCGGAGCTGAAGTCCAGACGTCGTTGTTGGCCACCAGATACTGTCTGATCCAGGTACGATCAGATGCTTTCTAACTCTCCATTGATTTAAGTTTGAGTTAGAAGTACATGTTTTTCCAATGGTTGATGTGTCTCCAGGCACTAGCTCCTCAACTCTGTTTTGATCACTGGCTTGGGTCGTTCCTTCTTCATTTGTGTCACTTGTATCTACTGCATTTTCATTAATATCTAACTCCACACATTCAAATTTATTTTCTTAATTCCAAATCCATCTCCCATTTTCATCTAAGACAACATATTTTCTTGGATATTGGGTTATATAGCCTATATGAATTTCTTATGTCATTGACTCCCCAAAACATGCCATTCATGCTCTTATCAACTAGTTTGTTTTTATGGAAATCTGGTGTGTGGGCATAGGCAATGCATTTAAAGATTCTTAAGTGTGGAATTGAGGGTTTTGATTTTCTCCATGCTTTTTCAATGATATATATTATAGAAATATTAGAAATTATATTTATTCTATAGTTTTCCTAATTCACAACTTTAGGCCAAAACATCTTTGGTATTCCTCTTCCTACAAATAACTTCTAACCATGTTCATGAGGATTGTATTCTTCCTTTTAACCACTCCATTTTGATGAGAAGTATAGGTTGAAGTGATTCGTCTTTTGATCCCATTCTCTTCACAAAACTTCTTGAATTCATGAGAATTAAATTATCCTCTTTTGTCAATCCTTAGGCAACAAATTTCCTCTTTAGTTTCTTTTTCAATTGTTGCTTTGAATTTCTTAAAGTAGTTAAATGCACTCGACTTTTCATTTAAGAAGTACACCCAATTTGTCCTACAATACATACCTCTTATTGTTGTTAGATGATGGAGTTATGGTGCCAAATATGTAATAGTATATAAAATTCAATCTTGTCTCTAATATTCAATCAATATTTTTCCGAATTGTTTCTCCATGACGCTTCCCTATGATGCAATCTGCACATACTTGCTTTTATTCTTCAAGTTTAGGCAATTCTTTGACTATTTGCTCCTTATCTATACTTTTCAGACCCATGAGGATTAAGTGACCATACCTATAATTCCAAATGTATGTAGTATATTCACATTCAGTCTTCAAACAAGACATCATTTCAACTTTAGGAATTATATGAAATAGCTTGTTTGAGGATTTTGGATTCAATATAGCTTATTTCTCTTAGAGTTTAAATCAAAACATACACAATAGGTTTTTTGTTAGTGATTGAAGATGTAGTTTTTCTGAAAGAATCTCTCACACACTTGTTCAAAAATTCACGAATTCAACACAACAAAAAAATTTTATTCATGTTTGAATTGAGAGAAAAAGTTATGTTTTAGAAAATTGTGAATGGGTTTGTAAAACTCTCTTTGCAAGTAATGCACAAAATTTTGCAAGTTATGAGTTAAAGAAAATTTTGTTAATTTATGTACTAGAGAAATGCACTAAAAATGAGTAAAAATGGTCACTTGATTTGAGTCAAGAGCAAGGAAAAATGATTTGAGTCAGGCAAAGGAATGAGTTGAATCAAGATAAGAAAACCTAGATTTTACGAGTTTGATTTGAATCATGACTTGCTAATGACTAGCCTATGATTCCAGCCAAGAAAATCTATGACTAAAGTCAGGGTTCTAGAGGCAAAATCCATTTTTCACATCATGCTCATGATTCGAGTCCAAGTTTTGGTACCACATTTCCTACATAAACTATATCGCGTGATTGATTATTGTGTGATTGAGTTTTATGATGTTTAGAGTACTTGTGTATTATCTATCCTTGTTTTACTTTGCACCGTTATCATATTTTGAATTGTATTCTCACCCCTGTTTGCTTGTTGCGGTGGCTTTGCGCATATCACTACTACAAAATAGACCTTTTATCACACTAAACTAAAATGGTCTGAGTGTTAACCGTGGTAATACCTCATTTTTGGATGCGCTTTGTTTAATTATATTTACGAAAAAACTGCACTACGGTCAAACTAATAAACTGTGATTATACATTTATGGAGTGACGGGGTTCGAATCCCATGCATCTCCAACAATTTTCTACTTTTTCATTACAATGAGTGTTGTCCTTATAATTATAATATATAAATTAATATTAAAATACATATCACCACGGTTATTAATGTCAACCATTGTGAAAGTCATTATATTTCATCACGGTTTTTGAATACGACCATGGTGAAATTGTTTACTCATATATAATATAAGAGAATTATCTTTCGCTTCTTGATAGTATCAATGTATCTCTCACAGTAAAACCCTAACACTCATTTTCTCTCTTCTTCTTCGTCATTAGCTCTCGTTTCATACATAAAGGTATTTTTCTTCTTCCTTGTTCTTTCTTTTTCGTGTATGTTGTTGTTATGTTTCACATGATTTTCACATGATTTTCTTCTTATTCGAGGGTTTATGGTTTTTTTGTTGTTGTTTTATGTTGTTGTGTATTGTATGTTGTTGTATGTTATTTTGAAAAAGGATTTCTCTTCTTGTCCCGATTTCAGATCCTTCTCTCAGATTTCTAGTGCTTCTCTCAACATGAATAGTGGAAGCAACAAACTTATCCACGAGATTTAGGTTACAAAACAGACTATTGATATGGTGGAGTTATGGTTGAACAAAGTCAAGGAAGATGAATTTGTTAAGGATCACATTACTGTTGTTGAACCGTCTAGTGGAACAGGCTATAAGAATATTCTTTTTAATAATTTTAACCGTGAAATGACAAGAAGGTAGAGGTTATTATGAATGGCCTAATGAATCTGGATGCAACTAATTCCGAATCAGATGGAGCCCTTGAGAACTATGAAGACCTTGAGAACTGCACGAATTCAACTAGGCATGAAGATTGAAGACCTTGTTATGTTGCACATGATTTGTTTTTTTGTTGTTGTTGTTGACTAGTTGTTGTGTGTTAAGTGTGGTTGTTGTTTCTTGTTATGTTACAATGTACTGCTAGTTTATGTTAACATGTTTTTTTTGTTGTTGCATGGTTTACTTCCTTATTGGGTTGTGTTTCCGGTTATGTTAATGCTAGTTTATGTTTTCAAAATAGGTTAACATTCTGAAAGCTGTTTATATTTTGAAATTTTGTTCAAGAGAACTCATACTATGGGTGTGGTTCATAAATGGCTTGTTTTACTATGAAGAAGCAATATGAGAATTACGAAGCTATTTTGGAAGCTTCATCCGCCTTGTATTTTTTCTTCATGGCTACATAAAGTATATCAACTTTAGATCATTCCACGAATCTTTTCAATAAAAGGTATGTTGTTGTCGTTTTGTTGATAAATGTTGATGTTATTATTATTGTTGATAATTGTCGTTGTTGTTGATAAATGTTGTTATTGTTGATGTATGTTATTGTTGAGTTTATTATAATGTATGTAGATTGTTTGTTTCACTAACCCTACATTAAACATGCATTCATTTAAAGTGATTTAGAATTCTATTTGTGCGCCTCAAGAAGCCCAAGTCCAGATTTTTAGAAATCTATTTAAAGGTGTTTCTAAACCTATTGCAACTTGTACATTATGGAGTTTGAAGAATAAGGATTAGCCGTGCATAAGAGTTTCTTTAGGGTTTAGTGTGTTTTGATTGTATGTCACTCATGTGTCTTCTGATGCATTGAGGTTGACTGATTGTTAATTATTTATTGTTCACTCTAAAGCTTTTAAGCAAGAGTGTATTGTTCTTAGTTGAAGCTTTTAAGCAAATCTGAGTATTATCTTGGAAGTGTGATACTTCTATTATTTGGTTGTTGTTGAATTGTCATTGGGATTGTGGCTGATTAGGAAGTGAGAAGGGGATCTCATATCTAGAGGGTGTCTAGGTAGAAGTTGCACAAGCTAGGGATTAGGCGACAAGTTTTAAACAAGGGAGTTTAGCTTTGAACTAATACTATCATAGTAAATTTCTTTCCTGCCTTGGTAGCCCCCAGATGTAGGTGAGTTCCACCGAACTGGTTTAACAATTCTGGTGTTAATTTTACTTTTCTGTCATTTAAATCTTTGTATTGTTGTTTGTGTAGTCAAGCTGTTTTGATCCAAGTGATGTGACATCTGTCTCGACATCTAGTATCTGTGTGCCATAATTTCAGTGTTTTCTTTTTCTTGTCTATGGTTTTTCTTCTTCTGCTTTTGATGAATCATAATCAGATTCTGAATACTTATTTCAGAGTCTGATTCAGATTTACTATGTTTACTTTTGAAAGACCTTATCAGATTCTGAATCAGAATTTGACTCAGAGCTGCAAAGACGATAGCAGAGGAATGATAAGTACAAAAGCAATGAAAGTAAAAGCAAAGACACAAAACAGTTATCCTACTCCATCTTACAACTTGTTGAACCAGAATATTAGATTTTCCTTCTTTAATTTGTTGGTTTTCTTCATAAGTGGCACATAAAGATTCAAAAATGGTTTTGGTAGTAGACTTGTCAATGATCTTTATGTACTAAGAGTAAGGCAAAACATCTACAAGAATGCCTCTCACTCTATGGTGTTCTCTGTAAATCTTCTTCAGAGCAGAGTTTTTCTATTAGCAACCATTCCTACTCCATTCACAGGAATATCAATTCCATCTTCAAGAATGCCCCACATCTCATCATCAAGACTTATGGTATGTGTGTACCTCTTGCTTTTCCACCATTCAAATTTAGTAGAACCTTCACTGAATGTTGGAGGTCTAGCAACACAGTTGTTCTTTTCAGATGTACTATAATCATGATTAACATCACCAAAAGGAGTAGGTTGTGGACTAGAAATACTATCACCAGAGTGATATGTTTCAGTTTCAGAATCACTCATGATAAAGAAAGTATTTTTCTGAAGATCTTTTATGCACCACTGTTAAGTGTTTAACACAAACAAGGCTCTGATACCAATTAAAGGTGAGAAAAACACAAGAAGAGGGGGTTGGATTTTGTTTTATTTATCTTCTCTAAGCTTTTTATTCTTCTACTTCTAATGATTCTCAATCAGATTCTGTACACTTAGTTCAGAGTATGACTCAAATTTACTAGGTTTACTTCTGAAAGACCTCATCAGGTTCTAAATCAGAATCTGACTCAGAGTTGCAAAGTTGATAGTAGCAGAATGATAAATACAGAAGCAAGGAAAGTAAAAGCAAAGACACACAACATTTATTCTGGTTCCTCTCACAACTTGAGAGTAGTCCAGTCCCCTTACACTTCCAAGGGGTGTTCACAATATCCAAACTGATTATAAATGCTCAACAAGAGACTTACAATGCTCAAACCCTCAAGTAAGAGACTTCTATGCTCAAGAATAAAAGGAAGAGACTTCCAATGCTCAAGCGCACAAGCAAGAGACTTTAAATGCTCAAGCACTAAAGCAAGAGACTTATGACTCTATAACAAACCGTTAAGAGATTTGGGTAACAATTACCCTTGATATACAATAAGAGGTGTAGACAAAATACAAATTAAAAAGGCTCTTAGACTTAAGAACTTCTAAAATATACAAAGTTAAGATGTTCTAAGTCTAGCTTGTTTTTGACATAGAAACTTCTCTTTGAAATGTTAAGGTTCAAAGTCTTGTATTGTAGTGTGTTAGTATTCTTCAGGTCTTCTGCTCCTTATATAGAGAGGAAGAAAAGAGACGTTGAAGACTTTCACCAAAAATATGGGTAGGCTTTGTACTTGATTGGACACATCAAGAAATCATCTTTCTGCAAGAGGATTTATTCGTTGAAGCTCAGACAACAAAGAAGAGATTTTTCCTTAAGTATTCATGTGATCAAAAGGTCTATGAGTCTGTCAGAGTTACGTCGATTGAAGTGAATATGATTCAGAGGTTGACTTTCTTTATACTTCACACTTCAGAAGTTGATCTCTTTAGAGACTGCTTCTTGACTTCTAAAGCTTTAGAGTCTGGATTACCTGAGGCTGACTTTCTTCAGAGTTGACTTCTTCAGAGTCTGGATCTTCCATTAGAGCCAGAGTCTCCAAAAGTGATCTTTAGAGCCAAAGTTTGAACTTCAGATTCACAATCCTCAAGCTTCTCTTCATCTGTTTTTAGTCTTATAATCTCCCATACTTAAACAAATGTTAGAATACCAAATTTTTATTTAAATACTTTGTTATCATCAAAATCCAAGGGATATGGTATCAACAAATTTTGTTCCAACAAGAACATAATGAAAAAAGTTGATCCATGTAGCCGACTCCACTTATTGGTATATAAGGCTTGGTTCTCGTTGTTGTTACAGTTAATGTGATGATATGAAATTTATAATGATGTAAATTTTGTTTTATGAGGCATGAAATTTTAATGAGATTTTTTGAGATTTTTTTTGTTACGCTTACTATGAAATTTATGGTTTGTGTGTCATATTTATTTTGAAATTATTTGTATGATTTTAGGTTATTCCTTATCTTTTTCTTAAATCCTTGAATATAATTTGGTTTAAAATTTTGATTGTGAATTTAACATTATTATTATTTGAATTTTTTTTTCAATTGACTTTAAGGTATTATTGAATATCAATATAATGATTGTGATTTTAATTTTTATTTATTATAAGTTAATACTTTAACAACTTTCTTAAAGTTTTAAAATTAATTGAGATTTTAATTATTTGGTTGTATTGCCCTAGCTTTTGACACAATCTAACTATGATACTAATGATGTATTAGTGTGATTAGTAGATAAGTTAGTAAGCTAATGACCTTGGTTAATCAAGAAGGGAAAAGTTAGTAGGTTTGGTTAAAAGACCAAGGGTGAAATTGTTATTTCTCTAAATTAGTATATATTCTCAAATTTAAACTTTTCCTCTCATTCCTTTCTCTTTCTAAAATAAAAATTTGGAAGATAGGCTTCGGGGAGAGAGAGAGAGAGAGAGAGGGAGAGAGAGAGAGAGAGAGAGAGAGAGAGAGAGAGAGAGAGAGAGAGAGAAATTTGGGAGAGAGGAGGAAATAATTCATCAGGTTTCTTCAACCTTCATTGTTTCATGTGAGAAGTGTTTCAGTTGAAGTAAGCCTTGATCATCAATTTCCACTCTTCCAAGTGCAACTCAGAATCTTCAAACTAGAGGTGGGTTCTAATATAGGTTTTGATTTGGGAATCTATCCCTTTAGGAAATGCATAAGGGTTGGGGTTTGATTCTTGTTAAACCATGCTTGTGTATTCTTGTGTGTTTTCTTAAAATGACACCTATGTGTGTTTTAGTCCTTAATACATGACGATAACATGAGGTTATGAGCATTAGTACATGATTTGGTCACTTGTTTCATATATCCATGATGATGAATGTGAGTTCTCATGTTGTGATGTGTTGAAGCTATGTTGAACATGTATGAATGGTAAGACAATGGATAATGGAATTGGTTCTTTGTAATATGAACTCTTGTGGAATTAATTGCCAAAGACTTGTTATAGATTGAATTTTTGGTTATGGTCAAGTTGTGTTAAGGTTTGATGCAGGTAACATGGGCGAACATGGTGTGAAAACACATAAAAATGAAAGGCAGTGTTGTTAGGCACAATAAGGGTCGTGTCACCTAACACGGTTAGGCCGTGGTGCACCCAATATTCATGGGAAATAGGGGCGTTGGCCAACACAAGCCGTGTCACCTGACACAGCCAGGATGTGTTACACCACTGACTTGGCACCTCCAAATGCCATTTTAGATCCCTAGTCCATCCCATTTCATATCCAATCCCTTAGTATGCTTATAAGGATTGAGTATGATTGCATAATATGGAAAAATACGCGTTTGAAAATTATTGATTAAAGAGGTACATTATGAATACCTATGATGTGATAATTAAATAATGGAAATAAGGTTCATATTAGACAATTCAATGAGTAATGAACCAAATCATGAGGAAAATCATAGGTGGATTGAATTACCGAATGTCGTAATGTTCGAGCATAATGATACGCCCTCGTTGTTACGTGAAAGAAATGTTAAGTTTCAGAAGGAACTAGATAGGCTAGTAGTGGGAGATGCCTAGACTAATGTCTATGAGTGGTTACCATATGTGGGAAGTCGAAGAGAGATAGAGAACCGAGTTACAACTATAGATAGTTGTGATCAAGGATGGACAAATTGTGGCTATGAACTTCCGTGACCCGAATCCCAACTTGAGTTATGAGTGATTAGCCAGGGAAATTTGTTCTATATAGTCTATTGGAACATCCGTGACCCGAATCCCTACTTGAGTGATGAGTTATTGGCCAAGGAAAGACTTTGCACTTCCTAAAGGAAATTCGTGATCCGGATCCCAACTCAAGTGAGAGTTATTGGCCAGAGAAATCTTTATCCTCGATTCATGAATGCTCCGTGATCCAAATCCCAACTCGAATAAGGATTTATTGGCCAGGGAAAGACATTCACTATGCTATAAGATTCACGAGGTAACCGAAGCGTAGTATGAAGCCAATTGGCGGTGAACATGCTTGAGATGAACCGTGTTATTTTCTGTAAATGGTACTTGTATGCCTATGTGGCATGCGAAGATAAAATAGATCGCCGTGTCAATGGAACTAGTGTACCTTATAGAGCCGAGCGGACTCAATGGTTTAGTCTTTAGTTCATGGAGATTTTGTAATCTCACCCCACTCATGTTGTTATTTTAGGTACTTCAAGGCAAGATAAAAGCAAAAATAAGATGAATTAAGCAGGACATTGAAGATGTATCAGATGTTTCATTTAGTTTTCGTTGTATCTTTTGGATCATGTAGTTTATTTTGGGATATCAGTTGTATTACTCACATATCTGTACTTATGTTTTGCATCATACATGGAGTTATGATATCATCTAGATACTTGTATTTTGTTTTTCAGTACTAAAGATTAATGCCACACATGTATTATTCTAGACATGTTTGTATGGGGGTAACAATTGGTATCAAAGCTGGTTGATTCTCAACCCAACCATGAAACATCATAAGTTAAATTCTTTTCTGCCTTGTATGCGTGCTTGCTGATATGAACCCAAATGTCATATGGTATAGTATTAAGCTTGATCAACTTGATTCTATATGTGTATGACAGGAAGGTGGATGATAGACATGGAGTTCATGGGAGGCTGAAGACTCGTAATGTGGAATTGGAGGCAGCACTCGAGAATGAAGGGGTGCAATGGAAGAAAATGATGCAAAAAATGCAACAGCAGAATCAACTTATGATGTAGACGATGCAAAATATGCAGGGCCAACAATAACCACCACCCGCTCCTTAAAACGTTGCAAAAGAAGATTTTTGAAAGTTCTTTCAGATGGATCCACTAGAGTTCTTGGGTGGTCTAGACACAATAGTGGCACATGATTGGTTATCTAGCATGGAAAAGGTTTTTCAAGTGGTGCATTGTAGAAAAGTGGAAAAGGTGACCTTAGCTACTCTGATGATGAAAGGACCAGCTGGAAGGTGGTGGGATATTGCTTCAATGCTCATGGCAACTCAAGGGATTATTAAGGATTGGTGGCATTTTAAGGTTGTTTTTTTGAGAGCTCAAAAAGAATTTGAATTTCAGCAGCTTAGGCAGAGTAGTATGTCAGTGTCAGAATATGTAGAGAAGTTTGAGGACATGGCTGTCTATTCTAAACAAGTGGTGTATGCTCCTGACGAGAGGTGGAAGATTGAGTAGTTCCTATTTGGACTTAGAGTAGACATAAAGCACAATATGCCTCATAGGGAGTTCTCAACCTATGTTGAGTTGTTGAGGTAATTCTATGAGGTAATGCTAGACAGGGACATAAAGAGCATAGGTTTTTGAGTCTTTATCTGAAGCCTTGAGGCTCACCATCAAAAGGAAAGTCGACTTAAGGCGCAAGATCAGTGCAAGCCCCGCAATGTCTACTGTGTAAGCAGAATCATTTTGGGAGATGTCGCTCTGGATATTTCCGGTATTACCAATTCCAAAAGGAATGCCACATGGCTAGGGATTGTCCTAAGCAGAAACTTCAGGATCCGAGAAAAAGTGTTGGTCGGGTTTACACCTTGGATGCTAAAAAGGCCAAGGGTAACAACGACCTAATTGCCGATACGTGTTATGTGAATTATCAAACCTTTTTTGTTATAATTGATTATAGATCGTCTCACTATTTCCTTTTGACCAAGTGTGTGCAACAACTTGGGTTAGAATTCGTTCCCCTCCCATCTTATATGGTTGTCTCCACGACAATGAATAACACCATGGAGACTCAATGGAATTGTAGGGATTATTTTGTAGCCTTTAATGACGATGAATTTCAGATTGATCTAAATTGCCTACCATTCAAGAAAATTGATGTAGTTATGGGAATGAATTGGCAATCCGACAACTTAGTGTATATCAGATGTAAGGAGAAAACTCTCTTCATTCCTGTTGGGGACACTCCGTATCAAATGTCTCTGGTCGAGTTATGGGAATTGAAGATTCAATTGGAAGATTTTCTAGCCAATCATTTTACTTGGACGAGTGTATCTTTGTGGGGTGCTCCAATCTTGTTAGTGAATAAAAATGACGGTGGAATACAATTGTGCATTGATTACCTCCAGTTGAACAATGTCATTATCAAGAACAAGTACCCCTTTCCTCATATTGATGACCTCTTAAATTAGTTGAAAGAAGTGTTTGTTCTTGAAGATTGATCTATGATCGGGATATCATCAAATTCGAGTGAAGAGATTCGATACACCCATAACTGCTTTCAGAACGCACTATGGTCATTGTGAATTTCTTGTTATATTTTTCGGAGTGACCAACGTGTAGCTAGTGATTTTTGTCAGTGACGCAACCACCTTACCGCAATGGTTGGATTTAGGTGCTACTTTCTGATTTCTTATTTATCCTATGAAGCTAGAAAGGAAAGGGAAGATATCTAAAACTAACTTTGCACGCAAATATTTTCTTTAACAAATGCTAAGAGATCGGGGAATGGGGTCTGGTTATACAAAGGGAAGCTATTAACACCCAGTGTATCTCTGGTAATCCATAGGAACCTTTTATTGCATGCTTTACTGTTGACTTGAAATGCTTTCTCGTGTTTATCTGCTGTGGATTGGGAAAGTTTCTCCTTTCGGAAAATTGAGAGAACGTTTTTATTGTTTTCGGGTTTTCCGTTGTTTTTGGGAAGGTACTGGACCTAAAGTTTTTTATTTGTGTGCTCGCTAAGATTTCACAATCTTATGCCTACGTATTCCCATCAAGAGATTTGGGAAATCAGAGCAATCGTAGTTCCTCATATTATGTGGGAGGAAAGATGTTTGGTGTCTTGTTCAAAGCCCAAGATTGAAGCTAATAGAGTATTTGTGTCTTTTTTAAAGCCCAAGATTTAAGCTAAAAGGGTGACTGAGAGAGAATTTGTCATCTCTAAAGGGAAATATCTCACCTATTCATCACAAAGTGTTGAGAAATTGATTATAAAGGGAAATTAATTTAACTGGGATATGGAGAATCCAACAATGCCATAATTTCCTTTATAAGGGTGATGTCATGAAGGAAGAAAGTTTTAACTTTGTGTAGAGCAATGCCACTTTTTCCTTTATGAATCTTTCATATTAAGAGAGGGACATTGGCTTGGATGTTAGGGATCCAAAGGCTTGCCACTTATAGGTGTCAGATGAAAGGTGAATTTTAACCAGGATAAAAGAAGGACTCCAGCTTGGATTTTGAATCAACAAGTGTGCCACTTACAACAACTATCTGGAAAGGTTTTGATTGTTTGTTTTTAAGGTGTGATGTATAGAGGAAATATCCTCCTGCAGAGAGAACTTATGGTCTCATCTGAGGGGATGTTGATTTTTGTGTGCCTTGATCAAAGCCCAAGGTTGAAGCTAAAATAAACTGACTCCACTGGGGAGGGTTTTATCTGTCTTGTACAAAGCCCAAGATTGAGGCTGACTGGCTCCACTGGGGAAAATTCTTATATGAAGCCTAAAAGGAGTCTAACTTTTACTGAGGATTATTAAAATCCAGGAGCAAGTCCAAATTATGTTGGGGAATACAAAAGGATTTACTCTAGCTGGGAATCAGGGAAGAGTTGAAGTATCAGATGCCATGAGGCTCTGATTCTGTCAGGGATTTGTTGATGGTAAACTGACACTGGTTGGGATTTTTAAAGTGAAAACTTAAACCTTGTTGGGTATCAGGGAGTTTAAAGGTGAGTTTGAAAACTTTAGAGGTTTTAACTCTGTTAAGGACTGGTGCATTGGTAGAATGATTAGGGTTTTTCCTATGCTTTTAGGAAACTTGAGGGTCTCAGTGTGTGATCCAAAAGGAGATGAGACTTTCCAAGTCTACTTGAATGAAGCCCAAAAGGAGGCTGAGACTGTCCAAGTCTCTCAAGAAGTGGTAGACTCTTGTTGAGGAGAAATATTTGTATGATGCCCAAGAGGAGGCAGAGGGTTTAAGGGATAAAGATCAACCTTTAGACTGGTATGATGTTTTGGAAATTTTACTCTCTTGGGGATTGAACTAGTAGAGATGACTAATTTCTATCCTATGCCTTTAGGAGGCTTTTGGGCCCTTGTACTAAACCCAAGAGGAGGCTGGGGAACTTCTAAGAATCCTGTGGGTCCTTGTACTAAGCCCAAGAGGAGGCTGGGGATGCTTTAAGGAAGCCTGTGGGTCCAAGCCTAAGAAAAGTTCAAGAAAGGTTTCACCGGGAATTAATCCTTTCTTTGCTGAACAGTTCTAAGGTTTGAAGAAATTCAAAAGAGGTTTCACCGGGAATTAATCCTCTCTGGGGAGATGAATTTCTTGTATACATATATTTATAAGTTTTAACAGTCTTGAGAAAAGTTTCACCAGGAATAATGCCTTTCTCTGTTCCATATTGAATAAGCCCAAGAGGAGGCGACTGTATAGGGAATTTCCTATGAAGGAACTAGTTTTGACTAAGTTGAAAGTAACCTCTGGTTTGACCTAAATGTAGACCTAACTGCTGGGGAAACTCTAGACAGATATACACAAGTATATATACAGATAAGTGAATTGACAGATATATAAACAAATATTCATTGAAAAAGATGTTGGGACTTATATTCTGAGAGGAGGCCCAAGTGTATTGTGATCTGTTGTATTGACTACAACTGTATGATTGATTAGGGTTTCAAGAAATTGAAGAAAGTTTTGAGAAAAATTTGAATTAAAAGAAATTTGTTTAAAAAGAAAAGAAATTTTGGGGCTTATAATTTAAAGAGAGTCCTAAGTGGTCTAAGAGCAGTTTCACCGGGAATAATGTTTCTCTTAGTACCAGTTTAAAAAACAGACAAATAATTTTGAAAACAGAGGTATGGGGCTTAAAACTCAAGGAAAGGCCCATGGAAGTTGTTTATTGTTTAAAACCAAGTTTTTGAACAAAAGATTAGGGCTTATACTCAAGGAGAGGCCCAAATGAAAAAATTGTTTTTGAAAAGGCGACGATCGCGCAGTGATTTGAAAACCACAGAGGGACTTATATAATGACTGAGGCCCAAACGTTTTTATGTACAAGAAGGAATGGGTCTTACACTCTAATAGAGGCCCAAAAGTGTTTGTAAAGAAGAAAGATGAGGCTTATACTCAAGGAGATGTCCAGATGGAAATTTTGAAAAGGGCGACGATCGCGCTGTGATTTTGAAAACCACAGAGGGACTTATACAATGACTGAGGCCCAAATTATTTATGTACAAAGAAGTAATGGGTCTTACACTCTATTAGAGACCCAAAAAGATTATTTTTATGTAAGAGATGGGGCTTACAACTCAAGGAGATGCCCAGCTGAAAAACAGCGATCGCACCCTTTATTTTGAAAATCGTATCGGGACTTATACAATGACTGAGGCCCAAAATTATTTATTTACAAAGGGGATGAGTCTTATACTCTACAAAGAGGCCCAAAAATGTTTTAAATGAAGTTTGAAAAAATCAAAATTAAGAAAAACCCTAATTTTAATTTAAAAATACAATTTTCAAAGGAAATTAAATAAAAAATGATAAAAAAAAATATAAAATATATTCAAAAACAAGTTGTAATCTTTGAAAAATGTTTTGAAAAATCATGTTTAATCACATGAAAACTTGGAATTCATTTGAATTTGAAAAATCAAGGTGGAAATTTCATTTTAAAATGTTTAAAAACCAATAAAATGAAATTATTTACAAAAATTCAAGCTATATTAAATAAATAATATAAATTTGATTTTTTTGTAGAATAAAATATTTTAACATTTTTGTGAATTAAAAAAAAAAAGAACCAATAAAAAATGATAAAAATTGAGAGAGAAATTAATTTTTAAAATCAATTAAGAAAATAAAAGAAAAATTCAAAAATTTAAATTATGGCGCCAACAGTCATCTTCTTCCTCGTGACTTCCCTCCATGGCCGTTTTGCAAAACCTCACATATCTCTCTCAATACGTAATGGTTTTAACTTTTGTAAACATGAAAGTTGTGTGTTTTTGAACAAGGATTTCAGTGATAAATTAATTGCATTTGTATTAAGTGTGGAGTGAGAAATCAAATGATGAACACATGAACCCTAATTTCTGCAAGAACACTATGAAATCCTATACACGATAGCTACAAAGCAATTGATTGAGGGGAATCACTCTACATAAGTGCAGAAACATGTTTGTAACTTGAAAACACATTTATGATGCATGGATCATAGAGTTTGAGAGTGTCAGACTTACCTCTGCAAAAGGAAATTGAATCCTCAGTTGTAGGTGTTACATATGTTGTGTGATGATCTAGAAAACTTCAATGGACCTTATGTAAGGTGTTTGGAAGCTTGGAATAGATTGAAATAATCTGGAACTTGTTGTGGCATCTCAACTGCAACCTTGCCAAAAAGCTTGAGCAAATTGGGGGTGAATTTGTGATTCTGGTGTTCCATATGTGTTTTGAGGTTATGGATCACCTATATATGATATATGTGAGGTGTTGGGATGGTTGGTTTTGATGGAATTGATCCCTATTTGAAAATTCGATAGTAACTTGCTAAAGAAGCACTTTCTGGTTTTTGAAGAAGGATTTGGTGGAAAGCATGTATTGCTATGCTTTGGTGTACTCAAACTGATCAGAAAGAACCTCTATTTATAGTAGAGCAACTTTGTTTTGGGAGCAATGGTGATTGGAGGTTGATCATGGCATGTAGCTTGTAGCCATTGACTTGGATATTCCAAAAGTGCCAAGTCAACTCACGTATCTTGACTCCATTCAATTCTGCAGGTTTGAATGCTCAGAGTTTGGACTTGAATCTTGACTGGCTTGGAGTGTTATGGTTTGGTTCATGACACCTCAATGCATTGCATTGATGTTACCTTGCCAAATTTGAATTTCCAAGTTCCATGTCATGATGGTTTTCACATGCCAAGTTGAAATCCTTGAATTCTTGGTCAAGAAACAAGTGAGTCATCAGATGTTTTGTGTTTTTGGAAGATGATAAAGTTTACAAAGTGACAAAATTTGAAGGAGAAAATCGTGTGGCACAAGTTTGGTTTTCATGTCATTGTGTGGGCAGGGTGAAAAATGCCATTTTTTGAGGCTTATATCTCCTTGCTCAAGTTGAACCATGGGAGGCTCTTGTAGTTTTTGGAAAGCCCCAATAACAAACTTCAATTTTGATGTTTAACTTTGGTCTTGAATCATCTTGGATCATAATGAAAAATATCCTTAAAGTTGGTGAAAATGTAAAACAGATTCTGCCCAAAATTTTACTAAGTGTTGGAAAAATGTCCATTTTCATATTTTTGTGATTTTGATCAATCCATAACTCAAAATCCATGAGGATTTGGAATGAGGTGTAGTCGACATTCTTGTAGTATGTAATGAGAGCTTTCATTTGAGCTTTGGATGGAAGAAAAAAGCTTTGTGGTTTGGAAGTTATGACCTTGCAAAGTAGGGTATAAATCACTTTTTTTCATGACTTAGTGAAATTTCAAGTTTCTTATGGTCGCCCCTTTTGCAAGTAACCCCACTTTTCTTGATTTTTATTGACGGATGATGATCCAAACCATGATTTAACATTGTTTTTTACTTAGGGAAGCCTTGTTTGTCAAGAAATTCAAAAAGTCAAACTTGATTTTTGGCACAATTGACTTTTTGTCAGGTGAATTTCAAACTTTGTGATCCTCTATGAAATCAAGTCCTTGACCTAATTCAAACCTAATGTATGGATTCCATAGGTGTTTTAGAGGGTCTTGAATCATGTCCCAAGGTTTGGGATCATGTCTTGGTCCAAAGTCAAAGGTACAATTGACTTTTCATCAAAAAACCCTAATTGGTCCAAATGAATTTGAATCCTTGTATTGCTTATGAAACAAGTTCTTTGAATCAATCCAATCTTGTAAATGGATCAATATGATGTATTGGAGGTCTTCAAAACACTTCTTGAGGTCTTGGCTCATGCCTTGCTTCAAAAGTCAACTTGTGGGTGAATTAGGTCAAGAAACCATAAATCCCGATTTTTGATGAATGCATCCCCTGAGGCTATTTTGAACTTGTGATTGGACTAATGAGGTCCCTTTAAGATTTTTGGATCATATTTTGAATTATTGGCTCATGCCCAGATGAAATTTTCCTCTGTAGGCCTTGGTCGACCAAAACCCTAGTTTGGTGACACTGGTGATCTTGAGGCTTGATTTGCCTAAAATGTTGCACTCTTGTGCTTAATTCTTGATATGGGAAACCTCTTGATCCTTCATGGATGCTTGAGAGGCTTGTCAAGTTGGGGATCATATCCATTCTTGATTGATCTTTTATCTGAGTACTTTGAAAGGGCTTAAAACCCTAATTCTTGATTGTAGTGAATGCTCAACAATCTTTGAGGGGATTGATGAGGTATGAAGGTACATCCATATTGTGGTGATGGTCTGCACAATGATGGGAAATCTTGTGGTAAAAATTTAGGGTATGACACAACGTTCCTGCAGTCTTTACGGATTACACGAGCAGGGTGTTCCAACCATATTTGGACAAGTTCATAGTAATATTTATAGACAATATTCTAATCTACTCCCGTGCTCTGGAGGAGAACTCAGAGCATATAAGAAGCATGCTATCATATCTTAGGGAGAAGCAGTTGTTTGCGAATTTTAGTAAGTGCGACTTTTAGATATCTTAAGTGAAATTCCTTGGTCATGTTATATCTTGAGGAGGTGTGGTAGTAGATCCGTCAAATGTAGAAGCAATGATGAACTGGGAAAGGCCAAAGAATGCATCCGAGGTCCAAAGTTTTTTGGGATTAACAAAAAATATTATTGGCGGTTGATAATGGGATTTTCTCAATTGGTCTTATCGTTGACCATACTCACCTAGAACGAAGTTTCGTTCCATTGGGATGCTGATTGATAGCAAAGTATTCGAAAGTGGAAGAAGAAGTTAACCACTGCTCACGTATTGGTAATCCTTGATCCAAATCAATTGTATAAAGTTTTTTGTGATGCATCAAAAAAAGGTTTAAGCGATGTGCTTATGCAGAATGGCCAGGTAGTGGCCTATACGTCTCGATAGCTGAAATCTTATAAAGAGAATTATCCAACCCACTATTTGGATCTAGTTTCCATTGTTTTTGCACTTAAGGTGTGGCGAAATTATCTAAATGGCATATGTTTTGAGATGTTCAACGATCATAAGATTTTGAAGTATCACTTTGGCAAGAAAGAACTGAACATGCGTCAACGTAGTTGGATGAAGCACCTCAAGGATTATGACTTTGATTTTAAATATCACCCTAGAAAGACTAATAAAATTCAAGATGCTTATTCGAACTACAGTAAAGAGGCAAGAAGCAAAAATTTAGTTTTGGAAGGATTCCCTCCGGGATTTATATCGTCTCCACAGGGATCGTTGCGAGGGAAAGAATGTCGCTCAACGGTCGCTACATTTCTAAGCTTGTGGTGATAATTATGGTTGAAAGAGGTACCAAAGATAAAAGCGAAAAATATAAAGACAGAAAATATAAAGTAATGACTTAAAATATAAACGGAGCCTTGTTGGGATTGGATCTCATCAATTGATAACACATGAATTCTTATAACCAGTTAAACACAAATCAATCATTCGTCTAATATCCTCATGTATCATCCACAACCGAGGTTATGTCTAACGCAAAGTCGAGAGAACAACTGTATTGCCTCATTGGTGATGTCTCACGCAACTCAACAACACAGAGCACTAAGAACTGATACTTATGCAAATTCTAAGCCTAAATCTATACCTAGAGCCTAGAACCTAACAGGTATTCAAAGATGACACTCATATCAGAGTCATGATTGATTAACATAAAACACCATGATCAGAATACGTACATACGCTTAACCCTTTTTACATGCATTCAACTAATTTTCCAAATGTATGTGAACATAGTTCTTCATCTCTATTATAATGCATCCTCACAATATCGTTCGCGTCAAAAACGTTATTGTGGTCTTTATCATATTAATCCTACTCATGCTACTCATGTTACTAATCAACATAATAAAATAAAAGTGATATTAGTGAATATCAACTTACAAGACTATGTTAAAAGTTTTCTCATTGATAGATGGATATCTAAGATCTAAGATTTGAAAAGGTTTTGTCAAGACCCATAAATAAGAAATCAAAGACAACATCAATATTGAATCAAAACCAGTTCACAATACATAGATTAGATGAAATATATAAGGTATAAAAAGATTACATCCAAACCCAACAAGAGATTGAAGATCTTACCTTCTCCCTCTTAGGGTTTGTGTTTCTCTCTCTAAAATATACTTGGAATGAAGAGAGATAATGTTCTGATATATATTATAAAAGTTGTACAAAAGCTATTTCTAAAAAGCAAGAAAAGTACATATATAGTAAAACAAAAATCTGTCATGTTCACCTAGCGAACACCTTCTTCGCCCAACGAAGACTATTTTTGGGCACTTCAAGTGCCTCAGGAACAGTTAAACCGCCCTTGGAAAATATCTGAACTCACTGTGCGAACACTTCTTCGCACATCGAACCTCTTTGCTTTAACTACGCCCGACAAACTTTGGGTCCTTTTCCTACTGCCTCTAATCTGGGATGGTTCATTGGGGCTTCGCCAGGACCTCGCACAACGAGCATTCTCTTTCACCTCGCTGGTGTTCGCATACCAAACATGTTGATTCCTCTTCATTTCTTTGGCTTCCTTGTCCAATCATTTGTGTCTTACTCATTGATGTTTTATGCCTAATTTCTGCACAATAACACACACATCAAAGAATCCAAAGGAATTTGCATTATAATTGAAGAATCACACAAGAACAAGAAATAAATCCATTAAAACATGATAATTGAGTTGAAAAATACCAAGAAAGATGGTTTAATTTAAGTCAAAATTTGCACTTAACAATGCTCTGAGTAGGAAGAAAATGTGTGCTGCTGAATTGTTGATGTTAGAATATGATCTAATTGAGAAGTTCCGGAATGTTGATCTTCAATTCACGTGGACTTAGGTCGGCATCTTAATTAGTAACCTGAGTATCATTTGTGATCTAATAGAAAGGATTCATCAAGCGCAGTGGTCGGATGTTGATTTGCAAGCCATGGAAAATCTACCTGGTTTCATTCGAGCCACTGATAGAGTCCTTATGTTTAACCAACAGATGTGTATCCTGGTGAATCAGGGTTAAAGAGGTTGATCTTGGAAAAATCTCACAAGAGTAATTTCTCAAATCATCTTGGTTTGTCAAAGATGTTTCAAGATTTAAAGAAAACTTTCTGGTGATTGGGCATGAAAAAAGATATTGCGGTATATGTGAATCACTATGTGATTTGTCAGTAAGTGAAGATCGTGCACCAGAGACCCGATGGTATGTTGCAGTCGTTGAAAATTCCTGAGTGGAAATGAGATAACATTTATATGGATTTCATTGTTGGTTTACCTCATACTCTTTGCATACATGACTCGATTTGGGTAATTGTGGACCAGTTAACCAAGTCAGCCCATTTCTTTCCCGTCAAGACTACCTGTTTATGTTGTTAACCTTGCAAGGTTACTCATAACGAAGATTGTCCAATTGCATGTTGTGCCATCAAGCATTGTGTCGGATAGAGACCTGAAGTATACTTCGAGATTTTGGAGAGCTTTCCATCAAGAGATGAGCACGAATCTGAATTTGAGTACCACAAATCATCCACAATCCGATGGGCATACGAAGAGGACCATTCAAACCATAGAGGACATGTTGAGGGCGTGCATCTTTGAGAGTGGTGGAAGTTGGAAATATCACTTGTCATTAATAGAGTTTACTTACAACAACAGTTACCATGCAAGCATCAGAATGACTCTATATAAAGCCTTGTATGTGAGGAAATGTCGATCACCGTTGTATTTGTCTGAAGTAGGTGAGAAAGAAATTCTTGGACCAAATATATTTCAAGAAGATCCAAGACAATTAATTAATTAAATAGTTGGATATTAATTTAAATGAGTGAATGTCTTGATAACCTATTTCAAAATAATGAGAATCTTGATTGGACACTATCCTATATAGTATTATGGATTAAATATATTTCACCCCCTGCCAATATAACGAGTTTTGGTTTTGTTCCCCTGAAGTATTTTTTTTTTGAACGCCCCCTCACCAAATCAAGATTCTATTTCCACTCCCCCCTGTGCTGACTGGACAGGGGGAATCTGCATATGTGGCGAAGGAATCTGCCACGTGGCATTTGCTGACTGGATAATTTTTTCTTTTATTTTTTTATTTTTATTTTTTTTTACTTTTTATTTTATTTTATTTTTTATAATTTTATTTTATTTTTTAATTATTTAATTATTTAATTATTTTTTTTCTCGATTTTTTTTTAAATTAAAAAAATTAAAAAAAATTAAAAAAAATAAAAAAAAATAAAAAAAAAGTAAAAAAGTAAAAAAAAAATAAAAAAAAATAAAAAAAATAAAAAAAAAATAAAAATAATAATTATCCAGTCAGCAAATGCCACGTGGTAGATTCTTTCGCTACATGTGCAGATTTTCCCTGTCCAGTCAGCATAGGGAGGAGTAAAAATAGAATCTTGGTTTGGTGAGGGGGCGTTCAAAAAAAATATATTTCAGGGAGGCAAAACTAAAATTCGCTACATTGCTAAGGAGGTGAAGTATATTTAACTTTAGTCTTATATATAGACTATGATCGCCAATCTACCGTACAACAAACATATTATCTCTTTTCCTATATGAAAAGTGTTTAAGAGATTAAAAGTATCAACAAGCCAACATGTGCAAGTCATCTGTTTCTACACTTTTGTGTTTTTGGATTATCAGTGTCACTGTGTAAATTTTTTTTTTCCTTATATCCATTTAAATATTTCTATACTCCTTAATAGATCAATATTTCGCAGATTTGATAGTTATCATATGTTTGTTTGCTTCTATCTTAAATTATGGTTTTTGTAGACGTTAATTATTAAATTAATTCAATCTTGGCATTGATAGATATTAGAGTCAATGCGAGGTTATGTTTTTAAAAATAAAAGCGATTAAATTTAGCAAATGGACATGTGATCTTAATTTCGTACATTGAACAACTATCGCTTTTAAAACATGAACAGAAGGACAAGATCTTTCAGAGATTTAGTGCCTAATTTTTGTTAGTAATTTTTTAATGAGAATGCATTTTAGTTCATTCAAGTTTAAGAAAAATCTGTTTGTATCTTAGAAATAAGTCATTCTTTAAAACACGTTCACGCAACAGTGATATGAATTTCAGTCAAAGAAGTAAAGCACTGCTGCCCCTAGAATCTTTGCCTATCAGTTTACTCTGTTTTTACTAATTTTTTGCTTTTTTACTTTTGTTCATTACTTTAAAATTATGGTATAAACTCACCATTTCGGAAACGTAGAACTTTTTAAATGTATTTTAGATTAAAATTATGGTATAAACTCACCATTTCGGAAACGTAGAATTTTTTTAATGTATTTTAGATATTTGAGTGAATTAGTCTCTACAATTATGAACTCGATTGTTATAGTTTATATTACATAGCTTTGGACATTATAAATATTGTAGTTTATGGTCCAGACATTGCAAATGATTGTGGCCCAATAGGTTGCAATCACACGAGGGGAATTTTTTTATCCTATTCTATAGGGTAGAAAAATACTTTTTGGGAAATTGAAAATATCATTCAGATTTTGAAGATGTATTTTCGGACGCACCTCATGTACATAAATAGAGGTGAAAATAGGCTAGGCTAGGCTAGACTTTATAAGGTCTGAGTCTTGCCTACGATAAACTTAAAAGGCCTGAGCATGGTCTATGGCCTATTATAAGCTCTCTTTTATGGCTTGACCTGACATTTTTAAAAGTCTGGTCTGACCTGAAAGCCTATTTACAAGCCTTATTATAAATATGGTTCTCAATTATTCTATATTACTTAAGAAGCTTTATAGGATGACCTATATATACATATATAGGCGATCTATTTAGCCTTTGTTCTAATATATATGCATATATAAGTATCATTTTTTCTAATATATATGCATATACAGGACAACCTATTTAGCATATTTTTAATATATATGAAAATATAGGCCGGCCTATAAGACTTCATAGGCTTTTTTAATAGCCTAAGTCTGACATATTTAATTAAATAGACTTTTAAAAAAGCCTAAGCCTAGCCTTTTTATTAAAAAAGCCTAGTCTGGCCTGGCCTTAAGTAGGCTAGGTTATAGGCCCCTGTAGGCCGGTCTGACCTATTCCCACCCCTATACATAAGATTCATTCGTCTTTGAACCACACCTCAATTTTATGACTTAATTTATTTTGAAAATTTATTTTCGAAATATTTTTGAAAATATATTTTCGAAACTCACAAAAACTTAAATCTTATGGTTACTTAATCAATTTAAACACGAAAACACAAATATTAAGTTAAGCACAATTTGCTTCTCTTCTGGTCCTGGCAAGACAAGTCGTGATACACTTGAACACTCTCTGATGAAGAATATGAAGATGAAAGTGATGAAGAAAAAGCTAATAATATAATTTCTTTCACTACTCGCCAAGGTTGCAAGACAAATGATCAAAATGATGGTGAGTATTGAAATGAAGAACTCTCATATGAAGATGTTGTTAAAGCATATAGATTGTTGTATGTTAAATGGAAAGAAGAATGCATATCTAGTGAGGAAAAAAGTCTCAAATAACTATCTTACTTCAAGAGAAAACTAATTTCACAAAAAGCATTGTTGATCTAAAGGAAGAAGTCAACCTTCTAAACTCTAAGGTGGAAGCCATGACCAAGTCAATTCGTATGCTAAATTATGGATATGAGATTCTTGATGAAATACTTGGTGTAGAAAAAATAGCTAGAGATATGAAGGGTATTGGTTTTTAATACAGTTCTATGAATGAAGAAGAAAATAAGTTTGTTCCTCCTGAATAGAAAATTGATTTCCAGATGTCAGACTACATGGGGCACATTCAAATCTTTATGGAGATGTCACTAATGTGGTAAATTGGGGCACATTCAAATCTTCTGCTACAAAATTCCTGGTAAACCTTTCGATCCTTACAAATAACAACCAACCTAGCAGACACTAAGAAAAGATCACGTTCGACAGACCTAGAAGGTTAAGAAGGCAACTACAAGTCAAATTGCTCACACCTTTCTATAGGAATCCTCTTGGGAATATTGGTACTTCGATAGTGGATATTCTAGACACATGACACAAGAGAATAACTACTTAAAGGAGGTAAAGCCGTACTCTAGCATCTATGTTACCTTTGGTGATGATGCTAAAGGTAAGATCATGAAAAAAAAAGAAACAAGTGTATCAAGGCCTTACAAATTTGGAAGATGTACTTCTAGTTTAAGGATTGAATCCTAATCTCATTAGTATCAATCATTTATGTAACCAGAATCTTTGTGTCAAATTCACTCGTTCTGAATTCATTGTCATGAACAAAAAATCATAAAGAAATCATGAAAGGTACAAGGTTATCTGATAAATGTTACATGTGGAGATCTCAATCAAGTAACCGACCCTCAACCTCTATGATCACTAAAGAAGATGAAATAAAGTTGTGAAACAAAAAATTTGGCCATCTGAATCTCAAAAGTATGCGAAAGGTTATATCTTAAAAGGTCATAAATGGTCTTCCTAACCTCAAGATTGAGGAAGGACGAGTATATGAAGACTGCCAGATTGGAAAACCGGCCAAGATGCCTCACATAAAGCTCAAACATCTTACTACATCAAAAATTTTGGAGTTACTTCACATGGATATCATGGGACCCATGCAAGTTGAGGCAAGGGATATGTCTTTTTGTGTGTTGATGACTACTTAAGATTCACTTGGGTTAACTTTCTTAGAGGAAAATCAGACACTTTTACCATATTTGAAAGGTTATGTCAATAATCCCAACGTGAGAAAGGAAGGGAGATAGGAAAGATTGCTAGAATACGAACTGATCATAGAGGGGAATTTGAAAACTCCAGCTTCTCTGAATGCTGCTCTTTATAAGGCATTGCTTATGAGTTCTCTACACCAATTTCTCCCCTAAAGTGGAGTGGTTGAATGCAAGAATTGAACCCTGTAAGAGATGGTTAGATTTATGCTCCATGCGAAGAACTTACCTTATTACTTCTGGGCTGAAGTAAGGAACACAACATGCCATATTCACAATCGAGTAACCATCCGTCCAGGAACGAATGTTACTCACTACGAGCTATGGAAAGGGAGAAACCCTAATGTCAAATACTTTCATGTGTTTGGTAGAAAAAGCTACATTTTGATTGATCGAGATCAAAGGTGCAAGATGGATCCTAAGAGTGATCAAGGAATTATCTTGGGATATTATGTCAACAATAGGTATATCGTGTGTATAACAATCATATAAATACCATCAAGGAATCAATCAATGTAGTGATAAATGAAGCTCCTGAAACTTTAACGAGTGATGAAGAGGAAGACTACATACACAGAAATTATCAAAATGTGGTTACTAAAGTTCCAAGCTATTGTCCTGACATCTTGCAAAATCATGAGGTTGATGATTCAAATGAAGATGAGTAAGATAACTCAACAAACAAAGGTCCCTCTGTTAGAATTAAAAAATATATAATCCTATAGAAAATGTGATTGAAAATATTAATGGCAAAATTATCACCAGATCCAAACATGTGATTGCTAATATGTGCTTCATCTCCAAAGTTGAACCCAAGAATGTTAAAGAAGCTTAACTAATGAATATTGGATCAATTCCATGCAGGAAGAACTTGTTCATCTTGAAAGAAACAAAGTGTGGGAGTTGGTTCATAGGTTTGACTCAATCAATATCATAGAAACCAAGTGGATTTACAATAACAAGTCAGATGCAATTTGTAATGTGACCAAGAATAAAGCATGATTATTAGCTCAAGGGTACACTCAAACATAAGGTATTGATTTTGATGAGACCTTTGTTCCATTTGCTCATCTTGAATCTATCAGACTTCTATTAGGAATATTGTGTCTTATAAAATTCAAGATGTACCAAGTGAATATCAAAAGGGATTCTCTAAATGTTTTATTTGAATGAAGAGGTCTATGTTGAACAAACTAAAGTATTTATTGATCCTAGTGCTCCAAATCATGTCTACAAGCTGAAGAAAGCTCTCTATATGGGTTAAAACAAACTCCTAGAGATTGGTATGAAAGGCTCACTGAAATACTCACCACTATAAAACATTATTTGTCAAGAAAGAAGAAGGAAAACAGATGATTGCTTAGATTTAATTGAATGATATCATGTTTGGAGGAATGTCAAAAAGGATGGTGGAACGTTTTGTCCAACAAATGCAGTCTAAATTTGAAATGAGTTTAGTAGGTGAACTCAGTTACTTCCATGGGTTCCAAGTAAAAGAAATGAACAAAGGAATATTTGTATCTCAGAGTATATATTCCAAGAACATTGTAAAGAATTTTGGGCTTGAAAGTGCTAGACACGAGCGTACACCTATTACAACTCACATTAAGCTAACATATAATTATCAAATGACTGATGTAGATCAAAGTCTCTATAGAAGCATGGTTGACAACCTTCTTTATCTCACAACAAGTCGCCTTAACATCACATTTTCAGTAGGGGTCTGCGCTCGTTACTAAACCAAGCCAAAAGTTAGTCATCTCACACAAGTTAAAAGAATCGTAAAATATATAAATGGTACAAGTGACTATGGTATTTCATATAATTATGACAAACACTATTATTGTTGGGTATTGCGATACTGATTAGGATGGAAATTCTGAAGATAGAAGGAGAACCTATGGTTGATGCTTCTTTCTATGGAACAATCTTATTTCATGGTTCAGCAAGAAGCAAAATTGTGTGTCATTATCCACTGTTGAATCTATGTATATTGTTGTAGGTAGCACTTGCACTCAATTATTGTGGATGAAACAAATGCTAATAAGATGTTATGACATTATAATGTGACAACATGAGTGCAATAAATATCTCCAAGAATCCTATTCAGAATAACCACACTAAGCATATTGACATACATCATCACTTTATTAGAGAGATGGTTGAAGACAGGGTTATCACACTTGATAATGTTGAACGTGAAAACTAACTTGCTGATATATTTACTAAGGCTTTGGATGCTTCTCAATTTGAAAAGCTAAGAAATTCCCTAGGTCTATGCATTATTGAGAATCTCTAGCCATTAATGCTTAGATAGCATGGGAATTATTGGGCTCCCATTTTCTCTCTCATAGCCATTAAGACCACGACACATGCGCCCCTAGTTGTCCTAACTAGTGGTATTCCAAAAACAGTTATTATTCAAATCACTATATACTTTTATGTTACACACCTTAAGTGTTTTAGAAACATTTTTAGCTTCTCTGAACCTCTCTCTATTCACTCCTCTGAAACTCATAGTCAAACCCACCACCTTCCTTGCAAAGATCTTGCAATCATGGTTGGAACTAGACGAGGAACCAACAACTCTAGAAAAGAGAAGAAATTGACAAATAAGGCCAAAAATCATATTGTGGAACCCAAACTTTTGACCAATGTGAACGACATCAAAATGAAAGGAGATTTTCTTGGAGGGAAGGCTAATGGTCCGGCCGGAGGTCCTCCCACCATGGAACAACCGAAGGAGATTAAAATGAAAAAGGGAAGGAATACCATTTATCGATCCTTAAAGGTTCCTCTGCCCATGTTTGATCTTACTGGGAAATGTGATGATGGAAATAAAATAACTGAAGTCAAAAAGGTCTATGAGAAACAGTTTGGGACTATATATCAACTTGTGAAGACTGTTCTTAATGTTGTGTTGATTCATATGATTGTTCTAGTTCTAAGGTAATGTTTCTATGACTAAACCCTTTAAAAATATTGTTGATGATGTGGTTAATAATGTGTCGGAGATAGCTACTAAGATTTCCAAATCAAAAACTCAAGATGTTGATGCTGAGAATCTTACTCAAACCCTATACTCCATTCATGCATGTGATGATCCCCCTAGAGAAGATAATATGAAAATATTTTTAATGGAAATCTTGTTTGTGAACCTGTTGTAGATACCTTCATAGAAAGCATTCTTAATGACTGTCATGAGGATTCTGAGGAATATAGTGATGAGGAAGTTTAAGCTAGTCAAGAGAATGATGTTGTCAACAATGATGTTGACATACCTCATTCATATTATTAAAAAAATCTGAAGATGTTACTGTTGTTGTTGAAAATGAAGGATCCGACAAAAATAAAGCTGCTAATGAGGAAGATTAGATAGACAAAGAAACTAGAAATAAAAATGTGGATACCTTAGAGGAGGAGGTCTAAAATACGGTTGATAATGAAACCCAGGAAACTAGTATGGGAAATCTTGGTGTGAAAGGATGTGTCAGATAACCATTATAATATGTTAGAGACAAAGTCTCTAACTCGGAAGGAGATTTATGATGTCATCCCTGAGAACAAAGTTTATCAAGATGATGAAAACATTATTACAACCAACCTAGAAGACAATACTGGTAAAGATATAATGTGAATTAAGATGTTGAGACAAATGCTATTGAGGCCTTTATTGATTCTGTTAATGATCAGAAGAAGAAGTCTGCAAAGAAAGGTAAAAATAAGGCATATAAGAAGAAATATGTTCTCAAACCTAAAAAGACCCCGACCAAAAGGGTATCCAATTTAACCCAGGCTAACAAGACAACTAAGAAGAAAGGAATATCAGAAAACAAGAAGAAGGATGTTACAACTACTAATAAGTTTGATGCCAAGAAGAAAACCTCTAAGAGGAAGTTTTCTCCTGCTGTGGAGATTGTGGAAGATAATGTGGATGACATTTTGGACAACATTGTAGTCAGTCCTGTGAAGAAAAAGAAAATGATTGCTGAAAAGAAGAAGATCCCTTCTGATGTCCCTCTTGCTCCTATGGACATGGTTTTCTTCCACTCAGATGAGAGTGTGTTAGCTTAGAAATACGTTTATCATATAAGGATCACCCCTAAAAGGGAGTTATTTGAATAGGCACTGAAGTGTGAAGTGATTGTTGAGTTGTTGCAAGAAGCTTAGGCTATGAAAACCATCACAGGTCTAAGTCCATTCTCTCCTTAATTGTTAAAGGAATTTATCATGAATATCCCCAAAGACATAAACATAGCTGGAAGTAAAGACTATAGGAAAGTTCATGTTCGTGGTTGTTGCATTGGTTTCTCTCTTGCTGTCATAAATGAATACTTGGGTCAAGGTAAATTAATCACATATGATAAAGTAACCTCTTTAAAGACTATTGTACAAGAAATTACTGGGAGAACATATGAAGATTTCCCTTTCAAATGGTTGTTCCCCAATGCTAGTCTGAGTGTGAAGTTTTCCATCCAAAATGGGATTGGTGTTGCAAATTAGGCTCCAATAAACCACAACTCAGATATTATGACATCTTTGGCTAAAATTATCTATCAGATAGGCACTAGGGTTGTGTTTAATTTTGGAGAATATGCTTTTGAATAAGTTCTTAAGCAAGCTGAGTTTTATGATGTTAAGTTACCAATTAGCTTTCCTACTCTTATATATGGAATTCTAATCAACCAAAGACTTGATATTGTAAGTAGTCAAGATGTTATGGGTCTGAGTACGAGTCTGTTAAATTTTAGTTACTTCCTGTTTGTTGGGACTAAAAGTTGTCCTAATAGCATTCACTTTGATCTTACAAATGAAGGTGACCTTACCGAAGTCCCTCCAATGTTTGGAACTGCCAGAAGCAATGTTTTGTTGGAGTTAATGCAAGTGTCAAAGTCCCTAAAGGAAGTGATTGTGACATCTATTACTCGTAAGAACAAATCAGATGAGTTGATTAAGATGATAGTTCCCAAGGGTGTTGATGCATTTACATCCCATCCTGCTTAACATGACAATGTCATGCTAGTTAAAAATTAGGTTGGAAATGGAAATGAGGATGAGGCTAATGAGAGTGAAGATGGTTCTGGTAATAGGTTGTTTGGAGATTCTGAAGATTAAAAGTTCTTTTGATTAATGATTCATGGCTTTGTACCCTTACACTGGTTCTTCTTATGTTTGTTTAACCACCCTCAAGGCAGGATAATGGTTCCTTTTTACTCTTTGGGTTGGTTCCATTTTTTTCTTTTGGCTACTGCTCTGGCTTTCTTCCCCTCATGGATTGTTTTGGTTCTTTTAGAATGACTGATTTTGGCCCCTTGCCTAATTTAAGGCAAATTGGTGGAGAACAAATAAATGATTATCAAATCTGGTAGTGCAAGACTTTTTCTGGTCATCTATTATGTTAGTTACTATGCTGATATGCCAATTTTCTAAGCCCTCTAAAATGGTTTAGCATTGTGTGTTTTTCACTTCTCTATGATGTTTAGCATGTCATGTCATGAAGATTGTTTTAGTCATTTGATTGCACATCTTACATATTAAATGAAAAAGCACATCAGATCCACAAAATAAAACAACCATATGATCTAAGTCAAATGATTAATGTATGCGCATCCAAAGGTCCAGATGAGAGGGAGCATCATGGTCCTTCAAGGAAATAACGCATCTGAACACATTTAAACCAAAACAGTCCCTCATGGGCTGTTTTGGTTCTTTTAGAATGTCTGCTTTTGGCCCCTTTCCTAATTTGAGGCAAATTGGTGGAGAACAAACAAATGATTATCAAATATGGTAATGCAAAACTTTTTCTAGTCATCTATTATGTTAGTTACTATGCTGATATGCCAGTTTTCTAGACCCTCTAAAATGGTTTAGCATTGTGTGTTTTTCACTTTTCTATGATGTTTAGCATGTCATGTCATGAAGATTGTTCTAGTCATTTGGTTGCACATCTTGGATATTGTATTCTCCTTAAAATTGGCCAATTGGGGAGATTATTGTTACAAGTGATTGACACATTTTTATAGATAACATGTAATGCAAGATGTAATGACATTCTACGTGACACATTTGGTCTCTATACACTCAAAACAGGAGGCTAAGATATGAAGCAAGATGTCCCAAACATCGTGGAACATTCTGCCTCAGAAGCCAATTGTGCTGAAACAAAATCATGTGCCTGATTTGTTTACATATTTATCTGTGAGTTTATGAGCTTTTTGGAAATAGGAAGCAATCCCTAAAAATATCCAGATTAAGACCAAATCAGATTGATAAAGATTTAATTTAAGATAGATTGTAAATCATATCTTGAAATACGCTTTTTGGTGTTGCTTCAACCTCAAGAGTTCTGGAACCCTAAACTAAAACTACAGCTAGACATTTTGCTATTTAAGGAGAAGTTTCTCCAATTTGAAGACTTAACCCTTGAGAGATATTGCAAGGCATTTTGTATTTGTCGAGTCTTTGTTTTTAGTGTGTTTAACATGTGAAACTTTATTCATTTGCATCATTCCAATCCAAAGTAATAGAGTTTGGTTTATTGAGTTGTAATAGTTTCATCATTCCAACCTTTTGTAATCTTTCCTACATTTGGTATAGTTGTTGAGAAAAAGTGAGAGGGGTCTCATATTTAGGGGGAGTCCTAAATTGAAATTCACAGGTAGTATTAAGAAAAAAGGAATTAAACTAGAAAAGTTTATCTAACACCAATTTGTACTTTTACTATTAAGAGTGAGTTTCCTTTCTTGGGTTAACGCCCTCCAGACCTATGTGACATTGCATCGAACTATGTTACCAACTTCTTGTGTTCAGATTAATTTATATGTGTTTTAATTATTACTGCATTATACTTGTCAAACACATTGTCCGTCACATTGAGCTTGACATCTTACAAGAAGGAAAACATAATTTCAACAATATAGGATGCATAAGAGGAATATAGGTGTTAGATATAACCATTTATTGTAAAAAATTTGAATGACTGTGTTATAAATTATGTATGTTATATAAAAATTGCTAATGATTGAATGACTTATGAAAAATCACTTTTTGTTAAATATGACATTTAATTTATGAAATACTTATGTTATCAAAAACCACCATTATACTTATACCAACAATATTGTCCTAAGGTGCATTTGGAAATTAGAATATAGATTCACCCTTTTGTAAAATGTGCAAGGAAATAGGCTAAAGATAGTGTCCCAGGGGTGTATCTCAATATTGGAACCGAGATTTGCCCCTATATTTCCAAATGTACCTTGAAGTGTTCCAAAGATAGTGTCCGAGGAATGTATCCAAAGATTAGAATCCAAATGTATCTCGATATTGGAATCCAAATTCCCCAACATATGTGGATATTGAAGGTGGAAAAACACACAAGAAGGAGGGTTGAATTGTGTGAGGCAAAAAAATAGATTTGTTTCTTCAATTCTTTAGATGTTCAAAATAGAGATAAGATTTTGAATCTCTATTCAGAACCATATCATAAATGCAGCGGAACAAAAGCGAGACATAAAGTAAACAGCTCAAGAACACAACAAATTTATACTGGTTCCTCTCCCAACTGAGAGTACTCCAGTCCCTTTGCACATCAAGAGATTTTTATTATAATCAATGCTTAAATACACTTGCTTATGTATCTAACATAAGACTTTTTACAATACTGACTTTCAGTCAGAAACAATTCTGTTTAACCAGATCTTGATTAACCTCTTATTTTTCTTAGAGCTTGTGTCTAAGACTTCATCTGCTTAATCAACTCCTGACTGAGACTTCTCTTGCTTAGACCAGCCGGCTAAGACTTCACCTTGCTTAGAGCTCCTATCTAAGACTTTAAACTGTGCTTACAGCTCATGTCTAAGACTTTAACCTTGCTTAGAGCTCGTGTCTAAGACTTTACCTTGCTTAGAGCTCGTGTCTAAGACTTTACCTTGCTTAGAGCTCGTGTCTAAGACTTTACCTTGCTTAGAGCTCGTGTCTAAGACTTCACCTTTCTTAGAGCTCGTGTCTAAGACTTTACCTTGCTTAGAGCGCGTGTCTAAGACTTTATCTTGCTTAGAGCTCGTGTCTAAGGCTTATTTGCTCAAACCTCATGTCCAAGACTTTGCCTTTGCTTAGAGCACATGTCTAAGACTTCTTTGCTCAGACCTTCTGTCTAAGACTTTGCCTTTGCTTAGAGCACATGTCTAAGACTTCTTTGCTCAGACCTTCTGTCCAAGACTTTGCCTTTGCTTAAGAACATCATATTAAGAAGAAAAAGGGAACAAGGTATATCAGCTTCAGAGAGATGATCATTTCAAATATTTTAAGTACTTAAGGATTTCTTGGATATTCAGTATTTTGGAAATCCTTAAGCCTTGTTACATTTTACAACAATAACAGTTGGATCTGCACATACACAAGTGATGTTCACTTTTCATCTTTATTTTTCCAGTCAGACAGAGGTGTTGAACACCTCTGTCCTCTAATTGCTCCTTGTTTCTATCTTGTTCAAGTTTTTAGTAAAACTTCCAGCTTCTTAAATAGTAGATTTCTAGGAACTAGCCATTGAAGGGTGAATGATTAGAAAGTACTTTGATCTCTTTTTTGATACAAGAGGTGAACTCTTTAACCACTAAATCTTCAAAAGAAACCTGTACCTAGAATGTCGTTGGGAGAGATTATCCATAAAGTATGTCAACACTTCTTGAGCCTTGTGATTGTAGACTGTAGCTGCAACACTGATTGGACAATGGTACTTTCTTTTATGGTACGACTAATGATGAATTTTGTTACAGCTTCTGAACGCCTTATTAGAATCTAATTTCACTTCTGAGAATTGAACTTAACGCGGTGCTTCTTTAGATGCAAAGATAATCAGTATCAGACTTCATTTTAGAAGATGGCTTGGTAATATGTTCTTCTTTACAACAACCGTTCCTTATTATCATATACTATAGGTATTATGACCTGCACACATGATCACACATTAAATAACACCATTGTTCTTTTTAATATTGTTGTTATCATCAAAACCTGAGTGGAAATCATTAAGAGCAAATCTTGCTTTAACAATCTCCCCCTTTTTGATGGTGACAAACAAGAATATTTAAAAGAATAATGTTTGGGCTATTTTAAATTTTCTTAGATACCATCAGAGCAAGAGGTGTGAAAGCCCCCCCTGAGTTCTGTTTCTAAGAATATCTAAAATATATTTGGTTTTCTTAGCAACATCAGGGTGAGCTCCCCCTGAGTCTAGAAGTCCAAAGTTATATTCTTAGGACTTACCCAGAATATAAAAAGGACAAAAATATAACAAAAATATTTTAAATACTTCAACATTTCTCCCGTTTTGTCACATCAAAAAGGGTAGGTACTATAAGAGGCATAGATGGAGTCAGAGCTTCCAGACGGTCAAAAAGTACTTTATAGGGCTTAAAGCGGTCAAAGATGATTGGTACATGAATGTACTTGACTGCTTAAAACACACTATAAAAGTATATCTTAAGTGTTCATCCAGTTCATCAAAAATAATTTCAAGCAAGAGTTAGCTAATGGAATAGAAAATTTATAAATACATGCCACTCAGAAATAAGCAGCATGGTTATGCAAAAAAGAATTTCCTGAAGAAGGTTGAAACAACAAAAGACAGAAGTTTGACCATAAGGGAACATTATGCGCAGCATCTTGCAAATGGAGCAAAGGAAAGTCAGAAACAGGAGGAAGATAGCTGTATTCAAAACAGATTGGCTACCTACAGAGATCAGATTTCCGAATTAAAGAAGCACAAGAATGCTTCTGAAGATTCTTCAGCTGAAGATGAGGAAGCAGATCAATACTAGAGAGAATATTCAAGCAACATAGAGAGAGATGATTGAGGCAATAAAGAAGGCTAGAAATAAACGCGTTTATTATATAATCAAGTCTTTGCAAATGTAATTTGTTTAATGAAAGTTTTCCCTTGAATTAGTTCAAAACTTAACTTTGCCAGCTAGAGAAAATCTCTTAGTAACAATCAGAAATATTAAAGAAGCATAACATAATTAAAATAATCATAAGAGAACGGACATAGAAAATCAGAAATAATGAAAAAAAAATAGAATTTATCCAGACAACAAGAATTCCATGATTCTAAATCCAATACAAACAAAGAGAACACATAAGAAAACACAAAAAAACACAAAAGCGGGTTCTAAATCCTAGGCCTAAGGTTTCTTCAATAATTCCATGATTGCCTTCAGATCAGAGCCAACTTCTTCTTATTCTCAACTAGAGATATGAACTTAGCATCCACTGAAAGTTGATTGATATTCATTTGATTTCTCATATCCTCTTGTTGTTCAACAACTGAATTTACTTTAGCTTCAAGACTCTGTAGTTGCTTTTGATTAGACACACCAACTTCCTTAGTGGAGAATTCTCTCAGTTCTTCAATAATCAAATTGACAGTTCTTATTAATCTTTCCCATTTGTCATTGATAGCAATGGAGTCAGTAGCTGAAAAACCGTCTTCCACAAGAGCTTTAGCTTCATCAAATAGTCCAGTCTTGAACACTTCCAGTCAAGAAAGTACATGGTTGGGTAGAGGTTGATGATTGGTCATATGATGAGATGTGGTTTTCTGGTGTTCAGAAATAGATTCATCTGTGATATCATTTTCTAGGGCGTGAGTTGATAGAGATTTGTGTTGATCAACTGTTTGGTGGATTTGAGGTGAGACAATAGTTTGGGCATTATTTTCAGAGGGTTGCTCAGATACAACATGTTCAGGAATCTCAGAGCGAATGTCCTGCACATGATGATCTGAGATGGTTTTGATGGAACAGCTAGAAGGTGAGGCAATGTTGAAAGGCTTAGCATCCAAACTACTTACTCTTTCATCAAGAACCGATAGAGAATGATCAGTTAGAATGTAAGCATCAATTTCTTGGATAATTTGATTAAGGGATTTGTTGATTTGTTTTGGTGTTGTTGTTGAAGTTTTTAGTAGGGAGAAACCAGTGTTCAGAGGAATAATGGACAATATGGAAGTTCGATTGGATTTAGGAGGTGAGGGTGTAGGAGAATTTCTCAGTGAAGTGTTCAGATTGGAATCAATTTGGAGTTCAGCCTCAGTACCTTATCTAGATGCAGGTGAGACGAATTCATCTGCAGTCTTTGTGTCACTGCTAGAATCATTTAGATTCACATTCACAGGACTTTTGGAGTCTTCTTTATCTTTAGGAGTTTCTTCTACATCTTCTGTATCAGAATAAATATCTTTGCTTGTTCTAGCCCTATCTTCAATAGTAGCATTCTTCTTGCAGGTATTGAGAAATTTTTGAGTCAACTGGATAACTTTATATGAGTTAACAATAGATTCTAGTCTATTCCCAAGCTATTTTCTTAAGAATTCCTCATGTGATTCTCTAAACTCAGTGGCTTCTTTGATACGATTCTTTTTAATCATTTCTTCTGTTACAAGTGCAGAATAGGAATTGATGACAGTAATGAAGAAATTGTCACTGTTCCAAGACTTGAGCCATCTTTGCTTCTCTTTCTATTTCTTTAAATTGACTTAAGCTATAGAATTTCCTTTTCTTGGATGAAGTAATTTCCATATCTGAGTTATTGTCTGCTCATTCTCCTCTTGATTTGGAGGGAAGGATGTTAGTGGTTTCTCTGAGCTTGTCAACTTCTTGTTGCAACATTTCTTTTGTTTTGAGATGTTCTTCCTTTCTCTGAACAAACCTTTCTTCCTCCTACTGTACAACTTTCTGGGCATCTCCTATTAGCTTCTTTCTTACAAGTCTTTGCACTTTAGTTTCTTCTTCCTCCTCTTCATCATCATAGGTGATTACCATTCCCTTTCTCTTTCTCCTTGAGTTGTACACATCCAGGGATCTATCTAGAAGCTGATTAATATGTTCTTGAGTAATAGTTACTCCACATTCTCTCTTAGCTTCTTCAATAAGCATTCTGATAACTTCAGGAGAGTCTTCCTTGGTTATAGCAGGAAAGTTATTCAGAAACTTCCTATTTTTCTCTTTTCTAATTCTGATAGGATTGTCAACTGTTATAATGTCCTTTTTTAGTCTGCCTTTCATGTGAGCCAGAACATATGCATATAATACACTTCCATATACTTCATCCAGATCCTGAGTGGCTCCATACTCTGTCAGTAGATTGATCAGTTTGCTCTGATAGAACAGTTCAGAAAGTAACCTTGAACTGTTCTTTTGAGTTTCTTGGAGGTATCTTTGATGGATTCACACAAATGGTGAAAGATGTTACCTGGGAGATTTGATCTTTGATCAGTTGAAAGAAACCAGAGAAATAACTTGTGATCCCAGGAAATTTGATCAGAACTTCCTTCTCGAGGGATTAAATAACCAATAAGAATTTTGAACAGTATTTTCTACTCCAGATGCATATTCTTTACTTTTCTGAAATCACTCTTCTTTTTTAATAGAGCATCCTTAATTTATTTATCATAAGCTCTTCCATCATTTTTGTTGTGAATCAACAAACCTTTGTTTTTAGCCCTAATTAACTTAGCAATGTGCTCCTGAGTAATGGTAACTTTCAAACCCATTACTGCAGATCTAATTTCTTTACCTTTGAACTCCTTTAAACCCATTTCAGTTCTGGTTTTTCTTGTCAATCTCTTGTTGTTTGCTATAGCGATTCTTTCTTCAGTCTGAGCAGAGAATTCATCATATAATTTGGCACTAACCCAGAAATCCTTAACCAACGATGGATAAGTAGGTCCATTCAGCATTTTGAAGTAGTTCATCCAACCTTGAGACTCAAAGTAGTTCCTTAGGCTACAACCGTTTGCAGTAAAGCTCTCGAAGTTGATAATTTGCTAAACAAGAAGCTTAAGATCATCTTGATTTAGAGAAGAAGTCTTTGGTTTGATCTTAAGGTTTTGTATGGAACCAATATTTACGGGATTGAAAGAAGAAGATGCCATAGGGAGGGTAAAGAGTTTCTTTAGGGTTTTTCAGTTAGAGCACAAAAGTGTATAGTGAAAACAGGTTGTGTGTGATAAAAGGGTGTTGAAATAGATAAAAGACATTAATGACAATTAAGCACATAGGAAAAGAACAAAATTAAATTCTTTTCAAATTCAAGTAACAAGCGTAAGGAGAACAACTCATGCAAGTGTCAAAACAAATTTACCCACAAAGCATGAAAGAACACAGCAATCACAAAACTCCTTTTCTTAAGAATCTGAATCATGGACATTTTCAGAGAACATCTTGGAACAAGACTTTTCTTTGTCAAGAATTTTGACAAGGACAATTTCTGACAAATGTTCAGATTAAGATTCTTAAAATATAAAAAAAATTAAGACAACTTTCTACACAAGCACTAGAAAGAAATTTAAGTGATCGGAGAGGACCAAAAGGAGATCGTCGCGGCCTTCGTGTAGGACAAGAGATGATGCTCGTGGGAGAGGAAAAAGGGGTGGAGGTACCTGCAAGGTACTCCGATGCCAAAGTAAGTATTTGGTCAAAAGAAAGGGGGAAAGCAAGTAAGAGAAGTCAAGTATATGATTTGTGATACCTGCCCCTCTCAAGCAAGGGGGTTTTATAGAGATTGTTGGCGAGCAAAGTGTCTGATCGACCAATGAGGTATTGCCAGATGGAGGGTAAAGCGTGTGGTCTTTCTAACTGTTCCCGTGATATCCGGGGAGGCAGTTGGTCGCGTGAACTACTCTGCACGTGAAGGGGACACGCCCAACGGCTACATTGTGCCCAACGACTATATTGTGCTTATTGGGCCTGTTCGCCAATTATGATGGATTGGGCCTGGCCCGGTCCAGAACAGGAGCCCCCCAAGTCGTTGCTCTGTTGGAGAGTAATGACTTTAGATAGCTGTGACTTTGACCGTACTGTCGGGGAAGTGGTTGCTCGCGTAGAATGTTCCATTCGTGCCCGACCAGATGTGGTCGTTAGCTACTAGCGCGAAATGTCGATCAGGGTTTGCAGCGTCCTCGGAAAAATGGGAGTTTTTGGCGAGCAGCCCTGCACGGGCGTGTTTATTTTGACGAGGAGACTTGCTCGTGGGAGCCAAGGGCTAGTGTATTTTCTGCACTAAACCAGGCGAAGAGTTCTAGTGACACGTGGTGAGCATTTATGGCCTTTGTCAGTCCTAGGGGCGCATAGGCTATGATGACCTTCACGATTCCCCACGATCAAATGGTTATAAAAAGGTGGGGGGAGGTTTCACTTTCATGATTTTCACAAGTTTTTCTACTCCTTGCTCTTATTTGCTCTGCAATTAGTCTTTCGCCGGAGCTTCTCTTCGCCACCGTCAACCTCTTCTTTTTTTTGTAAGTTCGTTCTTCCCTTTCTATATATTTTTATGGGTGCATGGAAAGCATTTCGCCCCGGGGAGTATGATAGAATATGTTCCTCGTATCCGGGATTGCGCTTTCCTATGTACGAGTTCGCGTTTACAGAGGCCAAGATGCGTCGCCCTTTCACTGACTTCCAATCCTCCCTGTTCACCCATCTGGCCTTGTGCCCGTCCCAGCTTCATCCCAATGCCTTGGCTTTTATCCGGGCTTTTGAGTTAGTGTGCCGTTATCTCAATATCGGGGTGACCACGGATCTCTTCTTCTGCCTTTTCCAAATCCAAAGGAGCACGGCGGGGACGAAACAGAGTTGGGTTTCGTTTAAGCAACAGAGTAGGCTGTTATGGCCGTATTCTGATTCAATACGCAATTTCAAGGATAGGTTTCTGATCGTGAAGCCTATTACCGAGGAGGCAAAGAGGAACATCTCGACCATTGAGAAGGTGGTGGTGGATGGTCGGGAGAGGGATGGTGTCATCTCCATCTTTCCTTTGGAATGGGTCTACACCCATTTTAAGCGCAGAACAGATCAGTTCCTGGTGAAGCATGAGCAGCTTTGCCCGGCGGATAAGGAGTCGTATAGGATCCTCCACGCTTACGTGGAGAGCTTTAGCCCGGCCTTCGTCGTTGATCGGGATGGGAAAGAATTGGTTGGGTATGATGGACCCGTCCGAGCAGCTAGATATATCAATGTCAAAGCTCTCCTCGAGTGTGATAACGACGACGATGCGATGACCTTGCTCGGTATGCTCCACTGTTTAGTTTTATTTCTTTGAATTCTTAGTCCTGACTTGATATGTGTGTTCGTAGGTATGATGGATGACATGCGAGAGCGTCTGATGAGGTCGCAGACGGCGAAGGTTCACAAGAAAGCGACCACAGGTGCCAAGACCGGGGTGCCTAAGCAGACAGTGATGGAGAGTTTTGCTGCTGGACCTACCCCCATCCCGGAGAGAGCCTCAACGCCGCTGACCCCGGAGGGTTCCCTTAAAAGGAAGAGAGATGCCGCGGGGACTTCTGTGGCCGCTGGTCCCGGGGGGTCCGGTGCCGGTCATCTTGTCCTGCCCGCCTGCTACACGCGTCGAGATTTGTTCGCTGAAGGGGATTCGATAGAGGTCCATGATTCTGAAGCCGTGGCTATTCTGAACGCCAACTCTAAGGTAAGGAGAAAACAGTTGTGCCAGGATACGGCGGGCATGTTTAGGGTCCTTGAAGCTGCCCTTGTCCTTGCCGACGATGAAGCTACTACTCGGGTGAACCTTGTGACGTTCAAGAATAGAATTGCCGAGTTGGAGGCGGAAAATAACAAGATGTTCAATGATTTAAAACAGTTTGAAGGTCACGAGGAGGCCAAAGTGTTGCTTCAGACGGAGGTGACCCAGCTGAAGTTTGCTGCGCTCAAGGCTGACGAGGAGAAGGCGAGTCTGCAGGCGAGGATCGCTGAACTGGAAGGCTTGACTTCAGCTGTCCAGGATGAAAATGATGACGAGAAGACCTTGAAGTCGCGGGCTGACTTAATCGGGAGGATCAGAATCCTAGGCGAGGACAACCTGAAAGCTGCTGAGTTCGGCTTCAGTGCTGCAAAAGAGCAGATGGTGGCCCTCAACTCTGATGTGCAACTTACGACGGATGGGATGGGTTTGTTCAACAAAGTGGTGGATGGTCAAGTTGTTCCTGCCGAAGAGGAGAGTGAAGTCGCAGAATAGGACTTTGTTGTTTTTAGCATGTTTTGTGGGCCTGCGTGCCCTTATCAATTTGTATGGGCGTTGCCCTTTTTTTGTATTTATAACATTACCCGGTCGTGCCTGGTATTTTAATATACTTGGATTTGTGAATGTTTTATCATGGACTTTTGCTTTTGTTGTTTATATGTATGTGTGTGTGCTCGGCGAGGCGTGAAACCTACCGAGGAGGGCGAAGTGGTTCTGCCCATGATGAGGCTAGGACTTCGTTTGAGGTACTAATCTCATAGGCTTGGACTGTTCCCATTGTGAGCTGGGTGTCCTGCCTGAATGGTGCGGCAACGACGGAGCTCGGTTGAGGTATCCCCGTTGTGCGCAGGATCTGCTCGTACAGCGAGCAGAAGCTGGTCGGCGTTGTAATGCGTGTCATGCTTCACCAGGGCATGATACGATGGTCGCGCAGCTCTCCCCGTTTTGGGGTGATTATGTCGGCGACTTGTTATCCTCGTGGTTAAGGACTTAGCTATAATACTGCTTGAGTTTTTCAGCATTCCATGGTCGAGCAAGTTGTTTTTCGTCCAGTGTTTCCAAGTAATACACTCCCGTGCCCGTTTTGGACTTGACCCTATAAGGTCCTTCCCAGTTCTCTGCCAGTTTCCCTTCGCGAGAATCCTTCTGGTTTCTGCGCAGGACCAGACTGCCTACGGGGAAGTCGCGCTTTATGACTGGCGTCATGTCGCAACGTTATTTGTTGCTTCAATGCGGCCTCGCGGAGGGAAGCCCCTGATCTTATTTCTTCGACCAGATCGAGCTCCTCGCGTAGAGCCTCATCGTTCATCTCTTCGTCGAGGGGAGCTTCTGTCCTTCTGGAGGGCTCCCTTATCTCCACCGGTATTACCGCCTCTGTTCCATATGCTAGTCGGAAAGGGGTTTCCCCGGTGGTGGAGTGAGGTGTTGTCATGTACGCCCAGAGGACGCTGTGGAGCTCCTCGACCCACCTTTTCTTGGCCTCGCCTAGTCTTCGCTTTAATCCGCGTAGGATTACTCTGTTCGCGGCCTCCGCTTGCCCGTTGGTCTGGGGATGCTCGACCGACGTAAAGTGTTGTTTCGTTCCCAATTTGGCGACGAAGTCTTGGAATTTTCTGTCAGTGAATTGGGTTCCGTTGTCGGTTACGAGGGCCTGGGGTACCCCGAATCTGGCGAGGACGTTTCTTTTGTAGAAACGCAGTATGTTGAAGGCTGTAATCTTGGCGAGCGCTTCGGCTTTAATCCATTTTGTGAAATAGTCGACAGCCACGATTAGGAATTTATTTTGGTAAGATCCCATTGTAAAGGGGCCGAGGATGTCCATCCCCCACCAGGCGAAGGGCCACGGCGAGGAGAGGGTCTTCAACTCGTTGGGTGGTGCCAACTGCATGTCCCCGTGGCGTTGGCAGCGGTCACATTTTTGTATATGTTCTTTGGCGTCGTGTTGCATGGTCGGCCAGTAATATCCTGCGCGCAGGGCTTTCTGAGCCAGGGATTTTCCTCCTAGGTGCTGTACGTTGATGCCCTCGTGGATCTCTTGTAAGATTTCGGGGACCTGATCCTCGTCGACACATTTCAACAGGGGAATGGAAAATCCTCATCGATATAATTTGTCCTCGACCAAAACGTACGAGCAGGCTCGTGGTTTAGTTACACTGGCCTCCTTACTGTCTTCGGGGAGTTCCCCTTTGGTGAGATAATTGTATACTGGGGTCATCCAACAGCGGGGCTCTCCGATGACGTTAACATCTAGCAGGTCGGCTTTTAAGATGCTCGGGCTAGCCAGTATTTCTTGTATGATGGATTTGTTTCCACCTTTTTTCCTCGTGTTGGCTAATTTAGAGAGGATGTCTGCTCGGGTATACTGTTCGCGCGGGACGTGCTGAACTTCCCATGCTTCAAACTCCGTCATTTTTTCTTTTACCATGGCCAAGTATTCGACGAGTTGGTCGTTCTTTGCTTGGAACTCTTCTCGTACTTGGGACGCCACGAGTTGGGAATCAGTGCAGATTTTTATTTTCCTCGCGCCGACGTCTTTGGCCAGTCGTAATCCTGTGAGGAAGGCTTCATACTCGGCTTGATTGTTGGATGTTTTGAAGGAGAGGACCAGGAACACTTCGATCAGGGTCCCTTCCTTGTTTTCAAGGATAATTCCTGCTCCTCGCCCGAGGGGCTTGAGGCGTCATCCACGTAAATGATCCACTCCTGTGTCCCTCCCGGAGGGAACGGTTCCGGAGTCATCTCCGCCACGAAGTCGGCCAGGACCTGTGCCTTGAGGGCTTTCCTCCCTTCGTAGCGAATGTCGAACTCGGCCAGCTCAAGGGACCATTTTAGCATCCTGCCCGCCATATCTGGTCGGCTTAACAACTGCCTAATTGGCTGGTCGGTTCTGACGACGATTGTGTGCGCCAGGAAGTAATATCTGAGTCTCCTCGCGGAAATTATGAGAGCAAGGGCCACCCGTTCTATTTGCGTGTACCTGACTTCGGGTCCATGTAGGGCTTTACTGGTGAAATAGATGGGTTTCTGCCCGTCATTAGTCTCACGAATAAGTGCTGCACTTACTGCTTCGTTGGCCACGGAGAGATACAGGTATATGGTTTCCCTGCGGTCTGGTCGGGACAATACTGGTGGCTCGGACAGAGCTTGTTTGAAATGGGCAAGGGCCTGCTCGCACTCGTCCGTCCACTCGAAATTTGCCTCCTTCCTGAGTAATTTGAAAAAGGACAGGGCGTGCTGGGCGGACTTGCTTACGAAGCGAGCATGGGACGCGAGCATCCCGTTGAGGGATTATATCGCCTTCTTCGACCGCAGCGTGGGGAATTCCACGAGTTCTCGGCATTTGTCTGGGTTTGCTTCTATTCCTCTTTCAGTGAGGTAAAATTCGAGGAATTTTCCTGCTCGCAAACCGAAGGTGCATTTTTCTGGATTAAAACGCATTTTACATTTTCGAGCTTGGTCGAACACCTTGCGCAAGTGGGTGGTGTGGTCGGATTCCTCTTGGGATTTCACGATCATATCATCCATACATACTTCGAGCATGTCACCGATTTCTGATCGGAAGATTTTGTTCATCATGCGTTGGTATGTGGCCCCGACATTCTTCAGTCCAAAGGGCATTACGTTATAGTAATAATTCCCCGAGGAGGTCATGAATGCCGTGTATCTCTTGTCCTCGTCTGCCTTTGGGATTTGGTTGTATCCCGAATAAGCGTCCATGAAGGACAAGAGCTTGAAACCTGCGGAATTATCTACGAGTTTATCTATGCTCGGTAGTGGATAAGCGTCTTTTGGGCAAGCCCGATTGAGATCAGTGTAGTCAATGCACATGCGCCACTTTCCATTACTTTTCTTTACAAGTACAATATTTGAGAGCCAGGTCGTATACCTGGCCTCGGAAATAAATTTTTCCTCTAAGAGGTCTTGTACAAGTTTTTCGGCAGCCTGTGCCTTTTCCTCAGATTGTTTCCTTCTTCGTTGGGCAATGGCGCGGGCAGCTGGATTGATTGTCAAATGGTGGCATGCAGTTTTTGGATCAAGGCCGGGCATATCCGCTACACTCCAGGCGAACAGATCGGCGTTTTCGTCAAGGCATATCTTCAACTCCTTCTTTACCTCTTCGGGGAGACCAGTGCCTATCTTCACTCCCCTGTTGGGGTTGTTGCTGAAGGTGATAATCTCGAATTCCCCATCTGGAACTGGTCGCAGAATTGTAGGAGACGGGGAGCTTGTCACTCCTAATTTTTTGTCCTCGTCCCGATCTTCGTTTCCATCTTCAGTAAGCCTGCTGTCGAGGTCGATGGTGTGCACGGGAAGCGTGGGTTTTTTCTCTGGCTGGCCATCTTCGGCTGGAACCTCTTCCTCTCTGGTGCGCTTTGCCGACTTTGCTGTTGTCGCGATCTGGTTCTGCCCTTTTGTTGCAGCCTCGAAGCATCTGCGAGCAGCCTCGATGTCACCGTGCAGAGTTGCAACATGTCCTTTCTCAGTATAGTACTTGAGCTTGAGGTGGACCGTAGAGGGGACAGCAACGAGTTCGGCAAGAGCTGGTCTGCCGAGGATGCACTGATAGAGCGACGGGCAATCAATGACTAAGAAATGCGTTTTGATTGTCCGAGATGCTTCTTATTCGCCAAACGTGACTGGTATCTCCACGTAACCCCATGGTCGGGCCGTTGCTCCGTTGAATCCTTGGAGATCAGATCCCACGTACGGGGAGAGATTAGACTTATTCAGTTTCAGTGCGCGGAACAGGCTGGAGTACATGATGTCCACGGAACTGCCCTGGTCGACCAGGATTCTCCGCACATCGGTAGCTGATAATTTGGCCCTGATCAGCAGAGGAATGTGGGAATTCAGCGATCCTCTGGGGAGTTCTTCTTTGTAGAACGTGATCGGCTGTGAATGTCCTTTACCCTTGCCTATCGTGTACAACTAGTCGGGGCTGCTGTCTATCAGCTGTTCAAACTTTCGTTTGATGGAACCTATCGTGAGCTCATGATACCCCCACATGAGATAACCATGGCCGTAGGAAAGGCTTCCCAGGTACTGTGTATGAATGCCTGGGAAGTCTGGTCGAGGTGGTCAGGAACGAAGAAGTCCTCTGGCCGGCTGATGGACATTGCGACCTGCGGGGGAGGACTGGAGGGGGTTGATTCTGCTTCTTTCTTCGGATCAGACATGTCTCGTCGGGAGGACTCTCCCTTCTTCACGTATTGCTTCAGGTGACCCTCTTTGATGAGGATCTCTATAGCGTCCTTAAGGTGCACGCAATCTTCTGTCACGTGCCTGTGACTACGGTGGAAACGACAGTATTTGCTTTTGTCGACGTTTCCTTTGGACGTGGTCGGTTTATGGAACCTGACACCCCCTTGTTTGAATTCGGTGTTGATACAGTCGGAGAGAATACGCTCACATGAGGTTGTGAGCATAGTGTATTCATTGAATTGGCCAGCTGGCCCTTTGCCTTCACGGGGACGTTCCTCCCGTCGCTTCTCCTTTCCCTTACGGGATGGCTCTGGCTCCTCCTTTTTGGGTGCCCGGGGTGCTTCACGATCTCTTGCGTCCCGGGCACGGTATACGGCTTCCTTTTCCTTGTAGCGGATGTAATCTTTGGCCATGTGAAGAAGCTCTGTCAGCGTTCGAGGAGCTTCGATCCCGACAGCTTTGCGGAAGTCGCTCTTTGGTCGGAGTCCCTTCTCGAGGAGGTACTTCTTCATGTGATAGGAAGTTCTGACTTCCACTGCCTCTTTATTAAATCTCTCGATGTAAGCTCGCAGAGGTTCTTCCCTGCCTTGTATGATCGCTTCCAACGTTTCCTCCGTCTTTGGATGTCGTCGGGAGGCTGTGAAATGGCGGGTGAATTGGCCTTTGAGCTCGTGCCAGGAGGAGATGGATCCTCGAGGGAGTCTTTTGAACCATGTCATCGCACCCTTCCTCAAGGTGATGGGAAATATTTTGCACCTGATGGCTCCGGAGACACCATGGTACTGGAGCATAGCTTCGATGTTCTCCAGGTGCTCGTGAGGATCTGACGTGCCATCATACGTAGCCAGTGTGGGAGGTTTCTCTAACCCGCGGGGGATCCGGGTGTCCACAATGTTTCTCGTGAATGGGCCTTGAGCTTCGTCGTCACTGCTAGAGCTGTGAGAGAATAACGGAGAAAGATTGTGGTCGCGGCTTTGACTGCAGCGAGGAGAGTGTCCGCGGGTACGCCTATGCTCGTACTTGTCCGAATGTCGGTGTCTTTTGGAAACAGGGGAGTGCCTAGTTTTCCTAGGAGAACGACGATGTCGGCGAGCAAGATCGGGTGTTGGGTTCCCTGATCTTGAACGTTCTTTGACCGGGGAAGGACTATCACGTCTCCGCTTTGAGTGAATTCGCGGAGGCGGGGAGAGGTTCAGCGTCTCCGGGGTGTGATGCTCTTGAAGGGCGTGCTCGAGGGCACTGATTTTTTCTCCCTGCTGGAGGATGAAACGATTGGAATTATTCAAAGAGGCGATGAGCGCCGCGGTGGTCGGATCAGTGCCTTGAGGAACCAGAATGGGTTCGAAGAAAAGTTCTGCGGCTGGCGCTCGTGGTCTTTGTTCTTCAGGCTTTGGGGAAGTCGGCCCACCATTGCGCTGGACGTTTTCGGACGGGATGTGCCCGACGACAGCATCGTTGTCGATATTGGCTGCGGCGGTCACAGGTTCTTGGTGGATGTCACTCTTGATGAAAGACATGATGATCTGGGATTTTGGAGAGAGATGAAATCTTTGGTCTTTTGGGTGAAAAGATGAGGGATCTTGATTCAAAAAGACGGGGAAGTGAAGTTTCCCACAGACAGTGCCACTGATCGGAGAGGACCAGAAGGAGATCGTCGCGGCCTTCGTGTAGGACAAGAGATGATGCTCATGGGAGAGGAAAAAGGGGTGGAGGTACCTGCAAGGTACTCCGATGCCAAAGTAAGTATTTGGTCAAAAGAAAGGGGGAAAGCAAGTAAGAGAAGTCAAGTATATGATTTGTGATACCTGCCCCTCTCAAGCGAGGGGGTTTTTATAGAGATTGTTGGCGAGCAAAGCGTCTGATCGACCAATGAGGTATTGCCAGATGGAGGGCAAAGCGCGTGGTCTTTCTAACTGTTCCCGTGATATCCGGGGAGGCAGTTGGTCGCGTGAACTACTCTGCGCGTGAAGGGGACACGCCCAACGGCTACATTGTGCCCAACGGCTATATTGTGCTTATTGGGCCTGTTCGCCAATTATGATGGATTGGGCCTGGCCCTTAAGGGCAGGAAGCCTTGCCCGGTCCAGAACATTAAGTATATAAAGAGAACGAATATTCAAAACAAGATTCTAAGAGAAAATTTATCAGAAAAAGAATACACATTCTCAAAAAATAAAAGATAAAGAAAAACTTATCTAGATAGATTTATGATCCTGGAACAGAAGTTAGTCTTGATGTGAAGTTTCCAGTACATTGATGCTGAGATGAAAAGTACATTTTCCCATATGATCTCTGTCTGAACCACTGTGAAGTGTTATGCACAAACCAAGCTCTGATGCCAATTGAAGGTGGGAAACCACACAAGAAGGGGGTAGAATTGTGTAAGGAAGAAAATAGATCTGTTTCTTCAATTCTTTAGATGTTCAGAAGAGATATATGATTATGAATCTCTATTCAGAACCAGATCATAAATGCAGCAGAACAGAACGCAGACACAAAGTAAACAACTCAAGAACTTAGCAGATTTATACTGGTTTCTCTCCAAACTGAGAGTACTACAGTCCCCTTGCACATCAAGAGATTTTTACTATAATTAAAGCCTGAATACACTTGCTGATGTATCTAACATAAGACTTTTAAAAATACTGACTTTCAGTCAGAAAAAATTTTGTTTAACCAAATCCTGATTAAACTCTTCTTTTGCTTAGAAATTGTGTCTAAGACATCATCTGCTCAATCAGCTCCTGGTCGAGACTTCTCTTGCTTAGACCACCTGTCTAAGACTTCACCTTGCTTAGAGCTCGTGTCTAAGACTTTAACCTTTGCTTAGAGCTCGTGTCTAAGACTTCAACCTTGCTTAGAGCTCATGTCTAAGACTTTACCTGGCTTAGAGCCCATGTCTAAGACTTTAACTTGCTTAGAGCTCATGTCTAAGACTTTACCTTGCTTGGAGCTCGTGTCTAAGACTTTACCTTGCTTAGAGCTCGTGTCTAAGACTTTACCTTGCTTAGAGCTCGTGTCTAATACTTTACCTTGCTTAGAGCTCGTGTTTAAGACTTTACCTTGTTTAGAGCTCGTGTCTAAGAATTCTTTGCTCAGACCTCATATCCAAGACTTTGACTTTTCTTAGAGCACATGTCTAAGACTTCTTTGCTCAGACCTCATGTCCAAAACTTTGCCTTTGCTTAGAGCACAAGTCTAAGACTTCTTTGCTCATACCTCCTGTCCAAGACTTTGCCTTTGCTTAAGAACATCTTATTCACAAGAAAATGGGAACAAGGTATATCACCTTCAGAGAGATGATCCATTCAAATATTTTAAGTACTTAAGGATTTCTTAGATATTCACTATTTTGGAAATCCTTAAGCCTTATTACATTTTACAACATTAACAGTTGGATCTGCACATACACAAGTGATGTTCACTGTTCATCTTTATTTTTCCAGTCAGATAGAGGTTCTGAACACCTCCGTCCTCTGATTGCTCATTGTTTTATCTTGTTCAAATTTTTAGTAAAACTTCCAGCTTCTTAAATACTAGATTTCTAGGAACTAGTAGTTGAAGGATGAATGATTAGAAAGTACTTTGATCTCTTTTTTGATATAGGAGGTGAACTCTTTAACCACTGCATCTTCAGAAGAAACCTGTACCTAGAGAGCCGTTGGGAGAGATTATCCATAAAGTATGTTAATACTTTTTTAGCCTTGTGGTTGTAGACTATAGTTGTAGCACTGATTGGACAGTGGTACTTTCTTTTATGGTGTAGCTTATTATGAATTTTGGTACAGCTTCTGAACGCCTTATCAGAAGCTAATTTCACTTCTGAGAGTAGAACTTAATGCGATGCTTCTTCAGATGTTGAGATAATCAGCATCAGGCTTCATTTCAGAAGATGGCTTGGTAATATGTTCTTCTTTACAACAGTCGTTTTTTATTATCAGATGCTAGAGGTATTATGACCTGCACATATGATCACACATTAAATAACACCATTGTTCTTTTTAATACCATTGTCATCATCAAAACCTGAGTGGAAATCATTAAGAGCAAATCTTGCTTTAACAGATCTATGTGCTTACAGGAATAAAATTACCCCGCAGAAGATCTATATGAATTTTGATGATGACAATGATGATTAAAGTCGATGGAAATAGCTTTCAACCTTTATGATGGTGATCAAACAAGAGAAACATGTCATGATCATCAAATAAAGCAAACTCAAGATCAAAGTGCTTATATGATCAAAATAAATCTAGCAAAGTATCTTGAAACCTCAAATAAAGTGTGAAAGCTAGCCAGATCTTGTGTGTTTGTCTTTCTGTCTGAGTAGCCCAAGTATTGTAAAATTAAGGAAGTAACTCTGAAGTACTAAGGAAAATCTCTCTCTATCTCTCTCTCACACACACACACACACACACACACACACACACACACACCTAAAAATATATCTTTTTAAATGTTTGTATCATGAAAATTATTTTCTAAGCCAAAACAAGTGATTAAAAAGTTGTCCAAACCTTTTCCAAACTATTTATGAACTAACCAATCGATTGGCAAAACTTTTCTGAGTCAGCCAATCGATTGGAGCATTAAGCCAAACGATTGGAGAAGAGTTAATCGATTAACTAAGAAATTATGACAACACATTAATAACTTGTAATGGCTCTATATTCAGTATTTCCTATTTGGGCTTGCTAATAGATTAAAATGAGTTGACCAATCAATTGGATCCTCGTGCCAATCGATTTGCTCATTAATTAAGCCCCTATATTATTTCCTTTTTTGGTTATTCCAACTCATATAAAGGAGGCTCACCTCCACTTCATTTAACGCAACTTTTCAATGATTTACATTTTCTTTGGAATTTATCTCTCCCTCTCTCTAAAAATTATTTCTTTCACTTTAAATTTCCTTTGTGCTTATGAGTGGAACTTTGCTTGTGAGGAAGAGTTTTGTAAGTGGTTGTGTTGTTTGTTTAACTCTTGGGAGTGTGATACTCTTGAGAATATTGAGTTTGGTTGTTGATATAAACTAGTAAAAAGAACTCTGTTGTGGTTTATTGAGCATTGCCGGAAAAAATTTATGCTTTGGTTATTGAGTTTAACTTGAAAATCTCTAACAAGGTTATAGCTTAGCCTGTGATAAATTCTATTTGTGATTGGGGTTAATTGTGTAAGAATCTCAAAATCAGCTTGTATGAAGGTTCATGGGCATAACCAATAAAATCTCACAAGTTTAAAGTCAAAATCTCAAGAAGACCTCTTGGGGATAGGACTAGGCTAATGTTCGGCCAAGCATGGTTAACTCCCTGGTGCAATCTCTCTAACCATATTCTTTAAATTTATGCTGGTTATTTTTTATTATTTATTTATGTTGCAATTTACTCAAACAAAATTACTAACACAATCTTAATTAAGAAAAGTATAAAATAAATCACAAATTTTAAATACCATAATTCAACCCTGTCTTTTGTGCTTGAAGTCACTTGTCCAACAATTATGGTATTTAATCACGAATTTTAAATACCATAATTCACCCCCTTATTTTGTGCTTGAAGTCACTTGGGTGCAGGTGTGAGTGGTTAAATGCCAGATCAATTATGAATGGGTGGAATGTTGGGTTTATGAGAGAGAGAGAGAGAGAGAAAGAGAGAGAACCCATATACATCATTCTTTAAGGTTTATGGTGGAGATGTGGTGTCTCTATCTCTAGTGGTTCTGAAGAATTAGGAGCTAGTTGGTGCTCCTGCCCTTTCCAGACTTCCCAACAATTGGTATCAAGAGCATTGGTTTGTTAGGGTATAAATTTTTTCGTATGCTTTGTGATTGCAGTTTTGTCTAATCTTCCACATTAAAAAAATAATTTTTTTACTTTTTGTTGGCTAGGAAATTCTTTTTGTTACAGGAAAGGTTTTGGCTGCAACATCAAGCTTTTCAAGTGCAATAAAGATCGACTTAGACAAATTTGATGGAATAATCAATTCATGCTTGTGGAAATTCAATTCAAAGATGTTTTGATACAATTAGGATTACACAAGTCATTTAAAGGAAATAATTTCAACATAAACAACGAGGAGTTGGGGGAACAAGATTTGAGAGCTTCAAGTGCAATCCGCATGTGTTTCGCTAAGAATATTATTGCGAACATTCTTCGTACATCGTCATCTAAAGATCTTTGGGAGAAACATGAAGGGATATATCAAGGAAAGGGTATATCAAATTGGTTGTTGTTCAACGAGAAGTTTCATAGCTTGCGTATGGATGAATATTCGAAAGTATCTGATCAGCTAACTATTCTCAATGGTATTATTTCTATATTAGAAACTATTGGAGTCAACATTGATGATGAAGATAAAACTTTGAGACTCATATGGACACTTCAATCTTTCTATGAGCATCTTAAACATGTTTTAATATGTGAGAATGAAATTGATGAGTCCACGCCTTTGAGGTTGGCATCAATTTTGGTAAAACTAACTTAGCAGAAAGATGTTGGACAAGATGTACTGACATGATGAACTAACTGCAGGTGTGATTGGAATATGACTTGATCCTGGGTGGCATCTGAGATTGAGGAATCAAAATCAAAAGGGATATGCCGTTTCTTAGTAAGGAGACATTTTTGAAAACTTGGGATTGAAGAAAAGAATAGGTCGCAAATTCTGTGGAGCAGAATTGCTGCGTTTTTGAAGCCCAAATCCAGTTCTATTTTGCAATATAAATAGGATGGATTTAACCTAGTATAGTGGTTGATTATTGCAGCTGTTATAGAGTACTAGGGTTTGTACTTGTGTGAGCCTCTCTTGTATTGCGTGAATACCAGAGGATGACAATTTATTGAGTTGTAATATTTTCAGTCACTACAGTGATTGGAAGGGAATTGAGAAGGGTCTAATACCTAGAAGTGTCTTAGGTAGAAATCTAGGAAGGGTAGTTTCTAGGTGCTAAGTTGTAAACGTTGGAGTTTAGCTTAGAACCAATTCTACTTAGTTGATTTCATTCCTGGTTTGGAAGTCCCCATACGTAGGTGTTAATCACCGAACTGGGATAACAATTTCTGTGTGTTATTTCCTTTCTGTTGTTTGTTTCTGTTCTTCCTTAATCCTTGTGATAAGCAGAGATCAAGTGTCACGACATCCTGTTTGACATCTTAGTGATCTACTTAACCAGAATTTCAATTGGTATCAGAGCAGGCATCCTGCTCTGTATCTGGGTGAGATTCAGGGACGATACTTTCTGGTTCGATGGATAAAGAAGAGGGAATTCTGAATAGACCACCTATACTTGTTGGTTCCAATTATGAATATTGGAAAGTATGCTTGGTGGCGTTTATCAAGTCCATGGATGGTAAAGCTTGGAATTCTATGTTCAAAGGGTGGGATCCACCAAAGATCAAAGACAAAGACGGGAAGCTCACTGATGAGCTGAAACCTGAAGAAGACTGGGATGATGAAGATAATAAGCTTGCTCAAGGAAATTCCAAAGCCTTGAATGCCTTGTTCAATGGTGTGGACAAGAACATCTTCAAACTCATCAAGAACTGCACTGTTGCAAAAAATGCTTGGGAAATTCTGAAGACTGCTCACGAGGGTACATCTCGTGTTAAATCGTCAAGACTTTAGCTCCTCACCACTAAGTTTGAGAACCTGAGGATGAGAGAGAATGAAAATATACATGACTTTCATATGAATATCGTTGATATTGCCAACACATCTAGTGACCATGGAGAGAAAATTCCTGAAGCCAAGTTGGTTCAGAAAATTCTAAGGTCTCTTCCCAAAAGGTTTGATATGAAAGTGATAGCTATTGAAGAAGCTCAAGACATAAATACTATGAAAGTAGATGAGCTTATGGGATCACTCCAAACTTTTGAGATGGCTATCAGCTAAAAGGATGAAAAGAAGAAAAGTCTTGCTCTGGTGACCAACCAAGAAGAAGGTGACACCAATGAGGATTTGTCCAAAGCTGTACGGTTCCTTGAAAAACAATTTCATCAACTGGAAAAGAAACTGGATGAGAAGTCTAAGACCAATGTCAAGGGTCAGACTTCTGACATCTATAGATCAAGAAACTTTGGAAGAAGACCTAGCTATGATAAGAAACCTAACCGAGGGAAGGGAATTCAGTGCTTTGAGTGTAGAGGTTTTGGACACACAAGAGGTGAGTGTCCCACGTTCCACAAGAAGGAGAAAAAAGGTCTATCCACCTCGTGGTCTGAGGATGACTCCTCGAGCGATGGGGAGTCTACTAAAAAGGTGTCAACTATGACTAGAGTTTATGATTCTAACAAGGAATCAGACATCAGATCGGTTAACCATAATGACTTTGCTAAACTGTGTCAATTAGGACAAGATCAGCAGAATCTTATTTCCCAACTTTGTGATGAGAGACTGAATCATTTGGAAACGATCTCTGATCTGGAGGATAAAGTGGTATTGTTAAACTCCAAACTTAATAACATGACTAAGTACATAAGAATGATGAACAATAGCTCAGATATGCTAGATGAAATTCTTATGTCAGGGAGAAATACCGGAAGTGGAAAGGGTCTCGACTATAATGATCAAGTTGAGATCAAATAACATAGGACTGGAGGAAACTCAACTCACATGATGTCGAGAAAGATGTCCCAACATCATCAAAGGCCTCAGAACATCTCTCTAGGAAAACAAAAACAGAATAAACAGTGCTATTACTGCGGGAAGTTTGGTCATATAAAGGTTCATTGCTATAAGTTGAATGGATATCCTAAATCATCAACACGGTCCAGAAGAAGAAAGAAGGCTCCCAAAGGGAAGAATAAATTGATCCCTAAGGGTCAAACTGTAGCCTTTATAGCTCATACCTCCCCGAGAGCCTCTGCCAAAGAAGACTGGTATTTCGATAGTGGATGCTCCAGACACATGACTGGTGTGAAGAAGTTCTTGGCTGACATCAAACCTCATCCCACTTGCCATGTCGCCTTTGGAGATGGCTCAAAAGGAGAGATAAAAGGTGTTGGTAATTTAAAGTATGATAGACAACCCAGCCTTGATAGGGTTTTGTATGTCAAAGGTTTGACAGCAAACCTAATAAGCATCAGCCAATTGTGTGACCAAGGCTTTAAGGTTAACTTCTCTGAATCTGAGTGCCTAGTTATAAACGACAAAGAAAAACTCATCATGAAAGGTACCAGATCTAAGGACCATTGTTACTTATGGGTCCCTCATGAAACTAAGTGCCCTCCCACATGCCTAGTGTCAAGGGAAGATAAAGTGAAGATATGGCATCATAAACTTGGTCACTTGCACTTGAAAAGAATGAAGGAAGTCATATCTAAGGAGGCTGTCAGCGGAATTCCTAATTTGAAGATAGATGAAGGAAAGATATGTGGTGAATGCCAAATTGGCAAACAAACCAGAATGTTGCATAAAAGGCTTCAACATCAGACCACCTCAAGGAACTTAGAGCTCCTCTATATGGACTTAATGGGACCAATGCAAGTTGAAAGTCTGGGTGGAAAAAGGTATGTATATGTTGTTGTAGACGATTTCTCTAGATACACTTGGGTACATTTTATTAAAGAGAAGTCAGAAGTTTTTGAAGTTTTCAAAGGACTGTGTCAAAAACTTCAAAGAGAAAAGGATAATGGGATTGTTCGAATCAGAAGTGATCACGGGAAGGAGTTTGAGAACAGTAAGTTTTATGAGTTTTGCTCTTCAGAAGGAATCAACCATGAATTCTCTTCAGCCATCACTCCTCAATAGAATGGTGTGGTCGAGAGAAAGAATAGAATAATTCAAGAGTGTGCAAGGGTCATGCTGCATGCAAAGAAACTTCCTTATCACTTTTGGGCTGAAGCAATGAACACAGCATGCTACATCTTAAACAGGGTCACTATCAGGTCTGGAACATCTGTTACACTGTACTCCCTCCGGTCACTATTATAAGCAAAAAAAACACATCAAATCTTGGTCATTATTATAAGCAAAAATCATTTATTTTTACATCATTTAATGATATTATTCCTAATTTACCCTTCATTAATTCTAGAGTACTACTTCTCCCGTATTAATCATTTTTCATAGGAAAGCTAAAAAGTCAGAAACACTAGAGTACTACTTCTCCCGTAAAATTCCACTTTTCCATGCATACAATACTCTTTCTTCTACATTATTCACTAGACTAGTATAAAAGCAAATGAATAGTTCATTCTTCTACGTTATTCACTCTTTCTTTTTGAAAAAAATAAATTGTTTCTTTCGTCTAAAAACATGGCAGCACCACCAAATTGTTTTGATGCACCTTCCTTTGACTTAGGCATTGATGATGATGATCTAAAAGATCTTTCACTTCTCATTATTGAAGATTCACTAGACAAAGATGTGGAGGAGGACAACTATCAGATTTTACCATTTGAAGATGAAGTGACATCACACAATAATTCTCAGGTGTTTGAAGATGAGTCTTCAATGAACTTGTTTGATGAAGTTGAAGAAGCTAAGGATAAAGTTGAAAAAGCTATGGACAAAGATGAAGAAGCTTTGGACTCAGAAACAGTTAAGAATTTGTGTCAAAGAATTGTCCACTATAATATGGGTGTTTTTGAATATGATGCTGAAGAGATTAAGAAAGGCATTCCAGATCTGATGAAAATTTACTTAGGTTCTTTCTACTAGGCAAGAAATTATAAGTTCTTTGAATTTGAATGTTTTTATTTGAAATATATTGGCAACAATTGTTTGTCTTTATTTAATGAAAGATTTGGATAATGAAACTTTGTTGAAGACAAATTTTGAAACTGTTAAAAAATGGAACTTTGTTTGCATGTCTCTATTTAATGAAAAATTGTTCTAACACTCACGTAACTCTTGTAGTATGCATGTGTTGTTGAAAAAAAATTAGGATACTGTAACTTAACTTAGTTTTAAAAAGATGGTTTACTTACAGTTTTGATCAATTAAAAGATTTAGATTTTTCACATGATTTTGATCAAATGATATTATTCTTATCACTAATAATTTAATATTTATAGCATTAGTTTAGTATGGAATAGGCAAGTTTCAAAGACTGTCAATGGTTAAAGGGGTATTGAAATGGTATTGAAATTTGTTAATAATAGAAGCAACATAAACATGCTCAATGCAAATAAATCTCTTACATTACTCAACATTATGTAGGTAATCTTAAGTTTCATGAAATAATTCTCGGTCACACTTTAGTTGAGTCGGCAACATGCCTCCATTAAGCAACATGTATTTTTTCATATGAGGAGTTTGATAGTTATTGGATCCTTTGGCCTTCATGATCTCAATCATACACGACTGAAATGTGAGAAATATTTTGTTCGAATTTTTGACGCAAAAATTGTCATAAGATTTTTCCACCGCGTGAATAAGCTCATCAACTGACTTAGTTACTTCTTGTTGTTGCAATGATTGTATGGCAGCAAAAAATCCCAAATCCAATACATTCAAATCAGGAGAATTTGGTGGTTGACAAGTTAAACAAATGTCAAACCCCCCATCAGAAGCTGCTCTAAAAAATTCTTCATCATCTACTGAAACATGACACGGTCCATTATCTTGTTGTATGTAAATTGTTTCGTGTGCATGCTCTCGTGGCCATTTTTCTTTAATGGTCGGCAAAATCTTATTTATTAAGAACATTCGACTAACTTCTTTGGTGATAGAAGAAATCGGTTTTGTTTCAAGTGTCCCAGAAGCTCTATTAACACTTGACCTTTTTGCTGGTACTTTGGTGACTAGAGGAAACACGCCGATTTTTCCTGAGAATGTCTCTTTACCTTCATCATCAAATCTTGGCCTAGCTACAGCAACTAAAAACATGACCTTGCCAATGTAGTTTTTGTTCTTGCACGTACGATACGGATCATCCTCATTTGCGAGAAGATAATAGTTTGATGACTTTTTAGATAGAAAAAACCATTTTTCATCTATGTGAACAATGTTATACATAGACTTAAATCTTGGATCATGAGGAATGCTACCCTTATCAAGCATAGACAAGCAAAATTCAAGACGAGCTTTCATATTACCAATTGTCATGTGTGGCTTTAGGATATTCGAATGTCGACGTAAAACCCCTTCCTTAACATATTTCACCAATGTTGTCTTGGTTTTAATGCCTAAAGCACGCTGTAAAGATCGAAGAGTGCCACGTTTATTTAACGGAACATCGCACACTTTTTCAAAATCTATTTGAATTCTTTTTCGACCACAATTTTTTGTTTTCTTATGGCATGGATCACCTGTTTTTTTTGTTTGTCTCCAAATTCGATAAATGACATCTAAAGAGACCGAATAGTATGATGCCACCCTTTTGATAAGCATGTTGTTAAGTGTTCCATGATTGCTTGATTTCAATAGAAAATTCGAAATAAGTTGTCATTGAGTGTTGTCCAAAAAAATGCATTTTTTTTGAGGTGGTTGTGTCTCATCACCAACATTTACTTCTGCAAGATTTGATAAAAAAATAAAAATTTAAACACCTATTGCTTCAATAACACATGCATACACCAGTTACAACAACACATACATATATGAGCTACATTAATAAGAAAATATATTGAAGAACCAAAAGTTTTAACCAATTGTGTTACCTTCACTTAATGGATCCATATCTTTATTTTCTCTATTGCTTGCATACATATCGCCAACTTCATCTTCAAAGAGATAATCAACGTTGTCCGTATTATTAGAAGCAAAGACATCATCAACCTCATTTTGAGACTCTTCTTCATATGGAGGACAAGTATTCAAGTCGAACAACTCTTCAAAGGAAGGACACACATTTGAGTTGATGGGTGTTGGTGCTCTGTTTTCGTTTTGTGTTGACACACCATTTTCGTTTAGTGATGACGTACCATCAGAGCCAGCATAATCATTGAAAGGTTCATTCAAATCAATATCCAAAACCATTTTGAATAATTACACTAAGTATCAGTACTAGTTGAAAATGTGTTTGAATAAAATGGTGAAACTTGTTGCTACTTGAGCTTTTATATTAATGTAGAATAAGTGCTAAAAAAATTGGCGGCAGAGTTAAAATATTTTGGCAAATTTTTTAAAATTTGATTCATGAATTTTTTTTGAAACAATGGCATGCAGATAACACTAAAAAAACTGGCGGCAGTGTTAAAATATTTTGGCAATTTTTTTAAAATTTCTTTCATGAACTTGTTTTGAAACATGCAGGTAGTAAAGAATTCATGGAGTAGACAAAACGTGTTACTGTAGCACACAAAAGTATAACCCACAAAAGTATCTCAACGTATCATAATTAATTGTGCATTGGAATAATATCTTAACATTGTGCATTGGAATAATATGATAATTAACTGTCTTAACAAAAAGTATCTCAATGTATGATTACTTTTAAAAAGGATATTTTAGTAAATTTTATCCGTATTTTTAATGAATTTTAGAGAAATAACTACACTTAACAACTTTTCTTAATCACCGTGAAAACGGTTATTTTAGCTTATATATGTGACCGGAGGGAGTATGAATTATGGAAAGGCAGAAAACCAACTGTGAAATACTTCCATGTCTTCGGAAGCAAATGCTACATCCTTGCAGACTGTGAGTAGAGAAGAAAGATGGATCCCAAGAGTGAAGAAGGAATCTTTCTAGGATATTCTACTAATAGCAGAGCATACTGAGTCTATAAATCATGAACTCAAGTGGTACTAGAGTCCATAAATATTGTAGTTGATGACTCTCCTATGGAAGTCGAAGCTACAGATGATGTTGGAGCATACTTTCATATGGAGGAGGAGGATGTCACAGAGGATGTTGAAACACCCCAAGACAACTCTGAAGGTGCTACAATATTAAACAATAACAATCCTGAACCTACAGTGACTGAGCAGGTTGACAAAGGACCCTCCATCAGAATTCAGAAAGATCACCCCCATGGAACTCATAATAGGGGATCCAAATGGAAGAAGGATGACCAAATCTCGTGATGTTGTTGCAAGTGCCTGTTTTGTGTCAAAAATGGAACCCAAGAATGTCAAGGAGGTCTTGACAGATGAATTATGGATTAATGCGATGTAAGAAGAGCTGTGGCAGTTCAAGAGACATGATGTCTGGGATCTTGTACCAAGGCCAGAAGGATCAAATGTGATTGACACAAAATGGGTGTTTAAGAACAAGTCTGATGAACACGGAGTAGTCACTAGAAACAAGGCCAGACTTATTGCGCAGGGGTACACTCAGATAGAGGGAGTGGACTTTGATCAAACTTTCGCTCCTGTAGCTTGACTGGAGTCTGTAGGACTGTTACTTGGGATAGCCTGTCTGCTAAAATTCAAGCTTTTTCAAATGGATGTCAAGAGTGCTTTCATGAACGGATATCTCAATGAAGAAGTTTATGTGGAACAACCCAAAGGCTTTGTTGATCCGACATTTCCAGATCATGTATACAAGTTGAAGAAAGCCTTATACGGGTTGAAACAAGCTCCAAGGGTCTGGTATGAAAGGATCACTGACTTTCTTGTTGCAAATGGCTATAGAAAGGGAGGAATTGATAAAACCCTCTTTGTCAGAGAAATGGAAGGCAATCTCATGATAACATAAATTTATGTTGATGATATTGTTTTTGGAGGAATGTCAGAAGAAATGGTCCAGCATTTTGTTAAGCAAATGCAATCTGAGTTTGAGATGAGTTTAGTTGGAGAATTAACCTACTTCCTTGGTCTCCAAGTAAAACAAATGGAAGATTCTATTTTTCTCTGTCAAGGAAAATATGCTAAGAATATTGTTAAGAAGTTTGGCTTGGAAAACGCAAAACACAAGAGGACTTCTGCCCCTACTCACCTGAAACTGTCAAGAGATGAGAATGGCGTAAGTGTTGACCAGAGTCTCTATAGGAACATGATTGGAAGTCTCTTATCTCTTACAGCTAGCAGACCTGATATAACATTTTCAGTAGGAGTCTGTGCAAGGTATCAGGCTGAACCCAAAGTAAGCCATATTAATCAGGTCAAGATAATTTTGAAGTATGTGAATGGTACATGTAACTATGGACTACTCTACACACATAGCTCTGACTCTGTATTAATATGATACTATGATGATGACTGGGCTGGAAATGCAGATGATAGAAAAAGCACCTCTGGTGGATGTTTCTTTCTAGGGAACAATTTAATCTCCTGGTTCAGCAAAAAGCAAAATTGTGTCTCCTTATCTACTGCTGAAGCTGAATACATTGCAACTGGGAGTAACTGTTCTCAAATGATGTGGATGAAGCAAATGCTGACTGAATATAATGTTCTGCAAGATGTTATGACATTCTTCTGTGACAACTTGAGTGCAATAAATATTTCAAAGAATCCCATTCAGCACAACCGAACTAAACACATTGACATCCGACATCACTTCATTCGAGACCTGGTGGAGGACAAAATCATAACTCTGGAGCATGTGGCCACAGAAAACAACTAGCTGACATTTAACCTAAAGCTTTGGATGCAAATCAATTTGAGGCATTGAGAGACAAGCTTGGAGTTTGCCTATCTGACGAGGCATAACTTTCCACTGGATGTGGGAATGATATTCAATTCTCTGAATATGTATTCCCATCAGGTTGAGAGGGTTCTTCAGAATTCTCTCATGATCAAGTATGCTTTTATTTACGTTTTTGTTTTTTTTTTTGCTGTATGAGGGTTGAATGCTCAGGATAATTTTTACTTTTGTTGGCTGTGTAATTTAATTACTATGAAGTGTTTAATTGGTTTTTGAGTTAGTCCTTCTGCCATTGTCATACTGTGGCTAAAAAGGGGGAGAAATACTAATATCACTAACCACTGCTGATATTCTACTAACCACTGAGGGGGAGTAGATCTGTACTGCTTGTAGGAGGTACTGATTAAGGGGGAGACAAAGTTGTGTTTCCGCTACTGTTCTGATGATGGTCTCCCTGATATGCTTCTGCAAGTCAACTAAAGTTAGTTTTAGCCAAAATCTGCCAAAGGGGGAGATTGATGAGTCCACGCCTTTGAGGTTGGCATCAATTTTGGTAAAACTAACTTAGCAGAAAGATGTTGGACAAGATGTCCTGACATGATGAACTAACTGCAGGTGTGATTGGAATATGACTTGATCCCGGGTGGCATCTGAGATCGACGAATTAGAATCAAAAGGAATATGCGGTTTCCTGGTAAGGAGACATTTTTGGAAACTTGGGATTGAAGAAAAGAATAGGTCGCAGATTCTGTGGAGCAGAATTGCTGCGCTTTTGAAGCCCAAATCCAGTTCTGTTTTACAATATAAATAGGATGGATTTAACCTAGTATAATGGTTGATTATTGCAGCTGTTATAGAGTACTAGGGTTTGTACTTGTGTGAGCCTCTCTTGTATTGCGTAAATACTAGAGGAGGACAGTTTATTGATTTGTAGTATTTTCAGTTACTTCTGTGATTAGAAGGGAATTGAGAAGGGTCTCATACCTAGGAGTGTCTTAGGTAGAAATCTAGGAAGGGTAGTTTCTAGGTGCTAAGTTGTAAACGTTGGAGTTTAGCTTAGAACCAATTCTACTTAGTTGATTTCATTCCTGGCTTGGTAGCCCCTAGACGTAGGTGTTGATCACCGAACTGGGTTAACAATTTCTGTGTGTTGTTTCCTTTCTGCTGTTTGTTTTTGTTCTTCCTTAATCCTTGTGATAAACAAAGATCAAGTATCACGACATCCTGTCTGACATCTTAGTGATCTGCTTAACCAGAATTTCAGAAACACTGAGTTTTGAAGAAGTTGATGGTAAAATTATTTCTGAAGAAAGAAGATTGAAGGCTGAAGATAATACTACATCAAACTCAATGTTTTTTGATAGAGGAAAATCTTATATGAAGAAAAACAATGAAACATGTGTGAGATGTTGGAAATGCGGAAAGATTGGGAATATAAAGTATAAGTGTCCTAATGGGGCAGTGTTAGAGAAAGGCTCAGAGTAAAATGATACAAATGTCTCATTCGCTTTGGGAGATGATGAAATTCTCTCAATATTGAGAAGTTTGTCCTCATTAAATTTTCGGTGTAATGAAAAAGGATGAACTATTGCTAGTAGATTAACCCATGGGAATTTATGCAAAAGTGTGTCGTGAGATTATGTCGGTGGTTTAAGAGCTTTCTACCAAAATGGAAGTTGCACTATAAGTTTTAAACCTGATTTTCGGAATGTGGAAATTATTGAAGTGGTTTAGCTTCAAGTGAAGTATACTCTTCTTTAGGTGGAGTATGATAGTTTTAAACTATAATTGTCCGTGAAAAGAATGTGAAAATTATTGTAGTAATGTAGCTTTAAGTGACTACACTCTTTATGACGGAGTATGATTGTTGGTAAAGACAATGAACGTTAATGTATTATTTTCAATCAAGATGGAAATTGTTGAGGTTAGTTGAAAATATTCATGTTAAAGAAGTCTCATGTCGCTTAATTTTGTGAAGGAAGAGGGAGCGTAAGGCTATATATAGGATTCAAGTTTTTCGAAGTCCTACGTCGCTTAGTGTTATGAAGGAAGAGGGAGTTCAAGACTATTTATAATATTCAAGTTCTTCGTTACAAGATGCACTAGTCAAATGCACTTAAACTTATATTTGACCTTTTTATATTTTCTCTTATTCTCTTATGTTGGAGTGTTGTGATAGTTAGTTAAATATTTATTTTGCAAAATGCTTATTTGTGTCTTGTGGTGATTAAGGGTAGTCTATGTGTTATAACAATTTTCATATAATATTATTCTCTGATTGTTATTTGACAACAATCATGATATTTTCTCTAATTTTAAAGTTTCTACGTTAATCTCTCATGTTGTTATTGCATTCCTCTTTTTTCTCTATACTTTATTTATTTATTTTCCAATAGATTTAACATCTTTGTCTCTTGTGGTCGTAGAACATTGAACATCTATTAATGCTCCGACTTCTCCTAATCTCCCCGACACTTCGCTTATATATATATATGTGTATATATATATATATATATATATATATATATATATATATATATATATATATATATATATATATATATTGTTCATATCTTATGAGAATGTTATTTTTATGTAAGAACATAAGAATGAATCTGAATCATTAGATTTTAAAATAAATGGTAGAGATTGTGTGATTTTTGTTTTTCTCTCTCCTCAATTATTAAAATAAATGACGGAGGAGAGAGAAAAAAACTGACACATAATTTCCACCACTTATTTAAAAATCTAATAGTTCAGATTCATTCTCATATTCTTACGTAAAAATAACATTCTCATATATATATATATATATATATATATATATATATATATATATATATATATATATATATATATATTTATTTATTTATTTATTTATTTATATATATAATGACGGTCTTCCCAGTATATAATATATTCTTAAGAAAAAACTTAGATATAAATAAAACACTTGACTTTACAAACAATCAATTATTTTTTTTTAATTAAAAAATAAAAATAAAATATTCTCTCTCCTTCATTATTACAACTATCTCATAATTCCAATTAAAAAAAATTTAAAAAAATTTAAAATTTTCTCTCTTTTTATAAGTTATTTTTAAGACTAAGAATTTAGATTTTTTTACATGCAAATTTTTTTCATATTCCTATAGAAACAATAGACATAGACAGGAAATTCGATATTTATATCTCGTAAACATGTGATATGTTTGTTCCTATAAGAAGTCCTAAAAATTAAACCATAATAGCAGTTGAACGTGAGAGACATGCTGCAATATGGGAGGTATCGAATATATAAGTATAATATTTAGACCAAGGCAGGCAATATGCCAAAGTTATTCTAAAATAATAGCAGTATTTTTAATTATATAATATTAAAGTTAAATAACATAAACTACGAAATTACATTATTATGAAAACTCCTAATTAGTTTTGTTTGTCATTAGAGGCTAATTCATCATGTTTGTTTATCAGTTAAGTATCTACAATTTGCCATAATTTAAGGCCGTTTATGGTTAGTTGTAATTGAAAATGAAGAAGAATCTCTTTGCCAACTTTAGTCTCGTGAATGCATCTAACTCAATTAATGGACGAATTAACTTAAACAAATGTAAATAAAATAAAGTTATTATGAATAAGATAATCAAACGACAGAGAACCAAACAAAATTGTCACCCAGATTTGCAGCACACAGAGATTTTCCGAGATCTCCGGTTGGTCGGTTACTCACTTGTGTTCATACGGCTGTGCTGATATACGTTTGAATATTAAACGAATTTATTTAAGATTAAAGATTAAAGCTAATTAAATATTAAACCGATAATGCAAAATAATTAAGTTAAGCTAACGATAAAACTCATCCACATTGACCTTAGTCCAGTGAGATCCGTTTATCCGCCGACCACACCACTATTATATTGCTTTAAACATGTATTTCTTCTATATAAAAATGAAATTTTAGAATAAGAGTTAGGTTCAACATGCTGGGTTTATTTCTTATGTTATCACGGTGAAAAATAGTTATAAGCTTTCACTTAATAAAAACTGATTATACTATATTTTGAAAAAAAAAAATTTAAGATGTATGTCTAAGAGGATTCGTTGAGTTTTATCAATTATAAATATGTATCTCTACCATTCTTTCCTTAACACCTTTCAGAACTTTATCAACTGAAGACAGAAAGAAGCATCAGGAACCTCTGTAAACTTAGAGATGAAAGGGTTGAAGTTCCTTAGATTTTTTGAAATTTGAAAAAACTTTTTGAGGTATCTGAGAGGATTGTAAAACACTTACAAATATTTTGAACGCGTGTGATTCATATATTGAGAGTTGAAGAGATTGAAAAACACACGAGTAGAAATAGGGTTTTGTTTGTGGCAACTCAGAAGTATAGTGAAGGAAAGATATGCTCTCTCCCCCATAGTGGATCGTTTGATCGAAATAGGTAACCAACTTATTGTGTTCTTGTCTTTTATCTTTTTTTTTTTTTGTTGTAGTTTTGCTTTCATTTTTGTCAGGTTATTTAGTTGCTTTCGGCCATTTATTTTGGTTGTCATTTTTCTTTGTCCCTCAAACATCAATTTTTTTTGGTGTGTTTGAACTCTAAATAATTCTTCTTAATTGCATTAAGTTATTCTACCAGATTTTCACAACAAGTGGCGCTCATTGTGGAAAAAACGGGTATTGTTTACAAGAGAGCACCGTGAGTAAATGGGAGGTCGAGAAATTTTCTAGAGACAACAAATTTAAGTTGTGAAAAGTGAATATGCAAGCAATTTTAACTCAAGAGGAGTGTATTAAAGCATTGAAGGTTGAGACATATATGCCTGCACGCCTTACCCAAGCAGAGAAGATCGAGATTATGGATAAAGTCAGGAGTGCCATTATCTTGTGCCTCATGGATAAAGTTTTAAGGGAAGCCACCAGGGAGAAAACTACGACTTCGATGTCAGCAAAACTTGAATCATTGTATATGACCAAGTCTTTGTCTCGCAGGTTTTGTCTGAAGTTTAGGTCTGGTGGTGATTAAGTTATTTGGATTATCTTTCTTGTGATTAAAATTGTTTGTAATTGTAATGTTAGATTAATTCAATTAATTAATTAAATTTTGTTTAGACACCTCATTTAGATTTTTATTTTAAATTTGATTAATTCATGTATTGGATATATTTTTCATAATTCCATGTTTCATTCTATTCTCTAAACATAAAGTAACTCGTGATATAAATCTAGTGAATACGCAATAAATTTTTCGTAGCTCGATTTTTGGAAAACTCGAATTTTTGGAAAAACCCTTTTGAAACAAATTTTTCGTGATATAAATCAAGTGTTGGTCTTGCGACTTTAAAAGTTGAGAATATGAGTAAGAACGATCTGAATGGTGCATACAATAAAGCTCATGTATTAAAAAAATGGTTAAATATGTTTATAGTCCTCCTAAATATCTCAAATTTCGTTTTTAGTCCCTCAAAATATTTCCTTCAAAGAATGGTCCTCCTAAAATTTTACATCCACACTTTTGGTCCCTAATTCTGTCGCTAAATAATAAACTATCACTAAAACCGTCGTTAATTTTGTCGCTAAGCTGTAAAAATCGTCGCTAAGTTGCAAAAGGGACCACAAGTGTGAATGAAAATGTTTAGGAGGACCATTCTTTGAAGGAAATATTTTGAGGGGCTAAAAACAAATTTTGAGATATTTAGAAGGACCACAAACATATTTAACCCCTCAAAAAATAACCCTTGAAGGTGTTGAAACTATAAAATCTCCAAAGGATTGGAAACATGAAAAAACTAAGACAGATTTATGCCTTAAGTGAAAATGTATATTACTCAATTTTACATCATAAGACTGCTCAATCAATGTGGAATTCTCTTCACATACTCCATGAGGGTATTGAGGATGTGAAACTATCTAAGATTAATACGTTGAAATAAGAGTATGATCTATTATGTATGGAACCTGATGAAATTGTGAAATCCATGTAGATGCACTTTATTCATTTAAACAATATATTAGAGAATCTAGGTAAGACTTTATCTAACCAGGATTGTGCTAAAAAAATCTAAGATCTATATGCAGAGACTCGCAGTCAAAAGTAACAACCATAAAAGAGTCACATGATTTGAAGACTTTGGATATAAATACACTATTTGAAAAGCTTACCAAGCATGAGCTTGAACTAAAGAGAATAGAAGAGAATGAATTTAATTCATAGAAGAAACAAAAAGTAAGAGAATAAAAGAGAAGAATCTCCCGGAAGGGCTCCATCTACAAGTCCAAGGTATAGGAAAGTGATGAAAGTACCAATGATGAAGATTCTTTCAAGGGAGAAGAAATGGGTTTGTTTGTGATATACTACCATAAGTATATAAAAAGAAATTGTCTCGAAAATTCAAACAAGGCTGTAATAAAATTTAGAATTTCTCATCTGTCAAAGAAGATGGAAGGAAAAAAATAATGATGACAAGCATGTGACTTATTATGAATATGGTAAATCCAATAAGTATTAAACGAGTTATATATCCAAATTTGATTAAGCAAAAGAACAAACAAGATTTCTACAAGACAAAGGGAAAGGGGGCAAAAGGTTATAAAACTTATATAACATAGGAAGAAGAAAAGTATGAAAAGTAATCCTCATTAAGCTCAAGTTCAAATGACAATGAAATTGCTTATTTATGCTTAATGGCATGACACAAGGAAAAAGACCTGGAGGTAGAGGATTCATATTAAAATTTTAAGCCTACTTACAAATCAATCGCCTGAAGCGTTTAGAAAAGTGCATGTTCATGCTTTAAAGGCTTTCAAGAAAATCCCTCTTCAAAAGAAAATGATTCAAAATTTGAGAATTTTTTTTAAGTCTTAATAGCGCTTTAGAGTCCTTAAAAAAGGAGCATATATCTCTAGTAAATGATAATTTGTGTATTTCGGATACTTTAAAAGAAAAGGTTGATATAATGGAATGTGCTAATGGTCCAATTTTGAAACTTTGAATTGGAAACCTAAAAGGATAATTTATTAGATATATGATTCCACACACAAGGAGGGGGATAAATTTTGGGTTTTGGAAAAACTATGGTATGAAAACATTTTGTTATCCTTTTTAGAGTTTAAAATCATTTTGATAAAAACATTTTGGAAATAGCAGTGGAAAGAAAATATGCAGAAAATAAAGAGTTAAGAGTAAGTGAAATAATACTAGAGAATTATACAGATTCATCCAAGAATACCTAATCATGTCCCCAAGATTTAATCTTGAGAATACCCAATAATGCTTAAGACTTTTTTGTAGGTTAAACTCTCGAACCCCCTTATGCAAGAAAAAATGAAGTTTCAAGTTAACTTCTAACCAAACAAAGAACATTGGACTGAAGTGACGAGTCTTCCTTCCAAATACGAACTGAAGCAGTTAGTGTATCTTCCAAACAAAAACTTGAAACGGTTAGTCTCTTTAAGATAAAACGAGATTTTATACGGACTTATCTCAAACCAACTCGAGGTTTTGAACAGGCTGACCATAAACCAAATTGAGATTTTATACTGCACTAATCTCAAACCAAATTGATTTTTTGAACAGGCTGGCCACGAACCGTGTGGAGATTTTAAACTGGGGTGATCTCGAACCAAGGTAAGATTTTAAACCGGGTTGATCTTGAACCAAAGTAATATTTTAAACCGAGTTAAGCTTATGAACCAAAGTGGCGACTTAAGAAAATAAATCCCCAAACAAATCTTTTAACATATTTAGCTTTGAACCCAAAAAAACACCCCCTTAAGTATAAATTATTCAACCAAGAGAAAAACATTACTTGGTGAATTTAAAATAACACATAATTCTAAAATAGAAAAAATCACTTAAACTCTATGACTTTCATGAAGCGCTACAATTAAATTAAAGTGAGAGAATGTACAAAATATTTTAGAGAGAGAGAGGGAGAGAGATTGAGGAGTGAGATAGAAGACTCACATTTTAGAGATGTGAAAATTTAAAGTGAGAGGCCTCTATTTATATACTAGAAGTTGGAACACGAAAATAAAGATCCATGGGCCAAAATAAATGTACCAATCGATTGACTCCTAAGCCCATTCGACTGGGAGCCCTTGATAATCGTTTGCAAAGGCTTAAAATGGAAGGGATGGGTATAGATGTGTTTCCGTTCATTAAGACCCGGTCACAATCTTTTATGGAAAACGTTCATGTTAATTAAATTGATTGGGTAAATGTGCCAATCAATTGGAGAGTTCAAAAATTTGTCTAAAACAATCTGACAGTTCCTGATTCAATCTACACTCCTAAAAAAAAAATTGGGTTGTTTACTTTGAGAAATATAGGCTTTAAAATGTTTTAGTGTGCGTTTGATTTATCCATATAAATTTAAGAGAATGCCCTTGTATTTTTAGAAAAGACTGTTCACTCAGACACGATTGGGCGAGCTTTCTTACTTCCTCTCTTTCACACTTCGAAGCTTCAAGACTTGTAGAATATACTAATCATATAAGCACATGCTCGAGCCGTCTCGGATATGAGTCTTGAGATATCTTCAAAATTAAATGCCATCATTAAAGGATGTTTGTAGTGTTCATCAAACCATAACTTATATGCCTGCATCTTTGTCTGCTTGTCATACTTGCATGACTTTATACTTTAAGATTTACCAAAGGTTGCATCTTCACAAGTGAAACCAAGTAGTGTTAAATTTGTCCATGTTGCCATCATCAAAAACTCATCTTCAAACCATGATAGTCTTTGGACTTGATCAATTTTTTAAATAACCTGCAAAACATGGTTCCACTTTCTCTCCCTTTTTTATAATGACAACACATATCTCAAGGAGGTGGTGAAAGAAGAAAACAAATATATATTTAGAGTGGTTGAACTCCCCTTAATTAAGTAGAGTGTATACTCTACTATCCCTAGGAGTATTTCTCTCCCCCTTTGTCATAATCGAAAAGGCGGGTAAAAGATGTATTGCAAAAAGTAAATATGCACATATAGTCACATAGGCATTTAGAAAAACAACTCACTTTATTAATTTAAATCATTCTAAATTGAAGTACAAAAAGTGGGAAATTGTAGGAATTGAAAATGAAGTGAAAAACAGGAAAGCAAACACACTTAGAAACTAAGTCACATAAGTGAGACTACTCGTTTCCATAGGTATCATCATTATTTGAAATGATCTTCATGATTTCTACCACATCTTTGACCAGTTTCTAACATATCTCCATGACCTTGTTGATTGTTGTGTATTCTGGTTCTTATAAGCCATCTTCTTCATTTATTGAGTCATCCTTTAATTTTCCATGTTTCATTTGAATATTTATATTTCTCAAGGAAGAGTAATCAATCCTATTGTTGGATGACTCCATTGCTTCTCCCATATTATCAATGTTGAAGGCACCATGAAGTTTAATGATTATTGTTGTGTATGGAGTCCTCCTGACTTGTTTCTTTATAGGTGATCATATGGAGAAATACTCCTTCTACCCAGTTGGTTGAATCTTTTTGGTTAAGATCCAAAGAGGGACGACATAGTCTCTGATGACAAAATTGAGGTTGATGTTCCTTAGGAGGAAGATTCTAATTATGAGGTAGTGGACCACGTGAACTTTTGGCTTCAAAAAGCTTGTATTGATATTAAACTTTCTTTTCTCTATAGGGTTCATGACAAGGGAGTTTAAAGCAATGAAGCGCTTGAAGTTCATAGTACCCAATGGTCCTTCATACGTTTAGGATGTCCCTTGGAAGGGTAGCTCAAACATCCTACCAAACTGATATTTTTGGATATCTACTTTGACTCCTTTAACGGATGATCTCAAAGATGTTCAAAAAATTGAAAATTTTGAATTAAATACCTTCACAAGATTTGAAAAATTTTAATCAAGTACCTTCGTGAAGAATTCCCTTTGTGATCTTTAACATATATGGATATATGGTTTGTAACTCTTCATGAAGCTTTGCTGCATGAACCATGGTTAGGTCCCTTTTTGTGGATTATCATCTTCCTCTCTTGAGTTATCTCTATTATACCAGATGAGAAAATGTTTCTTGCATGACTATTTCCATATTTGTTGCTTTTTGATGAGTCCATGATGATACTTATGGCGACAGAGAAAGACCTCACACAAGAAACAAAAACAAGAAGAAAATATGAGATACAAAGGAATGAAAGAGGGTTACCTATTTATAGTGGAGCCTCTGACGAATTTGAGCATGTAAATGTTACAAGTAATCAATGGAGATTGTGCATAATTAAAATCAAAGAAAAATATTTCCAAAATTGGTTGCCTAATCATTTTGATTATGGCTTTAATTGATTGGGTGATCAAAACTTCTGAGATATTGAGAAATTTTCATTATTATGTGGATCTAATTTACTTGTAGGATAACTTTTACTTATAATGTATTTGAAAAGATACAGGCCAAGCTGCTCTAATTTATTGCCTTAAAGCTCAAGTTTATTGAGCTTATGTAAACCAGCCCCCTTGGTGCTTTTTGAGCCTTGTGGTGGATTTTCTTTGCCTTTCTCACTTTTTGCACCCTTGTCCATCTTATTTGCACCTCTTTTCTAAAAATACTAAAAAGCTCATTAATTGGGTTAACAAATTTATTTTAATTGACGAGGAAAAATTAAGCGTATCATTTTAAAGGATTAATCAAAGTTTTCTAATAGTTTCAATTTTAAAATAGTGTTATACCTCAATTATCAAGAAACCTTGATAAAACTTATCTCTTTTAAGGGAATGCCAACACATTATGGCGTATCCTTCTTTATGGATCGTTAGATGAAAGAGTTGGTTAAACAACGAAATAGATAAATCCACCACAGACTTGTCTACTCAACCTACTACGAGGTTAGCCGGTCATCATAGATCAGAGATGTTGTGCTTATCCTCAATAAAAACCTTGCTTTGATAACCATCATTGATACACCATTAATGATCATTCTTGGATGAAATACTTTAAACAAAAAACCATTGTATACTCGAGAGTATAATCTTTTCTTTAACTAACTTTGTTTTAATATTCTTTAAGGTTTCATACAAGTTGCAAAGCACCCATGTAAATCATATTAGGGATTCACCTTTGGTACCTAAATTTTATTGGGTCTTAGTGCATTAGTGGTTCTTGAAGGTCTAGGGTTACTACCTCTAAGCCTTTTCAATTTATCAAAATAAAAGGGCTATAAGTGGCCAAACCTATTACAATGCAAGCATTTACAAACAGGTTTATTCATTTCCTTCCTATTTATATTTTTACTATATGTTCTATCAAATTTAAACCTAATCCACTTTTATTTAAGGAAGGCCTTTGACTTGATACGATCGGGTCAAGGTTTTCTTTCCCCTTAGTAAACTCACTTAGGGTTTCATGCAAATCTATCACTTTTTTTTTCATTGAGACACAACTCTCACATGTTTTTGTTGAGTTTCTAATGTTAGATATTTCTATCTTGAGCATTTTATTTCTTTCTTCAAAAAAAATCTAGATACTTTTTAAGGTCTAGTTATATTTTTTTTAATATTATCATTTTCTTCAATTAACTTAGCACTTATTTTAAAAAATTTATTGTTAGATGGCTTTGTTACATCATAGTCATCTCCTTCGTGAGATAATTTCAAGCAAACTTCTTCTTCTTTATTAGAGGAAGATTCTGCGAGGGTTCTTCCCAAGATTCACTCTTCATCATTTTTTAAGGTTATATTTTTTGTTCTTATCTCGAAGATTCCACTGCATTAGGCTCCTTCTTCTTGGTACCCTCTAACAGCTGAAGTTCTTGAATTTGATGTCGAATTCTTTGAAGATCGTTCAACTAATAAGTAATTTCTTTCGAAGGAGACCACATGTATTGTTTTTGAAATAGTTTGATAAAGTTTTTTAAGATTCTTCAATTTTTGGGCTTATACTTTCATCTTTAAGTAATTGAACTAATCCGTTCAACTTTTCTATGATTTCATCCTTCTTTAATTTTTCTTGAAATTCATAAGCACTCCCATCTTTTAATTTAAAGATTGTATCAAATTTATGATTCCAATTATTAACTATTAGATATTGATTAGTAACAAAAGTTCAAATATAATTTCTAACCTTTCTAAATTAAGAGAGATCTCTTGTATTAAAAGGTGTTGGAAGTCATCTTTCTCCTAAGACTATTAGTCTTTGAAGAAGAGTTAGGCTTTAATGCCACTTTTTGGATATATGACTCCACACATAAGAGAGAGGTTAATTGTGGGTTTTAGAAAAATTTTGGTTTGAAAATTTTTTGTTATCATTTCAGAGTTTAAAAGTATTTTAGTAAAAATGTTTTAGAAATAGTAGTAGAAAGTAAATATGAGGAAAATAAAGAGTTAAGGGTAAGAGAAATAACACCATAGAATCATATAAGTTCGGTAAAGAAGACCTTATCATATGTCCCCAAGATTTTATCTTGAGAATATCCAGTAATGCTTAAGAGCTTTTGACAGGTTAAACTCTTGAATCCCCTTATACAAGGAAACATGAAGTGGTTAGTCTCCAAACACGAACTGAAGTAGTTAGTCTTCTTTCTAAACACAAGCTTGAAGTTGTTAGTCTCCAAGCTATACCTAGATTTTATATGGACTTATCTCGGACCAAATCTTGGTTTTGAATAGGATGACCATTAGTCAAGCTGAGATTTTATACCGATGTGATCTTGAACCGAACTAGATTTTGAATTGGCTGACCACAAACTGTAGTGAAATTTTAAATTGGGTTTATCGCGAACTAAAGTGAGATTTTAAACCATGCTGATCTTGAACCAAATTAAGCTTTTAAGCCGAAATGAGCTTAGTAACAAAAGTGGTAACTTAAGAAACTAAATCCCCAAACAAAGCTTTTAACGAGTTTAGCATTGAACCCAACTAAACACTCACTTATGGATAAACTATTTAACCAAGAGAAAAATAATCTTAGTTGAATTTACAATAACACTCTTTTTTATTATACAAAACCTCACTTAAACGCAATGACTTTCTCGAAGCGCTACGACTAAATCAAGTGAGAGAAAGTAGAAAATATTTTAGAGAGAAAGTGAGTGAGGAGTAGGATAGTGAACTCAAGTTTTCTAGATGTGAAAATATGAAAGGAGGTGCATCTATTTATAGGATAAAAGTTCTTGAGTTGCAATTCATTATTAGTATTGTGTGGTGTTGCTTGGAATTGACATTCCAACTAGAGCAAAAAGAAAATAGTTTCTTCTCCACCGAAGACTTTGATAGAAGTGAGTCAAGTTTGTTGCGGAACAAAGTTGAGAATTTTTGTTTTTTCATATAAGCGAAGAGCTCATACAAGGTACCAGTAAGATCTAGTAAAGATAGTTATGGAACATATGCTTTGAGCGAATATTGGGTCTGAGTAAGAGGATGATCAATATGGAGCGAAGTTCTTGGGATTTCACCTGTGTGAGTTGTGTGCAACAAAAGAATGAGAGATTCATATTGAAGTTGTTAATGTTGTTTTAATTTCAGAATCTGGTTTCTTACGGTTAAAGTTATTTGTAGGTGTAATGTTAGATTGATTTAATTGATCAATAAAAATATGTTTAGACATCTCGTTCAAATTTTTTTAAATTAAGTTGATTAATTCATTAATTGAATTAGTTGTTTATAATTCTATATTTCAGTTTATTGTCTAACCATAGAGTAGTTCGTGATATAAGCGAAGAGCTCATACAAGGTACCAGTAAGATCTAGTAAAGATAGTTATGGAACATATGCTTTGAGCGAATATTGGGTCTGAGTAAGAGGATGATCAATATGGAGCGAAGTTCTTGGGATTTCACCTGTGTGAGTTGTGTGCAACAAAAGAATGAGAGATTCATATTGAAGTTGTTAATGTTGTTTTAATTTCAGAATCTGGTTTCTTACGGTTAAAGTTATTTGTAGGTGTAATGTTAGATTGATTTAATTGATCAATAAAAATATGTTTAGACATCTCGTTCAAATTTTTTTAAATTAAGTTGATTAATTCATTAATTGAATTAGTTGTTTATAATTCTATATTTCAGTTTATTGTCTAACCATAGAGTAGTTCGTGATATAAATCCAGCGCATACGTAATAAATTTTTCGCAACCCAATTTTGAAAAACTCTAACTTTTAAGAAAACCTTTTTTGAAACAAATTTTTAAAGACCCCCCCCCCCCCCCCCCCCCCCCCCATCTTCTAAATTTTTCTCACCCATATTCTCCCCCAACAACTAAGGCTATGAGATATTATTTGCTTTTGGTATGTGAAGAATCACAATTTTATCCTTTAAAATAGTATTTTGTTGGATTGAGGTGTATAAATGTTGTATATAAACTACCCCGGAACAATTGCTCCCAGTAGAAGCTAAGGGCAAGGTGTGAACTTTGAATTTCCGTAGACGACGACAACAATCCAGTAGACTTTAAGTCTGTGCTACTGCGGTTCCGAGATATTGCATGTTTTGAATGTGAGAACCTTTACAATTTTATCCTTTAAAAAAAGTTTGTTAGATTGAGGTATATGGTTGTTGTATATAAATTAGCAGTAGTTTCAATTTTCAAGTAATGTGAGATTATTTGTCCGGAACACACATAAAATTAAAGCAAAATACCATTTTTTGTTCCTTAACTATACTCTTGGGTTTAGATTGGTCCCTTAATTTTTTTTTGTCAGATTGGTTTCTTAATTTTTTAAAAGTGTCATGTTAGTCCTTTTGGTCTAATTAGTTAAAAAAAATTCAAAAATCAATCACTAAATTCGTCGCTACAGTACCAGAAAGACTAACATGACATATTTTAAGAGTTAATGGATTAATTTGACACGAAAAGAAAATTAAAGGATCAATCTGAACCCAAAAAAAAAGTTATTTTTCCTATAATTAAATATTCTTCCATTTTATAAAGATATATTTAAAACATATCTTATCCAATGTAATACTCTTATCAAGATGTAGGTTAGTTTTGCGATGTTGCGATGTTTAAAAATTACATATACTCCACTCAGATTTATAAAAACTAACTAATGATATCTAGCTAATTGCAAATATAATTTAGGTAGAATGACAATATACTATATACATATGTTTGTCAGTCTTGTTTGACTTTGAAAAAGCTATTCAATATATAAAATTTGTTTTGCTGTAATGGCCAACACAACTAAATGGAGGAAGGTATAAGAAATGCTCCAAAAATGCATTTGTTACATAACTTTAAGTCACTTATTAAATGCATAGAACGCGTAGCATAAAGAGTCAAGATAGAATTTGAAGGTGAATGACAAAGACAAGACATCGATAGAAAATTCTTGGTTTTAGTTAAGGATTGATATTCAATATATTACTATTAAATGTAGAGCATAAAATATAACCTAACGTTTGAAAGAATATACATGATATAATAAATAATAGGAAGCTTCAAGAAGGATTTGTGGGTGAGACTAGGAGAGTGTCCAGAAGGTTCTTGAAATGTTAGATATGTAAAGACTATTTGAAAAGGATGCACATTCATTGAACCAGAGATAACAAGAAATAAGTGCTGAAAATGATAAGAAACGTTAACAGCACTACTTAAAATATTGAATTGATAACAAAAATATCTTCAGATTTTAAGATTTTCGTTTCTAATGATGGATTGTTACATTCTTTCTAGTAATGATAATTATGCCACGAGAGGCGCACATTGAAGCCACGCTTTGCGTTTATGATTAAGACAGAATGGTAAACCACATGCCTACTCAAGTAGTCATATTGCCATCTTTAAATAAGATACATCTATTGGTATTGTCACTAACCGCGACATTCATTTGCTTAAAAAACAATCAAATAAAATGTTCTAATTGATTGTGTTGCAAGGTCACGACGAAAGTCTCAATAGTACGTTTTGCGTGGAAAGGCAAACATAATAGGTAAGACAACACCTTAAGATCGTTGATCTTATTAAACAGTCATGCGCGTTAGGCGTCGGATTTCATGAAGGCGGTTTTAAGTTTAATAATATGTCTTATATAAACACAATGCGAGTTATGTCAGGTATGTTCTCATTCACATACTCAAACTATTTTCTCATGCATTCACTAACTTAAGCGTTAGAGTGTTAGCCTTGCAGGTCCACATCTGTTTTGCCGTACCAGAAGCTCACTCCACCACATCAGAGCTCAAGTTCGTTCAATCAATACCTATGTCCATATGTGAGAGCCACACACCACAGGATGATCGTCGCCATCTGTTGAGAAACAAGTGTGAGGTGTGTTGAGAATCAAATGTGAGTTCTAAGTGTTGGTGTAAGCCCTAAAGGCCAATACTTTTGGTACTTGTATCGAATTATTTATTAATAATAAAAGGCATTTCTTTATTATGTATGTTTTTCCACTACGCCAAAATTGGACAAAGACAGCGCAAAAAAGACAGCGCTTTTTGGACAAAGCGCTGCTATAAGTCTTTAAAAAATTTCGCTTAAAAAAAGCGCTGTAAAAGACAACCTTTAGAAAGCGCTTTTTAAAAGCGCTGTTAAATTCCCAAAATGGAAGCCACCTTAGAAAGCGCTTTTTGTAAAGCGCTGCTATAGGCATTACTTTAGACAGCGCTTTTATAAAAGCGTTGTCTAAAGGTTAACCTTAGAAAGCGCTTTGTAAAAGCGTTGTTAAATGACCAAAATGGAAGTCACCTTAGAAAGCGCTTTTTGTAAAGCGCTGCTATAGACATCACTTTAGACAGCCGGGGGGGGGGGGGGGGGGTGGTGTACCTGCAGGGTACTCCGACGCTCAAGTGAGAGAGTGTACAGAATATCAGCAAATACAGAAAGTGAGAATGGTCGGAAAAAAGTGTCTAACCTGACCCTCTCAAATGAGAGGGTATTTATAGAGAGCCCCCAGCGCGGGGCCAACGGTTACCTGCAATGGGCTAGATCAACTAGGCCCACTCCAAGTAACTGCTAGGGCTTACGTGTAGTAGTGAAGACCAGCACGTGGTCTTCGCCCTAGAGTAACTGCTCCTAGATTTCCGGAAGTAGGGTAGACCGAATCTTTCGGAAGTGGGAGGTTACTTGGAACGTGTCCACGCGGGATGGACCGTTGGGTGCTCCTCGGGGAGGAGCCTTATGTGTCGAGGAGATGTGAAGCCCGTGGGAAAGGCAGGCCTCGCGAGGAGGGATAATGTCCGTCGAGGAGGGACGCGTAGCATGCTCGCGTGGGGGAGAAGCTAGCTTGTCGAGGAGTCGAATCTCGGCGAGGTGGGACGTCCTCGACTCATATTGTCCAGCGTGCCCGACACTACCTGAGTTCCCGGCGAGACTGTGACTAGCACGTGGCAGTCGCGTGTCCGCAGAAGGACCTTACCTTATTGGGCCTCCCCTAGGCAGTATGGGTTGGGCCTGCTCGACCGTTGGGCAGCCTCGGCCCAGTCCAGAACAGCTTTTATAAAAGCGCTGTCTAAAGGTTAACCTTAGAAAGCGCTTTTTAAAAGCAATGTTAAATGACCAAAATGGAAGTCACCTTAGAAAGCACTGCTATAGGCATCACTTTAGACAGCGCTTTTGCAAAAGCGCTGCTATAGGTTTTAAATTCTCCCCACCTTAGAAAGCGCTTTCTGAGAAAAGCGCTGTTATAGGTAGCACTTAAGAAAGCGCTTTTTAAAAGCGCCGTCTAAAGTCATTTATGAATTAAAATATAAAACAATTTCTAATCATTTTCAGACATTTCTTTTCATTTTCTTCTCTCGACCGTTCTTCTCTACTGAAACCCTTGCTATCGTTCTTCTTTACTGAAACCATTGCCGTCGTTCATTCGCCATTGTCGTCGTTCCATTGTCGTCGTTGTTCGTCATTGTCATCGTTCACGTATTTCCGTCAGTTTGGTTGTTCATTCGCCATTGCTTTCGTGAAGAAGAAGACGAAACGAAGAAGAGGTACGCTTTTCATTCATGTTTTCATTCTTGTTTTCATCGTACGATTTTTGTTCTATTTTCATTCTTGTCACTAGCTACCATTTTGCCGTCGTAGTACAGGTGTTGTTGAGGTGGTTCGGAGTTCCTGCGTCATACTTCCATTTTGTGTATTATTCAGTTGCATACTTTTGACTTATTTTGTGTGTAGTGTTGATATGGGTAATGACCATAGTTATAAAGTTTTGAGATGTTTATTTTTGAACATGTTTAGAATGACTAATATTGAACATGTTGTTTCTATTTTCATTAGTTGTTGTTTCTATATTCTAGATTAAAGAAAGTATGATAGTTATTGTAATATTGATAGTTATTGTATTGATGGAGTTATGATATATAGAGCCATGAAAGTGGAGTTATGATAGTTATCGTATTGCATGGTCAAAGAAAGTATGATATTTGTCTTTGCATGAGATGTTTATCTTGCTCAATAATTGCTTTGATGATTATCTTTGTGATATGATGATTACTTGTTTAAGTATGCTTGCTGTTAAGTATGTTGCTTGTTTGTGATTACATGTTGCCACTTATCTAGTTATGACTCATAATTGGTCAATTAATGATATTTCATTTTATGATACGTGTACAGGGGGATCTTGGTAATTCTAACCTATCTGGACACTGTGTGGGTCTAAAAGTTGTTTACATCCCTGCAGGTAAATATTTTTTATTTTTGTTTTTGTTTAGTTTAATTAGTATAACTATGGATAAGAAATGGATGTCTTCAAGTCGATTGTCGAAAGAGTACGAGAATGGGGTATCAAAATTCGTTAAGTTTGCTATTGCGCACGCCAAAGACCCCAGTCGAATGAGATGTCCTTGCTTGGGTTGTTGTTTTGGGAGTCGGGTTGACGCGGTTCAGTTGGCATCGTATTTAATGAGGAGTGGAATTGATGGAAGTTATACATGTTGGAATTTGCATGGTGAGAACATTAACGAGAATGTTGAACCGGGGGATAATACGACATATGCTTCAAACGACAATGGCACAGATACATACGATTCTGATCGAGTCGAAGAGATTGCAGAAGCACTTGAAGAAGATCTTAAGGATTGTCCCAAAATGTTTGAGAGGTTGGTAAGCGATGCAGAGAAACCGTTATATAATGGTTGCACCAAATTCACAAGATTGTCTGCGGTATTAAAGTTGTACAACTTAAAGGCGGGCAATGGATGGTCGGATAAAAGTTTCACAGAGTTATTGACCCTTATGAAAGATATGCTTCCAGAGGATAATGTTCTTCCCAATCGAACATATGAGGCCAAAAAGATGTTGTGCTCTATTGGCATGAGCTATGATAAGATACATGCATGTCCAAACGATTGCGTTTTGTTTTGAAATGAGTATGCATCGTTAAATGAGTGTCCTAAATGCGGTGTCTCTCGATATAAGGAAAAGTTGTCTCCAGCAAAAGTCTTATGGTATTTTCCTATAATTCTGAGATTTAGACGCATGTTTCGTAGTGAGACCGATTCAAGACACTTGACTTGGCATGCAGATGAAAGAATTATTGATGGAAAGTTTCGACATCCGGCAGATTCACCACAGTGGATGAAAATTGATGATGATTATCCTGAATTTGGAAAAGAAACAAGAAACCTTCGCTTGGCATTATCTACTGATGGAATGAACCCACACGGTCTTCAAAGTATCTCACATAGCACTTGGCCTGTGATCATAATGATTTATAACCTACCTCCATGGCTATGTATGAAGCGTAAGTACATGATGTTATCTATGTTAATTTCTGGGCCTAGACAACCAGGGAATGACATAGACATATACTTGGCCCTTAATCGAAGATTTAAAGTTTTTGTGGGAGAATGGTGTGGAGGTTTATGATGGGTATAGGAAAGAAAGTTTCAACTTGAGGGAGATGTTGTTTGGCACAATTAATGATTTTCCAGCATACGGAAATCTATCAGGGTATAGCATAAAAGGTCAATGTGCGTGTCCTATTTGTGAAGATAAAACAGATTGGACGCGTTTGGAGTTTGGTCAGAAGAATGTATTTCTCGGTCATCGTAGATTCTTAAATTATAATCATCACTATCGTGGGTGGAGAAAAGCATTCAATGGAGAGGCAGAACATGGTAGAGCTCCAACTATATTGACAGGTGATCAAATTTTTGAAAAGGTGAAAGATGTGAGTACTCAGTTTGGAAAGTCTTTTGCACATACACTTGTCAAGAGTGGGTGGAAGAAGAGGTCAATTTTTTTTGAACTGCCATATTGGAAGTCGTTGTATGTAAGACATTTTCTCGATGTTATGCATATTGAAAAAAATGTATTTGACAGTGTTATTGGTATGTTACTCAATATACAAGGAAAGTCTAAGGATGGCCTTAAAGCAATAAAGAACCTGGTAGCGATGGGAATAAGAAATGAATTAGGACCCATGAAGAAAGGAACACGAACATATCTACCACCTGCTACTTATACTCTATCTAGAAAAGAGAAAAAGGTATTGTGTAAGTTTCTAAGTGCAGTTAAAGTGCCAGAAGGATACTCTTCAGATATTAGAAGACTTGTGTCTATGAAAGACCTCAAGTTAAAGAGTTTAAAGACGCATGACTGCCATGTTATAATGGAACATTTTCTACCAATAGGTATACGTTCTATTCTGCCAGAAAAAGTAAGAAGCGCAATAACTAAATTGTGTTTTTTCTTTAAGTCAATTTGCAGTACGGTGATCGATCCTGCGATCTTACCAACATTGCAAAAAGAAATAGTAATTACTTTGTGTGATCTTGAAATGATTTTTCCTCCCTCGTTTTTTGACATAATGGTTCATCTAGTTGTTCATCTGGTGAAAGAGACACAATTGTGCGGACCGGCTTATATGAGATGGATGTACCCTGCTGAACGTTATATGAAAATATTAAAAGGGTATGTTAAAAACCGAAGTCGACCAGAGGGTTGTATTGCCGAACGATACATTGTTGAAGAAGCGATTGAGTTTTGTACTGAATATCTGTCCAATGTACAATCAATTGGACTCCCCAAATCTCATATTGTCGAAAAAAAAGAAGGAAAAAAGTTAATTGGAAATGAAGTTGTGACAGTATCAAGGGTCGAACGGGATCAAGTGCATTTGTATGTTCTGCACAATGAGAATGAGGTTGAGCCATATGTTGAAATGCACAAGATGTTTTCCGAGATTTAAATCCGAATAGAAATGAGAATTGGATAGTACGAGAGCACAATCGAAGTTTCATACCTTGGTTTAAGGATCATATTTATTCAAAGTTATATTCAGATCCCGCTTCAATAACATAAAGGTTGAGATGTTTAGCATATGGTCCAAGTTTGGTTGTGTTTTCTTATAGCGCATACGCAATTAATGGATACACATTTTATACCAAAGAACAAGATGATAAAAGTACTATGCAAAATAGTGGTGTCACCGTGGTAGCTGAAGCAATGCACATTTTAAGTGTGAAAGATTTAAACCCCAAATTTGCAAATCTGTCATATTTTGGGGTTATCGAGCGCATTTGGGTGTTTGATTATGAGAAGTTTCAGATTCCTATATTTCGTTGCAAGTGGGTTGAAAATAATAATGGCGTACAAATGGATAAGTCAGGATTTTTGCAAGTGGATCTTAATAGGGTGGGGTACAAAGATGAGCCTTTTATTCTAGCCTCTCAAGCTAAACAAGTGTTCTATGTCACTGATCCGACAAGTACAAAATGGTCTATAGTGCTTTTATCTAACAAAGTAATTGATGAAAACATTGGAGATCAAGGTGATATTGATGTTGATATTGAATCATTTACTAGAAATGATCAAGATGAAAATATTATAGCGAATGAATCATATACAAGAAATGATCATAATGAGGGTATTTGGATCAATCCAACCGTCCGTGTTGTTAAGAGACGGGTAGAACATATTCCAACAAAGAAAAGAAAGAGACGTTAGTGAAAAAGGTACTAGTTATAAAATTATAGCTTATATCATTTAATAATATTAATTAGTTGTCATGTTATATATAGCTTATATCATTCAATGGATTATGGATTATGGATTTTTATATTTGTCATTTAATTATTATTTTTTTCTTTCTTACAGGTGAAATGGCTAGTGACCATGACGACACACACGAGACACATGATGAAAATGAAGCTCAGAAGGTATATTAATTTTCACAATGTTGCTTATTAGTGATGCTACTTGATAACACAAAACAACTATATATTAATTCTTATTTGTTTGTCTATGTGTAGTGCCCTCGTCAGCCTAATGGCATAGACTGCGGGTATTTCGTTTTGAGGGTTATGGGAGAAATCCTTCAAATGGATCGATTAGAGATTCCTATTACGGTATGCATGGATTTATAACTTAGGATTTATTTTAATATTTATCGGATATGTCATATAATTTATTATTTTTAACTAAATCATGCATATTTTGTTTTGTTATGTAGTACTTTGATGAATACACGTGTTCTCATTACACGAAGGATAAATTGCAAGAAATTAAGGAGGAATTGTGCGAATACCTTATTGGAAAAAAAGTCATATAAGGTATAGGATAATGGGATTATGTGAATGTATAGTTTTGTGAATGGTTTATTTTATGGTATTGTATAGTTTTGTGAATGGTTAATGTTATTTATGTGATTTTGGAATGTAATTGTATAGTTTTGTGAATGGTTAATGTAAATGACTTGAATTATAATGGAAATGGTTTATGTGGTTTATGTGATTTATGGGATTAGTGGAAATGGTTAATGAACCATACTATAAATTGTTAATGGAAATGTGAAATATACAGGTTTATTGAAATGACTTTAATTATACAAGTTTCTGCATAAAAAAATGGTTAAAATGGGATTTTTTTTAAAAAATCATTAAAATTATACGTAGAGAAAAGACAGCGCTTTCTAGAAAAAGCGCTGTCTATAGTTCACAACAGAAAGCGCTTTTCCTAAAAAGCGCCCTCTAAAGGCATAGAAAAATTCATAACTAAAATTATAGGCATACATTAGACAGCGCTTTTTATTGAAAAAGCGCCCTCTAAAGGTATAGAAAAATTGATAATTAAAATTATACGTATACTTTAGACAGCGCTTAAAAAAAGCGTTGTCTAAAGGGGGCCTTTAGACAGCGCTTTTTGTTGAAAAAGCGCCCTCTAATGTATACTTTAGAGAGCGCTTTTTCGTAAATAAAAAGCGTTGTCTTTACCTACGCCAGCGCTGGCTTAGGCAGAGCTTTTAAGCGCTGTCTAAAGTCTTGTTTGGCGTAGTGTTTCCAAAGTGATAAAGTCTCTAGAATAGCTAGTTCGTTTAATGAAATATTAAGTGTGACTTAATCTTGAGATTCCATTAAACATAAGGACACTATTCTTAAAGTATCAGTAGTCGAGCTTTAATGTGAAATGGGATAACCTTAAAGCCTTAAGACTATTATGTAGATAGACTGATGATCACATCTCATGGATCATGGATAAGGAGTTATCAAGCCTTAACATAGGTATGAATATTAGGAGTAATATTTATACTGGATTGACTCACTATGAGAGTACTACATAGAATGTTATGCAAAGTGTCATAAGTTACTCTCATGGTGATAGTGGTGTATACCACTTTTCGACCTGAAACCACTATGGACCCTAGATGTAGAGTCAAGTACTTTATTGTTGATAAAACATTGTCCGTAATTGGATGACTATAAAGACAGTTGATGGGTACTTCATAAAGCATGTTGAGGAACATGAGTGACCTAGATGGAATTTGTCCATCCTGCATAATAGGATAAATGTCTAAGGGCCCAATATTGAACTGAACAAGGATGACACAGTATATGCCTTGTGTTCAATATAGACATAAGGGTAAAAGGGTAATTCACTACAAGAAATTTTACAATCTGCGACACATAGGTTGCAACAATTGCTTAAGAACTGCCGCCACTTGATTGTTATGATGGTTGCTGAGGCACTTTATGCCAACTGCCTCTGTTTTTACGAAAGACCTTTTGCCTTTCTTTATTTGGCGTTGCCAATTTCACAATCCGGCGCTCCTAAAACTTTGCTTATCCTATAACCCATTATTGTACCCCAAATTTTACCCCTTAGATGTCATAACATCTTTTGCATAAGCATCATAGATCAATCACCTATGCATTGCATAACTAACCATTTTATCAGTTTTACTGTGTTTTGTTTCACTTGTAAATCAGGGTTTGTTTCAAGAGACCTCCTCTCCTCAATAATCCAATGTGATTTGTTTTCATCACAAGTTCTTCCTCAAGGACCAGACAAGGTCATCAGGACAAGGGTCTGTGTGGTGTGGTTTGAGATTCAGTGGAAGTTTGACCTAATCTTGGTCAAACAAGTGGTTTGTACCAGTATCAGGTTATCAAGCTATGGCAGAGATTCTGAATTAGGTTTTGGTCCTCATCAAGTCATTTGTTTCATAAGTGTGCACTCAAGGCACGAGGATTAGGGTTTCTCACCCTTGGAGTTTATGATTGACAAGTATCGTTCAGTTGAGTCTCCTAAGGCTAACTGGTTCATGGTGTGTGCAGTACTGTTTCAGTTCAACTGAGGGTGCAGAGCTATCAAAGAGGTTAGAGCAATTGGTACATTTCAAGTTGTGTGCAAGTATTTGGTCGTGTAGTTCAGGATTTGTGGCAGTCAAGTGCAATTGGCAAGGTTTAGGTGTTGTTCAAGTGTGGAAGTGCATATCCATTCCCTTAACCATCTTTTATCCACTTTGTTATTTACCCATTTTTCCAAACTATCCACTTCTAAATCCATAAACTTATTATCCATTTTAATCCGATCTTTCCATATCCACTTTTCATTCAATTATCCATATTTTTCTTAGACCATTTCCAAATCTTTTTCTTTTTATTCACTTCATTATCCAATATCCATTGTTTAGATTCATGTCCATTCCTTATCCACTTTTGTTATTTATCCATTTTTATTCTCATATCCACTTTGTTCACAAACCATCTTCTCAATCTATTTTTATTCATTAAACCATTTGACCATTTTCAAACCATTCTCTTTTTAAAATCAATCCAGTTCCCTTTTTTTAATCCATTTAACCCATTTTAAATTCATGTTTAGGCCCATATCATTTTGAAAACCAATTATCCACTTTCAATTCCTAATTTTTTTTTAGCAATTATCCATTTTCTAACTATTTCATTTCATTGTCCATTTAAAAATCCACTTCGAATATCCATTCAGTCCTTTCTCTTTTTTTCTCAATCCATTTGTCCACATATCCATTTTATTTTCTTTTATCCAATGTCCATTTTTTTAATCTTTTTTTTTATTAACAAAAATTTCTACAAAGTTATAATCCAAAAAAGCCCATGGCCCGTTCTTTTTATCTTTTTTTCACATTCATAATTTACAAAAAAAAAAAACAAAAGCACATAGTAAAAACTCCTTCCCAAAGATCATTCCGCCCCATCGAGCATGCCTATGCAATAACCCTACTACAAACCTATAACACATAAATGCGTTAAACTCTGTCAAGAAAAGAAAATGTGGACCCACACTTGCTACACCATATTAAACCAAGTGCAGAACTCTCAAAAAGCTTAAGAGTGACCTCTCCATGTTACAACGCGGCATCAACGTCATTTTACTCCAAAAACACTGCAAAACCTCACTCTGCATCAACACAGGGCCTGCAGCGAAACGACCAAGACCTGTGGTTTGAAAACGATTTGTCAAATGAAGACTTAATCCACAAGTTTGGTCTGTTTTTAAAAAAGAGCAACAGCAGAATAAAGAGAAAAAAAACCAGACAATAAAAAATGAGACAACAAACCTTAACATTTTTTCTGATAAAAGCCTCACCTTGCTCTTGTATTCACACGACAAACAACACAAATCTCCAACCTCCTTTCACACTCTGAACAACAACAAGAATCCACCACCCTCACCTTTCAACCCTCACAAAACTCACTCACTTCCTCACAATTGAAACCTCATCCACCCATTTTTACTTTGCTGATCCACTGTGAGAACAGTATCAACAACACCCTCGCCGGGAAATCGACCGGCAACTACCAACTTCAACCTTTTCCGAAACCACCTCCAATCTCTTTCAACCCTTCTTCGACCTTCACCTTTCGATTTCTCCAGAAACCAAACACACCACCACATGTTTCATCTGAAGTTTTTTCAAAACAACAACATACAAAACCTCTGCCTCTATATCCCTTTCTTCTAATTTTCAAAACCCCACCTTAAAGCAAGAAAACTCATCACAAACTATTCATCCTCAACCATTAAAAAAACCAGAAAAAATCATCCAAAACCAAAAACACAAATCAGAAGAAGAAGAAGGGCGAGTGAGAAACAGAGAGATTGGGTTGGAGACAAATCGAACCAGAAACCGAATCTGAGACTGACGCGAACGGCGGTTGAATGCGTGGCTCTTTGCTCTTTTCAATTTGCTCTTCGTTTAATGTTTGAGGGACACGCGATGATGAAGCATGATAGCTTCTGAGCATATTGACCTAAACCGTGTTTTTTTCCTTTTCTTTTATGGTGACCTGTTGAGGTTTGACCGTGTTTAGGTGTTACTGCTGATGATGTTAAACTTTGTTTTTCTATATTTGTTTATTTCAATTCCTCCGTGTGCTTGCTAATGGGCCTTTGAACTCGTGTCTGGTTTATTTACAAACACCACACAAATGCTTTTACACCGCCTGTTGGTTATGATTTGATGGGCTCCCAAGCCCAATGATTCTCATATGTTCTTACCGTTAATCTGACCCGCTGCACCCCATTTCTTATATCTTTTTTAATGTCTTCTTTAGTTTGTATTTCTTTTTTTAAGTAAGTTTGGTTTTTTTTAACAATAGACCTTTAAATATTTTATAAGTTTATTTTGTTTTGACTTTATTATCATGACTATTTTGTCTTATTTTGGCCAATGATATATAAAAATCTTGACTTGGTTGATTTATTCAAAATCACTAAAAGTCTTGATGAATATGAGGCCACCTTTTCTATTTTTGTTGGTCAATGAAAGTCTAATATTAGATTTATCGATTTCTTGATTAAATCTCGATTAAGACGAGACTAACTTTATTTTCATCTCAATTCCATCCTCTTTTATTGGTCGATGAAAGTCAAATATCAAGATTATCGATTTACCGATTTAAATCTTGATTAAGACGAGATCAACCTTATTTTTATTTCATTTTCTTTATTTTGGGCCGATGACATTACACAAATCTTGACTTTGATTATTTCAAATCAATAAAGTCTTGATAAATATGAGGCCACACTTTTTATTTATTTTTGTTGGTCGATGAAAGTCAAAAATCTAAGATTATCGATTTATCGATTTAAATCTTGATTTCGACGAGACCAACTTCATTTTCCATTTCGATTCCATTTTCACCATTTTGAGCCAATGACATCACACAAATCTTGACTTTGATTATTTCAAATCAATAAAGTCTTGATAAATATGAGGCCACTTTTTTTATTTATCTTTATTGGTCGATGAAAGTCAAAAATTTAAGATTATCGATTTATCTATTTAAATCTTGATTAAGACGAGACCAATTTTATTTTTCATTTCGATTCCATCTTCTTTATTTTGGTCGATGATATAACAAACTTCCTGGTTTGGTTGATTTCATAAAATCGACAAAACTTCGATCGATATGAGACCACTTTCTCTTTATTTCAGTTTATTCACCTTTTAGTCGATGAAAGTCAAGAATCATTGATTATCGATTTCTCGATTAAATCATGTTTAAGACGAGACTATTTCTACTTCATTTCAATTTTCAATATTCTTTGAATGCTAACTTTTCATTTCTCTCTTTAGTGAGACTTGTAAATATTTTGTGATAAAGTCTTGTGGACAACTATTATGGTTGTCGTTTCATTTGACACATCCCCTATTCCAAAGGAAAGTTTCCCTCAGTTGACTCATAAGTCAATAAACAAATCATCCCACCTTGGCCTCATAAGAGCATTTCCCTTTTCCTGGCCGCATAAGAGCCATTGAATCATAACTTAGCATTAGGTTAGAGTTTTGAACTCTATGTGATTCTCATCATCATGAGAACTTACTTTCCCCATCATAAGTTAGATTTAGAGAGTTATCGTGAACTCTAAAATGAACTCATACTCATTTCCCCTTGGAACTTTGGCCATAGTCATTGGTTCCTCTTTCACCCTTATTTTGGTGAACTACGGTTGCTCTGATTCTTTAGTCAGATACGTAGGAACAAGATGCGACATCTTGGTGAGCAAACTTAGTGTACATACCTTTAGGTCTTTACCTTAGTACAGATTTCTTTTAGCAAGCAAACATAACATAACACAAACTTAAACAAGAGGTTCCCGTAGAGTACTACAGACGTTTAGGATGCTAATACCTTCCCTAGGCGTAACCAACCCCCGGACCTTAAATCTCCCCCCCTTTAGGTTTTTCTCGATCTTGAACCTTTCCTTTGGATAAATCAAAGTCGGTTGTGAATTCAAAGAAATGTGATGCAAGTTGATAAATAGCTTGTTATCCGATTCTCACCGCAACAGAAATGGCGACTTCACTGGGGAACGCTTATTTTTTAGGGTTAAGCCCACCTTGTTTTATTTATGTTATTTATGCTTATTTTCTATACACGTACATATCTGTATATATCTGTATACCTGCTGTGCTTGAGTTTCTTTTGTTGGCTTCGTTCTTGAGTGGTGAGATAAGTCCTAACCTGGACTTGAGCGCATTTAGGATAGGACGATGGTATTTAAGGAGGCTTTGAGGGAGTCGAATCCTGAAAAATTGAATTGAGAACGCCATCACTCAGTTGAGGCCCTCTTGAGAGTCTAGTTATGTTGAACGAATCCGTTCGTGAAGACGTGCTACTCTCAACCTAGGAGCCCGTGATATTGAGAACCGTAGTTACCAAACCCCACTTAGCCTTTTTAGGATGTAGTGCGGTGACCATGATGGAGTCTATTTCTGAATTGGTTGTCACGCGATACTACACTCAGACGAGATCCTCTTGAGAATTTTATTGATTACCAAGTCATCTGGGAAATCCTTAAAATCCAAAAATGGGTTGCCGACTCTGGGAACTTTTTAGAATCCTGTTCTGCAGATGAAAACCCATAGTACACACCTTTTGGGATGGGTAGACCATGGCTCCATGCTCGTGATCTTCAAACCTAGGCCCTCATTTGTTTCCATGTACATATGTGTGAATATGTGAATATCTGTACATGTGTGTTTGTGCATACATTCGTCCATTCATGACAACCTTTCGGTTTCAAGGAATTCAAGTGCCTTTTCCTTTGTAAAAACCAATAAAGATCATGGATTTTGAAACAAAACAGTTCAGTTTTTCCACAAAATTTTTTGCAACTTTCCTTCGAGTTCCTTGAAACCATTTGGCTTGCATTAGCATTGCATCACATTTGCATTTGCATTTCTCAGCCTTGAGTCTCATCCGTCCTCTGTCTGTAACCCAGTTGACTTCCTGAAGCCATCAGTGGACTTGAAGTAGCTTGTGAAGGATCATGAACACAGAAGAGCAGAGCCAGTTTGTGACCAGAGCAGATTTCGACTTGTTGAGAAACCAGTTGGATCAGATTGTGGCAGCCTTGGCAAAGAGAGATGACAATATTCAGGGTATGTCTTTGGAATGCAACTGAAGACTGTAACGTGCTCAGAGACAAGATTCAGACTCTGCTTGACTCCAATATGTTCTCATTCAAATCAAGAATCCTGCACCTAATCAAGCGGATTCATCAGGCTCTGAAGCAGAAGAAATTTCTGAGAGTGGATATGAAGATGATTCTCAGACTGATCTCGACAAACAATTCTGAAGACGGTTATCTCAGCTTGGCAAATCAAGAAGGAAATTCTAGTTCCCCGAAGCCAGCAGACTGTTGGCAGTTTTAGCATTTTGTTGTTCCTTTTCTTTGCATGTTTGAATTTGTTTTTGCTTATAAGCTTTGTTGTACTTTCAAATTGGCAAGATTAATGAAGAGTTTATGCATCTTTTGATTAAGTCCATTCGTTTCACTCATTTGCTTTTATGTTTGTGAAAAAAAAATATCTTTATCTTGTTTCTTTCCATTTATCAAATTTGTTGTTAAGCAAAGATTAGGGAGGATGACGAAAATATTATCCATAATTACTGTGATATGCTTTCGATTTAACCTTGTCGAGGATGTAAGGCATTGTTTCAATCCCTAAACACTGGAGAAATAAGGAAGATAATCCCTCGTTAACCCTTCGAGCCTAGAAGTAGGAGTTTTCTTTCCTTACACAAAAAACCCTTAAATCTCAACCTTGGGGTGGGTAGTTCTCAGTTTTACTTGGTTATGCATTCTAATGCAAGCGCTTCATGCAAGACACTAGTCAGCACTCTCGAATCAAGTGAATAAGCGTTGTACAAGTTTGTTCCCGAAGCGACAAATAAGGAAGGATCATTGAGAAATCCTTAATCGAAGAATAAGCCGAGTCCCTTTCAAGGCAAAAGCCAAGAAAGATGGGAAGCCCAAAACTTCGCCTTATACAAGAAGGTTCATACAACAATCGAGAAAAGAAAAAGATCTCCTAACCTCAATCAAGCAAAGAAGAGGTCTCATAAAGACAAAGAAGAGGTCTCAAAACCTCAAACAAAAGCAAAGAAGAGGTCTCATAACCTCAAACAAAGACAAGAAGAGGTCTCAAAACCTCAGTGAAGACAAGAAGAGGTCTCAAAACCTCAGCAATAAAGGATAATCAAATGTTGTAAGAGAGTAATGACTACCCAGGTGTCTTAATCATCACCAACTATCATCAATTCATTCCTAGCCTATAGGAACCTGAATGTATAGCTTGAGTTAACTGAGAGTAGGATTGGAGTTCATCACGTAGATTGGGTGGGTACAAATAAACTTTGAGCCTTTATCCTTTGTTTCTTAAACCGTGAACCAAGCCATGTTACAACCCTTAAAAGGCCTAATTGAGGCAAGGTTGTTTTGAAAGCATACCACGGCAAGGCTGATTAACCTGACTCCTAATGATCTTTACGAATTGTGTGTTGATCACTTCATCTGTTATTCTGTAAATGACTAGATCACTTTTGTTTTTGATTATTTAATCATTCCACTGCGTGTGTCTCATCAATAAAACCTTGATTTCAAAAGCTTGCATGAATTTTGCATTAACATTGCCAATTTTTAATGAACAATACTTGTTTGCAAAGACAATTAAATGTCAAAGGAATTCCAACAAATGCAGCCAGCTAGGGAATTTGACTTGATAAAGGAAGCTCAGTCAGGGGCAACCAAGCAGAAGGATCTGCCAATCCATCATTCCAAGAGCTATTGAATCAGGGGCGGAACTCTTCAAAGGTTCAGAATATTAGGGCAAGCCTTCTTGAGGTCATCTTATGACAAGTTTAAGGTGTGGACTCCAGTGACCCATCAGCAGGGGCAAATTTTTTCCCCAGTTGTTTCTACTACAGTCTAAAGGACTTGATATTTCAAATACAGTTGAATTGGGGCAATTATGTCCAGGTTCATTTCTTTTCAAAAGTTTGAAGACATTGAAGCATTTCCTATGCCAATTCTTCTGTAAAATCCTTTTGGTGACTTATCCTCATAGATTAGTTAATCAGAGGCAGTCAGGTCGAGATTCGACAAATCTCTAAAGGGCCAATCAGTCTGGGGCATCTCTTTCACAGATCAGCCAGTCTGAAGAACACGTTCAAAGACTTTGTCGTGCAAACACTGTTAATCTGGGGCAGTTACGCCGAGATTCATGAATCTAAGAGTTTGAAGATATTTAGGCATTTTGTATGCTAATTCTTCTGTAAAGTCCTCTTGGTATTTTCGCCCAACATACCATGTAATCTGGGGCAGAGAAAATTTGAAGATTACCTATTGCAAGAGCTATTGTTTATCATGGTGATCATCATGCAAGTCAGGATGCAGAACTACCCTGTTCTGGTGATATCATTTGCCATCTTCCCAGTAAATTGTTACTTCAGCTAATCTTGGCAATTCTCCATGGATTTTTCTCCAGTAAAGAAATCAAGCTCATGATGGCAATCCTAGTGAAGTCATGATGCTATACCTCGGGTGGAATACTCTTTTTCCCAGAGAAGTTGATGATCTTACTTATTCATCCCCAGTAATGATCCAATCTGATGAGGTTGGCTGGGTATCCTTGTCGAGATGTCTATTTCATCTCCAGTCTTGCTTCCTTTTGTCTATTTTGTCAGCATGAGTATAAGCATGGCATAAGCACTCATATGCATAGCATCTTAGCATTTTGCTACCCTCCTGGTGTTTGCCTGTCTTTGATTCACTTTGGCGTTTATCTCCCCAAGTGACTGGGTTTGTCTATTCACTCCAATAGAAAGTCAGCCCTAGGCATAAAGTGCCCATCTTTTCTGAATTCCCCACGGAGTTTGATTCTCGTGGACGATGGTTGGTTCAGTTATCTTTTCCACGTGTGGATAAAATAAATCCCCATTTGAGTTCATTCCTCAATGGTCGGAGTCTTGTTTGACCATTTCTTTCTAGCTTGTTCCTAGATTGAACTTTAATCCCTGGCAGGCGTGGTTTTCAAACCTATCTTGGAACGTGCATTTATTTTGCACTGTGTCTCGCAGAAGAATCTTCTACAGATCCTCATTGAAGACAATTATTCCTCCAACAGTGTTGTAATATCAACATCTCTTTGGAATTCATACCCTACAATAAGTGGCAATCTCCTTGAGAAGCTTGTTTTACTATCATTACCTCTACAACGATAAGTGGCAATCTCTCTCACGAGAAGCTTATCCGTCCTTGGTCTTATTCACCCTTCTGCAGTTACCAATGGTGTTACCCTCGATCAGACATTTCCATCAATCCCTTGATGAGTTTCTTATTTGAGGTATTCTCATTTCTATAAACCCTTTGATGATGTTATCATTTATGTCGGTATCTTCCCCGTCAACCCGTTGATGATGTCACTCTCTAGTGAAAAGTTTCCTCTTCATCTACCCTTGGATGATGTCACTCTTTAGTGAGCCAATTATTTTCCGTCAATCCCTTTGAGAATGACAGCTTTCTTTCCATCAATCCTTTGATGATGTGACCATTTATTTCAGTGTCTTTACCATCTATCCTCTGATGATGCCACTTTTTAGTGATTTGTTTCATTTTGTCAATCCTTTGACATGGATGATGTTTGGGGTTTGTTTTTATTCTGTCAATCCTTTGGCGTGGATGATGTTTGGGTGTTTGGTTTCATTCTGTCAATCCTTTGTAATGTTGATGTTTGGGTCTGCTCCTTTCTGTCAATTCTTTGACGAGGTGTCCCTTCGATGGAGTCAATTTCTTCATTCCATCAATCCTTTGACGTGGATGACGTTATAGGTCTTGTTCCTTACCGTCAACCCTTTCGACGATATCAGTTAGTTTTCATTCCGTCAATCCTTTGACGTGGATGATGTTTGGTGATCCGTTTCTTTCCGTCAATTCTTTGACGAGGTGTCTCTTCGATGAAGTCATTTTCTTCATTCTGTCAATCCTTTGACGTGGATGATGTTATATGCCGTCAACCCTTTCGACGATATCAGTTAGTTTTCATTCCGTAAATTCTTTGACGTGGATGATGTTTGGTGATCCGTTTCTTTCCGTCAATTCTTTGACGAGGTGTCTCTTTGATGAAGTCATTTTCGTCATTCTGTCAATCCTTTGACGTGGATGATGTTTGGTGATCCGTTTCTTTCCGTCAATTCTTTGACGAGGTGTCTCTTCGATGAAGTCATTTTCTTCATTCTGTCAATCCTTTGACGTGGATGATGTTATATGCCATCAACTCTTTCGACGATATCAGTTAGTTTTCATTCTGTCAATCCTTTGACGTGGATGATGTTTGGGGATCCGTTTCTTTCCGTCACTCCTTTGACGAGGTGTCTCTTCTATGAAGTCATTTTCTTCATTCTGTCAATCCTTTGACGTGGATGATGTTATTTGCCGTCAACCCTTTCGACGATGTCAGTTAGTTTTCATTCCGTCAATCCTTTGACATAGATGATGTTCGATGAGGTCAATTTCTTCATTCCGTCAATCCTTTGACGTGGATGATGTTCGATGAAGTCAATTTCTTCATTCTGTCAATCCTTTGACGTGGATGATGTTATAGGTCTTGTTCCTTGCCGTCAGCCATTTTTGACGATGTGAACTTTGGTCAGTTGTGAACCTCAATTAAAAATATACCTTCAGTGGCATTCTCTTGGAGAAGCTTGTTTTTCCATAGCGATAAGTGGCAGTCTCTTATGAGAAACTTATTTATCTCTGGTTTTATCCAACCTTTTTGCAACCATAATTGGTATTCCCTAGGAAGTCTAACTTGCAACCCTGGTACCAATCTATCTGATACTCAATCACCTCATTTGGATACCTAAAGTCCAGTAATCACTGGCATTTTTTTAACCAGGTCAAATATGAACCTACACCTCTGGTTATCGTGAACCAGTTGTTTGAAACCAGGTCAATATGAACCTAAACTTCGAGTCAAATATGAACCCGTTGTTTGAATCCAGGTCAAATATGAACCTAAACTTCAGATTATCGTGAATCTGTTGTTTGAAATCAGGTTATCGTGAACCTAAACTTCGAGTCAAATATGAACCCGTTGTTTGAAACCATGACTTCAGGTTATCGTGAACCCGTTGTTCGAAACCAGGTCAGATATGAACCTAAACTTCAGATTATCGTGAGTCTGTTGTTTGAAATCAGGTTATCGTGAACCTAAACTTCATATTATCGTGAATCTGTTGTTTGAAACCAGGTCAGATGTGAACCTAAACTTCAGATTATCGTGAATATGTTGTTTGAACCTAGGTTATCGTGAACCTAAACCTCTGGTTAACGTGAACCAGTTGTTTGTATCAGGTTATCGTGAACCTAAACTTCGAGTTATCGTGAACCCGTTGTTTAAAACCAGGTCAAATATGAACCCATGATTTAAAATCCAGCTCATACTGGTAGTCAAAGTCCAACTCATATTGGCACCCAAATCCAGCTCATACTGGTATTCTTCATAATCCAAATTGTTATCTTATCCAACTCAAATCAGTATGTCTTGACATATCACTTCTGAGTCCAATCCTTGTTGGCACTTTAATCTGGTTCCCAGCAGAAGTTCAGTCATTATCAATATCTCTTTGAAAGTACTTGTGATTGATCATCATTTGGCACATGCAGAGTTTGTCTCTGTCTTTTTTTGGTTTTTCTTGAAGATCTTGTTAATTCTTGGAGTTGGCTAGAATTTTGGTAAAACAATGTTGATGTCATGGTTGATGTTTCAACATGAGTTTTTAACAGCCTTGTTATGTTTAGTTAACATTCTGGTTATGTTAAGTGTTTAAGGGTTGCAGTTTTGTGCTGATGTCAAACCCGATGTCATAACATCAGTTGACAGAACATTAGAAAACCATTTGTTGTGGTTTTTGTATTGCAGAATGTTAAGGTGTTGAAGAGTTAAAGTGCTGAAAAGTGATGTCACATGCGATGTCTTGACATCACTATACCAGAAACTTAAAACATCAGGTTGTGATGTTTTTAGGGCTGCACGCATTAGTTTGATTTGAGGAGATCTGTTAGTTAGATTGGATGCGAATTTATTGGAGAAGATTTATTCTGATACAATTAATTCTGCATATCTTGTGGAGAATAGTTTGTTACTATTTTTGTGCAAATAGACATGGAGAATTGTTCCTATTTGTGTGGAGAAGATCTTGCAGCTGATTTAAAGAGAAGATTTAAAAGATACATAATATCCTGGAAATATTATGTGGAGCTGAATTTAATGCATAAAGATATGGAGAATATTTAGAGTTAATTATTGAAGATTTAAATTGAAGATTTGATTGAAGATCCAATTAATAACAGAATCTGTTGGAGATTTGGAACAGAAGATTTGATATGATTTGAAGGCCCAAATCCAGTTGGGAAATAGGTTATAAATAGAAGCATTGTAACCTAGTTTTGGTAAGCCAGCCATCATGTAGATTATAAGGGCTGTGTTGGTTGATGAACCACCCGGTTTGTGGGATGGTCATCGTGTTTATCTCGAAGCCTGTAGGTAAAAGATGTATTGTTCTTGGAGGAAGCTGTTAAGCAACTCTAAGTATTGGTCTTAGTCATGAGGGTCATGTCTAGGTATTGTCATGGAAGTGTGTCTTCCAAAGTCTATGTAATAGAAAAGTTTAAGGAGTCAAGCTGTTGATGCAGTGACGGTGTAGTTGACTGCTAGACATCATCGAGATGATTGGAAGTGAGATGGAGTCTCTTACCTAGGGAGGACTTAGGTAGAAGGGTCATTGGGTAGTGATTGAATTAGGTAGATTGTCAACTGGTGTGTTGAGTCTGTAATTTGATACTACTAATAGTGGACTTCCTTCCTGGCTTGGTATGCCCCCAGATGTAGGTTGGTTGAACCGAACTGGGTGAACAATTAATTGTGTTCATTTACTGTTTCTATTATTGCCTTGTTCAGCAGATTGCGATGTTGTGACATTGCACAAGACATCACACATCTGTACCAGAATTTCAATTGGTATCAGAGCAGGCATCCTGTCTGTTTCTGGATGAGATCTAGGGAAGATACTTTCTGGTTCATGAGCAAGGAAGATAGTATTTCTATGGTATGGACTTGGTCAGTTCATATAGTTGTTATGATCCCTTGAAGTGAAGGATGGATTATTCATAAGAACTGCTATAGTGAGTGTGTTGACACTTGGTTTATGGTGATAAGCAAGGGTTATTATGTTTTGCCTGAAGGTTGTAGAGGAGTTTTCTGGTATGTGTTCCGCTGCATATATATATATCTGATGGAAAATTCCTGGCGGTGTTGTGTTAAGGCTGCAACATTCTGTTCTCCTCTGAAGATGTATCACATGGTGTGGTGATACTTGAGGATATCTCCAACTAGCTTGTTAGAGCTGCCAAAGATACTTGTGGTTTATCCCAAGTCCACTCATAAAGGAACTCTTATATGAGCTTGTTGAAAAGAGATATGAAGAAAGCTAGAAGCAAGTTATTCTTGCCTCCAACCCTACAAGGCCAATCTCTGGGCTGTGTTAAAGGATCTTTTGGTGTGAAGAGAACTTATGTCCTACCAGATGTTGGAACATAAAATCAGCAGATTGTGCAGAATCTTGTTGGCATTACAGATGCTTGGGGGCTAAACATATGTGTATTGATCACATCTGTTTGGAACCTACTCCTGGCTTGGAAGAGGAGGCATCTGAGTTGTGTGTCTAAGAAGTTTCCTTCAAGAAACATGTCTTAGATATGTATATTGGTCAAGAGATGATCAATATAGTGTCCTCATTGGATAAGTGAGTAGGTGTTCAAAGGCTCTTTATTTTTGTGGAGGTCAAGCTCAAATGTCAAGGACATTCCTTCTGATCAAAGCAGCCAGTTGTTTGCAATCTTGTTTATGGCCATGGAGCAGATTCTGTTTGAAAGGAGTTATATGTGTGTACCAACCATAGGATGAGCATTTCAGATTTGTGCAAGGAGATGTTGGTGTTTTTTTAAAGGATTATGGTTCCCTGGTATCTGCATGAGAAGGTTCCTCTAAAGCTGGAGTTCAGTTATGTGGTGTCCTCACATAATGGAACATTTTTTTGGCAAGGATTGAAGGGCATCCTTGTAGGTTGAAATGTTGGGAGAAGCATTTTAGATGACCAGTAATTGGTCATTTTCAGAAACGTGTTAGAGGGAATCTCCTCTTCAGGTGCAGAAGGATGGCATTCAACATCTCAAAGATATACAGAAGGTCTGAACTTCAGAAGGTTGAGAAGAAGATTCTTGAGATGTAGAGTATGCAGGTTCCTACTTGTGTGTATGGTCTGGTTTTGAAGGTTGCTCAGATGCTGATGGTCGATCCTCTTGTGTGTGGATAGTAGATGTGATTTAGACTGATGTTGAAACATCATTTCAGTTCATTGCTTCCTCAGCCAAAGAAAGTTAGTTATGCTCATGGTGAAGTATCAGATCAAGCCACTTACCTAATCTGAAGTGATCAGCGGTGTGAATTTATAAAAGAGGGATCAGCTAATGCCACAAGTGTGCATAAAAGTATGTCAAACCAAATGTCATGCCTTGTGTGAGAAGGTAATCTTATTCTGTCTAATAGTAGATACTTTGACGGGAGACTTAGTATTTGTCTATTAGTGATGTTGTGCATAAGGGTAAATACTTTGACGGGAGACTGAGTATTTGTCTAGAGAATTATGCAAATCTGTGTCTGGATATTTATTTGTGTGGGCCATGATGGAGTAGCTTGATGTTTGAAGATGACAACCTGAGGTATCCTTATCAGCTGATTGTATCAGAAGTGTGTGAATGAAGACCTTGTTGGGAGCTTGGCAGTTGTCTGATGTGTGTGATGACCTGTATTATGCTGTTGAAGATGCAGACTATGAAGACATCATATTCGTGATGGTTAGAGCTTGGATCAGTTTATTTCTGATCTAAGTGGTTTGGAGCATGGTGTTTGCCCTGGTTGTGAAGGTCGAGGATAAGTGGCAGTTATCTCTGGCTTTCTACTAACGGCTCTACTAAGGGAAGTGGCATTCTTTGGTATAGCTATGGGGTAGTCTTGGACTACTTATTCTCTGAAGATTCAGATGTGGTAGGTTTGATGTCTTTGGAGTTTCTAAGCAGGATGGAGGTTGTCTACTCAAACTTGATTGTTGAATCAAGTCTATGAGAGCATGGAAATCTGTTTCTGCAAAGGGAGGAGGTTCTTCTGAGTGGCAGAAGGTTGAGCTGAATTCAACAGTTGGATGTTCTGACATCTAGCTCAACATCAGGAGTCTCAGCTGGTGATGTGGCACATCAGCTAATGATAGGGTGATCTACAGGAATGATAGGATGCTTCAAAAAGATCGTTCTCATGGCAGTTTACGGGAGCTGCAGGAAGGAGAAGATGTTCATGGCTTAGGGAGTCTAAGTGGGTTTGCTTTTGAGCAAGTGGAGCATGTGAGTTGAAGATCAAGTTTCCTTGGTAGATACCTGTGTGAGAGTTCTGACAAACGTGAAAAAGGTCAAAATGTGGCATTTGACTGTTTTCATATGAGGATTCGTGAATGAGGTGATCAAAACTGTGGCATTTGGTTAAGCTCAAAAGTGGATTCGAAGAATCAAGATGATCAGAGTGTGACAGCTGGTTATCATTGAGGTTTGTCTTGGAACAAGTTACTCTTGGGCAGAAGGGTGATGAGTTGAAGACTCAAGGAGATTACTCTTCTTGAAGGTGGTTGAGAGTTTATTTCTCTAGTTCTTTGGATTACTATGCTATAGTAAGTCCAGTGGGTGGAACCTATCAAGAATCATGGTGATGGTATCTTGGCGTGCGACAGATGCTCTAACTTATGTTGGGACATTATCTGGTTGAATATCCTTGGTGAAGGAAAATTATGCCCTGGTTCAGAAGATTGGTGCCTACATTATGCCTAAGGGGAGTCTACCTAATCATACGGGAGAATGATGAAGTAGAAGGTCTGCCTTAGATGGAGAATGTAGAGAAGACTGAAGTAGATCAGGTTTTGATTGCTTGGAAATCTGAAGATGAAGAGTATGATAGGGAATGACTGTGTTATGATCAAGGAGTTCATTGTGATCATTCCTCTGGATATTTCAGAGAGAAGTTGACCAGCTTGGCAAGATTAGGTGTGTTGAACAGAGAGTGCGCTCTTGAAGACATGAAGATGAGTCTTATGTTCATTTAAGGTGTTCTTCTTGCAAAGGAGCATTTGTTATCTTCGATAGGGGGAGAAGTAGCCAAGAGTATCAAAGAGTACAAATGTCAGAGCGTCAGAGCCAAGAGTACAATTGTCATATGCTGTCAAAAGGAGTTGATTGTTGCTAAGGAATCAAGTCAAGGAATATGCTGCAGAGGATGTAGCTGATTGCTGTTGTTATAGTGCAAAAGTGCAGAAATTAAGGGGGAGAGAAGTAGGTTTGTTCAGCTATTGTGAGATGGAGATTAGTCCTCCTGCTCTGGTCTGAGTATATTGGTTGGATGACTCAGAGGTTGTTTTGGAAATTTTTTCTGCTTGCTGCTATGTTCAGAGTTTGTCCAATTATGGCTAAAAAGGGGGAGAGTTAGCCTAGTAGTAAAAAGTCAAGGTGTGGTTGTGAAGCCTTTTCTGATATGGTGCAGCAGTTGAGGGGGAGAGTGTTTGAACAGCTGTGAGCTGGTTCTTGGTTTAAGGGGGAGGTTGCCCTATGCTGATGTGAAAGTGTTCGTTTCTGCTGCAAGTTGGTCCAAGTTGGTCTGATGTAGGCTGAAATTGTTTTAGCCAAAATTAGCCAAAGGGGGAGATTGTTAATTCTTGGAGTTGGCTAGAATTTTGGTAAAACAATGTTGATGTCATGGTTGATGTTTCAACATGAGTTTTTAACAGCCTTGTTATGTTTAGTTAACATTCTGGTTATGTTAAGTGTTTAAGGGTTGCAGTTTTGTGCTGATGTCAAACCCGAAGTCATAACATCAGTTGACAGAACATCAGAAAACCATTTGTTGTGGTTTTTGTATTGCAGAATGTTAAGGTGTTGAAGAGTTAAAGTGCTGAAGAGTGATGTCACATGCGATGTCTTGACATCACTATACCAGAAACTTAAAACATCAGGTTGTGATGTTTTTAGGGCTGCACGCATTAGTTTGATTTGAGGAGATCTGTTAGTTAGATTGGATGCAAATTTATTGGAGAAGATTTATTCTGATACAATTAATTCTGCATATCTTGTGGAGAATAGTTTGTTACTATTTTTGTGCAAATAGACATGGAGAATTGTTCCTATTTGTGTGGAGAAGATCTTGCAGCTGATTTAAAGAGAAGATTTAAAAGATACATAATATCCTGGAAATATTATGTGGAGCTGAATTTAATGCATAAAGATATGGAGAATATTTAGAGTTAATTATTGAAGATTTAAATTGAAGATTTGATTGAAGATCCAATTAATAGCAGAATCTGTTGGAGATTTGGAACAGAAGATTTGATATGATTTGAAGGCCCAAATCCAGTTGGGAAATAGGTTATAAATAGAAGCATTGTAACCTAGTTTTTGTAAGCTAGCCATCATGTAGATTATAAGGGCTGTGTTGGTTGATGAACCACCCGGTTTGTGGGATGGTCATCGTGTTTATCTCGAAGCCTGTAGGTAAGAGATGTATTGTTCTTGGAGGAGGCTGTTAAGCAACTCTAAGTATTGGTCTTAGTCATGAGGGTCATGTCTAGGTATTGTCATGGAAGTGTGTCTTCCAAAGTCTATGTAATAGAAAAGTTTAAGGAGTCAAGCTGTTGATGCAGTGACGGTGTAGTTGACTGCTAGACATCATCGAGATGATTGGAAGTGAGATGGAGTCTCTTACCTAGGGAGGACTTAGGTAGAAGGGTCATTGGGTAGTGATTGAATTAGGTAGATTGTCAACTGGTGTGTTGAGTCTGTAATTTGATACTACTAATAGTGGACTTCCTTCCTGGCTTGGTATGCCCCCAGATGTAGGTTGGTTGAACCGAACTGGGTGAACAATTGATTGTGTTCATTTACTGTTTCTATTATTGCCTTGTTCAGCAGATTGCGATGTTGTGACATTGCACAAGACATCACACATCTGTACCAGAATTTCAGATCTCGTTTGAACTCTTCAGTATAACAAATCCCCATAAAGTCTTGTGTTTGGATGTCTATCCTTTATTTCAAATTGATCCTCCATTGGAGATCATGTCTTCTTTCTGGTTTCATGCCCAGTAAGAATGTGTCTTTTTCCCCAGTGTCGTCCGGTCACATATGAACCTGTCGTTCATCTCCCTGGATCTTTCCCCAGTGGAGAATACCTTTCTGGCTCCTATCTCCAGTAAGGTCCTGTAGGGTTTCCCCTCAATTTCATTTTCTATCCCTAGTGTTGCCTCAGAGTCTCCCCAGTGAGTCTCTTTTGTTGGTTAACCTGTATCCCCAGTGGATCTTCCTTGTGGATACTAGCCTTCATCCTTCCCCAGTGAAGCTCACCTACGTTTGTTAGCTCTTTATTCCCTGGTGTCTGGTCTGTCTGCATCTTTTGCACTATCATGGCATCATCTCATCATACTAGAGTACATGTCATGTCAGCATTTGCATGTCCGCCGCTTATCTTTAGCATCTGCATTCCATCTAAGGGCAAAATTTTCGGTTTGCTATATTTAAATACCTTTCACCTTGATGCCCCGAGGATTTCCACCCCTCGTGTCATCCGGTAAAGCTATTTAAATAGGGGCAACTGTTGTACCCCAAATTTTACCCCTTAGATGTCATAACATCTTTTGCATGAGCATCATAGATCAATCACCTATGCATTGCATAACTAACCATTTTATCAGTTTTACTGTGTTTTGTTTCGCTTGTAAATCAGGGTTTGTTTCAAGAGACCTCCTCTCCTCAATAATCTAATGTGATTTGTTTTCATCACAAGTTCTTCCTCAAGGACCAGACAAGGTCATCAGGACAAGGGTCTGTGTGGTGTGGTTTGAGATTCAGTGGAAGTTTGACTTAATCTTGGTCAAACAAGTGGTTTGTATCAGTATCAGGTTATCAAGCTATGTCAGAGATTCTGAATTAGGTTTTGGTCCTCATCAAGTCATTTGTTTCATAAGTGTGCACTCAAGGCACGAGGATTAGGGTTTCTCACCCTTGGAGTTTATGATTGACAAGTATCGTTCAGTTGAGTCTCCTAAGGCTAACTGGTTCATGGTGTGTACAGTACTGTTTCAGTTCAACTGAGGGTGCAGAGCTATCAAAGAGGTCAGAGCAGTTGGTACATTTCAAGTTGTGTGCAAGTATTTGGTCGTGTAGTTCAGGATTTGTGGCAGTCAAGTGCAATTGGCAAGGTTTAGGTGTTGTTCAAGTGTGGAAGTGCATATCCATTCCCTTAACCATCTTTTATCCACTTTGTTATTTACCCAATTTTCCAAACTATCCACTTCTAAATCCATAACCTTATTATCCATTTTAATCCGATCTTTCCATATCCACTTTTCATTCAATTATCCATATTTTTCTTAGAAATTTCCAAATCTTTTTCTTTTTATTCACTTCATTATCCAATATCCATTGTTTAGATTCATTTCCATTCCTTATCCACTTTTGTTATTTATCCATTTTTATTCTCATATCCACTTTGTTCACAAACCATCTTCTCAATCTATTTTTGTTCATTAAACCATTTGACCATTTTCAAACCATTCTCTTTTTTTAATCAATCTAGTTCCCTTTTTTTAATCCATTTATCCCATTTTAAATTCATGTTTAGACCCATATCATTTTGAAAACCAATTATCCACTTTCAATTCCTAATTTTTTTTAGCAATTATCCATTTTCTAACTATTTCATTTCATTATCCATTTAAAAATCCACTTCGAATATCCATTCAGTCCTTTCTCTTTTTTTCTCAATCCATTTGTCCACATATCCATTTTATTTTCTTTTATCCAATGTCCATTTTTTTAATCTTTTTTTTTTATTAACAAAAATTTCTACAAAGTTATAATCCAAAAAAGGCCATGGCCCATTTTTTTATCTTTTTTTCACATTCATAATTTACAAAAAAAAAACAAAAGAACATAGTAAAAACTCCTTCCCAAAGACCATTCCGCCCCATCGAGCATGCATATGCAATAACCCTACTACAAACCTTTAACACATAAATGCGCTAAACTCTGTCAAGAAAAGAAAATGTGGACCCACACTTGCTACACCATATTAAACCAAGTGCAGAACTCTCAAAAAGCTTAAGAGCGGCCTCTCCATGCTACAACGCGGCATCAACGTCATTTTACTCCAAAAACACTGCAAAACCTCACTCTGCATCAACACAGGGCCTGCAGCGAAACGACCAAGACCTGTGGTTTGAAAACGATTTGTCAAATGAAGACTTAATCCACAAGTTTGGTCTGTTTTTAAAAAAGAGCAACAGCAGAATAAAGAGAAAAAAAACCAGACAATAAAAAATGAGATAACAAACCTTAACATTTTTTCGAATAAAAGCCTCACCTTGCTCTTGTATTCACACGGCAAACAACACAAATCTCCAACCTCCTTTCACACTCTGAACAACAACAAGAATCCGCCACGCTCACCTTTCAACCCTCACAAAACTCACTCAGTTCCTCACAATTGAAACCTCATCCACCCATTTTTACTTTGTTGATCCACTGTGAGAACAGTATCAACAACACCCTCGCCGGGAAATCGACCGGCAACTACCAACTTCAACCTTTTCTGAAACCACCTCCAATCTCTTTCAACCCTTCTTCGACCTTCACCTTTCGATTTCTCTAGAAACCAAACACACCACCACTTATTTCATCTGAATTTTTTTCAAAACAACAACATTCAAAACCTCTGCCTCCATATCCCTTTATTCTACCTTTCAAAACCCACCTTAAAGCAAGAAAACTCATCACAAACTATTCATCCTCAACCATTAAAAAAACCAGAAAAAATCATCCAAAACCAAAAACATAAATCAAAAGAAGAAGAAGGGCGAGTGAGAAACAGAGAGATTGGGTTGGAGACAAATCGAACCAGAAACCGAATCTGAGACTGACGCGAACGACGGTTGAATGCGTGGCTCTTTGCTCTTTTCAATTTGCTCTTCGTTTAATGTTTAAGGGACGCGCGATGATGAAGTATGATAGCTTCTAAGCATATTGACCTAAACCGTGTTTTTTTTCCTTTTCTTTTATGGTGACCTGTTGAGGTTTGACCGTGTTTAGATGTCGCTGCTGATGATGTTAAACTTTGTTTTTCTATCTTTGTTTATTTCAATTCCTCCGTGTGCTTGCTAATGGGCCTTTGAGCCCGTGTCTGGTTTATTTACAAACACCACACGAATGCTTTTACACCGCCTGTTGGTTATGAGTTGATGGCCTCCCAAGCCCAATGATTCTCATATGTTCTTACCGTTAATCTGACCCGCTGCACCTCCTTTCTTATATCTTTTTTAATGTCTTCTTTAGTTTGTATTTCTTTTTTTAAGTAAGTTTGGTTTCTTTTAACAATAGACTTTTAAATATTTTATAAGTTTATTTTGTTTTGACTTTATTTTCATGACTATTTTGTCTTATTTTGGTCAATGATATATAAAAATCTTGACTTCGTTGATTTATTCAAAATCACTAAAAGTCTTGATGAATATGAGGCCACCTTTTCTATTTTTGTTGGTCAATGAAAGTCTAATATTAGAATTATCGATTTCTCGATTAAATCTCGATTAAGACGAGACTAACTTTATTTTCATCTCAATTCCATCCTCTTTTATTGGTCGATGAAAGTCAAATATCAAGATTATCGATTTACCGATTTAAATCTTAATTAAGACGAGATCAACCTTATTTTTATTTCATTTTCTTTATTTTGGGCCGATGACATTACACAAATCTTGACTTTGATTATTTCAAATCAATAAAGTCTTGATAAATATGAGGCCACACTTTTTATTTATTTTTGTTGGTCGATGAAAGTCAAAAATCTAAGATTATCGATTTATCGATTTAAATCTTGATTTCGACGAGACCAACTTCATTTTCAATTTCGATTCCATTTTCACCATTTTGGGCCAATGACATCACACAAATCTTGACTTTGATTATTTCAAATCAATAAAGTCTTGATAAATATGAGGCCACTTTTTTTATTTATCTTTATTGGTCGATGAAAGTCAAAAATCTAAGATTATCGATTTATCGATTTAAATCTTGATTAAGACGAGACCAATTTTATTTTTCATTTCGATTCCATCTTCTTTATTTTGGTCGATGATATAACAAACTTCCTGGTTTGGTTGATTTCATTAAATCGACAAAACTTCGATCGATATGAGACCACTTTCTCTTTATTTCAGTTTATTCACCTTTTAGTCGATGAAAGTCAAGAATCATTGATTATCGATTTCTCGATTAAATCATGTTTAAGACGAGACTATTTCTACTTCATTTCAATTTTCAATATTCTTTGAATGCTAACTTTTCATTTCTATCTTTAGTGAGACTTGTAAATATTTTCTGATAAAGTCTTGTGGACAACTATTATGGTTTTCGTTTCATTTGACACATCCCCTATTCCAAAGGAAAGTTCCCCTCAGTTGACTCATCAGTCAATAAACAAATCATCCCACCTTGGCCTCATAAGAGCCTTTCCCTTTTTCTGGCCTCATAAGAGCCATTGAATCATAACTTAGCATTAGGTTAGAGTTTTGAACTCTATGTGATTCTCATCATCATGAGAACTCACTTTCCCCATCATAACTTAGATTTAGAGAGTTATCGTGAACTCTAAAATGAGTTCATACTCATTTCCCCTTGGAACTTTGGCCATAGTCAATGGTTCCTCTTTCACCCTTAGTTAGGTGAACTACGGTTGCTCTGATTCTTTAGTCAGATACGTAGGCACAAGATGCGACGTCTTAGCGAGCAAACTTAATGTACATACCTTTAGGTCTTTACCTTAGTACAGATTTCTTTTAGCAAGCAAACATAATATAACACAAACTTAAACAAGAGGTTCCCGTAGAGTACTACAGACGTTTAGGATGCTAATACCTTCCCTAGGCGTAACCAACCCCCGGACCTTAGATCTCCCCCCTTTAGGTTTTTCTCGATCTTGAACCTTTCCTTTGGATAAATCAAAGTAGGTTGTGAATTCAAAGAAATGTGATGCAAGTTGATAAATAGCTTGTTATCCGATTCTCACCGCAACACCCATTTTCTCTTAAAACCCTTTTACTCTAAATTGTGTTTGTTCATCGTTGTTATCCCCAAATTTCTTCTTCTTCATCTTCAACAGCTTTCCTTTCTTTGAGTTTTTTTAATTGAACCAAATTTATAAATCAAAGCTACCCCTAACTTCTTCTTCATCACCTTCAAATGCTTTCGTTCTATCAAAATTATGAATCAAAGCCAACACCAAAATTTTTAAACATTATAATCTTCAAAAGCTTGCCTTTCTCTTGAATTTTTTATCTGAACGAATCGAAGAAAAATTCCCCAGATTTCTGAATCGTATATTACCCTAAATTTATGGATCATCATATCCAAATGTTTGTACTTTAACCAAATTGTGTTTCTAACTTGAAGCCAATCCCCCCAAATTTCTGAATCAAATCCAAAATTTCCATGTCCATTAAATCTCTCTATCTCTAGGAGATCTTCAAATGCTCAAGAAATTGAAGCCAAACTCCGTGGCTTATCTTATATTCTTTGTGGTAGGTTTTGTGTCATCTATCATCTCTTCTCTATGATTGTATTATTCATGTCTTAAGGCATTTTTGAAATGACCCATTATGCATGTTTAAGAGAACTTACAATGCTTTTGGTGTTCTTGCTTTCTTTGCGCCTCTGTGTTTTGTATCAATGTGTTCAAGCTTTACTTTTATTTATTCTGTTCTGGACTAGACCAAAGGCTAGGCATGGCCCAATCCACTTTTGCTCCCAGAACGGCCCAATTGCCTAAGTCTAGTCAATAAGGGGAGAATTTACCTTTCTGCCCCACAACCTGGCATATATGGACGGATCGACCCCCAGGGGCATTTTCTCCTCCCCGGTATTCTTGCCCGTCACGTACAACTTCATTATCCAGGGACAGTCACGGGCATGTGCTCGGAAATACGCCTTTGCCCGACATAACGGCTAGTTTTGGGCACCCTGCCTGACATAACGGCTAGTTTTGGCAGTTACTTATTCTTCGGGAAACGGTTATTTCGCCCCGAAAATAGGGATCGTTGGCTACGCGCTGGGGACATTATATAAACCCTCTCTCTTGAGAGGGTCAGGTATCCAATAATCATCCTAAGAACTCACACTTTGTACATGTACTTTTCTATGACCCTTTCTTACTTGAGCGTCGGAGTGCCTTGCAGGTACACCCCCTCCTCCTCATCTCACACCCAGCATCGCAGACGTTCTTCTTGTCCCATCACAAGATCTGATCAGCCTTCACAATCAGTGGTATCGTCTGTGGAAAATTGTTTTACCCGTCTTAACATCCACCTAAGATTCTAAGACCAAAACACATTCCTCGTCCAAAAGTACAATCATGGCCTCTCAAGATCACGTCAAAGGTGCTCACCATCTTTCTATCCACCCTCAACAAAACCGATGCTGACGGTTCTTCATCCTTCAATGGAGGAGACGCGCGTCCTATGAGAGACAGGGATACCGCCTCTCCTTCCTCTACTCCTGCTGACCTTGACAACGACCAGCCCTTGCTGACCATCCAGCCCGTTCCAGCTCCACCCAACGGCGATCCGGCCGTGGTGGTTCTCCTCGACGCAATCAATAAGACCAACCTCCTGATCCTTCAACAAAATGTGAAGATTGGGGCATTGGAGGAATCTGCTCGTCCAAGATCCCCCCCTCCGAGGAAGAATCAACGACGATCCAAGAGTCCGCAACCCCGGCGGGAAGTCGACCGTCGGGTGTGCCAAGAACCAGAGTCTCATGCTGTTCGGAAGCGCGACCACGTTTCCCTGCGAGACCAACATTCTCCCAGTCACAAGAGAACCTAGAGAGATCAACAGTCACCCCCGGTCAGATCAAAAGGCTGGGCCCATACACCTTCACCCCGAAGAAGTCGCCGTCACGAGCGAGTTGTCCGCTCCCCTTCCCGGACCAGTTCCAGCAGCGACGATGAGCCCTACGGCCCATTGTCCCAGGAGATTTTGGCTACACGCCTCCCCAAAGGCTTGGAGAAGCCCCCAGCTTTGGGCACTTATGTCGGAAAAACTGACCCCTATGAGCACATCGAGAACATCGATGCGGTGTTGGATTACCGTGGCGTCCGGGGCACCATCAAATGTCGCCTGTTCCGACCACGCTCCGGAAAGGGGCAATGACATGGTACAAGCAACTACCCGAGGAGTCGATCACCTCATGGAAGCAGCTCGGCAGAATGTTTTCCAGACACTTTACGGCATCACGCCGTCATCCCAAGACTGAAGCCTCCCTTGGGGCCATAATTCAAGGGAAGGATGAACCTCTCCGAGCATATATCCCTCCAAGAAACCTGGACGCCTTCCTCCTCAAGGCGCAGTCCTACATTCAGTATGAGAAAAAGGAAGCGGCCAATTCCGCCCGGGCCTCCCGCCACTAGGAGAATGCCCGGGCCTCTAAAGGCGACGAGCCCTCAACATCTCGTCGGGGGAAATAAGGCACGAAGATCGTCCCCGGGAATCCAGGGACAATAAGGGGCCCTCCAGCAGGTTCCACGACTACACTCCCCTGACTATCTCCAAGGAAAAGATTATCTCCGAGTGCACCAACTCGGAGTTTAAATAGACGAGAGTCCGGTTCCCCAAGCAGTTACCAGCCAAGCTCAACGCCGACAAATCAAAGTACTGTTGTTTCCATAAGAGTCACGGCCACACCATCGAGGACTGCATCCGCTTGAAGGATGCTATAGAAATACTGATAAGGGATGGCCACCTGAAGCAGTTTACAAAAAAGAAAGACGCTCCCCGGCAAGACGCCCAGGAGTCAAAGAAGGTAGAGGAAGAGGTGCCTTCCTCCGAAGAGGCCAACCTCCAGGTCGCCATGTCTATATCACGACCGGAAGATTTCTAAGTTCCAGACGAGCTCAACGCTTCCGCATAATTTGCGGCCCACAGCCCGTGGGAGACTTTCCCCTCTGCGATGGTCATCTCTGGAGGGGGCTTCAACAAAGTCACTGTGGGCTCCGTGAAGAGAAAGTTCGAGCACCTTATTAGCACGAGCTCCAGCAAGATGACAACGCTCGACAAGGCCCAGTTCAGATCAGTCCCCATCTCCTTCCACAGGGAAGAGCTCCTCGGAGGGTCCCCGAACTCAAGTATCCCACTGCTCGTCCGCGCCCAGATGGCCAATTTTGATGTTCGCAGGATTCTCGTCAACCAAGGCAGCTCGGTCGATATTATGTACTCACAGCTTTTCTTGACCCTTCAACTGGACGAATCGCACCTCACCCCCTATGTGAGTTCCGACCTCCAAGGTTTAAATGGTTCGGTCACGAAACCCTGGGGGTACGTAGAGCTGATCATGACCTTTAGATCTGCAGAGACATCCAGATCTGTTAAAGTGCAGTTCCTGGTAGTCGACTGCCCGTATCTCTATCAGTGAATATTCGGGCGGCCAACCCTAGCCGAGCTGGTAGCCGTGCCATCCACCGTCCACCTCAAAATGAAATACTACACTTCGAAAGGTATGGTGGCCATATTGCACGGGGACATCGAAGCTGCACGATGATGCTTCGAGGCGACAACCAAGAGACTCAACGCCATCGCTTCCAAGCCGAAGACGTCCAACATGCCAGCCTTGCCCAACAGCTCAGAGGAAGCCAAGCCACTTCCTCACGTCGTCTCCGTCGATCTCGACAGTCGCTTCGCCGAAGATGACCAGAAAGAAGACTAGGCCAACCCGAGCAGCTCATCGGCCTCGACCAGTAACAACTCCCATCCGATGCGCCCTATCCCGGATGGTGACTTCGAGCTTGTCCTGTTCGCCGACGACCCTCAGCGGGGAGTAAAGATAGGGACCGGTCTCCCCGACATCGTACAGAAGCAACTCAAAGCCTGCCTTTGAGAGAACCCATACACGTTCGCCTGGAGTATCGCGAAGATGCCCAGCTTGGACCAATCCGCCGCCTGCCATCAACTCAAGATCGACCCAGCAGTCAAAGCAGTAGCACAACATAGGAGGAACCAGTGTCCAGAGAAAACGGAGGCTGTAGAACAAGCTGTAAAAGACCTCCTAGAGGCAAAATTCATATCGGAAGGCAAGTACACCACTTGGTTGTCCAACATTGTACTAGTGAAAAAATCTAATGGCAAATGGCGAATGTGCGTTGATTGTACTGATCTTAATAAGGCATGCCTGAAGGATGCCTACCCCCTCCCCAATATTGATAACCTTGTTGATAACTATGTCGGTTTTAAACTATTATCATTCATGGACGCCTACTCTGGCTATAATCAAACACTAATGGCAATGAGCGATAAAAAATACACGACATTCATGACCGAATCGGGCAACTATTACTACAACGTAATGCCCTTCGGCCTAAAGAACGCCGACGCGACCTATCTGAGGATGATGAATAAGGTCTTCCGGGGAGAGATAGGCGACATGCTCGAAGTATACATGGACGACATGATCGTGAAATCCCACGAAGAAACCGATCATACGACCCATTTAAGGAAGGTATTCAAACAGGCTAGGAAATACCGGATACCTTTCAACTCAGAGAAGTGCACGTTCAAAGTCCAGGCAGGCAAGTTCCTCGGCTTCTACCTGACATAACGAGGAATCGAGGCCAACCCCGACAAGTGTCGGGAATTCTCCAATTTCCAACGCCCAATTTGAAGAAATCCATCCAGTCCCTCAACGGGATGCTCGCGTCCTTGTCCCGTTTCGTGGCCAAGTCCGCACAGCACGCCCTGCCATTATTCAAACTCCTCCGCAAGGAGGAAGCGTTCGAATGGATGGAGGAATGCGACCAGGCTCTCCTCCATCTAAAATGGGCACTGTCTGAGCCACCAGTCCTCTCTCGACCAGAAACGGAGAAACTCTATACCTGTATCTCGCCGTAGCAACTAAGGCCGTGAGCGCCACTCTTATCCGCGAAACACCTGACGGGCAAAGGGTCGTATACTTCACCAGCAAATCATTGCGGGGGCCAAAGCTGAGATACTAGCAGATAGAGAAGGTGGCGCTGGCCCTCATCAACGCCGCTAGAAGATTGAGACACTACTCCTGGCCCACACGGTCGTGGTCCGGATATATCAACCCGTAAAGCAACTGCTGGAACGACCAAACATGGCCGACAGAATGCTCAAATGGTCGCTAGAGCTGTACGAATTTGACATTCAGTATGAAAGCAGAAAAGCCCTCAAAGCACAGGCTTTGGCTGACTTCGTCATCGAAATAACGTTCGCAGATTCCCCCACCTGTGGGGCACCCAAGTGGACCATTTTCGTAGACGGGGCATCCAGCTCGTCAGGGAGCGGGGCGAGCAACATATTGGAGAACGACGAGGGAATCATCGTAGAGGTATCGCTCACCTTATCCTTCCCCACATCCAACAACCAGGCTGAGTACGAAGCCTTCCTCGCCGGCTTGCGCCTGGCTGAAGATCTTGGGGCAGAGGAGATTGCCATCTACATGGACTCACAACTCGTGGCCCTCCAAGTTCGAGGAGAGTATCAGGCCAAGAACGACAGCCTATCCGTATACTTAGCCTTGGTCAAAGAAAAAATGACGAAGTTCGCCTCAATAGAGGTGAAGCATGTTCCCCGCGAACACAACGTCAGAGCAGACATATTGTCTAAACTAGCAAGCACAAAGCGAAAGGGTGGAAACAAGTCCGTCATCCAGGGGGTACTTCCTCGCCCTAGTATCGAGAAGGCATCCCCGACTCTCGACATACAGGTAATCAGAGACAGCAACTGCTGGATGACCCCCGTATATAACTACCTCGCTAGGGACGAACTTCTGTCCGATCCCAAAGAAGCCAGCACGGTCAGGCACAGGGCCTGCTCCTACGTCCTGGTTGAGGACAAACTCTACAGGTGAGGGTTCTCCATCCCACTGCTCAAATGTGTCGAGGAGGAGATGGTCGCCCACATTCTGCGCGAGATCCATGAAGGAATCAACGTCCAACATCTCGGAGGAATATCCCTCGCCCGGAAAGCCCTTCGGGCAGGGTACTACTGGCCAACCATGTAGCAAGATGCTAAAGAGCACGAGAGGAAGTGCGATAAATGCCAACGACACGGGGGCATGCACCTAGCTCCGCCTAACGAGCTCAAGGCTATGTCCTCCCCGTGGCCATTTTCCTGGTGGAGCCTGGACATCCTGGGGTCGTTCGTAGTAGGATCAAACCAAAATAAATACTTAATAGTACGCGATGATTACTTCATAAAATGGATAGAAGCGGAAGCTCTAGCTAAGTTAACAACCCTTAACATACTGTGTTTCTACAAACGAAACATCCTCGCACGTTTTGGAATTCCCCAAGAAATAGTCATGGACAACGGGACACAGTTCACGGACAGGAAGTTCCAGGATTTCGTCGCCCAGCTGGGCACGAAACAACACTTCGCATCCGTCGAACATCCCCAGACTAACGGGCAAGCCGAAGCGGAAAACCGAGTCATCCTTCGAGGCCTCAAGCGAAGGCTGGGCGAAACGAAGAAAGCTTGGGTCGAGGAGCTGCACGGCGTCCCGTGGGCATACCGTACGACTCCACACTCTTCAACCGAGGAAACCCCTTTCTGCCTGGCCTACAGGACCGAAGCCGTAATTCCCATTGAAGTTCATGTACCCTCCAAGCGGACCAAATCACCCCTGGACGAGGAAATGAACGACGAGGCACTAAGGGAGGAACTCGACCTCGTCGAGGAAGTCCGGTCAGGGGCAGCCCTCCGCGAAGCCTCATTAAAACAAAAAATTGCCATCCGACACAACACCAAAGTCATACCACGAGAGTTCCATGTGGGCATCCTCATCCTTAGAAGGAACCATAAAGACTCTCGCGAAGGCAAACTCGCCGCTAACTGGGAAGGACCCTATCGCGTCTGAGCAGAAATAGAGAATGAGGCCTACTACCTAGAACTTCTCACTGGGGAAGAACTTGCTCGACCATGGAATGCCGAAAAAGCTAAAGCAATACTATAGCTAAGGCCCTAACTGTCAGTTCGCTTTGTCAAAACGGCGAACGTCACGTCCCGACCACGATGCACGCCTAAGTACAAGCGTTGCATGTCAGCTAAGGCAGGACCCTGCTCAAGAACGAGCCAGGTCCCTGTCCGACGGCGGTCCCTCAACCGAGCAGCGCCGTCGTCAAAGTACCACCATAGGTAGAACACCCAGCTCGCGATGGGAGGTTCACGCTGCGAACTCAGGCCTCAAACGCGACCTGACCTCAGCTTTCTCGCCCGAAAATTCCCCGACCGTTCGACCAGTCCCCCTCACTGCCGAACACATCTACTTCGAGCAATTCTCCAAAGCTTAAAACAAATCAAAGTGATCCCCGTTACGAGCACAAAAACAAATCGAGCAACAGTACAACACTTAGCAAAAATAAGCAGTAAAAGCCATGCGCAAACATACAAAATCGGCCACACTGACCGGATACATACATTAAATTTAAGTGACCACGAGAACCACAAGCTGTGCGTGTTACAAAACAAGGGGGCCATGCCCCTGTCGCTCCCAGGATTTTCATCCAAGTATAAACGCGAGAGTGGCGCGGAAAAACAGAGTCGCCAGCCGTGTAAATTTATCCCAAGAGAGGGAAAGGGAACACCGCATAAACCTGAGGAAGAGGGAAAGGAATGGTCATCGCAACCATAGCCTGGGTTCGGGAGTCGGTTACGCGAGGGGAAGGTGCTAGCACCCCACGTGTCCATCGTACTCGATGGGATCCACGCTTGTTGTCTAATCTAAGGGTTATTTATCCTATCATCTATGGTTGTGCTAAAACGAGGAAGAGGAAGACAAAGACAGACTCGGTAGGACGTCGACGTCCTAGGCCTACGTACCCCCTTTGTGCAATGGGGAATTCAGAGTCAACGTAGTTCGGACCAAGTTCTTTTTGTGTTTTTTATGAGCGACGTTAAGTTCGCGTCCGGCAGTTAGGGTCGATGCCTGTTTGCGACTCAGACGGAAGGTAACATGCCCTTTTTGAAAATATCCTTTAGTTTGACAATCCCGAAGGACAAAAAGGTTTGAAGTTGGTTTGTATTTTTTTAGGACAGAAGTGGCTTAAGTTAGTTCATAAGTTGCATTGCACCAAAGTCTAGGGCACAGGGGCGAATACTTAACGCATCGTCCCAATACAGGATGCTCGCTAAGCACTCTAGAAAGATGAGAGGAAGCCCCTCATTTCTTATTCCCCACGCTTAAGGCTCGTGCGCAATACAATTTATCCTTATTAAGTATTTTAAAGAAGTTTGAGATGAGAAGAAAGAAGACACAAGGGTAACTCTAAAGGGGGACTATGAGTCCTAAAGTCATCATGCATGGGTGACCTACGGTTAGTGAGGTTTGACGACAACCTAAATCCTAAAGGAAGAAGATGAGAGAAGGAAAGAGTAGGGGTGACCATGGATACTTATCCATACCCTTAAAGAACTTACCTTAGTCCCTGCGTAAAAGGTTAGTGAGAAACAGACATAAGTAAAAGAAGTGAGATAGATGGAACCCAAGTAAAGACATACTATAGTGATAACAATCCAAACATGCATAAAGAAGTCAAATAAACAACCCCAAAGCAATGGCACAAGTGCCTCTTCACACAGATAATCAGACAGGATCAAAGATACGCATACAAGAAAGTCTCACACAAAAACAAATCAAATAATTAGAGAAATAACTCCTAAAATTCCCAAGTTAAATGTCAAAGTTGCCCAACCAGAGAAAAACAACACATCAAAAATTCCTGCAAAAATTCAAGATGTTAGTCACTTAAACAATTAGGCAAAACTCAGATGAGAAGTAGGGTTCAGTATGCACTTTAGAATATTATCTAACAAATGCAAAAAGAACGAATTGAAAATATTTTATGGATGCAGAGAAATAAAATAAACAAAATTAGATATGCATGCTGTGGATAATTCAAAAAGAAATTAACTAAATAATTAGTTTAGATGATAAAAATAAAATAAAAATAAAAAATAAAATTTGTGAAAATTTTATAAAATAATATATGAATTTTATTGGAAATTTTAAATGCAATTATCTAATTTTAATAATTAAAAATGAAAATGATAATTAAAATAAAATGAAAATGAAATAAAAATGCAAGGGGGTGCGTTTAGTAAAGAATTCATGTTGAAATAATTGAAATGGGCTAGGGGAGGGGTGCCATTAGCGAGGTCCGTCCACACAACTAATCAGAAAAACTAAAATAAAATAAAATAAAAAAAGGTCCACGTATGGACTTCAGTCAACGGTTGACTGCATACCTGCCCCTAGATTGATCCAACGCGCTGTACTAAGTCAACCAATTCAAAAATTATGCAAGATTAAAGGTCATGATGAAAAGTCCATAATAACTAACATGTACACACGCGTACCCAAGTGTCAGTATACCATATACATACCATGTGCCAAGCACGTGGTAATTTTAATGTGCTGGCTCCATCCCCTCCACACGATTCATCCAACACATCACAAATGGTCAACATTAAAAAAGTAAACGAAAGGAAAAGACATAATTGGTGGAGCACGGTAGTTAGCATGGGCTGATGTACACACAACCATAAAATAAAATTCAGGAAAAAAATAAAAAGGAGATAAACGTGGCACGTTATGGACCGTCAGATCCCTAGATCCAACGGCCACAACGTCGTCTTCCCCAAATGTTCTCCAGCGGCCTTTGAATTTCTCCGGCGACGGCGCTAGGGTTCCGTCCGCCGTCTAGGATGAACGTCAACCTGAAACTGCCCAAAAACTGCAAACAACTACACTAATCCAATCAGATTTTCACAAGGATTTTGAATGTGCACTCCAAATTCACACATAACCAATATATATTGAAAAACGAAGAGATTAAGGTTAGGGCATAAAACTTCAAACGCAACATACAAGCCATATACGCATCCATATTAAAAACCAATTATCTCAGCATGATCAGTGACAATCACACAACAACATACACGTAAAAAATTCAAGTTTCATGACCACGAAAAAATCCACCAACCTGAGATGGTGCAACTCTAATCTTTGCTTTTGGCTACGAATGGTGGTTGGGTTGTGTTCTAGAGATCACCAGGAAAAGGTTTGTGGAAGAACTTTGAAGAAACTCCTTGTAGATTGAGAGATCCAATGAATTCAAGAATTAGGGTTCAAGTTGTTGTTCTCCTCCAAATGCACGTGAATAGCTGACCCTAACCAGTGCATGATAGGTTTAAATAGACTAGGGTTTTCCTCTGACAATGATTTGGGCTTGGGCAATTCTTGGTTTAATGAGTTTGGGTGATTTTTTAGAAAATTGCATAATGTTGGATACACCTCTCCCATGCATGGATATTTAAATGTTTCATGATCGATCGCTTGCATTTGAATTGCTAATTACACCCATATTGACATTGGGCCTTGAAACTTTATGATTCATGACTTTTAAACAATTTGGGAATTTTGAATAATGGAGAATAAGTAGTACATACACCATGAAATTTCTTAGTTCTTGGGCCCTAAATAATCATCAAGGAATGTCTTTTGATATTAGAATGTGGCATGAAGCAATGGAATTGATTATAGGTCATTATGCCCAAAGTTGTGAAAATGGAATCATGAGAAACCCTAAAAATCACTTTGCCTTCTTTTGATCATAACTGGAGTTTCACAAATGATATGGAGACACACTAGTACTTGTTGGAAATAGGAGAAAAATATCTTCAACTTTTATGTTGGAGGAAAATTCATTTGAAGCTTTATTGATGATGAAAAGTCAAGTTGAATGCAGTGCAGGAACTTGCCCAAAAAGGAAACTTTTATTATAGGGGACTTTCCAAATTTAGAAACTTCTGTACAAACTCCTGATTCTTGATAGATAATATGAAACTTGACTCTTGATGACCATATGAGGATATGAGACCTTGAAAACCTGGGAGAAAACCTCAAAATTCCACAGTTGACTTCTCCTCTCACTGTTGACTTTTACTTCGTTCACCTGATTTCCAATCCATCGGCCAATTGAACTTCTCCTGAACCAAAATGATGGACAATCTTCCATACCTAGGTACTTAGGGACCCAAGGAATACCATAGAATCAAGTCTTGCCCAAAAAATCAGAAATAAACTGACTTTATAGCAAACCCTAGTTGTGGTACCCTCAGTCTAGGAGGAAATAGCACAGTCTCCAAATCCAAATTCCTCTGAATATGATGTGTATCCTCTCCAACAAAGATAAGATATGCCATTTGGTGATGATAAAAACCCAAGGAGCTTGCCCATTGGAGCAATAAACCCAAGAATTTCAAAAACCCTAATTCATGCACTGGTTAGGAGAGAGTGATCCACTTGAGCTCTCTTGCTTGACCCCTTTGAAGAATATCTTCTCCTCTTGAACATGCCTCAGGCACCTTGACCCCATGCTAATGATATGCATACATGATAGTGCAAAAATGAAATGAAACATAAACCAGTTAGTAATAAAGTAAGGAGAGCAAATTTTGGGGTGCAACAGCTGCCCCTATTCAATCAACTTGGTCCTGAAGGTATGATAGCAACGGCTCTCATACATTCCAGGGTACACGGGGATTGAATACCGAAAGAGCCCCGGAAATTTGCTAATGGTGAGAATAACGAGATAGAGTGTACTGAAAAATAAGGAATATGACCTCAACCATATCCAGAAAAAACAAATACGACCTCAATCGTACCCAAAAAGGAAAACTGACCTCGATCACTCCACCCACAAAGAAAACACGAATACGACCTCAATCGCATCCACAAAATGAATACAACCTCAATTGCACCCGCAAAGGAAGACTGACCTCAATCACTCTACCCACAAAGAAAATACGAATACGTCCTCAATCACATCCACAAAACGAATACAACCTCAATTACACCCGCAAAGGAAGACTGACCTCGATCACTCAACCCACAAAGAAAATACGAATACGACCTCAATCGCACTCACAAAATGAATACAACCTCAATTGCACCCGCAAAGGAAGACTGACCTCAATCACTCTACCCACAAAGAAAATACGAATACAACCTCAATCGCACCCACAAAACGGATACAACCTCAATTACACCCGCAAAGGAAGACTGACCTCGATCACTCCACCCATAAAGAAAATACGAATACGACCTCAATCGCATCCACAAAACGAATACAACCTCAATTGCACCCGCAAAGGAAGACTGACCTCAATCACTCTACCCACAAAGAAAATACGAATACGACCTCAATCGCACCCACAAAACGGATACAACCTCAATTACACCCGCAAAGGAAGACTGATCTCGATCACTTCACCCACAAAGAAAATACGAATACGTCCTCAATAGCATCCACAAAACGAATACAACCTCAATTGCACCCGCAAAGGAAGACTGACCTCAATCACTCTACCCACAAAGAAAATACGAATACGACCTCAATCGCATCCACAAAACGAATACAACTTCAATTGCACCCGCAAAGGAAGACTGACCTCAATCACTCTACCCACAAAGAAAATATGAATACGACCTCAATCGCATCCACAAAACGAATACAACCTCAATTGCACCCGCAAAGGAAGACTGACCTCAATCACTCTACCCACAAAGAAAATACGAATATGACCTCAATCACATTCACAAAACGAATACAACCTCAATTGCACCCGCAAAGGATAACCAACATAAAGTGGCGACTTCACTGGGGATAATGTGAAACAAAACTTCTGATTCATACCACCCCTACTGAGAAAAGGATACTGGTAAACTGGATCTCACAAAAGAGAAAGGCCAAATAAAACCAAATTTCTAACGGACTCAAGATCCACAGATAAGATGACTCCGCTGGGGAAAGGAGAAGTCTAAATAAAAGACTCTGCCGAGGAGCACAAACATGAGGAACGCATCCCTCCAAAATCTCCTGAGTTATGCCGTTTCTGCTGGGAAAGAGATCTGGCAAGGAAAGCGTCAAACCCGGCTTATGCTTTGAATGCAAATGTTTGAATATTGCCGTAATGCTCCACACGAAGTGGAAATGCTACGCGTTTTGAGGATGCAATGCAAATGCTTATGATATGCAAAAGAGGTCCCTCCAGCAAAATAAATGCCTGAGAAAAAAGATCCATTCAGCTGGGGATGACAAAAATAAATTGCCCTTTGAATCTAGGAACTCTGCTGAGAAGGGTTATACTGATCGACTCTTCGGATCAACAACTTCTGCTGGGGATGAAATCCCGAAAGAACTACCGGGGACCCCACCTGTCTTTCATTGAAGGTAACTTCCAAAACCTGAGATTTCTCCCCTGCTAGGGGAGCTGAGAATGAACGCCAATACTGAAAATTGCTAATATCCAATTGGCTCAGAACCTGCTGGGGAAAATAGTCCATGATACTAGCCTACTTGGGGATACTGCTGAACTTAGCCTGCTAAAGGGGAGAATGACTTTACTCCCACCTTGCTGGGGATTAGAATATGACGTTGTCGGTGAAAGTACCCTCCCTGGCTGGGGAAGGTGAACACCCAGATTCTGTGGGGAAATAACGCCTTGATCTGGAGAAAATACCTCCCATGTCTCCTGCTGGGGAAGGGCTGCTCTGCTGAGGAAAGTTTGTCCTGCTGGGGAAGGAGCAATCTCAATGCTGGGGAGAGCCAACTGCTGGGGATGTACAATCTTGTTGCCCCGCAACCTGATAAGCGGCCCTTTGAACTTTTCATCTCAAGAGGATTTTACAGAAGATCGGGCGTTCGCACTGCCCCAGGGTCTTCAAACTCTTGGAGAGATTTATCATATCTCGACATAACTGCCCCAGTCTTCATAATCCATGACGTACATTACCTCGAAGGGGATCGTAATGACTTGACAATACTCTGCTTTAGCATCTTGAACCTTGAGGAGGTATTTTCAATTAACCATTTTCAGGAGTGGACGATCTCCCATGCTCTAGAGGTGGCCTGCCCCACTATGGGCTTTGAAGTGACTTTGCTCCTGATCCTAGAATGAATGCCCCAGAATAACTAAATTTTGGAGAGTTTTCTCGACGTGACTGCCCCAGATTGGCTACATCTTAACACGACTTACTGGGGAGAGCCCACTCTATACTGAGTCTCTTGGCAGCATGCCCTTTGATATGATTGTCTTTTAGAATTTTCAAGCATCTCAACTTTGTAGGATCAAGCTTCTTGACTGACATTCACTGTGTAAGCTGCCATTGATGTTTAGGCACATGTATGCAAACAGAACAAGTTATTTATGAGAATGATAATCCTAATGCAACACTCATGTTAACCTTGAAGTTTTTTGTTGAAAATGCGTCGCCAAGCCTTGTGAACGAATCACTTGTTGGGATGCTTTTTGAATGGCAAAACAATGCGCACATGCAATACCAACGAATCTTATTAGCACAACTCATAGGAGTCAGGAACGCCATCCGGTTGGAGTACGCTTTCGGACTGAACCCTGTTTCAATTAGGACTTTTAAGGGCTGTAACGTGGTCTGGTTCACGGTTTCAGAAAAAGGATTTATGGCTCAAAATTTATCGATGCCCACCCACTCTTCGTGATGTTCTCCAGTCCTATGTTCAGTTAATCTGACCCAAACGCTCATCTCTCAAAAGGTTTATGGTCTTCAAGGAAACTACGCCACTAATGATTTGGCACCTAAGGGGGTTTTGGAATAACAGTCACCCCTTTTTTTATCTTGTGTCTGTGATCACACGAATTTGTTCTTATCGGGGATTTTCTTTCGTAATGCTTTTCACTTCTCTTTCTTCTGCTTTTCTGATCCCTGATTTTTGCCTGGACTAGCTCTTTTGAGCTTTTCGATTTTTAAGTCCAGCAGGATGCCCTAACTTTTGCCTAAGTCGCTTGTTTTCAAGTCTTCGACTTAGAGGGCTTTTCTTTTTTTTATTTCCCTTTTTCAAACAAAGCGTGGGACACTGGTTGTCTTACTTGCTTGAAAGGGTTGTGACTGCCTCACTCCTTGATCGTTGAAGGACAACCATTGTGGTTGCACACTCTCCTTGAAATTTGAACGCTCGGTCAAACTAACTGACGCATACCCTGCCCCTGGGTTAAGTATGAGGGTTTTTTCGTACGAAAGAAACTCCTACTTCAAGGCTCAAAGGGGTTAACGAGGGTCTATCTCCCTTATATCTCCAGTGTTTAAGGGTTTGAAACAATGCCTGTACATCCTCAACAGGGTTCTATCCTTGAACATACGACCAGAGATTCTGCATTTTCGTCTCATCATCCTCCCTCAAGAGTTCTAAATAAGAAAGTTGGTATTGCAGTGCATATAAACATTTAAGAGTGAAAACGAATGGATTACTTCAAGAAAAACATACTCATTGCATTAATATCATCATAAAAAACAATCAAGTCTTACATGCATACGATGCTTTAACAAGAAATGAAAAACTACAAATGAAAATGCAATTAAAGAAGCTGAAGATTGCCATTGCTGAGGAGGCTTAGTTCTGTCTGGACGTACTTGCAGACTGTGTGTTCATTTGAGAAAGGAGGCTTCCATTGACGTACATATCATCTTCAGTGAATACAATGATCTCTGAGTCTACCAGGTCTTGTACCTTGTGCTTGAATACATTACACTCATCAATTGTGTGCCCAAACGTTCCCGAGTGGAACTCGCACCTAGCAGTCATGTCATAAACCGGAGGAATAGGGTACGGTACCGGCGCGGTACTTCTTGTTTGAATCAGAGAGTCCTTGAGCAGACGAGTAAACAGCTGACTATAAGGGATAGGAATAGGATCGAATATCCTCTTGGGCCCTCTTGGTCTCGGTTGCCCCTGCTGCTGGTAACTCTACTGTCGGTGCTGATTTGGGCGCCTCACCTACGCTTGCACTTTCCTTTCCACATTTGGCTGAGGCACAAACAAAGGTTGCTGACGTAGAGCTTCTGCAGCAAAAGGTTATGGAGAAAGTTCATGACATGAGGTGGATCCTGCAAAGAGGGGAGGAGCCTTCACTTCTTTTGCAACAGTTGGGGTAAAATCACCCTACATATTCACGTTGCCCGACGTGAACTCAATTGCCCCTGCATCAATCAAATCCTGGACTCGGTGTTGAAAGGCCCTACATTCCTCCACAGTATGCCCTGGTGCCCCAGAATGGAAATCACAATGGGCTCTTGCATCATAGCCTGGTGGAGGATTGCCGGTGTGAGGAGCCAAAGTCCTTTTCTGTACCAGTTGAAACTGAAGGAGATACGACAATAGTTGAGAATATGGTATAGGGAGCAGATGAAAAACTCTTTCAGACTTCTTCTGGCCCTGTGTAGACTTTTTGCCCTTGGGCTTTTCTTGGGAGCCAAGACCTAGCTGTTGTTGGGAAAGTACTGGAACTTCTGCTTGTGGAAGAGATTCACGAGGTAATCCACGATTTAGATCAAATTCCAAAGAGGTGGGAGGAGTAAGGATCTCTGTTGTGGAAGCGGGCACATGACTGTTTTCCTTCTTCAACACTGATTTCAAAATCTCTATGACCAAACCCATTTGAGTCTTCATCTGACTGATCTCCTCCCTCAGCATCCTCTGCTCCTGGAGCATGTCTTCCCCAAATTTCCTCATCTGAACCTTCAGTTCACTCAACTCAGCTTGAACTCGCTCCATGATCAACTCTTGAATGGCCTGAGGAGTTAAATCTGCAATTCTGAGATGGGAACAAGATAAGAACATCGGAGATAAATACCTGTCATGCAGAATGATTATGCAAAATGATTATGCTAATGCAAATGAACATGTTTGAATATTAGCAGGGCGATCCACCCCTTGATTCCAGCTTAATAACAAGATAGAACGGAACTTCTGCTCATATATTAAGAAAACCAGAGAAAAGCCAAATGTCAATAATCATAATCTGAGGTAACAAGTCTGAACATAAGAATCATAGGTCCCAACCAACAAGCCTGGTGGTGATCCAAATACCATAATAAGAGTAAGAAACTACGGCATGTCATCAAAATTCACAAGTGTCAATCCCCCCATCCATTATGCTTTCTGCACCAGTCTTGAATCTCCTCGAACTGTTTTCTGGTGTCGGGATGCTTTGGTATCTGAATTAGTCCTTGAATGAGACGATCTCTCCTGTGTATGATCCCATCCAAGTATCTGCAATGTAACTCCCAAGCGTCTTCTCCAGAAACACCATCCATGCTAGGTCCCTCATGTCTAGATCTCTTCACTTCAGCTTGGACCTTCAGTTCCTCTATGGAGGCTATGGCTTCATTAAGTCGACCCTCGATTGCTTATCTCTTGAATACCCCTGACAAGATCTCAGCGTCTTTCTTCTTGAGCGTCGACTTCAACTGATCAATCTTAGCTAGGTAGTCGTCTCCTGGTGATCATTGAACCTGTGAATCTTCAACAAAGCCTTGTCTAATTCCTCCTCCTTAGACTTGAGAACCTGACTGATACCATCCAAAACTTGTTTCATCCTTTATCTGGATGCGACCATGTCAGCTAGCTCTTTTTCTGCTTTAGCAAGGAGCTCTGTCTTCAACTTGGCGGTATGAACAGCTTCACCCCGCTCATGTTTCCACTGATAAATCTCTCTTTTTAGCTCACTATTTTCTTCCCGCAGCCTTTCCTTTTCAGCCCATAATTTGTCATACTTCTCTATCTCAACCGTGGTAGGAGGCTCGATCATCAAAGGATACAAAGGTGGTTCCACCGGGAAGGGAAGAAGCTCCTCTTCCGCTCTCCTCTTGATCCACTCTTTATAGGAGGGAAAAGCCCGGTTATTACATTTTCCGAACGAAGTTTTACCCTTCTTGGTCACCTGTTTCCAAGCATTCACAATCTTCTTCATCATCTCTTGATCCTCAATACCATTGAAGAATAAGGACTCTCTGATGTCTCGCTCTTCGGGTGGACTTTTCAAAGGATAACCAAACTGCCTGATAACTAGGGAAGGATTGTAGTTAATTCCACCTTTTCTCCCTATCAAGGGTACATTAGGGAATTCTCCGCACTTGTAAATAATCTCCATTCCTAGCAAATCATGATTGATCCAAACAATGTTGTCAGCGGTCAAGCCCATAACCCTCTTTGACCATTTCAGAGAATCTTTCGTATCAACGAAAGCGCCAGATTCGGGGAGACGACTCAGAAACCAAGTAGATAAGAGTGGTGCACAACAACTCACAGTTTTTCCACGCCTATTCTCATTCTTGTAGTGAACTGAGTGATACACATCACCTAGCAAGGTAGGTATAGGATTCTTCAAAATAAAGATTCTGACGGCATGCATATCCACCAGATCAGGAATATTCGGAAACAGGACAATCCCATAGATGCACATAGCTAGGATAGCTTGGAAAGCAGTCCAATTCTTCTCTTTGACATGTATGCAAGCTTGATCAAATAAGAACTTCAACAAGAAACCCTTAACTCCTTGTTTTTCTTCAATATTACTGCTCAGAACGGACTCACTAATATGAAGAGCAACAGCCATTTCTTTTATACCGGGGTGTTCTTCAGAAAAGAAAACTATATCATGCCTGATGGGGATTCCCAAAATAAATGCGAACTCCTCCAACGTTGGGGCCAAGATGTAGTCTGGGAAAGTGAAGCAACGCAGAGACGGATCGTAAAACTGAAGAAGTGTGTGAATGACATCCTTCTCATACTTGGAGATATTATAAACAAACTTCAGAAGTCTCCATACACTCCACTGAACTCTGTACGAACTCCAGGACCAGCCATATTAATCAATTTGTGAATCAATGTCAAAGTCGGATCTGGGAACGAATAGGCAACAGTCTTCTTTCTCTGGACATCCATGCTGAAGTAACCTCAGAAAATCGGAATCAAGAGTAAGATGCAAGCCCTGAAAAATGTCAAACATGTCAGAATGCAAGAAAAATGATATGCTCATGCAAACATGGGATCAAGGTGACACTGCTGGATGTGCTGTGCTGTTAACTGAACGAGAACCACAACCCAGCAAACCAGAATTCTGAACCACTGAGATAACCAAGAACCCAAATAATCGGACATTGATGAGAAATCCAGAAAACAGGGTATGTTGAAGGTTTCGGTTACCTGCAAACCTGCAAATACCCATCCCCTCTCACGTGTGGGTACTAGGATGTTCAGTATCACGGGCTCTCAGGTCGAGAAACGATGATACGTTCACCATTTCTAGTTTGGCATCATCATCAATCGAGGAGGCCTCAACTGATTCTCCAAAGCGGAAGGTCCTCAGTTTTGGCACTGAGGTCGAGAAACAATAGTACATTCATCCCTCGGGGTACAGTACTATCGTCAATCGAGGAGTGCCTCCACTGATTCTCTTCAAAAGGTAGGGGCCATCCTATGCGAGTTCCAAAGCGGGCCCTCGGGTGGGAATGGGTTTGCCACAGGATGTGGTCTGCCACTGTCACCACTAAAGAGGGATGTTTCCACTAAGGTCCTCGATGATCGGTCACCAGAGTCGACAGCTCTCTAGATCAACACCCCAACATGCACAAGACACACACGTTAGAATGCGTCCCAAGATGGCCTCGTCTGGTTGTGAATTTCGTGAACACACAAACGTACCAAGCGGGCACGTAGGTCCCACTACTTTCCACTCTAGTCCTAGGGTATACTCAAGCCTGGGTATTGAGCTTATCTCTCTGACCCACCCAACCTGCAAAACAAGAACAGCCAGCACAACATAGCAGTATGACAGTACTAAAAATGGAATGCAATGCAGAAAAGCTGTAAAAATAAAATACAACAAATACAACAAAACAAACACAAAGACACCCAAAGAGAATAAAGACAAACAAGCGCTAGGATTGACTCGCTTAGGGATGGATCAGCATAGGTCAACCGTATTCCCCAGCAGAGTCGCCAGCTGTCGCTCCCAGGATTTTCATCCAGGTACAAACGCGAGAGTGGCGCGGAAAAACAGAGTCGCCAGCCGTGTAAATTTATCCCAAGAGAGGGAAAGGGAACACCGCATAAGCTTGAGGAAGAGGGAAAGGAATGGTCATCGCAACCATAGCCTGGGTCTGGGAGTCGGTTACGCGAGGGGAAGGTGCTAGCACCCCACACGTCCATCGTACTCGATGGGATCCACGCTTGTTGTTTAATCTAAGGGTTAGTTATCCTATCATCTATGGCTGTGCTAAAACGAGGAAGGGGAAGACAAAGACAGACTCGGTAGGACGTCGATGTCCTAGGCCTACGTACCCCCTTTGTGCAATGGGGAATTCAGAGTCAACGTAGTTCGGACCAAGTTCTTTTTGTGTTTTTTATGAGCGACGTTAAGTTCGCGTCCGGCAGTTAGGGTCGATGCCTGTTTGCGACTCAGACGGAAGGTAACGTGCCCTTTTTGAAAATATCCTTTAGTTTGACAATCCCGAAGGACAAAAAGGTTTGAAGTTGGTCTGTATTTTTTTAGGACAGAAGTGGGTTAAGTTAGTTCATAAGTTGCATTGCACCAAAGTCTAGGGCACAGGGGCGAATACTTAACGCATCGTCCCAAGACAGGACGCTCGCTAAGCACTCTAGAAAGATGAGAGGAAGCCCCTCATTTCTCATTCCCCACGCTTAAGGCTCGTGCGCAATACAATTTATCCTTATTAAGTATTTTAAAGAAGTTTGAGACGAGAAGAGAGAAGACACAAGGGTAACTCTAAAGGGGGACTATGAGTCCTAAAGTCATCATGCATGGGTGACCTACGGTTAGTGAGGTTTGACGACAACCTAAATCCTAAAGGAAGAAGATCAGAGAAGGAAAGAGTAGGGGTGACCATGGATACTTATCCATACCCTTAAAGAACTTACCTTAGTCCCTGCGTAAAAGGTTAGTGAGAAACAGACACAAGTAAAAGAAGTGAGATATATGGAACCCAAGTAAAGACATACTATAGTGATAGCAATCCAAACATGCATAAAGAAGTCAAATAAACAACCCTAAAGCAATGGCACAAGTGCCTCTTCACACAGATAATCAGACAGGATCAAAGATACGCATACAAGAAAGTGTCACACAAAAACAAATCAAATAATTAGAGAAATAACTCCTAAAATTCCCAAGTTAAATGTTAAAGTTTCCCAACCAGAGAAAAACAACACATCAAAAATTCCTGCAAAAATTCAAGATGTTAGTCACTTAAACAATTAGGCAAAACTCAGATGAGAAGTAGGGTTCAGTGTGCCAAATGGAAGGACCAAAATGCAATATGAAATAATTTTAAAAATTATAAAAAATTTTTTTAATGCACTTTAGAATATTATCTAACAAATGCAAAAAGAACGGATTGAAAATATTTTATGGATGCAGAGAAATAAAATAAACAAAATTAGATATGCATGATGTGGACAATTCAAAAAGAAATTAACTAAATAATTAGTTTAGATGATAAAAATAAAATAAAAATAAAAATTAAATTTGTGAAAATTTTATAAAATGATAAAAATGATATATGAATTTTATTAGAATTTTTAAATGCAATTATCTAATTTTAATAATTAAAAATGAAAATGATAATTAAAATAAAATGAAAATGAAATAAAAATGCAATGGGGTGCGTTTAGTAAAGAATTCATGATGAAATAATTGAAATGGGCTAGGGGAGGGGTGCCATTAGCGAGGCCCGTCCACACAATTAATCAGAAAAACTAAAATAAAATAAAATACAAAAAGGTCCACGTATGGACTTCAGTCAACGGTTGACTGCATACCTGCCCCTAGATTGATCCAACGCGATGTACTAAGTCAACCAATTCAAAAATTATGCAAGATTAAAGGTCATGATGAAAAGTCCATAATAACTAACATGTACACACGTGTACCCAAGTGTCAGTATACCATATACATACCATGTGCCAAGCACGTGGTAATTTTAATGTGCTGGCTCCATCCCCTCCACACGATTCATCCAACACATCACAAATGGTCAACATTAAAAAAGTAAACGAAAGGAAAAGACATAATTGGTGGAGCATGGTAGTTAGCATGGGCTGATGTACACACAACCATAAAATAAAATTCAGGAAAAAAATAAAAAGGAGATAAACGTGGCACGCTAGGGACCGTCAGATCCCTAGATCCAACGGCCACAACGTCGTCTTCCCCAAATGTTCTCCGGCGGCCTGTGAATTTCTCCGGCGACGGCGCTAGGGTTCCGTCCGCCGTCTGGGATGAACGTCAACCTGAAACTGCCCAGAAACTGCAAACAACTACACTAATCCAACCAGATTTTCACAAGGATTTTGAATGTGCACTCCAAATTCACACATAACCAATATATATTGAAAAATGAAGAGATTAAGGTTAGGGCATAAAACTTCAAACGCAACATACAAGCCATATACGCATCCATATTAAAAACCAATTATATCAGCATGATCAGTGACAATCACACAACAACATACACGTAAAAAATTCAAGTTTCATGACCACGAAAAAATCCACCAACCTGAGATGGCGCAACTCTAATCTTTGCTTTTGTCTGCGAATGGTGGTTGGGTTGTGTTCTAGAGATCACCTGGAAAAGGTTTGTGGAAGAACTTTGAAGAAACTCCTTGTAGATTGAGAGATCCAATGAATTCAAGAATTAGGGTTCAAGTTGTTGTTCTCCTCCAAATGCACGTGAATAGCTGACCCTAACCTGTGCATGGATAGGTTTAAATAGACTAGGGTTTTCCTCTGACAATGATTTGGGCTTGGGCAATTCTTGGTTTAATGAGTTTGGGTGATTTTTTAGAAAATTGCATAATGTTGGATACACCTCTCCCATGCATGGATATTTAAATGTTTCATGATAGATCGCTTGCATTTGAATTGCTAATTACACCCATATTGACATTGGGCCTTGAAACTTTATGATTCATGACTTTTAAACAATTTGGGAATTTTGAATAATGGAGAATAAGTAGTACATACACCATGAAATTTCTTAGTTCTTGGGCCCTAAATAATCATCAAGGAATGTCTTTTGATATTAGAATGTGGCATGAAGCAATGGAATTGATTATAGGTCATTATGCCCAAAGTTGTGAAAATGGAATCATGAGAAACCCTAAAAACCACTTCGCCTTCTTTTGATCATAACTGGAGTTTCACAAATGATATGGAGACACACTAGTACTTGTTGGAAAGAGGAGAAAAATATATTCAACTTTCATGTTGGAGGTAAATTCATTTGAAGCTTTCTTGATGATGGAAAGTCAAGTTGAATGCAGTGCAGGACTTGCCCAAAAAGGAAACTTTTATTATAGGGGACTTTCCAAATTTAGAAACTTCTGTACAAACTCCTGATTCTTGATAGATAGTATGAAACTTGACTCTTGATGACCATATGAGGATATGAGACCTTGAAAACCTTGGAGAAAACCTCAAAATCCCACAGTTGACTTCTCCTCTCACTGTTGACTTTTACTTCGTTCACCTGATTTCCAATCCATCGGCCAATTGAACTTCTCCTGAACCAAACTGATGGATAATCTTCCATCCCTAGGTACTTAGGGACCCAAGGAATACCATAGAATCAAGTCTTGCCCAATAAATCAGAAATAAACTGACTTTATAGCAAACCCTAGTTGTGGTACCCTTAGTCTAGGAGGAAATAACACAGTCTCCAAATCCAAATTCCTCTGAATATGATGTGTATCCTCTCCAACAAAGATAAGATATGCCATTTGGCGATGATAAAAACCCAAGGAGCTTGCCCATTAGAGCAATAAACCCAAGAAATTCAAAAACCCTAATTCATGCACTGGTTAGGAGAGAGTGATCCACTTGAGCTCTCTTGCTTGACCCCTTTGAAGAATATCTTCTCCTCTTGAACATGCCTCAGGAACCTTGACCCCATGCTAATGATATGCATACATGATAATGCAAAAATGAAATTAAACATAAACCAGTTAGTAATAAAGTAAGGAGAGCAAATTTTGGGGTGCAACAGCCCCTAAACAAAATAAAGTTACATCAAAACACGGCACACAGGCCGGATACATTACAATAAAGAAAAATCCAATCATTCCTGCATCTGCTCAGGCTGCTCGGTGTTAGGATCAGGCTCCTGGTTCTCCTCGTTCAGAATCTGGGCATGCTCGTCGCCAATATTGAAGAAGTCCGGATTAACTATCCTGCCATCCTCGACATGGCCCAAAAAGTTGGTACCCTCTGTGGAGATCTGAACCCCAATATTGACCAGCCAGAGTTGGGCCACGACATTTTTGAACGATTCTTCTCCAATGGCAATAACGTCTTCCTCTGCCCTTAGTATACGGGCGACAAGCTCGGCCCTCGCCTTCAACGCCTTCACATCTTTGGGCTCATCTTCAACCGGGCCACTCGCTGCACTCAGCTGTCTAATCAGTTCCTCGGCAGCCTTCTTCTCTGCCTCCAGCGTAGCGTTCTCCCCCCTCAGCTTGACAGCCTCCTCGTCTGATTTCTTCATCGCATCATTGGCAGCCTTGGCCTCTTCCCTGGCCTTCCTCGCTGTCTCTTCCAAAGATGCTATGGTCGCTCGGGCATTCTTGAGTTCAGACTCAGAGGAGGAATCTCCCTCGGCATAGATCGTCGGCATCTCAAGGACCCTGACCAATGCAGAGGCATCCTACGCCAGCAACACCCTCTTGCTCGGGCGATCTATACCTTCCAATTGGAGAGACTCTGCCCGTGGCACCACCAGGGACGTCCCTGTCATACCCCAAATTTTGACCACTAAGATTTCCCATCATTGTGAGAATCATCATCACAGTATGGAGGAACCATCATGCTTCATCAGCCTCCCCAAAGATGGGTGAGCATCAATTACAATCAAACTTAGGGTTTCAAGCCCTCTCAGAGCTTTAGACAAAGGATCAGTCAAGGAATGACTTGATTTTCAACTTGTCTAACCTCTCAAATATCCACAATGGATCAAAAGGACTCCCACTTCAAGGATTAAGCACAAGGCTGCTCCCTTTTAGGTGGATCAAGTCTCAAGATCGCCAGTATCACCAAATTAGGGTTTTGGTCGACCAGGGCCTCCAGATGGAAATTTTTCATCTGGGCACAAGCCAAATATCCAAAACACAACCTAATATGATCCATGGAACCTCATAAACCCAATCATCCAGTCAATTTTGCCTCAGGGGATGCATTCATCAAAAATCAGGAATTAGGGTTTCTTGACCTAATTCACCCCTAAGTTGACTTTTAGGGCAAATCATGAGCCAAGACCTCAAGACAGGGTTTGAGGGTCTCTAATGAACTATATTGATCCATTTGGAACAATGGATTAATCTAAGAAGTTTGAGCAACAAGTCTCAATTTCATCTGCACCACAATTAGGGTTTCGCGAGGAAAGTCAACTATAACTTTGACTTTTGACCAGGACATGCTCCCAAACCCTAGGACATGCCTCAATATACCCTATGACACCCATGGAACATGTCCATCAAGTTTGATTTAGGTCAAGGACATGATTTCCTGAAGAACTGCACAGTTTGGAATTCATCTGATAAAAAGTCAACTGTGCACAAAAGTCAACTTTGACTTTTTTTAGATTTTTCACCAAAATGGATTTTTAACCCTAAAAAGATGTTAATGTATGATTTGAATCATCATCCATCAAGAAAAATCAAGAAAAGTTGGATAACTTGTAAAAGGGGTAACCATAAAAACTTAGAAAATTTTCTAAGTTAAAAATAAAGTGGCTAGGGTACCAACTTTGGAGGATCATAACTCCTAAACCACAAGGCCATTTTTTCCCATCCAAAGATGGATTTGTAGCCCTCATTACCCTCTACAAAAACTTCAACTAGACCTAAGTACAATTCATTAAGGATTTTGAGTTATGGAGTGATCAAAATGGCTGAAAAATGAAAATGTCACTTTTTCCAACACTTAGTGAAATTTTCACTAAGTCCAAATCTGTCTTCATTTTTTTCCAAATGTAGGGGGATTTTTCACTTGGATTCAAAAGAGATCAAAACCAAACATGTTCAAACAGTTGTTGTATCATGTAAAGGCTTTCCAAAATGGCCAAGAACATTGCCAAATTCCATTTGGGCTATGAGTTATGACATTGTCAAGTTGCCTTGTTGAAATCTGTCAAGGCAAGGCAGAATTGGCATTTTTGCTCGATTTGCCAAAATTGTGCAAATCCAAACACTCCTATCCAATTGGACACCTCAGAGGATTGAATCTAAAGGGGACAATCACTGAACCAAGCCTCCAAAGTCCTTGGAACAAGAAAAAACATGTTGAACCTAGAATTGCCAAAATAGGGACAAGACTTCAAATTTGGATTGGAGCATTCAATGGAAGCATCAAGGTGGCATGGACTGAGCCATTTTCATTTGAATTCAGTCAAGACTTATCCAAGACCAAGGGAACCTGCAGCCTGTGCCCTAACCTCTAGTCAATGGCTAGAGGAGACTTGAACTTCCATTGGCCAACATTGAACAAACCTACTCAGCAGTTGCCATTCACTATTCCTTGCAAAACAAACTTGCTCTATTATAAATAGAGCTCAATTGTGTTCAGTTTAAGTACACCAAAGGCCTACAACACTTGCCTTTCTCAAAATCTCTTTCTCTTGGCAAAAATGCCTTTCTTAGCAAGGTAGCTATCGGGTTTTGAGCTAGAGGGCAATTCCACTCAAACCAATCACACACACACCTCATATACATCACATATGAGCTGATCAAACACTTAAACAACAACTGGAACACTGATTTCTCATAATCACCAGTCAATTGCTCAAGGTTTTAACCAAAATGCAGTTGAGATGCCATGAAGTGATCCAGCCAATTTCAATCAAGTCCAAGCATTCAAACACACTCCATAGGGTGTAAGGAAGCTATTCAGATCATCACCACTCATCTGTAACACCTCCAAATCAAAAATCACATTGCACTTGCTGTCACGGCCTAGAGGTAAGCATATACTTGGTCATCTCTCAATCTATGCATATTTCCTCGCACAATAATTTGGCCATATGTTCATAATCATGCATAGAATGTTTCCCCTCAATTAATTGCATTGTTTGAATCGTGTATCAAAAATCCTAGCCTTCATGCAGAAATTAGGGTTCTTGAGGATTTTTCGTGATTTCTTGTTATGTGTTTAATTTAAATGAAATTAATGGACATAGACATGATCGTGAGGTTGAGACGAGCATAATGATATGTGGATTACATGATATGATTAAGTATTCAGTGAGATTAGAGAGAAAATGCAAATCTGGGAATCTCAGAACACGCGCGTGTTCTTCAGCTTGTTCTTGGCGCCATTTTTCCAAATTTGAATATTTGAATTTTGTGATTTTATTTAATTGATTCAAAAATTAATTTCTCTCTGAGTTTTAATGATTTTGAGTTGATTCTTTTTTTAATAATTCACAAAAATGTTAAATTATTTTATTTTAACAAAAAATCCCAAAAATATTATTTAATTCATATAATTGGTATTTTTGCAAAGAATTAATATTTTTAATTGTTTTTGACATTTAAAATATTTTTTCTACATTGATTTTGCAACTTTTAATGCCTTCTAATTATTTTGTAGGTCAATACTTAATTTTTGAAGCATTAATCCAAGATCATAATTTGTTTTTCATATGTTAAACTATTTTGATCATTTTAATTGAATTTTTATTCAATTAAATACATTTTTTGAAAACAAATTAGGGTTTTTGGATTAATTCAACCCTCATAAATCATTTTCAAAGCACTTGGGCCTCTAATAGAGTGTAAGACCCAATCTTTTTTTTTTGACCAAATCATTTTTGGGCCTTAGTGTATTGTATAAGTCCCGATACCGTCAAAAACAAACGGTGTGATCGTCGCCTTTTGAAAAATAACCCTTGGGCCTCTCCTTGAGCTATAAGACCCATTCAAAACTCTTGGGCCTCTATTAGAGTGTAAGATCCAATCCCCTTTTAACCAAAACATTTTTGGGCCTCACTTATTGTATAAGTCCCTTTGCGTTAAAAGAAAAATCTCGGCGCGATCGCCATTTTAAACGAAAAATCAACTGGGCCTACCCTCGTGTTATAAGCCCCACTCTTTTTCTTTAAACCTTTTGGGCCTCTTGAGAGAGTGTAACGCCCATCCCTTTGTACGGAAAACATTTTGGGCCTTAGTCACTTGTATAAGTCCCTCTGTACAAATTCAAACAGTGCGCTCACTTGTTATTTCCTTAGTTTTATGGTTGGCATTATTTTGCTAAAACTCATGTAGCAGCAGATGTTGAATGAAAATTACTCTCTGTTCAACATGTCGAATGAAGATGTTCCATGACTGCTCATAGGACATCGCGCTGTGAAGTCAGGTTTTATTGCAGATTTTGTTGCAATGATTTGTAACTGAATATTCTGTGAATAATTGGTTATCCTATGTGGCATCCAAAGCTTTTTTGGATTAGGGTTATTTGTTGGTTTTGGGATTTGCTGCTGTTTCTAATTATGGAGACATAATAGGAAAATTTGGAGTGAAGACCTATTTTATTGGATTTATTTTTGCAGATATGTGAGCAGTCTAATTGCTGCATTTTTGAAGCCCAATCCAGTCCAGATTTCAAGCTATAAATAGACTGATGTAAACCTAGTTTTAGGTGTCGAACTTACATGTATTTTTAGGGTTGTGTGCTTGTGTTTTGTGAGCCTAACTGGTATCTTATGATAACAGTATAAGGACTGTAGTGTAAGTTGTGTAAGGTTGCTCATAAGCTTTTAAGCATTGAGTAGCTGTGTGTTAATTCTCATAAGCTATGAAGTATTGAGAATTTGTGTTTCGACCATTGTTATTTATCTTGTAAGGAACCAGTCACGGGTTGTGATTGAAGAGGGATTTGAGGAGGGCCTCATACCTAGGGGAGTCTTAGGTAGAAGTCATAGGAAGGGTAGTGATTAAGTGAGCTGATTGAACCGGGTGTGGTTATCAGTGAATTGATACTATCGAATATTGATTTCATCCCTGGCTTGGTAGCCCCCAGATGTAGGATAGTTGGATCCGAACTGGGTTAACAATTTCTGGTGTTCTTTACATTTTCTGCACACTTTTATTTTGAACTTGTTCATTGTTGTTGTATATCAGTGTCTCGACATCTCGATAGGACATCTGATATATAGGCCAGAATTTCAATTGGCATCAAGAGCTGGCACCCTTTGTTGTTTCTGGGTGAGATTCAGGGAAGGTACTTTCTGGTACAATGGACAAGGATGGAGGAGCTCTGAATAAACCACCTTTGCTGGATGGCTCTAACTATGAGTATTGGAAACCTAGGATGATAGCCTTCATCAAGTCCATGGATGATCAAGCATGGAAAGCGGTTATCAAAGGTTGGGAGCCTCCAAAGGTAAGAGATGGAGAAGGAAATCTTACTGATGTTCTGAAGGAAGAAGAGGACTGGGATGATGCTGACTACAAAGGATCTGTTTGAAATTCTAAAGCCATGAATGCATTGTTTAATGGTGTCAACAGAAATATCTTCAGGCTGATTGAGCATTGTACTATTTCCAAAGAGGCTTGGCAGGTCCTGAAAGTTGCTCATGAAGGGACCTCAAAGGTGAAAATGTCAAAGCTTCAGCTTCTCACTAGCAAGTTTGAGAGTTTGAAGATGAAAGAGGATGAGAGCATTCATGATTTTCATATGAACATTATTGAGATAGCTAATGCCTCTAGTGCCTTAGGAGAAAAGATGTCTGACAGCAAGCTGGTCAGGAAGATTCTCAGGTCTCTTCCTAAGAGATTTGATATGAAGGTTACTGCTATAGAGGAAGCTCATGACATTGACAAGATGAAGGTGGATGAGCTTATGGGATCACTCCAAACTTTTGAGTTAGGACTCGGTGAAAAAGCTGAAAAGAAGAAGAGTATAGCATTTGTGTCAAGTGCTGATGACTCAGATGATGAAGGAAAACTGGTCAAAGATGAATATGTGTCCAAAGAGCTAGTGTTGCTTGGAAGACAATTTAATAAAGTGTTGAAAAGGATGGACTGGAAGTAAAGAGAAAATGTTCGGAACAAGTCTCTCGACATCAACAAAGACCGGGATGGAGGCAGAAGATCCAGAACTGAAGAAGACTCTAATCAAGGGAAGAGAGTTAAATGCTATGAATGTGAAGGATTTGGGCACGTAAAAACTGAGTGTCCCACTTATCTCAAAAGGCAGAAGAAGGGATTATCTGTGACATGGTCAGAAGATGATTCTGAAACTGACGCTGATGAGAAATCTGCAAAGTTGGTGACAGCTTTAACAGGAGTATTTGAATCAGATGAAGAATCTGAAGAGCTTACTTTTGAAGAGCTGGCTATCTCTTATAAGAAGTTGTGCATTGAACATGAAGAAGTATGTCAGCAGAAAGAAGAACAAGCATGTGCCATTATTCATTTAGAAGCTGAGAATACTGAGCATATGTCTACTATAGCTGATCTACAAAGTGAAGTAAATGTCTTGAATTCAAAACTGGACAACATGATCAAAAATGTCAGAATGTTAAATAGGAGTTCGGATGTACTTGATGAAATTCTGAAGTCAGGAAGAGAAGTTGGAGATGTTAGGGGTCTAGGGTTTGAAAGTTCCAGTGAGATGGACAAAGGAAAATGGCCTGAAGTGACACCAGCTCAACCTGAGAAAGAGTCAAAGGTGTCTTATAACATGTTGCAACATCCTCGAATACATCAGAAGAATGTGACAAGAAGAAAGAATCAAAGATGGAAATGCCACTATTGTGGAAGGCTTGGCCATATAAAACCTTTCTGCTACAGACTATATGGCTACCCCAAGGTTGGCTTACAGGCCAGTAGGAAACGAGAATGGGTTGGGGTAACAAAAGTGTGGACTCCTAAGAGTAGTACAGAGGAACACATAGCTCATAAGTCCCTCAGTGCCTTTGGAAAAGAAAGTGGTACTTCGATAGTGGATGTTCCAGGCACATGACTGGTATCATGGGATGTCTATCAAATGTTGAGTCTCGACCCGTAACCTACGTGACCATTGGAAATGGATCAAAAGGGAGAGTAATAGGTGTTGGAAAACTGGACTGTGCAGGACAACCTAATTTGGAGAAGGTTTTACTTGTTGAAGGGCTAGATGCAAACTTGATAAGCATAAGTCAATTATGTGATCAAGGTCTCAAGGTCAACTTTACCAATTCTGAATGTCAGATCACAAACAAGAAGGGCAAGATTATCATGAGAGGTAAGAGAGAGTCAGATAACTGCTATCTGTGGAGATCTGAGAACACTGAAAGAAGCGTGGAGACTAAGAAAGATACTGGGAAGACTGCCAAGGTAAAACAGGTGCTGATAAATTGTAAAGCTACTCATGATGTTTGCTTGATGAAATATAATAATAAGTGTAAACTTAGTAAGTATGCCAGCAAGGTAAGGTTGGAAGGAGAAGTTGACAAGTGCGAAATTGAGACGAGTCAGGTAATCAAATTTTGCTCTACTCTGGGCCCAGTCCTTAGAAGTATAAATAGGCAGGCAAACACACCTTATTTTCAGCAAACTTACTCTACACAAATTCCTCTAGCACCTTCTCTTCAAAGTTCTCGCGGCTTAGGGTTTTCTGCTAACACTCTCAAGACTGTACCGTGTGATCTACTAAACATGTCCCAACATCCTAACTCCGAATCCATGCATGAGAACACTGGTTCTCCACGAATCAATGTTGGAGATGCAAAATATGCCATCCTTCACAGGATTGCTGTGGTAAATTGGGTTCCTACAAATCACACATCTACTATCTCTTCTACACTTGGCAGATTCATATATGCCATAGGGAAGAAAATTTCCTTTGATTTTGGATTATACATCTTTGAGCAGATCTTGAAACAAGCTAGCTCACCTGCTGTCAAGATGCCTATTGGTTTCCCTTCCTTGATCTGTGGTATTATTCTAGAACAGTGTCCTAATCTTGTGTTGAGGGGTGAAACTGCCCTCAAAAGGAAACCTCCGATGTCCCTTCACTATAAGCTGCTGGGTGGAGCACATGTCCCAGACATTGTTGGTACATCTACACAGACTCCTAGTCATGCTAATCTTGATGATGAAGCCATTGTTCAGTTGCAAGAAACCTGCAAGGAGCTAGAAGAATCTATCAGGAGATATACAACAAGGAAGATAAAGCTCGAGCAGCTGATTAAAGCCTTGGTTGAAAAGAGAAATACTGCTAAAGAGCAAGAGCTGGCTAAAGATGATGGACAAGGTGAATATACTGAGTCTGATAGAAGAAGTGTCCAACAGTCTGATGATTCTGGTTCTGAGAAGGGTGCTTCTGAATCTGAAGGTGAAAGTGATGAGGTGGATGCAGAGGACAGTGCTGAATAGCTATAGGCTATCTGCAAGTTTACTTTCTGTTATTTTGTTTTTCTCTTTCTTCTTTTAGTACAACTTAATTCTGTTTTAGTTTTGAACAATATACTGCTATGTGATTTGGTGACATTTGTCTATGACCTCTCTTTGTCATATTTGTGGCTAAAAAGGGGGAGTAGTAAGTGTGAGGGGGAGCAGCATTGTTATGTGCTTGTGCTGTTGCAGGTAGAGTGTGTGTGCTGCAGGTGCAGCTGACGTTGCTGATGTTGAGGGGGAGTTGCTATGATGAGATGTTTGCTGGACTATGTGTGTATATGCAGCTGAGGGGGAATGTAGCTGAGGGGGAGTTTTTTTTTTGCTGCTATTAATTTTTTTAATGGTGTTTTCCGCTGCTGATACTGATGGTATTTAAGTGTGTGTGGAGTTTTAGCCAAAAATAAGCCAAAGGGGGAGATTGTTATTTCCTTGGTTTTATGGTTGGCATTATTTTGCTAAAACTCATGTAGCAGCAAATGTTGAATAAAGATTACTCTCTGTTCAACATGTCAAATGAAGATGTTCCATGACTGCTCATAGGACATCGCGCTGTGAAGTCAGGTTTTATTGCAGATTCTGTTGCAATGATTTGTAACTGAATATTATGTGAATAATTGGTTATCCTATGTGGCATCCAAAGCTTTTTTGGATTAGGGTTATTTGTTGGTTTTCGGATTTGCTGTTGTTTCTAATTATGGAGACATAATAGGAAACTTTGGAGTGAAGACCTATTTTATTGGAGTTATTTTTGCAGATTTGTGAGCAGTCTAATTGCTGCGTTTTTGAAGCCCAATCCAGTCCAGATTTCAAGCTATAAATAGACTGATGTAAACCTAGTTTTAGGTGTCGAACTTACATGTATTTTTAGGGTTGTGTGCTTGTGTTTTGTGAGCCTAACTGGTATCTTATGATAACAGTATAAGGACTGTAGTGTAAGTTATGTAAGGTTGCTCATACGCTTTTAAGCATTGAGTAGCTGTGTGTTAATTCTCATAAGCTGTGAAGTATTGAGAATTTGTGTTTCGACCATTGTTATTTATCTTGTAAGGAACCAGTCACGGGTTGTGATTGAAGAGGGATTTGAGGAGGGCCTCATACCTAAGGGAGTCTTAGGTAGAAGTCATAGGAAGGGTAGTGATTAAGTGAGCTGATTGAACCGGGTGTGGTTATCAGTGAATTGATACTATCGAATATTGATTTCATCCCTGGCTTGGTAGCCCCCAGATGTAGGATAGTTGGATCCGAACTGGGTTAACAATTTCTGGTGTTCTTTACATTTTCTGCACACTTTTATTTTGAACTTGTTCATTGTTGTTGTATATCAGTGTCTCGACATCTCGATAGGACATCTGATATATAGGCCAGAATTTCATCACTGATAAAACCCTGGGCCTCTCCTTGAGCTGTAAGCCCCAAATCTTTCTTTTTCAAAGCACTTTCTCCTTTGATTTTGAATATACTGTTGTTTTCAATCTTTCTTTGTTGAACAACTAACCAAACAGCATGGAAGCTCTACAACCGAGTAAGTGGTTATCGCTTTCATTTACCGCTTTCATATACATATAACTGTATTGTGGGGCTGTTTCTGTAACACCCCTTTCTATACCCCCAAATAACATATTAAATCATTTAGGCACGTATTGAAAATTTTATCAGAGTATGATTGTAAACACGGCATAAAAAGGTATGTCACGTTATGCTTGAAATTAAAACACATACAACACCTGCTCAAATATGATATGCAACAGTGGGGTAACTTTCAAACAACAAAGGATCTCAGTCCTTATACCCACATCTCAATATTTAGAATAAAAGCGAAAACATCTAAAATATTGAATAACAACCACATATATACATCAACATATATATACATCAACCAGTATGAATCACAAACAACATCATGTTTATATACACAAATTCATCAGCAAGATACATATGCAAATGTATCACAAAAAGATCAAAACGTCCTACCTACCCGGTGCTACATATCAGAGCCAACCGACCAACAAGGAAAATGAAGACACGCTTCACAAAAGACCACCAGATACCTAATCTGCAATGCCTCATAGAGCATCATAAAACAGAAGAAGGGTGAGAAGTATTATCATAATAACGTTGCATATAATTATATATCTCAACATATAATACACATATACCACATTCTCACCACAACTCATCACTATGCATGTATATATACATATCACACCAAGCATATACCATAAATCAAATACACGGCATAACAATCCGTAATTAACACATCCTTCACATAGGCATATTCATTCATGCTCAAATACATGCATCCCCAATACATCTCAATTCATCACCATTCATTCAACATAACACGCATACATGTTTATTCACCAATGTATCATTACAAAGATACAACTCTTATCGCCATTCATCACATCTTACTCAATATACATCGCAAGGCATATATATATATATATATATATATATATATATATATATATATATATATATATATATATATATATATACAAAACCAAGCATATACATCACAATGCTTATCATTCAACATAAAAACATATATTCAGGTTCCTTCATCAATGCACATATACAAAGATGACCAATGCAAATCATAGAGACCGACTCACGACTCTATGCAAATGCAATGCGGTATCAACTCAATCATCACTAGTTCACTCAGGAACTCTGCTGGAATCATCGCTCGTTACATAGAGTAACTCCCCGTCGGGCCTACGATGTTCCCCGTCGCTACCACTTATCAACAAGCATACGACGTTATGGATCGTTTTTAGTCCTTTATAATAGGCACACGATCAATACAACAATTGCTTACACCCATAAGGGATCTACAATTCAACATGCATTGTTTACACCCACAAAGGGATCTACAATGTCTAACTGCATTGTTTACACCCACGAAGGGATCTTACAATGTCTTCATGCATTATTTACACCCACGAAGGGATCTTACAATGTCTTCATGCATTGTTTACACCCACGAAGGGATCTTACAATGTCTTCAACATGATGCATGTCATATAATGACCCATGGCAATCAAGACTCATACATTAAATCATGCATTTCAAGTACATATAATACAAGGCACATATTTTCCAAACGGCTACAAACCTTCACCACAACATCATATACCCATCAAACATCCCTCACACAAGTCATACGTTACATATCATATCATATCGCACAATATAGAAAATAACTCAAAATTCCATTTTTACGGTTTCTCGGAAAAGTCGGCTAAAAGTCGGCCAAAAATAATATTTTCTATCATCATCAAAAAGTGCTCATTGACAGCTTCGATTCGGTATAAAGAACTCTTAAATACGATAAACGGTTGACAAGATATGAATATTTCAAAATAACGCAAAAACATAAACCGGACGCCCGACACTACGAAACGGTTCGTAAAAACTGTACCGATTGGACCAAGTTCAGACCCCAAAACTATTTTTCCTAGAAATAACATCTCGTTAGCTTCCCAACGCTTCGAACGGGGATCAAAACCGACTTACGGTTCAAGAGATATGAATTTCCGAAGTTTCCCTGACAAACCAGAATTTTCTGGTTCAGCACAGTATGTATCGATACATAGGCTTATGTATCGACGCATAGAGGCCACATGTATCGATACATAGCACGCATGTGTCGACACATGCTGTAGTGAAAATGCTGTTTTCCCAAATTCCTTCAGTATGTATCGACGCATAAGGGTTATGTATCGATACATAAACCATTTTGTATCGATACATAGCTGTTATGTATCGATTCATAGCCTTGTTTTTCTCAAAAATCAGATTTCTCAACTTACACACTTGCTGTAACTTTTCCGAAATGCCCGAAACTCGACTAAATCGAACATTTTCACCGAAACAAACATATACGCGCAACCACCAAATACATAAGAACAATTTAGAACACATAAACGAAATTTCTACGACGTTCGATTTTTCGATTAAATTTCAACCTTTCAAAAACCAGAATTTTCAAACATCGCCAAATCGAATAAAAAGCACGCTATACGACGACCTAACCTTCCTCGATACAACTACGTAATTTATTTCGAAATTCATCCGTGAAAACATCGATTTCTATCGATTTCCTACAATTCGACCTAAACGGAAACAACAACGGAAACATACCGAAAACTAACCGAAACATAACCAAACTTCATGAAACTTTAAACAGCAGCTCACAAACATATAACCAACCAACACATGTAGTTATACGACTTTTCGACCGTAAAAACATCGGTTTCTATCGATTTCGTCAAATACGGCATAAACGGAAACATATGAAAAACCAACCAAAACATCCACACAAAACACATACATAATCATACACAAAGTTAGGATAACAATATTTCACACCCTTACCCGATTGAATCGACTCCGAAAGATTGATCTTGGTGATTTTCCACACTTTTCTCTTTGCTCTTCTCTTTTCTCCTCTCTTTTCCTTCTTCTTCTCTTTTTCTCTCAAAATTCTGTTTTTTCTCTCATTCTCACCTCTAACTTTCTATTTTAATAAAACAAATATCTATCCCCACAAAAGACCAAAATACCCCTACACTCAAATATCTCGCAAACGCTCTCAAAACGCGACAAAATATAATCACGATGAAAAATAACATTTTTCTAAATAAAAGTCGAAAATAAAATAATATAATAATAAAATAATCAAAACGACTCGATTAATTAAATAAGACAAAACCGGGGCGTTACAACTCTCCCCCACTTAGAAATTTTCGTCCTCGAAAATATACTGAGACGAACAACTCCGGACACGACTCTCGCATCCGACTAACAAACCAACATGCCAACAAAAGGCACACCACAAATAACACAACTGACAAACCACCGTGCTAATAGCAGATACAACAACGGCATGACAACGACGACAACAACAACGACAAGATGCAAAACCCATACAATGCACTTGACGACCAACTCACAACTCAAGGAAAACCACGATACCAACACACAGGTTCACTCTAGAACCGAAACACAACAAGATCGTTACCATCACCACAGATAACACTCCTCTAATTCACCACAAGAAATTAGTCACACACACTCGAACCATCATGATGGAAACGAGGCAATAACACAAACAAGAACACAAGTTCCACGACACAACATCGATTCCACAACCTCTACAAAACCAGAATACCAACATCCTTAACACACAACCTTATTACAACAATGCTACGATTCCCAATCGAACATATAACCCAAAACATCCATCTACATAGTAGCCCATGAATAATATTTAAACCTTTCACCTAACACTTCCATTCTGAAACGTCCAATGGTCTAATCATTCCTACATGTTCTCAATGTTCAACCTATGAACTCTTACAAGTCCCACACGTAAATACAAAATGTGCCACCTCACGCTTCCGCCGAGCACTCTGATTACTCGCAACCATCAAAACTATCAATTTCACGTCCAAAGTCTAACTCTTTCTCATATTCGCCAAAAATCACTGTTCACTTTAATATTACCAACCTCACACTCTCCTGTGTTATCTCATACACCATACACAAGTCTCGGAATTGCTCAAATAATTCTAACTCCCTAACCATCAAAACAGACATGCATAGAAACTTCCAACTTAACTTTTCAGGCACAACAACAGCTTTTCCCCGAAGGATAATCCAAGCCAAATTCATACTCATCAAGAACTCTAACCATCCTTGTTGTCTCATACTTTATTCCTTTAGACCCAACAAGTACTCAATGTCCTTGCGATTACCAAACACTTCGAACCTAGAACCATAAAGATAATACCTCCAAACATTCCAACACAATACCACCGCAACAAATTCCAAATTCATAATAATACAGATCCTTTTATAAATCCTCAATTGTCGTAAAGCATAAGCCCCGACTTTACCCTCTTGCATTACCACGTTGACTAAACTCATCAAAGACACATCACAATACCCCACAACCGGTTTATTAGGATCACACAAAATCAAAGCTGAAACCGTAGACACTTCTACTCCAGCTCACCAAAACTTACTCACAACGAACATCCAAACAAACGACTCACCCTTTGTAAGTCAACTGAGATACCAGAAGTACGAACTTAACAAAGTCTTCCATAACTTGTAATAACAACCAACTGAGTCCAAAAGTTTCTAATCTCCTTAACTAACTTCGGAGCCTCTCAATGTAGAACTACATCTACTTCCGATGGATCCATTAAGCATACTCTCATCTGAAATAACATTTCCAAGAAACTAGCCCTTTTCAACCAAAATTCTCACTCGAATAACTTAGCATAAAACTTCGTCTCTTTTCAACACTTGTAATTCAAATCTCAAACACTTTACTCATTCTTCCTCTTAGTTTATAACAAATCCAAATATCCTCAATCGAAACCACTACGAACTTATCCAATTAAATATGGAAGATACGATTCCTTTACTCCACAAACATTACAGATTCCTTACTAACACCAAATAACATCACTGCACGTTGTAATACCCAAACAAATTCCAAAAGATATAAATTCTTAAAGCTTTTGCAAAACTTTCCACTGGGTAACTGGTTACTCACACACAAGCTTGACCGAGTACATAACAGCCTATCCCAATGATAACAACCATAACCAGTCACATTAAATCGATCAAAGCCTAAGCTCACACAATTCACCACTCTTATCAAACATTCCAAACAATTGTAACTCACTCAAGCTCAACCAAACCATTCTAGTCATATGTTCATGAAAGTGGACACTTATTCTCATTCATTACCTTATTCCACTGACAGTAACTCATACACAATTTCATTCTCTGGACAATCCAAATTCCACAAATCCCAACATGTAGCCACAACTAACCAAAAAGAACTCTTAAATATTACACCCATACCTAAGGGTTCTCTCAAAATTTCCATTAATGCCTTAAAACTCCCAAGACGTCAAACTTCACCAGAACTCTAAGTTTTGCCTTCCATAGTCTCAATACCATTATACACATCCTGCTTGTTATTCCCTTCAAACATCATTCCTTTTGTTACCAACAATACTGGAGCTCTCTAAGACAACACCTTAACGTTCCATCCAAAAACATATCTGAAAACCATGCCCAACTGACGGCCCATCACTGTGACTTCCTGCCAATTCCCAGAACACTACCATCACAGACAAAACAAACGTCTTATTCCCATCTACTAAGAGTTTCCTACTTACTTAGCAGATATAAACCTCAACTATTCACCTTCGTCCAATTAAGTTTAATCTCTACTCTCTGTGAAGCAGTCCTTAAATAAAACCCAATCATTCTCTCTCAATGACTTCCCAACTGAACTAACATACCAAAACCTCTAATCCATTTCATCTTCCGATATTAGCATCTTCATTGACTCATCAAAATAATCTGTAATCATCTCTTTTAATTCCAAACAACTCATTTCACACACTATCAAAGCCGTAAAGACCCGCCTATTCCATCCAACATAATTTCCGCCTGCTATCAACAAGAGATTAAGGGTGATCAGTTCCTCAATTTGCCAATAGACAGTCGACAATCATGATGGGGCATAAACCGTCTTTACCAAACTATAATAGCCTTTCTTGCATCCCATACACAAAACTATCCAAGACACAAATCCTTAGTTGACATAAACCTTACCTCCGCATTTCTTACGGAACCGGGAACAACGCTGTCTAAACAACACTTACAATCTTGCAATTCACAACACACTGAGCCAGTGCTCCACACCTGAAGCAACATGGAGAAGTACCAGCTTCTCCCCCACTTATCTCATTCTAACTCCTGAAAACAAAGGATTAGAAAACCAAAAAGCACTGACAGTGTTTCACACACATATCACGTACTAAGGGACAAACAACAACGACAGTATTCAACTGTCACACCAACAGACTCAACAACTGACTCAACACTGGCTCTGATACCACTTATCGTAACACCCCTTTCTATACCCCCAAATAACATATTAAATCATTTAGGCACGTATTGAAAATTTTATCAGAGTATGATTGTAAACACGGCATAAAAAGGTATGTCACGTTATGCTTGAAATTAAAACACATACAACACCTGCTCAAATATGATATGCAACAGTGGGGTAACTTTCAAACAACAAAGGATCTCAGTCCTTATACCCACATCTCAATATTTAGAATAAAAGCGAAAACATCTAAAATATTGAATAACAACCACATATATACATCAACATATATATACATCAACCAGTATGAATCACAAACAACATCATGTTTATATACACAAATTCATCAGCAAGATACATATGCAAATGTATCACAAAAAGATCAAAACGTCCTAGCTACCCGGTGCTACATATCAGAGCCAACCAACCAACAAGGAAAATGAAGACACGCTTCACAAAAGACCACCAGATACCTAATCTGCAATGCCTCATAGAGCATCATAAAACAGAAGAAGGGTGAGAAGTATTATCATAATAACGTTGCATATAATTATATATCTCAACATATAATACACATATACCACATTCTCACCACAACTCATCACTATGCATGTATATATACATATCACACCAAGCATATACCATAAATCAAATACACGGCATAACAATCCGTAATTAACACATCCTTCACATAGGCATATTCATTCATGCTCAAATACATGCATCCCCAATACATCTCAATTCATCACCATTCATTCAACATAACACGCATACATGTTTATTCACCAATGTATCATTACAAAGATACAACTCTTATCGCCATTCATCACATCTTACTCAATATACATCGCAAGGCATATATATATATATATATACAAAACCAAGCATATACATCACAATGCTTATCATTCAACATAAAAACATATATTCAGGTTCCTTCATCAATGCACATATACAAAGATGACCAATGCAAATCATAGAGACCGACTCACGACTCTATGCAAATGCAATGCGGTACCGACTCAATCATCACTAGTTCACTCAGGAACTCTGTTGGAATCATCGCTCGTTACATAGAGTAACTCCCCGTCGGGCCTACGATGTTCCCCGTCGCTACCACTTATCAACAAGCATACGACGTTATGGATCATTTTTAGTCCTTTATAATAGGCACACGATCAATACAACAATTGCTTACACCCATAAGGGATCTACAATTCAACATGCATTGTTTACACCCACAAAGGGATCTACAATGTCTAACTGCATTGTTTACACCCGCGAAGGGATCTTACAATGTCTTCATGCATTGTTTACACCCACGAAGGGATCTTACAATGTCTTCATGCATTGTTTACACCCACGAAGGGATCTTACAATGTCTTCAACATGATGCATGTCATATAATGACCCATGGCAATCAAGACTCATACATTAAATCATGCATTTCAAGTACATATAATACAAGGCACATATTTTCCAAACGGCTACAAACCTTCACCACAACATCATATACCCATCAAACATCCCTCACACAAGTCATACGTTACATATCATATCATATCGCACAATATAGAAAATAACTCAAAATTCCATTTTTACGGTTTCTCGGAAAAGTCGGCTAAAAGTCGGCCAAAAATAATATTTTCTATCATCATCAAAAAGTGCTCATTGACAGCTTCGATTCGGTATAAAGAACTCTTAAATACGATAAACGGTTGACAAGATATGAATATTTCAAAATAACGCAAAAACATAAACCGGACGCCCGACACTACGAAACGGTTCGTAAAAACTGTACCGATTGGACCAATTTCAGACCCCAAAACTATTTTTCCTAGAAAGAACATCTCGTTAGCTTCCCAACGCTTCGAACGGGGATCAAAACCGACTTACGGTTCAAGAGATATGAATTTCCGAAGTTTCCCTGACAAACCAGAATTTTCTGGTTCAGCACAGTATGTATCGATACATAGGCTTATGTATCGACGCATAGAGGCCACATGTATCGATACATAGCACGCATGTGTCGACACATGCTATAGTGAAAATGTTGTTTTCCCAAATTCCTTCAGTATGTATCGACGCATAAGGGTTATGTATCGATACATAAACCATTTCGTATCGATACATAGCTGTTATGTATCGATTCATAGCCTTGTTTTTCTCAAAAATCAGATTTCTCAACTTACACACTTGTTGTAACTTTTCCGAAATGCCCGAAACTCGACTAAATCGAACATTTTCACCGAAACAAACATATACGCGCAACCACCAAATACATAAGAACAATTTAGAACACATAAACGAAATTTCTACGACGTTCGATTTTTCGATTAAATTTCAACCTTTCAAAAACCAGAATTTTCAAACATCGCCAAATCGAATAAAAAGCACGCTATACGACGACCTAACCTTCCTCGATACAACTACGTAATTTATTTCGAAATTCATCCGTGAAAACATCGATTTCTATCGATTTCCTACAATTCGACCTAAACGGAAACAACAACGGAAACATACCGAAAACTAACCGAAACATAATCAAACTTCATGAAACTTTAAACAGCAGCTCACAAACATATAACCAACCAACACATGTAGTTATACGACTTTTCGACCGTAAAAACATCGGTTTCTATCGATTTCGTCAAATACGGCATAAACGGAAACATATGGAAAACCAACCAAAACATTCACACAAAACACATACATAATCATACACAAAGTTAGGATAACAATATTTCACACCCTTACCCGATTAAATCGACTCCGAAAGATTGATCTTGGTGATTTTCCACACTTTTCTCTTTGCTCTTCTCTTTTCTCCTCTCTTTTCCTTCTTCTTCTCTTTTTCTCTCAAAATTCTGTTTTTTCTCTCTTTCTCACCTCTAACTTTCTATTTTTAATAAAACAAATATCTATCCCACAAAAGACCAAAATACCCCTACACTCAAATATCTCGCAAACGCTCTCAAAACGCGACAAAATATAATCACGATGAAAAATAACATTTTTCTAAATAAAAGTCGAAAATAAAATAATATAATAATAAAATAATCAAAACGACTCGATTAATTAAATAAGACAAAACCGGGGCGTTACAGTTTCACTGTAAGTCTTCTTTCATAAACTCATATCAACTGTGTAATAATAGTATAGATATTTAGAGTTTCCCCGGCGACTACGTCTAGCATTAAGCCCGTTGATCACTCTTAGAAATAGTCTAAACTAGATCCCCATAGGATTACCAGACACAGTCTTCCCTCCTTTTGGGGTTAAACAATATGGAGATATGAAAGGCAGCATTCTCTGTGAACCCTTTCATAGACTATCACTCATAGAAGTTGTCAAAGAAACTCTATTCCCCAGAGATGACTCTTCTCCGTGAATTGCATCTCTTGAGTTTCTTCCAAATTCTCGAACTTTCCTGACTTTGATCTATTCTCGGTGAATAGCATTGCCTTGAATTTCTTGGGGTTTGAGGACCCACAAGCTTCTTAAAAGCACTTGTCAAGAAACTCTATTCCCCAGAGATGATCTTTTCTCCGTGAATGGCATCTCTTGCGTTTCTTCCAAATTCTCGAACTTTCCTGGCTTGATCTATTCCTCGTGAATAGCTTGTCTTGAACTTTTCGGGGTTTGGGGACCCATCGGCTTCTTAAAAGCAATCGGCCTCCTCTTGGGCATCGTACAAGGACCCATAGGCTTCCTAAAAGCAACCCCGCCTCCTCTTGGGCTTAGTACAAGGACCCTACGGCTTCTTAGAAGTATTCACAGCCTCCTCTTAGGCTTCGTATAATGATCTCTTCCTCCGGGAATGATAGCCTCCTCTTGGGCTTCGTACAAGGACCGATCGGCTTCTTAAAAGTTTCCAGCCTCCTCTTGGGCTTCGTACAAATTGTCCCGACGACCTACTACTGGTATAGGAATAGAACTTAGTCATCTGCATAGAACAGTCCTTTCATAGAGTCTACTATTGTTTCTAAAAGCACAGTACAAAAGATAAAACTCTAGACACGGACAGTCTAATCTCCTTGAGTCTTAAAGACATTCTCAAGTGACCCCTTCGTTAAATAGGAAGGAAACCCGCTGACTCGGACAGTCTCAATACCCTTTGGATTTCCCATTTCCTCAAAGAAAAGGAAATATCCCTGATCCTCAAATCAAAACCCTGAGTATAGTATTGATAATATAAGAATTGATTTTCTCTATCAAAATCAGTATACTGGACCTGTCACTTAACTGAAACATCACCATAGCCTCCTATTGGGCTTTGTACAATGATTCTCCCCAGCGGAGTCAAACAACGTTTAGCCTCTCTCTCGGGCTTTGTACGAGACACAAAAGAGACTCCCTCGTTGAGTCAATCACCCCTTTCGCCTCCATCTCGGGCTTTATACGAGATACAAAAAGGTTCTTATTAAGCCAAACAAACAACAGCCTCCATCTCGGGCTTCGTACGAGATACAAAAAAACTCTCTTGTTGAGTCAATTAGCCTCCATCTCGGGCTTTATACGAGATACCAAAAGATTCCATCGTCGAGTCAAAACCTTTTAGCCTCTCTCTCGGGCTTTGTACGAGACACCTTTTAGCCTCCTCTTAGGCTTTGTATAAGAAAACCACTGGTTAATCCAATTAACCTTTTAGCATCAAAGATGTGCCTCGTTCGCAGTACACAAACATCAACAACTCCTTCCCCTTCATCTAATCGCTGTAAGCGGCAAGCCTCTGGATCATCTACATCCATGCCACTGTCCCTCTTTTAGCATGAGAAATTCCTAAGGAAAGATAGCATTGCTCTACACTGAGTTAAAGTCTTCTCCTTCAGGTTAAAATCCCTTGTAAAGGAAATTATGGCATTGCCGGATTCACAAATCCCGGTTAAAGTAATTCTCCTTTATAAACAGTCGTAACAGACAAACCCCTCTTTAGAGATGACAAATTCTCTCTAAAGACAAACACCTTTAGCTTCACATCTTGGGCTTTGAACAAGATACAAATAGACCTTTCGCTTCACGTCTTGGGCTTTGAACAAGACACCAAAAACACCATTTCCTCCCATAGAATAGGAGGAACTACGAACGCTCTGATTTCCCTGTTTCGGTAAACGGGAATACGTAGGCATAAGATTGAAAGAAAAAATCATAGCGAGCACAATCAACAAAAAAACTAAATCCCATACTCTCACATCAAAAAGCATCAGTCCTAACATCCTAATCCTTGTTCCCCGCCAGAAACATTCTGTCAAAAGAAAGAAATCGTATTGGCGAAAATACAAATAACCAGTACAAAGGCGCCCCCACATTGATAGCATCCGTAACCTAACAGACCGCTGTTTAAAATTAGTATGCAAAGCAGGGTTAATTGGAGACATCTATTTCCCTTCCTTTGTCAGCTTTAATAGGATAAAAAATGAATCGACCTGTAGTAAGCTCAAACCGCAGAGAGCGGCCAGCGCTTAAGAACCGCGTCCAAAATCGCTCGCTACAGAAAAATGGCGCCCACCTTGGGGCCGTTCTTTCTTTCTTACAATTTAAGCCTTAGGTAAGTCATTTTCATGGCGGTGGCCGCCAACAGAAAAATGGCACCCACAGTGGGGCGTCTCTGTTTTTCTTCTTCCTTTTCACCTCTTGTGAGAATACCACAGATTAGGGCTTCCGCTGGGGAACCCATTTTCTGTCAGGAACTTAGGATTCATAGCTTTAAAGGTCTAGGATGTTTAAGACAAATATATATACTGCTTTTAATAATTGTTATACATGTTTATTTTTCGGCTAATGGGAATGCGTGTGATGCCGCATGTGGAAAGATTGAGTATACACTTAAGATAAGTGATGGCGACGAGGTCGACCATCAACCTCAGTGGAGGCTGACCAATGCAACCCATTCTCTCACCTAGACAATGAGCCGATTGTTTAAGTCTGAGAAGCTGAGGAGCCAAACCCTTTCGTAGTGCGGAAACTATCGGGAATAGTTGTTACGCGATACTACCCTCATTTGAGGCTGGTGATCTATTCTCGGTGAATGGCACTTACTCTAAGATTGCTCTACAACTCACTGGCGATCCGCTTGTTGTTTTGCTTTCCTGGGAGGAGCTGATGATAATGAGTACAGGTACAAAAATCACCCTAGTATAAACATTTGGGGATGGGTAGAGCCTTAACTTCATGACAACGACCCTTTGACCCCATGTTTTTTCTATGTTTTTGTGTGCTGCATTCATGCATTCATTTAAGAAACATTAAAACATTCAAAAAATCTTCTCTTCTAGTCTCTCTATTTTTCAAAGTAAACTAAGACTGTGATTGCAAATATCAGAGAAAAGGATTGCGCTAATGGATTACGGTAGAAGGAGAACTCATACGTACACCTTCAAGGTTCCGAAACTAGAGGATTTAAGAGGTTTGGCGAAGATGATCACAAACCAAGAGGCTTTCAGAGCCAAACACAGAGGTCTGCTACCACTGTTAAGAGTCCATGTGATTGAAGGAATCATGGACGTGCTCATCCAGTTTTACGATCCGGCTTATCACTGTTTCACATTCCCGGATTACCAGCTAGCACCAACGCTGGAGGAGTATTCTCATCTGATTGATTTACATATCACTGATCGAGCTCCATTTTCTGGACTGGAAGAAATTCCAAAGAATCAGACCATTGCAAGAGCAATTCATTTGGACAAGTCTGAGGTCAGGACTCACATGACCGCTAAGGGTGGCATCCAAGGTTTGCCAGCCCAGTTCTTGACAAAGAAAGCCTTGTATTTTGCCAGTATAGGAAACATAACTGCTTTTGAAAGCATCTTTGTCTTGCTCACCTACGGGTTATTTTTGTTTCCCAATATCAATAACTTCGTCGATATTAACGCCATTAAGGTTTTTCTCATTGGAAACCCTGTGCCGACTTTGCTCGCAGATGCGTATCATTCTGTACACTTGGGAAATTTGTATAGTGGAGGGGAGATCACATGTTGTGTACCTCTGCTTTATAAATGGTTTATCTCCCATTTGCCCAAGTCTGCTGCTTTTTGGGATTGCAAGAATGCATTACGTTGGTCGCAGAAGATCATGTCCCTTACCAACTCTGATATAGATTGGTGTATTAGGATCTATGATGGAATCAGGATCATTGACCGTTGTGGAAACTTCCCCAACGTACCCCTTATAGGAACTAAAGGAGGAATCAACTACCATCCAGTTCTCGTTCGTCGTCAATTTGGATACCCGATGGGACACGTCCCACGGGGTGTTCATCTGGAAGGTCTTTTCTTCAAGGAAGGAGAAAACGACAGAGCACTAAAGACGGAAATAGTGCACGCCTGGAAACAGGTTCATAAGAAAGGACGAGAGTCTCTGGGGAAATCGAACTGTGTCTCGGTGAAGCCTTATCTCCATTGGGTACAAACTAGAGCTCTCAAGCTAAAGATGCCTTATCCTCGTTACGGAATTCTTCCGCCAAGGGAATCTGTCATGTACTTCATGACGGAAACTGAAAAGCTTCAGGTTACTCTCAACAAAGTTCAACGGGAGAGAAGGTCTTGGAAGAACAAGTATCGCACCCTCGACGTAAAGTGCTTCAAAATACAGCAACTACTGAAAGAGAAAGATGCTCTGATTGAAATTTTGGAGCAACATGCTGTAGAGAATCAAGACGATCAAAGGAATTTGCTCGCTCCTTTCACTTGGCAAAGGAATGACAACCCGACAACGGCCCAAGAGCCCCGGTCAAAGAAAAGGAAGATACCAGAATCAGCACCCGAGTTCTCTCGGGACCCATTAGCTTAGGTTTCTGTTTCTGCACTTTGTAATCTACTGTATTTCCATTTTTGTAATCCTTTGAATTCAATAAAAAGAGGTTTCCCCACTGTTTGATATTTGCAATCTAATTGTCGAAGTTTATTTTGATTAAACCAAAAAATAATTAATATAATCACTGCATTCATCATTCTCACATCACGTATTCTTCTTCCCTACGAATCTCAAGTTTGTGTCTCGGTTCTAGAGTCAAACTGTCTCATTCATATAATACTCAGGTCTATCGTCAGAAAAGGATGGATGATCTTGAGGAAGAAAATAGAGAGTTGAAGGAAGAGATCGACGCTCTGAGAGAGGATATGAGAAAGCTTCGTAGCGACATGCAAGCCATGGCAGAAGCTCAGTTACAACGAACTGTGATCTCAGAGATCACCTCAATGCCCATAGTGGAGAAGTACGATCCTAGGTATCAAATACCGAAAGATCGTCCTTGGGGCATGCCTGTTAACTATATCCTGGAAGGATATGTTCCGCCGATCACTGAAGATCAGGGAATCACAACAGAAGCCGCTGGGCTTGAAGGTTACAAAGTTCGGGAAAGCGAAGATGCCAGGGGCATACTGAAGACTCCTGAAGGTTACAAACTTCGGGAGACGCCAAGACTCACTACCGTAGTCACGGTCCCACCCCCTGTGGTGCACACTGTCCCGGAAGGACAGATTCCACCGATACCTTCTGGTAACAAGGAAACTATGTTTGACAGAATGGATGAATTCCAGGAGCAGTTTCTGGAGATGCAGAAGGAACTGCAAGCCATTCGCGGTCAGGATTTATTTGGAAAGGACGCCTCAGACCTTTGCTTGGTCCCCAATGTGAAAGTTCCGCACAAATTTTAAGTGCCCAATTTTGAAAAGTACAAGGGTAACTCCTGCCCTCAAAGTCACTTGGTGATGTACGCTCGGCGAATGTCAGCTCAGACGGAAAATCAGGACCTACTGATTCACTACTTTCAGGATAGTTTAACCGGTACCGCATTAAAATGGTACATGGGTTTAAACCATGCCACGATCAGTACATTCAGAGATCTTGCTACTGCCTTCGTCCAACAATATAAATATAATTTGGACATGGAACCCGACAGAGATCAACTCAGATCGATGTCTCAAAAGGACAAGGAAACCTTTAAGGAGTATGCTCAAAGGTGGCGTGAAATTGCCGCTCAAATTTGTCCACCTCTGGAGGAAAAAGAGATGACAAAGATCTTCTTAAAGACCTTAAGCTCATTTTACTATGACCGAATGGTTGCCAGTGCGCCCAGTGATTTCACCGAGATGGTCGGCATGGGCATACGTCTTGAGGAAGCCGTCCGAGAAGGACGTTTGGTAAAAGACACTGGATCGTCGAGCGGTACTAAAAAATACGGTAGTGCTCTCCCTAAGAAAAAAGAGCAAGATATTGGGAATATCTCTCTCGGAAAGCAAAGGCGACGTTATCAGCCGGTAGCAGCTGTGACTCCTGCTATTAGCCCTGCGCCTATTCCTACGTATCAACCTCAGGTTGCACAGAGCCAACCTGATCAGCAAAGGACACAACAGCCTCTTCAGCAGGCTCGTCCTCCATATAACAACAACCGTACAACACGGCCACCAAGATTTGATCCTATACCCGTGTCGTACGCAGAGCTGTTTCCATTACTGCTAGCCAAGGGGCACATTCAGACTAAGTCTCCTCTTACAGTACCGGAAAATCTGCCTTTTTGGTTCAAGGTGGATCAGACATGCCCTTATCATCAAGGAGGATCAGGGCATAACATAGAGACTTGCCTCAATTTCAAGTCCGACGTGCAAAAACTTGTTAGGAGCGGGGTTTTATCCTTCAAGGATACAAATCCTAATGTTCTTACGAACCCGCTGCCTCAACATGAGAAGGTTGTGGTCAATTTGATAGAAGGAGAGACTAACGATGTCTATCAAATTCACGATATACTCTTGTTAAAGACCAATCTGGTTAGGATGCATTGTAGACAGAGCGGATATGGCCATGTGCCACCTCATAATTATCATCAGTGTGATGTCTGCTCTAAAAACAATCAAGGATGTTCTGTAGTGCAAGCAGCTCTACAGGAACAAATGGATCTCGGATGGATCCAAGAGTACCGAGTTCGTGGAGTTAACATGGTTTACACGAATTCTAACGTCATTCAGAACCACGACATCCGTGCAATGAATGTCAACCTGGTGGCAATGCACTCAAGGCAAAGCCAGTATCATAATCTGCCGCGACACGATTACAGTTCCTGTCTGACTTGCTCGGTAAACAAACAGGGATGCTCTTTCATACAAGAGGCCCTCCAGCGTCAGATGGATCTTGGATGGATCCAAGACTACCATGATAGGAGTTCCTATCAGATCAATATGGTTCAGATCTTTGACATTCGCGTGATGAATACCAACCTGGTAGAGTTACATGCTGAGCAGGTTCGACTCAGATTCTTAATATCACATGACTATCAAAGCTGTAAAGCGGGTTGCAAAAACGATCGAGGTTGTACCCTTGTCCAGGAGGCAAATTAGTATCAATAACAGAAATCCTACTCGACGTCAAAGTCAAGATGTCTAATATGTGGAAGTTAACCTAGTGAGGTTACATTGTATTCAAATTGGGCGTGGCCAGGTGCCACCAAACAATTACGACCGTTGTAGCGTCTGTTCGGAAAGTAACCAAGGGTGTTACCTTGTGAGAGCAACTCTTCAGGGTCAGGTGGATCATGGAGAAATTCGTCCATATCCGGGTTCTGGACCCATCAACTGGTCGCCGAACTACCTTGCCGATCAAATCGAGGATGTTGTCACAATCTCTGGTCATCACAGGACCAGGTATGTTTTTGCCATCATCCCTCTACTTGACGAATCTAAAGTTCCCAACCGGGAACGGATCGAGATTACTTACGATGGTCAGAAAAATCAGAGGACTCCCGTAGTCATCTATCTGCCGGGACCATTACCGTTTGAATCAACTAAGGTTATCCCTTACAAATACGGTGCAACAACAATTGAAAATGGAAAGGAAATTCCATTACCCTCCATCGTGAATATTACAGACATCAGTCGAGTAACACGGAGTGGTAGAATCTTCAACCGAGGAGTTGGGGAACTTAACAAAGAAAAGGAACTTCAGACAGAAGCTCCTGATCTAACAGTCGGTCAATCCAGTAATCCCGACCTTTCGAAAAATGATGATGAGATGTTGAAGCTCATCCAAAGGAGTGAATACAACATTATCGATCAAGTGTTACAAACTCCTTCAAAGATCTCGGTATTATCGCTGTTACTCAGTTCAGAAGCCCACAGGGAGGCTCTACAGAAAGTCTTGGAGCAAGCCTTTGTGGAACAGGATGTAACAATCAGACAGTTCGATAGCATTGTCTCTAACATCACTTCCTGCAATAATTTGGGATTTAGTGATGAGGAATTACCTGAAGAGGGTCGCCGTCATAACATGGCGCTCAACATTACAGTTAACTGCCAGGACGATGCTTTAGCCAGCTTACTGGTAGACACAGGGTCAGCCCTGAATGTTATGCCGAAGTCCACTTTGATGCAATTATCATTCAACGGCCCTCCGATGAGAAACAGCGAGGTCGTCGTCAAAGCGTTCGACGGATCCAAAAAAACAGTTATCGGCGAAGTTGATCTTCCTATAACTATTGGTCCTCACACTTTCCAAGCCACTTTCCAGGTCATGGACATCCGGGAAACGTACAGTTGTTTATTAGGAAGACCTTGGATACATCAGGCTGGAGCGGTTACTTCAACCTTCCACCAAAAGCTAAAGTTCATCAAGAACGATCAACTTGTCATAGTTTTTGGAGAACAGGCCTTGCTCGTGAATAACTTGTCACCATCTACTGGTATAGAGCCCGAGGAGGTTATTGGAACTCAATTCCAAGCACTGTCGGTGAGCAAGGACAATCATTTCAAAGAAGGAACTTCGATTTCCTCATACAAAGATGCCATCAAAGCGGTCGAGAGTGCCGATACAACTGGATGGGGACAGCTTGTCATTCCTATTGACAATAAAACAAAGAAGGGTCTTGGTTTTTCTGTAACCTGTGCCCAGACAGCTGCCAACGATGAAAGTCTTCATCCCCTTCAAAACTTCTTCCACAGTGAAGGTTTTCTTCACCCAGTGTCTCAAGCAGTCCATGCTATCAACGAGGAAGATCCCTCTGACACGGATGAAGAATGGAAGTCCTACCTTAACGAGAACGGTTATATGTCTCAGGAAGAGGTGCCTACGCCATTTTGCTATCCCGCACAGAATCCGAGATTTATACCGAGGTCAGACGTCGAAATGATATACGGAGATTGTGATCCGGAAGGATGCCGTCCTCCGCCAAATTCATTAGAGGAGGACACTCTGATGAAAGATAACTTTGAGCACAATTACTATGGCCCAATGGATGGCCTGCCAATGTGGCAGCCTTACCCAGGAAACTTAGGGCAAGAAAGTCAGCCGAGTAATGAAAATCAGCTGAGTCTCATTGAACAGAATACCTGTGTCCCCACCATGTCATGGGATCAACACTCAGGTCATTCTGAAGCTACTCAACATGAAGATGAATTCGCAATGTTCACAGGACTTGAATTCAACAACTATGCTTTTCCCAAGGTTAACGTCATCGAGAGAGATGACTCCTCCAGTTCCAAAGAAGTTTGGGACACCTTGGGACAATCGAGTGGGAAATACGACTATATGGTCAAGTACACCGCTCCCGAAAGCTCTCGTATCAGGCTCGAAGACATCCAGCCTACTGGATGGGGAGATACAGCTGAGAGCACAAATGCTATGCAAAATGCAACTGAGGAATTCTCCTACGACAATTCTGCTTGGGAGACAGATTCCAATGATCCCGCTCCACCAGAAATCACCGTCATTTCTGAAGACAAATCAAGGAAGGTGCCAGACTTTGTGATTCACCGAGGAGTTCGCCGCCAATGGGTTGCCGTCGAGGTTCCGAAGATCGTTCATCAGTCAAAGTAATTGTCGTCCTTTAACCTTTCACCCTGCCCAGGTGAAACGGATGTTTTGATAGGGCTCGCTTTCTGTAAATTTCCCTCTTCGCTTTGCCCAAAGCAATAGAGTTTTGTTTTATAGGGCTGTAGTTTCAAGGATCGACTTGTTCATTAATAAAATAACGTCGTTCTGTAATTTCCGCATTAATTGTTGTTTTCTCTTTTTGCTTTTTCAGAAAATGGTAATCCTAAAAAACAATTCAATAATAAAAACAAGCAATAATAAAAATAAAACACTGCACACACTTGCATTTTCTCTATCTCTTCTAAACACGAATCATCATGTCATGCAGATTGCTTGTTTTAAACCCCGTTGAAACATACAATCCGATGCCTTATCCCAACTTTGAGTTCCCAGTATTTGAGGCTGAAGAAGAAAATGACAACGAAATTCCAGAAGAGATCTCTCGACTACTCAGACAAGAGGAAAGGTCTATTAAACCTCACAAAGAACCGTTGGAAACGGTAAACTTGGGTTCAGAACAAGAGAGAAAAGAAATCAGGATTGGGGCACTGCTCGGTCCAACTGCCAAAGAGAGTTTGATAAAGCTTCTCAAAGAATTTCCCGATGTATTCGCTTGGTCCTATCAGGATATGCCAGGGTTAGATACCAGCATCGTGGAACATCACTTACCGTTAAGATCGGAATGTCCGCCAGTAAAGCAAAGGTTGAGACGCACTCACCCGGACATGGCCATCAAAATCAAAGAGGAAGTACAAAAACAGATTAACGCGGGTTTCCTCGCCACGTCAGAATATCCTCAATGGTTAGCCAACATCGTACCCGTTCCCAAAAAGGACGGAAAGGTCAGAATGTGTGTTGATTACAGGGATCTGAATAAGGCAAGCCCAAAGGATGACTTTCCTTTACCACACATTGACATGTTGGTGGACAGCACAGCAAAGTTTAAAATTTTCTCCTTCATGGATGGATTCTCGGGCTATAACCAGATCAAAATAGCGTCGAAAGACATGGAGAAAACTTCGTTCATTACCCCATGGGGCACCTTTTGTTACAAGGTAATGTCGTTCGGTTTGAAGAACGCCGGGGCAACCTATCAAAGGGCCATGACTACTCTATTTCATGACATGATACACAAGGAAATCGAGGTATATGTCGATGATATGATTGCAAAATCAAAAACAGAGAGTGAGCACGTTGAACATCTGTCAAAATTGTTCGAACGTTTAAGAAAATTCAAACTCCACTTGAATCCCAACAAGTGCACCTTCGGTGTCCGTTCAGGGAAATTACTAGGGTTCATCGTCAGCCAGAAAGGAATTGAGGTTGATCCTGAAAAGGTCAAGGCCATTCAAGAAATGCCTTCTCCAAAAACTGAAAAACAAGTCAGAGGATTCCTGGGTTGTTTGAACTACATCTCCAGATTCATATTCCTCATGACCGCGACATGCGCGCCGATCTTCAAGTTACTTAAAAAGAACCAGGATTGCGTTTGGTCAGAAGATTGCCAAACCGCCTTCGACAGTATTAAGGAATATCTGTTGAACCCACTGATTCTATCACCTCCAGTGGAAGGAAAACCACTGATCATTTACCTCACAGTCCTAGAGGACTCAATGGGATGTGTACTTGGCCAACAAGACGAAGCCAAACGGAAAGAGTCTGCCATCTACTATCTGAGCAAGAAATTCACCGACTGCGAAACTCGGTACACGATGCTTGAGAAAACTTGTTGCGCTTTGGCTTGGGCAGCCAAACGTCTACGTCAATACATGATTCGTCATACTACTTGGTTGGTCTCCGAAATGGATCCAATCAAGTACGTATTTGAAAAACCTGCTCTCACGGGAAGAATCGCCCGTTGGCAGATGCTGTTATCAGAATATGACATAGAGTATCACGCTTAGAAAGCCGTTAAGGGAAGTATTTTAGCCGATCATTTGGCTCATCAACCGATTGACGATCAAGAATCAATCGGGTTTAACTTCCCAGACGAAGATGTCATGTATCTAAAAATGAAAGACTGCGACGAACCGCTACCCAGTGAAGGGCCAGAACCAGGTTCCCAATGGGGACTTATCTTTGACGGAGCAGTTAATCATTACGGAAATGGAATTGGGGCAATCATTATTACCCCTCAGGGTACCCACATTCCTTTCACTGCCAGACTTACGTTCAAATGTACGAACAACGAGGCCGAATACAAAGCTTGTATTATGGGTCTCGAAGAAGCGATTGATTTAAGGGTAAAAAACTTGGACGTATACGGTGACTCAACCCTGGTTATCAATCAGATAAAAGGAGATTGGAACACATACCAATCAGGACTGATTCCTTACAAAGACTATGCAAGAAGGTTGCTACCCTTCTTCAACAGAGTTGAGTTTCATCACATCCCTCGTGATGAGAATCACATGGCTGACGCTTTAGCCACTATCTCTTCCATGATTAGCATAGGTCAATGGAATGACATACCTAAGATTGACATAATGCGCCTTGAATGGCCCGCTTACATCTTCACGATCGAAGCGGTCATAGACGACAAACCTTGGTATCACGATATCAAATGCTTCCTTCAGAAACAAGAATAATCACCTGGGGCACAAAAGAAGGATAGAAAAACCCTCAGAAGATTGGCTGGAAACTTCTTCCTGAGCGGTGACACCCTCTATAAGAGAAATTTTGATATGGTCTTGCTCTGATGCGTGGACAGACCAGAAGCAGAAATACTGATGAAAGAAATTCATGAAGGATCCTTTGGTACTCATGCCAACGGACACACAATGGCGAGAAAAATTCTCAGAGCAGGGTACTACTGGTTGACCATGGAATCCGACTGCTACAAGTACATGAGGAGGTGTCACAAGTGTCAGATATACTCCGACAAAATTCATGTACCGCCATCACATCTCAAAGTTCTTTCTTCCCCATGGCCATTCTCGATATGGGGAATCGACATGATTGGCATGATTGAGCCCAAGGCTTCAAACGGACATCGGTTCATCCTGGTAGCCATTGACTATTTCACCAAGTGGATCGAAGCAGCGTCATACGCTAATGTAACCCGACAAGTGGTGGTCCGATTTATCAAAAACAATATCATCTGCCGTTATGGTGTTCCAAGAGAGATCATTACTGATAATGGATCTAACTTGAACAACAAGATGATGAAAGAGTTGTGCACAGAGTTCAAGATCGAACACCATAACTCATCTCCCTACTGACCTAAGATGAATGGAGCGGTAGAAGCGGCTAACAAGAACATCAAGAGGATCGTTCAAAAGATGGTTGTAACCTATAAAGATTGGCACGAGATCCCGTCACTTCGACAGGGTTATCGCACATCTGTCCGCACTTTGACAGGGGCAACCCCTTTCTCTCTAGTGTATGGCATGGAAGCAGTGCTCCCCATAGAAGTAGAGATCCCATCAATCCGAGTATTGATGGAAGCTAAGCTTACAGAAGCTGAATGGTGTTAAAGCCGACACGACGAATTAAACCTGATCGAAGAAAAGAAATAACGGTGCTATGCCACAGTTAGTTGTATCAGCAAAGAATGAAGAGGGCGTTCGACAAAAAGGTACGACCTCGCGTTTTCAGGAAAGGAGACCTCGTGCTCAAGAAGATACAATCTTTTCTCACTGATTCCCGGGGCAAGTGGACTCTGAATTATGATGGCCCCTGCGTGGTCACAAAACCTTTCTCAGGCGGCGCCTTGAGACTTGCAACCATGGACGGAGAGGAATTTGCCTACCCCACGAATGTTGATGTAGTCAAGAAATACTTCGCCTAAAAAAAAACAACGTCTCGGTGGATTGAAAACCCGAACGGGCGGTCCAGGGAAAAGTTAGAGACATGAAAAAAAATCATCCCGATGGATTGGAAATCTCATAGTACAATCCAGGCAAAAATTAGGGATAATGGCAAGTAACTATGTTCAACAGAGGCGAGTCCCTCAGCAGCAGCAGTTACATCATCCATCGGAGGAAAACTTCAGTCAAGGTCATCTTCGACAGAAGCTCAGGATGTCCCGAATTCAAAGTTGGTAGAAGGATAGTGGTCGTTATGTTTCAACGTAACCCTTTTCCCTGTAAATTACCATTTTCGAACTTTGTAAATACTCTTTGGAATCACGCGTTTGGCTGATCTCCATCTTATCAATAAAATTTGAGCCCTTGTGCTTTTGTTTGTAATTCTTATTTGTTTTAGCTTTACAGAACGACATTTTAACATGATTAACGATTCTTGAAATAAAACAAAAATGAATTTACTTGTTAAAACTTTTTCTGCTTTTAAAATAAAGTCGGCAATTTCTTTTGACTGTTGAACATCAAAGGAACATCAACCGCTTCTCCAGAAGTATGCAAACTTCAAAGTGCAGAATCAAAGTACTCCTTCTAGGCCAGTACGCTTGAACGAAGGATCAACTGTATGAGATGCGGCTTTCCCATCTGATACGCTCGGCCGAATTCTTATCTCCTAAGCCCGACCAACGGTTGCTCCCAATAGGGACTATCTCTCCTAAGCAAGGTGGAATTGCTATCTTGAACCAGCGACATTTCTACACGCCCCGCGATGGCCGAGTATCCAGTCGTGTTCACTCGTCAGTCTGTATGTCGCGTCAGTTTTGTCAGCATATACATACATACATGCATCATGCATTTGATTTGCATTCACATTTCATATTGCATCACTATCACTCTAGCCGGTCTTGTCCCTTAGCGATAGGAGTCCTCTCAATCGAGTTATCAGTTCTTGCCTCGTCAAGAAACGCTGCGTTTGAACAACCTCGCCTCCAGTTCATTTCTGGAAGGAAGTTGGCCCTTGACCACTTTGATAACTTGAACCTATGAAAAACTAGAGGAATCGTTAGTCAGCATCACTCTTCGCCATTGAAGATGATATCCTTGCTTTCCCGAATTGAGGAAAATCCACAGAGAGAGCCTCGTAGTCAGAGATTCGGCAGCATGCTAATTTCACTCCGAAAAGACCGCTGATGAAAAGGTCATCGGCACCTCAAAATTGGACCCCATCATATGGCGTTTCTCCGGGAAGATCCCGAGAAAAGTATGATGTAAGATCCCAAGCAACAGCAGTCTCTCAAGAGACCTGCTTTCCCCCTGTAGAAGCAAATGTCATCTCCAACAGAGAAGTTTGCACACCTCTACAACTCAGACGACTGGGTTCCCCAGCAAGTCTAACATCAGGTTTTTTTCCATCAAATGGCATCTCCCCAGGAAAATTCGGCGAGAAGTTTGAGGAAAACCGCTACACATAGCGTCCCATGTCAATTAAGTTTATTGACAAAAGAAACTAAGACCAGTTCCTTGGTAGGAAACCAGGATCGAGGGGAAGTTTAAATCAGAAACTAAGACCAGTTCCTTGGTAGGAAACCAGGATCGAGGGGAAGTTTAAATCAGAAACTAAGACCAGTTCCTGGGTAGGAAACCAGGATCGAGGGGAAGTTTGTTTCCGCAACTGAGACCAGTTCCTTGGCTGAAGACCAGGATCGAGGGGAAGTGTTACCTTTTCTAAGCATCATTGCTTAGCAAAAGAAGATGAATGCGTGTGCTACCTGTTAGACGGTGTGGCTAGTGATCGAGAGGGGGGGTGAATAGATCACCGCTTGTAAAATACGGTTTTAAAAACCTTAACAGAGTTTTTGAAATATAGCGGAAAGTTTTGGTCCCGAATCGACTTCTGTCTATTCTAAACCGCTACCAAAAAGACCAGACACGCAAGTATGATGCTGGATTTGAATTGATTGATAGAAAACGTTAACACAGAATTTTCTCGCACTAAATGCACTTATCACAAATTCTGATTCCAATGAGTAAATCACAACAAACCGTTTTGTCAAACACTTGGCGTGTATGTGTTCTATGATAAACAATAGTGATGTTTCAATAAAAGGTTTTCTTGCCACTATTGTATCACGACACGTAAAACGTACTGCGCCAATTTGTATCACAAAACAGTTAACGAAAACGTAAAGGGAGATAGAGATAGAATACGATACACAGAGATTTGTTAAGGAAGTTCCCCACTGTCGTCCTCGCGTGTGGGTACGTCTCCCTCTCAATTTCAAAAGAAATTGAGACCTTTTCTTATCAATAGTTGCTGAATTCGTTCTTACAAAGGTTACAATACCAAGACAGAATTCTAAATCCCTAGAACTTCTTCTTCTCGTATAGAACCTCGACTTGATCAGAGCTGGATCAAGAATTCCCCGCAAGACTTGCAAACGATTCACCGGTTCCACGACCTGTTTGCGAAACAACCCCGTTTCCAAACCCTACGCTGCGGCTGAATCCGTTCTGCAATCGTGACTAACAAACCCGCAAGAACAGTCCCGTTCTTGAAGGACAAACCAGTAGGTTTTTCCTCGAAACCCCCTTCACTCTTCAACCCAGCTAGATCCTTGATCGTTCCACTGACTCCACAGCTAGATCGTTGATCGTACCACTGAACGTTATCTCGTTGATCCTTCAATCCGAAGAACAAAAATGATTGTGTGTAGTTGTTCTTGAATTGAAGAGATTGAGAAGATGATGAAGACGAAGTATCTTTCAGGTTTCTTAATGCTCAAATCAATTGCTGCTACAAAGACCTCTATGACTTGTGTATTTTGCAATTTTCACTTGTGAATTCATGCTTAAGCCAATACCTGCCACTTTATATTTATACTAAACAAGACAGAATTGTTAGAATAAAAATTATGCAGAAAAACAGACTTTGGGATCGATGCCAGACACGTATGGATCGATGCCAGACAGTTTTTAACTGTTAGGGATTGATCCCAAAATCTATGAATCGATCCCTACTGAAGGTGAACTGAAAAACAGAATTTCCATTAAATCAGGGATCGATGCCAGACACGTATGGATCGATGCCAGACAGTTTTTAACTGTTAGGGATTGATCCCAAAATCCATGAATCGATCCCTACTGAAGGTGAACTGAAAAACAGAATTTCCATTAAATCAGGGATCGATACCAGACACGTATGGATCGATGCCAACTGAACAAATTTAATTCTTTTGATTCAAACCTTATAAAAAGTGTTTCTAACAATCATTTTAAGATGAATATCAATTCCAATCATCTAGTATTGAATAAAGACAAACGCAAAGGCAAAAATCACACATATTCACATGTAGAATGAAGCACAACAAATCATACGCGCAATTTGCAATCATACAAAACAAAACCAAAATAAAGGATTGTCTCACAAACTCCCCCTTTTTGATGATGGCAAATTGATGTGTGATACTCCCCCTGAGTTTGTGCATACCATTCTGTCATGTCAACATCTTCTATACTTCTCCCCCTTTGTCAACATCAAAAAGAGGAAAGAAACAACAAAGAGAAGAACAAAGTAGCAAACCGCAGCATAAATTGATAACAAAGCTAACAATCACAAAGAAAGAAAGCTTAGAAGAATAAAATCACTCACAAAGAATGACCAATAAAGGGCAAGGAAACCATAAACAAGCAAACGGAAATAAGCATTGAAATACTAGGAAAGTATTTAAAATTATATAAGCCAAACAAATATAGTCAGAATATTCGAAAAATGAAACAACAACTCAAGCAACATGAAATGCAATGCTTATGAAACATGTTATGAAAGTGATGCTTAAGAATAGGTCTCAAATCAGATATTAATATTCAAACAATAAGTGCAAAAGAATATACATAAACGAACATAGAGAATTTGTTCTAACATACACAAACACATAGATCCAAAGAGTAGTAAAGAGGATTGATATTACCTTTGTTGATGTGCCTTTGTGAAGTATAAGCTCACAACTTCTAAAACACAACTTATCAACCAAGGTGAGGCAAAAATAGAATCTAACAAGCTTAAGATAGTAATGAAGAAAGATCAAGAATCCCTAATTCACGACGAATGTTAAAGAAAGGTTCCGTTGCTAGTGGTTTAGTGAAAATATCAGCGAGTTGATTCTTAGTATCAACATGCTCAAACACAACGTCCTCTTTCTCAACATGGTCGCGAAGAAAGTGATGCCTAATCTCTATGTGTTTAGTGCGTGAGTGTAAAACAGGATTCTTAGTAAGATTTATAGCACTGGTGTTGTCACACTTTATTGGAATGCGTTTGAGTTGAATATCGAAATCTTGTAGTTGTTGCTTCAGCCACAAGATCTGAGCGCAACAGCTACCGGCTGCAACGTACTCAGCCTCAGCAGTTGACAATGCGACAGACACCTGTTTCTTGCTATGCCAACTGACCAGAGAGTTTGAAAATAAGTGACATGTACCACTAGTACTTTTCCTATCTGATTTGCAGCCAGCAAAATCAGAATCGGAGTAACCTACTAAGCTACAATCGCTTCCTTTTGAATACCAGAGCCCATACTTAGATGTTCCATGAAGATATCTAAATATGCGCTTGACAGCTTTCAAGTGTGACTCTTTAGGATTCGATTGATATCGTGCACACATGCAGACACTAAACATGATGTCAGGTCTAGACGCAGTAAGATACAAGAGAGACCCAATCATACCTCTATACTGTTTGACATCTACACTCTTACCGTGTTCATCTTTATCTAGATATCCGTTGGTAGGCATAGGTGTGTCTATTAATTTTGAGTCGTTCATTCCAAAGCGCTTGAGCAGCTCTCTGCAGTATTTTGTTTGACTCACAGCTGTTCCCTCATCAAGCTGCTTTATTTGGAGACCGAGGAAGAAATTAAGCTCCCCTATAAGACTCATTTCAAATTCACCCTGCATAACTTTTGAAAACTCTTCGACCAAGTGTATGTTAGTTGAACCAAAAATTATATCGTCTACATAAACTTGAACTAAAAGAATGTGTTTTCCTTTGTGCTTAATGAAGAGGGTGGTATCCACTTTACCTCTTGAATATCCATGATCAAGTAGAAATTTGCTAAGTCTTTCATACCAAACCCGGGGGGCTTGCTTAAGACCGTACAAAGCTCGTTTTAATTTGTAAACATAATCTGGATATTCAGCATTCTCAAAACCAGGAGGTTGTGAGACGTATACCTCTTCATTTAGGACACCATTTAGAAACGCACTCTTTACGTCCATTTGGTAAAGCTTAAAATCTCTAGAACACGCATAAGCGAGCAAGAGACGTATAGCCTCAAGGCGAGCAACTGGAGCATAAGTTTCCTCATAGTCTATGCCCTCCTCTTGGTTATAGCCTTGTGCTACTAAACGTGCCTTGTTCCGAGTTATCACTCCACTTTCATCAAGCTTATTCCTAAAAACCCACTTAGTACCTATGATATGATGTTCTCGCGGACGCGGGACAAGTTCCCAAACGTCATTTCTTTTAAATTGATTAAGCTCTTCTTGCATGGCCATTAGCCAAAATTCATCAATCAAGGCTTCTTTGGCATTTTTAGGTTCCACTTGTGAAACAAAGGCGAAGTGAGAACAAAAATTACTTATCTTAGAACGAGTCATGACTCCCTTTGAAATGTCTCCCAAGATGTTGTCAATGGGATGGTCTTTTGAAGACTTCCAAGCTGGTGGAAGGTCATTCACATCAACTGTCCTTTCTTCCTTATCTTTTTCATGACTAGTATCTTCCTCCTTCTCAATGGGAGCTGTCTTGGATTGATCAGTTTCCGCAACAGCTTCCTTGAGTATGTCTTCTGTAGATACACCTGCGTCATCAAAAGAAATACCTTTGCCGACATTTTTCGGATAAGACTCATCAAAGGAAACATGGACAGATTCTTCAACAGTAAGTAAACGCTTATTATACACTCTATATGCTTTACTTGATTGTGAATAACCAAGAAAAATACCTTCATCCGCTTTTGCATCAAACTTCCCAAGTTTTTCCTTACCATTATTCAAAACGAAACACTTACAACCGAATACGTGAAGATGTGATAAGTTTGGCTTTCTTCCTTTTAAAAGCTCATAAGGGGTTTTATTTAACATAGGGCGAATTAGAATCCTGTTTAGAACATAACAGGCTGTGCTAACAGCATCAGCCCAAAAATATTTTGGCAATCCACCCTCATTTAGCATTGTTCTTGCCAGCTCTTCTAAAACGCGATTTTTGCGCTCCACAACGCCATTCTGTTGTGGAGTTCGAGGAGCTGAAAAGTTATGCTCAATACCAAACTTATCACAGTACTTATCAAAGAGATAGTTTTGAAATTCTCCTCCATGATCGCTTCGAATTGTAACTATTTTAGAATTCATTTTATTTTGGGACAGTTTTGCAAAATTCTTAAAAGCAGAAAAAGTTTCATCTTTGCTATGAAGGAATATAGTCCAAGTAAATCTAGAGTAGTCATCAACAATTACAAAACCATAATAGTTTCCACCTAAGCTCTTTGTCCTAGACGGACCAAAGAGATCCATATGGAGAAGCTCAAGAGGTCGTGAAGTTGAAATTACATTTTTGGATTTAAAAGAGACCCTTGTTTGCTTTCCCATTTGGCATGCATCACATAGGTGGTCTTTTGAAAACTTTATTTTTGGAAGACCGACTACTAGATCCTTAGATACAACCTTGTTAAGCAAATCGAAATTAACATGCGCTAAACGTCTATGCCAAAGCCAAGAATCATCATTCAAGGTAACTAGACATTTAGTGCTTGTTAAAGATACATCACAAAGATCAAGCATATAGATATTGTTTACTCTAACACCCTTAAACACAACATTATTTTCATCATGTTCAATTATGCAACAAGTTTTTGTAAAAGAAACTTTGTAACCCTTGTCACACAATTGACTTATGCTTAACAAATTGTGTTTAAGTCCCTCTACAAGATTGACATCAGAAATGGTAGTGGTAGAGGGGTTACCTATACTACCTTTGCCAAGTATAGCTCCTTTGTTATTGTCTCCATAAGTAACATATCCCTTTTTCTTTGCTCTGAAGTCTATAAAAAGCGATATGTCACCGGTCATGTGCCTTGAGCAGCCGCTATCTAGGAACCATCTCCTATCTTCGGATGCAAGGCACTCTTCCTACAATATCAAAAGAGAGTGGTTGGTACCCAATTTTCATTGGGTCCAAAGGGGTAAGTGGTAACATGGTTGCCTTTTGGCTTCCATTGATAGATGCCTTTAGGAACAAGAAACCTCCTAAACTTGCATTTCTCAATGGTGTGGCCAGCACGACAACAATAATGACATAAACCATGATGATGCAATTGTTTAGTTTTGTTCATTGAATCCTTTGGAGTAAAAGAGTATTTTGCATATGGAGGATTCAATGACTTCTTAAACAATCTAGTATCAACGGCATAAGTAACCTTAGGTTGTGAAGCTTTTTCCAATTTGGCTTTAAGAGTGTTTACCTCTCGTTGCCAAATGTAACAAGTTTCACAACACCTAACTTTACTACATCCGTTAACATCAATATCTTTTGAATTTTCTGCAATACTAGCCTTCAAGCTTTCTAAATCTTTTTCAGCTTTGTATACTTTACCTTCCAAGAATGAAAAAATTTGTTTATCGGAAGATAATCTTTTGAAAGCATCTACAGCTTCGTTATGCAGTTTTTCAAAAGCGATTTTCAGTTCAGAAAAAGACATAGAGGAGACATTATTATAGTAGGCTTGTTTTACCTTCTTTTCTTCTTGTTTCTTCTTGTAGTAGGCATGGTCTTTGATGTGAGCCATAAGACATAGGTTTGCGGTTTCATCACTATCACTTGAACTTTGTGAGCTTGATGAATCGCTATCGCTTTCCCATGCTATATAAGCTCTCCTTTGTTTGCTGTACCGTTTAGGTGAATCCTTCCCTTTATCCTTTTTCTTCATAGGACATTCTGTTTTGTAATGTCCAGATTTTCCACAATTGAAACAAGATCCTCTACCTTTATGCTTCTTGTTCTCTTCCTGTTTTGACTCACTAGATTGTCTTCTAAACTTCATGAGGTTTTTGTCGGAATGCTTGTATCCATTCCTTCGAATGAATCTATTGTATCTCCTTACAAAAAGTCCCATTTCTTCATCATCCGAATTTTTGTCACTACTTGAATCATTGTCACTTTGCTCTTTTCTTGAGGACTTAGTGCTAGAGGCCACAAGAGCAATTGGCTTCTTCTCACCCTCTTTGTCTTTCTTCTTCTCTTTCTCCTTCTTACTTTTGTTCTCATACTTTTCAAGACTTTCTAGAGCTTGCTGATGTTCTTCCAGCTTTCCAAAAAGTGTTGTAATCGTAAGAGTCGTCAAGTCGTTGGCTTCCTTGATAGCTGTCACTTTAGGTTGCCATTCCCTGCTAAGACATCTCAGAATTTTGTTAGTAGCTACCTCATTGGAAACAGGTTTTCCAAGTGCATTTAATCGATTTGTAAGATGAGTAAACCTCTTTTGCATGTCAGAGATAGATTCTCCATTTTTCATGCGAAAGAGCTCAAACTCTTGATTAAGTGTGTTAATGCGAGACTGTTTCACTTCAGTAGTACCCTCATGGGCGACTTCTAAAGCGTCCCACATCTCCTTAGCAGTCGTGCAATGGGATACTCGATAGTACTCATCAACACCAAGTGCTGAAATTAGTATATTTCGAGCTTTCCAATCACTCGACCACTTTTTCTCATCTTTCTCAGTCCAATCAGCTTCTGGTTTAGGTACTATGGCGCCAGCCTCATTGGTCATGGTTATTTGAAAAGGACCATTCTCAATGGCTGTCCATACTAGCCTATCCACAGAATTTATATGAACTCGCATGCAGTCTTTCCAGTAGCCGTAGTTTTCTCCGTTAAAGACGGGAGCTCTATTGTACGCCCCCTTTGGTTCAGAATCCATATCGTTACAGGCAGCCACAGAGCACCAGCGAACCGGCGCTCTGATACCACTTGTTAGACGGTGTGGCTAGTGATCGAGAGGGGGGGTGAATAGATCACCGCTTGTAAAATACGGTTTTAAAAACCTTAACAGAGTTTTTGAAATATAGCGGAAAGTTTTGGTCCCGAATCGACTTCCGTCTATTCTGAACCGCTACCAAAAAGACCAGACACGCAAGTATGATGCTGGATTTGAATTGATTGATAGAAAACGTTAACACAGAATTTTCTCGCACTAAATGCACTTATCACAAATTCTGATTCCAATGAGTAAATCACAACAAACCGTTTTGTCAAACACTTGGCGTGTATGTGTTCTATGATAAACAATAGTGATGTTTCAATAAAAGGTTTTCTTGCCACTATTGTATCACGACACGTAAAACGTACTGCGCCAATTTGTATCACAAAACAGTTAACGAAAACGTAAAGGGAGATAGAGATAGAATACGATACACAAAGATTTGTTAAGGAAGTTCCCCACTGTCGTCCTCGCGTGTGGGTACGTCTCCCTCTCAATTTCAAAAGAAATTGAGACCTTTTCTTATCAATAGTTGCTGAATTCGTTCTTACAAAGGTTACAATACCAAGACAGAATTCTAAATCCCTAGAACTTCTTCTTCTCGTATAGAACCTCGACTTGATCAGAGCTGGATCAAGAATTCCCCGCAAGACTTGCAAACGATTCACCGGTTCCACGACCTGTTTGCGAAACAACCCCGTTTCCAAACCCTACGCTGCGGCTGAATCCGTTCTGCAATCGTGACTAACAAACCCGCAAGAACAGTCCCGTTCTTGAAGGACAAACCAGTAGGTTTTTCCTCGAAACCCCCTTCACTCTTCAACCCAGCTAGATCCTTGATCGTTCCACTGACTCCACAGCTAGATCGTTGATCGTACCACTGAACGTTATCTCGTTGATCCTTCAATCCGAAGAACAAAAATGATTGTGTGTAGTTGTTCTTGAATTGAAGAGATTGAGAAGATGATGAAGACGAAGTATCTTTCAGGTTTCTTAATGCTCAAATCAATTGCTGCTACAAAGACCTCTATGACTTGTGTATTTTGCAATTTTCACTTGTGAATTCATGCTTAAGCCAATACCTGCCACTTTATATTTATACTAAACAAGACAGAATTGTTAGAATAAAAATTATGCAGAAAAACAGACTTTGGGATCGATGCCAGACACGTATGGATCGATGCCAAACAGTTTTTAACTGTTAGGGATTGATCCCAAAATCTATGAATCGATCCCTACTGAAGGTGAACTGAAAAACAGAATTTCCATTAAATCAGGGATCGATGCCAGACACGTATGGATCGATGCCAGACAGTTTTTAACTGTTAGGGATTGATCCCAAAATCCATGAATCGATCCCTACTGAAGGTGAACTGAAAAACAGAATTTCCATTAAATCAGGGATCGATACCAGACACGTATGGATCGATGCCAACTGAACAAATTTAATTCTTTTGATTCAAACCTTATAAAAAGTGTTTCTAACAATCATTTTAAGATGAATATCAATTCCAATCATCTAGTATTGAATAAAGACAAACGCAAAGGCAAAAATCACACATATTCACATGTAGAATGAAGCACAACAAATCATACGCGCAATTTGCAATCATACAAAACAAAACCAAAATAAAGGATTGTCTCACACTACCATTCATAACCATCATCAAAATTTCGGGTATTCCGATATTTCATCCTCTTGCACCCCGAATGCCCGAACACCTTCGTCATTCACACCTTCGGGTCCAAGAAGATTAAATAGGGGCATCTATCATACCCCAAATTTTGACCACTTAGATTTCCCATCATTGTGAGAATCATCATCACAGTATGGAGGAACCATCATGCTTCATCAGTCTCCCCAAAGATGGGTGAGCATCCACTACAATCAAACTTAGGGTTTCAAGCCCTCTCAGAGCCTTAGACAAAGGATCAGTCAAGGAATGACTTGATTTTCAACTTGTCTAACCTCTCAAACATCCACAATGGATCAAAAGTACTCCCACTTCAAGGATTAAGCACAAGGCTGCTCCCTTTTAGGTGGATTAAGTCTCAAGATCGCCAGTATCACCAAATTAGGGTTTTGGTCGACCAGGGCCTCCAGATGGAAATTTTTCATCTGGGCACAAGCCAAATATCCAAAACACAACCTAATATGATCCATGGAACCTCATCAACCCAATCATCCAGTCAATTTTGCCTCAGGGGATGCATTCATAAAAAATCAGGAATTAGGGTTTCTTGACCTAATTCACCCCTAAGTTGACTTTTAGGGCAAATCATGAGCCAAGACCTCAAGACAGGGTTTGAGGGTCTCTAATGAACTATATTGATCCATTTGGAACAATGTATTAATCCAAGAAGTTTGAGCAACAAGTCTCAATTTCATCTGCACCACAATTAGGGTTTCGCGAGGAAAGTCAACTGTAACTTTGACTTTTGACCAGGACATGCTCCCAAACCCTAGGACATGCCTCAATATACCCTATGACACCCATGGAACATGTCCATCAAGTTTGATTTAGGTCAAGGACATGATTTCTTGAAGAATTGCATAGTTTGGAATTCATCTGATAAAAAGTCAACTGTGCACAAAAGTCAACTTTGACTTTTTTGAGATTTTTCACCAAAATGGATTTTTAACCCTAAAAAGATGTTAATGTATGATTTGAATCATCATCCATCAATAAAAATCAAGAAAAGTTGGATAACTTGTAAAAGGGGTAACCATAAAAACTTAGAAAATTTTCTAAGTTAAAAATAAAGTGGCTAGGGTACCAACTTTGGAGGATCATAACTCCTAAACCACAAGGCCATTTTTTCCCATACAAAGATGGATTTGTAGCCCTCATTACCCTCTACAAAAACTTCAACTAGACCTAAGTCCAATTCATTAAGGATTTTGAGTTATGGAGTGATCAAAATGGCTGAAAAATAAAAATGTCACTTTTTCCAACACTTAGTGAAATTTTCACTAAGTCCAAATCTGTCTTCATTTTTTTCCAAATGTAGGGGGATTTTTCACTTGGATTCAAAAGAGATCAAAACCAAACATGTTCAAACATTTGTTGTATCATGTAAGGGCTTTCCAAAATGGCCAAGAACATTGCCAAATTCCATTTGGGCTATGAGTTATGACATTGTCAAGTTGCCTTGTTGAAATCTGTCAAGGCAAGGCAGAATTGGCATTTTTCCTCGATTTGCCAAAATTGTGCAAATCCAAACACTCCTATCCACTTGGACACCTCTGAGGATTGAATCTAAAGGGGATAATCACTGAACCAAGCCTCCAAAGTCCTTGGAACAAGAAAAAGCATGTTGAACCTAGAATTGCCAAAATAGGGACAAGACTTCAAATTTGGATTGGAGCATTCAATGGAAGCATCAAGGTGGCATGGACTGAGCCATTTTCATTTGAATTCAGTCAAGACTTATCCAAGACCAAGGGAACCAGCAGCCTGTGCCCTAACCTCTAGTCAATGGCTAGAGGAGACTTGAACTTCCATTGGCCAACATTGAACAAACCTACTCAGCAGTTGCCATTCACTATTCCTTGCAAAACAAACTTGCTCTATTATAAATAGAGCTCAATTGTGTTCAGTTTAAGTACACCAAAGGCCTACAACACTTGCCTTTCTCAAAATCTCTTTCTCTTGGCAAAAATGCCTTTCTTATCAAGGTAGCTATCGGGTTTTGAGCTAGAGGGAAATTCCACTCAAACCAATCACACACACACCTCATATACATCACATATGAACTGATCAAACACTTAAACAACAACTGGAACACTGATTTCTTAGAATCACCAGTCAATTGCTCAAGGTTTTAACCAAAATGCAGTTGAGATGCCATGAAGTGATCCAGCCAATTTCAATCAAGTCCAAGCATTCAAACTTACTCCATAGGGTGTAAGGAAGTTGTTCAGATCATCACCACTCATCTGTAACACCTCCAAATCAAAAATCACATTGCACTTGCTGTCACAGCCTAGAGGTAAGCATATACTTGGTCATCTCTCAATCTATGCATATTTCCTCGCACAATAATTTGGCCATATGTTCATAATCATGCATAGAATGTTTCCCCTCAATTAATTGCATTGTTTGAATCGTGTATCAAAAATCCTAGCATTCATGCAGAAATTAGGGTTCTTGAGGATTTTTCGTGATTTCTTGTTATGTGTTTAATTTAAATGAAATTAATGGACATAGACATGATCGTAAGGTTGAGACGAGCATAATGATATGTGGATTACATGATATGATTAAGTATTCAGTGAGATTAGAGAGAAAATGCAAATATGGGAATCTCAGAACACGCGCGTGTTCTTCAGCTTGTTCTTGGCGCCATTTTTCCAAATTTGAATATTTGAATTTTGTGATTTTATTTAATTGATTCAAAAATTAATTTCTCTCTGAGTTTTAATGATTTTGAGTTGATTCTTTTTTTAATAATTCACAAAAATGTTAAATTATTTTATTTTAACAAAAAATCCCAAAAATATTATTTATTTCATATGATTGGTATTTTTACAAAGAATTAATATTTTAATTATTTTTGACATTTAAAATATTTTTTCTACATTAATTTTGCAACTTTTAATGCCTTCTAATTATTTTGTAGGTCAATACTTAATTTTTGAAGCATTAATCCAAGATCATAATTTGTTTTTCATATGTTAAACGATTTTGATCATTTTAATTGAATTTTTATTCAATTAAATACATTTTTTGAAAACAAATTAGGGTTTTTGGATTAATTCAACCCTCATAAATCATTTTCAAAGCACTTGGGCCTCTAATAGAGTGTAAGACCCAATCCTTTTTTTTTACCAAATCATTTTTGGGCCTCAGTGTATTGTATAAGTCCCGATACCGTAAAAAACAAACGGCGTGATCGTCGCCTTTTGAAAAATAACCCTTGGGCCTCTCCTTGAGCTATAAGACCCATTCAAAACTCTTGGGCCTCTATTAGAGTGTAAGACCCAATCCCCTTTTAACCAAAACATTTTTGGGCCTCACTTATTGTATAAGTCCATTTGCGTTAAAAGAAAAATCTCGGCGCGATCGCCATTTTAAACGAAAAATCAACTGGGCCTACCCTCGTGTTATAAGCCCCACTCTTTTTCTTTAAACCTTTTGGGCCTCTTGAGAGAGTGTAAGACCCATCCCTTTGTACAGAAAACATTTTGGGCCTCAGTCACTTGTATAAGTCTCTCTGTACAAATTCAAACAGTGCGCTCACTGATAAAACCCTGGGCCTCTCCTTGAGCTGTAAGCCCCAAATCTTTCTTTTTCAAAGCACTTTCTCCTTTGATTTTGAATATACTGTTGTTTTTAATCTTTCTTTGTTGTACAACTAACCAAACAGCATGGAAGCTCTACAACCGAGTAAGTGGTTATCGCTTTCATTTACCGCTTTCATATACATATAACTGTATTGTGGGGCTGTTTCACTGTAAGTCTTCTTTCATAAACTCATATCAACTGTGTAATAATAGTATAGATATTTAGAGTTTCCCCGGCGACTACGTCTAGCATTAAGCCCGTTGATCACTCTTAGAAATAGTCTAAACTAGATCCCCATAGGATTACCAGACACAGTCTTCCCTCCTCTTGGGGTTAAACAATATGGAGATATGAAAGGCAGCATTCTCTGTGAACCCTTTCATAGACTATCACTCATAGAAGTTATCAAAGAAACTCTATTCCCCATAGATGATCTCTTCTCCGTGAATTGCATCTCTTGAGTTTCTTCCAAATTCTCGAACTTTCCTGACTTTGATCTATTCTCGGTGAATAGCATTGCCTTGAATTTCTCGGGGTTTGGGGACCCACAGGCTTCTTAAAAGCACTTGTCAAGAAACTCAATTCCCCATAGATGATTTTTTCTCCGTGAATGGCATCTCTTGAGTTTCTTCCAAATTCTCGAACTTTTCTGGCTTGATCTATTCCTCGTGAATAGCCTATCTTGAACTTCTCGGGGTTTGGGGACCCATCGGCTTCTTAAAAGCAATCGGCCTCCTCTTGGGCATCGTACAAGGACCCACAGGTTCCTAAAAGCAACCCCGCCTCCTCTTGGGCTTAGTAAAAGGACCCTACGGCTTCTTAGAAGTATTCACAGCCTCCTCTTAGGCTTCGTATAATGATCTCTTCCTCCGGGAATGATAGCCTCCTCTTGGGCTTCGTACAAGGACCGATCGGCTTCTTAAAAGTTTCCAGCCTCCTCTTGGGCTTCGTACAAATTGTCCCGACGACCGACTACAGGTATAGGAACAGAACTTAGTCATCTGCATAGAACAGTCCTTTCATAGAGTCTACTACTATTTCTAAAAGCACAGTACAAAAGATAAAACTCTAGACACGGACAGTCTAATCTCCTTGAGTCTTAAAGACATTCTCAAGTGCCCCCTTCATTAAATAGGAAGGAAACCCGCAGACTCGAACAGTCTCAATACCCTTTGGATTTCCCATTTCCTCAAAGAAAAGGAAATATCCCGGATCCTCAAACCAAAACCCTGAGTACAGTATTGATCATATAAGAACTGATTTTCTCTATCAAAAGCAGTATACTGGACCTGTCACTTAACTGAAACATCACCATAGCCTCCTCTTGGGCTTTGTACAATGATTCTCCCCAGCGGAGTCAAACAACGTTTAGCCTCTCTCTCGGGCTTTGTACGAGACACAAAAGAGACTCCCTCGTTGAGTCAATCACCCCTTTCGCCTCCATCTCAGGCTTTATACGAGATACAAAAAGGTTCTTATTAAGCCAAACAAACAACAGCCTCCATCTCGGGCTTCGTACGAGATACAAAAAAACTCTCTTGTTGAGTCAATTAGCCTCCATCTCGGGCTTTATACGAGATACCAAAAGATTCCATCGTCGAGTCAAAACCTTTTAGCCTCTCTCTCTCGGGCTTTGTACGAGACACCTTTTAGCCTCCTCTTAGGCTTTGTATAAGAAAACCACTGGTTAATCCAATTAACCTTTTAGCATCAAAGTTGTGCCTCGTTCACAGTACACAAACATCAATAACTCTTTCCCCTTCATCTAATCGCTGTAAGCGGCAAGCCTCTGGATCATCTACATCCATGCCACTGTCCCTCTTTTAGCATGAGAAATTCCTAAGGAAAGATAGCATTGCTCTACACTGAGTTAAAGTCTTCTCCTTCAGGTTAAAATCCCCTGTAAAGGAAATTATGGCATTGCCGGATTCACAAATCCCAGTTAAAGTAATTCTCCTTTATAAACAGTCGTAACAGATAAACCCCTCTTTAGAGATGACAAATTCTCTCTAAAGACAAACACCTTTAGCTTCACATCTTGGGCTTTGAACAAGATACAAATAGACCTTTCGCTTCACGTCTTGGGCTTTGAACAAGACACCAAAAACACCATTTCCTCCCATAGAATAGGAGGAACTACGAACGCTCTGATTTCCCTGTTTCGGTAAACGGAATACGTAGGCATAAGATTGAAAGAAAAAATCTTAGCGAGCACAATCAACAAAAAAACTAAATTCCATACTCTCACATCAAAAAGCATCAGTCCTAACATCCTAATCCTTGTTCCCCGCCAGAAACATTCTGTCAAAAGAAAGAAACCGTATTGGCGAAAATACAAATAACCAGTACAAAGGCCCCCCACATTGATAGCATCCGTAACCTAACAGACCACTGTTTAAACTCAGTATGCAAAGCAGGGTTAATTGGAGACATCTATTTCCCTTCCTTCGTCAGCTTTAATAGGATAAAAAATGAATCGACCTGTAGCAAGCTCAAACCGCAGAGAGCGACCAGCGCTTAAGAACCGCGTCCAAAATCGCTCGCTACAGTCCCCTCAAAGAATTTCCAGTCAATGACACAAGGAGGAAGCTCGAACTTCCCTTTCTCTGGTGCCCGGCTGAGGTCCACCGTTTCATTGGCTCTGGTCTGCTTAAACCTTGAGGTCAAAGGAAAAGGGGATCCTTGGGTAAGAGCAGGCAAAGAGCTCCCCGTAGCAGGATGAGGTGAAGGAGCACGCTGTGCAAACCGAGACTTTAAAGTGGCCGCCCCAGGCTTGTTCCTCGCCAGAGCATTCTTCACCTTCTCTCATGGGCAGAAGGCATCTCACCTGGGAAAACACAACAAACAATTAGACAACGAAGAAAATACAATTCGGGCAAGTTAAAATGCTAAAACTACCGAGCAGTTTAAAAGCGTCTGTAGGAGTCTTGCACTCCAAAAGCGCCTTCATATTAATGTAACGGTACTCCACCCGTTGACTACCATCCTCCTCGAAAATCGGATCGCCCTTCTCTTCGACCAGCAATCAGCGATCCTAAAAGAATTAACGTAGTTCACCAACGTCTCATAGTCGACCAAGTCTTGCTCGTCCAACATGCTCGGCTGAGCGACATAACCAGCAGGCTCCCGAGCAAAATGACTCTCACTCCAATGGAAGGGGAATTTGAACTTCATATCCCCGATCACTTTCCCTTCCTTGTCACACATGACGTTACCATTCTCGTCCGTGGACACTGCCCAAACATAGGTGCTATCATGGTCGCTCCGACACAGGCTCAATAACGTAGAACCTCTCCTTGAATATCCGGATAGACTCCAAGAAGGGCTTAAATAGCTTCCGAGGTTGCTTCAGCGACACCCAACCATACCTTCTCCCCGTGACCTGCCTCTGAAGGTGGAAGATAGTGAAGAACAAAGGCAAAGTGGCTCCTATCTTCAGGAACTCATAGGTCAGCTCGAAGGCGCGGATGAACGCCAGCGAGTTAGGGTGCAATTACGAGGGGGCCAGATCCAGATGTACAAAAATGGACTGCTGAAAGTCAGTGAATGGCAGCCTCAACCCTAACTCCTTAAAGGCGTACTCATACATGGAGAATCTCTCACCACAATTCGTGCAAATCTGATCATCTTGCGAGGGGAAATGCACATTCCACTCCCCCTCCGGTCCTACGTCCATGAAAATATCTACAGTGTAAGACGCGAAGGTAGATACATGCTTGGCAGGCTCCGCCACAGACCATTCCCCGCGGAATCATGCTCAGTATCATCCCCGACTTTGCTGGGGGCATTTGAAATTTTTGTCTCGCTACTCTCTGAGGAACTCTCCTCGGACGAATCTATAAGAATCTCTTGTTCGGGCCCTGTCGCCATCTCGATCACCTAAAAAGCAGAGGACAAAAGTGAATTCGACCGCAAAATCAAATCCACCCTTCCACCGCTAGTCAAGTGAAAGGGCGCGCAAAGGGCCGAGGACGGCATCCCCGACCTAAATCCTAAATTAAACAAAAACACAAGAGTCTCCCACGAGGAGATGCTCGGGGCAAAACCCTCATACAACGAGGAACTTCCCCGAACCACTGCCCAGTTTTCGTTTAAAGATCCACCGGAAACTTCATACATTCATCAAAAACTTCATCAGAACGCCGGAAAACTGGGTAGCCACCCCAATTACACATGCGCCATCGTATCAATAGCACCGAAAACTGCCTTACTCTTAGCTCTCTAAAGGGCTCCGGCGGCCACATCAGCAGCAGAAGATGGCCTAGCCACCGCCCACCACCAATAGACACCAGAAAGGTACCACTATCTCACTTAAAACTAACCTAACTGCATGCATTCTAAAAAAAGATGGAAAATCTAGAAGAAAGCAAGGAATTAGATGACTTACGTGGTCGAAGAGGTTGTGGAGAAGTGCTCGAAGCTTTTCACGGTGGCTGAAACGACGGTCGACGGCGGCGATGAGCTGAGTTCTCTGAGGAAGACGAAGAAGAAGAGAGAGAAACGAAAGTGCAAATGATCAGACCCTCTCTCCTTATATACAGTTGAGAACGCTCGGATAGGTCATAATGACCCTAGACTAGCCATCATTGCCTATTCATTATAGCACAGGGCTCGAGGCACACGTGGTGCCCCATCACTTCAGTTCCTCCTAACCGTTGGTCTCCCCGCATGCCGGGCAGACCAGACACTGTTACAAGTCTTACGGACACTAGGATCCTCGGGCACCACGAGACGACTCCCCTCCGTCACAAAACGACGACTCCGTCACAATTCCCCGGAGCTACGGGCTACCCTTAAGTCATCACTCCCATGCTCGAGAGCAACGACTTAGGGGGCTCCTGTTCTTGACTGGACCAATGGCTAGGCATGGCCCAATCCACTTCTGCTCCCAGAACGGCCCAATTGCCTAAGTCCAGTCAATAAGGGGAGAATTTACCTTTCTGCCCCACAATCAGGCATATATGGACGGATGGACCCCAGGGTCATTTGCTCCTCCGCGGTATTCTTGCCCGTCACGCACGGCTTCATTATCTAGGGACAGTCATGGCCATGTGTCCGGAACTAAGCATTTGCCCGACATAACGGCTAGTTTTTGGCACCCTGTCCGACATAACGGCTAGTTTTTGGCAGTTACCTATTCTTCGGAAAACGGTTATTTCGCCCCGAAAATAGGGACTGTTGGCCACGCACTGGGGGCATTATATAAACCCTTTCACTTGAGAGGGTCAGGTATCCAATAATCATCCTAAGAACTCACACTTTGTACTTGTACTTTTCTCTGACCATTTCTTACTTGAGCGTCGGAGTACCTTGCAGGTACACTCTCTCCTTCTCATCTCACACCCAGCATCGCAGACGTTCTTCTTGACCCATCACAGGATCTGATCAGCCTTCACGATCATATTCCTTCTCATAGTTTTGTGTAATGTTTTCATTTGGTGATAGATTATGATTATTGTAATTTTTTTTATCATTAGTTGGTTTACTATTTCAAGATTTTTGTACATATAATGTTTTGTGCTTAACAAGTTTGCAAATATTTAAAAAATTGTTACTTTTTTGTTTTGTTCATGTAATAATTATAGTTAACATTTAGATTACAAAAATATCTAATTGAACATCATCAAGTTCGTGTATGTAGTGATGCATATTTATTGTTGGTTAGCTAAGTTTAATCTTAATATTTCATTACATATGGAGATACTTAATCAAATTAAATGGCATTGTTTTTGCATTGTAACATTTATAATTCTAGTCCATTTACTGACTTATAGGTCACTATAATTGGATTCAACAATAGCTTCAATCTCATGAGGAAACAAGCAGGTATACCACTCTTGACATTTTCATCTAGGCTTTCATTCGACAACAAGCTCATCAATCTCTTTTTGTTATCTTCGACAAAGTAGTGATTTTCTAAACATTAAAGTGAGTTCAATGACTTAACTATATACTTATGTCATTATTATGATGTTACTGTTGTTCAATGCCATAAATCTTTTACTATTAGAGCTTTTTCTTGATTGAATTTTATACTGTGCAAACTTTTGATTGTCTAGAATATGTTACGAAGTCGTTTGACGCATGTTAGAAGTTATAGAACTTCTATTGAAAGGATGTATGATAGAAAGCAAATAAATTGAGGAAATTAATTATAACTATCTAAAATCACTTATGTGTATGTGTCAGTCACTTAATATATTTGTGTTAGTCAATTATTTCATGTTAATAATTTATTTGCCAGAATTAATGTATGTGTTTGAGTCTGTTATTGTGTATGTCTTGTGCAAGTCATTTATTTGACACAATGAATATTTGTGTGTATGTCTTGTATACATTGAATTTGGATTGAATCTTTTTATCAATCAACATCTTATCATTATCTTAACACTAGGATAATGTATAACTAGGTAGTAAGTAGGACTTATAATGGATATTTGTGTGAAAAGTCAAGTAAAAAATAAAGAAATTTGAAGTCAAGTTAGTGTCAAGTGTACTATTAACCAATGCGTGTTGATATAGTCTTATGAAAATAATGTATTTTATGTTACGAAATTGTTCTGTCATAATAAATATGTTAACAAACCCACTCAATAGATTAGAAGAATTAAAATTCTCTCAATCTAGATCAAACAATCATAAATAGGCTGACCCTATAATTTCTTGAGTTTCTAAGTAGAGATCCAATTCAAATACATAAAGGGGTGTGTAGGTACTGACAAAAATTGAGAATAAATTTGTGTCATATGACTTCGGTCCATGTGGGAAATCATATCACATATATGTATGGAACAAATTAACATGGTCATTTCTATATTTGTTTCAGCTGCTGCGGAGGTGTAAGGGGCTGAGAAATCCAGTCCACGAAATGCAGTTGAGAGTACTCCTCAGTCATCACCTGGAATTAAGGATCTATTTAAAGATTCATTTCCTGGGACACCAATTTTAGCTCCAAGAGAATCTCAGAAAGATGTAAAAAATGATATGATGAGAATGATGTGGTCAATTTCAAGGACATTGAAGTGGTTAGAGAAGGAACAAGATGGAACATGAGAGGCGAAACCATTTTTCGGATATGATGGAGTGGGAGATCTTTGAGGAAACTCGTAAATATTTTTATAATATGGAGAATGGTTGTTCTAAATATTTTTTGGCTTTTAATTAGGAGTGTGCAAAATATCCGGTTATGAGATCCAAATTTATAATCAAATCTAAATCCATTTAAAATATCCGAATATAATTAAATGGTTCTTAACCGGTTTAATTAATAATGGTTGGTTATCCAACCATGTTTTATTTTTGGATCGGATTATAATCCGGTTATTATCCAAAATTTAAATGTTTTAATTCAATTATAATTTTTTTTAAATAAAAAATTAAATTTTTTAAAAAAATAAATTATTCTTTTCTAAAAAAAATTTAGTAATAACCAATCATGACGTAGCCATGTTTTTCTAAGGGTTATGCTAATGCACACGTATATAGGTGTGTATTAATAACATACACCTTAGTGTATTTTTGTGTGGCGCCCATTAATTTTGGGTGGGACCCATATTAAAAAGATGAAAAAATAAAATAAAAAGAAAATAGATGTAGTGTATTTTTGTGTGGAGCCTACTAATTTTCGATGTATAAGAAATAAATTTTTTTATTGATGAAAGGCGTAAGAAATGTCCAACGATACACCAAAGCCAATATAGATTTAAACAAATAGCATAACTGCTGCAAAAACTTTACAAGTAGACTCCAAAACGACGTAGCCATGTGAAGTTCCTCCGGATGTTGTGTGTGGAAAAAGCTGTTTTTAAACATTCATTTTGCATGAACTTATTTTATGAATACATATTTTTAGTATGGTCTTAATAAATTATCAATTATTGTTTAAAAAATATTGTAGTTGGTGTACAAGGTTGTTAATTTACTCGTTAATTCTGTTCAAAATCAGCATATCAAGAACTTTTACATAGAAAAAAATATTTAGTAACTAATAAAAAAATTTTAATTTTTTTATTGGAATAAAATTTTATTGAAAAGAAAATAATTTTTTTGGAAAAAAAATTAATAACCGGTTATATAACCATAACCAAATTTATAACCAATTTTGATTGAAATGTGATTATGGTTATGAATCCAAACCATTTAATTGGTTAAAAAATAGTTATGGTTTGATTTTTAAAAATAACCAACCATACACACGCTTATTTTTAGTAACATATTAGATGTCTTATTTTAGGTTTTATTATTGAGTTAAGGAACCTACAAATTGTTAATATTGACATGGGTTTTAGACTTAACCATTTTAATTATGTGTAATTAGCTTGAGGCTCATAGGCACTGCAGCTATAACAGCTTGTAGTAAGTTCAAAGAAGAGACTATTTCAGTTTCTACAATAGTAAGTTCCAACTTCCAATAAGAGTTTTCTTTTAGCATTTGCAATGCTATTAAATTGATATTTACATCCCCTCTCCAAGTTGTAATTTCAGGGAATGCTTTCTACGTCAATGACACTTTTGAGCAGTGCTTCTTATGAAGTTAATTACATTCTGTTTGATTTTCCTGTTACTCCATCTGCAACAATGAGTAAGTTTCGTCTCCTCTATATTTAATAGCTTTTAGAATTTTATTGATATACAATGTTCTTGTAAAACTTGTTTGCACATACAATAAATTGTAATTTTTCAAACTAATAATAGACCTTTGAAATGAGATTTGGATTTAAATCACCTCAAGACCAATTCACCACAATTTCACTTCGACAAAATCAGAATAGCCTAAATGCCACAAAAAACCAGAGAAAAAAGCAGCAGTAAAGTATTTGGTGAGTTTGGTCTTGTAAAAGTTTCTCCACATCTCATACCATTGCATGTGTTGAACTAACATTGAACCTATTTTTATATACATATACGTCTAAAATATCTTTACGATATATTATTAGCATCTACCCAAATTAAAAAATATTATTTTTCAGTATTACCCTATGGCAGTAAATATTTGGAAACATGTATGTTTTGTTCTCAAAATCCATGTTATTAGAAACATAAATTCCATTGGCATCTCAAAAAACACCTATTTCACTGTGTTTGAATGCGAAGCAATGTTGTATACTTACACTTTACTTTTTTACAATCACGCGGCGTAAATTATCTTCATCATTATAAGCCGCCTATCGTACATAGAGATTTGATGTCTTCAAATCTTTTAGTTGATAATAAATGGACTGTGAAGGTATGTTAGTTCTCATTTTCTATTTACCCTACAATGATGGATTTCCTAGCATTGCTTAGTTGGACAGTATCTTAATTACTTGTTAACCAAACAGGTTGGTGATTTTGGTCTTTCACATCTTAAGCATGTAACACATCTCACAACCAAGACAGGAAGGGGCACGGTAGGGTCAGTATTTTTTTCATGGATCATAAAAAAAATTCTGTTTGAATGTAAATTGTTCTCCTTTTCCTTACTGAGTTGGCTCAAATTATCTTACTGATTCTACATATTTTCTGCTTCTAGTCTCAATGGATGGCACCAGAAGTTCTTTGTAATGAACCCTCATATGAGAAATGCGTTCAATCTACATACTTAGTCTTTCTTCCCACACATTTTTCAACGTAAATGCCAGATCTGACTCAATTTATTTTATAGCTTTGTCCTTCTTTTGTGACTTCAAGAGGACCTTTGCCAACTAATGATATGCCCTTTGAAAATGAAGCACTTTATGCACTATGTAAGTACATTCATGGAGAAAACATGTTCATACCTGGCATCTTTCGTGTAGCATATCCATTTCTGACCGTATCATCGAGAGGAGACAACATATGATTGCTCGACAAACTGAATATCGGGGCATTCAAACTTAAACTATTAGAAACATATCCATGATATTGTATAGGGACTGGATTTACAAAACTCCCATTAAGAAAGTACAGCCACTATATTGTTGAGTTTGATATCTATTATGGAGACTAAGCTTGTCTTCATTGTTAAATATAGGAAGACTCGGCGAAGAATAAAAACAAGGTTGAGATGACCATAAGTTGGTGGTTCAGCTAATTCTGAAGCTTATATTTCAGGATTCAACGTGACTCCGCTCATCAAAATCAATGTTAGAAGGCATACAAGGTACTTCATCAGGTTTAACATTTCTAAAAGACTTTGATTTTGGTTCATCTGAGTCAATTTCATTGCTGCTAGTGTATGTAACATCACTTCCATTTACTTTAATTTGGTCACAGTGAAGCTTCTTACATTTATCATCGAATATGCGTTGACACTTTTGAACTCTTAAGTCACAAGACTTACTAAATGATGTTATAACATATTGTAAAATGATAGTGTAAAATTTTAATGGTTAGTCTGCATCTTTTAATCTGATATTAATGTCTCAGTCAATTAGGTTTCTTTTCATATACCTCTATAGTGAGATTATCACTGAATTAAAGCCATTTTGCTTTAGTCTTTTCTATATAAAAGTCATATGATTACATAGTATATATTTTGAAGTGTGTTAAATGCACTGCAGGTAATTGTGATGTTGGTTGCAATTCACTTTCAAAGATGTGCCGGCAAAGTGGAAAAAAATATGACCAAAATGGAAGTTGTATATTCAAAATTCATCATTACTATTAATGTAAAGAGAAAATAAATAGAGAATTCATTGATAAAATTGTGCATGTTTAATATTAGAAATTGAGAAATGAAATTTTGTACATATTCATAGGTTTGAGTAATTTTTTTTTATTTTAAAAATAGATAGATGCGGAATTACCTGCGGATTTGAGATTTCCTGCGGAAATTCTTGCGGTTTTACCTGCAGGTTTTAAGTAGAAAAAAACTTCAAGTCAAATTAACGACGGTTAAAACTGTCGTAATTATTTTGTTGAGGCAGATCCAAAACTGTCGTAACCAATAAAGGCGGTTGGAGCAACGGTTTTCAAAACCATCGCAGAACATGCTGGCGACACACGTTTTTGTGATAGAACCAAAATCGTCGTGACTTGAAATGTGTGGCGGTTCAAACCGCCGTAATCTGCCAAAACTAACCGTCGTAACTTACCAAATTTCTTGTAGTGATTGTACACACAAGCATTATCACAAAAAGTTTTGTCAAATCACATGACAATTTCATGACTTTGGTAGTAGTAATGTGTTGCTAGATACCGCTCACTGTTTATTATGTTAAATGCATGATTTAATATAATTACCAACGTTGCAAAATCCTATAGGGTCACACACATAAGGACCGTTTGATAAGAGGTAGAGTAAATAAGGCACACCGTAAGGTACGGTGTACTTAAGTAAATATGTAACATCGTAAGGTACGGTGCACTTAAGTGAAATACGGATTGTGGTAAGGTACCACGTGCTTAAGTGATATACAGTACATCATAAGATATGGTGTGTGTGCACTTAAGTGGGCTTTTTAGCTTGCAGCCCACACAAGTGGTTCTATAAATATAACCCTTATACAGAAGCATAAAGACTTGATGAAAATTCAGTTGTGAAACCCTAGGCGTATTTTCCTTCTCTCTATCTCTCACTCAAAACCTTCAATCATAGCAGCTAGCACTGAGACTGAAGAAAGTTGTTCGTGTGGACTGAGTAGAGACGTTGTTCATCGTGCATCGCTCGTGATCATTCCTTCAATTCAGAATCAAAGGTTTCATCACCACAAGAGGTAACCATTCTATCACTGATCATGATCTTTCGTAAGAATCTCTAAAGGGAAATTTTAATTTCCGCTGCGTTTTGAATCGCGATTTCCCTTCAGTGGCATCAGAGCCACTTACGCAATCATGCATCAGATAAGTGTTTATTTTCTTTTTTTTAATTTGATTAAAACAAATAACAAATTAAATTAAATCGAGAAATTGAATTTTGGCATGAGGTTGTGTACGATTTGGATGATCGATATTGACTATGCTTCGGAATCCGACAATAGTATGGTGAAGCAGCGATATATCGATCGTCCTTAAGTTACACAAATATTATCGATAAAATTTTATATGTGATATAATTAACTCTGATGCAAAAATAGTATATTGGATATACTGTTTCTATTTCGTTCATTTAAATCACGTAATGATCATTATTCCTTTGAGCGATCCATGTTCATTTGCTTCGGAATCCGACTTTAGTATGGTGAAGTAGTGGCATATGGATAAATCAGACTGAATTATTGATCATGGTGTTTTGACGATATGAAATTGTTGCATTAGGGTTCATGACGGCACAAGGGTTGTGATGTCTAAAAGGTCTGCGATTAGGGTTGTGATGGCACAAAAGTTGTGCTTTAATTTAATGGAAAGTATCAAGTGTTGATGCGAAAAACGACGTCGATTTCAAATGAATTCTTCATTAAATTTTTTTTCATAGGGGCACTGACGGGGCAGCAGAACCCCCGTCTGCGTAGTGTGATAATTTTCCGAAATTAATTTGATTCATTTAATTAACAGGATTTAAATTAATAATAATAAAAGTGTGTGAAGATTGAATGGATTAAACTGGGTGATGGCAACAACAGTTACTTTCATGCTGCCTTGAAGTCTAGACAAAGCTAGAATAATTTGAGTAAACTGAAAGATGACAAAGGTAATATAATGAAAAGTCAGAAGGAGATTGAAACCCTGATTTTGAATTTCTATGGAAACCTGGTGGGTAAATCTCAATCTAAGCTGAGCAGCATTGACATCATGGCAATGAGGAAGGGACCTCAATTGGATAGGGATCAGTGTGAGCTGCTAACCAGACCTGTTTCTGAGGAGGAGATTTTGAAAAGTTTGAAAGGCATTAAAGGTATTTCTGCCCCTGGGATAGATGGATTTAATGCAAAGTTTTTCAAAAGTTCTTGGGAGTGTATTAAACAGGATTTCACTGAGGCAATTAAAGATTTCTTTATGAAGGAAAGACTGTACAGAGCTGTAAACTGCACATTGGTTACTTTGATTCCTAAGACTAATGAGGCTGAGATGGTTAAGGATTTTAGGCCAATATCTTGTTGCACAGTTATATATAAGGTGATATCTAGAATCATGGCTAGAAGACTGGGGCTGGTGTTGAATAGTATCATCCATAGCAGTCAAGTTGCTTTTGTACCTGGGAAAAAGATACATGATCACATTCTACTTGCATTTGAGTTAATTAGAGGGTATAGTACAAAGCAGGGAGCTCCTAAATGCATGCTACAGATGGACCTGCAAAAGGCTTATGATTCTTTAGAATGGACTGCACTTGAGGCTATATTGAAGGAGCTTAATTTCCCTCACCAGTTTATAAGATGGATTATGCTAACTGTTTCCACAGTTTCTTACATATTCCAGGTGAATGGGAGCATATCTAATGTTGTGGAAGCCAAGAGGGGTCTTAGGCAAGGGGATCCTCTCTCCCCCTTGCTCTTTGTTATTGTGATGGATTATTTACATAGACTGCTGCAAAAACTCAATGACAATCCTGACTTCAATTATCATTCAAAATGTGAGAAGATGAGGATAATAAATATGAGTTTTGCTGATGATCTTTTATTGTTTGCTAGAGGAGATGCCAGGTCTATAGAGCTGTTAATGGGAGTTTTTAATTCTTTTTCTCAAGCTACAGGGCTGAAGATAAACCCAGCAAAATGCAAGGCTTATTTTGGAAATGTGGAGGAGGAAGTAAAAGCTAAAATCCAATATATAACTCAATTCTCAGAAGGCCTTCTTCCTTTTAGATATCTTGGGATTCCTTTGACCAGCAAGAAACTCAATATCTGTCATTATTTGCCTCTTATTGATAGGATTTGTTGCAGGATTAATCACTGGAGCTCCAAATTACTTTCTATGGCAGGAAGAACACAACTTATTAACAGTGTGCTGTTCGCCCTTTCCAACTTCTGGCTGCAGTGCTTACCTCTCCCAAAAACTGTTTTGGCAAGAATTGATTCGATTTGTAGATCGTTCCTTTGGACAGGTAAGGATAAAGTTTCCAAGAAAGCTCCCATTGCTTGGAAAAAGACGTGTGCTCCAAAGAAACAAGGAGGGCTGAATATCATAGACCTGAAAAAGTGGAATCAAATGTGCCTGGCCAAACTGCTATGGAATATCAACAGAAAATCAGATTGTCTTTGGATAAAGTGGATTCATTCTTACTACATAAAGGAGTTAGATGTCATGACCATGGGGATCCGTAACAGTTCATCTTGGATTTGGAAAGCAATCCTCAATATTAGGCCTTTGGTTATAGAGTTGGATATTTGGAAGCGATTTGTTTAGGAAGATAAATTCTGCTCTAGGAAATTATATTGTGCTCTGAATGACAGAAACTGTACGATGGAATGGAGGCATATGTTTTCAACAATCCTGCCCGTCCGAGAGCTCAATTTACCATGTGGATGGCGTGTCAAAATAGATTGGCTACTAAAGATAGAATGGTAAGATTTGGAATGATTAATGATGAGAGCTGTTGTTTTTGTAAAGAGAATGATACCCTCAATCACCTCTTGTTTGTGTGCAAGACGATGAAGGATGTTTGGAACCAAATTCTCAAGTGGCTTAATATCAATCATTCTCCAGGTCCATGGGCTGATGAGATAACTTGGATTCTTAGGATTTATAAGTCCAAGAGTCCTAGATCTAGAATAATTAAATGTGATGTTGCTGAAACGATTTATGAGTTATGGCAACTTAGAAATGAGGTTTGTTTTGGTAAAGATAGTACTAAGAGAAAAAGAGAAGATAGAATCATAGATATGATTGTTTATAGATGTTGGATGAAGGCTAAGCTTAGAAAGCCCTTAAGTAGGTTGCTTTTGCCTTAGGTTGTCTTTTTGTTCAGAGGGTTCCCCTTCTTTTGGGGTTGTTTTGTATTGCTCAGTTTTGGTTAATAAAGTATTTTATTTCCAAAAAAATAATAAAAGTGTGTTTATTATTTTTTTTCTTGTTCTGATCAGTTATGGCCTTAGTTTTCCTTTATTTTGTTATGGGATTTTAAAATACGACCTGCATGTCGTGCCTCTCTTTTAATCTCTTGATGTAACTTCTTTTCTCATCTCACTCCCTCGTATGTAAAAACGAGTATTCTTTAATGTAATGTAATGTTATGAAGAAAAAGAAAGACTACAAGATCAAAGGAGGACAACCTTGTAGATCTTGCTTGGAGAAGTGTAGATCGTTATTAGGTTTAGCTTAGGTTCTCTCATTGGCTTGGGAGAACAATTGCGCTAGGGGCCATAACTGTTTCATTTTGTATGTATGTTGATGCATGTATATGTATGTTGATGCATGTGAGAGACGATTTATATGATAAATAAGCCGGTGAGATCAAACTAATGAAAATTCATTCAAATTAATATTAAGTTTATGCTTTCCAAGTTTTAGAACTCATCAAGACTAGTATAGAATAATGTAGGTTTCGCCTAACGCGAGGTGCATGTTCTATATTAGTAAGATGCAGTGGGATAAATGTAATATTCAATTTCTAAAACAATGGGTCAAACTTAACTAAACAAAATATAATAACATTATATACGTTTAGAAGCAAGAGTTAGGAATAATCCATATGATGGATTAGAATAAGGAGTTATTCACCCAACTGAAATATTCGAGAATTGTATTGTATACAATTGGAAGGAGTTCCTACCTAAATAACTGAGTTTTGTGTAATCAGCCTAACGTTGACTTAAAACAAAGTGAAATATGGATCTCGATCCACTAGAAATCTTCCAACGGGATTTTCCGAATCAAATGGTGAGGGTCATTTGGTTTGAGTAAAATAGTGGGGGCATATTTAATTAAAGGCCTAATTAAATATGTTATTTTAATGATACTTATATTTTTCCATTCTATTTTGTAGATTACCATGGCAACAAACACATCTAACAACATTTTGCGATCAATCCTTGATAAGGAAAAATTGTCTGGGACAATTTTTTGGATTAGCACCGAAATCTGAGGATTGTCCTCAAACATGACAAAAAATTATATGTCTTAGAGACACTTGTTCCTGAGGAGGAGCCTCCTAGTTCTGCTCCTAAGGTTGAAAGAGATGCTTATAAGAAGCATGTCGATGATGCCAATGAAACAGCTTGCCTCATGTTGGCTATCATGAATTCTGAATTGCAAAAGCAACATGAAAACATGGCAGCGTTCGATATGATCGAACACCTGAAGGTCCCCATGTACTCAAGATGATTGGGTATATGGAGAACCTTGAAAGATTGGGATTTCCCCTCAAAAAGGAGTTTGCGACTAATTTGATCCTGCAATCATTGCCGAAAAGCTTCAGTCAATTTTTCCTTAATTTCAACATGAATGATATGGATAAAACTCTTCTTGAATTGCTATGCATGTTAAGAACTGCTGAGCAAAATATGAAGTCAAAAGGGAAATCCATTCTGATGGTCAATAATTGAAAGAAACAGAACAAAAGGCCCACCAATCAGGGTGGTAAATGGAAAGGAAAGGAAGTTTCCAAACCCAAACATACTGCCCCTGCTTTGAAGCCTAGTGGAGGTATAACAAAGGAGGGCATTTCCTTCTATTGCGGTAAGACCAGACACTGGAAGAGAAACTGCCCAAAGTACCTGGAAGATAAGAAGAATGGAGTGGAGACTTCGACTTCAGGTATTTTTGTTATAGAAACAAATTTATCTACTTCTGCATCATGGGTATTAGATACTGGATGTGGTTCTCACATTTGTCCCAATGTGCAGGGGCTAAAAAGGAGTAGAGTTTTGGCAAAAGGTGAAGTTGACCTACAAGTTGGCAATGGAGCAAAGGTTGCTGCTTTAGCCGTAAGAACTTATGTATTGACTTTACCTTGTGGTTTAATAATTCAGTTAGAGAACTGTTACAATGTACCTGCAATTAGAAGGAATATTATTTTCGTTTCTTGTTTGGACAAGTTTAGTTTTTCATTTATAATAAAGAACAATTGTTGCTCTATTTATTTGAATGATATATTTTATGCTACTGCACAAATGAACAATGGATTGTATGTCCTTGACCTTGAAATGCCAATTTATAACATTAATACTAGAAGGATGAAACCTAATGAGTAAATCCAAGTTACCTTTGGCATTGTCGCTTAGGCCATATAAATGAGAGATGCATCTCCAAACTCCATAAAGATGGACTATTGGACTCTTTTGATTACAAATCATATGATACATGCAGATCTTGTTTAATTGGAAAGATGACAAAGTCCCCATTCACAGGAAAAGGTGAAAGGGCTAATGATCTTTTGGCCCTCATACATACTGATGTATATGAACCACTGAACATACCAGCCAGAGGAGGTTTTCAATACTTCATCACATTTACCTATGATTTCAGTAGATATGGTTATGTCTATTTAATGAAACACAAATTTGAATCCTTTGAAAAGTTAAAGGAGTTCAAGAATGAAGTACAAAACTAACTAGGTAAGAATATTAAAACTCTTCGATCAGATTGAGGCGGTGAATATGTAAGCCTAGAGTTTGATGACCATCTAAAAGAGTGTGGGATTCTATCCCAAATCACTCCTTCTGGAACACCACAATGGAATGGTGTATCTGAGAGAATAAATCGAACCTTTTTATACATGGTCTGATCCATGATGAGTCACGCCGATCTTCGAAACTCCTTTTGGGGAAATGCACTACTGACAGTAGCTTACACACTTATCCGTGTTCCATCCAAAAAGGTTGAAAAGACACCATATGAAATATGGAGCGGTAAGAAACCACATATGTCTTACATGAAGATTTGGGGTTGTGAAGTTTATATGAAACGACAAATTTCAACTAAGCTTGAGCCCAAATCTGACAAATGCTTATTTGTGGGGTATCCTAAAGAAATAAGAGGGTATTACTTCTACAATCCTTCTGAGGGCAAAGTGTTTGTCATTCGAACTGGAGTTTTCTTGGAAAGGGACTTTATTTCCAAAGGAATCAATGGGAGGAAAGTAGAGCTTGAAGAAATTCAAGAATCACAAAGCATTGATACACCTATGGAGGAATTACAGAAGGAACCACAAGTAGTTGTGGAAGAGCAACCTGCTCAAGTAGAACAAGATCAGCGTAGATCAAGCAGGATACGTCACCAACCATAGAGATATGGATATCTCAAAACTGATCAAGGTGATGTATTACTCATGGATCAAGATGATCCTGTAACCTATCAAGAGGCCATAACTGGTCCTGAGTCTGAGAAGTGGATAGAAGCTATGAAGTCTGAAATGGATTCCATGTACACAAACCAGTTTTGGACCTTGGTAGAGCCTCTTGTAGGAGTTAATCCTATAAGATGCAAGTGGGTCTTCAAAAAGAAGACTGGCATGGATGGTAAGGTACATACCTATAAGGCAAGACTGGTTGCTAAAGGTTATAAACAAATTCATGGTGTAGACTATGATGAAACCTTTTCACCAGTTGCAATGTTTAAATCTGTTCGGATTTTACTTGTTATCGCTGCATATCATGATTATGAAATATGGCAGATGGATGTCAAGACTGCTTTCGTTAATGGGAATCTTCTTAAGGATGTGTACATGACACCACCTGAAGGACTTGACATACCAGAAGAAGCCCAAAAGATATGCAAGTTACAGCAGTCAATCTATGGATTGAAGCAAGCTTCCAGAAGCTGGAATCTTCATTTTGATGAAACTGTAAAACAATATGGATTCATAAAGAATGAATATGAGCCTTGTATCTACAAGAAGGTTAGTGGGAGCATGATCGTCTTCCTAGTATTATATGTAGATGACATATTAATCATTGGAAACGATGTCCCTACCTTGCAACAAGTAAAAAGTTGGTTAGGGAAATGATTTTCTATAAAGGACTTTGGTGAAGCAGACTATATATTAGGAATCAGGATCTATAAAGATAGATCATAAAAACTGCTTGGCCTAAGTCAAAGTACATACATAGACAAAGTGCTGAGACGCTTTAATATGCATGATTCCTAGAAAAGATTCATACCTATGCAACATGGCCTGTGTATATGAAAAACACAATCTCCTTCAACTAAGGAAGAAAGGGATCGCATGAATAAGATTCCATATGCATGTGCAATAGGATCTATCATGTATGCCATATTATGTACTCGACCAGATATCTCATATGCTTTAAGTGCAACGAGTAGGTACCAATCTGATCCCGGTGATGCTCATTGGGTAACTGTCAAGAATATCCTAAAGTACTTGAGAAGGACTAAGGATTAATTCTTGATATATGGAGGTCAGGAAGAGCTCGCGGTAATTGGATACACCGATGCTTGCTTCCAGACAGATAAGGATGACTTTAAATCCCAATTTGGTTATGTGTTCTGCCTAAATGGTGGTGTTGTGAGCTGGAAAAGTTTAAAGCAAGAAACAGTTGCTGATTCTACAACTGAGGCCGAGTACATTGCTGCCTCAAATGCAGCAAACACAACTACAAAACGCGTAAACAACGACGCCATGCTCACAACGGTTCATCCCTACACCATTGTGACATATCTAAACTAAGGCGCGGTTGTATTTTATTTGTTTATTGAATAAAAATTATTTGTATATAACAACGGTTGATAAACCAACTGTGGTGATTATCTGTATATAACAACGATTGATAAACCAACAGTGGTGATACCATCAAGCTTTCATGTGTTCGAACCTCAGCGCCATCATATATATTATTCCTTTTAAGTTAAGGCGCACCTTTTCTTTTTTATTTACTTTTAAATAAAAAAGTTAAAAGTTATGACTACAGTTGTTTATTTACACCGTTGTGATATATTTTGTATGTTTTTTTAATTTTTAATTCTAAATATAACTCTGGCGCTTTAATATGAAATTTCATTATGAAAGTAATATATCATAATGGTTTTGTGGTGTTGACCGTCGTAGTAGCCTTTCAATATACTCCTAGTTAGCTAGTTTCATTATCTCTTCATTATCCTTTTTTCCATTGAAAATAGAAACTAGACGAAACGATACACGATTTCAACCCTAAACCCTAACGTTCAATACTGTGAAACAATACACGATTTCAACCAAAGCTTGCATCATCAGTATCCATTCTTCACCGTGTTGTTGTCATTTTCGTCATCATCGGCACGATCGTTACGGAAGGAAGATTACGCACCTACCAACATCGTCATCATCATCGTCACCATCGAGAAGGAAGATAACAACAACACTGTCGTTATCGTAAGGAAGGAAGACAACAACAACACCAACACCAACATCATTTACTTAGTCGCCACATTTAGGGTACGTAAAATATTTTCCCCATGCATCTACAGTAAACTCATTTGCCATTGTTGTTCATGTTGTTGTTGTTTATGTTCTTGTTGTTCATGTTATTGTTGTTCATGTTGTTGTTGTTCATGTTGTTGTTGTTGTTGTTTGTGAACATAGATGTCAACCTTGTCGAGTTCTACATCAGGAAGCAGCGAAGATGCTCAAACGATTGAGTGTTCTGCGAATACAACTCAAACGATTAATACTTAATCGAAAAGATCACAAAGAGGTGTCACAATGATGCCCAATTCACATCAGTCTACAACTCATCAGGTGTAAAAATTCCGATCGAGTTTGATTCGCACTACAGATTAGTGGATTGTCCACATTATGCTACTTTTAGGAGTTATGTTGCGTTCCTTGCACGTAGCAAAGTCAGTATACTGATTGATGACTGGAGAGAAGTGGATGTTAATGTCAAAGATGGCATATGGACAGACGTTAAGATATTTCATACTATAATTTTCATATATTTGATATCACTACCTATAGTTTCTAATTCATACTTATATATTGATTTAAAGTAGTTGAATTTTAAGTTTACCGATGACTCAAAATTGAAAAGAAAGTGGATAACTTATGTCGGTGTTCGTTGGAGGGGATTTAAGTCACGACTCACGGCTAACTACATTATGAAGCCTAAGAGCGGTCTTCAACCTTCATGGATTCGGTATAGTTTTTTATCGAAGAAGGTGTGGCACAAGTTTGCGAAGAAACGCCGTTCTGAGGAATTCAAGGTTAGTACTAGTCTTATGTAACCTATAATGTTATGTTAATGAGTTATAGATACTAATCATACACATTTTTCACTAAGTTAATAACAGGCTAAAAGCGAAGTAGGAATTTAGAACAAGGCGAAAAACATGTACCCCTATAGATTGTCTCGTGGGGGTTACAGGAAACTTGAGAAGAGGATCATGCAGGAAAAACAACAAGAAGGAGGAGATGGTGACATCCCATCTCCACCTTCAAGACATGAGAAATGGAAGAGGGCTCGATTAAGACCTAATGGAGAGTACACCTCTGAGGCTTCAAGTGTAGTTGCTGAGAAAATTGTAAGTATATGTTTTGTTTAAATGTGTTTGCTTATGTAAGTTGCTCATGAGTTGTTATTTAAATGTGTTTGCTTATGTAAGTTTCTCATGTTGCGTAGGATAATTTGGTTGTGGCGGCCCGTGAAGGCACATTTGTTCCGGAAGCACGACATGACATATTAGTCGAAGCTATCAGAACAGCTGAGCATGGAGGTCGTGTCCGTGGTGTTGGAGATGGTGTCGGCTTGAGGTCATACTTTGGATCTCAAAGAAAAAGCACCGAAACCGCTGAATTTCTTACTCAACGACAAAAGATCGAGAATGTTGAGAAGCAATTGGCAGAGCAAAGGAGGCTGTTTGAAGAGGAGAGGGAAAAAAGGGAGAAAGAAGTGGAAAAGTTACAAGAGTTGTATTCGGTATGTGTCGTAAATCGCGCTTATTTTTGTATGATATATATTGTATGTTCTAATTGAATATATTGTGCTTACTTGTGTTTTATGTTCTAATTGAATGTTATGATGTAGAGATTAAGTGAAAACCTCAAACAACGAACTAATGAAAATCAACTTTGCGTTGGTGATGATCAAACTCCAAGTAGAAGTGTCGTAAATCACGCTTCTACAAAAGGAAGTAATTGTACAGCCCCTCCCCCTCCCCCTGTAGATAACCGCAATGGGATATTGGACCCTAGTCCAAATGAAATAACAAGTTTATACTTGTCCATTTCAACAATAGACCTTGCGCAAGCTCTCCCGCTAGAACATTGCCCGAAATTAGATTTAGTGTATTACACTCCTGAAGATGTGAGGGATTTTCTCACATGATTTAAGTGGCTTGACATAGCTATTTTGCAAGTTTGGTGCACGTAAGTATATAGTCGAATATACATGTCATTATAGAACATTATAATTTTTTGTATTTTCTCCCTCAATTTATTCATTTTCTTTGACCATTTAGGTACATTCACCGTGTTTGTATAGAATTGAATAAATCAAGTATCTATGGAATCTTGGAGCCAAGTTTTATTTCTTGGGCGTATAATAATAAAAATATCAGAGAACAGTACTTGAAAAGTCGGCGAAATGATGGAGGAAAAGAATGTTACCTTGCACCATTCCTCTGCGGGTTAGTATTGTTGTAATTTATTTCTATATTCTATATTTAGTTTTGTTTTAGTAACAACTAATAATATATATATATATATATATATATTCTCGTGTTCATTCAGTGGTCATTGGCAATTGATCATAATATCGTTTAGGACAAATACGGTGACATTACTGTGTTCCTTGCACGATACATTCCACAAACCAATGAAACATCTTGTATTAACGTAAGTGTCTTTGTTTAATATCATTTTCTTTGGCATTAATTGTAATTAGTTTATCATGTAATATGTTTAATTCAATTTTCAATGTGCAGTATTGTGGAGCACGTTAATAGAATGAATAATGTTAGAAAAAAGCCCACATATCTTGCTCCTAAATTAAGTGGTCTGATTACCTGTTTATTTCATTTACATTCATGCATGTGTGGTTGTATTCATGTTTTTACATTCATGTAATTTTTAGACGAGGAAACAACGCGGGACTTACGAGTGTGGGTATTTTGTCATGAAACACATGTTAAACATTGTCCTTGTCGGCACTGTTGATTCATGGGATACGGTATATATGGCATAAAATGTTTACATATATTAATATATAAGTTGACTATTGAATTATTATCATACATGATCTTGAATTTTTTGCTCTTTCTTATGTAGATGTTTAATGACGAAACCCCATTCCCCATTGAGGACTTTGTGGATCTTCGTAAACGTTGGGCGTATATCCACAATGCACTTAAGGGTGCTTCTGTTGTTTGATATATCAGCAACATTTTTTGATACACATATTTTTGGCTTTTTATGCACATAATGTGAACAATAGTTTTGGCTTTTGATGCACATAATGAAATCAATAATATTGGCTTTTGATTTAAACAATGTTAGCAGTTTAAATCTCTTATTCATTTAGCTTTTGATGTAAATTTCTTTTAATGTAAATTCTATGATTCATTTATAAGGATAAAATATAAGAAGAATTGTGTTTGATGCACATATTGTGTTTGCATGTAAACAGAAGCTGTTTTGACAGGATAAAATATAGGAAGAATTTGATAAGCAGATAGTTTTTATATTTAAAACAGGTTGTTTTTTGCAGCAGTTATAAAACCTAACTGTAGTTGTATGTCAAACACTGACCAGAATAATATAAATAAAAAATGTTGTTGCTGAGAATCGAACCAGATCACCTTTAGTTATATCACAATGGTTGAGTAAACTAACTGTTGTGAAATGGTGCGCGCATACTGGAATACAACAACGGTCACAGGACCATCATTGTACGTACCTCATATACAACAACACTCTACATAACAACGCCTTCGCCCCCGTCATTATATGTCATTTCCAACCGTTGTTAAATGGGTTTTTCGTAGTAGTGAAAGAAAGTTGTTTGAATCAAAAAGTTCATTAGTGAACTTGACATAGTCCCTAGCATTGTGGATCCCATTAATCTTTATTGTGATAACAATGGTGCCATCGCACAAGCTAAGGAGCCTAGATCTTACCAACGATCCAAACACATACTTAGGCGTTATCATCTCATTTGAGAGATAATAGATCAGGGAGATGAGAAGATATACAGAGTACCTACACTTGACAACATTGTTGACCCACTAACAAAGCCTTTTGCGCAGCAGAAGCATGTTGGCCATACTAGATCTATGGGTATTTGGGGTATGCCTGATTGGCTCTAGTGCTAGTGGGATGTTGTTGGTGTAAGCCCTAGAGGCCAATACTTTTGGTACTTGTATCGAATTATTTATTAATAATAAAAGGCATTTCTTTATTATGTTTGTTTTTCCAAAGTGATAAAGTCCCTAGAATAGCTAGTTCGTTTAATGAAATATTAAGTGTGACTTAATCATGATATTCCATTAAACATAAGGACACTATTCTTAAACTATTTGTAGTCGAGATTTAATGTGAAATGGGATAACCTTAAAGCATTAAGACTATTATGTAGATAGACTGATGACCACATCTCATGGATCATGGATAAGGAGTTATCAAGTCTTAACATAGGTATGAATATTAGGAGTAATACTTATACTGGATTGACCCACTATGAGAGTACTGCATAGAATGTTATGCAAAGTGTCATAAGTTACTCTCATGGTGATAGTGATGTATACCACCCTTCGACCTGAAACTACTATGGACCCTAGATATAGAGTCAAGTACTTTATTGCTGATCAAACATTGTTCATAATTGGATTACTATAAAGACAGTTGATGGGTAATTCATAAAGCATGCTGAAGGACATGAGTGACCTAGAAGGAATTTTCCCATCCTGCATAACAGGATAAAAGTCTAAGGGCCCAATATTGAACCGAACAAGGATGACACAGTATATGCCTTGTGTTCATAAGGGCAAAAGGGTAACTGTACATACAAGCACTATCACAAAAGGTTTTGTCAGATCACATGACAATTTCGTGACTTTGGTAGCAGTGATGTGTTCCTAGATACCGCTCACTCTTTATTATGTTAAATGCATGATTTAATATAATTACCAACGTCGCAAAATCCTACAGGGTCATACACATAAGGACAGTTTGATAAGAGTTAGAGTAAATAAGGCACTTCGTAAGGTACGGTGTACTTAAGTAAATATGTAACATCGTAAGGTACGGTGCACCTAAGTGGAATACGGATTGTGGTAAGGTAGCACGTGCTTAAGTGATATACAGTACATCATAAGATATGGTGTGCGTGCACTTAAGTGGGTTTTTTAGCTTGCTGCCCACACAAGTGGTTCTCTAAATATAACCCTTGTGCAGAAGCATAAAGACTTGATGAAAATTCAGTTGTGAAACCCTAGCCGTAGTTTCCTTCTCTCTATCTCTCACTCAAAGCCTTCAATCGTAGCAACTAGCACTGAGACTGAAGGAAGCTATTCGTGTGGATTGAGTAGAGGCGTTGTTCATCGTACATCACTCGTGATCATTCCTTCGATTCAGAATCAAATTTTTCATTGCCACAAGAGGTAACCATTCTATCAATGATCATGATCTTTCGTAAAGATCGCTAAAGGGGAATTTTAATTTCCGCTGCATTTTGAATCGCGATTTCACTTCACTAAGTTCTACATTGCTTAGAAAATTGGAGATTAAGCACTTTATAAGTAAGAGAACTCATACACCTATCACCTTAAGATTTTGGGGGAGTATGTGGTGTCTCTCTCACTTATTAGACTGAGTCTTTGACCTTTAGGCGAATGTTTGGCCCAATGTGAATTCTTCCCCCTCAGGATGACCCATCATCGTCAGGGACGTCTTTGATGATTTGCAAACCGAGCTAACACACAGGGCCTCAAATTTTACAGAGTTAAACTATAGCTAAATAGGGCCTCATAAAATATTTGTTAGGTTAAATCGCGAGTATATGGGGCCTATGTTTTTTGTCATGGTTAAAATGTGGCTAACTTACACAGGACGTCAAAAAACTTGAGACGAATTTGGTCATATTCATCGGTCACCATTAGGCCACTCCAAAATGGAAGAGCGACATGGAGCTGAAGCATTAGCTCGTAGCCAAAAGATAAACCTGATATCAATGTGGATCCTCGATAATAGAATCTTTAGATCTCTTAAAAAGCCTCTATAGCTGGAGAATTATGATGCAACGAGGAATCCAGACGATCACATCAAGCATATAGATACCATGATGGATAATCATCGAGTTCAGGAAGTCGTAAGATGAAAGTTATTCATGTTGACCCTCGTGGGATCCGTCATAACGTGGTTCAAGACTTTCCTAGATATAAGCATAAGTTCCTTGAAAGAGTTATGTGACTCTTTCATTGCTCAATTCACAACATAAAAGCAAGAACCACAATTATAGATGTTCTTAGTGGTATCTAACAAAAAAAGAAGGAGACCCTATGAGAATCTATTAACTAGTTCCTAAAGGTAGTCGCCAAGTAAGAGACAGATGGATAGGATAAGTAGTCGACAAGTATGCAAGATATTCAAGAATCGGTTGAGGCCAGAATCTATGTTTCATGATAAGTTAGGATTGGATGGAATCAATAGCTTGAACGACATGTTTGATAAGGCATAATCCTATATTAACTATAAGGAAGAACTCATAGCGAAAAAGGAGAGATATGTCTAGAAGCAAGGAACCTAAGATATGGTTGTGTGAATGAGAAATATTTCAACCATTGTTGACATGGTGGTGTCATACCCCAAATTTTGAACACCAAGATTTCCCATCATTGTGCAAATAATCATCACAATATGGATGTACTTTCATGCCTCATCAATCTCCCAGAGATAGTTAAGCATTCACCACAATCAAGAATTAGGGTTTTGAGCCCTCTTAGAGCACTTAGACAAAGGATCAATCAAGGAATGACATGATCTTCAACTTGTATAAACATTTAAAATACCTATAAAGGATCAAGAGGACTCCCACATCAAGAATCAAGCACAAGGTTGCAACATTCCAAGTGGATCAAGCCTCAAGATCGCCAGTGTCACCAAATTAGGGTTTTGATCGACCAAGGCCTCCAGATGGAATTTTTCCTCTAGGCATGAGTCAATGCTTCAAAGCATAACCCAAGATACTCCAAGGGACCTCATGGACCCAATCATCAAGTCAATTTAACCTCAGGGGATGCATTTACCAAAAATCAGGAATTAGGGTTTCTTGACCTAATTCACCCCTAAGTTGACTTTTGGGACAAAACCTACGCCAAGACCTCAATACATGATTTCAGGGCCTCCAATACACCATATTGATCCATTTGCAATAATGGATTAACCCAAGAAGCTTGGTTCACAAGTTTCGATTTCACCAGGATCACAATTAGGGTTTCGAGGAAAAAGTCAACTGTATCTTTGACTTTTGACCAAGACATGCTCCCAAACCTTGGGACATGATTCAATACACCCTCTAACACCTATGGAATCCATCCATTAGGTTTAATTTAGGTTAAGGACTAGATTTCACAAAGGATCGCATAGTTTGGATTTCATCCGATAAAAAGTCAACTGTGCACAAAATCAAGTTTGGTTTTTTTGAATTTTTCACAAATATGGCTCCCCTAAGTAAACAATAATGTTAATGTATGGTATTGACCATCATTCATCAAGAAAAATCAAGAAAAGTGAGGTTTCTTGCAAAAGGGGCAACCATGAGAAACCAAATTTTTTTTAAGTTATGGAACAAAATGGCTTTGGTACCAACTTTGCAATGTCATAACTCCTAAACCACAAGGCCTTTTTCTCCCATTCAAAGCTCAAATGAAAGTCCATCTGACATACTTTAAAAGTGTCAACTACAAGATATTCCAAATTCTCATGGATTTTGAGTTATGGATTGATCAAAATCACAAAAAGTGAAAATGGCCACTTTTTCCAACACTTAGTGAAATTTTCAAAAAGTCTGAATCTGCCTTACTTTTTCCAAAATGTAGGGGAATTTTTCACCTTGATCCAAGCTAAACCAGGTCCAAGGGTGAACACCAAAGTTAAAGTATGCCATGAGGGCTTTCCAACAAGTACTAGATCATCTCCAAATTCAATTTGAGTAGGGAGATACAACCCTTGGAACATGGCATCATGAACTGATTTTTACAAGGCAGGTTTTGTGCATTTGCTTGATTTGACCAAATCAGATAACTCCAAGCCTTGTCATCTATTTGGACACATCAGAGGATAAAATCCAAGGGGAACGATCTGATCCCCAAGCCTCCCAAGTCCAAGAATCTACACATAGCCATAACAAACCTAAAAAGGCTAAAAAGTGCAAAAGAGTCCAATTTTGTTTCCAAGCATTTAATGGATGCATCAAGGTGGCATAGACTGACACATTCATAACTGAATGAGTCAAGAATCAGCACTGAATAAAAGAACCATAGGCATGTGCCCTAACCTGAAGTCAATGGCTAGAGGAGACTAAAGATTCCCTTGGATCAACATTGGCCAAAGGCCTGTACCAGCTGTCATTCACTATTGATTGCAAAACAAAGTTGTTGCACTATAAATAGAGCTCATTTATGCTTAATTTGAGTACACCAAAGCACTACAACTGATGCTTTCCTCAAAATCTCTTTCTTTAGGCCAAAATGCCTTCTTTTGCAAGTCATCTCTGAGTTTTTGAGTTAGAGAGCACTTCCACCACAACTCATGATCCAAACACATTCAATATGTCATATCTAAGCTGTCTAAACACTCACATTTGATCTGAAACACCAAAATCAGAAAGTCAACCTCCAAAACCTCAAAAATTGACTTTTCAGCATTTTTCAAGCCATGTCTTGATTCAGTCATTTCCAAAACCAAAAAAGGCCTCAAACATACTCCAAATATCATCCTCAAACTATCCCAATTGGTTCCCCTAATCTAGAACACCATTTGAGAGAGTTGCCATATTGGTCACTTTTGCCCCTTTTGCAAGAAAGAGCTAAAACTTGTTCCTGAGGATTCCAGCTGGTGTTGATCATCCTAAAAGCTTCTTAGGGATTAATCAAGAGTGTCCAAAGCATTGGATTACTTCTGGCACAAGGATCTTGACAGTTAGCACAAGAAGCTCCAAGAGGTAAGTGCATGACAACTTGAACTCTTTGAATTATGCATTGCTTTGAAGTCCACTAATCATAAACATCTCATACATATCATATATGTTGTGTTTGAACTAATTCACCATGCTATTAGTGTGTATATGATGTGTTAGCATAGGAAATGCAAATCATGGCATTTTTTGAAACCACTATCGGATTTTTAGATAGAGGCATCTTCTGAAAAATCTAAAGGCACCATTGGATTCCTCATGAAATTCTAGGTCAGATGCACCTAAATTCTGTCTCAATCCATGGAGAAATGAGCAAGTTACAGCCTTCATGCAAATCCACCATGACTTGGTTTCTTGCCTTGCCAGACCTAGAAACCAGGCCACCCATATATGTTAATGGGGTGGTTTGGAGGTCAAGGGTTCAAATCCCACCCAGACCTTTTTTGCTACCCTTCCACATTTTGTTATTTTTAATATTTTTATGGTTTTTGTTAATTAATTCAAAATTTAATTTCTCTCTCAATTTTAATTATTTTTTATTGATTCTTTTTTTGAAAATTCACAAAAATATTAAAATATTTTATTCCATGAAAATTTCACAAAAATATTATTTATTTCATATATTTGGTATTTTTGTAAAGAATTATATTTTTATTTGTTTTTTAGACATTAAAAATATTTCTTTCTCTTAGTTTTACAAAATTCAAATAATTTTTCAATCATCCCATGAATGAAACATAATTTTTCAAACATTAATCCAAGATCACAACTTGTTTTTCACACATGTTTGATAATTTTGATCATTTTAATTGAATTTTTATTCAATTAAAATACTTTTCTAAAATCAAATTAGGGTTTTAATTATTTTCACCCTCACAAATCTTTTTCAAAACACTTATGGACCTCTAATAGAGTGTAAGACCCAACCCCCTTTGTACATAAATAATTTTGGGCCTCAGTCATTGTATAAGTCTCAATACAGTTTTCAACCACCTTAAGGCACTCTCTTGTTGAGTCAACCTTTTTCAGCCTCCTCTTAGGCTTTGTATAAAGATTTTTCCCCAGCTTTTTTCAGCCTCAATCTTGGGCTTTGTACATGACACCATAAGCACTCTCTTGTTGATTCATTCTTTTAGCCTCAATCTTGGCCTTTGTACAAGATATATATAAACTTTCTCCAACAAAGTCAAAATCTTCATAACCTTCTCTTAAGCTTGGGACAAATATCTTCCCCAGCGTAGCCCATTCCTTCCAGCCTTCTTCTAGGCTTTGAGAATTAATATCCCTAAGCGGAGTCGGTCCTCATTCCAGCCTTAATCTTGGGCTTTGTACAATATACCTCAAATATCCTCAACTGAGTCAGTCTAATTTCAGCCTCAATCTTGGGCTTTGTACAAGACACCGTATAAATCTCTCCAGCAGAGTCAATCTTCTTTTAGCCTCAATCTTGGGCTTTATACAAGATAGATAAAACCTCTCACCAATAAGGTCAATCCTCTTTAGCTTCAATCTTGGGCTTTGTACAAGGCAGACAAAATATTTCCCCAGGAAAAGTCAACTTTTAGCCTCCTCTTAGGCTTTGCATAATGATATCCCCCAAAGAGTCAGTCTCTTTTTAGCCTCAATCTTGGGCTTTGTACAAAATAGATAAGCACTCTCTTGTTGAGTCAGTCTTCTCCAGCCTCCTCTTAGGCTTTGTATAAGGACTTCCCCAGTGGAGTCAATTAATCTCTTAGCTTCAACCTTGGGCTTTGATCAAGGCACATAAAAATCAACATCCCCTTAGAGGAAATCAAAATCTCTCTGTAGGAAGATATTTCTCTGTGTTATCACACATCAAAACAAACAAATCAAACAAACCCTAATCCCAGATAACTGATGTAAGTGGCACACTTGTTTATTCAAAAATTCAAGGTGTCGTCCATCTCTTATCCTGGTAAAAATCCTGTTTTTCATCTAATTGTTGTAAGCGGAAAGCCTCTGGATTATTTACATCCACGCCACTGTCCTTCTCTTAGCATGGAAAACTCCTAAGGAAAAATGACATTGCTCAACACTGAGTTAAAGTTTTCTCCTTCAGGAAAAAATCCTCATAAAGGAAATTATGGCATTGCTGGATTCTCATATCCCAGTTAAAGTAATTTTCCTTTATAAACAGTCACCCAACAGTTGTGATAAATAGACGAGATGTCTCCCTTTAGAGATGACAAATTCTCTCTCAGTCAAACCTTTAGCTTCAATCTTAGGCTTTGAACAAGACACCAAAACATCATTTTCATCCCATAGAATAGGAGGAACTACGATTGCTCTGATTTCCCTATTTCTTTAATCGGGAATACGTAGGCATAAGATTGCGAAATCTTAGCGAGCATACCAATCAAAAACTCTAGGTCCAGTGCCTTCATACCAATCAAAACCTTAGGTCCAGTACTTACCAAAAACATCAGAAAACCCGAACATCATCAAAAACTCACTCTCTCTCTCTCTCAAACATCCCCCAAAGAAGAAACTTTCCCAACCCACAACAGATAAACACCATCAAGTACAAAGCAGAACCTATTGCTAACAACCTGTGGATAACCACTTATAGGATGGGTAATTGACAACTCCCCATTGTATAACCTGAGCCCGAACTCCCCAATCTCTCTCAGCGTTTGTTCAGTTAAACATTCGCGTGCAAGGTTAGTTTTAGATAGCTTCCCTTTCCCTTCCAGCTTCACGGGATACATAAGAAATCAGAAAGTAGCACCCCATTCCTATAATTGCAGTGAGGAGGAGCCCATGTGCGATAAGGTGGTCGCGTCACCGACAATATTCGCACGCTATAGGTGGAAACCGAGGACCTCGGATCAAGTTCTCATCACACAGTATTTTGAACCGTAGAGGGAGAAATATTTTCAATAATACGCAAAGACCAAATTTAAAGAAGTCGAGATCAAGAAACCTTATGCGATTATGGAATCATCGAGGATGAATAAATTAAAGTACTTCCATTTCCACAAAAGGCACAACCAAAATACTTCTAATGAATTTATTCTAAGGATGAAATTGAGGAGCTAATAAAAAATGTGAAACTTACCCGGTACACCCAAGAGGGTGCCCAGAAGGAAGATCGGGGCAGAAGGAAAGTGAACAATGGAGGTCATCATCGGTGCTAAGGGAAGGAAATATAACAGCGATGACGAATAAGAAGAATAGAAAGGGAAGCGCCAATATGTCACATTCATCACTAGTGGCCTTCCTCGACCAAGGAAACCCTTCAAAGGCGCGATAAAAAGAAAAATTGTTTAGCTAAGGGTGTTTATTTAGGAGGGAGCGAGCTCTTGAAGAAGATTGTAGATACCAATTTTCAGATTCTGAGGTAGTGAAAAAGAAGGTAGAACCCGAAATGAAAATTTTCTCTTGGGACATAATAGAAAACATAACTAACTTTGATGTGTCGAGAATCCTCATTAATGAAGGAATTTCTCGTAACATCATGTATGCATAACTTTTTAAACAATCGAGTCTAAAAGGGGATAAATTTTTTCCATATGAGGGTATTGATATGCAAGCTTTCAATGATACAATCACTCGCCCATGGGGTGTATTGAGCTAATGGTCTCTCTAGGGGAAGATAGGGACATAAAGATTGTGGAGTTTCTTAATTGTTCCTTGTAAAAGTTTTTACAATTGGATCTTGGACAGACCCTTCGCGGCAACGTTGGAAATAGTGGCCTCTTTGGATCACTTGAAAATTAAGTACCACAACATTCATGATGAACCAGTGACAATATGCGTCGACCAGTCGGTGGCACGAAGAGTACAAAAGGCTTTGCAACACGAACAAAAGAGGAAAGATAAAGAGGATAATTTTTTCATGCCTACCACCTATCAAAATGGATAAATTACGAAACATTGGAAGAATTTCTTCTCTGCAACTTTAATTCGGTGTATATACTACCTTCTATTTATATAACATTTACTTATCCTTTCATATATGGAATGACATTTACATTTACCTATTCATACCTTAAATTTTTCAAATATTTATGCTAAATGGTGTAGCTCGGTTTTTGTGACGCGGCCACTACCGCTTTTAGTGCTAATTTCTGATTTCTATATTTATCCTATGAAGCTTAAAAGGAAAGGGAAGATATCTCAAACTAACCTTGCATGCAAATGTTTTCCTTAACAAATGCGAAGAGATCGGGGATCGGGGGTTGATTATACAAAGAAAAGTTGTTAACACCCAGAGTATCTATAGTAATCTATAGTAACCTTTATTTGCATATGTTTCAACTGTTGAATTGCTTAGTTACTTAAATACATTTGTTGTTGAATATGGAAAGTTTCTCCATTGTGAAGGTTGAGGAAATGTTTTTGTTGTTTTTGGGTTTTCTATTGTTTTTGGAAAGGTACTGGACCTAAGGTTTTGAATTAGTGCGCTCGCTAAGATTTCGCAATCTTATGCCTACGTATTCCCGTAAAAGACTTGGGGAAATTAGAGCGTTCGTAGCTCCTCCTATTCTATGGGAGGAAAATTGTTTGGTGTCTTGTTCAAAGCCCAAGATTGAATCTAAAAGAGTATTTGTGTCTTGTTTAAAGCCCAAGATTGAAGCTAAAGGAGTATTTGTGTCTTGTTCAAAGCCCAAGATTGAAGCTAAAGGAGTATTTGTGTCTTGTTCAAAGCCTAAGATTGAAGCTAAAGGTTTGACTAAGAGAGAATTTGTCATCTCTAAAGGGAGATATCTCACCTATTCATCACAAACATTGAAGAATTGATTTATAAAGGGAAGTTGCTTTAACTGGGATGTGGGGAATCTAGCAATGCCACATCTTCCTTTATAAGTCTTTACATGCTAAGAGAGGGACATTAACTTGGATATGTAGAATCCATAGGTTTGCCACTTACATCACTTATATGAAAGGGAAATTTTAGCCATGATAAAGGAGGGACTCCAGCTTGGATTTTGAATCAACAAGTGTGCCACTTACATCAGTTATCTGGAAAAAAGGTTTTATTGTTTGTTTTTGAGATGTGATGTATAGAGGAAATATCCTCCTACAGAGAGGACTCATGGTCTCATCTGTTGGGATGTTCAATTTAGTGCCTTGATCAAAGCCCAAGGTTGAAGCTGACAAAGAGTTGAAAACTGACTCAACTGAGGGAGTATTATATATGTCTTGTACAAAGCCCAAGATTGAGGCTGACTGGGAAAATTATTACATGAAGCCTAAGAGGAGGCTGACTCTTGATGAGGATTTATTCAAATCCAGGAGAAGGTCTAAACTATTATGAGGAATAAAAGGGAAACTAACTCTTGCTGGAGATTAGGAAAGAGTTGAATTATTAAATTCCACAAGGGTTTTGATTCTTTTGGGTATTTGTTGATGTTAATCTGGTTCTGGCTGGGGATTTTAAAGTGAAAACCAAACCTTGTTGAGTGTCAGAAGAGGCTTTAAAGGATAAGCTTGAATGCCTTAGAGGTTTTGACTCTTTTGGAGACTGGTGTACTATTAAAGATGACTAGGATATATCCTATGCTTTTAGGAAGTCTGAGGGTCCTTGTATGAATCCCAAGAGGAGGCTAGGAATGCTTATATGAAGCCCGTGGGTCCTTGTATGAAGCCCAAGAGGAGGCTAACTGTTGAAACTTTCCAAGTCTAGGAAGAGTTCAATAAAGGTTTCACCGGGAAATAATACTTTCTTTGTTGAACTGTTCCAGGGTTAAAGGAGTTAAAGAAGAGGTTTACCCGGGAAATAATCCTCTCTTTACTGAACTATTTCAAGGTTGAATAAATTGAACAAAGCCCAAGAGGAGGCTGATTGTATTCCTTTGTACAGGGGGGACTAGTTATTTGAACTAAGTTATATTGATTGAAATGATCCTAGTGTTTGAACTAGTCTAAACTAAGGATGACTTAAATGCTAAGAGGAACTTAAAAAGATATGTACAAGTGTATATACAGACATATGAATAAGTATATAAACAAGTATGAATTGAATTGAGTAGATAAAGGTGGTAGGTCTTATTCTCTAGATAGAGGCCCAGGTGTATTGTGATGGTTAGATGTTTTCTTCAAGATTAGATTTGAAGAAATTGAAGTCTTGAATTTTGAAGATGACTTGATCTTATGTGGGAGAGAAACAAAGGTGTTGGGTCTTACACTCTAGATATAGGCCCAGGTGATTATTTGTATCCTATACAAAGCCAAGGATGAATGAGACTAAAATATTTTCTATTTACAAGGGGGTGTTGGGTCTTACACTCTATCAGAGGCCCAGATGGTTGTTTAAAAACAGAAGATGATGTACAAAAGGATGGGACTTACACTCCTAACAGAGGCCCATGATGCTTTTAAAATACAGTGATTTTGAACACTGAGAGGAAGAACTTATATTATAGTATAGGTCCATGGATTGGTTTATTTACAAAGAGGGTTAGGTATTACACTCTAATAGAGGCCCAAGATGCTGAAATGAAGTTTTGAAACATTGAATCAAACTTCTGATCTTGCAAGACCTATGTTATCTCTCTTAATACGCAACTATTTGACACGATGTAAACACCAAAATTGTGTGTTTTTTAACAAGGAATTGAATGGTTCTTTTTAATTTCATTTATTTTAAGTGTATCACAAGATATCATGTTATAATCAGATGAACCCTAAAAAGTGCAAAAACTATATGAAATCCCATACACGCAAGATAAATGGCAATTGATTGAGGGTTAATATTCTATGAACATCCAGAAACATGTTGGTAACTTGAAACAACATTTATGATGCATGATTCATGGAGTTTGAGAAGTTCAGGCTTACCTGTGCAAGAGGAATTTGAATCCTCAGTTGTAGGTGTTATAGATGTGAAATGATGATTCTAACAGCTTCCTTGGACAACAAAGATTTTGTTGAGATGCTTAGAACAAGTTGAAACATCCTTGATTGCTTGGCTCAAATCTAACTGCAGCTGGCTTTGAGTGAGATGTGATCTTGATGAATTTGATGTTAAAGATGTTGTTTAAGTGTTTGGATCACTCATATATGATGTATGTGAGGTGTTTGCATCATTTGTTTGGATTAAATTGCTCTCTATTTGAAAATTTGATTCTCACCTCTTAAGGTTTTGGAATTTTGAAGTGAAGATTGAAATGAGACAAAACATGTGTTGTGATGTTTTGGGGTGGTTTAAATAATCAAAAATGGCTCCTATTTATAGGAGGAGAAGTTTGTTTTGGGAGGAATAGTGAATGGATGAGGGAGCATGCTATTGTCCAATGGATTTTGTCATGTAGCATGACTTGATGTCTAAGGTACTATAACTCTCCTCTAGCATAGCTATATATTGACTCAATTCAATTTTTGCAGGTTTGAACACTCATGGATTTGGACTGAGTCTTGGCTGATTTGTGCTTGCTTCATACCAATACAATGAATCACATTAATGCAACTGGCCAAAACTTAAGTTCCAAAGCTTGTCATCATGATTCTCACATGCCAAAGGATAGGATTCTTGACTTAGGGCCCAAGTTTGCAGGTTCTTCATGATTGAATGAGATTCTTGTTGAATTAGATGAGGATCAATTTTGCATAGTCATCAAATTTGGACTCAAAATCGTGGGATGCAAGTTATGTACCCAAATGCTGTCAAAAACCAGTTTGCATCAAGGCATGTTGTGAGGTTCATAACTTCTTGCTCAAGTTGAATCAATGGATGTTCATGTACTCTTTGGAAAGCTTGTATATCATACTTCAAATTTGATGTTTACATTTGGTCTTGATTCATCTTGTATCATGATGGAAAATGCCTCCAAAGTTGTACAAAACATGAGGCAGATTCTGCCTAAAAAATTCTAAGTGTCAAAGTTCAAAATCTCATGAAACCCTAACTTTAATGCTTCATATCTCAAAATCTATGCATTTTTTGGGGGTACTTCTGCTTTTCAATCTTGTTGTATGTAAGAATATCTATCATTTGAGCTTTGGATGGGAAAAAATGGTTGCATGGATCACAAGTTATGGCCTTGCAAAGTTGGGTAAAAACCATGTTCCTTCCATAATTAGTGAAATTTTATGTTTCTTAAGGTTGCCCTTTTTGCAAGTAACCTCACTTTTCTTGATTTTTCTTGATTGATCATGATCCAAATCACAAGTTAACATTGTTGTTGACTTAAGGAGGCCATGTTTACCAAAAAAATCCCAAAAGTCAAACTTGGTTTTGATCACAGTTGACTTTTTATCCCTTTATGAAATCAAGTCCTTGGGCTAAATTGAACCTAATGGATGGATTCTAAAGGTGTTTTTGAGTGTCTTGAATCATGTCCCAAGGTTTGAGATTGTGCTTTGTTCAAAAGTCAAAGGGTATGGTTGACTTTTTCTCAGAAACCCTAGTTTGTGGTCCACGTGAATTTGAATCCTTGTATTGCTTGTGAATCAAGTTCTTTTAATCAATCCAATATTGTGAATGGATCAATATAATGTATTTGAGGTCCTTAAAGTATATCTTGAAGTTTTAGATCATGCCTTTCTCCAAAAGTCAACTTAGGGACTGAATTAGGTCAAAACCCTAATTCTTTATTTTTTATAGATGCATCCCCTGAGGCTATTTTGAACTTATGAATGAACTCATGAGGTTCTTTTGAGATTCTTGAATCATATATTGAAGTATTGGCTCATGCCCCGATGAAAATTTCTCTTTGGAGGCCTGGGTCGACCTAAACCCTAATTTGGTGACACTGGTGATCTTGAGGCTTGATCAACTTGAAATGATGTAATCTTATGCTTGATTCTTGATGTTGAGGATCTCTTGACCTTCATGAATGTTTGAGACTTGATAAGTTGAAGATCATGTCAATTCTTGATTGATCATTTGCCTGAATGCTCTGAGAAGGCTAAAAAACCATAATCCTTGGTTAAGGTGAATACTCAACAATTTTTTAAAAGAGTAGTGAGGTATGAAAGTACATCCATATTTTGGTGATGATTTGCACAATGATGTGAAGACTTAGGGTCAAAATTTGGGGTATGATAAATGGTTTCACTTATCAACATATAATCATAGCAGATAATTTAAATTATTCATTTTAATTTTTTGCTTCAACTCCTATGGAAGGTTCTATTATGTGGTATTCACTTTAAGTTCATGTTATAATTCCTTTCAGTAAATTTGTGTTGATTTCACTCGATATGAAGAGGCCAAGAAGGACATTGACACTGAAAACTTATTGATTTCACTATATATTATTGCACCAACTTATGGATAGTTAACCTCCCCATCCAAATGATACACCAGCCTCACTTGCTAGAAAAAGAAGGAGACTGGCACTTAAAAGCAAAAAAAACAAACTCAACTTCCTCCAATAAAGAAAGTTATTTTAACCAACTACAATTGCCTTCACGGTAACCTCCAAACTATGTTGGCCCGTCACGGACACCTCTAAGCCCATTGTTGTACCCCAAATTTTACCCTCAGATTCGTTGATGTTTGTCATATCATTATAGTCATGCATTTTATTCGTCCAATTTTTGTTACCTGTTTTCTTATTTCTTTATGGCTAAAATACAGTTTTGGTCCCCCTGTTTTTCAAAATTCACAGTTTTGGTCCCCCTGTTTTTTTTTTAACAATTTTGGTCCCCCACCCCAATTTTGGCCCAAAAAAAGTGATGAACAGTAACTTGTCCGTACATGTCCGTACATGAACAATACACGTCCGTACATGAAAAGTGAGGGGTGGGGGACCAAAACTGTTAAAAAAAAAACAAGGGGACCAAAACTGTGAATTTTGAAAAACAGGGGGACCAAAACTGTATTTTAGCCTTTCTTTATTCATTATTTTCATAAGTCTTAGAATTTTATACCTCTTTCTTTTATTTTGAATTCTATTTTTTCTTATTTATTATTTTTTTAAATAACTAATTTAATTCAAATTTATTTCTTCTTTTTGTTAGTATATTCTATTTATTATTTTTTATTAGTTATTAAGTTATTTATTGTTTTTATTTTATTTTATTTTTTATTCATTATTATTTTTTATTATTAGTGTATTATTATTTATTGTTGCTGTCATTATTTTGTTAGTATTATTCTTATATATTTTTGCAAGTCCATAGTCCAAAGCCAAAACTTGTTCTGCTACCAAAAGCCTCCAACAAACAACACGGCTCTTTTTTCGAACCTCTCCACAACAATCCAAAGTACATGTACCATATGCTATACCACTACCTCTCAATACTCCCAAACATACACCAAGACAAGGCCAATGCATCCAAACCTTCGACCCAAAAAAGTGATACAAACTTGGCCCTGCTAACACTGTCATCTCCTACACACTGCATCATACAAAACCAAGCATGCTTCACAAAAACCAAGCCTTGCACCAAAATGGGAAACAAGACTGGATGTGAAAAAAGAGAGGAGAACAGACGAATTAAAGAGGAAAACAATTGAAAACAACTTGTCAAAAAGAGCAGAGAAGCAATTGGCAAGGGGAGAGAAAGGAGTGAGGACTCAGTTGTTTTTAAAACATCAGTGACAAGCTTTTTTCAATTCATAACACCCTCCACCGTCCTTAAACCATTCTCCACTTCAACCAAACTTTCCTCTGCCAAAACCGTAAATACTCATCACTCCCTATCCAAAACCGTTAATCTCACGTAGCCTCATTTTCATCCACAGAGCTGCTCACTCTTCCACTCTCACTCTTTTTTTTCTCTCTGGTAGCACTACTCGTCAAAACCACCCGTCACCCCATACAAACCATTTCATGTAACTCTCCTGCGCAGCATCCACCCTTCATTAGCTACCATTACTACTAGTTTAAAAGAAACAAAAACCTCATTTTCTTAAGAACAAAAACACTCCTCACACAACCTCACCTCTAAAACACTCCACCACCATTAAACAACCCTTATCACCACAACACAAAACTGTATCATGATCTTCTCCTTCAACCTTTCCCAACTTCACAACACTTTCCGCCGACGACGACATCCTCCATTGTCCACCATCAAAGCTTCCTTCAACAATAACTTCATCACCTAAACTCCATTCGCACCATCTTTATACAACACACCATTAGAAGCTTTGTAAACCGTCGCTTCTCCTCCGTTATAACCGCATAAACAACAACGTTCACGACAACTTCGAGCTCTGTTTCCGATAATACAACAACAACGGTAACTTGTGATTTTAGTCATTTAGTTTTCTTTTATTCATTTCGATCCGTTGTTTAGTTTTGTTTGTTTCTAGTTCGTATTTATGTTCGATTGCTTTCTGATTTTTTGTGTTATGTATTGCTTCTTACTTGTTTCATTTACGGTTGTATATAATATGGTTTACAATATATGGTTTATATATAATATGTGGTTTATATTTAATGTTATTGTGGTTTCATTTCATGCTGCTGTTTCATGGTATTAATTTCGTGCGTTTTTCCTGAAAACAAGATAAAGAACACATTTTTGTTTTTAGTGAAGTTTGGAATACAAGATTTCATATATACTTCTTTTAGTTAAAATATACATATATCATAGCCTTTCATAATTTATAAAAGCAGAATACATTTTTTTTACTTTTTAGTTATAATATATACATTTCTTCTTAGTTATATATACTTGTTTTATTGCTAATTTTATTTTATCATTTTATTTTTAGTTCTATACTGTTTTTTAGGAATACAATATTGTTTCGACAAATTTACTGTGATTAGTATGTGTGTGGATTTCTCACGATGTTTTTCAGTGATTGATCTTGTCTCACGATGCTTTGTTGTGTCCGTTATTGATTTTGTCTGTCTGACCATACACGATGCTTTTCCGTGTACTGTGTATGTGACTTATCTGTTTGCCTCGTTCCAAAGGAAATGATCCTTCCCAGTTGACTGCCATGTCATTTAGGATAGTCTCGTCCATCATTCCCTTATCTCACGCTGTCGTGCGATCAAGACTTACCTTCCCTTTTAACCTAGCCTTAGGTTTGGAGTCGCCGCACTCCACGTAGGTGTCTTGCTGTCAGACCCTACTTTTCCTAGGAACCTTGACCACAGTCAAGAGTTCTTTTACCCCATATTGAGGGGAACTATGAATGCTCTGATTCCATTCCCGTCAGGATACGTAGGCACCAGATGCGATGTCTTGGCGAGCATACTTAGTGTATATACCCTTAGGTCTTTCTTTACCTTAGCACTTTTCCTTTAGCAAGCAACTTTAGCATAACACAAATACTTACAAGAGGTTCTTGTAGAGTACTATAGATACTTAGGATGCTAATACCTTCCCTTCGTATAACCAACCATCAAACCTAGATTCTCTTTTTAGGGTTTTCGTTCTTTACCCTTTCCTTTGGATAAATCAAAACTCGGTGGTGAATTTCATGTTTTGTGATGCAAGTTAATTAATAGCTTGATATCCAATTCTCACCGCAATAGAAAATGGCGACTTCACTGGGGAAACACTCCCCTAAGAGGGTTAAGCCCACCTTGTTTGTATTTGTGTTATTTATATGTTTGCTTGCTTGTACATTTGTATGTTTATATTTGTATATATATATATATGCCTGTTGTGCTTGGGCTTTTTCTGTGTGCAGGGTTGTTACTTTGAGTGGTGAGGACATGTCCTATACCTGGACTTGAGCGTACACCTATTATAGGACGATGGTATATTCAAGGAGGCTTTGAGGGAGTCGATTCCTGAAAAAGTTGACTTGAGACACCATCACTCAGTGAGGCCCGCTTGAGAGTTTAGTCATGTTGAGCGAGTCTATTCGTGAAAACGTGTTACTCTCGACATAGGTGCCATCAATACTGAGAACCGTAGTTACCTTTAACCCCACTTGGCCTCTTAGGATGTAGTGCGGTGACCATGAGGGAGTCTATTTCTGAAATGGTTGTCACGCGATACTACACTCAGACGAGATTCTCTTGAGAATTTTATTGATTACCGAGTCATTCGGGAAGTCGATAAAATCTGAAAGATGGGTTGTTGACTCTGGGAACTTCTTAGAACCCTGTTTTACAGATACAAGAACCCTAGTACACACCCATGGTTAGTTCTTTACCCAGACTCCATGTCGTGATCTCAAACCTTTGATCATGTTGCATGTTTTTTGCATCCTGTTTATATCGCATTGCATATCATTTGCATCTTTGCATAATTTATTGCATGCGTCTGTTTGTCCAGTTACTCATCTTCAGCTGTCTCTATCTTCCAGTGTCACCTGTGAGTCATCAAGCTGATTCCTCGACACCGACACAGGACTAGAACTAACATCAGATGCAGAATGTCAAGAACAACCCTCTGCCAGGGCAAGTGAAGCTTCAGTCGACTTCAGCTTAGCTACTTCTTAAAGACAAAATAACTCATCCTTGTAGTTGACTAGTCACTAGGCCATGTTTCTTATTGTTTGCATTTTCCTTTGTTTTGTACTAGCTGTTTGCTTCCAAACTATGTTGGTACTTTCATGTTAATGAAATAAGCATTTGCAACTTTTTGATTCAATTCATTTGTGTTTACTATTTACTTCTGAATGCTTTCTCTTTCAAGAAAAATAAAATAAATTATCTTGTCCACTTTCTTTTGATTATGCAAAGATAGGAGGGAGGATGATGAAAACAAAATACTCATAATTGTTGTTGGTATGCTTTCAAATCAAAACTTTGCTGACGATGTAAGGCATTGTTTCAATACCTAAACACTGGAGAAATAAGGAAGTTAATCCCTCGTCAACCCCTTTGAGCCTTGAAGTATGAGCTTCTTTCTTCACACAAAAAAACCCTGTAATCTTTAACCTGGGGTAGGGTAGTTCTCAGTTAGCTTGATTGTGCCAGAGTTTCATGCAAGACGCCTTTCAACAAAAGGTTGCATTCACAGTTTTCCTTCGCACACAGCAAGCAAGTGTCGAAGATATATTTCAAGTCAAACGCCAATGATGGTTCACCGTGATCATTAAAGCCAGACAGTCACAACCTTTCAACTCTTCCAAATTAAATGAATAAATGTAGTACAAAGTGATAAATGAAGAAGAATCATCAAGAAATCCTTACTCAAAGAAAGAGTCGAGTCCCTTTCGAGGCAAAAGCTAAGAAAGATAGGAAGCTCATGACCTTACCTTATACAAAGAGAAGTAAGAACAAGCTTGTATGACAACCAAAAGTTATAAGGAAGCAGTGACTGCTATCTCAAATCCATTGAATTTCGAACCATCATCGCTATCATAAGTGCAATTCCTAACCTATGGGAATTTGAGTGCATAGTTTGAGTTAACTGAGCGTAGGATCGGAAGATCATCACGAAGGTTGGGTGGGCACAAATAATCTTTGAGCTTTTATCCTTTGTTTCTTAAACCATGAACCAGGCCACGTTATAACCCTCAAAATACCTAATTGAAGCAAGGTTATTTTGAAAGCATACTACAGCAAGGTTGCGTAAACTGACTTCAAAGATCTTTGCAGATCATTCATTTTTGCATCACACTTGTGCTTTAACTCTCACTTTTAAATGTCTTGAACCGCCGCGTTCAGACAAGTGACTCATTTTGTTTTGCATCTTCAAAAAAAATAATTGATTTCAAAAATTGCATGAACTTTGCATTTACCATGTTTGTACAAGTACTTTTGTTTGCAAACTAGCTTTCTTCTTAAGGAATTTTCAAACAGTTAAGAAACTTGGTCAGTGATCCTATCAGGGGCAAGTTCCTTCCATATCCTGTTGAGAATCAGTTCAAGATTTGTGGTTTAATGGCGACTTCTTGGAATTGGTTCATACAGAAGATTTTACAAGACTCAGGCTGGGGAAAGCTTTCCCAGTGTACAGTAGAACAATCATCTTTCAAGACTCAGACTGGGGCAAGCTTTCTAAGAGCACCATGAAACGGTCATTTCCAGAATCAATCAAGCTGAAGCAATGATCAACCCATCAACAATAATCAGCTAGTCTGGGGCAGTTTACTTGAAGCATCCCCAAGCAACGCTTTATCCTTCCTACAAGGATCATCAATTTGGATACAGTTTACCAGTGTGGCAGAGATGTGTTCAGCAATAGCATCTCTAGTTCCCAAGCAGAATGGCAGTGATCTCCGTGTTGAGGAATCAGTCTTCTAGTCTTGTCTTTTCTCAAGAGTCGTGCTATGTCGTCAGCATCTACATTTGCATTTGCATTTGATCATATATCATCTGCATAATTTATACCATATGTATAGCATGAGTGTTTCATCCTCATTTGCATTTCTCCCGAGGTCGTGTTGTTATCCACGTCTTACCTTGTGGTCAAAATCCAAATCACATGGCACCTACCAAACAGATATTGTCGTGTCCATCTGACGTTCTTCCAAATATGACCTTTCTTATTCGATTATTTTTTCGGATATGTTTGTTCCTCTTTTGTATCCAATGTCGTTCTTGGATGTCGTTTATTTGTCTCTTTCTGATGTTCTTCCAGATTGAGTCCTATATTCTGATGTTTTTCCAGAACCTATCTGATGTTCTTCCAGATATAATGTTGTTAATTCTGATGCTTTTCCGGAACGACATTGCTTTTTACCATCTGATGCTTTTCTGGATGTGCCTCTCTTTCTGATGTTCTTCCAGATTGAGTCTTTAGTTCTGATGTTTTTCTAGAACCTATCTGATGTTTTTCCAGTTATTTGCTTTGTTAATTCTGATGCTTTTCCGGAACGACATTGCTTTTACCATCTGATGCTCTTCCGGATGTGTCTCTCTTTCTGATGTTTTTCCAGATTGAGTCCTTTGTTCTGATGTTCTTCCAGAACCTATCTGATGTTTTCCCAGATAGCCCTTTGTGATTTTGATGCTTTTCCGGAATTACATTGCATTTGCCATCTGATGCTCTTCCGGATGTGCCTTACTCTTTCTGATTTTCTTCCAGATTGAGTCTTTTGCTCCTGATGTTTTTCCATAGCTCTCTTTGTGTCTATCTGATGCTCTTCCGGATATGACCTTGTTTATCCGATGTTCTTCCGGATATGTATCTCTGCTCTTGATTTTCCAGAGTCCCTTTGTGTCTATCTGATGCTCTTCCGGATATGACCTTGTTTATCTGATGTTCTCCCATATATATTGTTGCTTATCTGATGCTCTTCTGAATGTCTATGTGTTCAATTTGTTTCCCAGAGTTTATTCAATGCTTTTCTGAATACCTCTGATGTTTGCTTGTCTCATGTATTTCCCATTTTTTCCCCACCTCATTCAATGATCTTCTGAATGTCGTGACTCTTTTCCATCCATTTCCATTCATGGATGGTGACTTTTGATTCCCCAGTGGAGACCGTCTTTCTGGTTTTACTTCCATTGATGAACTTGTGTTATCTTTTCTTTCTAAAGTGTTAGCCGGTCACGCTTGAACCAGTTGTTCTATCACTTTAGTTTTCCCCGGTTTTGTTTCAGCTTCCCCGGTGTTGTTGTCATCCTCAGTGAATGATTGCTCATTGTGTGGACTTTGTCCCTGTCTGCTTTTGTTTTTGTCTGCATTTTGCATTTACCTTTCTATCATTTTCACCATACTAGGAATTCATGGCATGTCAGCATTTGCATGTCTGTTGCTTGTCCTTAGCATCTGCATTCCATCTAAGGGCAAAATTTTCGGTTTGCTATATTCAAATACCTTTCACCTTGATGTCCCGAGGATCTTCATTCCTCGTGTCATCCGGTAAAGCTATTCAAATAGGGGCAACTGTTGTACCCCAAATTTTACCCTCAGATTCGTTGATGTTTGTCATATCATTATAGTCATGCATTTTATTCGTCCAATTTTTGTTACCTATTTTCTTTTTTCTTTATTCATTATTTTCATAAGTCTTAGAATTTTATACCTCTTTCTTTTATTTTGAATTCTATTTTTTCTTATTTATTATTTTTTTAAATAACTAATTTAATTCAAATTTATTTCTTCTTTTTTTAGTATATTCTATTTATTATTTTTTATTAGTTATTAAGTTATTTATTGTTTTTATTTTATTTTATTTTTTATTCATTATTATTTTTTATTATTAGTGTATTATTATTTATTGTTGCTGTCATTATTTTGTTAGTATTATTCTTATCTATTTTTGCAAGTCCATAGTCCAAAGCCAAAACTTGTTCTGCTACCAAAAGCCTCCAACAAACAACACGGCTCTTTTTTCGAACCTCTCCACAACAATCCAAAGTACCTGTACCATATGCTGTACCACTACCTCTCAATACTCCCAAACATACACCAAGACAAGGACAATGCATCCAAACCTTCGACCCAAAAAAGTGATACAAACTTGGCCCTGCTATCACTGCCATCTCCTACACACTGCATCATACAAAACCAAGCCTGCTTCACAAAAACCAAGCCTTGCACCAAAATGGGAAACAAGACTGGATGTGAAAAAAGAGAGGAGAACAGACGAATTAAAGAGGAAAACAATTGAAAACAACTTGTCAAAAAGAGCAGAGAAGCAATTGGCAAGGGGAGAGAAAGGAGTGAGGACTCAGTTGTTTTTAAAACATCAGTGACAAGCTTTTTTCAATTCATAACACCCTCCACCGTCCTTAAACCATTCTCCACTTCAACCAAACTTTCCTCTGCCAAAACCGTAAATACTCATCACTCCCTATCCAAAACCGTTAATCTCACGTAGCCTCATTTTCATCCACAGAGCTGCTCACTCTTCCACTCTCACTCTTTTTTTTCTCTCTGGTAGCACTACTCGTCAAAACCACCCGTCACCCCATACAAACCATTTCATGTAACTCTCCTGCGCAGCATCCACCCTTCATTAGCTACCATTACTACTAGTTTAAAAGAAACAAAAACCTCATTTTCTTAAGAACAAAAACACTCCTCACACAACCTCACCTCTAAAACACTCCACCACCATTAAACAACCCTTATCACCACAACACAAAACTGTATCATGATCTTCTCCTTCAACCTTTCCCAACTTCACAACACTTTCCGCCGACGACGACATCCTCCATTGTCCACCATCAAAGCTTCCTTCAACAATAACTTCATCACCTAAACTCCATTCGCACCATCTTTATACAACACACCATTAGAAGCTTTGTAAACCGTCGCTTCTCCTCCGTTATAACCACATAAACAACAACGTTCACGACAACTTCGAGCTCTGTTTCCGATAATACAACAACAACGGTAACTTGTGATTTTAGTCATTTAGTTTTCTTTTATTCATTTCGATCCGTTGTTTAGTTTTGTTTGTTTCTAGTTCGTATTTATGTTCGATTGCTTTCTGATTTTTTGTGTTATGTATTGCTTCTTACTTGTTTCATTTACGGTTGTATATAATATGGTTTACAATATATGGTTTATATATAATATGTGGTTTATATTTAATGTTATTGTGGTTTCATTTCATGCTGCTGTTTCATGGTATTAATTTCGTGCGTTTTTCCTGAAAACAAGATAAAGAACACATTTTTGTTTTTAGTGAAGTTTGGAATACAAGATTTCATATATACTTCTTTTAGTTAAAATATACATATATCATAGCCTTTCATAATTTATAAAAGCAGCATACATTTTTTTTACTTTTTAGTTATAATATATACATTTCTTCTTAGTTATATATACTTGTTTTATTGCTAATTTTATTTTATCATTTTATTTTTAGTTCTATACTGTTTTTTAGGAATACAATATTGTTTCGACAAATTTACTGTGATTAGTATGTGTGTGGATTTCTCACGATGTTTTTCAGTGATTGATCTTGTCTCACGATGCTTTGTTGTGTCCGTTATTGATTTTGTCTGTCTGACCATACACGATGCTTTTCCGTGTACTGTGTATGTGACTTATCTGTTTGCCTCGTTCCAAAGGAAATGATCCTTCCCAGTTGACTGCCATGTCATTTAGGATAGTCTCGTCCATCATTCCCTTATCTCACGCTGTCGTGCGATCAAGACTTACCTTCCCTTTTAACCTAGCCTTAGGTTTGGAGTCGCCGCACTCCACGTAGGTGTCTTGCTGTCAGACCCTACTTTTCCTAGGAACCTTGACCACAGTCAAGAGTTCTTTTACCCCATATTGAGGGGAACTATGAATGCTCTGATTCCATTCCCGTCAGGATACGTAGGCACCAGATGCGATGTCTTGGCGAGCATACTTAGTGTATATACCCTTAGGTCTTTCTTTACCTTAGCACTTTTCCTTTAGCAAGCAACTTTAGCATAACACAAATACTTACAAGAGGTTCTTGTAGAGTACTATAGATACTTAGGATGCTAATACCTTCCCTTCGTATAACCAACCATCAAACCTAGATTCTCTTTTTAGGGTTTTCGTTCTTTACCCTTTCCTTTGGATAAATCAAAACTCGGTGGTGAATTTCATGTTTTGTGATGCAAGTTAATTAATAGCTTGATATCCAATTCTCACCGCAATAGAAAATGGCGACTTCACTGGGGAAACACTCCCCTAAGAGGGTTAAGCCCACCTTGTTTGTATTTGTGTTATTTATATGTTTGCTTGCTTGTACATTTGTATGTTTATATTTGTATATATATATATATGCCTGTTGTGCTTGGGCTTTTTCTGTGTGCAGGGTTGTTACTTTGAGTGGTGAGGACATGTCCTATACCTGGACTTGAGCGTACACCTATTATAGGACGATGGTATATTCAAGGAGGCTTTGAGGGAGTCGATTCCTGAAAAAGTTGACTTGAGACACCATCACTCAGTGAGGCCCGCTTGAGAGTTTAGTCATGTTGAGCGAGTCTATTCGTGAAAACGTGTTACTCTCGACATAGGTGCCATCAATACTGAGAACCGTAGTTACCTTTAACCCCACTTGGCCTCTTAGGATGTAGTGCGGTGACCATGAGGGAGTCTATTTCTGAAATGGTTGTCACGCGATACTACACTCAGACGAGATTCTCTTGAGAATTTTATTGATTACCGAGTCATTCGGGAAGTCGATAAAATCTGAAAGATGGGTTGTTGACTCTGGGAACTTCTTAGAACCCTGTTTTACAGATACAAGAACCCTAGTACACACCCATGGTTAGTTCTTTACCCAGACTCCATGTCGTGATCTCAAACCTTTGATCCTGTTGCATGTTTTTTGCATCCTGTTTATATCGCATTGCATATCATTTGCATCTTTGCATAATTTATTGCATGCGTCTGTTTGTCCAGTTACTCGTCTTCAGCTGTCTCTATCTTCCAGTGTCACCTGTGAGTCATCAAGCTGATTCCTCGACACCGACACAGGACTAGAACTAACATCAGATGCAGAATGTCAAGAACAACCCTCTGCCAGGGCAAGTGAAGCTTCAGTCGACTTCAGCTTAGCTACTTCTTAAAGACAAAATAACTCATCCTTGTAGTTGACTAGTCACTAGGCCATGTTTCTTATTGTTTGCATTTTCCTTTGTTTTGTACTAGCTGTTTGCTTCCAAACTATGTTGGTACTTTCATGTTAATGAAATAAGCATTTGCAACTTTTTGATTCAATTCATTTGTGTTTACTATTTACTTCTGAATGCTTTCTCTTTCAAGAAAAATAAAATAAATTATCTTGTCCACTTTCTTTTGATTATGCAAAGATAGGAGGGAGGATGATGAAAACAAAATACTCATAATTGTTGTTGGTATGCTTTCAAATCAAAACTTTGCTGACGATGTAAGGCATTGTTTCAATACCTAAACACTGGAGAAATAAGGAAGTTAATCCCTCGTCAACCCCTTTGAGCCTTGAAGTATGAGCTTCTTTCTTCACACAAAAAAACCCTGTAATCTTTAACCTGGGGTAGGGTAGTTCTCAGTTAGCTTGATTGTGCCAGAGTTTCATGCAAGACGCCTTTCAACAAAAGGTTGCATTCACAGTTTTCCTTCGCACACAGCAAGCAAGTGTCGAAGATATATTTCAAGTCAAACGCCAATGATGGTTCACCGTGATCATTAAAGCCAGACAGTCACAACCTTTCAACTCTTCCAAATTAAATGAATAAATGTAGTACAAAGTGATAAATGAAGAAGAATCATCAAGAAATCCTTACTCAAAGAAAGAGTCGAGTCCCTTTCGAGGCAAAAGCTAAGAAAGATAGGAAGCTCATGACCTTACCTTATACAAAGAGAAGTAAGAACAAGCTTGTATGACAACCAAAAGTTATAAGGAAGCAGTGACTGCTATCTCAAATCCATTGAATTTCGAACCATCATCGCTATCATAAGTGCAATTCCTAACCTATGGGAATTTGAGTGCATAGTTTGAGTTAACTGAGCGTAGGATCGGAAGATCATCACGAAGGTTGGGTGGGCACAAATAATCTTTGAGCTTTTATCCTTTGTTTCTTAAACCATGAACCAGGCCACGTTATAACCCTCAAAATACCTAATTGAAGCAAGGTTATTTTGAAAGCATACTACAGCAAGGTTGCGTAAACTGACTTCAAAGATCTTTGCAGATCATTCATTTTTGCATCACACTTGTGCTTTAACTCTCACTTTTAAATGTCTTGAACCGCCGCGTTCAGACAAGTGACTCATTTTGTTTTGCATCTTCAAAAAAAATAATTGATTTCAAAAATTGCATGAACTTTGCATTTACCATGTTTGTACAAGTACTTTTGTTTGCAAACTAGCTTTCTTCTTAAGGAATTTTCAAACAGTTAAGAAACTTGGTCAGTGATCCTATCAGGGGCAAGTTCCTTCCATATCCTGTTGAGAATCAGTTCAAGATTTGTGGTTTAATGGCGACTTCTTGGAATTGGTTCATACAGAAGATTTTACAAGACTCAGGCTGGGGAAAGCTTTCCCAGTGTACAGTAGAACAATCATCTTTCAAGACTCAGACTGGGGCAAGCTTTCTAAGAGCACCATGAAACGGTCATTTCCAGAATCAATCAAGCTGAAGCAATGATCAACCCATCAACAATAATCAGCTAGTCTGGGGCAGTTTACTTGAAGCATCCCCAAGCAACGCTTTATCCTTCCTACAAGGATCATCAATTTGGATACAGTTTACCAGTGTGGCAGAGATGTGTTCAGCAATAGCATCTCTAGTTCCCAAGCAGAATGGCAGTGATCTCCGTGTTGAGGAATCAGTCTTCTAGTCTTGTCTTTTCTCAAGAGTCGTGCTATGTCGTCAGCATCTACATTTGCATTTGCATTTGATCATATATCATCTGCATAATTTATACCATATGTATAGCATGAGTGTTTCATCCTCATTTGCATTTCTCCCGAGGTCGTGTTGTTATCCACGTCTTACCTTGTGGTCAAAATCCAAATCACATGGCACCTACCAAACAGATATTGTCGTGTCCATCTGACGTTCTTCCAAATATGACCTTTCTTATTCGATTATTTTTTCGGATATGTTTGTTCCTCTTTTGTATCCAATGTCGTTCTTGGATGTCGTTTATTTGTCTCTTTCTGATGTTCTTCCAGATTGAGTCCTATATTCTGATGTTTTTCCAGAACCTATCTGATGTTCTTCCAGATATAATGTTGTTAATTCTGATGCTTTTCCGGAACGACATTGCTTTTTACCATCTGATGCTTTTCTGGATGTGCCTCTCTTTCTGATGTTCTTCCAGATTGAGTCTTTAGTTCTGATGTTTTTCTAGAACCTATCTGATGTTTTTCCAGTTATTTGCTTTGTTAATTCTGATGCTTTTCCGGAACGACATTGCTTTTACCATCTGATGCTCTTCCGGATGTGTCTCTCTTTCTGATGTTTTTCCAGATTGAGTCCTTTGTTCTGATGTTCTTCCAGAACCTATCTGATGTTTTCCCAGATAGCCCTTTGTGATTTTGATGCTTTTCCGGAATTACATTGCATTTGCCATCTGATGCTCTTCCGGATGTGCCTTACTCTTTCTGATTTTCTTCCAGATTGAGTCTTTTGCTCCTGATGTTTTTCCATAGCTCTCTTTGTGTCTATCTGATGCTCTTCCGGATATGACCTTGTTTATCCGATGTTCTTCCGGATATGTATCTCTGCTCTTGATTTTCCAGAGTCCCTTTGTGTCTATCTGATGCTCTTCCGGATATGACCTTGTTTATCTGATGTTCTCCCATATATATTGTTGCTTATCTGATGCTCTTCTGAATGTCTATGTGTTCAATTTGTTTCCCAGAGTTTATTCAATGCTTTTCTGAATACCTCTGATGTTTGCTTGTCTCATGTATTTCCCATTTTTTCCCCACCTCATTCAATGATCTTCTGAATGTCGTGACTCTTTTCCATCCATTTCCATTCATGGATGGTGACTTTTGATTCCCCAGTGGAGACCGTCTTTCTGGTTTTACTTCCATTGATGAACTTGTGTTATCTTTTCTTTCTAAAGTGTTAGCCGGTCACGCTTGAACCAGTTGTTCTATCACTTTAGTTTTCCCCGGTTTTGTTTCAGCTTCCCCGGTGTTGTTGTCATCCTCAGTGAATGATTGCTCATTGTGTGGACTTTGTCCCTGTCTGCTTTTGTTTTTGTCTGCATTTTGCATTTACCTTTCTATCATTTTCACCATACTAGGAATTCATGGCATGTCAGCATTTGCATGTCTGTTGCTTGTCCTTAGCATCTGCATTCCATCTAAGGGCAAAATTTTCGGTTTGCTATATTCAAATACCTTTCACCTTGATGTCCCGAGGATCTTCATTCCTCGTGTCATCCGGTAAAGCTATTCAAATAGGGGCAACTGTTGTACCCCAAATTTTACCCTCAGATTCGTTGATGTTTGTCATATCATTATAGTCATGCATTTTATTCGTCCAATTTTTGTTACCTATTTTCTTTTTTCTTTATTCATTATTTTCATAAGTCTTAGAATTTTATACCTCTTTCTTTTATTTTGAATTCTATTTTTTCTTATTTATTATTTTTTTAAATAACTAATTTAATTCAAATTTATTTCTTCTTTTTTTAGTATATTCTATTTATTATTTTTTATTAGTTATTAAGTTATTTATTGTTTTTATTTTATTTTATTTTTTATTCATTATTATTTTTTATTATTAGTGTATTATTATTTATTGTTGCTGTCATTATTTTGTTAGTATTATTCTTATCTATTTTTGCAAGTCCATAGTCCAAAGCCAAAACTTGTTCTGCTACCAAAAGCCTCCAACAAACAACACGGCTCTTTTTTCGAACCTCTCCACAACAATCCAAAGTACCTGTACCATATGCTGTACCACTACCTCTCAATACTCCCAAACATACACCAAGACAAGGACAATGCATCCAAACCTTCGACCCAAAAAAGTGATACAAACTTGGCCCTGCTATCACTGCCATCTCCTACACACTGCATCATACAAAACCAAGCCTGCTTCACAAAAACCAAGCCTTGCACCAAAATGGGAAACAAGACTGGATGTGAAAAAAGAGAGGAGAACAGACGAATTAAAGAGGAAAACAATTGAAAACAACTTGTCAAAAAGAGCAGAGAAGCAATTGGCAAGGGGAGAGAAAGGAGTGAGGACTCAGTTGTTTTTAAAACATCAGTGACAAGCTTTTTTCAATTCATAACACCCTCCACCGTCCTTAAACCATTCTCCACTTCAACCAAACTTTCCTCTGCCAAAACCGTAAATACTCATCACTCCCTATCCAAAACCGTTAATCTCACGTAGCCTCATTTTCATCCACAGAGCTGCTCACTCTTCCACTCTCACTCTTTTTTTTCTCTCTGGTAGCACTACTCGTCAAAACCACCCGTCACCCCATACAAACCATTTCATGTAACTCTCCTGCGCAGCATCCACCCTTCATTAGCTACCATTACTACTAGTTTAAAAGAAACAAAAACCTCATTTTCTTAAGAACAAAAACACTCCTCACACAACCTCACCTCTAAAACACTCCACCACCATTAAACAACCCTTATCACCACAACACAAAACTGTATCATGATCTTCTCCTTCAACCTTTCCCAACTTCACAACACTTTCCGCCGACGACGACATCCTCCATTGTCCACCATCAAAGCTTCCTTCAACAATAACTTCATCACCTAAACTCCATTCGCACCATCTTTATACAACACACCATTAGAAGCTTTGTAAACCGTCGCTTCTCCTCCGTTATAACCGCATAAACAACAACGTTCACGACAACTTCGAGCTCTGTTTCCGATAATACAACAACAACGGTAACTTGTGATTTTAGTCATTTAGTTTTCTTTTATTCATTTCGATCCGTTGTTTAGTTTTGTTTGTTTCTAGTTCGTATTTATGTTCGATTGCTTTCTGATTTTTTGTGTTATGTATTGCTTCTTACTTGTTTCATTTACGGTTGTATATAATATGGTTTACAATATATGGTTTATATATAATATGTGGTTTATATTTAATGTTATTGTGGTTTCATTTCATGCTGCTGTTTCATGGTATTAATTTCGTGCGTTTTTCCTGAAAACAAGATAAAGAACACATTTTTGTTTTTAGTGAAGTTTGGAATACAAGATTTCATATATACTTCTTTTAGTTAAAATATACATATATCATAGCCTTTCATAATTTATAAAAGCAGCATACATTTTTTTTACTTTTTAGTTATAATATATACATTTCTTCTTAGTTATATATACTTGTTTTATTGCTAATTTTATTTTATCATTTTATTTTTAGTTCTATACTGTTTTTTAGGAATACAATATTGTTTCGACAAATTTACTGTGATTAGTATGTGTGTGGATTTCTCACGATGTTTTTCAGTGATTGATCTTGTCTCACGATGCTTTGTTGTGTCCGTTATTGATTTTGTCTGTCTGACCATACACGATGCTTTTCCGTGTACTGTGTATGTGACTTATCTGTTTGCCTCGTTCCAAAGGAAATGATCCTTCCCAGTTGACTGCCATGTCATTTAGGATAGTCTCGTCCATCATTCCCTTATCTCACGCTGTCGTGCGATCAAGACTTACCTTCCCTTTTAACCTAGCCTTAGGTTTGGAGTCGCCGCACTCCACGTAGGTGTCTTGCTGTCAGACCCTACTTTTCCTAGGAACCTTGACCACAGTCAAGAGTTCTTTTACCCCATATTGAGGGGAACTATGAATGCTCTGATTCCATTCCCGTCAGGATACGTAGGCACCAGATGCGATGTCTTGGCGAGCATACTTAGTGTATATACCCTTAGGTCTTTCTTTACCTTAGCACTTTTCCTTTAGCAAGCAACTTTAGCATAACACAAATACTTACAAGAGGTTCTTGTAGAGTACTATAGATACTTAGGATTCTAATACCTTCCCTTCGTATAACCAACCATCAAACCTAGATTCTCTTTTTAGGGTTTTCGTTCTTTACCCTTTCCTTTGGATAAATCAAAACTCGGTGGTGAATTTCATGTTTTGTGATGCAAGTTAATTAATAGCTTGATATCCAATTCTCACCGCAATAGAAAATGGCGACTTCACTGGGGAAACACTCCCCTAAGAGGGTTAAGCCCACCTTGTTTGTATTTGTGTTATTTATATGTTTGCTTGCTTGTACATTTGTATGTTTATATTTGTATATATATATATATGCCTGTTGTGCTTGGGCTTTTTCTGTGTGCAGGGTTGTTACTTTGAGTGGTGAGGACATGTCCTATACCTGGACTTGAGCGTACACCTATTATAGGACGATGGTATATTCAAGGAGGCTTTGAGGGAGTCGATTCCTGAAAAAGTTGACTTGAGACACCATCACTCAGTGAGGCCCGCTTGAGAGTTTAGTCATGTTGAGCGAGTCTATTCGTGAAAACGTGTTACTCTCGACATAGGTGCCATCAATACTGAGAACCGTAGTTACCTTTAACCCCACTTGGCCTCTTAGGATGTAGTGCGGTGACCATGAGGGAGTCTATTTCTGAAATGGTTGTCACGCGATACTACACTCAGACGAGATTCTCTTGAGAATTTTATTGATTACCGAGTCATTCGGGAAGTCGATAAAATCTGAAAGATGGGTTGTTGACTCTGGGAACTTCTTAGAACCCTGTTTTACAGATACAAGAACCCTAGTACACACCCATGGTTAGTTCTTTACCCAGACTCCATGTCGTGATCTCAAACCTTTGATCCTGTTGCATGTTTTTTGCATCCTGTTTATATCGCATTGCATATCATTTGCATCTTTGCATAATTTATTGCATGCGTCTGTTTGTCCAGTTACTCATCTTCAGCTGTCTCTATCTTCCAGTGTCACCTGTGAGTCATCAAGCTGATTCCTCGACACCGACACAGGACTAGAACTAACATCAGATGCAGAATGTCAAGAACAACCCTCTGCCAGGGCAAGTGAAGCTTCAGTCGACTTCAGCTTAGCTACTTCTTAAAGACAAAATAACTCATCCTTGTAGTTGACTAGTCACTAGGCCATGTTTCTTATTGTTTGCATTTTCCTTTGTTTTGTACTAGCTGTTTGCTTCCAAACTATGTTGGTACTTTCATGTTAATGAAATAAGCATTTGCAACTTTTTGATTCAATTCATTTGTGTTTACTATTTACTTCTGAATGCTTTCTCTTTCAAGAAAAATAAAATAAATTATCTTGTCCACTTTCTTTTGATTATGCAAAGATAGGAGGGAGGATGATGAAAACAAAATACTCATAATTGTTGTTGGTATGCTTTCAAATCAAAACTTTGCTGACGATGTAAGGCATTGTTTCAATACCTAAACACTGGAGAAATAAGGAAGTTAATCCCTCGTCAACCCCTTTGAGCCTTGAAGTATGAGCTTCTTTCTTCACACAAAAAAACCCTGTAATCTTTAACCTGGGGTAGGGTAGTTCTCAGTTAGCTTGATTGTGCCAGAGTTTCATGCAAGACGCCTTTCAACAAAAGGTTGCATTCACAGTTTTCCTTCGCACACAGCAAGCAAGTGTCGAAGATATATTTCAAGTCAAACGCCAATGATGGTTCACCGTGATCATTAAAGCCAGACAGTCACAACCTTTCAACTCTTCCAAATTAAATGAATAAATGTAGTACAAAGTGATAAATGAAGAAGAATCATCAAGAAATCCTTACTCAAAGAAAGAGTCGAGTCCCTTTCGAGGCAAAAGCTAAGAAAGATAGGAAGCTCATGACCTTACCTTATACAAAGAGAAGTAAGAACAAGCTTGTATGACAACCAAAAGTTATAAGGAAGCAGTGACTGCTATCTCAAATCCATTGAATTTCGAACCATCATCGCTATCATAAGTGCAATTCCTAACCTATGGGAATTTGAGTGCATAGTTTGAGTTAACTGAGCGTAGGATCGGAAGATCATCACGAAGGTTGGGTGGGCACAAATAATCTTTGAGCTTTTATCCTTTGTTTCTTAAACCATGAACCAGGCCACGTTATAACCCTCAAAATACCTAATTGAAGCAAGGTTATTTTGAAAGCATACTACAGCAAGGTTGCGTAAACTGACTTCAAAGATCTTTGCAGATCATTCATTTTTGCATCACACTTGTGCTTTAACTCTCACTTTTAAATGTCTTGAACCGCCGCGTTCAGACAAGTGACTCATTTTGTTTTGCATCTTCAAAAAAAATAATTGATTTCAAAAATTGCATGAACTTTGCATTTACCATGTTTGTACAAGTACTTTTGTTTGCAAACTAGCTTTCTTCTTAAGGAATTTTCAAACAGTTAAGAAACTTGGTCAGTGATCCTATCAGGGGCAAGTTCCTTCCATATCCTGTTGAGAATCAGTTCAAGATTTGTGGTTTAATGGCGACTTCTTGGAATTGGTTCATACAGAAGATTTTACAAGACTCAGGCTGGGGAAAGCTTTCCCAGTGTACAGTAGAACAATCATCTTTCAAGACTCAGACTGGGGCAAGCTTTCTAAGAGCACCATGAAACGGTCATTTCCAGAATCAATCAAGCTGAAGCAATGATCAACCCATCAACAATAATCAGCTAGTCTGGGGCAGTTTACTTGAAGCATCCCCAAGCAACGCTTTATCCTTCCTACAAGGATCATCAATTTGGATACAGTTTACCAGTGTGGCAGAGATGTGTTCAGCAATAGCATCTCTAGTTCCCAAGCAGAATGGCAGTGATCTCCGTGTTGAGGAATCAGTCTTCTAGTCTTGTCTTTTCTCAAGAGTCGTGCTATGTCGTCAGCATCTACATTTGCATTTGCATTTGATCATATATCATCTGCATAATTTATACCATATGTATAGCATGAGTGTTTCATCCTCATTTGCATTTCTCCCGAGGTCGTGTTGTTATCCACGTCTTACCTTGTGGTCAAAATCCAAATCACATGGCACCTACCAAACAGATATTGTCGTGTCCATCTGACGTTCTTCCAAATATGACCTTTCTTATTCGATTATTTTTTCGGATATGTTTGTTCCTCTTTTGTATCCAATGTCGTTCTTGGATGTCGTTTATTTGTCTCTTTCTGATGTTCTTCCAGATTGAGTCCTATATTCTGATGTTTTTCCAGAACCTATCTGATGTTCTTCCAGATATAATGTTGTTAATTCTGATGCTTTTCCGGAACGACATTGCTTTTTACCATCTGATGCTTTTCTGGATGTGCCTCTCTTTCTGATGTTCTTCCAGATTGAGTCTTTAGTTCTGATGTTTTTCTAGAACCTATCTGATGTTTTTCCAGTTATTTGCTTTGTTAATTCTGATGCTTTTCCGGAACGACATTGCTTTTACCATCTGATGCTCTTCCGGATGTGTCTCTCTTTCTGATGTTTTTCCAGATTGAGTCCTTTGTTCTGATGTTCTTCCAGAACCTATCTGATGTTTTCCCAGATAGCCCTTTGTGATTTTGATGCTTTTCCGGAATTACATTGCATTTGCCATCTGATGCTCTTCCGGATGTGCCTTACTCTTTCTGATTTTCTTCCAGATTGAGTCTTTTGCTCCTGATGTTTTTCCATAGCTCTCTTTGTGTCTATCTGATGCTCTTCCCGATATGACCTTGTTTATCCGATGTTCTTCCGGATATGTATCTCTGCTCTTGATTTTCCAGAGTCCCTTTGTGTCTATCTGATGCTCTTCCGGATATGACCTTGTTTATCTGATGTTCTCCCATATATATTGTTGCTTATCTGATGCTCTTCTGAATGTCTATGTGTTCAATTTGTTTCCCAGAGTTTATTCAATGCTTTTCTGAATACCTCTGATGTTTGCTTGTCTCATGTATTTCCCATTTTTTCCCCACCTCATTCAATGATCTTCTGAATGTCGTGACTCTTTTCCATCCATTTCCATTCATGGATGGTGACTTTTGATTCCCCAGTGGAGACCGTCTTTCTGGTTTTACTTCCATTGATGAACTTGTGTTATCTTTTCTTTCTAAAGTGTTAGCCGGTCACGCTTGAACCAGTTGTTCTATCACTTTAGTTTTCCCCGGTTTTGTTTCAGCTTCCCCGGTGTTGTTGTCATCCTCAGTGAATGATTGCTCATTGTGTGGACTTTGTCCCTGTCTGCTTTTGTTTTTGTCTGCATTTTGCATTTACCTTTCTATCATTTTCACCATACTAGGAATTCATGGCATGTCAGCATTTGCATGTCTGTTGCTTGTCCTTAGCATCTGCATTCCATCTAAGGGCAAAATTTTCGGTTTGCTATATTCAAATACCTTTCACCTTGATGTCCCGAGGATCTTCATTCCTCGTGTCATCCGGTAAAGCTATTCAAATAGGGGCAACTGTTGTACCCCAAATTTTACCCTCAGATTCGTTGATGTTTGTCATATCATTATAGTCATGCATTTTATTCGTCCAATTTTTGTTACCTATTTTCTTTTTTCTTTATTCATTATTTTCATAAGTCTTAGAATTTTATACCTCTTTCTTTTATTTTGAATTCTATTTTTTCTTATTTATTATTTTTTTAAATAACTAATTTAATTCAAATTTATTTCTTCTTTTTTTAGTATATTCTATTTATTATTTTTTATTAGTTATTAAGTTATTTATTGTTTTTATTTTATTTTATTTTTTATTCATTATTATTTTTTATTATTAGTGTATTATTATTTATTGTTGCTGTCATTATTTTGTTAGTATTATTCTTATCTATTTTTGCAAGTCCATAGTCCAAAGCCAAAACTTGTTCTGCTACCAAAAGCCTCCAACAAACAACACGGCTCTTTTTTCGAACCTCTCCACAACAATCCAAAGTACCTGTACCATATGCTGTACCACTACCTCTCAATACTCCCAAACATACACCAAGACAAGGACAATGCATCCAAACCTTCGACCCAAAAAAGTGATACAAACTTGGCCCTGCTATCACTGCCATCTCCTACACACTGCATCATACAAAACCAAGCCTGCTTCACAAAAACCAAGCCTTGCACCAAAATGGGAAACAAGACTGGATGTGAAAAAAGAGAGGAGAACAGACGAATTAAAGAGGAAAACAATTGAAAACAACTTGTCAAAAAGAGCAGAGAAGCAATTGGCAAGGGGAGAGAAAGCAGTGAGGACTCAGTTGTTTTTAAAACATCAGTGACAAGCTTTTTCCAATTCATAACACCCTCCACCGTCCTTAAACCATTCTCCACTTCAACCAAACTTTCCTCCGCCAAAACCGTAAATACTCATCACTCCCTATCCAAAACCGTTAATCTTACATAGCCTCACTTTCATCCACAGAGCTGCTCACTCTTCCACTCTCACTCTTTTTTTTCTCTCTGGTAGCACTACTCGTCAAAACCACTCGTCACCCCATACAAACCATTTCATGTAACTCTCCTGTGCAGCATCCACCCTTCATTAGCTACCATTACTGCTAGTTTAAAAGAAACAAAAACCTCATTTTCTTAAGAACAAAAACACTCCTCACACAACCTCACCTCTAAAACACTCCACCGCCATTAAACAACCCTTATCACCACAACACAAAACTGTATCGTGATCTTCTCCTTCAACCTTTCCCAACTTCACAACACTTTCCGCCGACGACGACATCCTCCATTGTCCACCATCAAAGCTTCCTTCAACAATAACTTCATCACCTAAACTCCTTTCGCACCATCTTTATACAACACACCATTAGAAGCTTTGTAAACCGTTGCTTCTCCTCCGTTATAACCGCATAAACAACAACATTCACGACAACTTCGAGCTCTGTTTCCGATAATACAACAACAACGGTAACTTGTGATTTTAGTCATTTAGTTTTCTTTTATTCATTTCGATCCGTTGTTTAGTTTTGTTTGTTTCTAGTTCGTATTTCTGTTCGATTGCGTTCTCATTTTTTGTGTTATGTATTGCTTCTTACTTGTTTCATTTACGGTTATATATAATATAGTTTACAATATATGGTTTATATATAATATGTGGTTTATATTTAATGTTATTGTGGTTTCATTTCATGCTGCTGTTTCATGGTATTAATTTCGTGCGTTTTTCCTGAAAACAAGATAAAGAACACATTTTTGTTTTTAGTGAAGTTTGGAATACAAGATTTCATATATACTTCTTTTAGTTAAAATATACATATATCATAGCCTTTCATAATTTATAAAAGCGGCATACATTTTTTTACTTTTTAGTTATAATATATACATTTCTTATTAGTTATATATACTTGTTTTATTGCTAATTTTGTTTTATCATTTTATTTTTAGTTCTATATTGTTTTTTAGGAATATAATATTGTTTCGACAAATTTACTGTGAATAGTATGTGTGTGGATTTCTCACGATGTTTTTCCGTGATTGATCTTGTCTCACGATGTTTTGTTGTGTCCGTTATTGATTTTGTCTGTCTGACCATACACGATGCTTTTCCTTGTACTGTGTATGTGACTTATTTGTTTGCCTCGTTCCAAAGGAAAGGATCCTTCCTAGTTGACTGCCATGTCATTTAGGATAGCCTCGTCCATCATTCCCTTATCTCACGCCGCCGTGCGATCAAGACTTACCTTCCCTTTTAACCTAGCCTTAGGTTTGGAGTCACCGCACTCCACGTAGGTGTCTTGCTATCAGACTCTACTTTCCCTAGGAACCTTGACCACAGTCAAGAGTTCTTTTACCCCGTACTGAGGGGAACTACGAATGCTCTGATTCTATTCCCGGCAGGATACGTAAGCACGAGATGCGATGTCTTGGCGAGCATACTTAGTGTATATACCCTTAGGTCTTTCTTTACCTTAGCACTTTTCCTTTAGCAAACAACTTTAGCATAACACAAATACTAACAAGAGGTTCATGTAGAGTACTACAGATACTTAGGGTGCTAATACATTCCCTTCGTATAACCAACCCCCGAACCTAGATTCTCTTTTTAGGGTTTTCGTTCTTTACCCTTTCCTTTGGATAAATCAAAGCTCGGTGGTGAATTTCATGTTTTGTGATGCAAGTTAATTAATAGCTTGATATCCGATTCTCACCGCAACACCCATCAATTCCAAATACTTGTACACGCCTTCATCACAACGTCATGAATTTGACTTTAACATTCCTAAAAGAAGCAGAATTGGTGGCTAACCTCCTATTAACCTATACAAAAAATTCAATGATGTTATTTTTATTGTACAATTGACTATTTTTAATGTCCGTTGTTATTATCAACAATTCAATTCGAATGATCTTAACAATGGATGACAAGCTCTCAATGAGGTTATCAAAGACTCAACACCTGAAGTTGTTGTTGACTCTATATGTAATTTTGATTATGACCATAGTTTTCCTCATGGTTATGATTTTGAATCATTAGATGATGAAGAACCCATAATTAACTCCCACCTACAAGATCATATGTCAATGACATTTTTCATTCTAATCATTGTTTCTTATATATTACATTTATACTAAAATCTTCAATGTCTATTAACTATTACTATTTCCAATTTTAATCTAGAGTTTTTAGATATTAGAGATCCAATATGGGAGTACCAATTTGACAACCATGCACGTGGTATCAAGAGCGTTAGCGTAAATCAAGGTATATTATTGTCCCTAAATTATGTTTATCTTGCAAAGGAGGCAAGGTTTAAATTCTATTTTTGCAACGGCCACCACAACTTCTCTAATGTCTTTTATTTGATGATACTAATCCAAATAGTAAAAAAAATCAAAATAACACAAAAAATTACAATGCAATATTCTCATTCACTTCACCTAGGAAGAAGTTCCATACTTCATATGGAAAGGAAAAAGTTCCACTGACTTTGCAGTTACATGGTCAAACATGCCACCGGATAGGAAGTGTACTTCCAGAGACAGGCCAACCACCAAAATATGCACAATTGTATATTTTTTACACTAAAAATAAAATTGATAAGAGATTGCAATATTTCAAGTATTTCACTTCTACTTATACGATTCAAATTTTTCTTAAATTCATAGTATTTTTATTTTAATCTCTCATATATATGCCAATGACAATAAACAAATTGACAAAAATCTTATCACCGAGTTGAAGTTAATGTTTGATGAAAGTAATGTCCATGCAAAAGCATTCAGAATAACAAGGGATATGTTAAAAGATGGTAACTACCAAGATTTAAAATTGAAACTTATTTTAGATAGACCTAGTGACGGTCGTCTCTACAATAAGCACACTATATCTGAAGTAGCAGCGCACATTATTGGCGACATAAACTCAGCAGCAAAAAGGGACATCATCATTCAAGTGTGTGATGGTTAATTACAAATAATTTATGAGCTTCATGCAAGTTACCTAAGTTGTCAATACCCTTTGATATTCTCTTATGGAGAAGATGGCTATAAACCTAATATTATGCATCAATACGAAGATGAACATGTTGTTACGAAGAAAATTTGTCAAACTATCAAAGACGGGTTATCTTTCAAATTACAAGGACTTTCTAATGAAGCAACAATTTTACTTTCTTCTAGAAGATTATTTCAACAATTTCTGGTAGATGGCTGCACAATGATGGAAACAAAGCGTTTAAATTGGTTGAGGAAAAATCAGTCCAAATTAAGAGTTGGAAAGTACCATAAACTTCACGACCAACCCACAAACAATGCTAAAATCAAGTCATCCAAAAGAGGAAAGTGTGTTGTCTTGCCATCTTCAGTTGTAGGCAGCAAAAGATATATGGATCAATTATATTTTGAGGGTATGGAAATTTCAAGTTCTATTGGGTTTCCTTATTTATTTCTAACTTTTACCTGTAACCCTAATTGGTCGGAAATTACAAGAGAATTGGTCAAACACAATTTGAACCCACAAGATAGACCAAATATCATTTTAAGAGTCTTCAAGATCAAATTTGATGAGCATATGACAGATTTGATAAAACAATATGTCCTTGGAAGAGTTTTGGCATGTAAGTCCTATTATATCCATTAGGCAAGTCAATTCATTTGTTTATTAGATTACAGAAAAAGAATATATATAAAAACCTAAAGCTAACAGCCATCAATAAAATTCAATTAAATTATTTCAAGAAAACCTTTTGACATTTTAAAAAGAATAGCATGTACTAAATAAATAAGATTTGACCGAATCTAATAATAATAAAAGTTTTTGTGATCATATTATATCCTAGTTCTACATCAAACATTTGGGGGTGGTCTAAACTGAGGAATTTTGATATGTATAACCGAATTCAAATGATAATTTTTATCGATTACAGAACCTAAAGTTGGTCCATGTGATATTGTGAAATGTTCTACAATATCAATTAGTTGCAGTTGGTTTTGAATGTACAAGGCTGCTAGAAGTTGTTTGAGAATAGAATTCGACTCTGTTTTCAATTAGTTGTAGTTGGTTTTGAATGTACAAGGCTGCTAGAAGTTATTTGAGAATAGAATTCGACTCTGTTTTCAATTAGTTTTAGTCATGTATGTTGGGATTTCAGGAGAGATTGGAAGTACTCTTCTTTCTCTGATTTTTGGCTCCTTTTTGGGAAACGGGTTTCCCGAAGATAGTATTGGTGAATATAATTCTTCAACTTCATTTTGTTTTTGTTTTGGCTTGAATTATGCACGCATTTTCTCGTCATAGTTTGCATTATATTGTGAACCAAATGATTCATAACTCCTCTTGTTAATTATTGAATGCAACTTGTCTTGCTCATGTGATGATTGTGTGTGATGCTATAGGTTAGGTTAGCTTGAGAAACTGTTATGGTTGATATGTCTGAGGCTTGAATAGAATAGTCAATGAAGTGAATTCTTGGATTGGTTACTTGAATTGGTTCATTGATACAGTGGCAGGTTTCGCAAGAAAGCTAAAACAATTAGGATGGTTTTTTGTAGTCAGTGAAATTCAAGTTTGATTTATGGTTTGGCAACTGTTTCGCAACTGATTTTTCAATTAGTTGCAGTTGGTTTTGAATGTACAAGGTTGCTAGAAGTTGTTTGAGAATAGAATCCGACTCTGTTTTCAATTAGTTGCAGTTGGTTTTGAATGAATTCGACTCTGTTTCGCAACAACAAGTAGCGGCATCGAGACTCAATGGCCATAACTTCAAGTATTGTTTGGTATGGTGTTCAAACATATAAATCAAAGAGGAGAGTAGAATAAAGGGTTAAATAAGTATTAGGTCCCTGAAAATAACCCAACAGTTAAGTTTGGTCCCTGACTGGTCAAATAAATTATACACAGTTGGCAAGGAATGTTAGCACACATGGCACGCCATGTCATCCTCCGTTAGTGAAAACTAACGAGAGGGACTACAGTTGAAAACGGAAAATATTAGGGAGACCAAACCTTGAAGAAAATATTTATAGGGACCAAACTTGAATGTTGGGTTATTTTCAGGGACCTAATACTTATTTAACCCTTAAAACTATTACGGGTGATGGCTATTGGATTGTAGATTGTTGGAATTTATTCTTTAAAATACCATTTCAATCCATCAAAATTACAATACTTCATTTGCTAAATTAAAGACTCATGATTTAGGGAATAAGTTTGGCAAAACTAAAGTCTGAAAGTTTTAAGTTACAAAACTTATTAAATAAAACGTTGTTCAACGCTAGAAACAACTTTTGGTTCTAATCTATTAGATATTTTCTTATGAAGATAAATCAACATGTTGAAAAATAATAATACAAAACTCTTTTTATCAATATATTGAGAGTTGAAGAACTCAAAATGAAAAATTAATAAATAGAATGATGTTATTGGTTAGTGTTGTACCGTTAGTAGTTGTGAAAAAATGATGCAACAAGGAGATAATGAATGTAAGATTTTTAATATTCCATATTACCTTAAATATTCAATTGGGTGTCAGTTGACATCAACTGAGTTCCTATGTATTCTATTTTTTGTCAGTTGAAACAATCAGTGCTCTTATGTGCTCTAAATGTTGTCAATTGAAACCAATAGAGTAACCAGTGAACTTTGAAGGATCAATTATTATTAAAAGAGACTGACCCTTATTAATTAATACCCGAATGAGCATTTTGGTAACACTAATATTTGGTCGATTGGTCTAGTAGTAAAAAATATCTACCATTGAGATATTTCCTTACTAGTTTTTAACCCTAACCACATCATATAATATATTATATATGTATGTGGTGGTGGTGGATAAGAAGTAGATAGAAGAGATAAGAAAGAAAAAAAGGATAAGAACTTAGAGAAAAGAAAATGTGAAGGAGAAGAAGAAAAAAAGAGAAGAGAAAGAGAAAAAGAAAGGGAAAGAAGGGAAGAAGAGGCAGGAAGGAAGAAGGAAAAGCCATGGATTCGTCATCTTCATCACCACCATCATCTCATCTTCATCATCTTCGTCTCCAAACTTCATCACCTTCAAGAGGTGAGTTCCATAGACAGCATTAGCTTTAGGGAGGAAGATATCATGATTGGGAATTAGGATTGTGTGACTTCGTGATAAATTGTTATGGTTCTTGCTTCTATGTTATTGTTGGATTGATTTCATGTTCATGTTATAAATAAATGGTGAAATCATGATGTTGTTGTTCTTGTTTCTATTGTTGTGATTGTTGCTACCGTTGTTTTTATGTTGTTTGGGGGTCATTGGTGCATCAAAATGATGATTTTTAGTGGTTTCTGTAACGCCCCAGTTTTGTTAGATTTATTTAATAGAGTTGATGTAATTGGTTTTGGTTTTATATTATTTTATTATTGACTTTTATTTGACAAAATGTTATTTTTCACCGTTATTTTGTTTTATCGCGTTTTGAGAGCGTTTGCGAGATAATTGAGTGTAGGGGTATTTTGGTCTTTTCCGGGGTTAGATATTTTTATAAATAGAAGTTGAGAGAAAAAGAGAGAAAAGAAAAAGAAGAGAAAGAAAAGAGAGAAAGAAGGAAAAGGAGAAGAAAGAAAGGGAGAAGAGGAAAAAGAGGAAAAAGAGGAAAATCAAGAATTCATCCGTTTCAAGCGCGAATAATCGGGTAAGGGTGAGAAGTTTTGATTATATCTTGCTTGTATATGTATATGTGTATGTTTTCCTGGATTGTTTTGGTTATTTTTTCTAGTTTCCAATTCTAGGTCGAAATGAGAAAAATGAATGGAAATCGATGTTTTCACGGACGAAAGTCGAAATAAATCGCGTAGTAGAGTCGTGTGATGTTGGGTTTTGATTTAGAGTGATCGTTTGATTGAATCGAGTCGAATTCGTAACTGTTGAGTTTTTGATATATTGATGTTTTTGTGCAATTGATGTTGTGATCGAGTAAAAGTGTTTGGATATGTCTGGTAATGTTGGTATAGGTTTGGTTTTAATCGGGAATGGGGGTTTGCGTGTTTTCTCGCGGTTTCGATCGAGTTCGAATTTAGAATTCAATGATAAAATTATGTTTCAAAATATGTCAAAAAAATGGAAAATGTGTTGGATGGTTTTTAATAGTGAAAATATTGTAGTACGTTGAATTCTGAGATCGCAGCTTTTTACGGAATCGAAAACGGATGTCCGGAAGTCTAAAAATGGTGTTTTTAAGGCTGAATTCGTAGCAGGATTCGAGCTCAGCGCGCAGGTCGGGCGCTCAGCGCGCAGGTCTGGACAAGTGAAAAATTTCCGAAACTTTGAAAATTCATAACGTTTGATCCGTAAGTCCGTTTTGGTCCCCGTTCGAAGCGTTAGAAAGCTTATGAAATGTTCTTTCTTGTAAAAATGGTTTTGGGATTAGTGGATGATTTATTTAAGTCGTGGTTTTGGAAACGTGTCGTTTTGTCGACTTTTCCCGTCGTATTTGTGTGCGATTGATGTGGTATCATGTTATATCCTTTTGTTATATAACGTATCGCTTGTGTGCTGTATATGATGTGAATACATGTAATGAGATGTTATGATAAGGTGTTGTGATGCGATGTTGGGATAATGTTGTTGTTGTGTGGTAAATGCATTGCTTATGTGAAATTCAATGTATGTTGTGCGGTGGCCTTTATGGTTTGAAATGCATTGTTTGAATTGTTTTGCAATGCATGAATGTGATGATGTTGAATCATGTGACAAGTTGTTGTAATTGTTGTGGTTGTTGATTTGTGGCCTAAGGGCAAGAAAATGCGATATGTGGTAATTGTTGATTTATGCATGATTATGGATGTGTATGTGGGTGCAATGTGAATGTCATGAGTCATTGTATGCCAAACATCATAATATGCATTGTTGAAACGTCCTGAGTGGCGGTTTGATTCCAGAGGGAATCTGTTATATCATCGTGTGCCTCGAAAATATGAGGCGATGCCTGAGGACTGAAAGCGATGAATCTGCTATAACATCGTGTGCCTAGAAAATATGAGGCGATGCCTGAGGACCGAAAATGATGGTTATAGACGATTGTGTGCTCCTTTGGAGACTTAAAGCAATCCTTAACGTCGTGTGCCTCGAAAATATGAGGCGCTGCCTGAGGACCTAAAGCGACGGGTGAACATCGTAGGCCCGACGGGGAGTTACTTGAGATTCTCAGTAACGAGCGATGGTTCCAATAGTTCCTGAGTGAACTGATGATGAGACATGTGACATTGGAAGTCGGTACCGCATGGCATGTGCATAGAGTCGTTGTGTCGATCTATGTGCATTTGCATAAATCATGAATTAATTGTGCATGGAAATATGATTGTGATTGATGAGATGAAATATGTGCAATTGTATTGAATGGGATATGTTTGCTTGACATATGTGATTGTGAATGGATGCATTATGTGTGGAAAATCATGATTTGATTGATTATGTGTGGAAATTGTGCATTGATTTGTTATGTGTTGAGATTGTACTAGCATTGGTAATCTGATGTGCATATGTGATACATGCTATGACTTGGTATGCCTTATGTGCAAATGGGTAATTATGTTGGTATAATTGTTATATGCTATGTGGTTGGATTGTTAGAAATATGTTATACATCTGTGGCTTGCTATATGTTTTGGTTAAGATGTGTGAGGTGAGAATAACTGTGTATGTGATATTTATGTGTTTTTGCATATTATTATGCAATCTTGGTTTAGTTGTTATTTCTCACCCTTCTGCTAGAATATGCTTTTTATGGCATAGTGCAGATTGTCAGCTTTAGAGGCGTGGAGGCAAGTGGATGAGTTAGATCTTCGTTTGCTTAGGTCTTGGTGTCTGCTCTGATACGTAGCACGGGAGTCGGGGAACGATTATGTTGTATATGTATATAATTGTGGAATATATTTTGTATTACCTTGTATATATATTTGGATGTTATCAAACTATTTATTTTGTAAAACAAGTCGGTTATGGATCTTTCCGCTTTATTCCATAATTGACCATTCCTTTTATATGGAAAAAGTTTCCCTTTGAGGGTACTCTATTTTATGTTATGTATCAAATTTGTGAGCAGGGATGATGTTTTGTTTATTTAAATGTGACATCCTTGTTTCTGTCGGAAAAATAAATTTTTAGTTACTCTGATTTTATTTATGTATTATTTATTCGCGATGGGAATTGGGGTGTTATATTAGTGGTATCAGAGCAGGTCGGTCCATCCGGCCAAGTTGTTGAGTCAGTTGGTGTGACAGTTGAATACTGTCGTTGTTGTTTGTCCCTTGGTACGAGATATGTGTGTGGAACACTGTCAGTACTTTCCTATTCCGTTGTCTGCAGGAGTTAGGATGAGATAAGTGGGGGAGAAGCTGGTACTTCTCCATGTTGCTTCAGGTGTGGAGCGCTGGCTCAGTGTGTTGTGAATTGCAAGATGGTAAGTGTTGTTTGGAGAGTGTTGTTCCCAATTCCGGAGGGAATGCGGAGGTAAGGTATGTGTCGACTAAGGATTTGTGCCTTAGGTAGTTTGGTGCACAGGATATAAGGAATGCTATTATAGTTGGTAAAGACGGTTTATCCCCCATCATGATTGTCGGCTGTCTATTGGCAAATTGAGGAACTGATCACCCTTAATCTCTTGTTGATAGTAGACGAAAATTATGTTGGATGGAATAGGCGTGTCTTTCCGGCTTTGATAGTGGGTGAAATGAATTGTTTGGAATTAAGGAATTGGTTACAGATTGTTTTGTTGAGTCGATGAAGATTCTTATACTAGAAGATGAGACGAATTAGAGGTTTTGCTATGTTGCTCCAGTTGGGAAGTCATTAAGACAGAACGATTGGGTATCGTTAATGGTTGTTCTCAGGGAGTAAAGTGTGAACTCAAATCTGACGAAGGTGAGGAATTGAGGCTTGGATCTGCTAAGTAAGTAGAAGAACTTTTAAGAAGTGAAACTCAGATGTTTGTCAGGTTTGTGATGATAGTGTTCTAGAAATTGGCAGAATGGCTACAGTGATGGGCTGCAAGTTGTGTGTGATTTTCAGATGTACTCCTAGATGGAATATTGGATGTTAGCATTAGAAGTACCTGGACTGATAGAGCAGTGAGAAGATTTACTGGAAAGGAGAATTGTGAGGCCAAGTGTGTCGTCTTGGAGAGCTCCAGTATTATAAGTAACCAAAAAGGAGGAATTATTGAACAGAATAACAAGCATGAGGTGTATAATGGTATTGAGACTTTGGAAAGCGAAACTTAGAGTTCTGGTGAGGTTTGGAGTCTTAGGAGTTTTAGAGCATTAATGGAAATCTTGAGAAAACCCTTATGTGCGGATGCAATATTGATATTAAGAGTTCCTTTTGGTGGGTTGTTGATACTTGTTATGTTGGTTGGAGCTTATTTGAGATGAAAATGGTGAGTTTTGGGAAGGACTGTCGAAGGGTTTATTTTTCTGAAAATCGCAGTGCCCGCTCAGCGCGCAGATGCCCGCTCAGCGCGGTCTGCAGAATTTTGAACCTCTCCAGGCAGTGAGGAGCGCGCTCAGCGCGGGACAGAGCCCGCTTAGCGCGACTTGGAAAAAAAATGAAACTTGAGTTTTTTTTTCTAAATCCATAACTTTGGATTCGTAACTCGGATTGAGATGTTCTTTCTTATATAAATGGTGTTGAGATTTAGTGGCCGATTTAATTATGTCGTGAATTTGGATAAGTTCGTAGTGGTTTTAATTAAGGATATTTGGATCTGTTATAAACTCAGAGGAAGAACAGGTAGAGTGTTTGAGAATTGAATTACAAGTGTGGAAAAGAGACGAAGTTTTATGCTAAGTTATTCAAGTGAGAATTTGGGTTGAAAAAGGTTAGTTTTCTTGGATATGTTATTTCAGATGAGAGTATGGTTAAGGATTCGTCAGAAATAGATGCAGTTCTACATTGAGAGGCTCCGAAGTCGGTTAAGGTGATTAGAAACTTTTTGGACTTGAGTTGATTATTACCGGAGGTTATGGAAGGTTTTTCCAAGTTAGCATTTTCGTTACTTCGGTTGACTTGCAAAGGGTGAGTCGTTTGTTTTGGATGTTCATTGTAAGGAAAGTTTGAGAGAGCTGAAGTAGGATTTGTCTACGGCTCCCGTTTTGATTCTGTGTGATCCTAATCAACCGTTGATGAGGTATTGTGATGTGTCCTTGATGAGTTTAGTCAGTGGGTTAATGCAAGAGGGTAAAGTCGTAGCTTATGCTTTATGACGATTGAGGATTCATAAGAGGATCTATACTATTCAGGATTTGGAGTTGGTTGCGGTGGTATTGTGTTGGAAAATTTTGAGGTATTATCTTTATGGTTCTGGGTTCGAAGTGTTTAGTAATCACAAGAATATTGAGTACTTGTTTGGTCTGAAGGAATAGAGTATGAGACAGAGAGGATGGTTGGAACTTGTGATGAGTTATGACTTTAGTTGGAATTATCCTGTTGGTAAAGGTAAGGTCTTGCTTGGAAAGTTAAGTCGAAAGTTTTAGTGCATGTCTGTTTGGATGGATGAGAATTATTTGAGCAGTTCAGAGACTCGTATCTGGTGTGAGAGATAATGCAGTAGAGTGTAAGGTTGGGTATATTAAAAGTGAACAGTGGTTTTTAGTGAATATGCGAAAGAGTTAGGCTTTGGACGTGAGATTGGTAGACTTGAGGGTTTTGAGTAATCAGAGTGCGCGGCAGAAGCGTGATGTGACACAATTCGTATATGCGTGTGTGACTTGTAAGAGTTCATAGGTTGAACATTGGGAACAGGTAGAAGTGAAGAGACCATTGGATGTTCCGGAATGGAAGTGCTAGGTGAAAGGTTTGAATATTATTCATGGGCTACTATGTAGATGGATGTTTTGGTTATATGTTCGATTGGTGAATCGTAGCATTGTTGTAGTATGGTTGTGTGACAAGGATGTTGGTGTTCTGGTTTTGTTGATGTTGTTGAGAACTTGTGGTGTCGTGGAACTTTATGTTCTTGTTTGTGTTGTTGTCACGTTTCCATCGTGTTGGTTCGAGTGCGGGTGGCTAGTTCCTTTGTGGGGAATTAGGGGAGTGTTACCTATGGTAGGGTAACGATCTTGTTGTGTTTCGGTTCTAGAGTGAACCTGTTTTGTTAGATTTATTTAATAGAGTAGATTTAATTGGTTTTGGTTTTATATTATTTTATTATTGACTTTTATTTGACAAAATGTTATTTTTCACCGTTATTTTGTTTTATCGCGTTTTGAGAGCGTTTGCGAGATAATTGAGTGTAGGGGTATTTTGGTCTTTTCCGGGGTTAGATATTTTTATAAATAGAAGTTGAGAGAAAAAGAGAGAAAAGAAAAAGAAGAGAAAGAAAAGAGAGAAAGAAGGAAAAGGAGAAGAAAGAAAGGGAGAAGAGGAAAAAGAGGAAAAAGAGGAAAATCGAGAATTCATCCGTTTCAAGCGCGAATAATCGGGTAAGGGTGAGAAGTTTCGATTATATCTTGCTTGTATATGTATATGTGTATGTTTTCCTGGATTGTTTTGGTTATTTTTTCTAGTTTCCAATTCTAGGTCGAAATGAGAAAAATGAATGGAAATCGATGTTTTCACGGACGAAAGTCGAAATAAATCGCGTAGTAGAGTCGTGTGATGTTGGGTTTTGATTTAGAGTGATCGTTTGATTGAATCGAGTCGAATTCGTAACTGTTGAGTTTTTGATATATTGATGTTTTTGTGTAATTGATGTTGTGATCGAGTAAAAGTGTTTGGATATGTCTGGTAATGTTGGTATAGGTTTGGTTTTAATCGGGAATGGGGGTTTGCGTGTTTTCTCGCGGTTTCGATCGAGTTCGAATTTAGAATTCAATGATAAAATTATGTTTCAAAATATGTCAAAAAAATGGAAAATGTGTTGGATGGTTTTTAATAGTGAAAATATTGTAGTACGTTGAATTCTGAGATCGCAGCTTTTTACGGAATCGAAAACGGATGTCCGGAAGTCTAAAAATGGTGTTTTTAAGGCTGAATTCGTAGCAGGATTCGCGCTCAGCGCGCAGGTCGGGCGCTTAGCACGCAGGTCTGGACAAGTGAAAAATTTCCGAAACTTTGAAAATTCATAACTTTTGATCCGTAAGTCCGTTTTGGTCCCCGTTCGAAGCGTTAGAAAGCTTATGAAATGTTCTTTCTTGTAAAAATGGTTTTGGGATTAGTGGATGATTTATTTAAGTCGTGGTTTTGGAAACGTGTCGTTTTGTCGACTTTTCCCGTCGTATTTGTGTGCGATTGATGTGGTATCATGTTATATGCTTTTGTTATATAACGTATCGCTTGTGTGCTGTATATGATGTGAATACATGTAATGAGATGTTATGATAAGGTGTTGTGATGCGATGTTGGGATAATGTTGTTGTTGTGCGGTAAATGCATTGCTTATGTGAAATTCAATGTATGTTGTGCGGTGGCCTTTATGGTTTGAAATGCATTGTTTGAATTGTTTTGCAATGCATGAATGTGATGATGTTGAATCATGTGACAAGTTGTTGTAATTATTGTGGTTGTTGATTTGTGGCCTAAGGGCAAGAAAATGCGATATGTGGTAATTGTTGATTTATGCATGATTATGGATGTGTATGTGGGTGCAATGTGAATGTCATGAGTCATTGTATGCCAAACATCATAATATGCATTGTTGAAATGTCCTGAGTGGCGGTTTGATTCCAGAGGGAATCTGTTATATCATCGTGTGCCTCGAAAATATGAGGCGATGCCTGAGGACTGAAAGCGATGAATCTGCTATAACATCGTGTGCCTAGAAAATATGAGGCGATGCCTGAGGACCGAAAGCGATGGTTATAGACGATTGTGTGCTCCTTTGGAGACTTAAAGCAATCCTTAACGTCGTGTGCCTCGAAAATATGAGGCGCTGCCTGAGGACCTAAAGCGACGGGTGAACATCGTAGGCCCGACGGGGAGTTACTTGAGATTCTCAGTAACGAGCGATGGTTCCAATAGTTCCTGAGTGAACTGATGATGAGACATGTGACATTAGAAGTCGGTACCGCATGGCATGTGCATAGAGTCGTTGTGTCGATCTATGTGCATTTGCATAAATCATGAATTAATTGTGCATGGAAATATGATTGTGATTGATGAGATGAAATATGTGCAATTGTATTGAATGGGATATGTTTGCTTGACATATGTGATTGTGAATGGATGCATTATGTGTGGAAAATCATGATTTGATTGATTATGTGTGGAAATTGTGCATTGATTTGTTATGTGTTGAGATTGTACTAGCATTGCTAGAATATGCTTTTTATGGCATAGTGCAGATTGTCAGCTTTAGAGGCGTGGAGGCAAGTGGAAGAGTTAAATCTTCGTTTGCTTAGGTCTTGGTGTCTGCTCTGATACGTAGCACGGGAGTCGGGGAACGATTATGTTGTATATGTATATAATTGTGGAATATATTTTGTATTACCTTGTATATATATTTGGATGTTATTAAACTATTTATTTTGTAAAACAAGTCGGTTATGGATCTTTCCGCTTTATTCCATAATTGACCATTCCTTTTATATGGAAAAAGTTTCCCTTTGAGGGTACTCTATTTTATGCTATGTATCAAATTTATGAGCAGGGATGATGTTTTGTTTATTTAAATGTGACATCCTTGTTTCTGTCGGAAAAATAAATTTTTAGTTACTCTGATTTTATTTATGTATTATTTATTCGCGATGGGAATTGGGGTGTTATAGTTTCTATCACCCAAATGCGTCCAGACACTTCCCATACTCGCTGCAACTCGCTACGACTCATTTAGCGAAAAACAGGTGATTCTACTACTGACTTAGTTCTCTTAGCGAAGTCAGGTTCGCTTAGCGAACTCCCCTGAACTAAGAAAAATATTGCGCCTCTTGTTTTCGCCATAACTAGAGAACCGTAAATCCGTTTGATGCAAGGTCAAAAGCGTTGGAAAGCTATTCTAATGCTCTATGTGATAGGGAGGTCGAAACATGAGTTTATACCATTGATTGATAGGATAGAGATGAAATTGAAGTGAATGTGAATAATATGATTTTTATTTCCACCATAAAGATATGGACTGAATGTTTGATTGTGAAATACCATGCTTAAAACACTATGAAGATGAGTGAGGAAACCTAGGATATAACTAGGTAAATGAACTAGTAAGATAATAGGTTATGGAAATTGACTTAGTTGGAGATGCTTGGACACAAGGGTACCTCGGTGTCTATCATGGACAAGTAGTTTCTAGAATCATAGTTAGTCATGAACCAATATGATTTGTATGGAGAATGTTGTATTGTCTTATGATCAAGGTGATTGTGACTACCTTGTGATTGTTGAATACAATCGTATTATGTTGTATATAATCACGTAGTCGAAAATAACCCCTTAATTGTGCCAGTTCAAGTCATGATACTTATGTAGAGTAAGATTGGGATGGATGCGCCCATACTTGAAGACTAGGGTTTTAAAACCCAGGAACGATGGAACCTTAAGTGGGTTAGAGTTCCATACGGGTGAAAGGCTTGAAATGGGTTTGGAGTCCCATAGGAAGCGACGATTCTTAAGGTAGATTTTATCCCTTAGAATCCAAAATCCAAGTGTACGTCTGAGTATGGGATGTAGGTATACGTGATTCGTGTCGATAGCCTTAAGCATAGGGCTTGCCGGGGAAAGATACCTATGAGATAAGTTCTGTGACCTGTGTCAATGACCCTAGAGGGAGGGCTTGTCGAGGAAAGATCCTTATGATACAAGGATCTGTGACCTGTGTCGATAATCCTAGGCATAGGGCTTGTCAAGGAAAGATACCTATGAGATGATTATCTGTGACCCGTGTCGATAACCCTAAAGAGAGGGCTTGCTGGGGAAAGATACTAATGATACAAGGATTCGTGACTCGTGTCGATAACCCTATAAGTAGGGCTTGTCGGGAAAAGATGCCTTGGTGCGATTTTTTAGCTAGTGATTGTTTAAGTTGATGAACTTGAGAGAAATGTTTCCATACAGTGCGAGTTTTGTGAACTCAAGTCTTCTCCCTTCTCTGACTTGAATTAAGATTTGATTAGAACCTTGTAGATCCGAGTGAACCCATAGGATAAGGGAATTCACTGAGATTATTATCTCACCCCAATATTGTTGTTATTTTTCAGGTATTGTTTGCAGGTTTAGTATACAAGAGGAGTTGTGCATTGATGTTTCAAGGGAAACTTTTATTGTGATCTTTCGATGTGTATCTTGTACAATGACAGATATTGTACTTACATCTTAGATTTTTATTTTTGGCATTTTTCATATCTTGTACCATATGTTGTCTTTATTATTTTGTAAATGATCAAGCATGTAAATGATGTCAATAGGCACTTATAATTGTGTTAGTAACAAATAATAACGCCTGTAAGATATTATTCTAGATATATATTTTACGGGTTGTTACAAAATTGAAGTATGAAATTTTTTACATAACACCCTTCAATTTCATTTCATTATGTGAATTTTTCACTAATGATATTTCTAAAATTATGCTATTAGGTGAATAAAGGTTCAAGACTAAAAATTGAACTACAATTGATACTACATCCTTTCAAAAATATTAAAGAATTAATGTTGAAGGATTCTTTGGAACATAGACAAGATTCCATAAAAGTAAAGGATGCAAAATAGAAGAATTGAAGTTATTTATAATTCTCAGAGCTTTTATATTAATTTTAGTTCTTGGTTCCTAAATGTTTTTTTTGGGGGGGAATTTAGTTAGAGATTTTATAATTACATTTTGGGATTTTTTTTCACAAGAGTTCAAGTTATCAATTTTTTTAATGCATTTTAAGTTAAACTCTTATATTGTTATCTAATATGAAGAAATAGTCGGTCAAATAATTTTGATTGAATATATATTAGACTTATAACTTTAGTATGGAGATCAAAATTTTATTAAAATGTACTAAACTCTTAAAATTCATACTTGTAGTAAAATTTATTTTGAGAAAATATCTAATATTAGAACACAAGTATTGAGTATTTAACAAAATAACAGATAATAGATTTTAAAAGTTAAAAGTTTAGATTAATATTATTGACATTGTCTTCAATAATTTTTTTGTATAATACACTAATGAGATTAATGATATAAAACTCACAAGAATATTTATTTTTAAACATACAAAAATCTAGACATTTTTTTAAAAAATAATTTCCTTATTTTTGGCATGTTGTAGAAAACATTAAAGTCTTTTTATGATCAATCAATATATTTATTTATTAATTAAAATTTTTTAATTTGTTATAATCATCAAATCTTTGATTTGATACATGTTATTAACAGTCCAAATGACTTGACCATCTTATAATTATTGTACTTAATAGATTAAATAAAACAATGAATAACTCGATATTTTATAATAATTTGACAGCTATATAGACTAAAATTCATAAAAATAACTATTAATAAATGAGAATCAAAATTAAACTGAACAATTAACTGATATAAATAGGGTTAAAAATTTAAAGGTTTAACCAAGATTTATATTTAAATATTTTACACTAGTTTTAAATGAATATTAATTTTTTATTTTAACATGATTTTTTTAATTGTAATAGATTATATGATAATATATTTATACATAATTGATGCATCTCTAATTTTAGTTTAATTACTTTCTTAAAGTTACGTTAGTTTTTACATATATAATTTTTTATCTGCAAATATAATTTTGGTCTAATTATTTTTTATGGGAAACGCTAACGAGTGCCCTTGGGGCACTGGTTAAGAGATTAAATAAAAAAGTTGAATATTTTTAATAAACTAAAATGATATGTTATTTTTAAAAATATGTGTATTCAATGCACTGAATATAGAAATAAGTAACTTTTTTTTAAAGAATATTATGTATATTTAATACACTGTAGATATAATATTTCTCTATTTAGAATTCTTAACCAGTGCCCCGAGGGCACTGGTTAGCATGACCCTTATTTTATTTAATAAAATTCATATATGATATAAAAATTACAAGAATTTATATAGGTGAATGAAACTTACTTTTATCTAATTATCATTTTAAAAAATAAATATTCCTCCAAGATCAAAATATTAATGATTTGTCAATAAACTTTTGAAATTAAAATGATTGCATGAATTAGTGATAATGGGATAGGAAATTTTAAGAATTTTTTTATCTAATCATTTTAATGTTTTAAATAATTTTTAATAATTTAAAAACTAAGTTTTATGATAGAAGAAATTAAGAAAAAACTAAGTTTTTTATGATTGAAGAAATTAAGAAAAAACTAATTTTTCACCCAGAAAGGCAAGCTCACTGGTACTAGGAAGACTTATGTCCTCTTATGGTGAATTGGTGCTTCAGACTTGTGGCTTTATTTCTTAAGCTTATCCAGTTGTGTTTAAAAGTCTAAGATGACTTCTAGTGGTGTCAAAACAGAGTTGTTGGAACAAGAAAGTTCCCCTTGGACAATCTCAAAAGTTGATACTAATAATTGTGAGGTATGTTTATCTCTATTTTATTTAATAGTTTCTAATCCTAACATTTACTAATGTTTGTTAGAAGATCTCATATTGATGAAAGAAGAATTACACTTTACAATGATAAGTTTACTTCTATCAGTTGGGCATAAAATCTTACTCTATATCGGTGTCTGGTGATGTTCAAAAGCTACCTTGATCAGAAAAGCTTTGAATCAACTTCTGACTAATATATGCCTCTGAAGCATCTCAGCTTCTGATACTATGAATATGGTTAACAACCTCTAATATGCACACAAGTGCACATCCTCTGGTAACTGCCTCTGGCATCTGTCCTCTTACGTGTCATAAATTTGAAACGTCGTTTAACACGTGGATTGTAACTATTGAGCAAAAACTCCTCTGTTCTTGGTGATTTGGATTTACTTCTTTGGTGTCTATTTCGTTTGCATTTATGTTGTTTGTTGGTTGAAATCCCTTTTTCACTCAAAAACACCTTCTTATCAAAAACACACATTTCACTTCTCATTACCTATACTTTGCTTTTCCTAACCTTCTCTGAAAAACCTCTTTTCAAAAATTAAACCCTAAAAACTCTCTTCAACAATGGCGTCCTCATTCAATGCTCAACATGCACACATGAATGTCAACTCTAGCAAAAGTATGACCATCAAGCCCAAGGCCATGACTTTAAATCAAGATAATTTAAAGCTATTGGTGGAACAAATTGTTGATTTTGATTCATTCAGTCAGAATGGGTATGATCTGTGGAGTTTCTTCAGAATTCAAGAATAGGCTTCTTTCAGAATTTAAGATTTGTTTATGCCCTTAAAAGGTTTTGATAATAACAAAGTATTGCAAGAACTATAAGGTTTGCTAACATATGTTCAAGTGTGAAGGATCATAAACTAAATAAACCATCATTAATCTTGTTGAAAGCATAAGTGAAGAAGCAATACTCAGATTCTGGCTTATCAGAATTTGAAGATGTTCATCAGACTCTGAAGGCATCAGACTCTGGACTCATGACCCAACTTTTGATGATAGCTCAGTTTTTGAAGACGTATAGAGCAGTTGATTCATACATTGTACCAAAGCAGGCTTGTCTTATCAGAGCCCCAGATTTCTGGACAGGGTCAACTAGGGTTTAGTTTTGCAAGGCTCAAGAATGGTGATGTGACCTCTTTAGTCTGTACTACCTTTTGGTAGATACCCAGTTACTCAAAGGTGTTGTAGACAATGTTATTATTTAATGGACAAAGCTTCTGACCAGATACAAGTCTCCAATGTCTCTCTTGGCATACTTCTTCATTAAGTTTGATATTGTTCAAACAACGATTCTTTTTCTGTCTCTATAAAAGGAAGCTGAAGACTCAAAGAAAGGTTACAACATCACAATATATAGAAAGATCTTAGTATAACTCTAAGATCTTTTTGTAACTGTTATAGCATAAGATCTTAAGATTTCATATCTTATATTTATCTTAGAAATATTAAAAAGGTTGAAAATCTTTGTGATTGTTGCACAAGTATTATACTTATGATTGAATATCAAAATATAGTAGTTATCTACTAAATAGTTTGTTTAATGTAGAAGAAGTCTCTTGTCTGCGTACTTGAGCTAGGAAATCTTAAACCAAGGGTTTAAGCATGATGTCTCATTATAGGTAGATTGAGCAAGGATGTCTTGAACCATAGAGTTTAAGCAGAATGTCTTAAGTAGTGGCTTAAGCTAGGAAGTCTCGTTCAAGGTTGTTTGAGCAAGAAATCTTAAGCAGTGGCTTAAGCATTTGTAATCAGTTTGATTATAGTGAAAAGTTCTTGTTGAGGCAAGGGGACTGGACTACTCTCAATTGAGGAGAGGAACCAGGATAATCTTTGTGTGTTGCTTGCATTTACTTTTGAACTTTATTTTCTAGTGCTATAATACATTCTATAAATAGACTCTGAATGTAGTCCAGACTCTGAGCTTCTAAGTTTAGAAATGGAATAAATATTTGCACACATAATCCAACCCCCAATTCTTGTGTATATTTCTCACCTTCATTTTTGTGGACACTTCTCGTACTCTATTTAGAGTTGGGTCCCTTGTTTTTATTGTAGCTGCTGGTCAGGACGATATTCTGGGCTCTAGCGAGCTCTCAAGGGAACGAGATAAGCTGAAGGAGAGGTGTGAAACCCTTGAGCGGAAAAATTCTGATGCTAAGAAGGAATTGATCGAGCTCTGGGAAAATGTCGATCTTCTAAATCTTTTATAGGAAGAGGCGGATCGACATGACATATCGTTCAATTTGGTTTTTCAAATAAAGAAGTCAAATGCCACCCTTGTTGAGGGGGAGAAGCGTTGTAAGGGGGTTTCTAAAGGTACAGCTGAAGCATTTCAGGCGTTTGAAGCGGATCAAAAAAAAAATCAACATAAGATGGATGATCAAACCAATGCTTTGAAGGCTTTTGAGTAAGAGGTGATTGCTACTTAATCAAAGTCTCGGGAACCTCTTCAAGAAGCAGCAAAGGTTGTGTGCGAGTTCGAGATGAGATATTGGAGCATGCTCGATTGTTTTGTCTTGATCTTGTTGTCATCGCTGATCAGTATGACCCTTTGGTAAAATCTTCTGAGAAGGATGTCGGGGGCGATCTTTCATTTGTTCTTTTTCTCTTTTAATTGCTCACGTAATATTTGACAGGAAATTTGTGCTTCGATTTGTAAACAATATTTTTATATGTGTATTTTAATTATTACCTTTACATGTTTTATGCTTTTTGATATGGTGTTTTTCCTTTTTCAATCATCGTTATTTTTCGGTTAGGATCCTAGGAGAATCAAGATTCGAGGAAAGCTAAAGATTGTTCTAGAATCCTGCAATTCACATAATTCGTTGGCATAGTTTGACGTGTTCTTATACTAGATTGGATTTTGTGAACATGAACTGGGTTTCGAGTGCTTATGCTCATTGATGCACCTGTAAGTATTTCATGCCAGACTAGTAGACGCGACTATGTTTTAGTCGTGTTTGCACATATGAGACATAATCCTGGTTTATCGTGGCGGTGTTTCGAAATGTACCTACAGATAAGGGGCATGAAACTAGCTAGATGCGGCTATATTTTGAACTTTGTTCCACGTCACAGAAGATCTTACCCAACCAAAGGTGGAGAATCTTCATCCCTGCCCCGAGGCTATAGCTCGATTCGAGGTGGACATCTCAATGATTCACCATGCTCGCCCTCGAATTGGCTAGATCCATAGGAGATGTGCGCCAACTACGCGTGAAAATGTGTATTTCTTTTATAAGGGGTATTTGAGAGTTGTAATTCAGACGTGCAAAACGTCTTTGATAGCATCATGGGGGAATTGGTTGTTGTAGTCGAATGTGCAATGCGTCTTCGACAGCTCCCCTCGATTCTGAAGGCGCACGAGAAGTTGTGGAGAATTGATTGTTTTAGCTGGGCACTCGAAGCATATCCAACAACACCCCTGGCTTTTGAATGCGCACAAGGTGCTATGGGAAATTGATTGTTGTGACATGGCACTCAAAGCGTATCCAACAGCACCCCTGACTTTGCATACGCTAAATGCTGGAGGTTTTGAATGTTGTATTTAAACTGGAAAAACGTCTCTGAAAGAACCATTGGGTCTTTAACACGGACATCAACTACATTGGATGTTCCCTGATTCACTGTGAACAACTCTAATCTAAAAGCACTATTATTAAAATTAAACTTAAAAAATCAATTTTATCTTCTTCTTCAACCATATAAACCTTATTCATATCCTTGTTACCTGACACTTCCATCTTCAACTCCTTCCCTCTCATATCTAACAACATCACCAAAACCACTATCATCATACTCAATAAAAACAATACTATAAAAATTAAATCTTGTAAAAGTTTTGAAAATAAAGCATATATTTTTACTCCCAAAATTCTCTGATCCAATCCTCTAATTCCTTGTAAAAACACCATTCATCCTTATAGTTATAAACTAAACAAAAAAAGTCCTAAAACAATAATTAAAAGAAAGCTCTATCTTGTCTTGTGTTGTATACTAAGGCTTAGATATAAATAAAAAAACAAAAATAAAAAACTTTTATGGTATCTGCAAGAAGAATAAAAGATAGGTATGAAAGAACATCTTAAAATTGAATACAATATGAATTGGACATATAGTTCAAACCCACTTTAAAATAAAAATTGAAATATACAAAAACGAGCAGAGTCATATCACATCAAACTTCATAATTTAATGGTCCACATTAATTAGAAAAAAGGATAGCCATGTTACATGGAGCAAATTATCTAACATGATGATGAATATGTAATGGTATTTATATGCATAGTATTTAAAACAAGATATATATGAAACATAGTATACATAAAATACAGGGTTTTAATTCATTGAAATTGGCCCCTACTCCCTAGCATGGCTTCCCCTCCTTTCAAAATATATAACATTCTGGTGGCTAAACTATACCACTATGTGTGTGCACGTGCGTGCGGCTAAGATCTAATTCCTTAATAAAAGTACCAACTAGACTTGATGCATATTTGCTTAACAATTTTCTATATATATATATAAGAAAAATACTAACATACACTCAAAATTGGTGGAATCCACACAAAAATACACTACACCTATTTATTTCTATTTTTTTCTTCATCCTTTTAATGTGCGTCCAACTCAAAATTGGTGGGCCCCACACAAAAATACACTAAGGTGTATGTTACTAATGCACACTTACATGGGTGTGCATTAGCATAACCCTATATATATATATAGAGAGAGAGAGAGAGAACGTATCATATGAAAATGCTATTTTTATATAAGAACATGAGAATGAGTCTGAATTATTAGATTTTAAAATAAATGGTGGAGATTATGTGTTAGTTTTTTTTCTCTCTCCTCCATCATTTATTTTAATAATGAAAGAGAGAGAAAAACAAAAACAACACATAATCTCCACCATTTATTTTGAAATCTAATGATTCAGATTCATTCTCATGTTCTTATATAAAAATTGCATTCTCATAGGATATGAACCATATATATATATATATATATATATATATATATATATATATATATATATATATATGTTAATAGTCATTTTCACCCCTGCCATATAGGTGATGTTCGAAAAAAACTCCTATAAAAAAAACTTGCATAAAATACCCTAACATTTCTAAATAATTTCATGGAAGACCTTTAACACGCCACATCACCCAAAATGCTTATGTGTCATTATTTTTTCATATTTTCTTTTAATTTGAATTGCCACATGGGTTAATGATGAAACGGATTGACCAAAATACCCCTAAGTGAAAAAACATTAACTTAATGAAAACTAACACATTTCACTTTTCTCATTTCCAACCCTAACAATTAGGGTTCTTTCTTTGAGTTTGAAAAATTGTTCAAAATCCTTCTTCTAGCCTTCGCGTCGTAGACTTCTTCGATTGTTGTAGGAATCGCATCAGTAGACACCAAAAAGGTATGATTTTTATTGATTTTGTTGATGAGTTACTGTATTTAGATCTTCATTGTTGTTCATGCTGGGTTCAATGGTATTTGCAGAAATAGGTGTTTTTGGTGTCATTTTCCATCATGGTGTTGACAGGAGATTTCGACCAAGGATAAGGGGAAATTCAACAAGTCGACACCAAGGAATTCTCAGAGCGTCGATCCGACACAAGTCAGGAAGATGCGTCGGAGAGAAGGCGACAAGCCTTGGTGTCGGAGGAGAGTCAGGCAAAGGGACAGTCCCAAATTCAAGGATAAGTACTTGGGCGGGAAAAGTTTGAAAGTTCCAAGAATATGGGAAGTTGAAAAGAAAGTGGGGTGACACGTGTCAACACCAAAGGAAATCTGGGCAGATGACCGATTATTTTTTAGGCCTATATAAAGCATAGTATTTTCCATTTTTAAGGGTCGCATTTTGTAACATTGTAAAGGGAAAACACTCAAAGTACCAAGTTTAGAGAGAAACGAGTTCAATCCCGCAAAAATGTATAATGGCATCCACCTTTACTTAATGCAATTTATTTTCAGAGTTTAAGTTATTGTTTCTTTTGTTGCTTTGCTGTTTTCTTTTTTCTTTGTTTTTGTTTTGTTCCAAACTTGGTTGATCATTCAAACCTTACAACTTTTCCAAAAAGGCAAGAAACTGTCATATCGCATAAGCATACGTCTTCAATCACTTGTTCTGGGATTTGTGTGGCCGATCCCGCGAGTAAACCTGCGACGGAAGGCCAGAGGTTGTTCGCGTCGGCGAACAAATTGGCACACCTGGTGGGACCCGTGTGAATTGAGTGTATATTTTTGCGTAGTGGTGAGATGGTAATACCGCGCCCGAACGACGAACCGTCTTCGACGGAAAGTACGGTTGTGACACAAACAACTGATGTTAGCTCCGGTGTCGTGTCAGCAGTTTCAACTACCCTTAGTGGGCCAACTATGGCGTCACGTCGACATGACCTGAAATCAACAATGGCAGGGACTACAGGGCAGTATATGCCTAGTATCACCATGCCTATTCCTCGATCTTATGGGATGCCGACAGAGTTCATGTCGAGTTTGCACTCTACCGGCCCTTTGTTTGGGGAAAGTCCGTCCCCAGTGTTTTCACCCTATCAGGGGGCGGGGCATTTGTCGAACCAGATGGTTCGACCCCCAGGTTTTAATTTTTTTTCTCAATCCATACCGATGTTTACCTCTAGTTCCGCCGCGATCATGAGGCAACAGATGGATGAGAGTAATCATAAGATGGTTCATATATTGACTCAACAGATGGGTACAATATTGAGACCACTGATACAAGAGTCAACGCATGGTTACCAACAACTGGAAACTCAAATGACACGTATAGGTGACTTTCTAGGCGCTCCTAGGGTTCAAGGTCGACAGACCCCTCCGTCTCGACCGGAGACGCACATTCGTCAGGATGAGATCTTATACGAAACAATTGAATAACCCCGTGAATTTGAAGAGATCCCTAGGATGGCCCAAAGGCCTCCTATGATAGTCCATAGGAACCAAGATCCGGACTTTGTCGTCCGACAAGTTCGACATGACGCCTTGGCTAGGGAACACAACTTGGAGGTTGTGGTCGAACGTATCATGGTTCGTAATGGGGCAAATCCCGGCCTTTGACGGCCGACATACACGTCCCCATTACCAGATTTTGTATTACAAACAGAGTTACCTAGGGGTTGGAAGGTGCCAAAGTTCACCAAATTCACTGGCGAGACTGAGGAGTCTACCGTCGACCACGTCGCTAGGTATCAAACCGAAGCAGGTGACATAGTAAACAATGAAGACTTAAAAATGAAATATTTTCCAAGTTCCCTCACAAAAAATGCATTTACATGGTTTACCACGTTACCCCCTCAATCCATCCACACGTGGGCACAATTGGAGAGACTGTTTCATGAATAATTTTACATGGGGAAGTCGAAAATAAGTCTGAAAGAGTTGGCAAGCATCAAACGTAAAGCCACAGAGTCAGTAGACCAGTACTTGAACAGGTTTAGACTTTTGAAAGCTCGGTGCTTTACTCAAGTCCCGGAGCACGAATTAGTCGAAATAGCAGCTGGTGGTTTGAATTATTCTATCAGAAAGAAGCTAGGCACACAATATCTTAGAGATATGGCGCAGCTGGCTGACCGAGTTCGCCAGGTCGAACGATTGAAAGCCGAGAAAACTCAGTCTAACAGATATCGTAAAAAAGAAAGTGTCATATGTGGCTGCTGACGAGTATTTGTCCGACGATGAAGAATTCGTCAATGAAAGTGAGATCCATGTGGCTGAACTTAAGTTAGGACCTCCCTACACGTGCAAGTTGTTGAAACTATCAAACGAAAAAACCCCGCCGAAATCGAAAAAACGGATAAATACGTTGCTAAAACTTATACTTTTCATGTTTCCAAATGTGATGAAATATTTGATTTACTGGTTAAAGATGGTCAAATAATTATTCCTCCTGGTTTAAAAGACCCCCCTCTAGAACAAAAGAAAAAGAGCAGGATTTTGTAAATTTCATAATTTCCTTGGTCATAAAACAGCTCAATGTGTTCTTTTCAGGGATTTGGTGCAGAAAGCTTTGAAGGAGAGCCGAATCCAATTTGGCGAAAAGCCAAAGATGCAGGTTGACATTGACCCACTGAAGGTCAAAGAGGCTTTGTACTCAGAGGTGTACGAATGTATGATGGTCGAGGCTACTGAGGGTCTTAACAAATGACCAATGACTGAGGTGGTGGAGTGCATGATGGTCGGAACTACTGAAGGTTCCGACAAGAAAGTTGAGGACAAACTCGAAGCAGTGTATCCCCAGGCTGGCGAAAATTTGGAAGATTTTTAGGAAAAGTCCAAGATAAGTGGGTCGAAGGCCGCATTATGCCCTAGGTGCAACGCGGTGTTCGATGAGAAAGTTGCTGAGAGGTATGAGGCAGGCAAGAGAGAAGTGCTGCCAGAGAACAAGCCACTTGTCCCAAGGTTCGTGTTTGACAAGAGTGGTGACCCTCGTCGAAAGGAGAAGTACAGAAAGTTGTTCCAAGAGGCACGACCCAAAACTTTTGTGCCTCCGTCAGACACCCCACAGGAAAGATGGATGGCACCGGTCAGCCAGAAAGGAAGTAAAAGACCAAAATGGAAGGTTCTAGATTTGGAAAAAGAAGTGAATGTCTCGGACAAAAGAGTCGAGCCAAGGGGCTATGTGGTGTCCCCTAACTACAAGGGAAAGAACCCCATGATTAGGACTCAGTGGAGGCGCTATCAGCGCAATAAGAAGGCTGAGAAAAAGGCTGTTACTTCACAGTTGAAGCCTGTCGGAACGTCTGGACACAAGCGGCAACACCCAAGAAAGCAATGGGTAGAAAAAGACAGGGTGGTGACAAACCAGACCATGGCAGTAATGGTGGAAACATCAGGAGAGAAAGGGGTGGTGTCGACTCTAAGCTCAAAATGTACTTCGCTGGTTGAAAGAAAAAAGGAGCTAGAATACACCCCTCAGTCGGATGAGGAGTAGCCAAAATACTCTCCTCAGTCGGACGATGAATATGACCTTTCACGTAAGGGAGATTTTAACGAAGACATGTATGATGACACATATGGTGAAGATTTCGTGCTGAATTGTGGAATCGTGTCGATCCTACCAGCTGAGTATGATGTGGTGTCTGAAATCTCTGAGGCAGAAGAAGATTTCTTCCCCGACGAAAATGCGGATGACAAGCCGCTGTGTTATTATGTGATGAATAGTGGTGTGGTCGAAGAGTAAACGACTATGTTTGAACGTCCTAGTCCTGGGATGATGTATCACTTGAAGCCGTTATACATAAAGGCGACGGTTGACGGGGTGGCCGTCAACAAGGTGTTCATGGATGGTGGGGAAACCGTAAATCTAATGCCCCACAATTTATTCAAGAAAGTTGGAAAAATGGAGGTTGACCTCCGACAGCACAACATGGTTCTTTCCAACTATAAAGGCAAAACCAGTAATATCCTGGGGGTTGTCCAAGTGGACTTGGCAGTAGGTACAACAAACAGGCTAACACTCTTCATGGTCATCAATTTGAAAGCAAATTTCAATCTGTTGCTGGGACGAGAATGGATCCATGGAATTGGGGCAGTACCGTCGACAATGCACCAGAGATTGACCATTTGGAGAAAAGATGGCATCGTCGAAAATATTGAGGCAGGTCAAAGTTACTACAAAGTCGACGAAGCCAAGGGTAACAAGAAGTCTTTTGACCAACATTTAGCAAATGTGGCTCCTTGTGATGACGGGTCAGGTTCCTACACCTCCGTCGACACGGGTCGCGTCCTGAACTTAGACCCCGACTATGGGTTTATCTGGGATGCTGCCAACGAAGCCATGGAGCCTATGGAAATTCCACCAACGGGGTGGCCCACAGTCGGTGAAAATGATTGCTGAGTCGGAAAGCATGACTCGAATTTTGGCCTATTTGGCTGAAAACAGAAGAATGTCGGCACGTGAAAAAGATAAACCACCACAAGCCATTAAGGAAGCCGACTGTGGTACACAAATAGTTGGCCTGCAAGGCCAAGAAGCAGCTTTAGAAAGCCGGAGGCTTGATTGTATTTATGACGACGAGCCTTTGGGGTTTGAGAAAGACCCAAATCATGAGCTGCAGAGAATGCATGCGCATGACCCACTTGAGGAAGTTGACTTAGGGGATGGGACTACCAAAAAACCCACCTATGTGAACACCAAAGCGGGGCCAAAAATGAAGGCCAAGCTGATTAAAGTATTAAAAGAATACAAAGATTGCTTTGCCTGGGATTATGGCGAAATGCCTGGTCTGAGTCGGAGCGTAGCGGAGCATCGACTTCCAATCCAACCAAGTAAGAGGCCAGTAAAGCAACAACCTCGATGCTTTGCCCCAGAAGTCACGTCGAAGATCAAGCAGGAAATTGAAAGACTGCTCAAAAGCCGGTTCATCAGAACTGCAAGGTATGTAGAATGGATAGTAAACATAGTACCCGTGATTAAGAAAAATGGAACCCTTCGAGTTTGCATCGACTTTAGGGATTTGAACAACGCCACCCCTAAAGACGAATATTCGATGCTTGTGGCAGAGATGCTTGTCGACTCAGCTGCAGGATTCAAATATTTGAGCATGCTTGACAGCTACTCCGACTACAATCAAATTCTCATAGCCGAAGAGGATGTCCCCAAAACCGCGTTTCGATGCCCTGGAGCTTTGGGGACATATGAATGGGTTGTGATGCCTTTTCGGTTGAAAAATGTTGGGGCAACCTATCAAAGGGCTATGAATGCTATATTCTATTATTTTATTGAAAACTTTATGCAGGTATATATTGATGACATAGTGATAAAATCGTCATTAGAAGATGGTCACCTTGACCACCTTCGACGCTCATTTGAGAGAATGAGAAAATATGGATTAAAAATTAATCCACTAAAATGTGCCTTTGGTGTTCATGCAGGGGACTTTCTGGGATTCGTGGTCCACAAGAGAGGCATCGAGGTCAACCAGAACAAGACGAAGGTAATCCTGGATCTCAAGCCTCCGACGACAAAGAAATAGTTCCAGTCCTTGTTGGGGAAGATAAACTTCTTGAGGAGGTTCATCTCGAACCTAAGTGGAAAAACGAAAGTGTTTTCACCACTGCTCAAGACCAAGAAGGAAAGTGAGTTCTGTTGGGGATAGGAGCAGCAGGAGGCTTTCGACGCAATTAAGGAGTACCTCACAAAGCCTCTGATCCTACTACCGCCTAGTATAAATAAAAACATGAAGTTGTACATTGCAGCGTCAGATACGACCATAGGCAGTATGTTAGCACAAGAGGATAGTAATGGCGTCGAAAGACCCATTTATTACCTTAGTAGGATGTTAATAGATGCTGAAACTAGGTACACTATGATTGAAAAGTTGTGCCTATGCTTGTACTTCTCATGTATGAAACTAAAGCAATATATTAAACCAGTTGATGTTTATGTTTCGTCGCATTTTGATGTTATTAAGCATATGTTGTCCAAACCTATTTTGCATAGTCGAATTGGGAAATGGGCACTAGCATTAACTGAGTTTTCCCTGACATACGTCCCTTTAAGGGTGATGAAAGGTCAAATAGTGGCAGACTTTATTGTCGACCACGCAGTAGTCGAAACGTCGATACACAGTATCGACATCGCTCCGTGGAAGTTGTACTTTGATGGATCAAGCCATAAGAACGGGGTAGGTATCGGAATCCTAATAATATCCCCACAAGGTATTCCAACTACATTTAAATGCAAAGTTGATGGCAAATGCTCAAATAATAAGGCGGAGTATAAAGCCTTAATCACTGGTCTCAAAATAATGAAGGATTTGGGAGCCAAAGAGGTCGAGATAAGAGGGGATTCAGAGTTGGTGATTAAACAAATCACAAGGGAATACAAGTGTGTGAAAGAGCATCTTTTGAGTTACTTCTCATTGGCAAGACGCCTGTTAGAGCATTTTGAAGTTGTCAACATTTCGCATGTGCCTAAAGTAGAAAACCATAAAGCAAATGAATTAGCACAAATTGCCTCTAGTTATAAAGTGTTAGAAGGTAAGCTGAAAGATTTCATCGAAATTAGGGACAAGATGGTATCGACTGTGCATTCACCATCAAGTTGGTCAATGTCCCAGGACTCGAGGAGTTGGGTCGAAGGATTAGGAAGTTATGAGGTTTTTGTTAATAATATGTCACCAACAGATTGGCGAAGGCCAATCATGGAGTATTTGGAGAATCCGCCAGGCAATACTGACAGGAAGACTAAGTTCAGAGCAATGAGTTATGTCCTTATGGGAAATAAGTTATTGAAGAAAACTCCAGAGGGAGTATTTCTCAAATGCTTAGGTGATACAGATGCTTATTTGGCAATTTCGGAGGTTCATAGTGGAACTTGTGGAGCTCACCAAGTTGGCCACAAAATGAAATGGCTTTTGTTTCGACAAGGTGTTTATTGGCCATGTATGCTCAAAGATTGCATGGACTTTACGAAGGGGTGCCAAGATTTCCAGAGACATGCAAATATTCAGCACGTACCAGCCAGTGAACTGCACGTTATAGTCAAACCCTGGCCATTTCGAGGTTGGGCTTTGGATGTAATAGGTGAGATTCATCCAGCATCGTCGAAGCAGCAAAGATTCATCCTCGTGGGAATAGACTATTTCACAAAGTGGAGAGAGGTTGTGCCTCTAGTGAAGGTGGATCAAGAGACCGTGATAGAATTCATCCAGAATCATATCTTGTATATATTCGGGATACCTGAGACAATCACGAAGGACCAAGGCTCTGTGTTTGTTGGGCAGAAAATGCAAGAATTTGTAGCAGAGACAGCTTTCAAGCTGGTTACTTCGACACCATATTATGCTCAAGCAAATGGTCAGGTCGAAGCAGCTAATAAGGTGATAATTGGGCTAATCAAGAAGCACATTGTGAAAAAGCCGAAAAACTGGCATAAAACATTAAGTCAAGTTTTGTGGGCCTGTTGGACGTCACCCAAAGAGTCGACCAATTCGACTTCATTCCGTTTAACCTTTGGGCATGACGATGTGCTACCAGCAGAAGTATGCCTGCAATCAGTTAGAGTGCAACGACAATATGAGATTTCGTCAGAGCAGTATTAGGAAATGATGCTAGAAGAACTCGTGGACTTAGACGAGGAGAGGATGATAGCTTTAAATGTATTGTTGCGCCAGAAGGCACGAATCGCCAAGGCATACAACAAGAAGGTCAAAGAGAAAGCCTTCGCTGTAAATGACTATGTCTGGAAAGCGGTGTTGCCCATGGATCGACGGGATCGAACGATGGGGAAATGGTCACCTAACTGGGAGGGACCATTTAAGGTGACCCAAGTGTTTAGTAATAACGCGTATGAAGTGCAAGAGTTAGGAATGGACCAACGAATCTTAAGAGTAAATGGGAAGTATTTAAAGAAATATATACCTATGCTACAAGAGATTCACAGAAAAATATAGTTTTCTCATTGATTAAAAGCCAAAATAGGCTAAGGGGCCAAAAATGGCTTACAAAATATTGTTACATCAGTTCGACCTACAAGCTAAGGAAACTCAGGGAATCTGGACTTAAAGTCTTCAAAAAGGCTCTTCTCATGAACAATCTTGCTCTCAAGGAGTACCTTTCTTCTCTGCATGCAGCTAATAGCGTCTTTGATCTTCATAGCCGCTTCGACGTGAGCAATTCCTTGGGTCACCTCGTGGTCGATGGCTTCTTGAGAGGACGGAGGCTCAGCTGAGTCTAAGGAGGCTTTCTGTTGTTCGACCTCAGCAATCTTCTTTGTGAGTTCTGCTATTTGAGCTTGATAGTCAGATATTTGTTGGTCGATAGCTTAACACTTGTCGGAGCGCTCTTGTTTTTTGGTTTCAAAGTCTCCAAGCTTCTGTTCATAAACTGAGCTAAGGTACCACTCACGTTTCATATCATTATGTCGAAACCGAATTTGAGCATTGGCCTGATGATTCATAGAAAGATCCTTGGCCAACTGAGTGAAGAAGGCTTCGAACTCGATCAGGTACGTGGCCATGGAGGCAGGAAGTTGGAATTCAGAAAGTTCGTCCAAAAGCTTGAAAACGTCGCTGGCTATGGCCGCCTCTTCTGCGACAGCCGCCAGGAACTGTTCTTCGAAAAGATAGGAACGCAACTGTTAAAGTTTGAGATTGAAAGAGGCGTCCAAATCTGGAGTTGGGATCGTTGTCGAACTGGTAGGTTGAATCTCTTCAGTCTCTTTGTGAAGTTTATGTAGCGCCTTTAGGGTCACTGCTGGATCTGTTTGCTTGGCTGCCAAGAGTTCCTCTGGGGTAGGGGTTTTATCGACAGTAGGTGAGGTTCTCTCTGGGCCATGATCAAGGGGTTGAAAATTCTCTCCGACCTCAGTAGTGGTGACAACAGGTGAAGGATTGACATTCTCCCCAAGAGTTGCACCATCATTCCCAGTTCCAAGGTTGTCCGGTTGGGAAGGAGGCGTCTTCGCCACCAAGTTTTCCTCCGACAGTGGTCGAAGTGACCACATTTTCCTGCAAAACAAGATGCAGTGAGATGTTTAGCCTAAATATCACCTAAGGTACTAAAACAGAGAAAGGAAGTACCTGCGCAGGATGAGAAGGAGTTGTCTTGAGAGGGACAACAGTAGGGATTGGCTCAAATACGTCTTCAAGATTTTTGGGGACAACCGGGGCCACCGTCGAAGTGCCAGTTCTTGAAGGTGTCCTCCTTGTCAAAGCTTTTTTCTGCCTCACCAAAGGTGTGGATAGAGGGGATGCTGGAGCTGTTGCGGTGAAAACTCGAGAGTGAGTACTCTCATTCGACTCAGTTCTCTCAGGAGAAGGTACTTTCTCAGAAGCCTGTGCAGAAATACCATCAGACAGAGAAAAGAAAAGAAGCGGGGTAAGAAAATAAAATATACCTGTGAAGTGGTGCTCCTGGGTTTTTTAGCAGGCCTAGTGGAAGTTGACGCGGCTGCTGTTTCCCATTTGTGTCCCTGAAAACAGAGCTGAAACGATTTAGTTCAAACTCACAGGCGAAACGAAATCAATGTCCAGAATCCACCTTTGTGGAGGGGTCTTCTGTGATGTCGACTTCTGCAACAGAGGCCGCGGTCGATGATTTAGGAACTCCACCAGCCAGAGAAGCAAAAGCGTCGACCATATTCTCCAAGAAAAGGTTTGGAGTAAAGATTTGAGCCTGGTACTCCAACCACCAGACGTCAATTTCTTGAGTGGTGAAAAAGGAAGGCTGGAATACAAATACTGGCAGTTCGAGATGTTGAGTGGCTCTGACGAACCTCATGCAAGCTTTATGACCTACCTGGGTCAAGCGTCGGCCAGATCGTACTATATCGTCAGCATGTTTGACCAAAGACTTTGGAAACATTTGGCTCAAGCCAAATTGTCGGGCTACCAAGTTTGGATGATAGTTCATAAAACCATAGCCATTGCTACCTGGGTCGATCCGGAAGGATATCATGGTTGGAGTAAGAAACGCCCGCCATATAGAATTCGACTGCGCGGCAGCTTTGGGGGAGACCCCAGGAAATGAATTTCTAAACCATTCAGCACCAAACTTACGCTCCACAAACGGCGCCATGTCGGGGACAAAGGAGGTGGTCTCGACAAACATACTGATATACCTCATAAAGAGGGTTTTCTTCGGAGCCTCTTGGGTAGTCAGCAGAGCAAGTCGCATTCCTTCGACAGAGCGTTCTCTGTTTAGACGCTCCATTGTCGCAGAAGCTGGATATCCCAACTTATGTTCAAAAGTGGCATTGAGTCAATGCTGCAACAGCCATATAGGCCCTGACACGTTTAGAGCTTTGGTGGTCTGGTGGAGAAGTTTCAGCCTCATAGCCGACAGGCCAAGAGAATGGTAGAGAGAGACTAGCAGAATTTTTGCTAGAGATATCTGTCGACCTTCATGGATCTGAATGGCCAGACTGATAAAACTTTTGGCTATTTGTAAGGAGCCAGGGCAAAACATATAGTACGACAGCCATAATGTCAGGAAGGCAATGTGCTCCTCATCAGAGACTTCTTTGGAGCGCTTGTCATGATGGTCTTCAATATAGTTCTGGAAGCTGGCACGTTCGAAGTCGAAAGAATTGTTGGTCTCCAGGGTCGAGTCGAACGTGTCACCCAGTGGCGAAAGGCCAGTAATGGCCGCCACGTCGAAAAGCGTTGGTGTGAACATGCCACAGGGGAGGTGGAATGTATTGGTCGATCCTTCCCAGAAGTACATCGTCGCAAGTAACAAACAAGGGTTGACCCTATGAGCGGTTCTGGAGAGTTGGATGGCGTCGAAAATGCCATATTCCTTCCATTGCTTTTTGCGTTGACCTTCGACTCTGCCGAGCCAGGCAATATAATCTTTGTTTCCTGGGGTAGGCATAGATTTGAAAACTCGAGACTTAGGCGCCATAAATTTGAGATCTAAAGTGTCTTCTTTCTCGAAAGCCGGTGGAATTGTTTAGTCGAAGCAAGGAAAGAACTTTTGGAGCTCTTGTGGATCAGGTCTTTTGTCCAGAAGGGGGCCATGGAAACCATGAAGCTTGTTCTCCACCGCGAATGGCATAACCATCTGGCGACGCCAGTTGTCTACCACCGTCTCGTCAGCGGATGACGGTTGAGGAAGAGGACGGAGGGTGTCTGCTTCAGAAAGCACGAACGCAACTGGGTTGTTACCGGTAGTTTGAGGAATAGAAGTGGTAGCCGTGTTTGATGAAGCCATTAGGAAGAGAGAAATGTAGAAGGTGTTCTGAGACAAAGAGCGTTTTGGGAAGAAAATGGCAAAGGTTTGATCTCAAGAACGAGTTTGAAGAAGAAGTTATGGAGAAATGGTGAAACGGTTTTTGGGGGATATTATTTATAAGACGCATGCAAAAGGTGAAAGATCACCAAAATTTTTCAACTTCTGAAAGTAAGTGGGAGTTGGTTTCGAGGCCCATAACTCAGACGAGACTAGCCATCATGGCGTTTTTCTTGGAAATCGTGGTATGAGATTGTCATCATCATGTCAGGCAGCGTTGGACACGTGTCTTTGGAAAAGACAAAACGTTGGTGATTGTGTCGAAGAAAAAGCCGTCAAAATCTCGCGAGAAACCAAAAAGCCAGATTTCTCAATCGACGCAATGCTCAGTCGAAACTGGCCTTTGGGGGGGGGGGCAATTTGTTGACAGGAGATTTCGACCAAGGATAAGAGGAAATTCAACAAGTCGACACCAAGGGATTCTCAGAGCGTCGATCCGACACAGGTCAGGAAGATGCGTCGGAGAGAAGGCGGCAAGCCATGGTGTCGGAGGAGAGCCAGGCGAAGGGCAAGTCCCAAATTCAAGGATAAGTACTAGGGCGGGAAAAGTTTGAAAGTTCCAAGAATATGGGAAGTTGAAAAGAAAGTGGGGTGACACGTGTCAACACCAAATGAAATCCGGGCAGATGAACGGTTATTTTTTAGGCCTATATAAAGCATAGTATTTTCCATTTTTAAGGGTCGCATTTTGTAACATTGTAAAGGGAAAACACTCAAAATACCAAGCTTAAAGAGAAACGACTTCAATCCCGCGAAAATGTATAATGGCGTCCACCTTTACTTTATGCAATTTATTTTCAGAGTTTAAGTTATTGTTTCTTTTGTTGCTTGGCTATTTTCTTTTTTCTTTGTTTTTGTTTTGTTCCAAACTTGGTTGATCATTCAAACCTTACAACTTTTCCAAAAAGGCAAGAAACTGTCATATCGCGTAAGCATACGTCTTCAATCACTTGTTCAGGGATTTGTGTGGCCGATCCCACGAGTAAACCTGTGACGGAAGACCAGCGGTTGTTCGCGCTAGCGAACACATGGTGGAAACTTTGTGCATCAAGGTCACATCTTTTACCGGGGAGGGAGTGAAACAATCGTCGAAGGTCAAGACTCTGATAAGTGGAGTTTCTTTGAAGCTGTTAGTTTGGTTAGAGAGTGGGGTTACGAAGGTTTCAGGCTATGGAGGAACATTCCACAAGTGGACAAAGGGTTTACTCATGTTGTTGATGATGTTTAAGCTGGAGACATTGCCTCTCACAGCATGTCTTGTAATGTAGATGGTCATATTTAGGTAGAACACGGTATTAAAGACATGATGACTAAGGTGTCGAATCGATTTTTTTCATTTTCGAAAAAAATGGGTTTTTTATTTTCAAAAAAAATCGAGTTTTTTAATTTTCGAAAATAAAACAGTTTTTTTTTATTTTTTAGGAAAAAATCGAGTTTCTTTTTTTCTAGAAAAAATCAGGTTTTTTTATTTTAAAAAAAACAGTTTTTTTTTTATTTTTTCGGAAAAAGTTGAGTTTTTTTTTCGGAAAAAATTGTTTTTTTTTTATTTTCAGAAAAAATCTGATTTTTTTTATTTTGGGAAAAAATCAGTTTTTTATTATTTTCGAAAAAAATCGATTTTTTTATTTTCGGAAAAATCGCATTTTTTATATATAAGTCAGAGTTATAGAAAGAACAAAAATTGGAAGAAAAAAAATTGTGAATTATCAGCACATTTTCTATCCTAAAATCGTATAAGTGTTGAAAGCGTGGTATCACTAATAATTATTGTTGGTTCTCCTTCAAAGCCATTCCAATTATTTAATGCTTGAAATGTTTTATTTCCAAGTATAAGTTCTACACAACAGTTCAAAGACATGAACTAAAATAAAGTAGAGAAATGGCCCTTCCATGAGGCATGCACACTACTTAATTCTTAAATTTCTACTCTGTCTATCAACTTCACTGGTCAAGATTTATATTCACATATATAAGTCAAAGCTATTAACACCATAAAACCAGTCTGATATATAAACTCAAACCAAAGGCTCAACAAAAACAATATAAATGAACTAATAATAATCAAAATAGAGAAGTTATTTGAGTAACTTTAAACATGGATTACTTTGCTAAATATAAATAACTAATTAAAAACAGTGAAATTTACTAAATGATGCATAATGATGCAAACATACAAACAAAGCATTTGAAGGAATGATCACTGACAAACATTAAATTTCAATCACTCTTACCAAGAATGCAGAAAAATCAGATACCAAAACAAGTTCAAGTTGTCTTACAGCTCCAAAAAGAAGTTAGAGTCTAATAAATGCCATAAATAATAATGAACGGACTTCTATTATACCATAGAAATGAAGGAAAACTAGTATGTACTAACTAATAGGGAATGGCAGAACATGATATCTCATTAACGAGGATAATATAGGCAATTTGAGAGGCCTAGTTTCTCTCAAGGATTCTAACTGAATTATAGTCCACCTCTACTCTTCCCTCGTTCCCCATAATATTCTCTCAATTACATCACAATTAACTAAAGTCACAAAAGCAAATTGAAACACATGAATACAATGTATTCACAACACTAAAAATGTTCACCCACATTGTTTAAAAAAACAACTATAATTTACGCTACTTTGCAATACCTTCGAAAAATCTCAACAAAAAAAAAAAAACCAGAAACACAACAAGAAACATAAGCATTATTTGATGAAAAGTTAGACCATGACAACCACTACGATCTGGAACCCGAACATGAGGTGGAGAACTTTTGGGTCGTGAATATTGCTCACAATTTCCAATTCTCGAACAATTAACCAAACCATGTCCGTCATGATGCAGATAATACTGCATGCCTCCCGACAGACATGGTTTGGTTTATTGTCCGACAATCGGAAATTGTTTTCGAAATATTCGAAAAATTTACGACCAAAAAGTACACCGCATCCTGTTAGGGTTTATGGTTTTTGATCGTGTTGGTTCCTGACCGTGGTGGTGGGACTGTGGTGGTGGTCTAGCTTTTCATTAAATAATAATTACATTTCTTATTGTGTTTATGACTTTTTTAAGAGTTTCTGATTGCAAAGTCACGTATATTATAATTGTTTTTGTGAACAATCTTCGTGTAGGTGAAGATCTTTAGTGCTGTGAATACATTACAATTTGTGATTTTAGTTAATTGTGATGTAATTGAGAGAATGTTATGGGAAACTAGACAAAAGTAGAGGTGGAGTCGAATTCAGTTTGAAACCTGTGAAGATAGAAATACCAGCAAGTTGGAGAGCTTTAAAGAGATCCAACCCTAGACAATTAGATATCACCATGTTTACCTATCTACCTATCTGAATTTAGGGAGATCCAAGACGAGAGCTTCCCATTCATAACTACAAAATAGATAATCGTCCATCATGTAGCTTGACCAGCATTCTTGTGTATTATTTACTAAAGCATCAGGAATCTACGATTAAAAAAAAATGAATATTATAAGTTACTTAAAAAACAAAACAAGATAGTTATATTATTACCCTGCGTCCTTAGACTAATTCAACCTCAACTTCATCTTTTATTGGCACCATTTTGGTTGTGGGCCATGCTTCCATCTTGCATTTGTGCGCTCATAGCTGTGAAAGAACAACTAAAGTAATTGTGCGCCCATAAAACAAAATCAATACAGTATCAAATGTGATAACGTATAAAGAAGTTAGGGAGAAAAAGCAAGAAGTTCAACTGTGGGAAATAAATTTAAGGTTAGAAGTAAAGTGATAAAAATCGGACCTGAACAGCCGATTCAACCGATTAGACCGGACACAGACCTGCATTCGGTCCAATAATGCTTGCAAACAATCATTGTCAGAAAACCGGAGAAACAACTGATAAACTGGTGAAAGAATTATAAATTTACAAACATAAAAATAATGAAGATGTAGTATCATCTTTAACCCATATACAATGAAACCGGTGAAAGAATTAAAAGAAAAACATGAAAGGGAAACCTTGTTAAGATTACCTGAAAAACAAAGAAGGAAAGAAGAGGGGCGGCTAGATTTTAGATTTCATGAAGAGAAGAATTTAGGGTTAGTATTATATATTAATGATGTTAAAATCATAGGGCAGTGCATACATGATGTTTCCCATTAGATGAACAAGGGTACTTGATATAAGAGGTCTTAGATACAATCGGTTCGACCAAGCGCTGAAATAAACAGAAGCAAACATCGGTGCCGCAACCATTGAACCAATGACAATGACAGCACGACAAACACTTGCGGCAGCTCCATGGTTTAAAGAATAGTTGTTGGTAGTAGGTACAATGATGTAAGTAGTGGCCATATACAAAAATGTGCTTGCCAAGTTCAAACGAAGTGACTAACATGATATCTTTCATCAATAGTGTTTTCTTCATATAGAAATGGTGATAGCTTCTCTTGCAAACCTGTTATGGCAATGCCAAAGTTACTGTTAAGACAACAAACCAACCAGTATATGATTCATTATTAAGATTTGATCAATGCTATTACAAAATTTGGTATATCTTACTAATATTTCCATGGAAAGCAACAGAGACACACTAAATTTAAGTGCTAAAATGCTATACTAGGTTGCTAACTGCAGGCACATTTTCCAGAATTTATTTGCCACCAAAGAAACCATGACCAATATGACTATTATATCATGAATCGATGTAAAGAGGAGATTTATTCCTAAGCATAGTGACAAACAGTGAGTACAAATACTTTAACCATCAAAACATTGTCTCCATTTCAAACAGCTTTGGCCTGTAAAAATAATCAAATTAATCTGCTTTCTAAATTTTCTTAAAACTGCAGAATAAATTCTTACAAGAAAAAGAGAATTGCCTTTCATCAACAGGTCCATCTTCAAAACAAATGTGAAATGAGATGATTTTTACTTCTACACAAAACAAATGTGTCTAGTCGTGGTTCTGGAACAGAAACATGCAAAACAAATTAATTGACAAATTAGATGCTTAGTTTGTGTCGGGAGATAACCTATTCTCACGGACAATAACGTATAGAAAAGAAGACAGTTTTACTTCTATAATTGCTTATAAGGTTATCTTATCTATGAAGAGTATTATACAACATGATTTCATTCTATGAAAATAGAATGAAGTGCAAGTTCGAGCAAAACAGTTTTTTTTTGCTAGTTTTAAAATGTGTTGTCTGCAACAATAGAATTTTTATTCTCCCTTCAAGTTTCATGGAAGAGTAAATTGAGAGATAAAATGGAAAGAGAGAAAGTAAGATATATGATGAACAAGTTATAAAAAAGGAAGAGGTAAAAAGAAAAGAGAAAATTTACAACTGGGCACCTATAATTGGTTTGGCATCAACATACATTTTCTCTCACACCTCTGTGTAACAAACACATTCTAAAACTCAAGAAACTCCAAATTATAGCTGCAACTAAATACAAGTTGATAGGTTCAACCATGAATGCAAACACACTAAAAAGTTAGAAGACTGTGAATAGATTCATCATAAACTAGATTTATATCGGACAAACCAGTTGGTGTAAGCCAAATTTTAACACTCATTTGATAACAAGACTAGGTAAAGTAAACTTGATAACTTACTTATATCATAGGATATTTCCTCTCTTCATGATTCGAAAATATACCGGAGCTTGTTACGAATGGTATCCGTGTGGAAGATAGAATTTTCATCATGGTTTGTGAAGAAATGCAGGTCCAGAGATGTTAATGAATACAGCAGTAGTATAAAATAAAAGTACTGATTCTGATAGGCACATTTAGAATAAGATGATGGAACTCTTGGTGAGGAATCCTATCATGTAGAATAAGATGATGGAATGGAACTGTGAGGAAATTTATCAGCACATTTATATGCAGTTTCTTTAATAATAACTCAAACAGTAATAAGTTGTTGTTAAACATTTACATTATTCCACTCTCATTTCATTAATTTATGGTGGAAATCACAATCTACTTTCAGCTGTCAAAATTCATAATATAGATATTTTTCATAAAGCTTTGCATTTGCAAATCGTGATTAGTGATTATGCCGTTCCTTCAAAGTGAAGGTAGAAAATTGTTGTGATTTGTGAATAGGGTTTGCATTGATTGAGATTGAGAGATAATAGAGAATCACAAATCTCTGTTAGAAATACACCACAAACAAGTTTGGGTTTGGTAGGGTTAAGATTTTGGACCAATCTTTGAAAACCCAATTTAAAATTCACCGGATACCAAATAAGGTTATGGGTAAACCATGAAACTGGTTAAAATCAACATTCCTATTACTAAGACATGAAACTTGTACATACTGAGATAACTGAGTCGGATTTGTGTTAAAAAAAGAAAATTCAAAAGAGCAATATTACACACAGTGGTATATATACTTTAAGTAATATAATGAAACTAAAAAAAAAGATACGTAAGTGTAAAATTGGAGCACATTCATGAAAGAAAACATATCATTCCTACAAATGAAATATAAATATAACCAGTTTGCAAATCAGAAGCCTAAACTTTTAAAATTAAATTGATAAAACAAGATCATATCACCAACAAGAAGAAATAAAAATAAAAAAAACTATTTACTTGATCCTCCGATCGAAAGAAGGCTTTTCTTGTAAAGACCGACCGTAACACAAGGTGTGTTTCCACCAGTAATATCAACCTCCACAATTTTTTTGGTGCTCAAATCAACATAGGCTAGTTCACCATCTTTTTTTTCAAAGAACATATATCCTATCTTCCCAAATCCAAATGGGGGCCATTCGAGGGAAGGGAAGGGGCCATAAATATATAGTTTGATCCATGATTCAGTCACACCGAGTTCACCCAGAATAGATATGTGAAAAACAATATCATCGTCATAATTTGAGACTAAAGCAATTGATCCATTTAACACCGCCAAGCATCTACTATAAGTGTATGGAGTAAAAGATTCTTCCCCGATGGGTGTTGTAATGAACGCCTCATTACTCAGGTCAAATGACAATAGAGTTAATTCAACAAGTTTATCGCTGTTAGTCTTTGCAACCAACCAATGACACACTCCATCCGCATAAACTTCGCAACCAGAAAATGACGGAGTATAAATCGAATGATACTGATCAAGCTTCATGTTGATCATTCTCCAAGAGTTACTTTTTAAACTATATATCTCAAAAAAACTTTTCGATTGCGGAGATGGCATTCCATCTAAATTAAACGATACAAACTGAACGACCTTAAAGTCATCTCTAACTTGGTCATAACCAAACCCTTGAACAACATGTTGCAGAAAGAGGTTGTTTGTAGGGTAGTGCGGTTTACGTTCATTGATGCTAGGAGGAATGGCCCGGAATTCCTCGGTAGCAGGATTCCACAATACATATTGGAACTCATTCTGAAGTGGATGCTCTTTCCCAAAACAAAAAATGCCGTTAACACTTGTGGATCCCAGAATACAAATAAGATGGCAAGGGTGTAGAAATTGAGGTGGCAAATTGAATTTGAGTGTCTTGCCAAACAAATGGAATTCAGAGTTGAAAAAACAATGAGGTGTGAGAGACAGATCAACATGACTTGTGAGAAGAAATGTATGATAATGATCATCGGAACCGTGACAGAGATATGAAATGGTTGCTGTACATTGTCATGAAATCAGAGTTTTCAAATAAAACGGACCATGATTTGCATACGCATCCAAAGCGCTTCAATGATTTAATTGGCAGTTTTGAAAGAATAGAGAAGAAAACTTTATCGGGAATAGAGTTTATAGTTACCTTTGATTCGGTGGACTTGTTTCCCTTGGCGGAGGAACCTGTAATATAGTTTTTACTGACCTTTTTTTCATTAGCCACCCCCGGTGAAGTACGATAGTGGAATATAGTTTTTGCTGACCTTTTTTTCATTTGCCACTATCTTTGATTGGAAGAACTTGTTTAACGCAAAGATCGGATCAGGGCGGTAGACAGTGGAACTCATGTAGAACGATAATGGATTATAGCTTCTTTTGACCCCGTCAATTTCGTCATCAAATTCGAACCCGGTCGAAATTGGAGTAAAGTGTTTGATAACCATTTTTTCCTCTGATTCGGAGTGGGAGACGGCGGCGGAATCCATCTCTGATTCGGAGGACTTGTTTCCCTTAACCGTCAGATCAGCGTGGGAGACGGCGGCGGAATCCATCTCTGATTCGGAGCGGGAGACGGCGGCGGAATCCATCTCTGATTCGGAGGACTTGTTTCCCTTAACCGTCAGATCAGCGTGGGAGACGGCGGCGGAATCCATCTCTGATTAGGAGGAATCGTGTTGAGTGATGGTGACGGCTTCTGCTGTCTGCTGATTTCGCTTGGTTTATGACGGCTTCTGCTTGATTTTTTCTAATTAGGGCTCCAAATTTCTATTTATTTGTTTTTCATACCCAGGTTTAGAGCCGTTAAAATGGGCCAGCAGGCCGGTCCATCAGACCTAAAAAATTATAGAATTTGAGCTTTAAAGTTATAGTTCATATTTTTTAAAGTCTTTTTAATTCAACTCTAAAAAATCCGTTACCATTAGAGATAACACATATGGATCCAAGCCCGGTCCTAGGAATAGGCAACCGAGGCCACCGCCTAGGGCCTCAACTTTTCCTCAAATTTTTTTCTACTTTAATTTAATTATTTTTTTTAATTATTTTTTATAATAGTTAAACAATAATATTTATCTAAATAATAATTAACTTAAGTTCAATAACTCTTACTATTTATTTAGAATGTTCTAATTTATCAATTAGAGTATTTACTTTAGTCCAACTTTATTTTTACTTTTATTCAATATTATAATATTTTTAGATGATTTTTTTTTAAATATGATTAGAAGAGCAGGTAAATGGATTAATTTTATAATCATTGAAAAATAAATATCAAGAGAAATCAATTCTAATAATTTAACTAAATAAATTTTCATCTAAAAAACTCATTACAATTTAAATAAAAATATATTAATTTTATTAAAATATTTATATTATATTTAAATATTTTAATTTTAGATTTTGCCTTAGGCCTCTAAATGGGTTGTGGGTAGTCTATTAGATCCATATTACTATAAATTTTAAAAAATTATACTAATACTTATATTATCTTACTCCAAAATAACAAATTGATTTTTCCCATCTCACTAAATTTTATAAATGTTTTATTCAATATTTCTCCTTTAAATATAATACATTAATATAATCAACACTCTTTTCTCGTATTCTATTAGTTTCTCTTATGTTAAATATTCGAGTATTATTTTATACAATTTAGACATGTATTACATTTAAAAACACATTATAGTATTGATAAAAGATAATATAAAAATGTATTAAGTTTAAAATAATATAATTTTTAATTTTATTTATAATAAATATTATGCCATTTTTATTTTAATTTTTTATTTAAAAAAGCTCAAGTGAGATATTGGATCGAACTCTAGTTTTAGCATGTCGTCGAAGCCCGCTCACATGATGTTGTCGAATACCTACATGCTGTAGTCGAATTGTGTTCTAGCATGTAGAAGATCGAATTGGGTCTTCTGTTATAGATCCAATTGTTTAAGTTAGTTTGTACCCTAAGTTAGCTTGTAATGGGTAATTGTTAAAAAGCCCATTAGTTTAGTATGTTAGGTTTATTATAAATAGCATACTAGTCTCTCTTCCTAAGTGCGACAAAACTTTATTAGGTTAAGAGAGGTTAATTGTTGATATTCACTTGTAATCTTTGAACCCTATTGAGAAAGTGAATAGTAAAACAAATTTAACAAATTTTATATTCTTCTTCCTCTTTTCTCTTCCTTTGTGAACCCTAATAGGGTTTTGGTTGTTTTTCCTTGTTAACCCTAACCCTTGCGTGTTTCTTGCCTATAAGAAAACCGTTAATATTTTATTTCAAGGTATCGTTTTTCACAACAAATTGGTGCGGTGAGCGTGGAGAAGATGCCTTCAACAAAGTATGAGATTGTAAAGTTAACCGGAGTGAACGACTTCGGTCTGTGGAGCTTGAAGATGAAAGCCCTACTGGTTCAGCAGGGTTGTTTGGAAGCGTTGAAGGGAGAGGCAGCCATGGATGTTGCGTTAACGGAAACAGAAAATACGGCCATGATAGAGAAAGCCCACAGCGCAATATTATTGAGCCTTGGTGATAAGGTTCTTCGACAGGTATCAAAGGAGACTATGACATCGGGGTTATGGTTGAAACTTGAAAGTTTGTACATGACCAAATCTCTGGTGAATCGACTCTACCTGAAGCAAGCTTTGTATTCATTCAAGATGAGTGAAGACAAAGTTTTGGCTGAGCAGTTGGATATGTTCAACAAGCTGATTCTTAATCTTGAAAATATTGATGTGAAAATCGATGACGAAGATCAAACACTGTTATTGTTGTGTGCTTTGCCCAAAACATATGCTCACTTCAAAGAAACTCTCTTGTATGGAAGGGAGTCCCTGAGCTTTGAAGAAGTTCAATCAGTCATGTATTCTAAGGACATGAACGAACGAAAGGAGCATAAACCTTCGACGGTTGGTGAAGGTTTGGCCATTAAGGGAAAATTCTTGCGAAAAGATAGTAAGTTCGACAAGAAGAAAGGTAAAAGTCAGCAGAAGTCTTATAGTGGCAAAGCATCTGGTATTCGATGGTATCATTGTAAGAATGAGGATCACACAAGAAAGGTGTGCCCTGAACGCCTGAAAGATCATTGAGGTAAAGATAATGGAAACGCATCCATTATTCAAGATGATTTCGACTCATCTGATGTCCTTGTAGTTTCAAGCGGCGGCTCAAAAAAAGAGTGGATTATGGATTAAGGTTGCACTTGGCACATGACTCTAAACAGAGAATTGTTCGAGGAGCTATGTGATCAAGATGGTGGATCGGTGCTGCTGGGAAACAACAAATCCTACAAAATTGCAGGTATTGGATCTGTGAGATTCAAGCTCCATGATAAGTCAATAAGGTTATTGACTGAAGTCAGGTATGTACCTGATTTGAAGAGAAATTTGATTTCTCTTGGTGAATTCGATAGGAAGGGATATGTTTTTCAAGGAGAGAAAAGTATCCTAAGAGTCATGAAGGGGTCAAATGAAGTCTTGAGAGGCGTGAAGAAACAAGGCTTGTATACCCTTGAGGTTGAGGTTGTAAGTGGTTCGACAAATATTGCATCCACGAAACCTGTGTCGAAGACAGAATTATGGCACATGAAATTAGGCCATGTCAGCGAAAGATGTCTGGTCGAATTAGGGAAGCAGAACCTGCTAGGTGGTGACAAAGTCGAAAAGTTTGAGTTTTGTGAATCTTGTGTATTTGGTAAATCCTGTATGGCGAAGTTTAACAAAGGTAAGCAAAGAACACATGGATCCCTGGATTATATTCATGTTGATCTTTGGGGGCCTGAAAGGAATCCTTCACACTCAGGTGCAAGGTATTTTCTATCCATCGTTGATGATTATTCCATAAATTTATGGGTATTCATTCAGAAGATGAAGGATGAAACTTTTGAGAATTTTAAAAGTTGGAAGGTTCTGGTCGAAACTCAAACTGGCAGAAAGGTTAAGAGGTTGAGAACCGACAATGGCCTTGAGTTCTGCATTGAAGCGTTCGACAGTTACTATGTTGAGTCTGGGATTGCAAGGCATAAGACTGTAGCAGGTACTCCTCAACAAAATGGCCTAGCTGAGAGATTCAATCGAACAATCCTTAAAAGGGTTAGATGCACGTTGGTTAGTGCTGGATTGAAGAAGGTGTTTTGGGTGGAGGCTGTTTCGACAGCAGCTTATCTGATAAATAGATGTCCCTCGACTGCCTTGGGAATGAAGACACCTGAAGAAGTTTGGTCGGGACATCCACCTAGTCTCAATAGACTGAGAGTATTTGGTTGTGTGGCATATGCTTATATTATGCAAGACAAGGTCGAACATAGAGCTCTGAAATGCATATTCATGGGATACCCTGAAGGAGTCAAAGCTTATAGGCTATGATGCCTAGAGTCAGGTCACAAGAGGTGTATCACCAGTCGAGATGTAGTTTTTAATGAAGCTGAGATGGCTTTCAAGAAAACTGATGATGCTGAAAAAGAGCTGGAACATGGAGAGATTCCTGTTGAGGTGGAGCATGTTGATGCTGGATTACGTACCCCAGATGAAGTCGAAGAAGAAGCAGAAGATGTTGTCGAAGATGAGGAGACTGATAATGACTACCTGCTAGCAAGAGACATGTCGAGGAAAGTCATCAAGCTGCCTCAGAGACTTGGGTATGCAGATCTTATAGCTTATGCCGTAATCTTTGCAAGTGAGGTTCTCGACGAAGAACCTAGAGACTATAAGAAAGTTATGAGGAGTCGAAAAAAGACTGAATGACTGAAGGCCATGGATGGTGAGATGAAATCTCTTCATGATAACAACATATGGGAACTGATCAAGAAACCTACTAGAGCCAGGTTAGTCAGTTGTAAATGTATTTTCAAAGTTAAGGAAGGAATCAAATGAATGGCGTTGATAAGATACAAGGCAAGATTAGTCGCTAGGGGGTTCACTCGGAAAGAAGGTGTCGACTTCAATGATGTGTTCTCTCCTGTTGTGAAGCATATGTCCATTAGAATATTGATTTCCATGGTGGCACAGTTCAACCTTGAACTGGAACAGATGGATGTGAATATTGCGTTCTTGTGTGGTGATCTAGATGAAACAATCCTTATGAGGCAACCTGAAGGGTATGTCGAAAAAGGGAAGGAAGATTATGTGTGAAAACTGAAGAGATCATTGAGGAGATTCGACAAGTTCATGGCACGCATAAGTTTCATTAGAAGTCAGTTCGACCACTGTGTTTACTTCAGATTTCGACCTGGAAAATCATTTGTTATTTTGTTGCTTTATGTTGATGATATTCTAATAGCAAGCAACAATGTCAAAGATGTAATAAGGGTGAAGGCTGAACTCAATAAGGAGTTCGACATGAAGGACCTGAGAGTTGCGTCCAGGATTCTTAGGATTGACATCTGAAGAGATAGAAAGTAGTCAAAATTATGCTTATCTCAAGAGGCATACCTACGGAAGATTCTCGAAAAGTATGGTATGTCGAATTCAAAGCCTGTTGTGACTCTGACAAACCCTTAATTCAAGTTGAGTATAGATCAGTGTCCCAGTACTGATGTCGAAAGAGCTTATATGAATAGCATTCCATATGCTAATATAGTGGGTTCTTTGATGTATGTTATGGTATGTACTAGACCTGACATAGCATATGCAGTAAGTCTTGTAAGCAGGTACATGGCGAATCCTGGAAAGGCTCACTAGCAAGCATTGAAGTGGATTTTAAGGTGCATAAATGGGTCTCTAAATAGAGTCCTAATTTATGGTGGAGCCTTAGGTGAAGATAGTAAAGCAGCAATCGAATGATATGTCGACTCTGATTATGCAGGTTGTGTGGATTCCAGAAAATCTATTTCTGGATATGTGTTCACTATGTTTGGGACAGTAATTAGTTAGAAAGCAACACTTCAGAAGGTTGTTGCCTTATCAACCACTAAAGCGGAATATATCACCCTAACTGAAGTTGTAAAGGAAGCATTATGGCTTGAAGGTTTTGTAAAGGAGCTGAAACTTCAAGGTTCAGTTATCACTGTTAAGTGTGATAGTCAGAGTGAAATACACCCGTCGAAGAATTCAACCTATCATGAGCGAACCAAGCACATTAATGTGAGGCTGCATTTCGTCAGAGGGGTAATTGAGCGTGGAGAAGTCCAAGTGCTGAAGGTTTCGACAAATCATAATGATGTTGATATGGTCACCAAGACGTTGCCCAGTTGCAAGTTTTTCCACTGTATGCAGTTGATAAAGCTGCATGAAAAAAGCTAGTTTATTTCTTTAGGATATATAGTTAGATCCAAGGAGGTGATTTATGAGATATTGGATCGAACTTTAGTTTTAGCATGTCGTCGAAGCCCGTTCACATGCTGTTGTCGAAGACCTACATGCTGTAGTCGAATTGTGTTCTAGCATGTAGGAGATCGAATTGGGCCTTGTGTTATGGATCCAATTGTTTAAGTTAGCTTGTACCCTAAGTTAGCTTGTAATGGGTAATTGTTAAAAAGCCCATTAGTTTAGTATGTTAGGTTTATTATAAATAGCATACTAGTCTCTCTTCCTAAGTGTGACAAAACCTTATTAGGTTAAGAGAGGTTAATTGTTGATATTCACTTATAATCTTTGAACCCTATTGAAAAAGTGAATAGTAAAACAGATTTAACCAATTCTCTATTCTTCTTTCTCTTTTCTCTTCCTTTGTGAACCCTAATATGGTTTTGGTTGTTTTTCTTTGTTAACCCTAACCCTTGCGTGTTTCTTGCCTATAAAGAAACCGTTAATATTTTGTTTCAAGGTATCGTTTTTCGCAACAGCTCATTTAGGACCGGGTAGCCCGAAGCCCATCTAGGGCCGAGCTCGGGTAGTAATTTTCGAGTCCATAATTAAAATGGACTTTTTTGGCCCAGCCCTAAAAAGCTCAAGCCCATCAGGGCCGACCAGTTTAGGGTCGGGTAGCCCATTTTAACAGCTCTACCCGGGTCCATTATATATATATATATATATATATATATATATATATATATATATATATATATATATATATATCTCCGCTGCTATTTTTTATATAAAAAAATGTTATTTTTTAATTTATTGAATAATCAATTTATTTGAATTGTATAAATAATCAAATATAATATTATTTAATGAGTTTAAAAAATTAATTTTCTTTTATAAATAGGATTGGAGGAAATATTATTTATTACAAACCGCCACTCCTTATAATTTACACATTTTGACTTAAATGTCCCTTTAGAAATTGTTTATTTTTTTAAATTTTTATTTTTTTTTCTTTTTAATTTGAAGTTCTCTTGTCTAGTGAAGAAAAGTTGAGAGAATTTGAGAAATTGAGTGCATCAGAACTCTTACCACTAAGTTATCTGTTCCTCAAAGCATACCGTGTGAGTGCAACTTTCTATTAGATGTATTTTGTATGATGTAAAAACTAGAATACTTTAACATTTATGTATATTGGACGGTATCCTATAAGTCTAAATGTGCATTAGGAAGCATAAAACATGTTGGAAAATGATTAGAATAGGTTCATGCATTAAAGAAAATGTATCATGCATCAAAAACAGATTTTTATTTTTGAAAAAACAACTATGTGTCGACACATACGCATTATAGATCAACACATAGAAGGAAAATTTCTCTACAGACCTACACATACGATTTTCAGGTCGGCTCATGTACTCCATTTTTAAGGCATGTACCCTCTGTTTGATGTGTTGACTGGATAGGTTGGCACATGACCTTTACAGGTCGGCTCATGCAACAAATAGGTCGACTTATGACTTACATAGGTCGATACACACACTAAAAATCTTAAAAATTTGCATTTTTTTTTCAAATTTCTTGTATTCCCTTTGCCTCTTACTTGGTCACGTATATATACTTCATACATGCATTATTCTTTTAAATGATTTTGAGAAAATAATAAATGAAACCAGTTCTAAAGAGTGCTCATCATCTTCAACCTTCATTTTATGCATACAAACAAACAAAGTACACATAATCATTCATTGTTTGGGTGACATCTAAATTTACAGTTGAAAATGTCCAATTTATGTTGGTAAACTGTAAATTGGGTTGAGAAAACAAAGGTGGGGTTTTCCTTCTAGATCAATTAGATATTTGGAGGTTCTGGACAAGATTACGTAATTTGGATTCGATCGAGTGAAGGTTTTGAAGATCGAAGGGCTCTTGCAAAGGAGTAGCGTGAGATGGTGAATCAAATTGGTAAATCTTAGGTTACAATAATACGTAATTTAAATACGATCGAGTGAGTGCTTTGAAGAACTGGGGTTCTTGCAAAGGAGTATCGTGAGATGGTGAATCAAATTGGTATTGTTGGGTGACTCGATCAAGCTCAGATCAAGGGAAGAGAAAGTGTTAGGATCAATATCAAACATATGGTTTGTAGGGTTGCATTGCTACATTTCTCTTGTAAACTACATTTGCAAAGTAAGGTTAATTTTCATTATCTCAATTTGACTTTGAATTGACGACAAACATACCCATAGTGAGGCCTATTGGAGGACTGTCTAAACAAATCTTTGTGTACTATCTCTTTTATTTTTCATTTGCAAATTGTTGAATTCTTCGATTGTGCTATCAATGCGTTTGGTTAAAAATTTTGATAACCTTTGAAAAAGTTTTTGTTGAGTTGATCACAATTTATTTGATTGTGGTTAGATTTATAAATCAACAAAACCACACATAATTCCAAACAAAATTGATTGTACATAAGGTGTTTGACAATTTGTCTAACGTAAGTTTTTGTGTTTGTTATTATTGGAAATAGTTTTACTTGTTGAGTTGCTTTCAAGTGGTTGTGATTAAAGCATATTGATTGATTTGCTTATCATTATCATCGATTGGTTTTCATATACGCATATTTGAGCTTTTTTATTGCGGTTAGGTTTAGACGATTCGATCCGAGTCACTTTTGTCGCTACTCGAAAAATAGACGACGGATGAGGTGAAAGAGGAAGAAACAGAGAGTCACCATCGAACTTTATTTATCCCATGAGGGGAAGAGAAAACATCGAGAAAACCCCAAGAAGAAAAGGATAAGATGGTCTCGCAACCAAGAGATGGGTTTAGAAATCGGTTATGCGAAGGGAAGGTATTAGCACCCCTCACATCCATCATACTCGATGGGAACCATTCGCTTGTCTTATGTGCTAGAATGTTTGCTAAAGGTATTGCTTTCTGAGAGTGCTCTAAGAAGGAGGAGAGATGGGTTTAGAAACAAATAATGTGAAAGGAAATAAGATAAAAGAAAAGGTGGGGAAAAGAAAAGGAGACTCGATAGGACTAGACGGTCCTATGCCTACGTATTCCCTCATGCAATGGGAAAGTCAGAGTCAACGTAGTTCGGAGAACTACGGGTGGAAAAAAGGGAAGTTTGTGTGGACGATGCTAACGTGCGCATTCTAGCAGTTAGGTGTATTGCAGCTCGCTCGTGGAGTCTTATGCGTTACCACTTTGTGGTAAAACGGAAGTAATATGTCCTTTTTGGGTGAAGAAAATGGAAGGGTGCTCGCCAAGATCATCGCAATCTTGTGCCTACGTATCTTCACTTACAAGAAGTGAAGAATCAGAGCGTCCGTAGTTCGTGGGACTACGGGGAAAATGGGAAGTTTTGTGGACGATGCTAACGTGCACATTCTAGCAATTAGGTGTATTGCGGCTCGCTCGTGGAGTCTTATGTGTTACCTGTTTGCGGTAGAATGGACGTAACATGTCCTTTTTGGGTGAAGGAAATGGAAGGGTGTGGAAAACAGAAGATGGATACAAGGTGGCTCGCCAAGATCATCGCAATCTTCTGCCTACGTATCTTACATTCAGACGAGAATGAAGAATCAGAGAAATCGTAGTTTGGAGGACTACAGGTGAAGAAAATGGAAGGGTACTCGCCAAGATCATCGCAATCTTGTGCCTACGTATCTTCACTTAAAAGAAGTGAAGAATTAAAGCGTCCGTAGTTCGTGGGACTACAGGTGGAAAAAAGGGAAGTTTGTTTTTTATGAATGATGCTAACTTTCGCATTCTAGCAGTTAGGTGTATTGCGGCTCGCTCGTGGAGTCTTATGCGTTACCTGTTTGCGGTAGAACGGAAGTAACATGTCCTTTTTGGGAGAAGAAAATGGAAGGGTGCTCACTAAGATCATCGCAACCTTATGCCTACGTATCTTCACTTTAAAAGAAGTGAAGAATCAGAGCGTTCGTAGTTCAGACTACGGAGAAAAAGGTGGGAAGAGCGTGTGGACGATGCTAACGTGCGCATTCTAGCAGTTATGTGTATTGCTGCTCGCTCGTGGAGTCTTATGCGTTACCTGTTTGTGGTAGAACGGACGTAACATGTCCTTTTTGGGTGATAAAAATGGAAGAGTATGGAAAACGAAAGATGGATAGAAGGTGGTTCGCCAAGATCATCGCAATCTTGTGCCTACGTATCTTACACTCAGACGAGAATAAAGAATCAGAGCAATCGTAGTTCGGAGGACTACGGGTGAAGAAAATGGAAGGGTGAAAATGAGGGTGTGACAGATGCCCCTATTTAATCTTCTTGGACTTGATAAGAGTGGCAGAGGCTTTCTCACAGTCAAGGTACAAGGGGATTAAATATAAGAATATCCGGATTTTTAGTCGGAAAAGGAGTGGAATGGAAGTGATGAATCAATGGGATGGTTTGAAAAAGACATCTGTCATTGGGAAAAGGTAATTGGTTATGAGGGATATGATGATATACTTGAGATGCAATGCAGAATGAACACGAGTGTTTTGCCAGTCTTGAAAGGGGAGGCATCCCTGTAGCATCCTGAGCACATATAAAAGGTTATGAGATATTCCTTCTACGAAAGGTAGATTGGACTCTAGAAGTTGGTTGGTGAGATACTCCTTCCACAAAAGGTAAGGAAGACTCAAGAAGGAAGAGTTACGTGAGATATTCCTCCTACGAAAGGTAGAGAGGACTCAAGAAATAAGATCAGATATTACTCCAACGAAAGGTAGAGATGACTCAAGAGATAAGAAGAGATATTCCTCCTACGAAAGGTAGAGAGGACTCAAGAATAAAAAAGTGAGATATTCCTCCTACAAAAGGTAAAGAGGACTCAAGAAATAGAATGAGATATTCCTCCTACGAAAGGTAAAGAGGACTCAAGAAATAGAAGATGGGATATTCCTCCTACGAAAGGTAGAGAGGACTCAAGAATAAATGATAAGTGATGGGGGAGACAAAGTCCACAGGAATGCCATATCCTATACAGGAACTGGCTAAACAAGCGTGCAAATGATGCAAAAATGTATGCGAAATGTTGGGGATATGAAAGTATGGAGTGACGGTCGTGCCAAGCGTGGTTGGGCTTGGTTTGAGTGCCAAGGAAGGTTGGGCTTGCTGAGGAAAAGGAAATAGGCAAGGTGAAGGATACCAACCGAAAGTGGCTTTTAAAAGGGTTACCAGACGAGAACTGGTTTCAAAACGGGTAAACTACCAGACGAGAACTGGGGGTAAAAGGTTAAGTTGTCAGACGAGAATTGACTTTATGGTTCGCCAAACGAGAACTGGACTTCGAAAGGGTTTGCCAGACAAGAACTGGACTTAAAAATGGTGTTTACCAGACGAGAATTGCTATAAAATTTGGCTATAGAAGGTGACTAGACGGGAATTGGCTTTAATGTTGTCTACTAGGCGAGAACTGGTATTTTGAGGTGATTTACCAGACGAGAACTGGTTTTAAAGTTATGCCGACAGGGTGAATTTTGTATTTGGTTAAGGGTGCCAATAATGGTTGGGCTTAGGTTGGTGTGCCAAGGATGGTTGGGCTTAGGGTTGGTGTTCCAAGTATGGTTTGGCTTAGGGTTGGATGGGGAATGAGTTTAACTTCCCGATACTCGAACTCTGACGATGCTACGACCAGAAGGCAGATGTGGAGGCTCTTGATGCTCCAAGTGTGGTCCTTTGCAGAAGTTACGATTGTTCCTAAGAGAACCTCAATTCTAACTGAGGTGTCATAATGGCTTTGCAAATGACAATATGAGCATAGCGACATGACTAGTGCATGTTGGTTGTGTTTTTGCTCTGCCCCAAGGCTTTCTGACACTTGTTATGAACTCAACATTTGTTATTGCCTGACAGGGTCTGCTTGACCAATCTTGAAAGTATGGTGGGAAACTGCCCCTTTGCAATTTATCTGCCCCGGTCTGTAGGGTTTTTGAATGAATCCTCCTCGAATGGAAACTTTGGGGATGGTTATAGCATGACATAGTAAAAAATAATTTTCCCCAATATCTAAATCTGCAATGGTCATCGTTTGCTTGAGCCTTTGAAGGACTTGCCCCAGAATGAGCATTGAAGCGACTTAACTTGTGCTGATTGAGCCTTGGAGGGATTTGCCCTTAATAACAAGAATCTCTGGGTGGCCTACCCTTGGGTTGGTGGAGTCTTGGGATGACTCTCTTCTCGACTGACTCTTGAATGCTCTGCCCCAGATTCACAAGGTTATGAGAAGGTCTTGATTCGAGCCAACACCAACGAATGATCAAGTTTCTCTCTGATTGCACTTTGTTGGAATCTCTTTGATGCCAAGTACTTGCTTGCAGTTAAAATTGTTCGCTTAGAAATGGTAATTTTAATGCGACATTCATGCAGATTTTGAAAGAAATCAGTCATTACTGGGATGATATGATAGTGTGTGGCGAATGGACCATTAGTCCAAACGTTGTGCTGATTTACTGGTGTGAAAGATATAGTAAGAAGAATGACACCAGTGCTGAAGACTAGCAAATCTATGGGGAGTCAGTTTACGCAACCTTGTTGTAGTATGCTTTCAGAATAAACTCCGCCTCAATTAGGTCTTTCGAGGGTTGTAACATGGTCTGGTTCTCGGTTATTTGAAACAAATTATATTAGGCTCAAATTTTGATTTGTATCCATCCCTTCTTCGCGATGAACTCCAGTCCTATGTTCAGTCATACTACACATATTTATCTTCCAAAAGGGTTGACGGTGTAAGGGCGAATTTGCTTAGAATGGCAGTCACCTTATTTTGTTTTTGCGGATGTCAATGACCCTTTGATGGTGATCACTGAATTTTATTTTTTTTCTTGAGGATTTGAGGGCCTCGTTCGCTTTATTTATTTTTTGATACCTAATTTTTGCCTAAGTTGGCTCTTTGGGTGTTCGACTTAGCAGGCTTTTCTTTTTTTTTAGAAAGGCTTGTGACTGCTAAGTCTTTGGTCGTTGAAGAACAACCGCCATAATAGGAGGTTTCACCTTGAAAGTATGTGTAATCAGGATAACTGTGTAACACCTCAAAATTTTCCCTCCTATTTATACCCAATAAGAGGCTTATGCTTCACACTTCATATGCATTTAGGTCATAAACATTGCACATACATCATTGGCTTTCATAAGGCATGGTATCAAGGGTACCACTATCATAGACTGGGCAAGGTAAAGAGGATAAGAAGTGTTCAAATAATCAAGTCACAAAAGCTTCTCATGTTTCAAGACAACTCATATGGTTCACCATGTCATCAAGAGAGTGAAGTTAACAAGAGAATGAAAGGGGATCACACCCTCCTAGCTGTGGATCCTTAATTAGGGTTTTGACCATCTGAGCTTGGGACACCCTCATAAGCAAGGATCTTGGGTCTTTAACATCATCTCATCACATGAATCATCTTGGTTTGAGGCAATCAACATCATGGTCAGAGGAATTTGGGTTTTGAGGATCAATCAATTTCTCCTGACTTTTGGGGCCAAATTAGGGTTTTGCCTAAAGTCAGCTTATTTCTAATTTTTTTTTTGCAAGACTTGATTCCATGGTATTCCACATGTTCCCAAGTGTCTAAGATTGGAATATTACCTATCAATTTCATTCATAGGGTTTTCAATTGGAGGATTGATTGAAAACCAAGAGAATTGAGGAAAAAGTCAAATGGTCAAGAAAAAAGGTCAACTCCTGACTTTTTAAGGTCAAAATCATGATCCTCGTGTCAAACATGGTCTATGGGTGGGATTTGATCAAGAAATGTCCAAAGAATAAAGAAAAATCAAGAGTTATGAAAGTTGCCATTTTGGAAAACTAGGGTTCTTAGGAACTTTCCATTTTGGGAAAGTTTTCCTTAAGTTTCAGCCACCTTCCAGCCCCATTTTCTCCATGCTGCAAGCATCTTTTGGAAAATTCTCTCAAATGAAAGTTGTAGAGTGTTCTTTAATCTTTCCAACCATATGTGATTCATCTCCATTGGATCATTATTGAAGAAGTTATGGTTTGTCAAAGTTAGGACATTCAAGGTGTTCAATATGGAAGATAACTTAGAAAAATCTCATGGCTTTTGGCAGCTTGCGTGTAGCACACTTCAAGTCCATTTTTCATCATGATCAAGGCCCCTATTCAACTTGTTTTTCACATCAAAGTTGCAGTATCAAGTTCACCCTTTAATTTGGTACCAAAACCATGCCCATTGATCCTATATTTATGGAGTTATGTTCATTCAAAAATCATGGTTTCAAGTTGTTCAACATGGTTAAACACTTGGGAATTTTCTAGGTACAAGACCAGTTTGTGTCATGGCATGTTCATGGCGATTTTTTTTTTATGTTCAAGACTTCCTTTCAACTCATTTCTAACATAAAAGTTGCACTTCGCCATGAGGTCTTTCAATTAATGTCAAGATCTTGTAATTTGAGCCAACCTTCCTCATGTTATGATCTCTCAAAGTCGTGATATCAACATGCGAAATTAGAGATAAACACTTAGAGCTTTTTAGCAGCTTATGTCAGATTGAATCATGTGGCTTTCAATGGCATTTTCCATAAGTTTTTAGGCTTCACTTCAATTTGCATCAAACATGAAAAGCATTCTATGCCATTCCCTCTTTCTCATGGTGCAACAATCACGTAAATTGATACAACATCCATTGAGATATGGCCATGTGAAGTCAGCACCATGGAATGTATCCTTCATGTCATAACTCATCATGCTTCATTCAAATTTCAAGGACATTGCCTCATGGCACACTGTACACATCACTTTACTCCATATGATCATGCAAAATCCTTACACAACATGTACATACACCAACCTTACTCCATATGCCATGAAAGAGGAAAAACAAACTTGGTCAACAAGTAGTTGCTACCACTGCACCAGCTAGCATTACCATCCATATCATCATCATCATGTAGCACACCATAACAAAAATGATCCCTCCATGCACAAGATCATGAACCCGTGTCCACCATCCTCACTTCCTTTTGTAACTTTCCTTAACTACACTTCCAACTGTTAACCAACATGATTAAAACTTTAACCACACATCAACCCTTGATATATAAGCCCTTAACCACTCCAACTAATTCGGTTAAGATCGTTTTTCAACCACAGAGCAAAAAACCACATTTTTCTCTCAAGGTTTTCATCTCTTCGAAACTCTCTTCTCTTGGGAGATTTCTCCATTTTTTCTTCATAGCCTTCATCAACATTCAATACTCTAGCTTCTGCACATAAGAAAACTTACTTGGAATCACCATTGAAGCATCCAAGAGTTCTTCAATCATCTTCCTCAGCTGGTAATTTCAAGTTATATTGGAGTTTCCTAGAGCATTTATTTTGCTCTGAAAGTGTTGATTGGAAGAAGTGCATGAAGGATTAGGGTTTCTGGTACTTAGAGATTGAAGCTTCAAACAAGTTTTTTTCTACACTTCCTTGCACTAGATTAAAGCATGTTTAAATAACTGAAATCATTGGAGATTCTTGCTTATGAAGTCCTACAGTGTTATAGGCATTGCTGGTGGTTGAATCATAGCAGAATGTAAAATCTTAGAATTTCAACTTTAAATTATTTTGGTTCTTATCGCACCATAGAGTAATATTTGTGATTTTTGAGCTTGGATTTGAACTCTACGCAGTAAGACAAACACGTCCATGGTCGTATCTTGAATTTCTGGGTTGTTTAACTAACTCACGGTGGAGATCCCGCCGGAGAAGATGACCGGAGGTCTTCTCCGGCCACCTGAGTTTCAAACCCTGGCTCTAGTCAAAATGGCGTGTGAGAGCTTTATTGGTCCATGTCAATTTTGATTGCCAGCGTGTATTATCCTTTTCCCCGCGTGTGAACCATTTCAAAGTGGCCAATGAATGCGTTCCAACGCGTTAATGAAGTGATGATCTCATTTCATCACGTGCATTTTTTGTTCCCTCATTTCTCCAATTAATTCGTAAGTAAAATCTGAGAAAAAAGAGTTGTGTTTTTTTTCACGTGGTCCTATCAATTTTTCTACGCGCACCCCCATTTTCAGGCCCAACGTAGGATTGAACTAGAGAATTGCTAGTGTAGCACCCCCTCCTCTTTCATGTTATTTTTTAATTTTCTTTTTTGTATGCGCACATGATTGATTTTTAAAAAATAGTTTCCTTTGGTATAAATTTCTGAATTAATTCATGGAGGTTTTGGAAGGTCTTAATTAATTTTTTGTGAATTTTAATTGTATTTTTAGTGTGATTTGGAATTTTTATTGAATTTTGGAGAGAATTGTGTCTTTAATGATGTACCTTGTGATACAAGCTATAAAAGATGAACTCCCCTTGACAATTTTGACCTCAATTTTGGTGTGCAAGTATCCATATGATTATGTGACCTATTTATGTCTGACTGGGACTTTGGCCATGATTTGTGAATTGTTTTTGAGCTCCATCTTTTGAACCTTGCCTTGTATGATCATCTTTGGCATATGCTTGGTATTTGTGATTAATTGAATGCCTTTGGTACATGATTTGAACATAATATTTTGTATGTAATCACCCACTTCCCTTATCATAGCTTGGTTAATTGTTCATAATTTTTTGAAGCATTTAACTATTTTTCATTGAATATTGTTTAGTGGCCTACATGCTTGGTGATGCTTAGAAGTAGGTTTGATTTTTGAGGCCTTAGTGAAGCTTGCCTTGAGGTGAAATTTTTTGTGTGAGTAGGCATAATTCATAGGACCTCTTGTGCCTTGTTATGATGCTTTGAAATAGGTGTTTGGACCATGATTCATATGCTTACTCTTAAATCATTGTTGCTTGCCCGATGCTTGTCTAATATGTGGCTAATTGCTTGGATTTTGAGGATGCATTTATACAATACATTAGGGATATCTGGTTCATTGGTTTACATTGTTAATACATGAGGTAAAGCCTTGTAATTTCATTTTATAGATCATCATTGGATGTTTGGAGATGGCTTGAAACTTGCTTGAACATGACTTCAAATGTGCACCAACTTTGGTCATTCTTTTATGTCTTGTGTATATGCCTTGTGATCATTATTTTAACACTTGAACATGCTATATTAGATGTCTTTACCTACTGACTTGGATGTTCATACATGTGCCTATGTCTTATGCGTTCCACCTTTACTTTACTTACAAGTTACAAGTTCTTAGAAAATGTTTGAAGCTTGTTTTGTGCATTGCTTGTTGTGACTTCTACAAATGCTTCCACATGGAACTTTTCATGATGACTTGAGATCATTTTTGAACATCTAAACATACATTCACTTCTGACCTATATCATTCCATATGCATACTTTCATGATTGTTTGTGCCTTGTTGATCAAACTTGTTTGTTACATCTTAAGTGAACTACTTGTGTGTAGGCTTGTGAAACTCTTAGAGATGATTTAACGCTTCCCCATGACAACTTAAGGTCATTCTTATATCTTGAAAACATGTTTTAAGTTCTGATACATGTCATTTACATGTCCATTTCATACTTTTGTGCATCATACAACCTTAAGTGCTTGATTCATTCTAAGTGAAACATCTTTGTGCTAGTTTGCCTAAACTTTTGAATGTGGTTTGGTATGAATATCATGATCACTTCTTCACATACTAAACTCCATTTCTCATGGTATACACTACTGAACTCATCTCATATGTGTGCCTTAATTCAATTCATGTGACCTTTAGACACCATTTGTGCATAGTTTGTGAATGACTTGTGTTGTGAGCTAACTTAGGACACAACTTGAAATTGTTTGATCTTCCTTAGGGCACTAACTTAGATAGGATTAACTTGGATTAGTTACTGACCTATATAGGATCTTACCCTCTTAAGACATATCTCACTTGGTTTGTGGTTTGCCATTGCATCTAGAACCATGGTAGGGCATTTGCATTAGTTTTAGGACATAGTTTGCATAAACTTTTAACTATTCATTAGTTGAGCTTGTTTGCATATACCTTTCAACCATCATTTGGTTGAGCTTGTGTGTGAGGTAAGTCTTTATTTGGATGTTTACATTCTTATCCACTTCCTTTTCATCTCATCTTCCTTTCTTCTTTGAATGTTGGATTAATTCTACCTATTGTTTACTTGTGCAATAACATGATCCCTTAGGGCTCCTAGTTTGGTTTTAATTTTTTATTAAGGCCAGAGTAGGATAGACATTAGGTGAGCAATCCTTGGCATGATAACAAGTAGGTTAGTCCCCTCTCAACCTTAACCATAGGGCCATCATTGCATGATAACATTAGGACCTAGTCTCCCTTAGTGTTTTTCTTTCAACATTGAGTCTTTCTCTCCTCATCTCAAAACAAAATCCAAAACATGTAATAAATACAATGAGTATTGTATGCCATGAGCCTTAAGTACATGGGAAATGGATGGTGGAGGGTCTTCCTTCACCTTTATAGAGTGTTTAGCATACGTCCTGTTGGGGGCGATCATACGACGCAATCGCTCTTATGTCATAGACTTTAGTGCAATACAAGTTTCAAACTAACTTAAGACACTTCTATCTAAAAAACACAAACAAAATTCAAATCATTTTATCATTCGAGATTAATTGAGTTTCAAATCATTTTCATAAAAAGAGCACGTTACTTCCGTTTTGTCGCAAACAGACATCGACCCTAACTGCCGGACGCGAACTTAACGTCGCTCATAAAAACACAAAACAACAAGACCCTATTAGGTCGAACTATAACTGCTCTGATTTCCTCCTTCTTGTTAGATTGAAGATACGTAGGCACGAGATGTCGATGTCTTGGCGAGCAGTCTTCCCCCCATTAGTGTGTAGTCCTTCGAACTACATCGACTCTGATTCTTCGTTCGTCCACGAAGATATGTAGGCATAGAATTGTGATGATCCTTGCGAGTCCGTTTTTGTTTTTCCCGTTTCCAGTTAGCCGTTGAGCTTCAGATAACCTACACCCTTTGATCGATAACAACAAGTATGAACCCCTTCGAGTACGATGGACGCGAGGGGGTGCTAATACCTTCCTCTCGCGTAACCGACTCCCGAACCCAGGCTATGGTTGCATGACCATTCTTTTCCTTTTGTTGAGGTTTTCTTCGATCGTTTCATTTACCTGCGTCGGGATAAATAACGTTCGGTGGCGACTCTTCTGTCTTTTTCGCCGGTTGATTTTTGCAGATGCGATAGCTGGCAACTCTGCTGGGGACTCTGGTTCCCTAAGCGAGTCAATCCTAGCGCCTGTTTGTTTTCGATTATAGGGTGTTTATTTGTACGCTTTACTCGCTTTAGTTATGGCTTTCATTGCATGTTTATTGCTTTTATCGTATTTACTTGCTTTACATTTACTGTTTCCATATATTCTAGATTGTCTTGGACTGTCTATTTTCTTTGGTGGGATGGGTGATCTGAGAGATAAGCCCACTACCCAGGCTTGAGTATATACACAGGATTTAGAGTGAATAGTCGTATCGCTTGCGTGGTGGTGACCACGTGTAGTATTCACGAGACCCACAACCAGACGAGGTTCCTCTAGGAGATATCCGATACTGCATGTTGATGCAGACCATTGGATATTCCCTTGATGAGTTGTCGACTCTAGTGACCATTCCCGAGGACTCAGTTGAGGCACTCCTCCCAAGGGGCGATAATGGAAGATCAGAAATGGCAAACCCATTGCGTTTCTTGATCCGAGAACCCAAAGCTGAGAACTTGCCATAGGATGACCTTTTGAGGGGAATCAGTTGAGGCCTCCTCAATTGATAATGATACCAAACAAGAAATGGTGAACGTATCATCATTTCTCGACCTGAGAGTCCGTGACGTTGAGGATCTTAGTCTTAGAACCCACACGTGAGAGGGGCTGAGTGTTTACAAGTTTGCAGGTAACTTTGACTTCCAACCTACCCGTTTTTCTGGTATTTTTACAGAAGGGGACAAATCATCTTGTCATATTCAGCCGGTTATTATTCACTCAGTTCTGCACCGACACTATTCACACAGTCCAACACAGACACGTCCAGTTATATGTGGCACTCTGATATCTTGCCTTTGCATTGCATCATTTCATACCTAACATACATGTTTATTCATTTTCAGGTTTATATTCTACCTTCGATTCCAGTCAGTGGGTCCTATTGGGATGGATACCGGGAAGAAGAAGAAGAACATTATAATCTACAGGTTTATAAAGCCAGACCTAGGCCCTCTTGACAGTCTAAAAGCTATGGCGAGTCCGGATGTATTGGGAGCTTTCATAGAAAAGTATGGGCGGATTCTGTCTTTTGTCCACAATATCAGTGATTATGAATACAGAGGTCTTCACACTTTGATGCAATTCTATGATCCTCCTCTGAGATGTTTCGTATTTCTAAACTATATGTTGGTTCCTACCTTGGAGGAGTATTCAAACGTTTTGGGGATTTCTATTAAGGAAGAGGCGTCCTTCTTCGGTTCTAAGAAAGATCCAGACTTTGGGGTTGTGGCTACTGCTCGTTATTTGAGCAAATCAACGCTGGAGGCCAACATCACCAGTAAAGGAGACGACCGAGGCTATCATCTGGGGTATTTGACGAAGAAATTTTAGGAAGTTGCTAGAGCCAAAAAAATGGACCGTTTTCAATGCCATATTGGCTCTATGTGTATACGGTATTGTTCTGTTTCCGAACGTGACAAACTTTGTTGATATTGATGCCATCAGAATATTCACAATGCAGAATCTAGTGCCGACCTTATTGGGAGACTTTTATCACTCAGTCCATAACAGAAATGAGAAGAGAATATGAGGTTTTGTTCACTGCTGTGCACCTCTATTTTACAAGTGGTTCGCGAACCGTCTGCCTCGCTCAGGCGCTTTCGTGGATACTAAAGACTCTCTTGAATGATGCCGATGATTAATGGGTGTGTCTTCCAAGGATATTATCTAGGTAGATCATGGGTTGCTCTGCAAGGACGTTATTCATAGTTGTGGTGGGTTCCCTAACGTTCTGTTGATAGGAAGAAAATGGGGGATCAACTATAATCCTTTTTTGGCTATCAGACAGTTCGGATACGCTCTGACAAGTCCGCCCGCTGAGAGGGAAATGGAGGAGTCGTTATATTTCCAAGCAACAGATGGTCTAGAAATAGCATAGAAGGCATCTGAGGCTTGGTCTAGTATACGAAGAAAGGGTAAAGTTGTCCTGGGAAAGGCCAACATCCGAGCTCATCCTCCCTATGAAGATTGGATAAAGAAGAAGGTTAAAGACTTCTACTTGCCTTTTGATCCCGACCCTCCTTTGTACCCGCTGTAATACCCCAAAATTTGCTCTCCCTTTTGGCATCATAGCATAGCATTATCATTTACCATATCATATCCATCTCATTAGCATTGCATTGCATTTAACATAGAAAAATGAAGCATAGCATTCCTCTTACCATCAATGCATGTGATCAGGTGGAAGGTGGACAATCAAGGGATCATTCAAAGCACAAAAAGGTCAATCAAGTTGCTTCAAGGCAAGCCAAGAGTCTCTCATGTCTCATACCATCTCAATTGATCATCCACAATCTCAAGGAAGTGAGATCCAATGGGAGATTGAAGCAATACATACTTTAACATGCAAGAGGTTCAAAAACTGAAGGAAAACCCTCAAAAGAGATAGCTCATTGATCCAAAATCAATCTCAAGTGGCATATCTCATCATCCTTTAAAGGGATACACAACATACTCTGAGGAATTTGAAATTGAAGACTGCATATTTTTCTCCTAGGAGGTGGGCACCAAAACTAGGGTTTCTAATAAAATTAGGATATCTTTGATTTTTTGGACAAAACTTGATGTCATGGTATCCTATATGTTCTTAAGTGTATGTATGTGGAAAATCACCTCTCAATTGGTTTTAGAAGTGGTTCAATTGGAAGAAAGATAAAAAATAAGAGAAATTGGGACAAAGTCAAATAATCAGAGGAAAAAGTCAACTCTTGACTTTTTGAGGCCAAATTCATAAAATTCATGTTATATGTGTCCAATGTATAAAATTTGGTCAAGAAAATCCAAAGGAATCATAAAAAAATCAAGATGTGGAAAGTTGCCATTTTTGGATGAAGAAGGGTTACTAAAAATAGCAAGTTTTGGCCATTTTGCATCAGAGTTTGAACCAAGGCCATTTAAAATCAAAGCACCAAATGAAAATTCCACTCGGCCACAACAAAAGTTCTTTCTTTAAGCTTCAAATCCATGTGTAGAACATCTCCATTGGATAAAAATTGAGAGAGATATGGATGATCAAAGTTGGAGGAAAGTAGGCCAAAATTAGGTCATGACCAAGGATTTTCAGATCATGCGCGCAGTCATTTCATCAAACATGTGGTGGGCCAAATGTCCACCTATTTTTCATCAAGAAGGAAGCTTCAAATGGAAAACTTTTCAACATCAAAGTTGTTCCTTGTAGTGTCATCTTCAACATTGGTGTTGGACAAATTTTGGTTTGATCAAGTTATGAGATAGTTTTAAGGGTTCAAAGTCATGTTGATTGTGCTGAAATTTTGTGTGCCAAATTGCCTTGCCAGCCAACCTTTTGCCACGCCCACCAACCAGTTTTGAACCATTGTGTTCATGGTCATTTTTAGACATGTTTGAGGCACCATTTCACTTCAATTTTCACATCAACATTGTGCTCCAATGTATCCTCTTTCCAAAGACCCCAAAATCTCATCAAATGGTTCAATGGTTAGAGAGAAAAACTTCCATAAACAGCCCTATGTTGGCACTGACACATTGATACATGCTGCATTGTTTTTGGTTCAGTCATTCAACAAACACTTTCATGATCACTTCAGTCCATTTCCTCATTAAACCAAACAATCATGCACGTGCCTTTCACCATGTTAATTCTTACATGAGAAGGGAAATTTGCAAAACTTCCACCACAAGCTACTGCTGCATAACACAACCTCACTCTCATCCTCACTACAACTGTCATGAGCTTGACCTCACCATAACCCAACCTTGACAACTCGCCCCCTAACTAACTTGACTCAGTTAGTTAGGGTAGACTCAGCATAACCACTTTAACTCACCTTAACTGACTCACTAAACCGTGGTTAAAGCCTACTATAAAACAAAATCACACTTCACATTTTCATTTCAGTTCTCATTTTTTCCACAATCCACTTCAGAAACACTCTCTTTTTCCTCTCAATCTCACCATTGCAAAAACTCTCGAGCTCACATTGTTTATGCTTCCCCTAAACTTTCCTTGATCCTCTCTTCATCTTGCAAAAGTACAACTGGTTTTTGGAAGCTTGGATCTCATTTTCTCCTCCATTGAACTATCATCAATCACTGCACCAAAGCCTTTATTTGGCCAGAAGTAGCTGGAAGAAGAAGGAGGATCTCTGGTTTTCTGAAGAATACCTCAAAGACTCCAACCTTTAGGTACGAATTTCTTCCACTATAGGCTCAATGTGAGATTATTTTCAGGTTCTTGCAGCTTCTTATAGGCTCAAGAACTTGCCTGGCTAGTTGATAGGCCTTTAGAGGCGTAGTTCAAATGTTAGGGCAAATTTGTTTCCGTTGGATTTTCTCATATCATGATTTATTTGTGCATTTCGTTCTTGAATTCGTGCTCTACATTAGTTCCTCTTTCTATTGGTATACATTTTGTGGATTTCTGGAGAAATCAAAGTTGCAGACGGTGGTGGTATGGCCGGAGAAGGTGACCAGAAGTCACCTCCGGTCGGTGACTTCAACTGCTAGGGTTTTGGCCATGTTTTAATCCTGTCCGTTGTTTTTTTCTCATCGTGTGGTCCTAGTGCTGACAACGCATTAAAATTCACGTGCAAGTCATGTGCACATTTTCTGAACTTACTTAAATACTATGTGGTGTGGTACACGGTAGAGAGTGTGGTCATTCATGTGTGCGTGTTGATTTTGATTACCTTGACTTTTGCATTGACTTGACTTGATCCAATGGCTTGTGTGTCTTTGACTATTGTTGACTGAGCTCCATGATAATTAGTGTGTACTGCGCGCTTATTGGACCTAATTGGATGCTATCCACACCCCTCTTTTCCAAGCCCAAACCAATTATAACTAATATTTTACTATGTTCACGCCCCCTGTTATTTTTTCTATTTCATTTTATTTTCATTTTCTCTACACGTTTCATATTTGAATTTTAAAAATATCAAAACCTCATTAAAAATTCCATAAAAATTCATGTTGCATCTTGACATGTTAATGTAATTTTCTATCATTTTTAATTGCAATTTTGTGAATATTTGCATATTAATTCATGATTTTCTTTTATTTCTTTTGGGAAATTGTTTCTATTTTCATACCTTTACTTCAAACTTTTATTTCTCCTAAACCATTAAGCATTTTTAGTTCATTCTTGTTGCATTCATTTCATATCACATTAAACTTCATAAAAAAATTTGTTTACATTTTTTACATTTTTCTCATTACACTTTGACTTCACTCTTTTGCATGATTAACTTTGGTTCTCCATCCTCTTTGACCCCTTATCTAAATGACTAATTTAGTGGATCTTTGAGTGAAGTTTTGTGCCATGTTTTGCTTCTGTTTGTAGAGTATTTTGACCAAGTTTTATAATTTTTGGATGTGGTTAGCTATTTTTAGTTGAATTGTTCTTTAAGGTACCTCTAATTGAGCTCTAATTGCATGAACCTAACTTTAATTGATGAAAGGCACTTGTGCCATTGTTTGAGGTTTCTTTTTAGGTTATTTTAGATACCTTAAGACTTGCATGAATCATATTTGGGCAGTGGTGCATCATTTTGCCATGTCTTGATTGCTCATCTAAAGTTGAACATCTTATGTGAATTTTTTTGACCTAAATGACTTGTGTTTGCATTTATATTCCTCCATTCATGCTTGTATGCCCATTCATGCATGACCAATTACATCTTGAACATGTTAACATACTGACCTCATTCATTTTCAACTCCTTCCATAAATGTATGATCATTTCATCTCATGTAGGTGACTTAAATGAATTCAAAACATGAAAACTCCTTCACTTCATCTCTTCTTCATTCATTCACCAATGATTGTATGCTTTTGTAATGGACTTAAGTAACTTGTAATTGACATTTATAGGGCATTTTAAGACATGTTTGAATTCTGGAACTTGATTTGACTTGATTTTTTTGGCCATTCTAACATCATCTTTCTTACTTCTTCATCTTCTTTCTTCTTCCACAAGTAAAGGTAGTTACTTAGAACTTACCCTCACTTCTTTTACCCAATTTAGATGCACTACTATTAGGAGTCAATTAGGACCTTTAGCTACTGCCCCTAAGTGGTTTGAGCCTTTAATTGATGATTCTTCTTTGGTTGTGTGCTTACTTGCTTATCATTTGTTCATATATGATATTTCTAACATTTTTAGGTGCAAATGGTAAGTAAATTGGATGCGGATATGCTTCCACATCCTACCTTCTTCCCTTAACTCCTTTAATGCTTTCAAAGTGTGATTGTGAAGCATGTAATGCTATCATTTGCTTAATTGCACACCATCCCTTCTTAGGTTCTTTCTTAACTTCATTAAGAAGTAAGAAGAATACTAAGCTTTCTTCTCTTCTTCTTCTCATCCTCTCTTATCTTCTCTTCAAGCAAGGAGCACATACAACACTAAGGAGTTTCTTTCTTCTCTTCTAAACCTCACTAACCTTAGGATATCCATGCATGATAACATTAGGGTGTGTCTTAGTCCCCATTAGATTTTACCTTTTTCTCCTCTCTTGAGTCTCTCTTCTCATCTCAAAAGAAAATTCAAAATATCTAACAAAGGTAGACACTCATTGCATTTAGGCCTTTCATATAAAGAAAAGATTATAAGGGGTCTTCTCTTATAATCTTAGAATGTGTAGCATATAGCCCATCTTGGGTCAATGTGTTAAACATTTGATCTTGTATGAGGGACTTAAATGCAATACTTGTTGAAGGTACAAATAAAAAACACTTCTTCATTTCTTAATCAACAAAAACACTTAATAAACATAAGTATGCTAGTGTGTTTGAACCTTGACAATTGGAACTAAGTGTGGGGGTCTTCTTCACTCTTAGTGTGCTTTCTTACCCATTCCATCTTGGAATGTAAGAATGTACACATTCCAATGACTAAGATTCAGATACACTATCATATGCAAACAAATGGAAAAAACTCTTAAAGGAAAAAACAAACAATCACGTCTCCTTCGGGAATTCTTTTCTCACCTCATTCACTCTCAACGTATGAACGTGCTCCTACTCGTTCTCTTGCAAGATGGTAACGCACTCGGACCAGCGAGCCTGCAACACCTGAGCTAGAACGTTAGCCGTTCCTTAAAAAACACAAACAATCCATCCCTAGTTAGGGGAACTACGTTGCTCTGATTCTCATGCTCCCGATGAGATACGTAGGCAGTGGGGTAGGGCCCACGCGAGCACTTCTTTTATTTTCCCTACATTTGTTTCTCGTTCCTTTTCCATTCTTTCTCCTTTCTTTCTTTCAGTTCCTTTTCCAGTATCCTTTTCTATCACCCTTTGATTGAAGTAAGCAAGCGTGGATCCCATCGGGTACGATGGACGCATAGGGGTGCTAATACCTTCCCTGCGCGTAACCGACTCCCTTACCCTTTCTCTTGGTCGCAAGACTATGTTCTTTCCTTTCCTTCAGGTTTATGCAGTGTTTCCTTTCCCTCCCTTGGGATAAATACACATTGTTGGCGACTCTGTTTCGGTGCCACTTTCGCGTTTGTACTAGGATGAAAATCCCGGGAGCGACAGCTGGCGACTCTGCTAGGGATAGGTTGACCTATTGCTGGTCCATCCTAAGCGAGTCAATCCTAACGCTTGTCTGTTTTTCTTTCATTGGGTGTTTATTGTTGTGCTGTGTTTACCATTTTATTGTATGGTTATTTATTGCCTTACTGCACATTACTGTATTTACTGCTTTTTAGTATTACATATCATATTATTACTGTTGTGCTGGACTGTACTGTTTTCTGTTTGGCGGGATGGGATTTCTGAGAGATGAGCTCAGTACACAGGCTCGAGTATACACTTAGATTTAGAGTGGAGAGTAGTGGGACCTACATGCCATCTGTGTACGTGGGTAATCATGAAATTCACAGCTAGACGAGGCTATCTTGGGACCCATCATGGCGTGCGCATCTTGCGTATTCCATGATGTCGATCTAGAGAGCTGTCAACTCTAGTGACCGATCATGAGGACCTTAGTGGAAACATCTCTCTTTAGCGGTGACAGTGGCAGACCACATTCTGTGGCAAACCCACTCGCACCCGAGGGCCCACTTTGGTACTTGCATAGGATGACCTTTATTTTCTAAGGTGAGTCAGTGGACGACCTCTTTGATTGGCATAGCATTGTATCCTACGGGCTGAATGTGCTATCGCTTCTCAAACCTCCGAAGCTGACAAGCCTTATTTTCTAGGAACCACATGTGAGTATAGGTGGGATGTTTACAGGTTTGCAGGTAACCCAGCCTCCTACATACCGTACTTGTGATTCTATGATTATTACAGACAGTGTATCCTATGACAGTGGTTTGAGTATTCATCTCAGATATATATTGCCAGATTCAGTGCAGAGACACAGTGCACACAGTTCAACACTGACACTGACACCTGGATACCTGATCACATGCCTTTTGCATTTGCATAATCATAACAGGTTATGTTTGTCATTTTCAGGTACATACCATATTGTCTGATTCCAATCATGAGTTCCCCAGATGCTGAGGTTAAAAGGAAGAATAATGTGTCATACAAATTCCCCGATCCTAAGCTGGATATATTGAACAAGATGATAGGTATGGCTGGTTCTGATGTTCTCAGCACTTTTCAGAAGGAGTATGGAGAGCTGATTAAGATGGTCTGTGCATTCACAAAGTATGAGAAGGATGGGTTGCATACTTTCTTACAGTTCTATGAGCCATCAATGAGATGTTTCCTATTTCCTGACTACATTCTGATGCCCACTCTGGAGGAATTCTCATTTATTTTGGGAATTCCAATCACGTCTGCTATACCGTACTTTTCTGAAGGTGCTCTTGCCCCTGAAGTAATCGTTGTTGTCCTGCATCTGGACCTGTTTGTTGTGAAAAGTGGCCTAAGCCGACTCAAAGAAGATGAAGGATTTCATTTGGAGTTTCTTTTTCAACAAGCTCAGGAAGCTGCCAAGGCTAACGATTGGACTACTTACAACGCTGTGTTAGCTCTTTGTATTTATGACCTGGTGCTTTTCCCCGGTCAGCCTGATTTTGTTGATATGCAGGCGTTGAAAGTGTTTGTCTCGAAGAATCCGATTCCTACCCTGCTAGGGGATTTTTATCACTCCGTACACTACAAAAATGGGAAGGCAAGAGGGAGTTTGGTTAGTTGTTGCACCCAATTGTTATGTCATTGGCTCTTCAAACATTTACCCCGGACTGGTGCGTTTGTAGAAACTGCTGAGACAATGAAGTGGTCCAAGAGACTGATAGGTTTGACTGCCAATAATATTATTTGGTTTGATCCCAAATTACTGACGATAGAGCTTACTGTCAAATGTGGAAGTTTTCCTAATGTGCCTCTACTTGGAAGAAGAGGTGGGATTAATTACAACCCAGTGTTGGCAGTTAGACAATTTGGTTATGCCTCGAGGCATCCTCCTGCTGATGAAGAGATTAGCGCTTCTCTGTTTTTCGTAGGGACCAAGAATGAAAGAGTGCTGGAAGTAATAAATGCTTGGAAATTTAGGCAAAGAGAGGGAAAATTGACTTTCGGCAAAGGAGACTGTAAATCATACCTTGACTACGATGCTTGGGTTGAGATGAAGGTCAAAAAGCTGTTGTTACCCTTTTCCCGAGAATTTCTCTTATGTCCAGATCAACATTCCATGGTACCGGCCGAAGAGTACGAGAAATTGAAGAAAAGGGTTAGAGATCTGCAGATAGAGAACTCTGGAATGAGCAGATGTCTTCAGAAAGCTCTAGCTGACAACAAAGAGTTGGAAAAGAGAGCGTTGAAAGCAGAAAAAACCCTGGCGGACAAAGAAGAAGATTTTGATGAGAGAGCTCGATACTTCCGGAAGCTTACCTTGGTAGCAGATGATACTAGTCAGGCTCATAAGGCTACAAAGCAGGCGCTGGCCCGAAGCAAGGATTCGTTAGCTAAACTCCGTCAAGCTTGGGATGAGGTCAGAATTGAGAACTCTGAGTTGCAGGCCCAGTTAAAAGATAAAGATGAAGAGCTGAAGAAAGCACACGTGGAAAGAAGAAAGTATCGAGAAGATCTTGGTAAAAGTCAAGAACAAGTGAAAAAGGCTGAAGGTAAGCTGAAAATCACTAACAAGGAGCTTGAAGATGTCACAGCAGAGCTGAAACTGGTTAAAATTCAAGCTGGAATCAAGAGGCGCAAAGGAGCCAATGAAGATGAAGCCTTGCTGATGCACGTGGGGTCATTAGAGGATGCATTGGAAAAAGGGGACGTAGTGATCAAAGAGCTGATTGAGAAGCCGCATCATCAGCGTACCCGCATCCTATTTGAAGAGATTAAGTACTCCAGTCAGAAGCTGAAGGATGTAGAGCTGTCGGATTAGTGATTTTTGTCATTTCTTTGTAATTTGTAATGGTTACCATCAGAATTGTTGATGGATCCATTTGACTGCCTGTTTCTTATTTTGTTGCTGAAACTACGACAAACGTGTTTGAAAAGTTTTGGGAATTTGTATGAAATGAGCTATTTCTGTTCACAATTTCTGGTCTTCAGATATATGTGATGTGATATCTGCACACTGGCACACTACAAAGTCACTATTTCTGGTCTTCAGATATTTGTGATCGATGTATATGAATATCTCTTCATGGTAAAACTCAGTAATCATGACTCCTGGTCTTCAGGAATTCTTGGTTACGATTGGAATCAGGAAATGAAAAGTATTCTGAAATGACAAATATAACTTTGCATTTGCATTTGCATATCATTTTTGCATTGCAGGTTTTCCTTTTGCAGGCGCCTGCTAACCTTTATTTGGTTTTCAGGCACGATAGCTGATACCCCAGTTCACCGATATTCTACCCGACGCAATCAAGCAAGAGTCATGGAGCAAGTTCAGACAGAGTTAGCTGATTTGAGGGGAATGATGGAACAGTTCATGAACCTCATGCAAGGGATTGCTCAAGGTCAGCAAGAGCTGAGGACCGGTCAATAAAACATGAGGATTGGACAAGAAGCTATGAGAACCACTATCCAAAGGCTGGAAACTGAAATCCCAAATCGCAACGTGCGCACTCCTCCTGTTGGCACAATCCCCGCTGGTGGGGTACATCTGGGATTTGATAACAATGAGGATGGTCAGGAGGACCAGTTCACTGCATTCAACAATGGCATGGGTTTCTACAATGACGACCGGAAGTATGAAGGGCTGGATGAAAGACTCAAGGCTATTGAGAGCCAAAATCCTCTTGGAATTGATGTAGAAGACATGGGTCTCGTGCAGGGTGTGCGAATTCCCCCCAAGTTCAAGCTTCCTGCTTTGGATAAGTACAACGGCAGTACCTGTCCCAAAACACATTTGCAAGCTTACAATCGCAAGATTGCCGCTTACACCGAGGACCAAAAGCTCCGGATGTATTTTTTCAGGGATAGCCTGTTAGGCGCTTCCCTGGAATGGTACATTAAGCTGGACAGGGTTCATATAAGGAGTTGGAAAGATTTGTGCGTTGCGTTTCTGAAGCAGTACCAATATAATCTGGACATGGCACCTAATCGTACTCAATTGCAGAGTATGACTCAGGATAACAAGGAGGGCTTTAAGCAGTACGCACAGAGATGGAGAGAATTGGCTGCTCAAGTTCAACCACCTTTGGGTGATCGTGAGATGGCTGATATGTTCATGAGCACACTTCAAGGGACGTATTTGGATAGACTGGCTGCATGTCCCTCCACGGGGTTCGCCGATATCGTCATTGCTGGGGAACGAATAGAAAGTCTGCTGAAATTGGGTAAGATTCAAGATGTTGCTTCAAGTTCGAAGAAACCCTTTGCCAATGGACCAAGGAAAAGAGAAGGGGAGTCAAGCGCTGTGTATAGAGGAGGGGGCAGAGGAAGGAATCAGTCCTATCATCAGGTGGATGCGGTAACCATTCCGGTTCCAGCTGGACAGCAAACTCCAGATCAGCAAGGTAGACCCCGATTCCAGAACAATAGACAAAGGGACCGTAAGTTTAATCCCTTGCCTATGACATATGCTGCTTTGTTACCCCAACTGCTCAAAGAGAAGCTGGTTGAACTTCGGACTATGAAGCCGCTGGATTCCGGAAAATTGCCTCAAGGTTATGATGCTACTGTTCGATGTGAATTTCATTCTGGTGCGCCAGGTCATTCGATAGAAAAGTGCTGGGCCTTTCAACATAAGGTTCAAGATCTGATCGACGCAAAAGCTATTAACTTCTCTAGGCCGCCGAATGTTCGTGACAATCCAATGCCTCATCATGGAGGTGCAGGCACAAATGCTGTTTTTGATGGCGAGAAGTTGAATTTGATTACTGATGTTAATTTGGTGAAGACTCCGCTGTTGATTGTAAAAGAACGTTTGTTAAAAGGAAAGGTATTTCCTGGATGCGCCTCTGATTGCGAGGATTGTTCAAAGCAGGTTAATGGCTGCAGTAAGTTGAGAGTTGGACTGCAGGATCTTATGGACGAGGGAAGTCTTCAGTTTGATAAAGTAGAGAAAGAACAGGATGTTTCTGCCGTTACCATTTACTATAATCCAGTCGAGATACAGGTGCCTGTTGAGGAGCCTGTTGCTATCATCGTGACCGAGAGGCCGAGACCAGTTACGATTATAGTTCCTGAATCGGCTGCTTATGTGTCTAATAGGGCAGTTCCATGGCAATATGGAACTGATACTCATCAAGGAGGAAGTCAACAGAAAGCCGAGGGTGCTGTTGGTACAAGTGTTGAGAATGTCAGTGGACCAAGTGGTTTCACCAGGAGTGGTCGACTATTTGCTCCCCAGACTCTAAGGAGTGATAAAGAAGCTGAAGCCGCTGCAAGAGCGAAAGGAAAACAGGTTGTTGATGACAAGGTGCCTGCTCAGGAAGAGGACCCTAAAGTCAATTTTGATAATGATGTCGAGGAATTTATGAGGGTCATCAAAAAGATTGATTACAAGATCATTGACCAGCTTAATCAGACACCCTCTAAAATTTCGATATTATCCCTGCTAATGAGTTCAGATGCACATCGGGCTGCTTTGTTGAAGGTCCTGAATATGGCATATGTTCCCCAAGAGATTACAGTGAATCAGTTGGAGGGGGTAATTTCTAACGTGAATGTGAGCCACGGGTTGGGGTTTACGAATAGGGATTTGACTCCAGATGGACGTAATCACAACAAGGCGCTGCACATCACACTTGAATGCAGAGGAGCTGTTTTGTCGCATGTGCTGGTCGATACAGGTTCTTCCTTGAATGTGTTACCCAAAAAGGCCCTGATGAAAATTGAAGTAGATGGATTGGTTCTGAGACCCAGCGATCTGATTGTGAGAGCTTTTGACGGATCCCAAAGATCGGTGTTTGGAGAGGTAGAACTACCCATACAGGTTGGTCCACAAATATTCAAGACGATCTTTCATGTTATGGACATTCAGCCTACTTATAGCTGTTTGTTGGGCCGACCGTGGATTCACGCAGCAGGCGCAGTTACCTCCACACCTCATCAGAAGCTCAAATATGTGTTCGAGGGTCAGGTGGTTACTGTTTGCGGCGATGAAGATATATTCGTGAGTCATCTATCCACTTTCAAATATGTGGAAATGGATGGAGAAATTCATGAAACTTTGTGCCAATCTTTTGAAGCCCTGAATATCAATAACTTACCAGAATCTACTTCAGCAGCAGTGGTGTCGAATGTGCCAGGTGGGCCGAGTGCATCAATTGCGTCATACAAGCAGGCCAGAGAAGTGGTCGAAAGCGGGAATGCCCAGGGTTGGGGTAAAGCTATTGACGTGTTTGTGAAAGAAGATAAGTTTGGCATTGGATACCAGCCGGGCCGGATGCCAGTTCCCCGATTCCGTGGGCCAATCAGTTTCAACAGTGGAGGAATTATCAACCCCAATCAGTCCTGCTTAGCAATAGAAGATGGCGCTGAAAGCTCAGATTATCTGGACAGATGGGTATATGCACTGGCTCCAGGCGAGGCGTTGCAAAATTGGTCTAGTGAAGAAATCGTTCATGTTGTTCATCATTCAGAGTAATAATTCTTGTCTTTCATAATGCATGAAATCCCACACTCTGCCCAAGGTGTGAGGATCCATTTGTAGAGCCACCATATTTTCTCATATAATGTTCAAATATCAATAAAAAGGACGTTTTTGTTTACAAATTTGTGATCCTTTACTCTTTCTTTATTTTATTTTTGCACAAAGAAAATTAAAAATGATAATGCACTTTCTTTTCTTTTGTTTTCAAGCAAAAAATAATCTAAAATAAAGCATAAACCCAATCATGCAGACTTGATTCTGTGAATTCCTCTGAAAATGATTCTGTTATGCCCACGTATGATTTCGACAATCCGATCTATCAAGCCGAAGAAGAAAGTGATGAAGACTATGAACTCCCGGAAGAATTGGCTAGGTTATTGAAACAGGAAGAAAAGACCATTCAGCCTCATCAGGAAGCTCTCGAGGTTATCAATATTGGTTTGGAGGAAAACAAGAAAGAGATCAAGATTGGTGCGAGTCTGAGGGCTGATGTAAAGCAAGAGTTGATAGTCATGCTACGTGAATACGTTGACATCTTTGCTTGGTCATACCGAGATATGCCAGGTTTAGATACAGACATAGTTGTGCATAGACTACCATTGAAAGAGGATTGTCCACCGGTCAAGCAGAAGCTGCGCAGGACAAAACCAGAAATGGCTTTGAAGATCAAGGAAGAAGTACAGAAACAGTTGGATGCAGGTTTTCTGGCAGTAACCAACTATCCTCCCTGGGTGGCCAACATAGTACCGGTGCCGAAGAAAGATGGCAAAGTCAGAATGTGCGTGGATTACAGAGATCTCAACAGGGCAAGCCCCAAAGATGACTTTCCACTCCCTCATATTGATGTGCTGGTTGATAATACCGCTCAGTTTTCAGTGTTCTCATTTATGGATGGATTCTTCGGGTACAATCAGATAAAGATGGCGCCTGAAGACATGGAGAAGACGACATTCATTACCCCGTGGGGTACCTTCTGTTACAAAGTAATGCCTTTTGGGTTGAAGAACGCAGGGGCAACTTATCAAAGAGCAATGGTGACGTTATTCCACGATCTAATTCATAAAGAGATCGAGTGCTATGTGGATGACATGATTGCTAAATCAAAGACAGAAGAGGAACATCTGATCAACTTGAAGAAGCTGTTTGAAAGGTTGAGGAAATTCAGGTTGAGACTGAATCCTAACAAGTGTACTTTCGGCGTGCGGTCCGGAAAATTGCTTGGCTTCATCGTCAGTGAAAAAGGAATAGAGGTTGATCCTGCTAAGGTGAAAGCTATACAAGATATGCCTGTACCAAGGACTGAGAAAGAAGTTCGCGGCTTTCTAGGAAGATTGAACTACATTTCAAGGTTCATATCTCACCTAACTGCCACTTGCGAACCGATATTCAAAATGCTAAGAAAAGATCAAACGGTCAGGTGGAATGATGATTGTCAAAATGCATTCGATAAAATAAAAAGATATTTGCAGGAACCTCCGATTCTGATACCTCCAGTTCAAGGGAGACCACTGATTATGTACTTGACAGTGCTCGAAGGATCCATGGGTTGTGTTCTCGGTCAACACGACGAGACAGGTAGGAAAGAACATGTTATCTACTACCTGAGCAAGAAATTTACAGATTGTGAATCGCGTTATTCAATGCTTGAGAAGACATGTTGTGCACTCGCATGGGCCGCCAAGCGATTGAGATAATACATGCTCACACATACAACCCTGTTGATCTCAAGTTGGATCCGGTCAAGTATATTTTTGAGAAACCAGCACTTACAGGCAAAGTTGCAAGGTGGCAGATGGTACTGACAGAGTACGATATTCAATTTACTTCGCAAAAGGCAATTAAAGGAAGTATACTGTCAGATTATCTTGCGCAACAACCTCTTGATGATTACCAGCCCATGAGATTTGATTTTCCTGATGAGGACATCATGTTTCTCAAAGCGAAAGACTGCGAGGAACCACTTCTGGAGGAGGGGCCTGACCCTGAATCCAAATGGAGTTTGATGTTTGATGGGGCAGTTAATATGAATGGGTGCGGAGTTGGTGCAGTCCTCATTACGCCAGAAGGTGTTCACATGCCCTTCACTGCCCGAGTAACTTTCGGGTGTACCAACAATGAAGCAGAGTATGAAGCTTGCATACTAGGGATTGAGGAGGCTATCGATTTACGAATCAAGACCCTCGATATCTTTGGTGATTCAGCACTGGTAATCAATCAAGTAAAGGGAACTTGGCACACACACCAACAGAATTTGATTTCGTATAGAGATTACACGAGGAGATTGCTGACATTCTTTACAACTGTCAAGTTGTACCATGTTCCTAGAGATGAAAATAAGTTTGCAGACGCCTTGGCCACTATCTCTTCGATGATCAAAGTGCATGGTTGGAACTTTGTGCCCAGGATTGATGTATCTCGTCTTGATAGGCCTGCTTTTGTGTTTGAGGTTGATGCAGTGTCTGACGATAAGCCTTGGTACCATGACATCAAATGCTTCTTAAAAAATCAAGAATACCCGCCTGGGGCATCTTCCAATGACAAGAAGACATTAAGAAGGCTAGCTGGTAGTTTCTTCTTAAACAAAGATGGTGTGCTGTATAAAAGGAAATTTGACACGGTTCTGCTCAGATGTGTGGATAGACACGAGGCAGACCTGTTGATGATTGAAGTGCACGAAGGCTCTTTCGGTACCCATGCCGGAGGACATGCGATGGCTAAGAAATTGTTGAGATTAGGGTATTATTGGCTGACCATGGAGTCAGATTGCTGCAAGTATGCTCGCAAGTGTCACAAATGCCAGATCTATGCAGACAAAGTGCACGTTCCTCCCAATCCGTTGAGTATCATGTCTTCTCCGTGGCCATTTGCAATGTGGGGCATTGACATGATCGAAAAAATTGAGCCTACTGCTTCAAACGGCCATCGTTTTATCTTGGTCGCCATTGATTACTTCACTAAATGGGTTGAAGCAGCATCCTATGCCAATGTCACTAAGCAAGTAGTGGCTCGTTTCTTGAAACGAGATATCATTTGTCGATATGGAGTGCCCGAAAGAATCATTACCGATAATGGTTCTAATTTGAATAATAAGATGATGGCTGAACTATGCCGGGACTTCAAAATTGAGCACCACAATTCTTCTCCGTACCGCCCGAAGATGAATGACGCGGTTGAAGCGGCCAACAAAAATATCAAGAAGATTGTGCAGAAGATGGTTGTCACGTACAAAGATTGGCATGAGATGTTACCACTGGCTTTGCATGGGTATCGAACATCAGTCCGCACGTCCACTGGGGCAACACCGTACTCGCTTGTATATGGTATGGAGGCAGTTCTACCGATAGAAGTAGAGATTCCCTCTCTCCGAGTATTGATGGAAGTTAAGCTAGATGAAGCTGAATGGGTACGAGACAGATTTGATCAGCTGAGCCTTATTGAGGAGAAGCGATTAGCAGCGGTATGCCATGGCCAGCTATACCAGCGCAGAATGAAGAGGGAATTCGATCAAAAGGTTCGACCTCAAGTCTACAAGGTCGGGGATGTGGTAATAAAGAGAATACTTCCTTCGAGTACAGATCACAGGGGCAAATGGACTCCTAACTATGAAGGTCCGTTCGTGGTAAAAAAGGTTTTCTCAGGTGGAGCCTTGTTGCTGACAACCATGGATGGTGAAGACTTTTCATCCCCTGTTAATTCAGATGCAGTTAAAAAATACTTCGTATAAAGAGATCCGCTGGATAAAAGAAAAAAGGAATCCAGGCAAAAAAGGGCATCCCGGCGAACCAAAAACAGAATAAAGGTTCGGGCAAAAATTAGGGATATAATTGAAAAGAATTGTACACCCGGTAAGTTGAAAACCCGAAAGGGCAACTTAGGCAAAAAAGGGTATCCCGGTGGATTGGAAACCTGAAAAGGCGATCCACACAAAAGAGGGATTAAAGCGAATGACTGCAGTCTGAATTAATCTGTACGTTTTCTACTCTTCAGCAAACTGGCAAAATTCCAAAGGAGGAATTGGCCCGACCACGAGCTTCCGGAGGCGAAGATAATTAGGAGAGTTGGAATACATACTGGCTATAACAGAATCAGAAATCAGTTGGAATCCAATTTCCGCATTATCATTAGGATAGATTTCTTTTCTCAATTTTACGGCAATCACCTCTTTCAGGGGTTTGCTTCTGATTATAAATTCGCCAATTTTTGGCATTTCATCAATAAAGTTGAATATTCAGTCATGGGCTTTTATTTTCATTTTACTGTTTTGTTTGCAAAAACGTCCGATTTTTGATAATAAAACATTACTTTGAAATTATCTTTGCTTTGCAAAAACGTGCACAAAGACAATTAAAATTACTTTGCTTGTTGGACAACCTTGGATGGTGGACCCAAAAGACCACGCAATATCCTGGGGCATGTGCATATTCTTTTTCTGTTGCAGGTAATGAGCACGGTCGACCCAAACAGCATGATCGTAACCACGAGCAGATATTTGCTATGACTTGATACTGTTGTATCTTATTAAGTCGATTCTTCCATTCAAGAGTTCCCACTAAGTCTCGTGACGGCAACGGTGTTCGAAGATGGATTTCTTCTGTGTTGATAACGGTTATTAATGCAGTGAATACTCCAGGTCGACAACAAGTGCCAATCCTCCAGTACCTTACAGACGATGTGAAAGGTAGTTCAAGGCAGAGTGTTTGTCTAAGAGTTTGAAAATGCTTGGTTTTCTATAAAATCCTCTTAAGAGACGAAACTTTTAGTACCAACATCCCTTGTGGAGTCTACTCTTGGCAGGATGTACCAGCAAGTGGTAGTATCATGTCTCCCGCAGGTTTCAGCATGTGAAATTTGTCAAAGAATAATCCCCAGCGGAGTTATTGACCATCCCATGCATGGGGCATGTAACCTCCCCAGCAAAGGATATCCCCGATCTATAATCACCAGTAGAGTTTGAGGACATTTGGTCTTCTGTAAAATCCTCTCGAAGGGCAGCCCCAACAAGAGACGCTTTAAAGCAGTTTTTCTCCAGCAGAGTGTGTTATAAACTCATTATCCCCAGCGGAGTCGTCAAAGGGAAAGGTCGCCCAACATGGGGCATTGTGACATTTACCCTAAGCTCGACAGTCATCTTCCTCAGCAGATTACCGAGGAATTGCTTTGGGTTTCCCTAACAAATCTCTAGGGACTCTTTCTCAGTATGTTGCAACGGATTGTCTTTCAACCAAGATTATGATATCCCCACAGAGTTCAGCATTGAATCTTGTCCGCTATACTCCCCAGCCGAGTCGCGGTAATTTCTCCAGCATGGTCTATATGGATCAACGGAATCTCTTCTTCAGCAAAGTGTCAGCATATGATATTACCCAGCAGGTGGTGTAATTCTCAGCATTGCTCATTTACAATCCAAAGTCCAATTTATTTTTGGCATACAGTTTGTTCATATTATTCCAGCAGGTGGAATAGTATGGCAGATGGTTGTTCCAGCCAGTGGGATGATCATATTATAGAGTTTGTTCATATTATTCCAGCAGGTGGAATAGTATGGCAGATGGTTGTTCCAGCCAGTGGGATGATCATATTATACAGTTTGTTCATATTATTCCAGCAGTTGGAATAGTATGGCAGATGGTTGTTCCAGCCAGTGGGATGATCATATTATACAGTTTGTTCATATTATTCCAGCAGGTGGAATAGTATGGTAGATGGTTATTCCAGCCAGTGGGATGATCATATTATATACAGTTTGTTCATCTTATCCCAGCATGTGGGATAATATTGCAGGTGGTTGTTCCAGCAGGTGGGATGATCATTTGGCAAAGCTTCCAGAGCCGGTTTGGTAAGCATCAAAGTCCAATATTAGTTTGGCAAAGCTGCAAAAGTCCATTCGAGGATGGCAATTTTGAGATTCCAAAGCCTGTTTGGTAATCATTGAAGTCCAACGACAGATTGGTAAAAATCCAGCACGAACTGGTAAAAGTCCATTGTTTAGAATGGCAGAGCAGCTAAAGTTCACCAGCAGTGTGGCAAGCCAGTAGTCGTCTGGCGTCGTTCAAAAAGACATTTCTAAAGTCCACCAGCAGTATGGCAAGCCAGTAGTCGTCTGGCATCGTTCAAAAAGACATTTGTTAAAGTCCATCAACAGTATGGCAAGCCAGTAGTCGCCTGGCGTCGTTCAAAAGACAGATCTCTCCGATGACGTACATTTGCCGATTCAATCCAGAAGTCTCGTTGGGTTTATATCCCTTTTCTTCTTCATCACCCAGAGCAAATTTTTGGTTATATTTGGTATTCAATCACTATATACCTTGAAAGTCTGAAAGCAATCGCTTTCAGGCATTCAGGTCTACAGCGTTTGAATAGGGGCAGCTGTAATACCCCAAAATTTGCTCTGCCTTTTGGCATCATAGCATAGCATTATCATTTACCATATCATATCCATCTCATTAGCATTGCATTGCATTTAACATAGAAAAATGAAGCATAGCATTCCTCTTACCATCAATTCATGTGATCAGGTGGAAGGTGGACAATCAAGGGATCATTCAAAGCACAAAAAGGTCAATCAAGTTGCTTCAAGGCAAGCCAAGAGTCTCTCATGTCTCATACCATCTCAATTGATCATCCACAATCTCAAGGAAGTGAGATCCAATGGGAGATTGAAGCAATACATACTTCAACATGCAAGAGGTTCAAAAACTGAAGGAAAACCCTCAAAAGAGATAGCTCATTGATCCAAAATCAATCTCAAGTGGCATATCTCATCATCCTTTAAAGGGATACACAACATACTCTGAGGAATTTGAAATTGAAGACTGCATATTTTTCTCCTAGGAGGTGGGCACCAAAACTAGGGTTTCTAATAAAATCAGGATATCTTTGATTTTTTGGACAAAACTTGATGTCATGGTATCCTATATGTTCTTAAGTGTATGTATGTGGAAAATCACCTCTCAATTGGTTTTAGAAGTGGTTCAATTGGAAGAAAGATAAAAAATAAGAGAAATTGGGGTAAAGTCAAATAATCAGAGGAAAAAGTCAACTCTTGACTTTTTGAGGACAAATTCATAAAATTCATGTTATATGTGTCCAATGTATAAAATTTGGTCAAGAAAATCCAAAGGAATCATAAAAAAATCAAGATGTGGAAAGTTGCCATTTTTGGATGAAGAAGGGTTACTAAAAATAGCAAGTTTTGGCCATTTTGCATCAGAGTTTGAACCAAGGCCATTTAAAATTGAAGCACCAAATGAAAATTCCACTCAGCCACAACAAAAGTTCTTTCTTTAAGCTTCAAATCCATGTGTAGAACATCTCCATTGGATAAAAATTGAGAGAGATATGGATGATCAAAGTTGGAGGAAAGTAGGCCAAAATTAGGTCATGACCAAGGATTTTCAGATCATGCGCGCAGTCATTTCATCAAACATGTGGTGGGCCAAATGTCCACCTATTTTTCATCAAGAAGGAAGCTTCAAATGGAAAACTTTTCAACATCAAAGTTGTTCCTTGTAGTGTCATCTTCAACATTGGTGTTGGACAAATTTTGGTTTGATCAAGTTATGAGATAGTTTTAAGGGTTCAAAGTCATGTTGATTGTGCTGAAATTTTGTGTGCCAAATTGCCTTGCCAGCCAACCTTTTGCCACGCCCACCAACCAGTTTTGAACCATTGTGTTCATGGTCATTTTTAGACATGTTTGAGGCACCATTTCACTTCAATTTTCACATCAACATTGTGCTCCAATGTATCCTCTTTCCAAAGACCCCAAAATCTCATCAAATGGTTCAATGGTTAGAGAGAAAAACTTCCATAAACAGCCCTATGTTGGCACTGACACATTGATACATGCTGCATTGTTTTTGGTTCAGTCATTCAACAAACACTTTCATGATCACTTCAGTCCATTTCCTCATTAAACCAAACAATCATGCACGTGCCTTTCACCATGTTAATTCTTACATTAGAAGGGAAATTTGTAAAACTTCCACCACAAGCTACTGCTGCATAACACAACCTCACTCTCATCCTCACTACAACTTTCATGAGCTTGACCTCACCATAACCCAACCTTGACAACTCGCCCCCTAACTAACTTGACTTAGTTAGTTAGGGTGGACTCAGCATAACCACTTTAACTCACCTTAACTGACTCACTAAACCGTGGTTAAAGCCTACTATAAAACAAAATCACACTTCACATTTTCATTTCAGTTCTCATTTTTTCCACAATCCACTTCAGAAACACTCTTTTTTTCCTCTCAATCTCACCATTGCAAAAACTCTCGAGCTCACATTGTTTATGCTTCCCCTAAACTTTCCTTGATCCTCTCTTCATCTTGCAAAAGTACAACTGGTTTTTGGAAGCTTGGATCTCATTTTCTCCTCCATTGAACTATCATCAATCACTGCACCAAAGCCTTTATTTGGCCAGAAGTAGCTGGAAGAAGAAGGAAGATCTCTGGTTTTCTGAAGAATACCTCAAAGACTCCAACCTTTAGGTACGAATTTCTTCCACTATAGGCTCAATGTGAGATTATTTTCAGGTTCTTGCAGCTTCTTATAGGCTCAAGAACTTGCCTGGCTAGTTGATAGGCCTTTAGAGGCGTAGTTCAAATGTTAGGGCAAATCTGTTTCCGTTGGATTTTCTCATATCATGATTTATTTGTGCATTTCGTTCTTGAATTCGTGCTCTACATTAGTTCCTCTTTCTATTGGTATACATTTTATGGATTTCTGGAGAAATCAAAGTTGCAGACGGTGGTGGTATGGCCGGAGAAGGTGACCAGAAGTCACCTCCGGCCGGTGACTTCAACTGCTAGGGTTTTGGCCATGTTTTAATCCTGTCCGTTGTTTTTTTCTCATCGTGTGGTCCTAGTGCTGACAACGCATTAAAATTCACGTGCAAGTCATGTGCACATTTTCTGAACTCACTTAAACACTATGTGGTGTGGTACACGGTAGAGAGTGTGGTCATTCATGTGTGCGTGTTGATTTTGATTACCTTGACTTTTGCATTGACTTGACTTGATCCAATGGCTTGTGTGTCTTTGACTATTGTTGACTGAGCTCCATGATAATTAGTGTGTACTGCGCGCTTATTGGACCTAATTGGATGCTATCCACACCCCTCTTTTCCAAGCCCAAACCAATTATAACTAATATTTTACTATGTTCACGCCCCCTGTTATTTTTTCTATTTCATTTTATTTTCATTTTCTCTACACGTTTCATATTTGAATTTTAAAAATATCAAAACCTCATTAAAAATTCCATAAAAATTCATGTTGCATCTTGACATGTTAATGTAATTTTCTATCATTTTTAATTGCAATTTTGTGAATATTTGCATATTAATTCATGATTTTCTTTTATTTCTTTTGGGAAATTGTTTCTATTTTCATACCTTTACTTCAAACTTTTATTTCTCCTAAACCATTAAGCATTTTTAGTTCATTCTTGTTGCATTCATTTCATATCACATTAAACTTCATAAAAACTTTTGTTTACATTTTTTACATTTTTCTCATTACACTTTGACTTCACTCTTTTGCATGATTAACTTTGGTTCTCCATCCTCTTTGACCCCTTATCTAAATGACTAATTTAGTGGATCTTTGAGTGAAGTTTTATGCCATGTTTTGCTTCTGTTTGTAGAGTATTTTGACCAAGTTTCATAATTTTTGGATGTGTTTAGCTATTTTTAGTTGAATTGTTCTTTAAGGTACCTCTAATTGAGCTCTAATTGCATGAACCTAACTTTAATTGATGAAAGGCACTTGTGCCATTGTTTGAGGTTTCTTTTTAGGTTATTTTAGATACCTTAAGACTTGCATGAATCATATTTGGGCAGTGGTGCATCATTTTGCCATGTCTTGATTGCTCATCTAAAGTTGAACATCTTATGTGAATTTTTTTGACCTAAATGACTTGTGTTTGCATTTATATTCCTCCATTCATGCTTGTATGCCCATTCATGCATGACCAATTACATCTTGAACATGTTAACATACTGACCTCATTCATTTTCAACTCCTTCCATAAATGTATGATCATTTCATCTCATGTAGGTGACTTAAATGAATTCAAAACATGAAAACTCCTTCACTTCATCTCTTCTTCATTCATTCACCAATGATTGTATGCTTTTGTAATGGACTTAAGTAACTTGTAATTGACATTTATAGGGCATTTTAAGACATGTTTGAATTCTGGAACTTGATTTGACTTGATTTGTTTGGCCATTCTAACATCATCTTTCTTACTTCTTCATCTTCTTTCTTCTTCCACAAGTAAAGGTAGTTACTTAGAACTTACCCTCACTTCTTTTACCCAATTTAGATGCACTACTATTAGGAGTCAATTAGGACCTTTAGCTACTGCCCCTAAGTGGTTTGAGCCTTTAATTGATGATTCTTCTTTGGTTGTGTGCTTACTTGCTTATCATTTGTTCATATATGATATTTCTAACATTTTTAGGTGCAAATGGTAAGTAAATTGGATGCGGATATGCTTCCACATCCTACCTTCTTCCCTTAACTCCTTTAATGCTTTCAAAGTGTGATTGTGAAGCATGTAATGCTATCATTTGCTTAATTGCACACCATCCCTTCTTAGGTTCTTTCTTAACTTCATTAAGAAGTAAGAAGAATACTAAGCTTTCTTCTCTTCTTCTTCTCATCCTCTCTTATCTTCTCTTCAAGCAAGGAGCACATACAACACTAAGGAGTTTCTTTCTTCTCTTCTAAACCTCACTAACCTTAGGATATCCATGCATGATAACATTAGGGTGTGTCTTAGTCCCCATTAGATTTTACCTTTTTCTCCTCTCTTGAGTCTCTCTTCTCATCTCAAAAGAAAATTCAAAATATCTAACAAAGGTAGACACTCATTGCATTTAGGCCTTTCATATAAAGAAAAGATTATAAGGGGTCTTCTCTTATAATCTTAGAATGTGTAGCATATAGCCCATCTTGGGTCAATGTGTTAAACATTTGATCTTGTATGAGGGACTTAAATGCAATACTTGTTGAAGGTACAAATAAAAAACACTTCTTCATTTCTTAATCAACAAAAACACTTAATAAACATAAGTATGCTAGTGTGTTTGAACCTTGACAATTGGAACTAAGTGTGGGGGTCTTCTTCACTCTTAGTGTGCTTTCTTACCCATTCCATCTTGGAATGTGAGAATGTACACATTCCAATGACTAAGATTCAGATACACTATCATATGCAAACAAATGGAAAAAACTCTTAAAAGACAAAAACAAACAACCACGTCTCCTTCGGGAATTCTTTTCTCACCTTATTCACTCTCAACGTATGAACGTGCTCCTACTCGTTCTCTTGCAAGATGGTAACGCACTCGGACCAGCGAGCCTGCAACACCTGAGCTAGAACGTTAGCCGTTCCTTAAAAAACACAAACAATCCATCCCTAGTTAGGGGAACTACGTCGCTCTGATTCTCATGCTCCCGATGAGATACGTAGGCAGCGGGGTAGGGCCCGTGCGAGCACTTCTTTTATTTTCCCTACATTTATTTCTCGTTCCTTTTCCATTCTTTCTCCTTTCTTTCTTTCAGTTCCTTTTCCAGTATCCTTTTCTATCACCCTTTGATTGAAGTAAGCAAGCGTGGATCCCATCGGGTACGATGGACGCGTAGGGGTGCTAATACCTTCCCTGCGCGTAACCGACTCCCTTACCCTTTCTCTTGGCCGCAAGACCATGTTCTTTCCTTTCCTTCAGGTTTATGCAGTGTTTCCTTTCCCTCTCTTGGGATAAATACACATTGCTGGCGATTCTGTTTCGGTGCCACTTTCGCGTTTGTACTAGGATGAAAATCCCGGGAGCGACACCCGGAGATCGTGGAAGAAAGGACCACCATAGCCATTGAAGATTTCAATAAATTGCAAGCTCTGGTGCATGAGCTCCGTGTAGAAAATTCAGACTTGAGTAGCCGTCTTCAAGACGATTTGCATAACAATGTGGACTTGGAACGTAAGGCTAATGATGCAACAAAGCTGCTGATAGAGAAAGAGGTAGACTTTGCAGACAGAGATCGCTTCTATCAAAAATCTAAGTTGGCTGCAGAGTCCTCCGCCAGTGCGCACAAGAAAACTAAGCAGTTGTTGGCCAAGGCAAACGTCAAGCTTGATAATTCTCAGAGCAGGTGGGCTGAAGTCATGGCTAAAAATGAGGAATTAAAGAAGGAGCTCCAAAAGGCAGAAAGAGGGCAAGCAGTGCTTCTCCGACAAGCTGAAGGAATCTCAGACAGAGATTGTGTAACTCAAGATTCAGGCTGGGATCAAGAGGTCAAAGCTCAGATACGTCTTCGGAGACGATGATAGTGCGGAACATATTGTCAAGTTGAATCAAGACATTAGAAAAATGAATAAGCTAATCAGAGCGCTGTTAGAACGATCAACTCATCCAGACACTGAAGCCCTCCTCGAAGAGGTTAATGCCAGTTTGCATGGGCTTGGGATTTGGGACTGATCTGTTCATGTATTTCAGTATGCTTTCTATCGGGATTACCATCAGGCTTGTTGATGGAATCGCCCTTGGTTATACCGAGTATATTTGTATGACTTTCAGAAATGTTATATGAAGATGTGGTTGTTTCAGCTATGTTGTTTCAGTGATATTCTCAGCAATGTTTTTTCGGTTGTATCTTTCTGCCATATCTATCTGTTCCTGTGATATTTTCCTTGCAAATATCCATTCCCTTGCCCGATTAATACTGTAATCAAAGTAGATATAACTTGGAAATGATTAAACATGGCATATGCATGCATTCATACATATCATTTTTACATAACAGGTGTTTATCTCTGGATTTCCTAACCTTATTTGATTAACAAGCAGAATTGCTGATCTTCACATCCACCGCTATTCAACGCGTCGAAACCAACAACGAGTCATGGAACAACTACAGGAAAAAATGGCTGAGATGAGAGCTCGGATGAACCAGTTTATGGATCTGATGCAAGGAGTAGCCCAGGGCCAACAAGAGTTAAGGGCGATGGTGCAAAGGCCCGAAGTTGAGATTCCAAATGATGACAACCAAGTTGACCCTCCGGCTAGAGGGGGTATTCCTGTCGGTGGGGTTAATGCTGGTATTCCTATCGGTGGAGTTAACGGTGGTATTCCTGTTGTTGGGGTTAACGGTGGTATTCCTGTGGGTCAGGCTACTGAGGGTCCTATCCCCATTCCTATTCCTGTTCCTCATATGAAGAATAATCAATATGAACAGTTTTCTCTAATGAACGCAGATATGGGTGGCAATAACGGTGGAGGAGACTGAAGGTATGAACTGCTAGCTGAAAAAGTCAGGGCCATAGAATGTCAGAATACTATGGGCATTGACGTAGAGGACATGGGGCTGGTTCAAGGGGTGATAATCTGTCATACCCCAAATTTTGACCACTAAGATTTCCCATCATTGTGTAAATCATCATCACAATATAGATGTACCTTTATGCCTCATCAATCTCCTCAAGGAATTGTTGAACATTCACTACTATCAAAGATTAGGGTTTCAAGCCCTCTCAGAGATTTTAAACAAAGGATCAATTAAGAATTGACATGGTCTTCAACTTGTCTAACCTCTCAAACCTCCATAAAGGATCAATAGGACTCCCACTTCAAGAATCAATCACAAGGTTGCAGCATTCCAAGTGGATCAAGCCTCAAGATCGCCAGTGTCACCAAATTAGGGTTTTGGTCGACCAAGGCCTCCAGATGGAAATTTTCCTCTGGGCATGAGCCAATGCTTCAAAGAATAACCCAAAATACTTTAAGAGGCCTAATGGACCCAATCATCAAGTCAATTTATCCTCAGGGGATGCATTCACTAAAAATCAGGAGTTAGGGTTTCTTGACCTAATTCACCCCTAAGTTGACTTTTGGGACAAAACATGAGCCAAGACCTCAAGACATGGTTTGAGGGTCTCTAATTAACCACATTGATCCATTTGCAACAATGGATTAATCCAAGAAGCTTGATGCACAAGTTTCAATTTCATCTGAATCACAGTTAGGGTTTTTGAAGAAAAAGTCAACTGTACCTTTGACTTTTGACCAGGACATGCTCCCAAACCTTGGGACATGATTCAATACACCCTATAACACCTATGAAATTAATCCATCAAGTTTGATTTAGGTCAAGGACTTGATTTCATAGAGGATCGCACAGTTTGGAATTCATCTGATAAAAAGTCAACTGTGCCCAAAAGTCAAAGTTTGGCTTTTTGATTTTTTGATCAATTATGGTTCCCTAACCCTAAAATGATGTTAATGTGAGATTTGAATCAACATTCATCAATAAAAATCAAGAAAAGTGGGATAACTTGTAAAAGGGGTAACCATAAAAAACTTAGAAATTTTCTAAGTTATGGAACAAAGTGGCTAGGGTACCAACTTCCAAGGATCATAACTTGTGATCCAAGCAACCATTTTGGCTGATCCAAAGATGGATTTGTAGCTCTCATGGCATACTTTAAAAGCGTCAACTACACCTCATTCCAATTCCTCATGGATTTTAAGTTATGGAGTGATCAAAATGGCTGAAAACATGAAATGTCACTTTTTCCAACACTTAGTGAAATTTTCACTAAGTCAGAATCTGTTTCCCTTTTTTCAACATGTAGGGGCATTTTTCACTTGGATCCAAAAAGTATCAAGACTAACTATGATCACACATATGTTGTATCATATGAGAGCTTTCCAAAATGGCCAAGAACTCCATCAAATTCCATTTGAGCTAAGAGTTATGATAGTGGCAATATGCTTTGCTGCAACTGTCATAATAAGGCAGATTTGTGCATTTTGCTCGATTTGAGCTAATTGTGCAAATGAAAAACAAGTTTATCCATCTGAACACCTCAGGGGGAGACCAAGGAGGAAAAAACACTGATCTATAAGCCTCCCAAGTCTTTGGAACTAAAAGTAGCATGCCAAACCTAAAAATGCCTAAAAAGGGGACAAGACTCCAATTTTGTTTTGGAGCATTCAATGGATGCACCAAGGTGGCATGAACTGAGCCTTTTCCAACTGAATGAGTCAAGGATGATCTCTGAACTAGGGAACCAAAGGCCTGTGCTCTAACCTCTAGTCAATGGCTAGAGGAGACTTAAGATTCCAAAATGCTACAATTGGCCAAACCTCTGCTGCAGTTGCCATTCACTATTGCTTGCAAAACAAACTTGCTCTACTATAAATAGAGCTCATTTGTGCTCAGTTTAAGTACACCAAAGGCCTACAACACTTGCCTTTCTCAAAATCATCTTCTCACTCTAAAAAATGCCTTTCTTAGCAAGTCACTATCGAATTTTTCAGTAGAGAGAAATTTCACTCAAACCAATTGCTCTAACACCTCATAAACATCATATGTGAGCTGATCAAACACTAAACACACAACTGTAACACTGATTTCTCAAAATCACCAGCCAGTTGCTCATGTTTTCAACCAAGTTGCAGTTGAGATGCCATGAAGTGATCCAGCCATTTCCAATCAAGTCCAAGCATTTAAACACACTCCATATGGTGTAGGGAAGCTGTCCAGATCATCACAACTCATCTGTAACACCTCCAACTCAAAAATCACATTGCTCTTGTTGTCACGACCTTCAAGTAAGCCTAAACTTGGTCATCTCTTAATCTATGCACATTTCCTCGCACAATACTTTTGCCAAATGTTCATAATCATGCATAGAATGTTTCCCCTCAATTAATTGCTTTGTTTGAATCGTGTATCAAAATTCTCAGCCTTCATGCAAATTTTAGGGTTCTTGAGGTTTTGTCTTGATTTCTTATTCCATGCTTAAGATAAATGAAATTAAAGACCATAGACATGATCGTGAGGTAAAATCGAGCAGATTGATATGTGGATTGTGTGATTTCATCAAGTATTCAGTGAGATTGGATAGAAAACACAAATCTGAGCAAAACCCCCTTCGCGCATGTTCTTGGCCCATGTTCTTGGCGCCTTTTTCACAAATTTGAATATTTGAATTTTGTGATTTTATTTAATTGATTCAACAGTTAATTTCTCTCTGAGTTTTAATGATTTTGAGTTGATTCTTTTTTTAATAATTCACGAAAATGTTAAAATATTTTATTTTGCCAAAAAATTCTCAAAAATATTATTTATTTCCTATACTTGATATTTTTGCAAAGAATTAATCTTTTATTTATTTTTTAACATTTAAAATATTGTTTCCTCCTTGATTTTCCAAATTTAATTAGTTTTCAATCATTTTGTGGATATAAACATGATTTTTGACACATTGATCCAAGATCACCACTTATTTTTCACATGTTTTCAATACTTTTTATTAATTTTTAAACAAAATTAATTCCTTTTTAAACAAAATTAGGGCTTTGGTTAATTTAACCCTCATCAATCATTTTCAAACACTCTTGGGCCTCTAATAGAGTGTAATACCCAACCCTTTTTGAAAACGAAAATGATTTGGGCCTCAGATGTTGTATAAGACCCACTGTGTTTTCAAAAACCTCGGCGCGATCGCCGTTTTCAAACAAATAACCCTGGGCCTCTCCTTGAGTTTTAAGTCTCATCTCTTGTACAAAAATAACTCTTTGGGCCTCTAATAGAGTGTAAGACCCAACCCCTTTGTAAATAAACCTTTTTGGGCCTCACACATTGTATAAGTCCCTCTGTATATTTTCAAATGTTCGGCGCGATTGCCAGTTCAAAATCAAATAATCATCTGGGCCTTTCCTTGAGCTATAAGACCCATTTCTTTTCTTTAAAACACTCATGGGCCTCTAATAGAGTGTAAGACCCAATCCCCTTGTACATAAAAACTTTTTGGGCCTCACATATTATATAAGTCCCTCCTTGAGCTGTAAGCCCCAACAATCTTTTCAAAGCACTTTCTCCTTTGATTTTGAATTCAAATATATGTTGTTATCAAAACTTTCTTTAATTTCTTTGTTGAACAACTAACTAAACAACATGGAAGCTCTACAACGGGTAAGTGTTTATCCGCTTTAATTTACCGCTTTCATATGTATATAACTGTATTGTGGGGCTGTTTCACTGTAAGTCTTCTTTCACATACTCTTATATACTTGTCACATATCTACTGTATAATACTAGTATAGTTATTTAGAGTTTTCCCCGACAACTACGTCTAGAACTAGGTAAAGCCCTATTGGTCACTCTTAAATACAAACAAAACTAGATCCCCCGTAGGATTCTAGATACAGTATTCCCTTCTCTTGGGGTTAAACAATATGGAACAAAGAGAAAGGCAATATTCTCGGTGAACCTTTTCTCAGACTGTCACCCTTATAAATTGTCAAAGAAATTCTACTCCCCAGAGTTGATCTATTCTCCGTGAATAGCATCTCTTGAGTTTCTTCCAAATTCTCGAACTTTCCTGGAATGATCTCTTCTCTGTGAATTGCATTTCTTGAACTTCTCTTGGTTTAGGGACCCACAGGCTTCCTAAAAGCATCCCCGCCTCCTCTTGGGCGTTGTACAAGGACCCTTCGGCTTCTTAGAAGTTCTCATGCCTTCTCTTGGGCTTAATACAAGGACCCTAACGACCTCCTAAAGGTATAGGACATAACTTAATCATCCTTCATTAAAGCTGTCTTTCTAAAAGGAGTCAAAACCTTCAGACCAATTTTAGGGTTGATACTCATCCCTTAAACGAGTCAGCCTCCTCTTGGGCCTTGTACAAAGATAGATCTTTCCAGTAGACTTGGGCAGTCTAATACCCTTGAGTCTCAAAGATATTCTAAAGCATCTTTCTAACATAGGAGAAACCCCAGATTCTGGATTAATCTCCAGCTGAGTTAAAATTTGTGGGTTCTAAAACCCCGTCCTTCTCCCAAAATTCCCCAACCCGGGTTAGATAACACTATCTCAAACCAGAGCCTCAAGGTTTCTGATCTATCAATTCCTTTTGCATTCCCTCACAAGGATTGATTCCCTTCTTGGACCTGCCTCGGGATCTCAATTATCCCCGGCAATAAGATAGCCTCCTCTTAGGATTTGTATAATGATCCTTCCTCAGCGAAGTCAGCCTCCTCTTGGGCTTTGTACAAATGATTCTCCCCAGCGGAGCTAACCTTTTAAGACTCTCTTATTGAGTCACTTCCCTTTTAGCCTCTATCTCGGGCTTCCTACGAAACATCAAATCACTCTCTTGTTGAGTATAAAAGACTCTCTTGTTGAGTCAACCTTTTTAGCCTCCGTCTTGGGCTTCGTAAAAGACAGATAAAAGTACTCTCTTATTGAGTCAACCTTTTTAGCCTCCATCTTAGGCTTTGTACAAGACATATAAAAGCACTCTCTTATTGAGTCGGTCATTTGTTAGTACTCTCTTGTTGAGTAAACCCCTTTAGCCTCTATCTCGGGCTTCGTACGAGACAAACAATAAACACCCTTTTGTTGGGTCAATAGCCTCCTCTTAGGCTTTGTATAGAGAAACCCCCGGTTGAGTCAATCAACCTTTTAGCATCAAACGTGTGCTTTAATCAAGGCATACAGTTCCTCTTTAGAGATGACAAGTTCTCTCTCAGTCAAACCTTTTAGCTTCAATCTTGGGCTTTGAACAAGACACAAAATAAAACCCTTCAGCTTCATATATTGGGCTTTGAACAAGATACAAATACTCCTTTTAGCCTCTGTCTTGGGCTTTGAACAAGACACCAAAACATCTTTTTCCCCCCATAGAATAGGAGGGAACTACGATCGCTCTGATTTCCCTGTTTCGTTAAATGGGAATACGTAGGTATAAGATTGCAAAATCTTAGCGAGCATACTAATCAAAAACCTAAAATCCAGTACCTCCGCCAGTCAACCAAAAGCATTAAATCTAATACCTCACCAAAAACCTCGCAAATAGTCCAGACATTGTATTCTTAAGCATAATAACCTAAGACAAACCCCCCTTTTTTATAGCATCTGTAAACCAACAGTTTTGACTGTTTAACCTCAGTATGCAAGCAAGGTTAATTGGAGACATCTATTTCCCTTCCTTAATCAGCTTCACATGATAAAAAATGAATCGAACTGTAGTACCAAAGTGATAGTGATTCGAAACCACAAAAATCGCGCTACATAAACCCTCCAAAGTTCAAGGCTCCATCATTCGACAAGTACAACGACAATTCTTGCCCAAAAAATCACTTGCAAGCATACTTCAGGAATATTTCCGCTTACTCCAATGATGAAAAGCATTGGATGTACTTTTTCTAAGACAACCTGTCTGGGACATCTCTGGAGTGGTACATGAAGCTTGAGAGGGTCCACGTCAAAAACTGGAAAGAGTTGGCAGAGGCGTTTCTAAAATAGTACCAATACAATATTGATATGGCTCCTAACAGTACTTAGCTGCAGAGCCTGACATAGAAAAGTAAAGAAAGTTTCAAGGAATACGCCCAGCGGTGGCGTGAATTGGCTGCCCAGGTACAACCTCCGTTGCTGGAAAGAGAAATGGCTGACATGTTCATGGGAACACTGCAAGGTCCATTCCTAGAACGCTTGGCAGAAAGTACTTCATATGGTTTTTCCGATATTGTAGTTGCTGGGGAGAGGATTGAGAATTTGCTTAAATTGGGTAAAATTCAAGACAGTGTTGGATCTTCTTCTAGTGTGCGAAAACCTTTTGCTAGTGCAGGTAAGAAACGTGAAGGGGAGACAAATGCCGCATCTTCTCAAAAGGGTAGAAACAGAGGATATCAGGCCCCATACCATCAGACCGCTGTGTAGCGAGCGATTTTGGACGCGGTTCTTAAGCGCTGGTCGCTCTCTGCGGTTGAGCTTAAAACTACAGGTCGATTCATTTTTTATCCTATTGTGAGCTGAATAAGGAAGGGAAATATATGTCTCCAATTAACCCTGCTTGCATACTGAGTTTAAACAGCGGTCTGTTAGGTTACGGATGCTATCAATGTGGGGGGCCTTTGTACTGGTTATTCATATTTCGCCAATACGGTTCTTTCTTTCTTTTTTCTAGGCAAAGGGTTTCTGACGGGGAATAAGGATTAGGATGTTAGGAGTGATGCTTTTGAATTACTGCTTTTAATTGATGGAGATATGGGATTTGGGTTTTTTGTTGATTGCGCTCGCTAAGATCTTTTCTTTCGATCTTATGCCTACGTATTCCCGTTTACCGAAACAGGGAAATCAGAGCGTTCGTAGTTCCTCCTATTCTATGGGAGGAAATTGGTTTTTGGTGTCTTGTTCAAAGCCCAAGACGTGAAGCGAAAGGTGATTTGTATCTTGTTCAAAGCCCAAGATGTGAAGCTAAAAGACCTCGACTTTAGAGAGAATTTGTCATCTAAAGAGGGGAGAAGGAGAATTACTTTAACTGGGATACGCGGCTCCGAGCAATGCCATAATTTCTGAAGAAAGGGTTTTAACCTGAAGGAGAAGACTTTAACTCAGTATAGAGCAATGCCATCTTTCCTTAGGAATTTCTCATGCTAAAAGAGGGACAGTGGCATGGATATAGATGATCCAGAGGCTTGCCGCTTACAACGATTAGATGAAGGGAAAGGAGTTGTTGATGTTTGTGTACTGTGAACGAGGCACATCTTTGATGCTAAAAGGTTGATTGGATCAACCAGTGGTTTTCTTATTCAAAGCCTAAGAGGAGGCTAATTTCCGCTAGGAAAATCATTATACAAAGCCTAAGAGGAGGCTATTTTGTGTCTCGTACAAAGCCTGAGAGAGAGGCTAAAGGTTTTTGACCCAGTGGGGCATATCGTTATACAAAGCCTAAGAGGAGGCTAAAAGAGTTCGACTCTTGCTTAAGGAATTTGTATCTCGTACGAGGCCCGAGATGGAGGCAAAAAAGGGGCGATTGACTCTACGAGGGAATCATTTGTGTCTCATACAAAGCCTGAGAGAGAGGCTAAAAGGTTGTTTTGACTCCACTGGGGAGAATTTTGGTATCTCGTACGAAGCCCGAGATGGAGGCTATTGTAACTGTTTCAGTTGAGTGACAGATCCAATATACTGATTTAAAAGAGAAAATCAGTTCTTATATGAGTAACACTGTACACAGGGATTTAATTCAGGGATATTTCCTTTTCTTTGAGGAAACGGGAAATCCAAAGGGTATTGAGACTATCCGAGTCTGCGGGTTTCCTTCCTATTTAACGAAGGGTGCTTGAGAATGTCTTTGAGACTCAAGGAAGTTAGACTGTCCAAGTCTAGAGTTTTATCTTTTGTACTATGCTTCGAGAAACAGTAGTAGACTCTATGAAAGGACTGTTCTATGAGGATGACTAGGTTCTGTTCCTATACCTCTAGGAGGTCGTCGGGACAATTTGTACGAAGCCCAAGAGGAGGCTGGAATCATTTAAGAAGCCGACGGGTCCTTGTACGAAGCCCAAGAGGAGGCTATCATTCCCAGAGGAAGAGATCATTATACGAAGCCTAAGAGGAGGCTGTGAATACTTCTAAGAAGCCGTAGGGTCCTTGAATAATGCCCAAGAGGAGGCCGATGCTTTTAAGAAGCCCGTGGGTCTATCATCTCCTTTCCATTAGGAGAGATAACTCTTTTAAAGATAAAAACCACTGGTAAACGTGCGAGGTTTACTATCCAGCGACTTTTAGCTTTTAAAGAGGGTTCCTTAGTTAAGGTCCAAGATTATGACCGTAGTGGGTACCCAAACCCCGAGACATTCAAGGCAAGCTATCCACAAGGAATAGATCAAGTCAGGAAAGTTCGAGAATTGGGAAGAAACTCAAAGATGCCATTCACGGAGAATACATTCATCTTGGGGAGTAGAGCTTCTTTGACGATTCCTAAGGAGGACAGCCGAAGAGAAGACTGTATCTGGTGCTCCTATTGGGGATCTAGGCGTCTATTTCTACGAATAAATGAAACGGCGTCACCTAGTTCTAGACGTAGTTGTCGGGGAAACTCAAAATATCTATACTATTATTACACAGTAGATATGAGTTTATGAAAGGAGACTTACAGTGAGCAGCCCCACAATACAGTTTATAATATGAAAGCAGTAAATGAAAGCGATAACCACTTACTCGATTGTAGTGCTTCCATGCTGTTTGGTTAGTTGTTCAACAAAGAAAAACAACAGTATATTCAAAATCAAAGGAGAAAGTGCTTTGAAAAAGAAAGATTTGGGGCTTACAGCTCAAGGAGAGGCCCAGGGTTTTATCAGTGAGCGCACTGTTTGAATTTGTACAGAGGGACTTATACAAGTGACTGGGGCCCAAAAAGGTTTTCTGTACAAAGGGATGGGTCTTACACTCTCTCAAGAGGCCCAAAAAGGTTTAAAGAAAAATAGTGGGGCTTATAACACGAGGGTAGGCCCAAATGATTTTTCGTTTAAAAATGGCGATCACGCCGAGGTTTTCTTTTAACGCAGAGGGACTTATACAATAAGTGAGGCCCAAAAATGTTTTGGTTAAAAGGGAGATTGGGTCTTACACTCTAATAGAGGCCCAGAGTGTTTTGAAAATGATTTATGAGGGTTGAATTAATCCAAAACCCTAATTTGTTTCCAAAAAATGTATTTAATTGAATAAAAATTCAATTAAATTGATCAAAAATTGTTTTACACATGGGAAACAAATTGTGATCTTGGATTAATGCTTCAAAAATTAAGTATTGACCTACAAAACAAATAGAAAGCATTAAAAGTTGCAAAATCAATGTGGAAATAATATTTCAAATGTTAAAAACAATTAAAATGTTAATTCTTTGCAAAAATATCAATTATATAAAATAAATAGTATTTTTGGGATTTTTTTGGTAAAATAAAATATTTTAACATTTTTGTGAATTATTGCAAAAAGAACCAATCAAAAATGATAAAAATTGAAGGAGTTATTAATTTTTCAAATCATTAAAAATAATAGTATGAAAAATAATAAAATAAAAAAGTGATAAAAAGAAGTCTGGGGCGAGGGGGATTCGAACCCCAGACCTCTCGCTTGCTAATACTCATAAAACCAGCTGATGAACCGCTGGGGCGCAATGCCAATTCATTAAATATATGGCAAGTGAAAATTATATAGAGAACTTGGTTGGTTTTCTGAAAATGGCGCCATGGCCATCTCCTTCCCCGAGCTCGTGCATGAAGCACCCTATCTCACTCATCTCTCAACCATTGAACATGATTCAAACACCAAACTCGTGCCATTTTTCACAAGGAACAAGATGGCAATACCCAATTTTATTCATTTTCAGTGTGGAGTGAAATAATCATGATGAACACAGATGAACCCTAATTTGCAAAAGCAATCGTGCAAGCATGGTTATGAGGTTTATGATCAAATTTATTGAGGCAAAACAATCAGCATATGATGGTAATCAAATGGCAAAATTATCATGCGAGGAAATATGCATGGATCATGGAGTTTGAGTTTGAAGCTCACCTTGATGCAAGCTGAAATGGAACTTTGCCCATATGGTGTTCCAGTCGTGAATTAATGATCCCTACAGCTTCAATGGATGTTATGGAGTGTGTTGCAAGCTTTGGAAAACTTTGAAATTCTCTGGATCAAGCTGGAGACCTCCACCTGCAAAACTGAAGCAAAATGGCTTGGTTGAAGAGTGATTTTGAGCTGGGAGTGTTACAGATGTTGTTTAAGCACTTGGACACCTCAAATACATCATATGTGATGTGTTTGAGCAATTGGAATTGATTGCTTATGGCTGCAACTCAAAACCCGATAGTGGTTACTCAAAAACAAGAAAACTTGAAGTTCAAGAAAGAATGAGAGAAAGCAGTGTTGTAACTGGCTATGGGGTGAGTTGAGTGATCCATTGAGACCTCTATTTATAGGTGATCAACTCTTGTCTTGGAGGAATAGTGAATGGCAGCTGGATCATATCACATTTGCTTGGATTGGCTTGGCATAAATGCCTCTTGCACTAGGCATAACAGCTGCTCCAAATAGATCAGCTATGCCTTGACTGAAATCACATTCTTCAGATGTTTTTAATGTTGTTTAATCAGAGAACTTGACTGAGGAGAGTGAGAATCTTGACAATGCACTATTCCACATAAATGCATTTTGAATTCAAGGCAAAAAGTGCCAAAGTGGATGAATTTCAAGTTGGAAGGTTCTTTGGCTTTTTGACTCAGATTTATCAGTTGGATTAGATGCAATGTGATTGGTTTGAACACAAGTGGCATGCTGATCCTCAGTCTTTGGCTCAAAATTGTGTGAGATAAGCAAACATGCAAACTGATTTTTCCAAAACAGCTTGCAGCAGCATGACTTTGGGCATGGATTTCTCATGGCTTGAGTTGAATCAATTCATGCTGTTGAGCCCTTTGAATTCTTAGCAACATATGCAACAACATTGATGTTTAACTTTGGGACTGATTCAACTTGTATCTATGTGCAAAAATCCCACAAGTTTTGGTGTTTCAACAAAATTCTGTTTTAGGCAGAATTTTTCTAAGTGTTGGAAAATGGTATTTTTTCACATTTTCAGCCACTTTGGCTCACTCATAGCTCAAAATCCATAAGGAATTGGAGTTAGGCCTAGTTGAAGTTTTTGTAGAGGGCAGTGAGATCTACAAATCAAGCTTTGGATGGAAAAAATTGGCCTTGTGGTTTAGGAGTTATGGTCCTCCAAAGTTGGTACCTTTGCCACTTTATTTTTAACTTAGAAAAATTTTCTAAGTTTTATGGTTACCCCTTTTACAAGTTATCTCACTTTTCTTGATTTTTCTTGATGAATGATGATTCAAATCATACATTAACATCATTTTAGGGTTAAAAATCCATTTTGGTGAAAAATCTCAAAAAGTCAAAGTTGACTTTTGTGCACAGTTGACTTTTTATCAGATGAATTCCAAACTGTGCAATTCTTTAGGAAATCATGTCCTTGACCTAAATCAAACTTGATGGACATGTTCCATGGGTGTCATAGGGTATATTCAATCATGTATTAGGGTTTGGGAGCATGTCTTGGTCAAAAGTCAAAGTTACAATTGACTTTTCCCTTAAAACCCTAATTGTGGTGCAGATGAAAATGAAACTTGTTGCTCAAGCTTCTTGGATCAATCCATTGTTACAAATGGATCAATATGGTGTATTAGAGACCCTCAAATCATGTCTTGAGGTCTTGGCTCATGGTTTGTCCCAAAAGTCAACTTAGGGGTGAATTAGGTCAAGAAACCCTAATTCCTGATTTTTGATGAATGCATCCCCTGAGGCAAAATTGACTTGATGCATGGGTTCATGAGGTTCCATGAAGTATATTAGGTCATGTTTTGGATCATTGCCTTATGCCCAGATGAAAATTTCCATCTGGAGGCCCTGGTTGACCAAAACCCTAATTTGGTGACACTGTTGATCTTGAGACTTGATCCACCTAGAAGGGAACAACCTTGTGCTTAATCCTTGAAGTGGGAGTCCTTTTTTGATCCATTGTGGATGTTTGAGAGATTAGACAAGTTAAAGATCATGTCATTTCTTGATTGATCCTTTGTCTAAAGCTCAGAGAGGGCTTGAAACCCTAATTTTGATTGTATTGGATGCTCACCCATCTTTGGGGAGACTGATGAAGCATAAAGGTACATCCATATTGTGATGATGATTTTCACAATGATGGAAAATCTAAGTGGTCAAAATTTGGGGTATTACAGATGCCCCTATTTAATCTTCTTGGACCCGAAGGTATGAATGACGTTAGTATTCGAGCATTCGGGGTGCAAGAGGATTAAATATCGGAATATCCGAAATTTTGATGGTGGTTATGAATGGTAGCTTACACATTCATCTTCTTTAACTAAGCAATGATGCTTAGAAAAGGTAAACTTCCCCTCGATCCTGGTTTTCAGCCAAGGATCTGGTCTCAGTTTTCTTTTGAAATAAACCTCCCCTCGTTCTTGGTTTCCTACCAAGGAACTGGTCTTAGTTTCTAATTTAAACTTCCCCTCAATCCTGGTTTCTTACCAAGGAACTGGTCTTAGTTTCTGATTTAAACTTCCCCTCGATCCTGGTTTCTTACCAAGGAACTGGTCTTAGTTTCTGATTTAAACTTCCCCTCGATCCTGGTTTCCTACCAAGAACTGGTCTTAGTTTCTTTTGTCAATAAACTTTCTTGACAAGGGACGCTATTCATAGCGGCTTTCCTCAAACTTCTCGCCGAATTTTCCTGGGGAGATGCCATTTGAGTGGAAAAAGTTTTGATGTCAGACTTGCTGGGGAACCCAGTCGTCTGAGTTGTAGAGTTGTACAAACTTCTCTGTTGGAGACGCCATCTGTCGATTCTACTAGGGAAAGCGAGTCTCTTGAAAGACTGTTTTCGTTTGGGATCTTTCATCATACTTTTCTCGGGATCTTCCCGGAGAAACGCCATATGATGGGGTCCAATTTTGTGGGGCCGATGACCTTTTCATCAGCGGTCCTTTCGGAGCAAAACTGGCATGCTGCCGAATCTCTGATCACGAGGCTTTCTCTGGGGATTTTCCTTAATCCGGGAAAGCGAGGATATCATCTTCAATGGCGAAGAGTGACATTTGTTGAAGGTTCTCTGATCTTTCAGAGGTTCAAGTTATCAAAGTGGCCAAGTGCCGACTCTGATCTAAAGATACACTGGTGGCGAGATTGTGCAGACGCAACACTTCCTGACGAGGAAAGAACTGACAAACTCGATTGAGAAAACTGTTTATCACTAGGGAACAAGACCGACTCAAGTGATAGTGATGCAATACGAAATGCGAACGCAAATAAAATGCATGAAGTATGTATGTTTATGCTGACAAAACAGACACGACATACAAACTAATGGATGAACACAATTGGATACTCGGCCATCGCGGGGCGAAGAAGTACCGTTGATTCAAAATAGCAATTCCACCTTGCTTAGGAGAGATAGTCCACGCGGGGAGCTATGTTGATCGGGCTTAGGAGATGAGAACTCGGCCGAGGCGTGTCAGACGAAACAAGGTCTCTGACACAGTTGATCCCTTCATCCAAGCATACTGGCTTAGAAGGAGTACTTTGATTCTGCACTTTGAAATTCGCTTACTTTGGGAGAAGCAATCGATGTTCTTCTGATGTTCAACAGTCAAAAGAAATGCCATCTTTAATTTAAAAGCAGAAAAAGTTTTAACAAGTAAATTCATTTTTGTTTTATTTCAAGAATCGCTGATTAAGTTTAAACAACGTCGTTCTGTAAAGCTAAAGCAAGTTAAGAATTACAAACAAAAGCACAAAGGCTCAAATTTTATTGATAAGATGGAGATCAGCCAAACGCGTGATTCCAAAGAGTATATACAAAGTTAGAAAATGGTAATTTACAGGGAAAAGGGCTACGTTGAAACATAACGACCACTATCCTTCTATCAACTTTGAATTCGGGGCATCCTGAGCTTCCGTCAAAGATGACCTTTGACTGGAGATTTCCTCCGATATATGATGATGTAGTTGCTGCTGCTGAGGGACTTGCCTCTGTTGAACATAGTTCCTTGCCATTATCCCTAATTTTTGCCTGGATTGTACTATGAGATTTCCAATCCATCGGGATGATTCTTTTTTTTCATGTCTCTAACTTTTGCCTGGACCGCCCTTTCGGGTTTTCAATCCACCGAGACGTTTTTTTTTAGTTTAGGCGAAGTATTTCTTGACTACATCAACATTCGTGGGGTAGGCAAATTCCTCTCCATCCATGGTTGCAAGTCTCAAGGCGCCGCCTGAGAAAGCTTTCGTGACCACATAGGGGCCATCATAATTCGGGGTCCATTTGCCCCGAGAGTCAGTGAGAAATGAGTGTATCTTCTTGAGCACGAGGTCTCCTTTTCTGAAGACACGAGGTCGGACTTTTTTGTCGAACGCCCTTTTCATACTCTGTTGATACAACTGACCGTGGCATAGTGCCGTGATTCTCTTCTCTTCGATCAGGTTCAGTTCGTCGTGTCGACTTTGACACCATTCAGCTTCGGTGAGCTGAGCTTCCATCAATACCCTGATTGACGGGATCTCTACTTCTATGGGAAGCACTGCCTCCATGCCATATACTAGAGAGAAAGGGGTAGCCCCTGTTGAAGTACGGACAGATGTGTGATAACCATGAAGAGCAAAAGGTAACATCTCGTGCCAGTCTTTATAGGTTACAACTATCTTTTGAACGATCTTCTTGATGTTCTTGTTAGCCGCTTCTACCGCTCCGTTCATCTTGGGTCGGTAGGGAGATGAGTTATGGTGTTCAATCTTGAACTCTGCACACAACTCTTTCATCATCTTATTGTTCAAATTAGATCCATTATCAGTAATGATCTCACTTGGAACACCATAACGGCAGATGATATTGTTTTTGATAAATCGGACCACCACTTGTCGGGTTACATTGGCGAATGACGCTGCTTCGACCCACTTAGTGAAATAGTCAATGGCTACCAGGATGAACCGATGTCCGTTTGAAGCCTTAGGTTCAATCAAGCCAATCATGTCGATTCCCCATATGGAAAAAGGCCATGGGGAAGAAAGAACTTTGAGATGTGATGGCGGTACATGAATTTTGTCGGAGTATATCTGACACTTGTGACACCTCCTCATGTACTTGTAGCAGTCGGATTCCATGGTCAACCAATAATACCCGGCCCTGAGAATTTTTCTCACCATTGTGTGTCCGTTGGCATGAGTGCCAAAGGATCCTTCATGAATTTCTTTCATGAGCATGTCTGCTTCTGGTCTGTCGACACATCGGAGCAAAACCATGTCAAAATTTATCTTATAAAGAGTGTCACCGCTCAGGAAGAAGTTTCCAGCCAATCTTCTGAGGGTTTTCCTGTCTTTTCTGAGTGCCCCAGATGGGTACTCTTGTTTCTGAAGGAAGCATTCGATATCGTGATACCAAGGTCTGTCGTCTATGACTGCTTCAATCATGAAGATGTAAGCGGGCCGTTCAAGGCGCATGATGTCGATCTTAGGTATGTCATTCCCTCGACCTACACTAATCATGGAAGAGAGAGTGGCTAATGCATCAGCCATGTGATTCTCATCACGAGGGATGTGATGAAAGTCGACTCTGTTGAAGAAGGGTAACAACCTTCTTGCATATTCTTTGTAAGGAATCAATCCCGATTGGTATGTGTTCCAATCTCCTTTTATCTGGTTAATAACCAGGGCTGAATCGCCGTATACGTCCAAGTTTTTGAATCTTAAATCAATCGCTTCTTCGAGACCCATGATACATGCTTCGTATTCGGCCTCGTTGTTCGTACATTTGAACGTAAGTCTGGCAGTGAAAGGAATGTGGGAACCCTGAGGGGTAACAATGATTGGCCCAATTCCATTTCCATAATGATTGACTGCTCCGTCAAAGATAAGTCCCCACTGGGAACCTGGTTCTGGCCCTTCACTGGGTAGCGGTTCATCGCAATCTTTCATTTTTAAATACATGACATCTTCGTCTGGGAAGTCAAACCCGATTGATTCTTGATCGTCAATCGGTTGATGAGCCAAATGATCGGCTAAAATACTTCCTTTAACGGCTTTCTGAGCGTGGTACTCTATGTCATATTCTGATAGTAACCTCTGTCAATGGGCAATCCTTCCCGTGAGAGCAGGTTTTTCGAAAACGTACTTGATTGGATCCATTTTGGAGACCAACCAAGTAGTATGACGAATCATGTACTGGCGAAGACGTTTGGCTGCCCAAGCCAAAGCGCAACAAGTTTTCTCAAGCATTGTGTACCGAGTCTCGCAGTCGGTGAATTTCTTGCTTAGATAGTAAATGGCAGACTCTTTTCGTTTAGTTTCGTCTTGTTGGCCAAGTACACATCCCATTGAGTCCTCTAGGACTGTGAGGTAAATGATTAGTGGTCTTCCTTCCACTGGAGGTGATAGAATCGGAGGATTCAACAAATATTCCTTAATACTGTCGAAGGCAGTTTGGCAGTCTTCTGACCAAACGCAATCCTGGTTCTTTTTCAATAACTTGAAAATCGGCGCACAAGTGGCGGTCATAAGGAATATGAATCTGGAGATGTAGTTCAAACGTCCCAGGAATCCTCTGACTTGTTTTTTCAGTTTTCGGAGAAGGCATTTCTTGAATGGCCTTGACCTTGTCAGGATCAACCTCAATTCCTTTCTGACTGACGATGAACCCTAGTAGTTTCCCCGAACGGACACCGAAGGTGCACTTGTTGGGATTCAAGCGGAGCTTGAATTTTCTTAGACGTTCGAACAATTTTGACAGATGTTCAACGTGCTCATCCTCTGTTCTTGATTTTACAATCAAATCATCGACATATACCTCGATTTCTTTGTGTATCATGTCATGAAACAGAGTAGTCATGGCCCTTTGATAGGTTGCCCCGGCGTTCTTCAAACCGAACGACATTACCTTGTAACAAAAGGTACCCCATGGGGTAATGAACGAAGTTTTCTCCATGTCTTTCGGCGCCATTTTGATCTGGTTATAGCCCGAGAATCCATCCATGAAGAAGAATACTTTGAACATTGCTGTGCTGTCAATCAACATGTCAATGTGTGGTAAAGGAAAGTCGTCCTTTGGACTTGCCTTGTTTAGATCTCTGTAATTAACACACATTCTGACCCTTCCGTCCTTTTTGGGAACGGGTACGATGTTGGCTAACCATTAAGGATATTCAGATGTAGCGAGGAAACCCGCGTCGATCTGTTTCTGTACCTCCTCCTTGATTTTGATGGCCATGTCCGGGTGAGTGCGTCTCAACCTTTGCTTTACTGGCGGACATTCCGATCTTAACGGTAAATGATGTTCCACGATGCTGGTATCCAATCCTGGCATATCCTGATAGGACCAAGCGAATACATCGGGGAATTCTTTGAGAAGCTTTATCAAACCCTCTCTGGCAGTTGGACTGAGCAATGCTCCGAGCCTGATTTCTTTTCTCTCTTTTTCTGAACCCAAGCTTACCATTTCCAACGGCTCTTTGTGAGGTTCAATGGACCTTTCCTCTTGTCTGAGTAGTCGGGAGATCTCTTCTGGAATTTCGTTGTCATTTTCTTCTTCAGCCTCGAATACCGGGAACTCAAAGTTGGGAGAAGGCATCGGATCGTATGTTTCAACGGGGTATAAAACAAGCAATCTGCATGACGTGATGATTCGTGTTTAGAAGAGATAGAGAAAATGTAAGTGTGTGCAGTGTTTTGATTTTACTGCTTGTTTTTATTTTTGAATTGTTTTTTAGGATTACAATTTTCTGAAAAAGCAAAAAGAGAAAACAGCAATTAATGCGGAAATTACAGAACGACGTTATTTTATTAATGAACAAGTCGAATCTTGAAACTACAGCCCTATAAAACAAAACTCACTCGCTTCGGGCAAAGCGAAGAGGGAAATTTACAGAAAGCGAGCCCTATCAAAACATCCGTTTCACCTGGGCAGGGTGAAAGGTTAAAGATGGCAATTACTTTGACTGGCGAACGACCTTCGGAACCTCGACAGCAACCCATTGGCGGTGAACTCCTCGGTGAATCACAAAGTCTGGCACCTTCCTTGATTTGTCTTCAGAAATGACGCTGATTTCTGGTGGAGCAGGATCATTGGAATCTGTCTGCCACGCAGAATTGTCGTAGGAGGATTCCTCTGTTGCATTTTGCAGAGTATTGGTGCTCTCAGCTGTATCTCCCCATCCAGTTGACTGGATATCTTCGAGCCTGATACGAGAGCTTTCGGGAGCGGTGTACTTGACCATATAGTCGTATTTTCCACTCGGTTGTCCCAAAGTGTCCCAAATTTCTTTGGAACTGGAGAAGTCATCCCTCTCGATGACGTTGACCTCAGGAAAAGCATAGTTGATGAATTCTAATCCTGCAAACGTTGCGAATTCATCTTCATGTTGAGTAGTTTTCGAATGACCTGAATGTTGATCCCATGACATGGTGGGGACACAGGTATTCTGTTCAATGACGCTCAGCTGAGTTTCACTACTCGGATGACTTTCTTGCCCCAAGTTTCCTGGGTAAGGCTGCCACATTGGCAGACCATCCATCGGGCCATAGTAATTGCGATCAAAGTTTTCTTTCATCAGAGTGTCTTCCTCTAATGAATTTGGCGGAGCACGGCATCCTTCCGGATCACAATCTCCGTAGATCATTTCGACATCTGATCTTGGTATAAATCTCAGACTTTCTGTAGGAAAGCAAAAACGCATAGGCACCTCTTCCTGAGACATATAGCCGTCCTGGTTAAGATAGGGCTTCCATTCTTCATCTGTGTCAGAGGGATCTTCCTCATTGATATCATGAACTGTCTGAGACACCGGGTGAAGAAAACCTCCATTGTGGAAGAAGTTTTGAAGGGGATGAAGACTTCCATCGTAGGCGGCCGTCTGGGTACAAGTTGCAGAAAAACCAAGACCCTTCTTTGTTTTATTGTCAATAGGAATGACAAGCCGTCCCCATCCTGTCGTATCGGTACTCTGACCGCTTTGATAGCATCTTTGTATGAAGAAATTGAAGTTCCTTCTTTGAATTGATCGTTCTTGCTCACCGATAGTGCCTGGAACTGAGTTCCAATAACCTCCTCGGGTTCCACACAAGTAGATGATGATAAGTTACTCACGAGCAAGGCTTGTTCCCCACAAACCGTGACAAGTTGGCCGTTCTGGACGAACTTTAGCTTTTGGTGGAGGGTCGAAGTAACCGCTCTAGCCTGATGTATCCAAGGTCTTCCTAATAAACAACAGTACGTTGCCCGGATGTCCATGACCTGGAAAGTGACTTGGAAAGTGTGAGGACCGATAGTTATGGGAAGATCAACTTTGCCGATAACTGTTTTTCTAGATCCGTCGAATACTTTGACGACGGCCTCGCTGATTCTCATCGGAGGGCCCTTGAATGATAATTGCATCAAAGTGGACTTCGGCATAACATTCAGGGCTGACCCTGTGTCTACCAGTACGTTGGCTAAAGCATCGCCCTGGCAGTTAACTGTAATGTTGAGCGCCATGTTATGACGGCGACCCTCTTCAGGTAATTCTTCATCACTAAATCCCAAATTATTGCAGGAAGTGATGTTAGAGACAATGCTATCGAATTGTCTGATTGTTACATCCTGTTCCACAAAGGCTTGCTCCAAGACTTTCTGTAGAGCCTCCCTGTGGGCTTCTGAACTGAGTAACAGCGATAATACTGAGATCTTTGAAGGAGTCTGTAACAGTTGATCAACAATGTTATATTCACTCCTTTGGATGAGCTTTAGCATCTCATCTTTGTCTTTTGAACAGTCGGGATTACCAGATTGACCGACTGGTGGATCAGGAATTTCTGCCTGAAGTTCCTTTTCTTTGTTGGATTCTCCAACCCCTCGGTTGAAGATTCGACCGCTCCGTGTTACACGACTGATGTCTGCAATATTCACGACGGAGGGTAATGGAATTTCCTTTCCATTCTCGATTATTGTTGCACCGTATTTGTAAGGGATCGCCTTAGCTGATTCATACGGTAATGGCCCCGGTAGATAGATGACTATGGGAACCTTCTGATTTTTCTGACCGTCATAAGTAACCTCGATCCGTTCCCGGTTGGGAACTCTAGATTCATCAAGCAGAGGAATAATGGCAAAAACATCCCTGATCTGGTGATGACCAGAGATCGTGACTACATCCTCAACCTGATCGGCAAGGTAGTTCGGCGACCAAATAATGGGTCCTGAACCTGGATATGGATGAATTTCTCCGTGATCAATCTGACCCAGAAGAGCTGCTCTCACAAGGTAACACCCTTGGTTACTTTCCGAACAGACGCTACAACTGTCATAGTTGTGTGGTGGCACCTGGCCACACCCACTTTGAATGCAATGTAACCTCACTAGGTTATCTTCCATTGATCGGACATCCTGACTTTGACGACGAGTAGGATTCCTGTGATTGATACTAATCTGCTGAGTATCTTCGTCCATGTAGATTGGCATCCACCAATGATTTAACAAGTGCTGAAGTGCCTCCTGGACAAAGGTACAACCTCGATTGTTTTCGCAACCTGCTTTACAGTTTTGGTAATCATGTGATATTAAGAATCCGAGTCGGACCTGCTCAGCATGTAACTCTACCAGGTTGGTATCCATTATGCGGATATCGAATATCTAAACCATATTAATTTGATAGGAGTTCCTATCATGGTAGTCTTGGATCCATCCAAGATCCATCTGACGCTGGAGGGCCTCTTGTATGAAAGAGCATCCCTGTTTGTTTACCGAGCAAATCAGACAGGAACTGTAATCGTGCCGCGGCAGATTATGATACTGGCTTTGCCTTGAGTGCATCGCCACCAAGTTGACATTCATCACACGGATGTCGTGGTTTTGAATGACGTTAGAATTCGTAGAGACCATGTTAACTCCACGAACTCGGTGCTCTTGGATCCATCCGAGATCCATCTGTTCCTGCAGAGCTGCTTGCACCATAGAATATCCTTGGTTATCTTTAGAGCAGATATCACACTGGTGATAGTTATGAGGTGGCACATGGCCATATCCACTCTGTCTACAATGCATCTTGACCAGATTGGTCCCCAATAAGAGTACATCGTGAATTTGATAGACATTGTTAGTCTCTTTCTCAATCAGATTGACTGCAGCCTTCTCATGTTGAGGCAGCGGGTTCGTAAGGACATTAGGATTCGTATCCTTGAAAGATAAGAGCCCGCTCCTAACAAGCTTTTGCACGTCGGATTTGAAATTGAGACAAGTCTCAATGTTATGCCCTGAACCTCCTTGATGATAAGGGCATGTTTGATCCGCTTTAAACCAAAAAGGCGGATTTTCCGGTACTGTAAGAGGAGACTTAGTCTGGATGTGCCCCTTAGCCAGTAGTAACGGAAACAGCTCTGCGTACGTTACGGGTATAGGATCAAATCCTGGTGGCCGTGTTGTATGGTTGTTGTTATATGGAGGACGAGCCTGCTGAAGAGGCTGTTGTGTCCTTTGTTGATCAGGCTGGCTCTGCGCAACCTGAGGTTGATACATAGGAACAGGCGCGGGGCCGATAGCAGGAGTAATAGCTGCTACTGGCTGATAACGACACCTTTGCTTTCCGAGAGAGATATTCCCAATATCTTGCTCTTTTTTCTTAGGGAGAGCACTACTGTATTTTTTAGTACCGCTCGTTGATCCAGTGTCTTTTACCAAACGTCCTTCTCGGACGGCTTCCTCAAGACGTACACCCATGCCGACCATTTCGGTGAAATCACTGGGCGCACTGGCAATCATTCGGTCATAGTAAAATGAGCTTAAGGTCTTTAAGAAGATTTTTGTCATCTCTTTTCCTCAAGAGGTGGACAAATTTGAGCGGTAATTTCACGCCACCTTTGAGCATACTCCTTAAAGGTTTCCTTGTCCTTTTGCAACATCGATCTGAGTTTATCTCTGTCGGGTGCCATGTCCAAATTGTATTTGTATTGTTGGACGAAGGCAGTGCCTAGATCTCTGAAAGTACTGATCGTGGCACGGTTTAAACCCATGTACCATTTGAGTGCGGCACCGGTCAAACTATCCTGGAAGTAGTGAATCAGCAGGTCCTGATTCTCCGTCTGAGCTGACATCCGCCGAGCGTACATCACCAGATGGCTCTGAGGGCAAGAGTTACCCTTGTATTTTTCAAAGTCGGGCACTTGAAATTTGTGCGGGACTTTCACATTTGGGACCAAGCAGAGGTCTGCGACGTCCTTCCCAAATAGATCCTGACCGCGAATGGCTTGCAGCTCTTTCTGCATTTCCAGGAACTGTTCCTGGAATTCCTCCATTCTGTCAAACATAGTTTCCTTCTTACCAGAAGGTGTTGGTGGAATCTGTCCTTCCGGGACAGTGTGCACCACAGAGGGTGGTACCGTGACTACGGCAGTAAGTCTTGGCGCCTCCCAAAGTTTATAACCTTCAGGAGTCTTGAGTATGCCCCTGGCATCTTCGCTTTCCCGAAGTTTGTAACCTTCAGGCCCAGCGGCTTCTATTGCGATTCCCTGATCTTCAGTGATCGGCGGAACATATCCTTCCGGGATATAGTTAACAGGCATGCCCCAAGGACGATCTTTCGGTATCTGATACCTAGGATCATACTTTTCTATGATGGGTGTTGAGGTGATCTCTGAGATCACAGTTCTTTGTAGCTGAGCTTCTGCCATGGCTTGCATGTCGTTACGAAGCTTTCTCATATCCTCTCTCAGAGCGTCGATCTCTTCTTTCAACTCTCTGTTTTCTTCCTCAAGATCATCCATCTTTTTTTGACGATTGGCCCGAGTATTATACGAATGAGACAGTTTGACTCTAGAATCGAGACACAAACGTGAGATTCGTAGGTAAGGAGAATACGCGATGTGAGAATGATGAATGCAATGATTATATTAATTGTTTTTAGGTTTAATTAAAATAAACTTCGACAATTAGATTGCAAATATCAAACAGTGGGGAAACCCCTTTTTATTGAATTCCAAAGGATTACAGAAATGGAAGTACAGTAGATTACAAAGTGCAGAAACAGAAACCTAAACTAATGGGTCCCGAGTCCTCTTCTTTGACCGGGGCGCTTGGGCCGTTGTTGGGTTGTCATTCCTTTGCCAAGTGAAAGGAGTGAGCAAATTCCTTTGGTCATCTTGATTCTCCACAGCATGCTGCTCCAAAATTTCAATCAGAGCATCTTTCTCTTTCAGTAATTGCTGTATTTGGATACACTCTACGTCGAGGGTGCGGTACTTGTTCTTCCAAGATCTTCTTTCCTTTTGAACTTTGTTGAGAGTAACCTGAAGCCTTTCAGTTTCCGTCATGAAGTACATGACAATTTCCCTCGGCGGAAGAATTCCGTAACGAGGATAAGGCATCTTTAGCTTGAGAGCTCTAGTTTATACCCAATGGAGATAAGGCTCCACCGAGACACAGTCCGGTTTTCCCAGAGACTCTCGTCCTTTCTTATGAACCTGTTTCCAAGCTTGCACTATTTCCATCTTTAGTGCTCTGTCATTTTCTCCTTCTTTGAAGAAAAGACCTTCCAGATGAACACCCAGTGGGATGTGTCTCATCGGGTATCCAAATTGACGAAGAACTAATATCGGATGATAGTTGATTCCTCCTTTAGTTCCTATGAGGGGTACGCTGGGGAAGTTTCCACAACGGTCAATGATTCTGATTCCCTCATAAATCCTATTACACCAATCTATATCAGAGTTGGTGAGGGACATGATCTTCTGCAACCAACGTAAGACATTCTTGCAATCCCAAAAAGCGGAAGACTTGGGCAAGTGAGAGATAAACCACTTGTAAAGCAAAGGTACACAGTATATGATCTCCCCTCCGCTGTACAAATTTCCTAAGTGTACAGAATGATACGCATCTGCGAGCAAAGTCGGCACAGGGTTTCCAATGAGAAAAACCTTAATAGCGTTGATATCGACGAAGTTATTGATGTTGGGAAACAAAAATAACCCGTAGGTGAGCAAGACAAAGATGCTTTCAAAAGCAGTCCCGTTCCCTATACTAGCGAAGTACAGAGCTTTCTTGGTCAAGAACTGGGCTGACAAACCTTGGATGCCACCCTTAGTGGTCATGTGAGTCCTGACCTCAGACTCGTCCAAATGAATTGCTCTTGCAATAGTCTGATTCTTTGGAATTTCTTCCAGTCCAGAAAATGGAGCTCGATCTGTGATATGTAAATCAGTCAGATGAGAATACTCCTCCAGCGTTGGTGCCAGCTGGTAATCCGGGAATGTGAAACAATGATAAACCGGATCGTAGAACTGAATATGCGCGTCCATGATCCCCTTAATCACATGGACTCTTAACAGTGGTAGCAAACCACCGTGCTTGGCTCTGAAAGCCTCTGGGTTAACGATCATCCTCGCTAACCTTCTCAAATCCCCTAGTTTTGGAACCTTGAAGGTATACTGGCGAGTTCTCCTCCTACCGAAATCCATTAGCGTAATCTTCTTCTCTGATATTTGCAATCACAGTCTTAGTTTAATTTGAAAAACAGAGAGACTAGAAGAGAAATTTTTTGAATGTTTTAATGTTTTATTAAATGAATGCATGAATGCAGCACACAAAAACATAGAAAAAACATGGGGTCAAAGGGTCGTTGTCATGAAGTCAAGGCTCTACCCATCCCCAAAGGTTTATACTAGGGTGATTTTTGTACCTATACTCATTATCATCAGCTCCTCCCAGGAAGACAGACAACAAGCGGATCGCCAGCGAGTTGTGTGCAATCTTAGAGTAAGTGCTATTCACCGAGAATAGATCACCAGCCTCAAATGAGGGTAGCATCGCGTAACAGCTATTTCTGATAGCTTCCGCACTACCAAAAAGGTTGGCTTTTCTTAAGTGTATACTCAATCTCACCACATGCGGCATCACACGCATTCCCAGTAGCAGAAAAATAAACACGTATAGCAATTAGGAAAAACAGTATATATATTTGTCCTAATCATCCTAGACTTATAAAGCTATGAATCTTAAGTTCTTGACAGAAATGGGTTCCCCGGCGGAAGCCCCAATCTGTGGTTCCCTGCCTAAGAGATGGACCAGCATAGGTCAATCTTTCTCTTCGGTAGAGTTCCCATTTTCCGTAGAAAACGGGGATGATGCCCTAAGGCAGAAAAGGAGACTCCCCAGCAGAGTCGCCATTTGTGTAATTTTTCACACAAGAGAAGTAGAAAGAAAGGAACGGGCCCCACGGTGGGCGCCACTTTTCTGTAGCGAGCGATTTTGGACGCGGTTCTTAAGCGCTGGTCGCTCTCTGCAGTTGAGCTTAAAACTACAGGTCGATTCATTTTTTATCCTATTGTGAGCTGAATAAGGAAGGGAAATAGATGTCTCCAATTAACCCTGCTTGCATACTGAGTTTAAACAGCGGTCTGTTAGGTTACAGATGCTATCAATGTGGGGGGCCTTTGTACTGGTTATTCGTATTTCGCCAATACGGTTCTTTCTTTCTTTTTTCTAGGCAAAGGGTTTCTGGCGGGGAATAAGGATTAGGATGTTAGGACTGATGCTTTTGAATTACTGCTTTTAATTGATGGAGATATGGGATTTGGGTTTTTTGTTGATTGCGCTCGCTAAGATCTTTTCTTTCGATCTTATGCTTACGTATTCCCGTTTACCGAAACAGGGAAATCAGAGCGTTCGTAGTTCCTAGGAGGAAATTGGTTTTTGGTGTCTTGTTCAAAGCCCAAGACGTGAAGCGAAAGGTGATTTGTATCTTGTTCAAAGCCCAAGATGTGAAGCTAAAAGACCTTGACTTTAGAGAGAATTTGTCATCTAAAGAGGGGAGAAGGATAATTACTTTAACTGGGATACGCGGATCCGAGCAATGCCATAATTTCTGAAGAAAAGGGTTTTAACCTGAAGGAGAAGACTTTAACTCAGTATAGAGCAATGCCATCTTTCCTTAGGAATTTCTCATGCTAAAAGAGGGACAGTGGCATGGATATAGATGATCCAGAGGCTTGCCGCTTACAGCGATTAGATGAAGGGAAAGGAGTTGTTGATGTTTGTGTACTGTGAACGAGGCACATCTTTGATGCTAAAAGGTTGATTGGATCAACCAGTGGTTTTCTTATACAAAGCCTAAGAGGAGGCTAATTTCCGCTAGGAAAATCATTATACAAAGCCTAAGAGGAGGCTATTTTGTGTCTCGTACAAAGCCCGAGAGAGAGGCTAAAGGTTTTTGACCCAGTGGGGCATATCGTTATACAAAGCCTAAGAGGAGGCTAAAAGAGTTCGACTCTTGCTAAAGGAATTTGTATCTCGTACGAGGCCCGAGATGGAGGCAAAAAAAAGGGTGATTGACTCTACGAGGGAATCTTTTGTGTCTCATACAAAGCCTGAGAGAGAGGCTAAAAGGTTGTTTTGACTCCACTGGGGAGAATTTTGGTATCTCGTAGGAAGCCCGAGATGGAGGCTATTGTAACTGTTTCAGTTGAGTGACAGATCCAATATACTGATTTAAAAGAGAAAATCAGTTCTTATATGAGTAACACTGTACACAGGGATTTAATTCAGGGATATTTCCTTTTCTTTGAGGAAACGGGAAATCCAAAGGGTATTGAGATTATCCGAGTCTGCGGGTTTCCTTCCTATTTAACGAAGGGTGCTTGAGAATGTCTTTGAGACTCAAGGAAGTTAGACGGTCCAAGTCTAGAGTTTTATCTTTTGTACTATGCTTCGAGAAACAGTAGTAGACTCTATGAAAGGATTGTTCTATGAGGATGACTAGGTTCTGTTCCTATACCTCTAGGAGGTCGTCGGGACAATTTGTACGAAGCCCAAGAGGAGGCTGGAATCTTTTAAGAAGCCGACGGGTCCTTGTACGAAGCCCAAGAGGAGGCTATCATTCCCGGAGGAAGAGATCATTATACGAAGCCTAAGAGGAGGTTGTGAATACTTCTAAGAAGCCGTAGGGTCCTTGAATAATGCCCAAGAGGAGGCCGATGCTTTTAAGAAGCCCGTGGGTCTATCATCTCCTTTCCATTAGGAGAGATAACTTTTTTAAAGATAAAAACCACTGGTAAACGTGCGAGGTTTACTATCCAGCGACTTTTACCTTTTAAAGAGGGTTCCTTAGTTAAGGTACAAGATTATGACCGTAGTGGGTACCCAACCCCGAGACATTCAAGGCAAGCTATCCACAAGGAATAGATCAAGTCAGGAAAGTTCGCGAATTGGGAAGAAACTCAAAGATGCCATTCACGGAGAATACATTCATCTTGGGGAGTAGAGCTTCTTTGACGATTCCTAAGGAGGACAGCCGAAGAGAAGACTGTATCTGGTGCTCCTATTGGGGATCTAGGCGTCTATTTCTACGAATAAATGAAACGGCGTCACCTAGTTCTAGACGTAGTTGCCGGGGAAACTCGAAATATCTATACTATTATTACACAGTAGATATGAGTTTATGAAAGGAGACTTACAGTGAGCAGCCCCACAATACAATTTATAATATGAAAGCAGTAAATGAAAGCGATAACCACTTACTAGGTTGTAGTGCTTCCATGCTGTTTGGTTAGTTGTTCAACAAAGAAAAACAACAGTATATTCAAAATCAAAGGAGAAAGTGCTTTGAAAAAGAAAGATTTAGGGCTTACAGCTCAAGGAGAGGCCCAGGGTTTTATCAGTGAGCGCACTGTTTGAATTTGTACAGAGGGACTTATACAAGTGACTGGGGCCCAAAAAGGTTTTCTGTACAAAAGGATGGGTCTTACACTCTCTCAAGAGGCCCAAAAAGGTTTAAAGAAAAATAGTGGGGCTTATAACACGAGGGTAGGCCCAAATGATTTTTCGTTTAAAAATGGCGATCGCGCCGAGGTTTTCTTTTAACGCAGAGGGACTTATACAATAAGTGAGGCCCAAAAATGTTTTGGTTAAAAGGGAGATTGGGTCTTACACTCTAATAGAGGCCCAGAGTGTTTTGAAAATGATTTATGAGGGTTGAATTAATCCAAAACCCTAATTTGTTTCCAAAAAATGTATTTAATTGAATAAAAATTCAATTAAATTGATCAAAAATTGTTTTACACATGGGAAACAAATTGTGATCTTGGATTAATGCTTCAAAAATTAAGTATTGACCTACAAAACAAATAGAAAGCATTAAAAGTTGCAAAATCAATGTGGAAATAATATTTCAAATGTTAAAAACAATTAACATGTTAATTCTTTGCAAAAATATCAATTATATAAAATAAATAATATTTTTGGGATTTTTTTGGTAAAATAAAATATTTTAACATTTTTGTGAATTATTGCAAAAAGAACCAATCAAAAATGATAAAAATTGAAGGAGTTATTAATTTTTCAAATCATTAAAAATAATAGTATGAAAAATAATAAAATAAAAAAGTGATAAAAAGAAGTCTGGGGCGAGGGGGATTCGAACCCCAGACCTTTCGTTTGCTAATACTCACAAAACCAGCTGATGAACCGCTGGGGCGCAATGCCAATTCATTAAATATATGGCAAGTGAAAATTATATAGAGAACTTGGTTGGTTTTCTGAAAATGGCGCCATGGCCATCTCCTTCCCCGAGCTCGTGCATGAAGCACCCTATCTCACTCATCTCTCAACCATTGGACATGATTCAAACACCAAACTCGTGCGTTTTTTCACAAGGAACAAGATGGCAATACCCAATTTTATTCATTTTCAGTGTGGAGTGAAATAATCATGATGAACACAGATGAACCCTAATTTGCAAAAGCAATCGTGCAAGCATGGTTATGAGGTTTTTGATCAAATTTATTGAGGCAAAACAATCAGCATATGATGGTAATCAAATGGCAAAATTATCATGCGAGGAAATATGCATGGATCATGGAGTTTGAGTTTGAAGCTCACCTTGATGCAAGCTGAAATGGAACTTTGCCCATATGGTGTTCCAGTCGTGAATTGATGATCCCTACAGCTTCAATGGATGTTATGGAGTGTGTTGCAAGCTTTGGAAAACTTTGAAATTCTCTGGATCAAGCTGGAGACCTCCACCTGCAAAACTGAAGCAAAATGGCTTGGTTGAAGAGTGATTTTGAGCTGGGAGTGTTACATATGTTGTTTAAGCACTTGGACACCTCAAATACATCATATGTGATGTGTTTGAGCAATTGGAATTGATTGCTTATGGCTGCAACTCAAAACCCGATAGTGGTTACTCAAAAACAAGAAAACTTGAAGTTCAAGAAAGAATGAGAGAAAGCAGTGTTGTAACTGGCTTTGGGGTGAGTTGAGTGATCCATTGAGACCTCTATTTATAGGTGATCAACTCTTGTCTTGGAGGAATAGTGAATGGCAGCTGGATCAGATCACATTTTCTTGGATTGGCTTGGCATAAATGCCTCTTGCACTAGGCATAACAGCTGCTCCAAATAGATCAGCTATGCCTTGACTGAAATCACATTCTTCAGATGTTTTTAATGTTGTTTAATCAGAGAACTTGACTGAGGAGAGTGAGAATGTTGACAATGCACTATTCCACATAAATGCATTTTGAATTCAAGGCAAAAAGTGCCAAAGTGGATGAATTTCAAGTTGGAAGGTTCTTTGGCTTTTTGACTCAGATTTATCAGTTGGATTAGATGCAATGTGATTGGTTTGAACACAAGTGGCATGCTGATCCTCAGTCTTTGGCTCAAAATCGTGTGAGATAAGCAAACATGCAAACTGATTTTTCCAAAACAGCTTGCAGCAGCATGACTTTGGGCATGGATTTCTCATGGCTTGAGTTGAATCAATTCATGCTGTTGAGCCCTTTGAATTCTTAGCAACATATGCAACAACATTGATGTTTAACTTTGGGACTGATTCAGCTTGCATCTATGTGCAAAAATCCCACAAGTTTTGGTGTTTCAACAAAATTCTGTTTTAGGCAGAATTTTTCTAAGTGTTGGAAAATGGTATTTTTTCACATTTTCAGCCACTTTGGCTCACTCATAGCTCAAAATCCATAAGGAATTGGAGTTAGGCCTAGTTGAAGTTTTTGTAGAGGGCAGTGAGATCTACAAATCAAGCTTTGGATGGAAAAAATTGGCCTTGTGGTTTAGGAGTTATGGTCCTCCAAAGTTGGTACCTTTGCCACTTTATTTTTAACTTAGAAAAATTTCTAAGTTTTATGGTTACCCCTTTTACAAGTTATCTCACTTTTCTTGATTTTTCTTGATGAATGATGATTCAAATCATACATTAACATCATTTTAGGGTTAAAAATCCATTTTGGTGAAAAATCTCAAAAAGTCAAAGTTGACTTTTGTGCACAGTTGACTTTTTATCAGATGAATTCCAAACTGTGCAATTCTTCAGGAAATCATGTCCTTGACCTAAATCAAACTTGATGGACATGTTCCATGGGTGTCATAGGGTATATTCAATCATGTATTAGGGTTTGGGAGCATGTCTTGGTCAAAAGTCAAAGTTACAATTGACTTTTCCCTTAAAACCCTAATTGTGGTGCAGATGAAAATGAAACTTGTTGCTCAAGCTTCTTGGATCAATCCATTGTTCCAAATGGATCAATATGGTGTATTAGAGACCCTCAAATCATGTCTTGAGGTCTTAGCTCATGGTTTGTCCCAAAAGTCAACTTAGGGGTGAATTAGGTCAAGAAACCCTAATTCCTGATTTTTGATGAATGCATCCCCTGAGGCAAAATTGACTTGATGCATGGGTTCATGAGGTTCCATGAAGTATATTAGGTCATGTTTTGGATCATTGCCTTATGCCCAGATGAAAATTTCCATCTGGAGGCCCTGGTTGACCAAAACCCTAATTTGGTGACACTGTCGATCTTGAGACTTGATCCACCTAGAAGGGAGCAGCCTTGTGCTTAATCCTTGAAGTGGGAGTCCTTTTTTGATCCATTGTGGATGTTTGAGAGATTAGACAAGTTAAAGATCATGTCATTTCTTGATTGATCCTTTGTCTAAAGCTCAGAGAGGGCTTGAAACCCTAATTTTGATTGTATTGGATGCTCACCCATCTTTGGGGAGACTGATGAAGCATAAAGGTACATCCATATTGTGATGATGATTTTCACAATGATGGAAAATCTAAGTGGTCAAAATTTGGGGTATTACACACTGCTGTAACCATTCTCGTTGCTACACAACAACAAAATCAACAATAACAGACCCCAAGGCAGGCCTACCAACAAAGGTAGAGGACGACTGACTGTCATTTTGATTCGTTACCAATGCCTTACGCTATGTTGCTCCCCCAGTTGCTCAAGCTAAACTTAGTAGAACTTCGTACACTGGGCCCCTCTCCTGCAAAGCTCCCACCAGGTTATGATGCCAATGCGCATTGTGACTTTCATTCTGGTGTTCCCGAACACACTATTAAAAGAAGCCGAGCTTTTCAACATAAAGTTCAAGATTTGATAAATTCCAAAGCTATTAATTTTGCTCCTCCGGCCACTCCAAATGTTATTCAAAATCTGATGCCTACCCACGGTGGGGCAACTGTGAATGCTGTTGAAGAAGACGACGGTTAGAGGTTGGTATCTGATGTCGGGGCTGTTAAGACGTCATTGTTTATTGTGAAAGATCATCTGTTGAGAGGAGGCGTATTCCCTGGTTTTGAGGCAGATTGTTCAGATTGTTTGATTCTTCATAATGGTTGTGATAAGTTGAGGAGATGTATTCAGAATTTGATGAATGACGATTATTTACAGTTCAGTCAAGTTTCCAGTGCTGATAATAATTTTTCAACTATTACCATCCCTTTTACACCGGTACAGATTCTAGTGCCTGCAAGTCGAGCTCCAGTTACAATCATGGTGCCCGGACCAGTCCCATTTGAAAGTGAAAAGGTAATCCCATGGCACTAAGGTGTTGAGGTATACTACAAAGGTCAAAAGCAGGAAGTTGATACTCCATCTATTGATGATCAAAAGGTCAATAATGTAGGAGTTGGTAGTTTTACTATAAGTGGTAGGTTGTTTGCGTCGCAAACTCTTCGAGGCGATAGTGCAGATGCTTTGGCAAAAGCCAAGGGAAAGCAAGTGATGAACAAAGAGCCTGTGTAGAGGATGGAGCCCGATACTTCCTTTGAAAATAATGTCAAAGAATTTATGAAGGTCATCAAGAGGAGCGACTACAAGATCGTAGATCACCTCCACCAAACTCCATCGAAGATATCCATTTTGTCTATGTTGTTGTGTTCTGAAGCACACCGCAATGCCTTGTTAAAAGTCCTGAATACAGCGTACGTGCCTCAGGAAATCTCAGTCAATCAACTGGAAGGGGTAATATCCAACATTAACGCCAGCCGTGGGCTGGGTTTCACTGATCTTGATTTGACTTCGAAGGGCCGAAACCACAACAAAGCACTTCATATTTCTATAGAATATAAAGGGGCGGTTCTTTCTCATGTACTTGTAGATACCAGATCCTCACTTAATATACTTCCTAAAAAGGCACTTCTTAAGTTGGACTTTGAAAGAGTGGTGCTCAGCCGAGCGACTTGATAGTTCAAGCATTTGATGGGTCGATACGATCGATTTTTGGGGAAGTGGAATTACTAATCAAGGTAGGGCCTTAAATATTCAACACTACTTTCTATGTGATGGATATCCAGCCTGCGTACAACTGTTTGTTGGGGCGCCCGTGGATTCATGGGGCCGGAGCTATATCATCAACCCTCCACCAGAAGGTTAAGTTTGTGGTAGATGGACAAGTGGTCACCGTCTACGGTGAGGAGGACATCCTTATGAGTCACCTATATTCATTCAAGTATGTTGAGATGGATGGTGAAATCCATGAAACGTTATGTCAAGCATTTGAAACGGTGAACATGCAAGAAGTCCCTCCTTCATCTGAGAAGAAGCCTGAAGTTTCTATTGCCTCCTACAAGCAGGCCCAAGCTGTCATACAATCTGGAAACTCTGGAGGTTAGGGCCAAGTGATTGAAGCGCCTCTCAAAGAAAACAGGTTCGGAATTGGGTATTGAGGACCAAAGGGGCGAGGCCGTCAAGGACCTATTACTTTCTCTAGTGCCGGAGTCATCGATCCTGGTTAGATTTTTGCACTGAGTGATGAAGACGGAGACAGTGACTACGACATCAGCAATTGGATACGCCCAGTTGTCCCGGGATAAGAACTTCACAATTGGTCTTTCGAAGGCTTCGTCCAAGTCACTCTTCGTGAAGAGTATTTTTTTCTTGTTTTCATGTTAAATCCTGCGCCCTGCCCAAGGTGTAGAGATTCTTTGTAGGGCTTACATTGTTAAACATTCAATTTTATCATTAATAAAGGACGTTACTTTTGCATTCAAATATTGTGCTCCCTGTCTTTCTCTTTTTACTTTTTATAATAAATGGTAATGTTGTTTTTCGCACTCATAAAGCGTGAATAATCATTCATGCAGATGCATTTCATCGGATTCCATTGATAATGATTCTGCTATGGCTTATTATGACTTTGACAATCCGATTTACCAAGCCGAAGAGGATGGTGAAGAAGATTGTGAACTTCCTGAGAAATTAGCCAGGATGTTGAAACAGGTGGAAAGGGTCATTCAGCTACATGAAGAAGCTCTAGAGGTTATTAACTTGGGAACCGAGGACGCCAAGAAAGAAGTCAAGATTGGGGCTGCCTTGAATGAGAATGTAAAGAAGGGGTTGATTGAAATGTTGCATAAATATGTTGACATCTTCGCTTGGTCTTATCAAGATATGCCAGGGATTGACACCGATATCGTTATGCACAGATTGCCTCTCAAAGAGGGTTGCTCTCCCATCAAGTAGAAGCTTAGAAGGACGAAACCAGAAATGGCAATCAAGATCAAGGAAGAGGTCCATAAGCAGTTGGATGCAGGATTCTTAGTTGTTACTAGCTATCCTCCATGGGTTGCAAATATTGTGCCGGTACCTAAGAAGGATGGCAAGGTCTGGATGTGTGTTGATTACTGTGATTTAAACAGAGCAAGTCTGAAAAATGACTTCCCATTACCTCACATTGATGTTTTGATTGACAATACAACTCAGTTCTCGGTATTTTCCTTCATGGATGGCTTCTCCGGCTACAATCAGATTAAGATGGCACCGGAGGACATGGATAAAACAACATTCATTACCCCATGGGGAATATTCTGTTATAAAGTGATGCCCTTCGGTTTAAAGAACGTAGGGGCAACCTATCAATGCGCAATGGTGACTCTCTTTCATGATATGATTCATAAGGAGATTGAAGTTTACGTTGATGACATGATCGCGAAGTCTCAAACCGAAGAGGAACACTTGGTGAATTTACAGAAACTGTTTGAACGGTTGAGAAAGTTCAAGTTGAGTCTGAATCTGAATAAGTGCACCTTCGGGGTGCGGTCTGGAAAATTATCGGGTTTCATCATCAGTGGAAAAGGGATCGAGGTTGATCCAGCCAAAGTAAAAGCAATTCAAGAGATGCCTGAGCCTAGAACAGAAAAGCAGGTTCGTGGTTTCCTAGGGAGGTTAAACTACATTGCTAGATTCATCTCTCATCTTAAGGCCACTTGTGAACCAATTTTCAAGCTGCTAAGAAAAGATCAGGTTGTCAGGTGGAATGATGATTGCCAAAGGGCATTTGAAAAGATAAAAGAGTATCTCCAACAACCTCCGATCCTCACACCTCCAGTTCCAGGGAGGCCACTAATAATGTATTTGACAGTACTTGAAAACTCAATGGGTTGTGTACTCGGTCAACACGAAGAGACAGGTAGAAAAGAACACGCCATCTACTACCTGAGCAAGAAATTCAATGATTGCGAGTCAAGATACTCAATGCTTGAGAAGACATGTTACGCATTAGTATGGGATACTACGCGTTTGAGACAATACATGCTGACTCACACAACTCTGCTAATATCCAAGATGGATCCAGTCAAGTACATCTTTGAGAAGCCAGCTCTCACCGGAAGGGTGGCTCGTTGGCAAATGGTCTTGACAGAATATGACATTCAATATACTTCCCAGAAAGCCATCAAGGGTAGTATCCTGTCTGACTATCTTGCCCAACAGCCATTGGATGATTATCAACCGATGAATTTCGAATTCCCTGATGAAGACATCATGTATTTGAAAATGAAGGACTGCTAAGAACCGTTAGTTGACGAAGGGCCAGATCCAGATTCTAAATGGTGTTTGATGTTTGATGGGGCCGTTAATATGAATGGTAGTGGAGTTGGGGCAGTTATTGCCACTCCGAAGGGTTCTCATATACCCTTCACCGCCATACTGACTTTCGAATGCACCAACAATGAAGCCGAGTATGAAGCTTGCATTATGGGTATCGAGGAGGCTATCGAACTGAGGATTAAAACTCTTGACATCTTTGGGGATTTCGCTTTAGTGATCAATCAGGTCAACGACAATTGGAATACGCATCAGCCCAACTTGATTCCATACAAAGACTACACTAGAAGATTACTGACTTTCTTCACTACAATGAAGCTTCATCGTGTACCTCATGACGAAAATCAGATGGCAGACGCTTTGGCAACGTTATCCTCCATGATCAAAGTAAATTGGTGGAATCATGTGCCCAAGATTGATGTGACGCGCCTTGACAGGCCCGCCTACATGTTTGCAGTCGAGACAGTTGTGGATAGTAAACCTTGGTATCATGATATCAAGTGCTTTTTGAAAAGTCAAGAGTACCCGGCTGGGGCATCCAATAATGATAAGAAGACTCTGAGAAGATTGACTGGCAATTTCTTCTTAAACGAGGATGGCATGTTGTACAAACGGAATTTTCACATGGTCTTGCTCAGATGCGTGGATAGACACGAAGCAGACCTGTTAATGCAAGAAGTGCACGAAGGTTCCTTTGGTACCCATGCCAACGAACACGCCATGGCAAAGAAGTTGTTCAGAGGCAGTTATTACTGGATGACTATAGAATCAGACTGCTTCGAATATGCCCGAAAGTGCCATAAATGCCAGATTTATACCGATAAAGTGCACGTGCCTCCGAATCCGTTGAATGTTATGACTTCCCCGTGGCCCTTTCCTATGTGGGGAATTGATATGATCGGCAAGATCGAGGCCACTGCTTCCAATGGGCACCGTTTCATTCTAGTTGCCATCGATTATTTCACCAAGTGGGTGGAGGAAGCTTCCTTTACAAATGTCACCAAACAAGCGGTTGCCCGGTTTATCAAGAAAGAGATCATTTGCCGTTATGGGGTTCCTGAAAGAATCATCACTGATAATGGTTATAACCTCAATAACAAGATGATGCAAGAGCTATGCCAGAGTTTCAAGATTGAACGCCACAATTCTTCTCCGTATTGTCCAAAGATGAACGATGTTGTTGAAGCAGCCAACAAGAACATTAAGAAGATTGTGCAAAAGATGGTCGTCACGTATAAGGATTGACATGAGATGTTGCCTTTCGCTTTACATGGGTACCGTACTTCAGTGCGTACGTCGACCGGTCCAACTCCGTTTTCACTCGTGTATGGTATGGAAGTCGTCCTGCCAGTTGAAGTTGAAATTCCTTCTCTGAGGGTTATGATGGATGTGAAGCCAGACGAAGCTGAATGGGCCCGAACAAGGTTCAATGAGCTAAGCCTCATTGAAGAAAGAAGAATGGCAGCTGTATGCCACGGGCAGTTATATCAGAGGAGGATGAAGAAGGAATTTGACTAGAAAGTGCGTCCTCGGTGTTTCCAGGCTGATGATTTAGTGTTGAAACAGATTCTTCCTCCACAGACAGATCACAGAGGAAAATGGACCCCGAATTATGAAGGCTCGTACGTCGTTAAGAAGGCTTTCTCTGGCAGAGCCTTGATGCTCTCGACTATGGACGGTGAAGATTTTACGTCCCCTGTGAACTCAGACGTAGTTAAAAAATACTTCGCATAAAAGAGACCCGCTGGACAGTAAAAAGAATAAGTCCAGGCAAAAAAGGGGAATCCCGGCGAACCATAAAAAAGAAAAAGGTTCGGGAAAAAAATTAGGGATATATAAAAGAAAAATGAGTAAACCCGCTAAGTTGAAAACCTGAAAAGGCAACTTAGGCAAAAATGGGTATCCCGGTGGATTGAAAACCCGTAAAGGGCGATCCAGGAAAAAGTTAGGGATTAAAGCAAAAGGTTGTGATCTGAGTAGTCTGTACATCATCTTTTTTCAACAACTGGGAATCTCGAAGGATAGGAAGCAGTCCAATCGCCCTTCTCAGAAAGCAGAGTATTCAGAGCGTTTTGAAGACATACAAGTCATAGCAGAATTGAAACTCAATGTGACTCTAATTTACATTGCCATAATGTAGTTTCTTTTTCTTTTCATGCAATTACCTCTTTCTAGGAATTGCTTTCGGATGTAAATGCCTATTTACAGGCCCATTCAATCAATAAATTCATTTCTCACTCAAATAGCTTCCTCTTTTGTTTTCATTTTACTGTTTTGTTTGCAAAAGATGTCCGAATTTTTTATAAACATTGCATTTGAAAACAATAGAACCCTACCAAACATGCGTGAAAACATTTAAAATTGTTTTGAATGTTGAATGTCCTTGGGTGGTAAATTCAGACCATATAGTACCCCGGGGGCGCATGTGTGTATCTTTTTGTGTTCGCAGGCACAAGTATTCACACTCAGAGGTCAGTGCGCAAGTCAAAGACCACTATATTCTCACAACACTGGAGGCACGGTTCAGGCATGTAAATGAATGTCTCCCCAGCAGAAATAACCAAGGTTGAATCATCCCCGACAAAGGCTATGTCTCCTCATCATCCTCCTCAGAAAGAGTCTAGAGGTCTGGTTTTCCCAGCCAGAGATGGATTTATCTTTTCTCCAGTAAAAGTTCAAGCCCCATACAGGGAAATGATGCTTGTTGGCTCGCCAAACAGGTTGGCATCCATAGCAAGAGACTCATTTGACTGCACGATCCTAGTAAAGCTCTCTCTCCATAGAGTACTGATATATAACTCCCCCATCATGTCGGGAGATGTTTCCTCCCTCAGTAGAGGCCTGTTAATCCCTACTCCCCAGTGAAGTCGCCAAACATCTTCTTCCTCAGCAGAGTGTTATCTATCATCCCCAGTAGAGGATTCCTTTTTCATTTTGCATATAGTAATCATTGCTTCCTCAAAACGCGTAACATTTCCATTTGATATGGAGCATTACACCATAGAAAAATTCAAATATATGCATTCGAAGCATAAGCCAGGTTTGGATATTCTTGTTGCCAGACATCTCCCAACAGAAAGTGGTTTAACTCAGGAGGTTCAATCTTACTTTATCCCCGGTGAAATTGCCGATGAACTCGTTCATCTCACTGGTATTCTCCTGCAGAGTTGTCTGTTCAGAATTCTCTTATCCCCAGCAGAAAACGATGTAACTGTGGCCCCAAGCAGGTGCTCCAACCGATTCTTAGGGTAGTAAATTCGTCGATCTTACCCTTTTGGCCTTCATTCCCTAGCAGAGTCGTCTGACTAGGACTCTATTATCCCCTATGAGTCATCCCTCACACCCATCATCCAAGGTTTGGATGCGTTAATCTTGATGTTTTTGAGATACTGGTCTTTCAACACTCGTCCGTGTTTGTCTCATGTCCTCAATACTTCATTCGTATTGATTCCCCATTTCTTTCAACACTCGTCCGTGTCTGTCTCACTTTCTTCAATATTCGTCCATATTGATTTTCAACACTCTTCCGTGTCTGTCTCACTTTCTTCAATATTCGTCCATATAGATCTTCAACACTCGTTCGTGTTTATCCCAGTTTCGTCAATATTCATCCATATTAGTCTTCCAACACTCGTTCGTGTTATTTCAGTTTCTTTAATATTCATCCATATTAATCTTAGACACTCGTTCGTGGTCTTCTAACACTCGTCCGTGTTTGTTTCAGTTTCATCAATACTCGTTCGTATTGATCCTGTATTTGAAGACACTCTTTGTGGTCTTTCAACACTCGTTCGTGTTTGTTTCAGTTTCACCAATACTCGTTTGTATTGATCCTGTATTTGAAGACACGCGTCTGTGGTCTTTCAACACTCGTTCGTGTTTATTTCAGGTTCATCACTACTTGTTCGTATTGATCCTGTATTTGAAGACACTCGTCTGTGGTCTTTCAACACTCATCCGTGTTTGTTTCAGGTTAATTGATACTCGTTCGTATTAATTCCATGATGTGTAGACACTCGTCTATGGCCTTTTAACACTCGTCCATGTTTGTTTCAGGTTAATCGATATTCGTTCATATTGATTCCATGATGTGTAGACACTCGTATGTGGTCTTTCAACACTCGTCCGTGTTTGTTTCAGGTTAATTAATACTCGTTCGTATTGATTCCATACTAATCTTAGAATGCTCGTCTGTGTTCTTTCGACACTCGTCCGTGTTCGATTTCATTTCTTCAATACCCCGTCCGTATTGACCTTAGACACTCGTCGTGATATTTCAACACTCTTCCGTGTTTGCTTAAGCTTCCTCAATACTCGTTCGTATTGATCCTCATTCCTCTCGACACTCGTCCATGTTTGCCTATATTGACTCTAGATTCATAGATACTCGTTTGTGTCCTTTCATTACTCGTCTATGTCTATCCCCGGTGCAACTAAGCACCCGTCCGTGTTTATTTCGCTCGGCTGCAATACTTCGTCCGTATTGATTTTGACACCCATCTGTGTTCATGGTTGTACATCTCTTGTTACTGGTTCCCTAACGGAGTCATCCCTCCTTCACAGGTTTTGAATTTGGTGTGGTTATTTTGATATTCAATCTTCTTCTTGACACTCGCCCGTGTTCATCTTTCGTTGACATGCGTAAGTATCATCTTTCGATACTCGTCAGTGTCGTTAACTGAATCACTTGTTCATGTTGGTCATCTTTTTTTATTACCCGTCCGCATCATCTTTCGACACTCGTTCGTGTCGTTAACCCAAACACTCGTCCATGTCCATCTTTCCTTAATACACGTAAGTATCATCTTCCGATACTCGTCCGTATCATTAATCGAATCGTCCATTCATGGTCGTCCTCATTCTTTGACGTCCGTCTGTGTCATGTCCTACCCTTAACGGATTTTTCAATCTCACCTACCCTTTCATCCCCAGTGGAGTTTTACGCTCGGCTGATCCACTACCCGTATTTTATACCCACAGAGTGCAAATTTCCCGTTGCTTTTAGTATTCAATCCCTATTTACCTCGAATGACTGAAAGTCGACGCTCTCATCCCTTCAGGTCCCCAGTTGATTGAATAGGGGCAGCTGTAACACCTCAAAATTTGCCCTCCTATTTATACCCAATAAGTGGCTTATGCTTCACACTTCATATGCATTTAGGTTATAAACATTGCACATACATCATTGGCTTTCATAAGGCATGGTATCAAGGGTACCACTATCATAGACTGGGCAAGGTAAAGAGGATAAGAAGTGTTCAAATAATCAAGTCGCAAAAGCTTTTCATGCTTCAAGACAACCCATATGGTTCAGCATGTCATCAAGAGAGTGAAGTTGACAAGAGAATGAAAGGGGATCACACCCTCCTAGCTGTGGATCCTTAATTAGGGTTTTGACCATCTGAGCTTGGGACACCCTCATAAGCAAGGATCTTGGGTCTTTAACATCATTTGATCACATGAATCATCTTGGTTTAAGGCAATCAACATCATGGTCAGAGGAATTTGAGTTTTGAGGATCAGTCAATTTCTCCTGACTTTTGGGGCTAAATTAGGGTTTTGCCTAAAGTCAGCTTATTTCTGATTTTTTTGGGCAAGACTTGATTCCATGGTATTCCACATGTTCCCAAGTGTCTAAGATTGGAATATGACCTATCAATTGCATTCATAGGGTTTTCAATTGGAGGATTGATTGAAAATCAGGAGAATTGGGGAAAAAGTCAAATGGTCAAGAAAAAAGGTCAACTCCTGACTTTTTAAGGTCAAAATCATGATCTTCATGTCAAACATGACCTATGAGTGGAATTTGATCAAGAAATTTCCAAAGAATCAAGAAAAATCAAGAGTTATGAAAGTTACCATTTTGGGAAACTAGGGTTCTTAGGAACTTTCCACTTTGGGAAAGTTTTCCTTAAGTTTCAGCCACCTTCCATCCCCATTTTCTCCATGCTGCAAGCATCTTTTGGAAAATTCTCTCAAATGAAAGTTGTAGAGTGTTCTTCAAGCTTTCCAACCATATGTGATTCATCTCCATTGGATCATTATTGAAGAAGTTATTGTGTGTCAAAGTTAGGACATTCAAGGTGTTCAATATGGAAGATAACTTAGAAAAATCTCATGGCTTTTGGCAGCTCGCATGTAGCACACTTCAAGTCAATTTTTCATCACGATCAAGGCCCCTATTCAACTTGTTTTTCACATCAAAGTTGTAGTATCAAATTCACCCTTTAATTTGGTACCAAAACCATGCCAATTGATCCCATATTCATGGAGTTATGTTCATTCAAAAAATCATGGTTTCAAGTTGTTCAACATGGTGAAACACTTATGAATTTTCTCGGTACTAGACCAATTTGTGTCATGGCATGTTCATGGCCATTTTTCTTGATGTTCAAGACTTCCTTTCAACTCATTTCCAACATAAAAGTTGCACTTCGCCATGAGGTCTTTCAATTAATGTCAAGATCTTGTAATTTGAGCCAACCTTCCTCGTGTTATGATCTCTCAAAGTCGTGACATCAACATGTGAAATTAAAGAAAAACACTTAGAGATTTTTAGCAGCTTATGTCAGATTGAATCATGTGGCTTTCAATGGCATTTCCATAAGGTTTTAGGCTTCACTTTAATTTGCATCAAACATGAAAAGCATTCCATGCCATTCCCTCTTTCTCATGGTGCAACAATCACGCAAATTGATACAACATCCATTGAGATATGGCCATGTGAAGTCAGCACCATGGAATGTATCCTTCATGTCATAACTCATCATGCTTCATTCAAATTTCAAGGACATTGCCTCATGGCACGCTGCACACATCACTTTAATCCATATGACCATGCAAAATCCTTACACAACATGTACACACACCAACCTTACTCTATATGCCATGAAAGAGGAAAAACAAACTTGGTCAACAAGTAGTTTCTACCACTGCACCAGCTAGCATTACCATCCATATCATCATCATGTAGCACACCATAACAAAAATGATCCCTCCATGCACAAGATCATGAACCCGTGTCCACCATCCTCACTTCCTTTTGTAACTTTCCTCAACTACACTTCCAACTGTTAACCAGCATGATTAAAACTTTAACCATATATCAACCCTTGATATATAAGCCCTTAACCACTCCAACTAATTCAGTTAAGATCATTTTTCAACCACAGAGCAAAAAACCACATTTTTCTCTCATGGTTTTCATGTCTTCGAAACTCTCTTCTCTTGGGAGATTTCTCCATTTTTTTCTCCATAGCCTTCATCAACATTCATTACACTAGCTTCTGCACGTAAGAAAACTTACTTGGAATCACCATTGAAGCATCCAAGAGTTCTTCAATCATCTTTCTCAGCTGGTAATTTCAAGCTATATTGGAGTTTCCTAGAGCATTTATTTTGCTCTGAAAGTGTTGATTGGAAAAGGTGCACGAAGGATTAGGGTTTCTTGTACTTAGAGATTGAAGCTTCAAACAGGTTTTTTTCTACACTTCCTTGCACTAGATTAAAGCATGTTTAAATAACTGAAATCATTGGAGATTCTTGCTTTTGAAGTCCTACAGTGTTGTAGGCATTGCTGGTGGTTGAATCATAGCAGAATGTAAAATCTTGGAATTTTAACTTTAAATTATTTTGGTTCTTATTGCACCATAGAGTAATCTTTTATGATTTTTGAGCTTGGATTAGAACTCTACGCAGTAAGACGAACACGACCATGGTCGTATCTTGAATTTCTGGGTTGTTTAACTAACTCACGATGGAGATCTCGACGGAGAAGACGATCGGAGGTCTTCTCCGGCCACCTGAGTTTCAAACCCTAGCTCTGGTCAAAATGGCGTGTGAGAGCTTTATTGGACCATGTCAATTTTGATTGCCAGCGTGTATTATCCTTTTCCCCGCGTGTGAACCATTTCAAAGTGGCCAATGAATGCGTACCAACGCATTAATGAAGTGATGATCTCATTTCATCACGTGCATTTTGTGTTCCCTCATTTCTCCAATTAATTCGTAAGTAAAATCTAAGAAAAGAGAGTTGTGTCTTTGTTCACGTGGGCCTATCAATTTTTCTACGCGCACCCCCATTTTCAGGCCCAACGTAGGACTGAACTAGGGAATTGCTAGTGTAGCACCCCCTCCCCTTTCATGTTATTTTTTAATTTTCTTTTTTGTATGCGCACATGATTGATTTTTAAAAAATAGTTTCCTTTGGCCTAAATTTATGAATTAATTCATGGAAGTTTTTGAAGGTCTTAATTTATTTTTTGTGTATTTTAGTTTCATTTTTAGTATGATTTGGTATTTTTCTTGAATTTTGAAGAGAATTGTGTCTTTAATGATGTACCTTGTGATACAAGCTATAAAAGATGAACTCCCCTTGAAAATTTTGACCTCAATTTTGGTGTACAATTATCCATATGATTATGTGACCTATTGATGTCTGATTGGTACTTTGAACATGATTTGTGAATTGTTTTTGAGCTCCATCTTTTGAACCTTGCCTTGTATGATCATCTTTGGCATATGCTTTGTATTTGTGATTAATTGAATGCCTTTGGTACATGATTTGAACACAATATTTTACATGTAATCACCCACTTCCCTTAACCTAACTTGGTTAATTGTTCATAATTTTTTGAAGCATTTAACTATTTTTTATTGAATATTGTTTAGTGGCCTACATGCTTGGTGATGCTTAGAAGTAGGTTTGATTTTTGAGGCCTTTGTGAAGCTTGCCTTGAGGTGAAATTTTTTGTGTGAGTAGGAATAATTCATAGGACCTATTGTGCCTTGTTATGATGCTTTGACATAGGTGTTTGGACCATGATTCATATGCTTACTCTTAAGTCATTGTTGCTTTCCCGATGCTTGTCTAATATGTGCCTAATTGCTTGGATTTTAAGGATGCAATTATGCAATACATTAGGGATCTCTGGTTCATTGGTTTAAATTGTTAAGACATGAGGTAAAGCCTTTTAATTTCATTTTATAGATCATCATTGGATGTTTGGAGATGGCTTGAAACTTGCTTGAACATGACTTTAAATGTGCACCAACTTTGGTCATTCTTTTATGTCTTGTGTATATGCCTTATAATCATTCTTTTAACACTTGAACAAGCTATATTAGAGGTATTTACGTACTGACTTGGATGTTCATACATGTGCCTATGTCTTATGTGTTCCACCTTTACTTTACTTACAAGTTACAAGTTCTTAGAAAATGTTTGAAGCTTATTTTGTGCATTGCTTGTTGTGACTTCTACAAATGCTTCCACATGGAACTTTTCATGTTGACTTGAGATCATTTTGAACATCTAAACATACATTCACTCATGACCTATATCATTCCATATGCACACATTCATGATTGTTTGTGCCTTGTTGATCGAACTTGTTTGTTACATCTTAAGTGAACTACTTGTGTGTAGGCTTGTGTAACTCTTAGAGATGCTTTAAGATGCTTCCCCATGACAACTTAAGGTCATTCTTATATCTTGAACACATGTTTTGAGTTCTGATCCATGTTATTTACATGTCCATTTCATACTTTTGTGCATCAAACAACCTTAAGTGCTTGATTCATTCTAAGTGAAACATCTTTGTGCTAGTTTGCCTAAACTTTTGAATGTGGTTTGGTATGAATATCATGATCACTTCTTCACATCTTAAACTCCATTTCTCATGATATACACTACTGACCTCATATCATATGTATGCCTTAATTAAATTCATGTGACCTTTAGACACCATTTGTGCATAGTTTGTGAATGACTTGTGTTGTGAGCTAACTTAGGACACAACTTGGAATTGTTTGATCTTCCTTAGGGCACTAACTTAGATAGGATTAACTTGGATTAGTTACTGACCTATATAGGATCTTACCCTCTTAAGACCTATCTCACTTGATTTTTGGTTTGCCATTGCATCTAGAACCATGGTAGGGCATTTGCATTAGTTTTAGGACATAGTTTGCATAAACTTTTAACTATTCATTAGTTGAGCTTGTTTGCATATACCTTTCAACCATCATTTGGCCGAGCTTGTGTGTGAGGTAAGTCTTTATTTATATGTTTACATTCTTATGCACTTCCTTTTCATCTCATCTTCCTTTCTTCTTTGAATGTTGGATTGATTCTACCTATTGTTTACTTGTGCAATAACATGACCCCTTAGGGCTCCTAGTTTGGTTTTAATTTTTTATTAAGGCCATAGTAGGATAGACATTAGGTGAGCAATCCTTGGAATGATAACAAGTAGGTTAGTCCTCTCTCAACCTTAACCATAGGGCCACCATTGCATGATAACATTAGGACCTAGTCTCCCTTAGTGTTTTTCTTTCAACCTTGAGTCTTTCTCTCCTCATCTCAAAACAAAATCCATAACATGTAATAAATACAACGAGTATTGTACTCCATGAGCCTTAAGTACATGGGAAATGGATGGTGGAGAGTCTCCCTTCACCTTTCTAGAGTGTTTAGCATACGTCTTGTTGGGCACGACTATGCGACGCATTCGCTCCTATGTCATAGACTTTAGTGCAATACAAGTTTCAAACTAACTTAAGCCACTTCTGTCTAAAAAACACAAACAAAATTCAAATCATTTTATCCTTCGGGATTAATTGAGTTTTAAATCATTTTCATAAAAAGAGCACGTTACTTCTGTTTTGTCGCAAACAGGCGTCGACCCTAACTGTCGGACGCGAACTTAACATCGCTCATAAAAACACAAAACAACAAGACCCTGTTAGGTCGAACTATGACTGCTCTGATTTCCTCCTTCTCGTTAGATTGAGGATACATAGGCACGAGACGGCGATGTCTTAGCGAGCAAACTTCCCCCCATTAGTGTGTAGTCCGTCGAACTACGTCGACTCTGATTCTTCGTTCGTCCACGAAGATACGTAGGCATAGGATTGCGATGATCCTTGCGAGTACGTTTTTGTTTTTCCCTTTCCTATTTCCATTTAGCAGTTAAGCTTCAGATAACCTACACCCTTTGATCAATAACAACAAGCGTGGACCCCATCGAGTACGATGGACGCGAGGGGGTGCTAATACCTTCCTCTCGCGTAACCGACTCCTGAACCCAGGCTATGGTTGCGATGATCATTCCTTTCCCTTTGTTGAGGTTTTCTTCGATCGTTTCCTTTCCCTGCGTCAGGATAAATAATGTTTGGTGGCCACTCTTCTGTCTTTTCCGCCTGTTGATTTTTGCAGATGTGACAAACTGAACACTACCCATGCCCCGGTTAAGCGTAAGGGTTTGAAATTCAAAGGAAACTCCTACTTCTAGGCTCAACGTGGTTAACTAGGGACTAACTCCTTATCTTTCAGTGTTTAGGGGATTTGAAACAATATATGTACATCATTAGCGGGATTTTATCCGAAAGCATACTATTAGCAGTTATGAGTATTTTGTTTTCATCATCCTCACTCAAATCTTTGCTAAAAAACAGTTGATAAAGGGAGTAAAATGTGGAGGAATATTTTTGTGATTTTTGTAATATATGAGAAAAGATGAGTGGATACGAATGAACTTGTTAAAAAAATGCATGTTCATCACATCAACAATACCATTAGTAAGCAATAATGTCTAAAAACAAGTAGCACTTAACAGGAAAGAAACTACAAATGCAAAGAAATGACAAGATCTAAAAAATTGCCAATACTGAGGATGTCTTCTGTCTGACCCACTGCCTTTAGGAGATGACCCTTGAAGTCTTCGAACTCAATCAGATGAGAGGTTGACGTGCACAACCAAGCTTCCTTCTAGAAAGGATATGTAACCTTTGTCAATCAGTTGTTTGTTGGAGCAGTAAAGCGGTAAGCAATAAAAAGATTTTGAAGTATTTTTCTGGAAATTTATCGTGTCCACAGAGATCATTGATATTGAACTGTCGTTCGACAATTTAAATGTTAAAGAGTTTGGGTTTAAAATGGGTTTAAACATAGAAACAAAAAAGTAAATATTAACACAAAAAGAATTCATTCTTCAGAGAGAAGAAATTTATCCGGCATGCATATAATCCACTCCTCACAAACTTAAACCTATCGACCAGTTATACTCAACCAACAATACTCCTCAATATCATCCAGCATTGCTCACAACAGTGTCCATCTCTGACACACTGAGCTGAGAAAACAACCGTGTTACCCTCGTCGACACTCTCGCACCAGACTCGAGATACAGAGGCATTAAGCTTCGACACCCATAAAGATTGTTAGCTCTAAATCTATCTCTAGTATCCAAAAACTAACAGATAAACATCCCTAATCAAAGTTTGTGATGTTTATCTCTAACACAACCCAAACCCCGAGCATAAAGCAAAAATCAAGGACAATCACCGATAAAGATTTGTAAAGCAAATTTTATACAACGCCATGGGCGATAAATATACAGGAGTTCAAAGTAAGTACATATACAACAACCCAATAAAGAAGAAATACACAAAGAAGAAGAGAAATAAACCAAACATCTCGCGGTTTGTCGGCACCGATCGATGAGAAATCCACCCCGGATGATCCGTGTACAAGCTCCAATGTTGTTTTCTAAGTTAATCCTACTGAAAAATGATGTTTGATGGAGTGGGAGCAAAAAATACCCAAACCATAACCTAAAAATTTAATGAAATGACTTATATATTATTTACAAAATCTGTCAAGTTCGCAATGTGAACTTTTATTCGCAAAGCGAACATCAAAATTAGGCACCTGATGCCTCAGGAACAGTTAAACCGCCTCTTCGATTCTGCAAAAGTTCCCAATGCAAACTTTTATTCGCAAAGCAAATATTTATTGGAAAGTTTGCAATGCGAACTTTGGTGCCTTTTTCCACTGCCTCAAGTCTGGGAACATTCGCTGGGAAGTTCGCAAAGCGAACTTGACAGCACACCGACCCTTGTTTTGACCATAACTTTTGAACCGTAACTCGGATTGACGCACGGTCGAAAGAGTTGGAAAGCTTATTCAATGTTATTTATGAATATGACAGGACATCCTTGCTTGAATACCTGCAAAAATAAATGGAAACAATTAAACTCATTGATATTTACACAATAACGCAATATATACACTATAAGGTAAAGTAAACGTATTTACAAACAAAGCAGGGTTTATTCGAACGATATTAACAAAAAGTATCGATAAATGTAACAAAACTTATATACAAAAATATCTACAATGTACACTTATCAAACTCTCCCCAACTTAAACTTGTTTGTCCCTAAACAAGAATCAAGCGACTCAAAGAAACAGAGTGACAACCAAAGAATCACGAATCAGCAGGTTTTGAAAAATAGAAACAAATGAATGGTTCAAATGAAAAACGGTACACACAAAGTAAATACTTACCACTAAACTACGACGATAACATAGTCATGAAACAAATGCAAAATACAAAAATCATGCCAAACATCCTAAAACAACACAAGTTCAAACGTGAATCACACCTAGCAAAAACAATCATCGGTAGATGAAAAACACAAAATGAGTTACTTTTCACTCACACAACAATCTTGCAAACAAAAGACTAAATTATGCTTTCATCCAAAAATCATATTGAAAACATGAAAGCAAGAATCACAAAGGCTTTCAAGGTTGTAGCGTGGTCGAGTAAACAAACAAGGGGCAATTTCTAAAGGTAATTGAAACAAAAACTTGCCTAAACCTAAGGGAGTGATCAACTCATAAAGACTCAAACACAAAATTCCAATCATCTTCTTCCAAAATCCCAAGTGTTACACAAAACACAATACTTATTTAGCATAATTATTTGAACTCTTTTTGTTTCCTTTCTCAAGGATTTTCTTTTTATTTCTTTTTTTTTCTTTTCTTTTCTTTTTCAGATTTTTCTCTTTTTTTCTTTTCTTTTTCAACCTCATTGAAACCAACCAATGAGTAAACAATCATTCTCTCCCTAACTTGAATTCAACCACATCATCATGTGAATACTCCCTACTTTTTAAGGCAAGGTAAAAATTCATACAACAACTCAAAAGTGAGGGTTCAAGAAAAAACAATCTATCAAAATCCATACAAAAAGTGAATTCAATACTCATAGACAAGCATTAAGTTCAAACAACATGGATAATGATAGAAAGGCACAAAGGGGTTACGAATGATCACACATTCACAAGGTTAATGACTATTTGGTTTGGTAGTTGTGTTCAAAATGAAACAAAATGCCTTGATCCTTTTCATGCTTTCATATAATCAACACAAACAAAAGATTAAGCATAATAAAATCTAGTTAAAACAAGAATGTTGGTACTCCACGCATATATGAACAATGGAAAACTACCTCACAAAAAGGGTGGAAACTAAAGTGATTCACATCAAGAACAAGTATACAAAAGAATGAATGGCATGAAAGTTTGTAAAAAGCCTAAGTATCATGAATACGCTAAAGTCTAGAAAGTGATAAACACATACCTTGGACGTGTACAAAACTTAACAATATCATTACCATACATCCGCAAGTTGAAACGATCAAACTTGGAACATCACCTTAAATTTCCTCAAGCTAATCAAAACAAGCTCTTAGACAAACACAAAAACTATTAATATAAACAAACTAAAAGACCGGGTGAAATTAGATTAAACAAGTTGTAAAGTGAAGATTTGAGAATTTTACGAACAATCCGAGTACAACTTGTTTAATGAAAGTTCACCACACCACCTAAGCTAGAATTAAAAAGTAATAACGAAACAAAAAAACGATAAAACATGCTTGTTTTACGTCGTAAGCTCGACGCCTATTATTTAAGAACGTTCCTCCAAGTTGCTTCCACTCGGTTATTCCTAACCAACACGCAAGCAAATGTGAAAAGAAACAAACAATGATATAACAAATTCACAAGTATAAGTATCAATATAAACAAGTGAAAATATATAATATGTACGATATCTACAAAACTCAAAAACAAAGAAACTATCACAGTGTGATCCAATAAAAACACCAATCCCCGTCAACGGCGCCATTTTGTTGGAGCGGTAAAGCGGTAAGCAACAAAAAGATTTGGAAGTATTTTTCCGGGAATTTATCGTGTCCACAGAGATCGGTGATATTGATCTGCCGTTCGACAATTTAAATGTTAAAGAGTTTGGGTTTAAAATGGGTTTAAACATAGAAACAGAAAAGTAAATATTAACACAAAAAGAATTCATTCTTCAGAGAGAAGAAACTTATCCTGCATACATATAATCCACTTCTCACAAACTTAAACCTATCGACCAGTTATACTCAACCTACAATACTCCTCAATATAATTCAGCATCGCTTACAACAGTGTCCATCTCTGACACACTGAGCTGAGAAAACAACCGTGTTACCCTCGTCGACACTTTTACACCCTCGTCGACATACGGAGGCATTAAGCTTCGACACCCATAAAGATTGTTAACTCTAAATCTATCTCTAGCATACAGAAACTAACAGATAATCATCCCTAATCAAAGTTTTTGATGTTTATCTCTAACACAGCCTAAACCCCGAGCATAAAGCAAAAATCAAGGACAATCACCGATAAAAAATTGTAAAGCAAATTTTATACAACGCCATGGGCGATAAATATACATGAGTTCAAAGTAAATACATATACAACAACCCAACAAAGAATAAATACACAAAGAAGAAGAGAAATAAACCAAATATCTCGCGGTTTGTCGGCGCCGATCGATGAGAAATCCACCCCGGATCATCCGTGTGCAAGCTCCAATGTTGTTTTCTAAGCTAATACTACTGAAAAATGATGTTTGATGGAGTGGGAGCAAAAAATACCCAAACCATAACCTAAAAAATGAATGAAATGACTTATATATTATTTACAAAATCCGTCAAGTTCGCAATGTGAACTTTTATTCGCAAAGGGAACATCTAAATTAGGCACCTGATGCCTCAGGAACAGTTAAACTGCCTCTGCGATTCTGCAAAATTTTGCAATGCGAACTTTTATTCGCAAAGCGAATATTCGCTGGAAAGTTCTCAATGCGAACTTTGGTGCCTTTTTATACTGCCTCAAATCTGGGAACATTCGTTGGGAAGTTCGCAAAGCGAACTTGACAGCACACCAACCCTTGTTTTGACCATAACTTTTGAACCGTAACTCGGATTGACGCACGGTCGAAAGCATTGGAAAGCTTATTCAATGCTCTTTATGAATATGACAAGATATCATTGCTTGAATACCTGCAAAAATAAATGGAAAACAATTAAACTCAATGATATTTACAGAATAACGCAATATATACACTATAACGTAAAGTAAACGTATTTACAAACAAAGCGGGGTTTATTCGAACGATATTTACAAAAAGTATCGATAAGTGCAACAAAACTTATATACAAAAATAGCTACAATTTGGACATATCATTGTTGCACTTTGGCTTGGTAGGCTTTGCAATCTTCAGTCGAGTGTCCCATTGATCCTCCATGATATCCACATTGCACATCAGGATCGTACCCAGGAGGGTATGGTTCTGGAAACGACTTGAGAGTCTTGGGCTCCACCAATGAGTTTCGAACCAGATGTGGCAAAAGTTGACTGTACGACATATGAACTAGATGAATAAGAACATTCTTTCTTTCTAGATTGTTGCGAGGCATATGCTGACTCGATTTTTTATTCAGATATCCTCGGCCATGGGCTCGTTGATTCACATGAGGAGAAATCCATGGTTTCTGGGACGAAGCTCTAAGCACGGCTGACTTCCCATAAGGATAGAATGGCACAGAAAATGATGTCTGCTGAGAAGATGAGAGACCAAAAGGTTTTGATGGCGCACCATGAGAACACTCGACATTTGCTATGACTGCGTTGGATTCGTTCTCTTCTTCCTCTTGGGAATTGTTAAGAGATTCAGTCTCACCGGCTTGGCTACTTGAGACATCCTAGATTAGTCCACTCTTGAGGTAGCTTTCGATGCGTTCTCCTACTATCACGAGGTCAGAGAAGCTTGATGGTGTACTGTCAGCCATTCTTTCAAGATAAGAGCCATGCAGACTGTTTATAAACATGTCAATCAATTACCTGTCCAAGAGTGGGGGTTACACTCTAGCTGTTAATTCTCTCCACCGTTGTGCATATTCCATGAAGAATTCATCGGCATTCTGAGATAGACTTTGCAATTGCGTGCGATAGGGAGCCACTTCCAGATTGTACTGGTAATGCTTTAGAAAAGCGCTGGCTAAGTCCCTCCATGATTGAATACAACTTCTTTATAAGTCCATGTACCAACTTAAAGATGCTTCACTCAAGCTGTCTTAAAAACAGTGAATCATCAACTCATCGCCATGGGTGTAGGAGGTCATTTTTCGGCAGAACATCACCAATTGACGCTTTGGGCAGCTCATGCCTGTGTACTTGCCGAAGTTGGGTACTCTGAATTTCAGAGGAATCACCAAGTCTGGCACTAGGCATATCTCAGCAGCATCGAGCCCAAGCGTATCATGCACTTTCATAGCTTGGAGCTACTCCTCAATGGCACAAAGCTTTTCCTTCATGGTATCAATCAATGGTATCCTCTGGGGTCGACTAGGAACATTTACTTATGGAGGGCCATCATCAGGCAGAAGATCATACAATGGGTTACTTGTCACAATAAATCCTGGTGGTGGATCAACATTCTGACGGTTATTCTCTAACATAGCTACCTCAGCTTCTAAATTGCTTCGTCTGATCGGCCTTTTAAGGCGTCTATGTTCCACCTGCTTCAAATGCTTCACAACTATCACAGGTCCAATATGAGTGTCGGGAAATCAACTGCGGGTTATGGACAGAGGACGGGACGAGCTTGTCGGTTTTGGTTAGAGAATGATATGCAAAATGATACAAAAATGCTCATGCAAATGCGATGTCATGAATGCAATAAGACATAGGATCAAAGATCAAGGGTTCACACCACAGGTATCAAGGTCACAGATTTTGCAGGTCACACAATAAGATACCTTTCACCAGGGGTGGATAATCTATTGGGTTACAACAGGGCATCCCAAAGGTTTTCAAACAAGGTCCCATACACTAAACCTTAAAAGTTTTCCATCATAACGACGATTTGTAAGATGGTAATCCCTTCAAAGGATGAGCACGAAGTTATGTCTTTGTAACCTTTGGAATAGGGTTCTACAAAGGTCCTCAGAATCACAGACTCCCACGTCGGAAACAAAGACGTCATTACGACTAAAAGTAAGACATAATCATTCCCAAAGGGGCCTCATCTGAGTGGTGGAAGTCAAACTAACTCAACGAGTCCTAAGTCTCGCAAATCAGAATGCAACCACCTCCTAGCTTAGTGTGTACTCGAAAAGCTCAGGTAGAAAGCCTTTCTCCTCACAAACTATCCCGAATAAACCCAACAGATAAGAAGAACACAATCAAAGCAATAAAAGCAAACAAATCACACATACGACAAACAAACTAGGCTTGGCTTTCTAGGGTGAACCGTCCCCAGCAGAGTCACCAGTTGTTGCTACTCGAAAAATAGACGACGGAGGAGGCGAAAGAGAAAGAAACAGAGAGTCGCCATCGAACTTTATTTATCCCATGAGGGGAAGGGAAAACATTGAGAAAACCCCAAGAAGAAAAGGATAAGATAGTCTCGCAACCAAGAGGTGGGTTCGAAAGTCAGTTATGCGAAGGGAAGGTATTAGCACCCCTCACATCCATCGTACTCGATGGGAACCATTTGCTTGTCTTATGTGCTAGAATGTTTGCTAAAGGTATTGCTTTCTGAGAGTGCTCTAAGAAGGGAGAGAGATGGGTTTAGAAACAAAGAATTTGAAAGAAAATAAGATAAAAGAAAAGGTGGGGAAAAGAAAAGGACACTCGATAGGACTTCGCGGTCCTATACCTACGTATTCCCTCATGCAATGGGAAAGTCAGAGTCAACGTAGTTCAGAGGACTACGGGTGGAAAAAAAGGGAAGTTTGTGTGGACGATGCTAACGTTCGCATTCTAGCAGTTAGGTGTATTGCAGCTTGCTCGTGAAGTCTTATGCGTTACCTGTTTGAGGTAGAACGGAAGTAACATGTCCTTTATGGATGAATAAAATGGAAGGGTGCTCGCCAAGATCATTGCAATCTTGTGCCTACATATCTTCACTTACAGGAAGTGAAGAATTAGAGCGTCCTTAGTTCGTGGGACTACGGGGAAAATGAGAAGTTTTATGGACGATGCTAATGTGTGTATTCTAGAAGTTAGGTGTATTGTGGCTCACTCATGGATTCTTATGCGTTACCTGTTTGCGGTAGAACGGACGTAACATGTCCTTTTTGGGTGAAGGAAATTGAAGGGTGTGGAAAATAGAAGATGGATAGAAGGTGGCTTGCTAAGATCATCGCAATCTTGTGCCTACGTATCTTACATTCAGACAAGAATGAAGAATCAGAGCAATCGTAGTTCGGAGGACTACGGGTGAAGAAAATGGAAGGGTGCTCGCCAAGATCATCGCAATCTTGTGCCTACGTATCTTCACTTAAAAGAAGTGAAGAATCAGAGCGTCCGTAGTTCGTGGGACTACAGGTGGAAAAAAGGGAAGTTTGTTTTTTATAAACGATGCTAACTTTCGCATTCTAGCAGTTAGGTGTATTGCGGCTCGCTCATGGAGTCTTATGTGTTACCTGTTTGCGGTAGAACGGAAGTAACATGTCCTTTTTGGGAGAAGAAAATGGAAGGGTGCTCGCCAAGATCATCGCAATCTTGTGCCTACGTATCTTCACTTTAAAAGAAGTGAAGAATCAGAGCGTCCGTAGTTCGGAGTACGGAAAAAAAAGGAGGGAAAAGCGTGTGGACGATGCTAACGTGCGCATTCTAGCAGTTAGGTGTATTGCGGCTCGCTCGTGGAGTATTATGTGTTACCTGTTTGCGGTAGAACAGACGTAACATGTCCTTTTTGGGTGATGAAAATGGAAGAGTGTGGAAAACGGAAGATGGATAGAAGGTGGCTCGCCAAGATCATCGCAATCTTGTGCCTACGTATCTTACATTCAGACGAGAATGAAGAATCAGAGAAATCGTAGTTCGGAGGACTACGGGTGAAGAAAATGGAAGGGTGAAAATGAGGGTGTGACAACTTCCGCTAGCCATTAATTTTTGAAAACAGGTTTTTTTGTAAAGAATTTGTTTTACTTGGTATACATTCACCCCCTCTAGATAAGTCGTCTTCGTCTAAGAAGTGGTATCACGAGCTTCGGTTAATTTTGTGCTTCAATATTTGCTTATTATAAAATGGCTACCTAACTTAACGGGGCGTACAATAGAGCGCCCATCTTTACAGGTGAAAATTATGACTATTGGAAAACTTGTATGTGTATCCATATCAGCTCGGTTGATAAAGGTGTATGGGACGTCAACATCAATGGTCCTAATCAAATTACGATGACCAATGGTGAAGGTGTCGTTGTACCAAAACCGGAAGCACGATGGGATGATAATGATAGGAAATTATGGTCACATAATTGGAAGGAATAAAATATTCTCATATCCACACTCGGTGTTGATGAATATCCTGGTGTCTCTCATTGTGAAACTGCCAAAACTATGTAGGAGGCATTAAAAGTTGCCCATGAGGGAACTAATGAGGTCAAATAAACTAGGATCAATACCTTAAATCAAGAGTTTGAGTTGTTTCGCATGAAGCATGATGAAACCTTTGCTGACATGCAAAAGAGGTTCATACATCTTATAAATCGCTTAAAGGCTCTAGGTAATGTTATTCCCAATGATATTTCTACTAATAATGTTTTGAGGTGTCTTAATAGAGAATGGAAACCTAAGGTCACCGCAATCAAAGAAGCAAATGATCTTAAAACACTTGATCTCACAACTTTATCTGGCAGGGTAGAAGAACATGAGAAAGAACTCAATTGCTTGAAAAAACATGAGAAGAAGATGAAGAAGGAGAAAGGTAAAGATAAGGAGGAAGAAAAAAAGTTTGTTGCTCTAAAGGCTTCAAGTTCAAAGACCTCAACCAATAAGCAAAGTGATTGTGAAACAAGAGATTACGAGAATTCGGATGACAAAGATATGAGACTTTTTGTGAAAAGGTACAATAGGTACTTCAAAAGAAATGGTGTAAAATACTCGGACAAAAACCTTATCAAATTTAGAAGACAATCAAACTCCTCCAAGGAAGATGTTAACAAGAAAGGAAGATCAAGAAGTTCATGTTTCAATTGTGGAAAAACCGGTCACTACAAGCTGGAATGTCCATTGCTTGAGAAAGACAAAGAGAAAGATCATCACAAGAAATTTAGAAAGTCAAGAAGAGCTTATATTGCTTGGAAAAGCGATAACGATTCCTCAAGTGATGAAGACTCAAATAATGACGAAGAATCGACAAATGTTTGTCTCAAGGCTCATTATCATGAAAAGAAGAAAAAGAATGTTGTGAGTTATTACAAGACTTAATACTTGAAATTATCTTTTTATTTTTATGATTCAATAGTTTAAATTATCTATTTATGAAGAGCACAGTATGTGCTCTCTTATGTTAGTTTTATTGATTTTTTTTGTTTGTGTAGAGTTAGCTTCTAATAAGGCATGTCACGACAGTATGGATCATCAAATTGTCACCTAACTGAAAGTGGAAAGCTGGAGGAAGCTGAGACTAAAGAGAAACATCAATCACTCTCCAAGGGCATACGTGACAACAATCTACAGATTAAAGGATAGTTGAATTGATCCTTGTAAATGGGTAAGAGTGAGGCACTAAAAGACCAAAATATGTACTATAATACATATACTACAACGCCACACTGCTACAAAGGACAATGTCATTAGTCTACCACATTTTAACTTGTCTCCCACTCGCTGTCTATACTTGATCCTACACTGGTATGAATTGGAAGAAATAGAGGGAATATTGTTGATTTCCTTGGGCTTGATTTCATATTTTATCCACAAGTCCATGATTCAAGAAAAAACACAAATCCTAGATGGAAAAGGATATAAAATGATCTCTTGCAGGAAATGAAGCATTTCAGCATTTTTAGAGTTAGAATGCTTACAAAAAACTAGAGGAAAAAATAATTTGAATAGAGTAGAGATTCTTCTTCTCATCACTTTAAGTGTATGCTACTAGTATCTTGCGTGACATAAGTCGTCTCTTGGTGACTAACCATTGCAAGAAGACGAAGACGTTACTCTTAGGTTGTTGTTTCTTTTTCACCACGTGTTTAAGAATATTTAGCTTAGGAACCAATATTGTTGTATGTACTAAGCTCACTATGAGCTAAAACCTTTTATGTTGAGAAATGCAAAGTTAATATGATATAGTCTTTTATGTTAAATAATGTGTGGTTAATTCTTTATTTTAGCATGTGTTAAATTATTCTAAATCTGCTTTTTGACTAATCAACTCTAAAAAGATACAAGCTTGTTGTTGTGAGAGATCTAGCAACAAGTGGATTTCATGATAAAAGTGATTGAAAATAGTATGATAGAGATGTTCACTGGATTAGCTACTTTAGAGATAAAATGGCTACAATCATAGAGGATAATGAGAATAAAATTAGACATACATTAAAGTTAAAAATGAGCCTTAGAGATTTGTTCCCTTACTTTGATGTATATGTTTCTGACGTAGAGATACACCTTACGACCATGTTCTGACCTTTCCTGACATGACATAACACCTCTTGAATACATAAATGACAAGTTATATTAACGAACTATTGCCCAACATGCTCTCTATTATTGAACTCACTTACTTTAATAAAACACTTTTTAGGAGATAGACAGAGTAATAAATAAATAAATAATAATAATTTTATCAAAATATTCTTTTCAATTATTAATATATTTAAATTAGCATTAATGCAAAACTAGAAAATAATAAATTAAAAATATTAATTAAAAGTTCCAAATAAAAACTAAAATTATATAAGTAAATTAAAATGACAAGTATTTTAGGATAAATAATTTTTTTAAATGATTTTAAAAAGGAGGGAGTAAGTTTCCAAAGCAAAGTAGAGAAATGGCCATGCCATGAGGCATGCAATACTTAATTCTCAAATTCTCAAACCAGTATGATACCATGAACTCAAACTAAAGGCTTAACAAAAATAACATAAATACTAATCACTACGGGAAAAGAGGGAAAAGAGGGCGCTTTTTTTGCCCTATAAAAGCGCTGCCTAAGCCTGCGCTGCCGTAGGTAAAGACGACGCTTTTTTATTTATGAAAAAACGCTCTCTAAAATAGAACTTTAGACAGCGCTGTCTAAAGTATACGTTTAAAATTTTAAATTTTTTTTTATAAACTTTAGAAAGCGCTTTTTCCTTCAAAAGCGTTATCTAAAGGTGCTTTTAGACAGCGCTGTCTAATGTATACTGAAAATGATTTTTTTATATACCTTTAGAGAGCACTTTTCCCTAAAAGCGCTCTCTAAAGTCCCCTTTAGAGAGCGCTTTTTTCTTAAAAGCGCTCTCTAAAGTATACCTATAATTTTATTGGTTTTTTCTACGTATAAAAAATCCCATTTTAGCCTTTTTTTTATGCAGAAACCTGCATAGTTTCAAACCAGCATTTCTTATATAATTTCTTGCAACAACAGAATTCTTATACATTTCAAGAAATAGAATTCTTGCAACAACAGAATTCATATATACATTTCAATAAAATTAACATTCGCAAAACTTACAACAGAATTCACAAAATTCACAAAATTCTTGCAACAACAGAATTCATATACATTAACAGAATTCACAAAATTTAACACAGAATTCTTCTTGCAACAGAATTTTCTTATATTCACAAAACTAAAATTTACATTCACAAACTATACATTCAAAAAATTCTTCTTAGAAGAAAGAATTCGCACAATTCTTCCGTAATATAATTCAATTGTTTCCTTGTGTAAGAAGAACACGCCATATCTTCGAAATACTATATAACAAAACAAAATACGCATTATTTAGTTAAAAATAATAAATTATATGACATATCCGATAAATATTAAAATAAATCCTAAGTTATAAAACCATGCATACCCTAATAGGAATCTCCAATTGTCCCATTTGAATGATTTCTCTCATGAACCTCAAAACGAAGTACCCGCAGTCTATGTCATTACGCTGACGAGGGCACTACACATAGACAAACAAATAAGAAATAATATATAGATGTTTTGTGTTATTAAGTAGCATCACTAATATTGTGAAAATTAATATACCTCCACTTTGACCCATGTAATATTTGTTGATCTAGCCCGTGTTACTCGAGTCTCTCTTTGTGCACGGTATAGTAGTATAGCTCTATAAAAGAAATACGTAAACTTAGAACAATATCACATAAATAATTAGATATACAAATACACACGAATATTTTGAACAGTCTCACTTATGTGTCAACCACATCCTTCATATTCTGATATGTGGAGCAATCAGTATCCAATGAATTAAGATAATAGACCACTTCTGTTATAGGATTAATGGCAACCAACAACCAGTGTCCACTGTAAAATATAACAAAAGTTTAGATGGATAATTTCTACGTAAAAGATACAAATTAAAGATTAGAATGAAATTATAATGAAAATCTTACCCGTTTCCAGTATTATACGGTAAAAAAAACAGACATTCTGTGCTGCTGGCCATAAATCGCTCAAGTAAGTGGTCTCTTACTTCAATTGCATTCATACCAATTCTCGGTGCATTAACAAGGCTGCAAGAGAAGAAACGGAATTTGTTTGACAAATCCGTCCCCCGGATGAATTTTTCATACATGCACCTTAAATAAAAACATAATAAACATTAGACTATTATCACTGAAATGTGTAAATAAATTGTTCAACTAAATAAATAATAGATTGATTGGAGTACCAGATGTATGAATGCATAACACCGATGCCTAATTCAGTATGATTGAAAACCTGCTCCATGTCCTCTTTTCCGATTATCTCGGAATGAGGAAAACCAAAAACACCTTCGTCCATGTTGATTTGACGAATAGCACCTTCCATCAAATTTGACATTGACAAAAGTGTTTCTAGACACGTCTGAAAGTGAGGTCTTTTTTCCTTCACGGTCCTTGTAGGAGCTTTTTTCTTGCCGGTCTGTTGTGAAGGTTGAGCAGGAACCTAACAATCATATAAGTTAGGTAAAGTAGAAAATCATGAACTCGGATAATAGAATAACACTTAAAAGCTACCTCTCTGTGTGATTCAACAGACTCGTTTTGCAGCAAAACCCCTTTATTCTTTGCTGCGGGTTTTGTAGGAGTCTAACATTACCATGTAAAAAAAATGTAAGTAATGGTTCAGAATGATTTTCATAATCGTTCAGAATTGACATTTGAATACTAAGAGATTCGTAATGGTTTTCAACATACCTCATCACCTATGGAAATGAGGTCTAATGGCCATGCAACAAACGAACCTATTGCATCCCGCAACAATGTAACCTCTGAAACCGAGTCTGGTATCGGTAGTAACGCATCCGTATCTAAAGCGATATCAACCGAAACTTTCAGATAACCTTGTGGGAGCGGATGATGGTGAAGTAACGCTCCCGCAAAGTTATGCACGTTTCCCTTGCCAACCATGCGATAAGTCAGAAACGACAAATACAGCTGGCAAGATGAAATGCCCTGAACCAATAATAAATATGTAACTGTTAATATGTATAAAGGTCAAATAAAATAAATGTGTTAATTTAATTAAAATAAATATGTGCTAATTGCCTCGGGAATTTTAATTGGAGAATTGATACTAGCTTTGTCACTAGCATCTTTCAAACCGGAACCGCGCCTTTCTGCCTCATGTCTCTCTTTATCCTGCTGCAATGCTTGGACTTGCGTTTGTAGTGCCATCACAGTTTGCATGATTTCTTGGGTGGTGGGATTTTTTTTCTTTGATTACTTATACAAGGATGATGGAGTCACACCAAATCCTTTACCTCTCACCCGACCGGGATACTCAGGAACATTTAGTACTCGACTAAGAATGCTCCTGCAATCATCCTCACCTGCGGGTATGGATTTAGATAGATTCTCCTGAAATTCATTGATATATCGAAAATTATTAGTGGGGATTAAAAATTAATTATAATTTAATAAAATTTCAATTAACTTTGAGACATAATGTTATACTTACACATTCTTCATAAACATGCTGAACATCTTCTGTAACAGCTCCACCTTACCCACGCGAGCTTCCTTCCACAAAACATGGTCCGAAAGTGATAATTCTTCACTTTTAGACTCTTCTAACTACACATTTAGTTAAATAATAAGTTCATCAATTATAACACAATAATACAATTAATAAAATCATAGCATTAATATATACTTACCAATTTTTGTTGTAATCGTGCATATCCCAAACGCCCTTTTCTGTATGGATACGCGGGGTTTGATGCTCTTTCGCGATTAATGGCACTCAATTTCTGGATAAAAAATTTTAAGTCATATCAAAACAAACTAATGAAACACATATATAATACAATCAATAGACATGACAAGACAACATTACATTGAATTCTTCGGTTTTCCGTTTGTCTACAAAAATGCCCCATTCTTGCGGTGTAATCACATCCGCATACAACGGTGGAAGTTCTGCTTCAACAAAATTTTTGTTCTCATCCCTAAGATATTTGTTTGATAATAAGGCTCTAAACCCTCTGTGTCTCTTTCTGGCCAATTGAAGACAATACTTTTGCCGACTTTCTTCAATATTAAAGGACCTCTACGAAAAAACATACACATATAAACATAAAGTGTTTTAGTATAAGTAAATTAAAGACTTAATCGTCAACAAAAATCTAATAACATCAATCATATTTGGTAAGTACCTGTATCTCAGTCCATATCTTTTCTTTACCGGCATCCAACGATTTACTCCTCCAATTATCACTAATGATTGGAATGTGCTGACGGACAAGTGAACCAATGTATGAAGATAACATTGAACCGTTAGGCTCAACTAGTTGGTTCTGGTCACTCCAATGTACATCAAATCTCATCCCTTTATCTCTAGCACGAATGATTCTATTCATAATGGTTTTTCCTCTTTTTATTTCATGTTCTACATTCGAAGCTTCATTCTGAGCTTCCTGTGTATCTTGTGTCTCGTGGGTGTCTTCCTAGTTATTAGACATTTTACCTGTAAGAAAGAAAAAAACAAAAATTAAATGACAAATATAAACTCATAAAGCAAAAGAGTTTCTTACCTAGCCCTTTCATCACACATACTACCAAGAAATATAAACTCATAACGCAAAAGTGTTTCTTACCAACACCCTCACTTCACTGTTAATGAATACTTACAACTTACAGAGCCTAAGCAAGTTAAAGTGAAAATTGAAAAGGAAAAGAAAAATAATTAATAAACACTGAAATTGATACTTGTTAGTAACAGGTACCAAGTAAATAAACAAACACCCTTATAAAAGAATGATAAGATTCTGAGTTTCTAATTCTAACAAGAAATTGATACTTGTTAGTAACAGGTACCAAAAGGAGAGGTCAATAGTAATCCTACACAAAATATTCGAATTTTATCATCATTCTACACAGAAACTCTAGCTTTCACTGCAGGGTCATATTCTATTATATATACCAAACAAGAACAACAATAATAGTTTAAAAATCAAGAGAAATAAATTTATAAACAAAAAACATCAACAAAAATGTTGTTTTACGTTTCTTTTAAAAAAAAAGAAGAAGAAGTTGCAGGTTGTGGTAAGAAACACTTTTGCTTTATGACAAGAACGAACAACAACGAACAACAGTAACATGCAAGAACGATTGACAATAACGATGACAATAACAGCAACAACGAACAATGTTAGAAGTAAGAACAACAACAACAATGTACCTCTTCTTCGTCACGACGGCAGCAGTGAAGTCACGACAATGAACGACGGCAGCAGAACGACGGCAACCGCGAATGAACGACGGCAATGGCGGATGAACGACGGCAATGGCAAAGGGTTTCAGCAGAGAAGAAAGAGAGCAAGGGTTTCATCAGAGAAGAAAGAGAGCAAGGGTCGAGAGAAGAAAATGATTAGAAGCAGTTTCAGAAAATGAAATGAAATGTGTTTTATATTTTAATTAATAAATGACCTTAGAGGGCGCTTTCTAAAGTGAGAAGACTTAAAGACCTTAGAGGGCGCTTTTCTTAAAGCGCTTTCTAAGGTTAAACTTTAGACAGCGCTTCTCTAAAGCGCTTTCTAAAGGCTATTTTTAGAATGCTTATAACAGCGCTTTGTCCTTAGAAAGCGCTGTCTAAGGTTTACCTGAAAATGTCAAAAAATATAAAAATGAGTCTGGGGCGAGGGGGATTCGAACCCCAGACTCAAAGCATGGCAAACAAACACACAAACCTCCTTGACCAGCGGTACTACGCCCTCATCCATTGTTTATACTCACTCCATAAATATATAAAATAAGGTGTCACATATATATTTAAATATATTATTTGAATAATTTTAAATATAATTTAAAATAAATTAAAATATAATTTAATATAATTTAAATATATTAAATATAATTTGATATATTAATATAATTTAAAGTATATTTTAAATTATATATTAATATAATTTATATATATTAAATATAATTTAAATAAGTTAAAATGTTTGTATTTAAAACATATATATTTAAATATATTATTTGAATAATTTAAAATAAATTAAAATATAATTTAATATAACTTAAATATATTAAATATAATTTGATATATTAATATAATTTAAAGTATATTTTAAATTAATATATTTTGAATTATATGGTTAAACTTTAGACAGCGCTTTTCTAAAGCGCTTTCTAAAGGCTATTTTTAGAAGGCTTATAACAACGCTTTATCCTTAGAAAGCGTTGTCTAAGGTTTACCTGAAAATGTCAAAAAATATAAAAATGAGTTTGGGGCGAGGGGGATTCGAACCCCAGACTCAAAGCATGGCAAACAAACACACAAACCTCCTTGACCAGCGGTACTACGCCCTCATCCATTGATTATACTCACTCCATAAATATATAAAATAAGGTGTCAACATATATATTTAAATATATTATTTAAATAATTTTAAATATAATTTAAAATAAATTAAAATATAATTTAAAATAATTTAAATATATTAAATATAATTTGATATATTAATATAATTTAAAGTATATTTTAAATTATATATTAATATAATTTATATATATTAAATATAATTTAAATAAGTTAAAATGTTTGTATTTAAAACATATATATTTAAATATATTATTTGAATAATTTTAAATATAATTTAAAATAAATTAAAATATAATTTAATATAATTTAAATATATTAAATATAATTTGATATATTAATATAATTTAAAGTATATTTTAAATTAATATATTTTAAATTATATATTAATATAATTTATAAATATTAAATATAATTTAAATAAGTTAAAATGTTTGTATTTAAAACATATATATTTAAATATATTATTTGAATAATTTAAAATATAATTTAAAATAAATTAACATATAATTTAAATATATTAAATATAATTTGATATATTAATATAATTTAAAGTATATTTTAAATTATATATTAATATAATTTATATATATTAAATATAATTTAAATAAGTTAAAATGTTTGTATTTAAAACATATATATTTAAATAATTTAAAATATAATTTAAAATAAATTAAAATATAATTTAATATAATTTAAATATATTAAATATAATTTGATATATTAATATAATTTAAAGTATATTTTAAATTAATATATTTTAAATTATATATTAATATAATTTATATATATTAAGTATAATTTAAATAAGTTAAAATATATAATTTAAATATATTAAATATAATTTGATATATTAATATAATTTAAAATTCCTTTCCCTACCTAAAGGGCGTGGGTTCGACACCCCCTTTTGCCATTTTTTGTGATTCTTGATGTTTTTCAGTTTAATTGTGTCAAACAACAAATACAGCGTTGTCTCTGAAAATATTTAGAATTGTTTTATATTTTAATTAGTAAATGACTTTAGAGTGCACTTTTCCTTAGAAAGCGCTTTCTAAAGTTAAAAGAAATTGAGCCCTATTAGAGCGCTTTCTGAAAGCGCTTTTGTTCTGGACCGGGCAAGGCTTCCTGCCCTTAAGGGCTAGGCCCAATCCATCATATTTGGCGAACAGGCCCAATAGGCACAATATAGCCGTTGGGCACAATATAGCCGTTGGACACGTCCCCTCCACGCGCAGAATGGTTCACGCGACCAACTGCCTCCCCGGATATAGCGGAAACAGTTAGAAAGACCACGCGTTTCCCCCTCCATCTGACAACACCTCATTGGTCGATCAGGCATTTTGTTCGCCAACAATCTCCCTATAAAAACCCCTCGCTTGAGAGGGGCAGGTAACACAAATCATATATTTGACTTCTCTTACTTGCTTCCCCCTTTCTTTTGACTAAATACTTACTTTGGCATCGGAGTACCTTGCAAGTACCTCCACCCCTTTTTCCTCTCCTACGAGCAGCTACTCTTGTCTTACACGAAGGCCGCGACGATCTCCTCCTGGTCCCCTCCGATCAGTGGCGCCGTCTGTGGGAAACTTCGCTTCCCCGTCTTTTTGAATCAAGATCCCTCATCTTTTCGCCCAAAAGACCAAAGCTTTCATCTCTCCAAAATCCCAGATCATCATGGCTTTCGTTAAGAGTGATACCCACCAAGAACCTGTGGCCGCCGCTGCCAATATCGACAAGAATGCTTTTGTCGGGAACATCCCATCCGAAAACGTCCAGCGCAACGATGGACCAGCTTCCCCGAAGCCCGACGAACAAAGGCCACGAGCACAAGCCGTGGAACTTTCCTTCGAACCCATTCCGGTTCCTCAAGGCGCAGATCTGACCACCGCGACGCTCATCGCCTCTTTGAACAACTCCAATCGTTTCATCCTCCAGCAGGGAGAAAAAATCAGTGCCCTCGAGCACGCCCTTCAGGAGCATCACACCTCGGAGACGCTGAACCTCTCCCCGCCTCCGCGAGTTCACTCAAAGCGGAGACGTGATAGTCCTTCCCCTGTTAAAGAGCGTCCAAAATCAGGAAGCCCAACACCCGATCTTGACCGCCGACATCGTTGTTCTCCTAGGAAAACCAGGCACTCTCCTGTTTCCAAAAGACACCGACATTCAGACAAGTACGAGCATAAGCGTATCCGCGGACACTCTCCTCGCCGCAGTCAAAGCCGCGACCACAGTCATTCTCCGTCACTTTCTCACAGCTCCAGCAGTGACGACGAAGCTCGAGGCCGGTTCACGAGAAACATTGTGGACACCCGGATCCCCCGCGGGTTAGAGAAACCTCCCACACTGGCTATATACGATGGCACGTCAGATCCTCACGAGCACCTGGAGAACTTCGAAGCTATGCTCCAATACCGTGGTGTCTCCGGAGCCATCAGGTGCAAAATATTTCCCATCACCCTGAGGAAGGGTGCGATGACATGGTTCAAAAGACTCCCTCGAGGATCCATCTCCTCCTGGCGCGAGCTCAAAGGCCAGTTCACCCGCCATTTCACAACCTCCCGACGACACCCAAAAACGGAGGCAACGTTGGAAGCGATCATACAAGGCAGGGAAGAACCTCTGCGGGAGTACATCGAAAGATTTAATAAGGAGGCAGTGGAAGTCAGAACTTCCGATCACATGAAGAAGTACCTCCTCGAGAAAGGACTCCGATCAAAGAGCGACTTCCGCAAAGCTGTCGGGATCGAAGCTCCTCGAACGCTGACAGAACTTCTCCACATGGCCAAAGATTACATCCGCTACGAGGAGAAAGAAGCCGCATACCGTGCCCGGGACGCAAGAGATCGGGAAGCACCCCGAGCACCCAAAAAGGAGGAGTCAGAGCCATCCCGTAAGGGGAAGGAGAAGCGATGGGAGGAACGTCCCCGTGAAGGCAAAGGGCCAGCTGGTCGATTCAATGAATACACTGTGCTCACTACCTCACGTGAGCGTATTCTCACCGACTGTATCAACACCGAATTCAAACAAGGAGGTGTCAGGTTCCCTAAACCAACCACGTCCAAGGGAAACGTCGAGAAAAGTAAATACTATCGTTTCCACCGTAGCCACGGGCACGTAACGGAAGATTGCGTGCACCTCAAGGACGCCATAGAGATCCTTATCAAAGAGGGTCACCTGAAGCAATACGTGAAGAAGGGAGAGTCCTCCCGACGAGACACGTCTGGTCCGAAGAAAGAAGCAGAATCAACCCCCTCCAGTCCTCCCTCGCAGGTCGCAATGTCCGTCAGCCGACCAGAGGACTTCTTCGTTCCTGACCACTTCGACCCGACTTCCCAGGAATTCATACACAGCACCGGGGAAGTCTTTCCTACGACCATGGTTATCTCATGTGGGGGGTACCATGAGCTCATGATAGGATCCATCAAGAGAAAGTTTGAACAGCTGATAGACAGCAGCCCCGATCAGTTGTACACGATCGGCAAGGGTAAAGGGAGTTCACAGCCGATCACGTTCTACAAAGAAGAACTCCCCGGAGGATCGCCGAATTCCCACATTCCTCTGCTGATCAGGGCCAAATTATCATCTACTGATGTGCAGAAAATCCTGGTCGACCAGGGCAGCTCCGTGGACATCATGTACTCCAGTCTGTTCCGCGCACTGAAGCTGAATAAGTCTAATCTCTCCCCGTACGTGGGATCTGATCTCTAAGGATTCAACGGAGCAACGGCCCGACCTTGGGGTTACGTGGAGATACCGATCACGTTTGGCGAAGAGGAGGCATCCCGGACAATTAAAACGCAGTTCTTAGTCATTGATTGCCCGTCGCTCTATCAATGCATCCTCGGCAGACCAGCTCTCGCCGAACTCGTTGTTGTCCCCTCGACGGTTCACCTCAAGCTCAAGTACTACATTGAGAAAGGACACGTCGCAACTCTGCACGGTGACATTGAGGCTGCTCGCAGATGCTTCGAGGCCGCAACAAAAGGGCAGAACCAGATCGCGACAACAGCAAAATCGACAAAGCGCACCAGAGAGGACGAGGGTCCAGCCGAAGAGGGTCAGCCAGAGAAAAAGCCCACGCTTCCCGTGCACACCATTGACCTCGACAGCAGGCTTGCTGAAGGAAACGAAGATCGGGACGAAGATGGAAAGTTAGGAGTGACAAGCTCCCCGTCTCCTACACTGCTGCGACCAGTTCCAGATGGGGAATTCGAGATCATCACTTTCAGCAACAACCCCAGCAGGGGAGTAAGGATAGGCGCTGGTCTTCCCGAAGAGGTAAAGAAGGATGTGAATAAATGCCTCGACGACAACGCCGACCTGTTCGCATGGAGTGCGGCGGATATGCCCGGCCTTGATCCAGAAACTGCCTGTCACCACCTCACAATTAATCCAGCTGCCCGCGCCATTGCCCAACGAAGAAGGAAACAATCCGAAGAGAAGGCACAGGCTGCCGAAAAGCTTGTACAAGACCTCTTAGAGGCAAAATTTATTTCTGAGGCCAGGTATACGACCTGGCTCTCAAATATTGTACTTGTAAAGAAAAATAATGGAAAGTGGCGCATGTGCATTGACTACACCGATCTCAATCGGGCTTGCTCGAAAGACGCTTATCCACTGCCGAGCATAGATAAACTCGTAGATAATTCTGCAGGTTTCAAGTTCTTGTCCTTCATGGACGCTTATTCGGGATACAACCAAATCCCAATGGCCGACGAGGACAAGAGATACACGGCATTCATGACCTCCTCGGGGAATTATTACTATAACGTAATGCCCTTTGGACTAAAGAATATCGGGGCCACGTACCAACACATGATGAACAAGGTCTTCCGATCAGAAATCGGTGACATGATCGAAGTATACATGGATGATATGATCGTGAAATCCCAAGAGGAATCCGACCATACCACCCACTTGCGCAAGGTGTTCGACCAAGCTCGAAAATGTAAAATGTGTTTTAATCTAGAAAAATGCACCTTCGGTGTGCGAGCAGGAAAATTCCTCGAATTTTACCTCACCGAAAGAGGAATAGAAGCAAACCCGGACAAATGCCGAGCACTCATGGAATTCCCCACGCCGCGGTTGAAGAAGGCGATACAATCCCTCAATGGGATGCTCGCGTCCCTTGCTCGCTTCGTAAGTAAGTCCGCCCAGCACGCCCTGCCCTTTTTCAAATTACTCAGGAAGGAGGCAAATTTCTAGTGGACGGACGAGTGGGAGCAGGCCCTTGCCCATTTCAAACAAGCTCTGTCCGAACCACCAGTATTGTCCTGACCAGACCGCGGGGAAACCATATACCTGTACCTCTCAGTGGCCAACGAAGCAGTGAGTGCAGCACTCATTCGCGAGACTACTGACGGGAAAAAGCCCATCTATTTCACCAGTAAAGCCCTACAGGGACCCGAAGTCAGATACACGCAAATAGAACGGGTGGCCCTTGCTCTCATAATTGCCTCGAGGAGACTCAGATATTACTTCCTGGTGCACACTATCGTCGTCAGGACCGACCAGCCAATTAGGCAGCTGCTAAGCCGACCAGACATGGCGGGCAGGATGCTAAAATGGTCCCTTGAACTGGCCGAGTTCGACATTCACTACGAAGGGAGGAAAGCCCTCAAGGCGCAGGTCCTGGCCGACTTCGTGGCAGAAATGACTCCGGAATCGTTCCCCCCAGCAGGAACACAAGAATGGATCATTTACGTGGATGACGCGTCAAGCCCCGCGGGCAGCGGAGCAGGGATTATACTCGAAAACAAGGAAGGGACCCTGATTGAAGTATCCCTGATCCTTTCCTTCAAAACATCCAACAATCAAGCCGAGTATGAAGCCTTCCTCACAGGGCTACGACTGGCTAAAGACGTCAGCGCGAGGAAAATTAAAATCTGCACTGATTCCCAGCTTGTGGCATCCCAAGTACGAGGAGAGTACCAGGCAAAGAACGACCAACTAGCCGAATACTTGACCACGGTGAAAGAAAAATTGACAGAGTTCGAAGCATGGGAAGTTCAGCACGTCCCACGCGAACAAAATACCCGAGCAGACATCCTCTCCAAATTAGCCAGCACCAGGAAAAAAGGTGGAAAATCCGTCATACAAGAAACACTGGCTAACCCGAGCATTACAAAACCCGACCTGGTAGATGTTAACGTCGTCGGAGACCCCTATTGTTGGATGACCCCGGTATACAATTACCTCACCAAAGGGGAACTTCCCGAAGACAGTAAGGAGGCCAGTGTAACTAAACGACGAGCCTGCTCATACGTACTAGTCGAGGACAAGTTATATCGACGAGGGTTTTCCATTCCCCTATTAAAATGTGTCGACGAGGCCCAGGTCCCCGAAATCTTACAAGAAATCCATGAGGGCATCAACGCACAACACTTAGGAGGAAGATCCCTGGCTCGAAAGGCTCTGCGCGCAGGATATTACTGGCCGACCATGCAGCACGACGCCAAAGAACATGTGCAAAAATGTGACCGTTGCCAGCATACGGGGACATGCATTTGGCACCCCCCAACGAGTTGAAGACCCTCTCCTTGCCGTGGCCCTTCGCCTGGTGGGGGATGGACATCCTAGGCCCCTTTACAATGGGATCTTATCAAAATAAACTCCTAATCGTGGCCGTCGACTATTTCACAAAATGGATCGAAGCCGAAGCGCTCGCCAAGATCACAGCCTTCAACATACTGCCTTTCTACAAAAGAAACGTCCTCGCCAGATTCGGGGTACCCCAGGCCCTCGTGACCGACAACGGAACCCAGTTCAAGGACAGAAAATTCCAAGACTTCGTCGCCAAATTAGGAACGAAACAACACTTTACTTCTGTCGAGCATCCACAAACCAATGGGCAAGCGGAGGCCGCGAACAGAGTGATCTTACGCGGATTAAAATGAAGACTAGGCGAGGCCAAGAAAAGGTGGGTCGAGGAGCTCCACAGCGTCCTCTGGGCGTACAGGACAACACCTCACTCCACCACCGGGGAAACCCCTTTCCGACTAGCGTATAGAACAGAGGTGGTAATACCGGTGGAGATAAGGGAGCCCTCCAGAAGGACTGAAGCTCCCCTCGATGAAGAGATGAACGATGAGGCTCTACGCGAGGAACTCGATCTGGTCGAAGAAATAAGATCAGGGGCTGCCCTCCGCGAGGCCACATTGAAGCAACAAATAACAATGCGACATGACGCCAGAGTCATAAAGCGCGACTTCCCCGTAGGCAGTCTGGTCCTGCGCAGAAACCAGAAGGATTCTCGCGAAGGGAAACTGGCGGCGAACTGGGAAGGACCCTATAGGGTCAAGTCCAAAACGGGCACGGGAGCATATTACTTGGAAACACTGGACGAAAAACAACTTGCTCGACCATGGAATGCTGAAAAGCTCAAGCAGTACTATAGCTAAGTCCTTAACCACGAGGATATACAAGTCACCGACATAGTCACCCCAAAACGGGGAGATATGCGCGACCATCGTATCGTGCCCTGGTGAAGCGCGACACGCATTACAACGCCGGCCAGCTTCTGCTCATTGGACGAGCAGATCCTGTGCACAACGGGGATACCTCAACCGAGCTCCGCCGTTGCCGCACCATTCAGGCAGGACACCCAGCTCGCGATGGGAACAGTCCAAGCCTATGAGATTAGTACCTCAAACGAAGTCCTAACCTCATCGTGGACGGAACCACTTCGCCCTCCTCGGTAGGTTTTACGCCTAGCCGGGGACACACACACATAAACAAAAAAGAGCAAGTCCATAATAAAACATCCACAAAACCTAAGTATATTAAAGTACCGGCCACGACCGGACAATGTCATAAATACAAAAGGGGCAGCGCCCATACAAAACGATAAATACAAATTGATAAGGGCACGCAGGACCACAAAACATGCTAAAAACAAAGTCCTACTCTGCGACTTCACTCTCCTCTTCGGCCGGGATAACTTGACCGTCCACCACTCTGTTGAACAAACTCATTCCATCCGTCGTGAGCTGCACATCAGATTTAAGAGCCACCATCTGCTCTTTAGCCGCATTGAAGCCGAACTCAGCCGCTTTCAGGTTATCTTCGCCAAGGATCCTGATCCTCCCAATCAAGTCGGTACGCGACTTTAGAGACTGCTCGTCATCATTTTCATCCTGAGCAGCTGAAGTCAAGCCTTCCAACTCAGCAATCCTCTCCTGCAGTCTCTTCCTCTCCTCGTCAGCCTTGAGCACAGCTAACTTCAGCTAGGTCACCTCCGTCTGGAGCAGCACCTTGGCCTCCTCGTGACCTTCAAACAGTTTTAAATCGTTGAACAACTTGTTGTTTTCTGCCTCCAGCTCGGCTATTCTATTCTGGGAAGTCACGAGGCTCGCCCGAGTAGCGGCTTCATCGTCAGCGAGGACAAGGGCAGCTTCAAGGACCCTGAACATGCCTGTCGCATCCTGGCACAACTGTTTTCTCCTCACCTTGGACTTGGTGTTCAAAATAGTTGTGGCTTCAGAATCATGGACTTCTATCGAATCCCCGTCAACAAACAAGTCTCGGCGCGTGTAGCAGGCGGGCAGGACGAAATGACCGGCACCGGACCCCCCAGGACCAGCGGCCACAGGAGTCCCCGCAGCATCTCTCTTCCTCTTAAGAGAACCCTCCGGGGTCAGCGGAGTCGAGGCTCTCTCCAGGACGGGGGTAGATCCAGCAGCAAAACTCTCCATCACTGTCTGCTTGGGCGCCCCGGCCTTGGTACCGGTGGTCGCCTTCTTGTGAACCTTCGCAGCCTGCGACCTCATCAGACGCTCTCGCATGTCAGCCATCATACCTGCGAACGCACACATCAAGTCAGAACCAAAAGAATTTTAAGAAACAAAGCTAAATAGTGGAGCATACCAAGCAAAGTCATAGCGTCGTCATCATTATCACACTCAAGAAGAGCTTTGACATTAATATATCTAGCTGCTCGGGCAGGACCATCCTCCCCGACCAACTGATTCTCGTCCCGATCAACGACGAAGGCCGGAGTAAAGCTCTCCACGTAAGCATGGAGGATCCTGTACGACTCCTTATCCGCCGGGCAAAGCTGCTCATGCTTCACCAGGAACTGATCTGTTCGGCGCTTAAAATGGGTGTAGACCCATTCCAAAGGAAAGATGGAGACCACACCATCCCTTTCCCGACCATCCACCATCACCATCTCAATGGTCGAGATGCTCATCTTGGCCTCTTCAGTTATAGGCTTCACGATCAGAAATCTGTCCTTGAAATTGCGTATCGAATCAGAGTACGGCCAGAACAGCCTGCTCTGTTGCTTAAATGATACCCAACTCTGTTTCGCCCCCGCCGTGCTCCGCTGAATTTGGAAGAGACAGAAGAAGAGATTCGTGGTCGCCCCGATATTGAGATAACGACACACTAACTCAAAAGCCCTTATAAAAGCCAAGGCGTTTGGGTGAAGCTAGGACGGGAACAAGGTCAGATGAATGAACAGGGAGGATTGGAAGTCAGTGAAGGGGAGACGCATTTTGGCCTCCGTAAACGCAAATTCGTACATAGGAAAGCGAAGTCCCGGGTACGAGGAACAGATTCTATCGTATTCCCCGGGACGAAAGGCTTTCCATGCCCGTGGAGCGTCCTCGTCGCGTCTCTCCAACAAGTCGAAGTCCCGTATCTCCTCCTCGGAGAAGGTTGATCGAAAAGACAAAGGCTCATGTCCAAGCCAGTCAAGGTCCCCGCCTGCGACCTTGATATTCGAGTAATCGGCGGACACACTGGGTCCCTCTTGTACTTCCTGTGCGTCGGGCATAACTTCATCGCGGGGTTCAGCCATTTTCACCTGAAAAGCAGAGGAAGAGAAGTGAATTCGACATCTGCGATCAAATCCACCCTTCCACCACTAATCAAGTGAAAGGGCGTTAACGAATCCGAGGACAACCACGTGCCCGTATGAATTACCTACAATAGTTAGGAGAGGTCTCCGCGACCAGAACTCGCAGATACACATACGAGGACGCATGTTCGTCTCAAAATCACGCTAAAACTCCGAACAGGCCTAGTGCCCGACTACAAACTAAATTCTACACCTAACCAGATTCTACAAGGATCTACGCTAACAATTTCAACAAAATTCTAGAAATTCATAAAATTCATCATGTTCTTCACTAAATGTCCTGGAATTCATGTGTTCATCGAAGAACGCATGAAGTTCAACCGGAAAATATGAACTTCAACCGAAAAACCTATAAAAATATGCAGAAAGGAAGAATGAACTTACAAGTAAAAGAAGAGGTTGACGGTGGCGAAGAGAAGCTCCGGCGAAGACTAAGTGCAGAGCAAACGAGAGCAAAGAGTAAAAAAACTTGTGGAATTAGAAAATGAAACCTTCCCCCACCTTTTTATAACCATTTGATCGTGGGGAATCGTGAAGGTCATCATAGCCTATACGCCCCTAGGACTGACAAAGGCCATAAATGCTCACCACGTGTCACAAAAACTCTCCGCCTGGTTCAGCGCAGAAAATACACTAGCCCTTGGCCCCCACGAGCAAGTCTCTTCGCCAAAGTAGACACGTCCGTGCAGAGATGCTCGCCAAAAACTCCCATTTCTCCGAGGACGCTGCAAACCCTGATCGACGTTTCGCGCTAATAGCCGACGACCACATCTGGTCGGGCACGAAAGGAACCTTCTAAGCGAGCATCATCCTCCCCGACAGTACGGTCGAAATCGCAGCTGAATAAAGTCATTGCTCTCTAACAGAGCAACGACTTAGGGGGCTCCTGTTCTGGACCGGGCAAGGCTTCCTGCCCTTAAGGGCCAGGCCCAATCCATCATATTTGGCGAACAGGCCCAATAGGCACAATATAGCCGTTGGGCACAATATAGCCGTTGGACACGTCCCATCCACGCGCAGAATGGTTCACGTGACCAACTGCCTCCCCAGATATAACGGAAACAGTTAGAAAGACCACGCGCTTCCCCCTCCATCTAGCAACACCTCATTGGTCGATCAGGCACTTTGTTCGCCAACAATCTCCCTATAAAAACCCCTCGCTTGAGAGGGGCAGATAACACAAATCATATACTTGACTTCTCTTACTTGCTTTCCCCTTTCTTTTGACCAAATACTTACTTTGGCATCGAAGTACCTTGCAGGTACCTCCACCCCTTTTTCCTCTCCTACGAGCAGCTACTCTTGTCCTACACGAAGGCCGCGACGATCTCCTCCTGGTCCCCTCCGATCAGTTTTCTAAGGTGATACCTATAGCAACGTTTTTTAGAAGCGCTCTCTAAAGTGATACCTATAGCAGCGCTTTTTAGAAAAGCGCTGTCTAAGGTGGCACTCTTTTACATTCTTTTACAGCGCTTTTGTAAAGCGCTTTCTAAAGCCTTTCTTTTAAGGCGCTTTTTTTTAGCGAAATTTTTTTATTCTTTTTAGCAGCGCTTTTGCATAAAACCGCTGTCTTTTTGGTGCTGTCTAATCATATTTTTAGCATAGTAAATCAAAATAGAGGCTTAACAAAAATAACATAAATGAATAAATACTAATCAAAATAGAGGAGGGTTACTTGAGTAACTTTAAACATGGATTCCATAGCTAAATAAATCATTAAAAACAGTGAAATTTAAAAACCCAGCTACTAAATTAAAAATTCTTGTTAAATAAATTAACTTCACAATATTTTATAAAATTTCAAAGTTGCTATGCTTTCATCAAATAACTTCAACTATAATAAATGTCAACGGTAAGACTACATAGTTATAAATTTACAATTAATATATGAAATATTATGGACTAACTCATCTATATAAAACTCATGACAATAATCAACAATTAGATTACAATAGAAAAACTCATTGCATCATCTAACTCAACCATGCATTTTTTTTCCCTTTAAGATAAAAAAGCAGAAAATTAGATGCAGCGTTGGATTATGGCAATACAAATACTGTGTTGTTGATGCATTGGAATGTCTACAAGCTTATAACATCAAAATGAAGCCAGCAAAGACAGTGATTAACTCACAGCTGGTGTAGCAGCTTGTTTGGTTAGGTTGGTAAAGAAAAAAAATTGAACTCTAGGTAAGAATAAAAGAATCATTACCAATTAATGGTTAAAGTTGATACCCATAGGTAAGAATAGAAGAATCATTCACCAAATAATGATTTAAAATTTTAGCTACAAAATCATTTGCACCTACATCAGTACATCACTGCAATCACAAATTTAAATAGAGAATAGATCACATGAGAATTGTAAAAGAAAGCATACATCTTATTAACTTAATTCAATCACAAAAGCAAATTGTAACACATGAAATGTATGCACAATACCAAAGATGTTCACAGCGCAAAAGAGGGTCACCTGAGCAAACAAAAACAAGGTTTAATTACAATTTTAGTCTCTTATTTTCATTTTTTTTAGTATTGATTTCCCTATTTTAAAATTCTGAATTTTTGTTTCTTTATTTTCAATTTTTTTTTTTTAATTTTGGTCCCCCTATTTTAAAATTTGAAATTTTTGTCTCTCTATTTTTATTTTTTTTTAGTTTTGGCCCCTTTGTCCTCCTATTAAATTAGTTCAAAATTAAAAATGGGAACTAAAATAAAAAACTAAACAAAAATGAAAATAAAGAGATTAAAATTTTGAATTTTAAAATAGGAGGACCAAAACTCAAAAAAATTTAAAATGTATGGACAAAAATTCCGAATTTTAAAATAGAGGGATCGAAATTAAAAAAAAATAAAAACAGAAAAACACTTGGAGGTTCACCACCACAAGTCGGAGGTCTTTTGGGTCGTGAATATGTCAAATACACCTTACAAGCTCCGTTTCAAGGCCGTAGGGTAATAATGTAACTATACTCATGACTCATCTTGTTTTATTTTTTCTTAAATAACTTATATACAAATTATCTTTATTTGATTCATTACATGATTCTTTAATTTCTAAGAATGTTGGCCGACATATACCATGGAGGAAAACTTTTGGATTATCAATGGAATCCAACAGAAAAGAGTCTCTTACAATACCCAAACTACTATAAAATTGACGATATCATAAACCGGAGAAATTCCAGTTAAAGTTCTCTTGCTGAAATATGTTAATCAATACATTACCAAATCATATAAGTGTTGTTGGACAACTAAGAAATTTTGACGAAGTTCTGAAAACCCACAAACTTCTCATTGGTGATCCAAAATGCATAATCCTCCATCATATATCTCGGCCAACAATTTTATCTTATAAATTAAAACATTGGCAATCTACCAATAATCATATAAAGAACCAAACAAACATAATTACTATCTAAGTTATTTAAAAAAAACAAAACAAGATAAATTAATGACACATTGATTAATGTTAATTAAAACAGAAACTTGAAGTTAATTCAATAAATATCTAATAATATAACCGTTCATGTAATATGAAGAAAAACAACATGTTCAACTTTCTTAATCGGACGTCCAAATTCCATCTCAAGTAAGAATTTATTTAAATGTGAAATTGATTAAAAAAAGTTAGTTAGATTGATTAGTTAGCTACCTGTTTGATGATGAAAAAACAATTGGAGTTGGAAACAATGAAAGACAATTTGTTTAAGGATATGTTGGAGAAACTGTAGTTAAGACTTAAGATGGTTTTGATGTATTTGAGGAGGGTGTTCTGATTGAGTGGTTTGACGTCTAGAATTGGAGAACAATGACGGCAATGTGAAAAGAAAGGAAGTGTCGCCGCTTGGCTTTTCAGGAGTTAATTTATGAAACCCTAACTGTAATGAGTTTAGTGGGCCGGGTAGGGCCCAACTGATAAGAATCGGACATTGTTTATGGACCAGGATCCACTGCAGTCAGCTATATTACTCTATCTCTCTCCTCCAAACATTTTTCATTTGTTTTATAACCAAAATAAATTAAAGGTCATGATGTATTAATGAACAGATCTAATGGCCCATATATAGCTGACTGCAGTGCACCAAACAGTGACTGCCCACTGCTTGTAGTTTGTACACTCCCTTACCATTTACACAACTTCCCTACTTCATACTTTTTCCTTATTTTTTCAAACGAGCAATTGAGAAAACCAAGGAGAAATAATCAAAGTTATATATTAAAAAACTTCAGTTACTTATTGTACCAAAAAACTTCATTTTAAATTTTAAGGTTTGTTGTGTCTGTTCTTTTAAAGTAGTTCAAATATACCAGAATCACATTCTTGTTGTGTCTGTTCAACTTGTTGTGTCTGTTCATTTTAAATAATCACATTCTGCTATATATAATAAACGACCAGAATCACAATATATAACGTAGTTCAAATATACCAAATATAAAGTCTCCCAATACAAGTGTGACAAAGAGCAAAATCTACCAAGAAAAAGCCTTCTTTCTAGCTCACTTTATTCAAACTCATTTCTTAGGAAAAACAAAATAGAACAAAAACTCTCCTTAAAGTTCACTGCTACTGATCAAGGACAACTTCTAGTAGGTATAGCCCTTGACGAACATTCCCGCCTTGGCTTCTTCATTTTCACCTTCCGCCGAGTATCTTCCAAGCTGAGCCAAGGAGTTAGCTTTGGCACGGACCAAAAGAGCCTTCTGAGCCGCTTCCACATTCTCGGGGCGACCTTGCCATGTCTTAAGCACACTGTTCTGCAGTGCTCGTGCATACGAGAAAGACACGTGCCATGGGTTCGGACTTTGGTTCATTGCATTAAGGTTTAGTGTTGCTTCGACTTCTGATTGTCCACCTGACAAAAACTGTAAATACAAACAAACATAGCATAGTTTTAATAATTCGGCAGTTCTCGATTTCAAATTCTGATAACGTAACTGCAATCTTAAAAGATGAAGTGCGGTAACTGTACCATGATTCCTGGAACTGCAGGAGGAACTCTTCTTTTAAGCATGGTTAGTGTATATTTGGCGATGGTTTCTGGAGAAGCCTTTTGCTTGTGCTCGGCGCCGGGTGTAACCATGCTAGGTTTGAGCAAAATTCCCTCAAAAAGGACATTGTTTTGGGCCAAATAGAAGAAGACTTCTGACCATACCTTCTCGGCAACTTCAAGTGTCCTCTCAATTGGGTGGTCTCCATCAAGAAGAATTTCAGGCTCAACTATTGGAACAAGACCGTTGTCCTGCAACGGATTACAAGAAGGCTTGTTTAAGAGAGTACTAAAAAACAAACCACGAAAGTACGTTTGTTATCTAATGACGGGCTAATTTCAATAAACAAACATTCACGGGATCTAGGAATACCTGAGAGATAGCAGCATAACGTGCAAGTCCCCATGCTGCTTCCTTAATAGCCAAGGCAGAAGGACCAGATGGAATGCTAACAACCGTCCTCCTATATAATTCAAAACCAAACAAACATTTAAACTCGATTTCTCAATGCATTCTATCAACAACAAAGTTTCGTAACGAGATCAACGAATAGCTTACCACTTAGCAAATCGAGCACCTTGCTTGTAGTATTCAGCAGATCTAGAAGCCAATCCATCCAACCCTTGGCACCAAGATTCATTGTTTGACCCAGGTAGAGGAACCAAACCCTACAAAACCAATATACACTGAATCAATCATTGAGACATAACCAGTCTTAAAGCATATCTGGATTAACTTATCTAAGCTTATCTACCGACACAAACACGCACTTATTTCCATAACTCTCCAGTATAGCTTATGAAAACAGTTTACAACTTATACATAAGCGCTTAATTAAATTGCTTATTCAATTATAACCCTGATCCTATATTACTCACAAACAACCTACCTTATCAACTTTGATGCCAGGTACAATGTTTCCCTCACGTAGAACATCCACAAACTTCTTCCCATCAGTAGTTGACTGATAAAGCGTTTCTTCAAACAGAATCGAGCCCGAAACATATTCGCCGAGACCCGGTGTTGTCAGCAGAAGTTGCCTATAAGCCTGACGATTAGCCTCAGTATTATCTAATCCAATTGACGCCAAACGCTTCCCAGCAGTTGCATTAGACTCATCAATCGCCAGAATTCCACGACCGCGAGACGCAACAGTATTCTACACAACAAATCAAGAAAAATCAACACAGCAAACCAAAACAATAACTATAAAAAATCACAAACCAAAACCTAGAAAATTGAATATGCGAATCAACAGAAAAGAGTACTGACGGCGGTTTGAACGAGTTCATCGGAGTAAGAGGCGCGGATCGGAAGAGAGACAGAGCGAGTGGAGGTGACAGAGGAAGATCCACGGCGAGAAGAGAATGGATTATTAGCGATCCATTGAGAAGAGAGAGAGTTGAGTTTGGCACAAGCCATGGTTGAATTGAAGAAGAGAAGAAGAAAAACAACGAAAGAGAGATGTACGATGTTGTTTGTTGTGTTTCTCTTCGAATGTTGTTATAGAATGAAAAAGAGGGTTTTGTTTTGTTTGGTTTGTTTTTGTTTGGTTTTTCTCGTTCACTCCGTCTAAACGTTAGGTGGTAAAGAAACAACACAAACTCAAGCGGCAATACCAAACTCTAATAGTTTCACCAACCCACCTTTTTATATAGGGAAATATATTTGATTTGTTTTTTTAGGTCCGATTTATGTGCTTTTTAAATTTAGTTTTTTTTTTTTTTTTTTTTTATGTTTTATATGCTTTTTTGATGATTTGTGAAGAATGCTTAGTTTGGAAATCTTATCTTTTTACTAAAATTATGATCGAGTTTGTTTTTTCATAAAAAAATATAATTTTATTTTGTATTTTTACTTATTTTTATTTTTGACTTCTAAAATAAATACTACTATTAGATTTTTATTTTTGGTTTTCTTATCTAATAAATTTATTTGTTCAAATATATTTGTTTTTTTAGTTCCGATTTTTGTGCTTTTTAAATATAATCTTCTTTAATAATTTATCTTTAAGGTTGTTGGTTGTTTGAGATTATCTTATTTTTTAAAATTATGTTTGAGTTTTTCTTTTTATAATTAAAATACTTTCATAATTGATTTTCACATCTTTTAAATTCAAGCATAAATATATTAATATACATATTAAGGATGGGGATCAATTTTTTCTAAAAGTAAGGTTTTTTAACTTACTCCAAATCATAGTCTTTGAATTACATCTAATTTAATGATTATATTAGCCATTAGATTCAATTCAAAACTTATGATTTGGAGTAAGTTAAAAAAAACTTACTCTTGAAAAAGTAAATTTTTTAACTTACTCCACATCATGACTTTTAAATTGAATCTAATCAAATGGTTATTTAGAGTCTGTTTGGTAAGACCATAAAAAGAGCTTTTAACTTGTAGCTTTTAGCTTTTCAGTTCATTTTGATTAAAAAACTCTGTTTGGTAATGCATTTTAGCATTTAGCTTTTAGCTTTTTAACTAGCTTTTAGCTTTTTTTCAAAAGCTATTTGAAGTAGCTTTTGAGCTTGTAGCTTTTAGCTTATGCCTTTTTATTCAAATTATATTCTTATTATTTTAACTATATATATATATATATATATATATATACACACACATAATATTTACTATTAAAAAATTGATTTTAAAAGATTGAATTTAGGGAGATTTTGAAGAATGTTATAGAAGATTTTAGATATTATTTTTATTTATTAAATATAAATTATATAATTAATTTAAAAATAGTGTTGATAATTCTTAAATTAGTGAAACATTGGAATAGAATCAATAAAATCAACAAAGATGAAGAAAATTCAGAATATTATTACAATTTTATTGTAAAATATTAGACAATAAACTTATTTTTGTTATTTTTTTAGATTAATATAACTAAATTCAAAATTACAATGTTATTATTTCACATATTTTATTAAATTTCATTATAAAATTAGGAATTAAAAAAAAAATATTTTACCAAAGAATGAGTTAATTAGACCAAGAATCGTAGTTATTACGATTACTTTTACTTTTATGTCTTCTTAAATGGCTTTATGAAATACCCTTGGTTTATATATGGTTTGCTGGTTTTTTTTTTCCATTGAATTTTGTTGTCAATATATTTATACTAAATAGCAAAGTCCATAAAACTTTTATACAAATTTATATATTTTGATGGTATCTTTAATTTTTCATATATATTAAAATTGTTTTGCATGTTGTTATTAATGTATTTACTTTTATCGAATAAAAATTAATTTAATAATATAATATAATAAGATAATGAAATCACCAATTTCTTAATTAAAAATGTTCTTTTAAGTCATTTTGTAATTATCAGCTAGTGTAACAGCTAATTTACCAAACTGTTAAATTAACTTATCAGCTACCAACTACCAGCTACCAGCTATCAGCTACCAGCTACCAACTACCAGCTACCAGCTATCAGCTACCAGCTACCAGCTACCAGCTATCAGCTACCAGCTATCAGCTAGTTTTACCAAACAGAGCCTTAGTAAAAAGACTAATTTAGCCACTAGATTAGATTAACTTCAAAGGTTATAATTTGGAGTAATAATATATATAAGCGATGATCAACTTCCTCCAAAAGTAAGTATTTTTAACTTACTCCACATCATAACCTTTGAATTGAATATAATCTAATGTTTTTTAGTAAAAAGACGAATTTAACCAATAAACTATATTCAATTCAAAGGCTATGATTTGGAGTAAGTTGAAAAAACTTACTCTTTGAGTAAGTTAAAAAAACTTACTCTTTGAGTAAGTTGATCCCCACTCATATATATGGGAGGGGATCAAGTTACTCCAAAAGTATGTCTTTTTAACTTACTCCACATCATAACCTTTGAATTAAATCTAATCTAATGGTTATTTAGTAAAAAAGGTTAATTTAACCATTAGATTAAATTCAATTCAAAGGCTATGATTTGGAGTAAGTTAAAAAAACTTACTCTTATAGTAAGTTAATCCCCAATATATATATATATATATATATATATATATATATATATATATATATATATATATATATATATATATATATATATATATATATATATATATATATATAAAGGACTTAATTAGGGGCTGGTGACCATAGCTCTAAGGAGGGGCGAGAATGATGGGAACGTCCTAGGGAAATCGTGTCTCCTTAAATGTCTATCCATCGCCCAAATGGAAAACACACGGTGAAAAGACGTGTCTTAGTCAAAGAGTTGGCAGGGTCTGATGCGTGTTATCCGCAAGTGTACGGATTACGTCAGAGTAATATAAAAGACTTATCATTCCCACAGAGACCAATGTCAATCTATCGATTACTATTGTTACGTTGTTTATCTAAGGCTAATGAATATCGGGGTAAAAGCTTTCTACTGAACGAAAATAGAAATAAATCAGATAAATATTATACTGGAGTGTAATTTACATCAATCAAACAATACTCCTATCATCTAATTAGTAACACTTACGGGGCAATATTTTCTTCTTTGAAAAAAAGTTAATTAAAAAGGATCTGCCGTGTTAGCGTGATCGGAACCAGACCTAATCTTTAATCTATACCAGCCGCTCACGCTGCACCGGTCGCTCCTTACGTTACAGTGATAAAGTCCTTTTTTATGTAATTACCTCTAAGACTTAGTTAAAAAGTGCTTTCGATTGAAAATATTTTATACCAAATGGTTTCCGGCATATGCTCGGCCAACCGGATCCTAAATCTATAAACGCGTCCAAAAATAGTTTAAAACCTCTTTCTAATAATATAAAACTTTCCTAGTTAATCAATAAAGTGCTTCCGCTGTATTTATTGATTAAAAACTAACAAACTCTTTTCTAAAATGCCGGACGGCTTTCGATCTTACCCGATCTAGTCAAAGTCATTACGTGAACAAAAGCACGGTCTCATTTACGTAATGACCGATCAATTGAAGTTCAGAAGAGTTTAATTAAAATCAAAAACAGCCCCTAAAGTATTTCTAAAGAGATGACATATGGAGTACCGTCAGAACGACGATCCTCACATCCCAGCACAAGGGATTTAGCTAGACATAGTAATTGAAAACTTAACGATAAATTGAATTGCAAAGTAAAACATTTTTAAGATAAAAACGTGCGAAGTGTGAGAGTGTATTTTGAGAGAGTGAACACAAGTGTCACGCTTAAGTTCAGTTCCAAAGGACACAAATCACACAGATAAATAAAATAATAAGGTAATGGCAGAGACAGAAAATAAACGAATATAAAGCAGTGCAGGAAAGTAAATTTATATAAAGGTGATGCGGAATATAATAAAATGCGATTTATAAAAGAAACCTGCTCCAAAGCGGAGACTGAATCTGGTACAAAGCTGGAAAGTAAATTGTGGGAAAGTAAATAACTTCTAACTAAGATTGCTCCAATCTAACTAACAACTATAGCGCAATAACCCCTCAATGTGACAGATTATTGCTTTATAGAATGAACTTTATGCCTAAGGTTGCAAACTAAGATTGGATGATTGAAAAGTGAAAATGCAAGGCCTATTTATAGGAAACTCGAAACTGCAACTGCCCCTAATCATTATGAAAAACGTTTTAGAAACTAATTTCTTCAAGTGTAACTGCCTTGAACGTTTCAGACCGTTTCCTCTTTATAACTGTCGGCGCCCGCCGACCCCTGCTCCGCGTCCGCCGAGTGTATTTTGGAAGGTGAAACGTCTTTTGTGACCGTTGGCGTGTGAGTGAAGTCATTATGCAAATGGTGTCCTCCTTGGCGTCCGCTGAGTGAAACGGCTAGTGTACAGTTTACACAAGAAATCTTCATTTTAGCTCTGTTTTGCTTCGTTTTCTTACTGTAAGCTCGAATCAGGCAATATATCTGAAAGTAAAACAAAATACCATAATAGCAAAGGAAAATAACAAATAAACAACTAAAATCATGTAAAATCGGAGCCAAATATACAGTGTATTTTAGTGTTATCAAATTCTCCCACACTTAAACCTTTGCTTGTCCTCAAGCAAACTCTCATAAACTGAAAAAGAAAAACAGCAAACAAACAAGTATCTAATCTGGGCTAAGAACTTAAGTTTGATCAATGATACATTAGTAGGTATTAACTCATGAACCAAGGGTATCGTAATGACACTTTCCACGATTTGCAGACATAAGTTTCTCTCCTATACAAACCAATCCAAACTATGATATTATACTTAGGCCTATCTTACTCATTCCTTTCTTACCCTTTTTCATTCAGGCGCAGTCACATTAAGCTCGTCATCTTTCACTCGCATGGTGAACATAACCTGTGATAATCCTGATCTTTTTATATTAATGATTTTATTCCTTTTTTTTATATATACTTTTCTTGCAAAAAAATTTCTGAAGATACTTAAACATCTTCTTGAATTTTTATCTTCTTCTCTTCTTTTTCTTTTGCAGGATCTTACCTATTTGCATCGGTTTGTCACTTAGCGGTGGTTAAGATGGTGCTGACTGCTAAAATAAATTACTTAAGGGTAAGTGATGAAGGGTGAGATTTTAAGACCGCCGTATAATAAAAATCTAGATAAGCTCCTATAATTGAGAAACTTACGGTGTAAAAGCGATATCGATTTTTCAAATAGTTTTCCCAAGCCTTTGCAATTGATATTTACTTGTCCTAATAGCCCAAATTATAAAAATTAACGCTGTTTCTTTTATAAATTTTTTGTTAAGGCTCAAGAATTGGAAGAATAGATAAACTACACAAAATGACTCGTAAAGCACATTTTTAAAATAAACACTAGAAAACAATAAATAAAAACAACTAAAAACAGTAAATATCTCCTCCCACACTTAAACCGAACATTGTCCTCAATGCTTCGATAAAAGTGAGAAAGGGATAGGTGAAACCTGGTACTCAATCATGTCGGCCACTGGGGCCATCTCCACCATGCTCTGGACGTCTGGGACGACGACTCCTACTGCGGTGTCGGGTAGTAGGTGACAGCTCCATCTGCTCAATTAGAGAGGCATTTTGGTCTCTAAGTGCTTGGAAACTCTCAATAGTGGATTTCTGTGACTCCCGCATAAAATCCATCATCTTCTGCTGTTGTTGGTACATGGCATAGAATAGGCTATCACGCTCTTCTTCTCTGGCTTGTTGTGCTCGCCACATTTCTTCGGTGATACAAAATCCGGAGGAAGTACCTGCAGGACGGTTAGTAACAAGTGGGGTGTGTGCAAGTGATACAGGAATGGGGGAATCCTCCATATGGTCAAACTCATCATCCGTCTCGTTTCCTTCGTCCTCGGGGACGTTTGGTAATAATGGACCTAAAATAGGCTCAACTCTCAAATCATACAGCCAGTTTTCCCTTTTGCGCACATCAGTGCGTCTTGAGCAAGGTAAAGCGACACTCGGGATGGCAGCATTGTGAACCATGAGGATATATCCTCCTTCCGGCCTCGTTTTGCATAAACGCATATCTCTTAGAAACTTTAAATCAATGGTGCGCGGAGGAAGTGGTTCCAATGTGGCCAACTCAGTGTCCAGGTGAAGGGCTCGTGCAATGAAGGTAATCAAGCCTCCAAATGATATGGTGTTTCCCTTTTTCTCAATTGCTCGCATATGTGAGATCATAAATGGTACAAGATTTAATTTTTTTCTAAGTAAAGCAGCCTGCAAAAATATCAATTCCTTGGAATTCAACTTGTTAGAATTTTCACGAGCAAAAATAGTGTCAGCTAATAGAAGGCGGAATACCCGTATGGCTGGGTTGTGAATGTCGGAAGCCAAATTTCCGTCAAAGGAGTAGGTGGTCAGACCTAAGATGTCTCTCCACAGTTGGAAAGCCTCAATCGACCAATTTGTGTCTATGGGTGCCTCACAAACTGCATCATTCCCGAAATGGAATCCTAATAACTCAGCAAGTGCATCAGTGGTGTAAATGTATTCAACGTTGAACATCCTAAACCTTACTGTACCTACAGTGCTAGCAGTGTTTTCTCTGACAGAGTATTCCAAAGAACTCAGAAATTCGCGGGTTAGCCTTTCATAGGCAGGCTCCTTGCGAATAAAAATACTCTCTAATTTCAAATTTCCTAACAGATAAAATACGCTAAATCTTATACCAAGGTTATACAGACAAGTATCATTAATATACCTCGTTGCAACACTTTTGCTGCAGTTCTGACTCCTCCAAAGTGTCCACCATAGGGGGCTCTGTGGCAGGCTGACAAGATATGTCGTGCCTCCTCATAGTTAACACATCTTCTTAATAACTGATCAGCACACTTCTTGTACATATAAGGCTCATCCCAAAAATAAATCTTGATAGTGTGGAAGAACCTCTTTCTTTATTGGAAATTGAATTCTGGTGGTATGACTCTGCTGACCAAGTAGTTAACAATGTCAGCGTACCAAGGAGTCGTGCCATCAGTAATCAACAACAGCTTCTCATCCAGAAAACTTTCTTTAATGTCTCCATTGTTTTGGGATTGAACTTCTTCACGTAGTCTTGAGAAATGATCAACAACTGAGTTTTCCACTCCTTTCTTGTCTCTTATTTCTAGGTCAAACTCTTGTAGTAAAAGAACCCATCTTATGAGTTGTGGCTTTGCATCTTTTTTGGCAATCAAATATTTGATTGCTGCATGATCTGTGTACACAATGACCTTAGTTCCTACCAAGTAAGGTCTGAACTTATCAAAGGCAAACACTACTGCCAGCAGCTCATTCTCTGTGGTTATGTAATTGATTTATGCTTCTATCAAAGTTTTGCTTGCGTAATAGATGGTGTGAAAAACTTTGTTATGCCTTTGGCCTAGAACATCACCAATGGCAAAGTCACTTGCATCACACATTAATTCAAATGGCTTGGACCAATCAGGGGTCTTGACTACAGGCGCAGAAATAAGAGCCTTCTTCAAAAGCTTGAAAGATTCAAGGCACTCCTTACTGAAGACAAAAGGTGTGTCACGTTGCAGCAAATGGCATAGGGGTTTGGTAATTTTTCAAAAATCTTTTATGAACCTCCTATAAAATCCAACATGCCCCAAGAAACTCCTAATGCACTTGATGTTGACTGGTGGGGGTAACTTTTCAATTACCTCTACCTTTGCTTGATCTACCTCTAATCCTTCTTTTGAAATTCTATGACCAAGAACAATTCCTTCTTTGACCATAAAATGGCATTTTTCCCAATTAAGAACCAGGTTGTTTTCTTCACATCTTGCCAGCACCAACTCTAGATTCTTTAGACAATCCTTGAATGACTCTTTAAATACTACGAAGTCATCCATGAAGACTTCCATGGAATTCTCTATGATGTCTGAGAAGATAGCCATCATGCAACGTTGGAAGGTGGCTGATGCATTGCACAGTCCAAACGGCATCCTTCTAAAGGCAAATGTTCCATAAGGGCATGTGAATGTTGTTTTCTCTTGATCTTTCGGGGCTATTGCAATTTGGTTGTAGCCCGAATATCCATCTAAGAAGCAATAATACTCCTTTCCCGCTAGTCCATCCAACATCTAATCAATGAAAGGCAAAGGAAAATGATCTTTCCTAGTTGCCTTGTTCAGCTTCCTGTAATCCATGCAGATCCTCCAACCAGAAACAGTTCTACTGGGGATGGGCTCATTCTTCTCATTGATTATCACTGTCATGCCCCCTTTCTTCTGTACACACTGGATGAGACTTACCCACACACTATCAGAGATAAGGTAAATAATTCCGGCATCCAGCCACTTGATAATTTCCTTCTTTACAACTTCCTTCATGATAGGGTTCAGCCTTCGCTGACTCTCAATGCTATTCTTAGCATTTTCTTCCAACAAAATTTAGTGCATGCAATTTACTGGGCTAATTCCCTTAATGTCATAAATCTACCATGCAATTGCCTTCTTGTGTCTCTTCAGTAGTGAGATTAGTTGCTCTTTCTACTCTTCTTGCAGATCTGTAGCAATGATAACTAGCAGCTTCTGTCCTGCCTCTAGATATGCATACTGTAAATGCTCTGATAGTTACTTGAGCTCCAATTCAGGAGGTTTCTCTATGGAAGGCAGCTGCTGCTTGTGAGCAACAGTGGTGGATTCTATCACTTCCACAGATTCTTCCTCTTGCTTTTTCATTGGACCATAAATGATCCCATCTTCTAGTCCTTCATCTTCCACTTTGCCTAGCTCAATTTTCAACACATCAATAGCCCTTGGAAGGTCTTTATGGATTAAACCTTCCCAGCTAGATATCATGGAACAGTCAGCTATCTCTTCTTCTGGGTATTGGAAGGCATTGAGTATGTTGAACACTACTTGCTGCCCGTTCACTCTCATAGTGAGTTCTCCTCTTTCTACATCAATTAAGGTTCTACCCGTTGCTAGGAATGACCTTGCCAATAAGATGGGTGTTTCCTCATACGCCTTAAAGTCCATAATAATGAAATCAGCAGGGAAGACGAATCTGTCAACCCTTACCAGCACATCTTCTATCTTTCCTTGTGGGGAGCAAATACTTCTATCTGCCAGCTGCAAGGTGATAGTTGTAGGCCTGGCATCGCCTATACCTAGCTTCTTGAAAATGGATAGGGGCATGAGATTAATGTTGGCCCCTAAATCACATAGTGCCTTTCCATAAAAGGTATCTCCAATGGTTCATGGAATAGTGAAACTTCCAGGATCCTTCAATTTGGGAGGGAGTTTGCCTTGAACCAATTGACTACACTCTTGTGTGAGTGCAACCGTAGAAAATTCTCCCACCCTTTTTCTCTTGGTAAGCACATCCTTCATGAACTTTGAGTAGTTTGGCATTTGTTGAATAGCCTCAATCAATGGTATGTTGATGTGAAGCTACTTCAAGATCTCCATAAACTTTGAAATTATTGCTCTTCCTTGGCCTTTTTGATCCTTTGTGGAAAAGGAGGTGGTGGCCTTTCTTGCACAAACTTTTGCTTTCTGCTGGATTCAGTAATGACTTCTTGATTCTCTTGAGGAATGAGGTCTACAGTAGGTACATCATCTTTGTGCTTCTGTTACCTAGATGAAGACGGTTCTCCATCATCTTTGTCTCTTGCTCCAGAACTGTCTGGCTTATACAAATCAGTACGTGACTCTTTGCTCTTTGTAACGACCTCTTCAATTTCTTTACCATTTATGAGTTCGAGGCCTTGGCATGTTTCAACATTCTTCACTCCAGGTTGTGTATTGGGAGTCTCAGTGGAGCTTGGGAGAGTTCCCAAGTTTCTTGAACTCAAAGCAGTGGCAATTTTCCCTACTTGATTTTCCAAGTTCTTTATACTCACCCCTTGCGCTTGAAATTAATTCTTTGCTTCTTGAATAAAGGACTTAAGAACATTCTCCAGATGGTTGTTTCCTTGATTAACCCCAGCATAATTAGGGTTAGAAAACCAGGTGGAACTTGTGGTGTAGTTGCTTGTGGCTTCGGTTGACTTTGATTGTTACTCCAAGAAAAATTGGGATGGTTGCGTCATCCTGGGTTGTAAGTGTTGCTGTATGGATTATTGTATCTGTTATTGTTGTTGGGATTGCCAACATAGTTAACAGAAACAGGATTTGCAGAATATTCTTCAAATAAATGTGGTCCTCCACAGTAAACACATGCAACCTCAGTAGCGTCAGTAACCACCTTAACTGGTTCAGGCTTTGTCACTTCAGGACTCATCAAATTCTTCATCATTTGGTGGATCTGAGCCACTTGAGCAGCAATAGTTGTGGTCTCAGTGACTTCATGAACTCCAGCAGGCTTCTTTTGAGTTGAACTTGCAGTGGCCCTTGTGACTGGCCACTGATAACTGTTGGCAGTAATGCTCTCAATCAACTTATAACCATCATCATAAGATTTAGACAAGAGAGCTCCACCACTGGATGCATCTAACATATTCCTTGAGGATGGAATTAATCCATTATAGAAAGTCTCAAGTTGTATGCAGATGGGAATTCCATGATGAGGACATTATCTCAACAGCTCCTTAAATCTTTCCTATGCGTCAAACAACGATTCATCATCTCCTTGCCTAAATGATGTGATCTCATTTCTCATCTTTGCATTCTTGGAAGGAGGAAAATACTTGGCCAGAAACTTTTCTGCCAAAGCGTTCCATGTAGTAATGGAATTTGGTTCCAAAGAATTAAGCCAACTCTTGGCTCTATCCCTTAGAGAGTATGGAAACAGCCTCAACCTAAAGGTATCCACAGGCACGTCAAGGATCTTGAAGTTGTCAGCAACATCCAGAAATTGTTTTAAATGTAGATGTGGGTCTTCATGAGGAGAGCCTGAATATTGACCAGCAGCTTGTAACATCTAGAACATCATAGGCTTGAACTCGAACTGTGGTGCTGTGATGGCTGGTCTAGCAATGCCAGTATTCATAGCATTAGGGTCAAAGACATCATAGTCCCTGATATTGCGCGCTCGGTCATTGGCAATGCCAATGATGTCTGGCTCCGCCATATTTGTCTCGTACAATGACTCGTCTGAAGAAGACGATGAACTTTCTTCGTCCGTGTCCCCCTCGTGCAAAATTCCTTCAAGTTCAGCCACAACTGAGGTTGAGGAATCTTCAGATAGTTGCTGGGTACGTAAAAATATCCTTCGTGCCTTGAGAATTCTTTCAGGTTCAGGATAACCACTGTAAACTGGTTGTAACGACCTGCGCATGCAATAACTTAAGCCTGTCGTGACACCAAATCACAGCAAACTTTAAAAGCTCAAATACAATCTTAAACAAAAATAAATACAGTGTTTCAAACTTTTATACACTTCTCCGGCAACGGCGCCAAAAACTTGTTCTCTACTTTATATGTAATGCTTTTCTTTTAAATGGTTTAAAGCAAAGGTGTCACATGCAAGTATACATGCTTGATAATGTAGCAAGTGATAAAGTAAAGGTCGAACCCACAAGGAAGTGATGAAAGCTTTGAACTACTAGTATTAATTTCTTTGTTTAAGAGAAAGTATGAGCAAGGTGACAGAATAATGATAATAAAGAACAGGAACAACACACAAATAACTAAGACAAAATTTCTAACTAAAAAGGAGTTAAAATATCAGAGAGAGTAGTTGATGAGCTAAATCCATTAGTATAGTTATTGCTAAAATGCTTCTATGATGTGAAGTGTCATGCCTCAAAAGGTCAGAACGTGATCTAGTGGTGTATCTCTACAACATCAAAAACATGCATAACTAGGGCAAGGGAACAAATCTCTAAGTCTCACTTGTAACCCTAAAATACGTATGGTTTTAATTCTGAAACTCTTTATGGTATCAACCTCTTATCTCTAAGCAAGTTGAATTAAGTGAATATCTCTATCCTACTTTATTAACCACTTTTGTTATGAAATCCACTTGTTTGTTGGATCTCTATCAACAACAAGCTTTTACCTTTTCCTAGTTGATCACTCTAAGAATCAAGTATATAGCATAAAAACACATAACAAAATAAGACACTAAACATCACATCATTTCAACATAAAAACAACGTTTAAACTAACTTCATTAGCATCATCAAACAAGGGTTTAGCTCATAGTGAGCTGAATACAAACTACTGAAGTGAAACTAACAGGAAACATCTTCTTACAAAGTGAAGTAAAGAAATGCAACCTAATAGTAACTTAGAAATCTCTTGCGTTGAGTAAACAACAACATCTCTCTTCCGTCACAACAGCTTTCAGCAGAGTGTACATGATTGGATGTGAATAGAAAATCCTCTACCAATGCTCTAACTCTTAAAATAAAAATAAACTAGAACTACAACTGAAATAAAAACTGTTTTGTTGTGTGTAAAATCTCCCGCTCTCTTCTCTCAACGTGCAAGTCTTCTTTATATAGAGGTGAGTGGAAGTGAGAGTTGCTACTTTCTTGGATCATGGGTTTCTTGATGAAAATAAGGTTAGGCCCATATCAAATCCGAATGTGGACCAACTGTCCCTCAATCCTTCCTTTGCAAGTTATCTGGTACAAATGTTGGTGGGAGACAAAGTTCCTTTTGCAGGCGGCTGTGGCAGAGTGGTGGAGCAGCGCAGACGGCTGGTGGTTTGGTGTTGGGAGCTCTTTTGCAGCGTGGTCCCCACTGTACTACCATTTGTTTTCTAGCTTCCTTGATCTTATCCATTTCTTTTGTTCCATTATTCTTCAAAATAATGCCACGTGAGCCCTAGTAATTTTCTCCTCCACTTCTCTTGATGAAATAATTGATTATATCAACTACTTCCTTCCCAATAGCTCACCATTATGCTCCAGAGTCTGTCTTCCAGGGTCACGCGTCATCTTGCCATCACCTAACTTCCTTTTAGGACAAAAACACATTGAAAAACATAAAAGAAGCACCTCGTGTGCTTAAAGCTGAATCATGCTGAAATAAGCTAAATTCACATCAAATCAATAAATCCTAAACTAAAAATGCCACATAAAATGGGTTAAAGTAACACACTAAAATAGTGTTATCAAGGGTATACTCTGTAAAACGAACAGCAAGTCCCTTGCCTTCCCGAGGACGATCGTCCCGTCGCCTCTCTTTATCGCGTCTGGGGGCCTCTGATTCGTCCTCATTTTTTTTTGATGCCCGGGAACTCTCATGGTCTCTAGAGTCTCGAGCTTTGTAGGATGTCTCCTTCTCTTCGTATTGTATATACGATTAAGCCTTACGGAGCAGCTCATCCAGGTTGCAGGGATGCTCTATGCCCACCGCCTTGCAGAATTCACTTTTTGGCCTCAATCCTTTTTCTAGGATATACTTCTTCATATAATCCGTCGTGCGGACTTCAACAACCTCCTTGTTGAACCGCTCAATATATACGCACAGGGGCTCATCTCTGCCCTGTACAATGGCTTCCAAGGTGGCCTCTGACTTGGGGTGTCGCCGGGAGGCGGTAAAATGGCGAGCAAACAGGTTCTTTAGATCTTTCCAAGATGTGCTTTACTCCCGAGGAAGTAGTTTGAACCAGGCCATGGCTCCTTTCCTTAGAGTGATGGGGAACAACCTACATTTGATAACTCCGCTCACGTTATGATAGTGGAGCATAACCTCTATGTTCTCTATGTTCTCGCCTGGGTCGGTGGTCTCGTCGTAAGTAGCCAGGGGAGGTGGTTTCTCCAATCCACGAGGGATGCGCATGTCCATGATCTCCTGGGATAGGGGTCCATGGACATCGTCGTCGTTGCTTGTGCTGGATGACCGAAATGGGGAGTTACTACGCCCGCGGCTTCTGCTACAGCGGGGAGAATGTCTATGTGATCTACGATGCTCGTGATGGCTCCTCGAAGGTATGCCCCTCTTCGGAGAGGGAGAGCATATGGATTTCCATTGGGGAGAACGGTGTCGTCGTCTAGTGAGTGCTAAGTCAGGTTCTGCCGATCTGGAATGTCTTTGTTCGGGAGAAGGGGTTCTGGACCTGTCTCGCCTGCGCTTCTGAGGAGGAGACTATGGTCGTGGAGAAGGACTATTGGGCCTCTACGAGGGGCGCTGCTCCTTGAGGGCGTGTTCAAGCATGCCGAGCTTCTCGCCTTGTTGGAAGACCAGGAAGTTATACCTGTTGAGGGAGGCGATTAGGGCGGCAGTGTCTGGGTCCGTGTTTTGAGGGACTAGGATAGGATCAAAAGTAGGACCAACAGCTTGTGCACGCGGTTTTACGTCATCAAGAGTAGGAGAGGCGGTTTTCCCGTCCCGATGATCTGTCTCCGAGAAAGCGACTCCGGAGAGGAGGTGCTTGGCGTTATCAGCGATAACGGTGAGGATGGGCTCTGGACGGGCATCATCGTTCCTGATGGAGGCCATGATGATCAAAAGGAGTTTGGAGAGAGCTTTGGTCTTTGAGGTGAAAAAGAGGGGATCTTGAATCGAAAAGATGGGGAAGCTAGTTTCCCACAGACGGCGCCACTGATCGGAGGTGATCAGACTGGATCATCGTGGCCTTCGCATAGGACAGGTAAGGATGTTTGTAGGAGAGAAAAGGGGTTTGTACCTGCAAGGTACTCCGATGCCAAAGCAAGTGTTTGGTCAAAAGAGAGAAAACAATTACAAAAGTAAGATTTCAAGTATTGGATATTTGATACCCGCCCCTCTCAAGTGAGAGGGTATTTATAGAGGTAACCCCCAGCGCGGGGCCAAGGTCTCCCAAGTGGCCGAAACGTCTGGTCGACCAATGGGGGACTGCCAGGTGGAGGGCAAGGTGCGTGGCCCTTTGACCTGGTCCAACTGTTTTCGCGAGATCCGGGGAGACAGTTGGTCGCGTGAACTGCTAGACGAGTGAGGGGGACATGGCCAACGGCTAGTTCCTGCCCAATGGCTAGTTTCTAGCTATTGAACCTGGCCAATGACTGGACTGGATTGGGTCTTGCCCTGCTGGGGGAAAAGTGTCTGCCTAGTCCAGAACAATATATATATATATATATATATATATATATATATATATATATATATATATATATATATATATATATTTCCTTAATATGAGAAATGGTAAGTACACTTGTAACTCACCTAACTTAAAAGGGTTTCTCACCTCACGTGAAATTACTCTCTCAATATCCAACTACCATAAACATAACCTCTCACCACCGTAAATGGACCTACTAAATAACTATAACACCTATCATACATGATCTCTTGCAATTGCAACCACGATCAAACCCTAAGACTCACCAAAATACAAATTTTTGTTGACTTTCGAAATAATTACTTTCAACATAAGTTGTCTTTTGACTATTAAATTTTATTTCAATCTATGTTAGATGTGGAATTTTTGGTTTTTTTCTTTTTTTACGAGTTCCTCTTATGAAATTCTTCCGCAAATTATTAGTATTAATTTTGGAGTTATCGCTTCCGAATCAACTTCCTAACTAAGATTGAAACATACATATAATCTCCATAATTTACTCTTTTTTGGTTTTTAACTTTACAATTACATTCGCCCTTTTCAGTAATTTACATAATAAAAAATGCACAACCAATCACATTACTGTTTTGTACACATGACACATCTAATTTGAATTTTTCCCCTCTCACTATTCTCCCCTATTTTCCTCTTTCTCTCCCATTCTCTCTCCTTCATGCCTTCCTTTCTTTCCTCTTTCTTCATCTCTCTCTGTCTCTCTCTGTCTCGTCTCCCATTTTCTCTCTTCTCCTTTCTCTTTTCCCTTAAAACCCTAGCGCCGCCGTCCCTATCTCCGACCACCACCACCTTTAACCGAGAAACCAAATTCATATTTATATTCCTCATCTCACTGGCTTCCTAATGAACCGAGTAGATTTTTTATTCGAGAGAACTCGTCGTCAACTCCGGCTAAGAGACTGAAGGCGCTGAGCTCAGTGATTCACTCATGTAAATATCGATTCCTTTTACCTTGACCTTGTATTTTTTCGTTAAAAATGATATGTTGTCGTGTATTGTTGTTTTTCACCGAAAATGGTGTTGCTGTTGTGTTGTTGTTGTTGTTCCTAGAAACATGGAATCGTGTATTATTATGCTTTCGTTTGATCATGGAACCGTTGTGTTCATGTTGTGTTTAACGATATTTTGTGCGTTTAAATCTGTGATGTTTTTTGATTTTCTATTTTCCTTATCGATGATGGTCTCTTAATATTTAAATGTTTGCTGGTTCCGTGTTGTTGTTGTTATTTAAATTTGTTATGTTCTTATTTTGTTTTGGTTTGGGTAGAGATTTTGATTTGTAATTTTACTATCTTTTATTTTCATGTGTGCTAACATCAGGATGAAGCCAGCACTTTTCCATTTGAAGTTGCTGCTCTAGAATTGTATGGTTTGCACCTTAAAATTTTCTTTTTACATTGAGCAGTTTCGGGGCATATCCAGATGTAAATACTGAACCTAAACTGCGGAGCAACAAGTTTTTGTCTTTACGAAATCATCTTCGGTTTTACATCCCCGAGATTTATCCACAGCTTCAGAAGATTGTTTTCCTCGACAGGGCAGTTATAGATTATGTATTCTGAAAATAGGTATGTCTTCAACAACAGTAGTGCACACTGACAATAAATTTCCTAATTGTCATTTGACTTAGATTTTGTATTTCACAGGTATCAATCTCTGCACACTGTGGTGTTGTCCAGAAAGACATAACAATCGATAATCGATTAATCGAAAGTGCGGCTGTTATTCACTTCAAGTGTAACATGAACACATGGCTGAGATTATCTATAAGCAGGTATAGGCCACTATGGCATAAGTACATATATCAAAGTCACCCTTATTTTCAAGTACATATGCCAGCCTTATTACAGATAGGCATGGTTTCATGAAGTTTTGACTAATTTAATGCTAAGTGCATTTTACATCCATGTGGAGAGTAATGGCTAAGTTAACACGATGTTACTCTTAAAATCTGAATTCTGCTTGCCAGTACTATTTTTCATGTATCTAGACACTTATATATAGATGTTTATACATGGACTCATATTTTCAATATATTATGTTTCAGATCTAGCAGGAAAGCTGACGAATAGGGTATATCATCATGGGGATGGAATCTTAATGGCCAACACTCAACTTACCATGCTTTGTTTCCAAGAGCTTGGACTGTTTATGATGGTATCTTCATTTTTTTAGTTCTTTTATTGCTAAATGTGTGTATCCTTACAAATAATTGTCTAATATAAGTTCCAATATTCTTAGGTGAGCCTGATCCAGAACTAAAAATATCATGCCGGCAGATATCCCCCTTCGTACCACATAATTACAGGGAAAGCAGTCTACCTGCTTCTGTTTTTGTATACACGGTGTGTGATTTTTTTAACTGCTCATTTGTCTTTCTTCTCAATGTTCTCAGGTTTAGTTATATAGTCTTAGTTGAATGTTAGTGTGGTTTTTGTTTGTTTTCGAGTAGTATATGGTTTCACATTTGCGGTAGACAGAATCCATAGTCCAATTTGATCCTTGGATTTTGATAACAGATGGGTTTGATGGATGTATATAATATGTTGAGATTTTAGTTAACCATTTTACACGGTCTACAAATTACAATCATTCATACATGTGACTTTGAAATTTGTTATGATTAAATTTAAACAACTTTTATAATACTATGGTCGTGAGTGATTGATTGGCAGTGTAAATTATATCCTTCTCTTACATTTGTTGTGTGTGTTAATATGTGTAACAGATTGTAAACATAAACATTTCAAGGTTGTGACGGCTCGGTTCTGTTGAACTCCACTGCCAATAACATTGTAGGGAAGGATGCGATTCCGCTTTTAACTTTGATTGGCTTTGATGTCATTGATGAGATAAAAGACGCGATCGAGGCAAAATGTCCCAAAACTGTGTCTTGTGCTGACATATTGGCCTTGGCTGCTACGGATGTTGTTTCTGCACAAGTAAGTTGACAATATTTTAGTTTCTTGCAAGCAATGAATCACCGACATAATGATTTCCATTGAAATCTTCTTCTGGTGTTCCACAATTTATGAACAATGAATCATCTACAAAGACATAATGAAATATATTCACAGAGATCAGCCTGCGTCTACTAATTTAAGCCTGGAAAACTTACCTAGAATTTGAGAGAGAAAACCTTTGACACAATCATTCCAGGTAATGATTCAATAGAATGGTTTTGTTTGCATTCAAATTGCCATATACAAAGGTTTTTATGTGTGTGGAATGATACTTCAAGGTACATGTCTTCGTGAGAAATAAATACCTTTTATTTATACCACCTTACATCATTGTATGATTCATTTATTAGTTTTGTAACGAGGCTTCCATATTTAATGTGATATTTTCTCCATTTTGTTGTTTGTTAATTTCATTGCAAATTATAACAAATTTTTCAATGCTGTCTGCAAATACCTTACATCATTGTATGGTTCATTTATTGTGGAGGTATAGTTAACTCCTTCCAACAATAACCTGGCTCTGGAAATATCATTAACAAAGATGGTACAATTTTGACATGTGCTCATGTTGTAATTGATTTTCAAGGCACGAAAAGTTTGTCCAAAGGAAGGTTTGTGTTCATGCTAGGGCTTATCTTTCTAAATATATACTGTCTTGAACGTTGAATAGAAGTTCTGGTATGTTTGTTAGAGTTCTCATGTTTGAAATTTGAACTAAGAACCATTTCTGTAGTTTTTTGACGCTTTTCGTTGTTGTTGTTTCAGCTTGATCTCTTTTCGTTTGTTACTATAGGATGACATTTACTAATGTTGCAGCTCCACCATTTTACGCAGTACCGAAAACCTCTTTGAAGGAGCAACAAGAACTGCTTATATCATATATTTGTGTGTGGCTATGGTTGATGACTTGAATTAACATCTTCGTTTTTGAGAGAACATTAAATGTTTTTTATTATAATATAATGATTTCAGAATAAATGAAAGGATTCTACAATTGGAGACTGTTGCTCAATTCGAGGCTGTGAGGAGGCTGTATCGATTTTTAAGTCATTTTGCGTTAACCACAACTTTTTAGGTGCTTTTATTGGAGTTATTTAATTCTATTAATATTTTCTTATGATTTATAATAGATGTTTGCTATTTTTCAGCCATGGCAAGTTTGAACAGGTTATTTGGTGATGATGGTGAATAGGTCCTCTAGGTTATTGTTATGCAAGGTGCAGGTACTACTGGTACAACAGGTATGATGTCTGTTTTAACGTTTTGATGCAGTTTCTGTTAGGCATGATGAAATGTGTTTGCTAACTTAAATTTGTGAATGTTATGGTTAGAATTTCCTCTGCAACTGTGCTATTTAACATTGAAATTACTGAACTGTAAACTTGTTGGATGTTGATGTTTAGGAATCAAATCAGCTGGTTAGTGTTTGGAAATTGTTAGTGAATTAGAAACTGTTAGTGAATTGAAAACTGTTAGTGAATTGGAAATTGTTAGTGATTGTTTTAATAGAATGAGTTGTTGTTATGTTTAAATGTGACGTTGGTTAAAGGGTCAATTAACTGTCATAGATGTGGTATTGATATGTATCTTAACTGATACAAAGAAAATTTATGTTATGCCATTGAATGGAACTTATTGAATGGTCTTGGATGAATGTAGGTTGATCCTTATTGATGCTTGGCTATGCATTTTTTATGGTTCGTGTGTCTATGCGTTTTGCATGGCTGGTATAGAAAGGCTTGAAATGAGGCTTTGGTCAAGGCATGAGATCAAGACATGAATCAAGGAACAAGTTATGGCACATCAACATGGTTTTTCTTTGGAACACACCAAAAGTCATGAAAAGCTTTAGGACTTGGAGGCACTAAGATGAGATGGCTTGTGAAAGAAGTAGGATATGATCAAGGTTTAGGTAGTTTGACAAAGTCAACTGTTTGACCAAAAAGTCAACTATAGGTCAAAAGATGTATTTTTGTGTAATCTTGTAATCGGATCTCTTTTGTAATGTAATGTTGTTTTTGGTAATGAAATTAGCCTTTTAATGGTGAAAGACGAATGTAACTTGCATTTTAAGAAACATGACTTTTCTTCCATATCTTGTTTTTGGAATATCTAAAGATACGAGCTTGAATGAACTTGGTATTGAATGAATTTTGCATCTTGATTTCCTTGTCTTGAATCCATGTTGCAAAGCCTTGAATAAAATGCACAACCAAACAAACTAACAATGTGGTACTTCCATAGAGAATAGTCAATAAAAAATCAACCCCAAAATCAGACATAATTAATTATTGTTAATACATGTAAAGATGTATTAAAAAAGAGTCACAAACATTTAGATTTTTTTATCAAATAATTTAAAATAGGAATCAACATACCCGTGCAGACGCACGAGTCTTCTACTAGTAATTTTATTAATTTTGTCAAAAAATAATAAATTTTTTTTTTATTAATTTCATAAATAATTAAAATAACAAAACACAAATCTTAACAAGAGAATCAATCAAAACCTTAATTATTCCATAATCTCCCTCTTCACCCTTCCTGATTTTAATTTTTGCTAAAACTGAATTGAAGAAGAGAGAGTAAACCCTAAGACACAACAACAGCATGCATCACCATCACCATCAAAATGGTTCCTTGGAACGCAGAGCTCAAGCTTCCAACGGAGGCATTGCTACTAACGGCAGCAATGGTGCCGTTGGTGCTTCCAATTCCAATTCCATAACCAGACTTCTCGGAAACCCTAGAATTGATCACATGCCTGATAATTATGAAGATCTTCCTTTGGATTTCAACCCTCTTGTCTTCACTTCACTCGAGAGACATCTTCCTTCTCATATTCTTAACCTATCTAGAGACCTCAAAGCTCACTACATGTCCAACATTCTACTCCGATATTTGCCTCACAGCGAACGCATTAGGGTTTGTGTTTTTCTCTCTAATGGTTTAATTCTGAGTTGGCCACAAGGGTTTTTGAGTTTTTAAACCTTTTATTTTTCGATTTCTTAAATAAAAAATTGGTTTTGAGTTATTGGCCATAATCATTAAGGATCATGGGTTATATTATATTTTCTAGTTGCTTGATTCTGAGAGGATTTATGGGAAAAAATTGGAAATTAGGGAAAGTTGAATTTTACAATTTGGATTCTTATATGTTTTAGTGCTGAGTAGAAGCTTATACTGACTGTGACAGTGTGATTTCTGTTTACTGTTTCGTTAAGACACAGTTTCAGATCACTTATGTTATTAGATTTGTCTTCCTAGTTCATATATCAATACCATTATCCCAAAAAAAATAAAAATATTAATGCCAATCTTATCTTTATGGTTGTTTGAATTAACTTATTTGAGGTTATCTATGGACATAAGTACATCCCTTAGAGTTAAGGGAAACATGTTTCTTATGACCTACGAAGCACTGACACTAGCACCAGACAGGACACCAACAGTGACACGCTGGCACCGATAATAGTTTGAAAAAATGAATAAATTTAACGTAATCACATGTGCTGGTGTCGTGTCGTTGTCGGACACTGACACATTTCGGACACCTGACAGTGCTATAGGGCTCATGACATGTCCATAACTTGTTTTCAGCTTATTTCTATGAGGTCTTCTGGATGACCGATGAAAAGAACTTATAACTTATATGCCTATATCTTTTCTAATAGAAATTGCTTTTTCATAAAACTTATATGACAAGCGCCTATACTTTAGGCGCTAAATTAAGTTGTTTTATCCAAACAAGAATTTTATTTGTGTGCCTTTTGTTCAATAAAAGTACCTGTTTGTGTATTTTCTACACATAATACATCTGGTTGGCTACATTCCTATAAAATGTAATATTGTTTTTTTTGTTGTGATGGCATCACTAGGTTGCATTTTATAGAGCCACCTATGAAGTTCTTTTTCACTCTTCAAGTTATTCCTTCTTTATATGTCTTGCAAACTGCCAAGATATAAGGCACATTAAATTGCAAGCTTGTTTACTCACGAATGTATGAGAAGGGCATTATTCGTAAGCACCAAATTTAAGCTTAGTTGTGTTCAGTGTTCACTTGTTCCCTCAAAGTTAGACGAAAACCACTGTCTAACCACTTCAATATATAAAGCTCAACTTAGACTGTATGAAATTGTGAATAGCATTGCATTTGAGTTTTAAAAAATATTGCGTCCTCTAAATACAAATATAATACAACTGCAAATTGACATGTATTTGAGCGTGTATCACAACATATGTTAGTTAGTTAATTTGATAAAAAAATTTACTTGTTAACCTAAAAAGGCGATGACAAATAATGAGCCTAACGTATGCTGTTTTGTGATATTGAGTTTCTCCTTGCGTGACAGTCGGAGTGAGGTTTCTTTTATTCTTCCTATTATTTTATCTTTAGCCTGATTTTGTTCACTTTCTGAGTTTTTGGTTGTTCTATGTTGGATTGAGCAGATGCAAAAGCAGAAGGAATACAGGCAAAATATCATATTAAATTATCCTGTAAGTTTTCTATTGAATGGTAGAAAATCCTTTTGGTTTCTTGTTAAGATTGTTTTGTAAATCATGGGATAAACATCGCTTGTATATGATAATCGGGAATTAGTACATAAATATAAGAATTTCTAACATTGATGTACAAATCACGCCCTATCTTACCAATTATTCACATTTGTTTTATAGCCGCTTCATAAGGAGATGTATACTATGCTCAGTGAAAACTTTTTTGCACCCTCATTTCTCAGAGCTATTAAAGAAAATACAGAAGCGGGTTTCAGAAGTATAATGGCAGAACCCTCCAGAGGAATTTATACGTTTGAAATATTTCAACCACATTTTTGTGAAATGTTGGTATCTGAGGTATCACATTCCTTTTCTTTCCTTTTCATGCATATATCATTGCATCTGTTCTATATTAGTGTTTTGTGTTTTCTTATCAGGTTTTGATTGCTTAGGTAGATCATTTTGAAAGATGGGTTCATGAGACCAAATTCAGAATCATGCGACCTAATACAATGAATCAATATGGTGCTGTTCTTGATGATTTTGGCCTGGAAACCATGCTGGATAAATTGATGAATGATTTCATACGTCCTATAGCTCGAGGTTTTTTTTGTTTTTTAATTTTTTTTTTAATTTTTATAACTTTCTTAATGAGAATGGACGAGAATACAGGACCAAGATAAACAAACAATACTCACTTTTGCAAATTTTTGAATTTTTTTTGTAGTTTTCTTTTCTGAAATTGGTGGATCCACACTGGACTCTCATCATGGTTTTGCTGTTGAATATGGAACCAATAGAGATGTGGAACTTGGTAGGTTTGTTATTATCTCGAGCAAAATTTTGAACTGGAATAGCATATAATCTTTTGAACATATATAGTACCTTAATATCAATTTTGCTTCCACAATTCTATATTTGTTCAGTTTTATTGATATGCTTTAGCTTAAAAATCCCTTTCTTCATTCAATTTCTTTTTGGTAGCCTAGAAGGGTATTTTATCTTCACCTAAGGATGCTTTGCGATGAGAGGTTTTTGAGGGGTGAGAAGGGAGGGCTAAGATTACATTTTACATGATATGCTTTTGTTGGAATTTACTGTTTACCTCTGAACTCTTAACTTGATATGCTTTTGTTGGAATTTAAGAATATTTTATTTTTACAGGGTTCCATGTGGATGATGCAGAAGTCACCTTAAATATTTGCCTGGGAACACAATTTTCAGGTGGAGAACTGTTCTTCCGAGGTGTTCGATGTGATGAACACGTGAATACAGAGACCCAATCAGGGGTATGTCTGCTACCTTTTTGTTAGAGGACAAATATTTCGGGGTTCATTTGTGTGGCATAAGATGATGTTGACCAAACATAGGTGATAAGTTATCTGAATTTTCACATTGACATTTTTTATTAAACTCCAAACATATCTATGCAGGAGATATTCGATTATCCTCATGTTCCAGGACATGCAGTCCTTCATTCTGGTCGCCACCGTCATGGTGCTAGACCTACAATATCTGGGAATCGGATCAACTTAATTCTATGGTGTCGAAGGTATTTGCATCACTTTTCTCAGATCTCTTTCTCTTTGTAAACATAATGAATGCTGTTATTTTTTTATTTTATTATATTGGACTTGATCTGAGTGCAAGAGTGTCAATCCAAAATCTTATGTTGTATGCATAATTATCGTCATTGGTCTTCATGTAGTTCGGCGTTTAGGGAGATCAAGAAATACCAAAGAGAATTTCCTAGCTGGTGTGGAGAATGTAAACGCAAGAAGAAGGAGAGAGAGCGTATTGCAGTTTCTGCCACCAAAGCGGTAATGCAACACTATGAGGCCATACATTCTTCGGCAGGGATTTTAACTGTCTCTTTATGTTACAAAACTAGGCATACTGCGGTAACACCGAACTTTCACTTGGCACCAGTTTAATGTTGTGAATTTCACTTTGCAGGAATTACTGAAGAGGGAGCTTAAATCAGCCTCATGAAGTTGCAGCAGCACATGCAAACGGTACTTGGTAGTGTCTAACTTGACGTTTTGAAACATTTTCTGGATTCAGGTGTATTCTTAGTGTAATGATATGTGATTTTATTTATAAGTAATATAACCATACATTTCATATTTTGTCTGGAAGCTAATCTTTCCTACATTATAAATAAATAAATTATAGGATCTTCGTGTATATATTATGAAATCAGGAGATTCGGGAGTGGACGGTTGAACCCATTATCCGATTCCGTAGAGAGCTATTTTTTAACCTACTCATTTCTTGAAAACCACCTTCCTTTTGATTTACTGATCCCAACAGAAAACGCTTCAATTTTTCTGGTGTTTGAATGGGTGATTTCAAACAGAACAGTGTTTTACTCAAATTGGCTTTAAATTTGAGAATTTCTTATTACATCCCAGAGGTTTCTTAGGCATCACGCGAATTTCTGTTTTTGCCCTAAGTTTCTGGATATGCATATCCGGACGCACCATTTTTTTTTAAAAATGTTGATTTGTTCCGGATGTGCATATCAGGAATATTTTCTGATCTGCAGATCAGGAAAAATAACAGAACTTGATTGTTTGGAATGAGAAAAGCTAAAGAATGAGAGGGGAGAAGCTCTGGCGCGAAGTTATAAGAAATGGTTTCTGATTTGCACATCAGGAATTATTCCTGATATGCACATCTGAATCAATGTTTTTAAAAATAATGGTGTTTCCGGATGTGCATATCCGGAAACAGGGATAAAAAAAGAATTTTGCGTGATGCCTAAGAAATTTATGGGATAAATTAAGAAACTTCCTTAAATTTAAGTTTTTCATAAATTGAAACTTTTTTTTTAATTAAAAAATTGAAACTCTTAGAACATCTACATTAATTAATTTAAAATTTTTAGGTTATAATTAAACGATTCGTATAATGTTATATCAATTTTACACAACTATATAAATTTGATTCAAATAAAATGGTTAAAAATTATATAACTCTTAAGCAAATTATAGTATTATGCTTTTGAGTATTGTTATCCCCTTTTTGTGTTTTTCTTTAAATTTTATGAACTTCACGTTGTCACATAAAAATCTTTTATTAATAAAAAGAACAACATAGGAGTTAATGTTTATATAAAATCCTCTATGATTTTTTTATTGGAGATGTTATTATATCACATAATTAATTAACTAGGCATTAACAATGAATAAACAATTTTAAAATAATGTATTTTACTTTTCTAACTACGTTTCCTCCATGTTTGATCATTTATTGTGATATTCAAATATAATAAAACTATCTAAATGATTTTGGATAGACCATATTTTGAATTTATAATTTATGTCTTATAGTTTATAAATTTATATTTTTTAAAATATTTATTTAAAAACTTTTATCATTTTATAAAGGGTTAATACCCCTTTTGCCCTCTGCTATATGGGCGAAATCTCAAAAACAACCTTGTAAAAAAAAAACACAGATTCCCCCCTTGTCATTTGTAGATTCTACTGTTTTGACCCCTCTTGAAATCCAGTCAACAATTTCTATGACGTGACAATGTTTTTTATTTTTTATTATTATTTTTAATTACGTGGACGAATTATGTGGCATTTTTTTTTATTTTTTATTTTTTAAATTTCATGTGGCATTTTTTTCGTATTATTTTTTATTTTTAATTTAATTCTATTTTTTTTCAAATTAATAGTTTAAAAATTATTTTATTTGGGTCAAGTACGTATTCCAAATTTTTCAGCCCAAGTACATATTTCAAATTTATTAGCCCATGTATTTTTTCATTTAATATAAGTTACACAACTCTCTTATATAAAACCTATATTTTTGCCTACTTCAAACGATGTGGAACATCCATTCTCTTCATCATCAATTTGCATCACACTGTTCATCAATTTTTCTTGCATCAATTTTCAACATCCACTCTTGAAAACATGAAAACGTGAGCTGAGACCTTCTCTTCTTCAGGTTGTTTTTGGGATTTCGCCCGTAATGTATTTTACTTTTCTAACTACGTTTCCTCCATGTTTGATCATTTATTGTGATATTCAAATATAATAAAACTATCTAAATGATTTTGGATAGACCATATTTTGAATTTATAATTTATGTCTTATAGTTTATAAAATTATATTTTTTAAAATATTTATTTAAAAACTTTTATCATTTTATAAATGTATAACTTATTTCTATCTGTTTATAGTTTTATTTTGATAAACTAATTTAAGAAGTTTATAACTCAAAGTTTATAATTTATAGTTCATAGGTTTATTTTTTTATCTCAACTAGTAAAATACATGTGCCAGTAAAATACACGTGCCTATGCATTTCGTAAGCACAATTATTTTCATATTTTGAAAAAAGGATTGATAAATTTTTATTTTTAAATATTTGAATAAATAATTTCATTTTCTCTATATTTTATACAATAAGAGAAAACTAAATGTATTAAAAAAAAATTATATGTGATTAAATATATCTATTAAAATTTATTATAATTTTTATAATTAAGTAACTAAAACTTCAAATAAATATCAAATTTTAAAATTTACTTTAAAATTTCAAATATTAATATTTGAGTCCTTTATAGGTAAATTGATGAATTTATTCATCTTTTCTCGTAAATATTTAATGAACCTTATGCAATACAAATGAATATTAGTTTTTTTTATAATAAGATATTGTTTAATAATAGATAATACAATTTTAAAATATCTATTTATACTTTTATTATAAGCACCCGTAATATTTTTTAAATACTTTTAAAAAATATTCGATAAATTTATTTTTCAATATTTAATCAATAGTTTCATTTTTTTCGTTTTATATAATTTTAACATTAGAAGAAAATAAATTTTATTGCATTTTCACGTGTCATATTATTTTTTATATTATATTAGAGTGTTCATGGATACGAATCAACTCGCGAACCCACTCATCCAACTAAACTCAATCCTTATTTTTATCCAAATTGATCATGTACGAATTCAACCCGAACTAATTCATTTAAATCCATTGATATTTAGTTCGGATAACTAATTTGAAATTTTAAATCTGCGAACCCGAAAACCTAATCCATTAATATGCTATTTTTATTTTAGGGTTAAATATGTATAAGGTTCTTACAAATATCCCAACTTTTAGGTTTGACCCCTCCAAAATTTTCCTTCAAACAATGGTCCTCTGAAAGTTTTCCGTCCTTAACTTTAGTCCCTCCCGTTAGTTTCCACTAAGGGTGGCTTATGTGGCATGCCATGTGAAAATTTTTTGATGACGTAGCTTACATGTGGTAATGCCAACATGGCAAAAATTGCTGACATGTATGCCACGTGACTATTGTTTCAATTTTAATTTTTTTATATTAATATCATTTTTGAACCCAGAAATGATAGCTAATTTGCAGCTACGTCTTGGCTAATTCCTAGCTAATCTCTAGCTAATTTTAACACACCATTTTTGTAGCTAATTCATAGCTAATCTCTAGCTAATTTAAACACACCTTTTTTTGTAGCTAATTCATAGTTAATTATCTAACATAGTTTTACTGCCATCTTATAACATTGATCAATAATAATCAATCGTAAAATGATAGCATAAAATGAAGATTGACCGTTATAAATTATAACAAAAACAACTATCTTGCTTCTTGAGAAGTAAACATGAAGAAAGAGTCACAAAACCAAAGCTTCTAATAGGTTATGCTTCTGTGTATGTGGATAAGTCTTCAAATTGAAGTCAAGAAATGTATCCCTCGAAGGGTTTAAGTCAAAATATATAAAATTAAAATCTAAGTGATAGCTTCAAAACAAGATCACAGGTGATACTTATGGATATTGAAATCAATGAGACAAAATATTTGTTTGGTCAATGGTTGGTGTGTAATCCTAAGTTCCTAACCTGTTATCTTGTTTTTACAAATTCCATGAGCTGGATACAATGATCCACAAGGTTTCTCTATCACACAAACACACACAAAAAAACTCCATGGAGAAATCAATCCATATTGCAGTGGTTCCTGTTGTTGGATACAACCATTTATTCCCACTTCTTCAGTTCTCCAAACTACTTGTGCATCTCCATCCACACTTTCATGTCACATGTCTAGTTCCATCACTTGAATCTCCTCCATCTGATTCCAAAATAATCCTTCAAACTGACACAATTACCTGCACTTCTGACATGTCCACCCCATCTGCAAATTAATGATCAATTATTTCAGCCAATTTCATATATATAATTTCTTCAGTTCATCATCAGTCCATTCTTTCTTAGTATTGTCATGATTACGTACTTCCCTATTCATAAGCAAGAGCTTGCGAACATGAGTAATCAGGAACAATACACCATAAGAAAATGTGATTCAATTTTAATATTGACATATTACACCATAAGAAACATTTAAACTTATTCCTTCCAAAACAAATAATACCTCTTGTGAAAGGTTAAAAACCAGAAGAAAAAAGATTAAATATAGTTGAAAGAAAGATTGTCACTTAAGCTTACTATTATACTAATACTATTGTTTTGCCTAATGTATAAGGTTTAAAACCAGAAACAAGTGTTTATAGTCGAAATATAGATAGCCACTTATCTTGGGTGAAAATAAAAAGCTATAATTTTAATATTGTTTAACACTGTAATATACAAGAGAATAAATAATGATGCACCAAAGATAAATATAATTCTATGCCAAAGTAAATCTATAAAACCTCAAAGATGATGTTAACCCACACTAACTGAATGCAACAAATAACTGCATAAACTAAACACTGCGACACCGTCATGGAGTCCTAGTTTCTAACAAAAACATCAACACTGACCATCAGAAGCTGCTCTTACTTAATATTCATCAATTACACCACATAAATGATTCCAAAGGGAAGCAGCGGAGCAATTAAAACAAATTATTCAAAATGGAAAAAGATGCTGTCATGATGAATTCCAAAATCTCACTAACTACTGCAGAAAACAGTTAAATGTTTTGAGCATTTCATATACATCTTCAGCAAGATTGTAAATAGCCCACAGACCACAGCATAATGGCAGTGTAAGTAATTAATGATTGAGATTTATCCATAGGATTAAGGATTTACACAATAAGAGCATCAAAAACTATAGTATGACAATCATTAAAAGTCAATACCTGCAGCATGGAACACCAGCACTAATAAGCATTTCTGGTGACATCATTGTGGTTTTCTCAGCCAGAATAGAAAATGTAACTGTTCACAGGAAAGAAGAGTCTTATAAGATATGTAACATGTTCATCCATTTATAAACACAAAAGTGAAGTGCCATCACTTAATCATAACTGTTCTCTGGAAATAAGTTCCTTTGCATAATGTGGACTTACAGTGAACACTTGGTCAGATTTTAATATTCCAGCTTTCATCCAATTGATTATTCTTCCCTTCACAGGCTTATTATACCTGAAAAAGAAACAAAAGAAAAACATAATCAAATTATATGAACACGGCCAATGTTATAATGTGATTTTTAGAAAGATAACTATATCATACCCATCAATAAAGTCGAAAGAGCTTCGGAATTCATCAGGTAAATTGAGAAGAGAGAAGTCTGAAAATGCATTTCTACCCTGGTAGGCTATGTTATGAATACAAAAGGCTACCTGCCATGATTACAAAGAAAGTCAGTTTCTTTATGCTAAATAGATTTCGTTAATACGAAAAGTAAACAAATTCTCACCTTTGCGTTTTTGTAAAGCCCTCTAGAATTGTACATCGATTTCAAGTAGCATGGAATAAGAGCAGAGTGCCAATCATTGGCAACGAAGATCACATCTTCGCATGCAGAAAGTCATAAAATGCTTGTAAAATTAAGTTGAAGTTTATCCTCAAATGAATATATTAAAGATTAAGAAAGTAAAGACTATAGAGCCACACCATATTGTCCTGAGAAATATTTCTCTCCAATATTGATGGCACTTGATCCTCAAAGCAACCCAGGTGTTTGAATGAACAGTTTCCTTTCTCAGACAATTGACCCTACGAAAATAAAAACCCTAAAAATGAAAATATCCATAGAGGAGGAAGATGAACTTACCTAAAAAGGAGGAGAGTGAGAGTCGGAGTTACAGAAAGCAGAGCCAGTGGCAACGACGGCGAGTAATTGCAGTGAAGTAGAAAGCTTGAGAATATGTTTGGAGAGAAGAAGATTGAAGAAGAAGGGTGAATGATGGAGACTTTTTTGTTGTAACATAGAAATCACATCAAGTATAATTATAAGGAAAAAAAATATTTTACAATATTTCTGACGTGGAAAAATTATAATACACACATGGCATGACACATCATTCTCTGTTAGTGGAAACTAACGGGAGGGACTAGAGTTAGGGACAAAAAACTTTAGGAGGACCAAAGTTTGAAGAAAATTTTTTTAGGGACTAAATCTCAAAGTTGGGTTATTTTCAAGGACCTAATACTTATTTAACCCTTTATTTTATTTTATTTATAATGCATATATATTTTTAAATATAATTATAGTTTTTATCAATTATAAAAACTTAAGTCTAAATTAAATTTAAGAGATCAAAATCTTTTATTTAAAGAGAAATACAAATTAACCTTTAAATTATATTTTATACCATTTATATTTGCTTTTGCATTTCATTTGAACTATGAAAGCGTTTTTAGATATTAAATAATATATTTTATTAAAATTAAATACTAAAATTTTATAATTTTTTAACGTTTCTCTAAAATAAATGTGTTAATTGAATTAATATTTTATTTAAAATAAAAAAAAATATTTACCCAATTTTGTTTAAACTATATTAATTATCATACAATTTTAATATACTTTAATTATATAATATTACTTATTATTTAACAATTATACGGTCGTATAAATTAAGTTGATTCTTGTATTTAAAAATTCAGTAGGATCTTCAAAGTTGTAAAAATTATAACGTGGCCAAATAATTAAGTTCTAATTATTATCAATAAATTTAGGCTTAATTACACTTTTGGTCCTATTGTTTGGCCAACTCACGAAATTTGTCCCTATAGTTTAAAAGTGAACGAACTAGTCCCTATACTCTAAAGTTGTATGCAGTTTTAGTCCTTATTCCTATTTCCCCCTCCAAAAACGCTGATGTGTCCAATTTTTAAGTGATGTGGCAAAAATAAGGGCCTGTTTGATTTGCCATGTCATTTAAAAATTATTTGTCCATTTAAATTTAATTAGAAAATATATTTTCAAAATAAAAACAAATTATAATTTCAATGTCTCTCTCATTGTTCAGGTGTTGTCTTCTTCGTCCCCAAAAGAAACCCTAATATTCCAAATTTCTTCATCCATTGTCTTTATTGTGTCCTTCAATGGGGGATTCCTATACAGTTTCCAGCAACAGCTGTGTATCGCGAAGAAGACAAGTTCGTTGCATTTGTGACATTGATTCACCACTCACTACTTCATGGACAAAGGAGAATCCTGGGCGGAGGTTCAATGGATGTGGCTTATACAAGGTAAAATCTTGACGTAAAGTATTTAAAAGTTTCGCTGTTGGTAAAACACTAAAATTGAGTGTATCTTCTTCAGTTGCAGGGAAGAAAAAGGTGTAACTTCTTCAATTGGTACGACGAAGAAATGTCGGTGCGTGCGAAGGAGGTGATTTTGTCATTAACGAAAAGAATTGATGAAGCTAAGAAGAAGGAAAATTTGAAGCTAAAAAATTATGCAGATTTGAAGAAGGAGATAAAATTTTGGCAAGGAATGGCTAGTGTAGCAGTTGTGGTCATTGTAGGACTGATGTGTATGATAATGTTCTAGCAGTTTAAATGGAATGTAATGGTTTTGGCAGTTGGTTGTTTCTGTTTAGCAGTTGCCAGTTATGAGTTATGTATTTAGCAGTCTGACATTTATGAGTTATGTATTTTATGAGTTCTGGTGTATGAGTTCTGATATAAATGAATTTTAGCAGTTGAATTTTATGAGTTAAGTATTTTATGAGTTCTGGTGTATGAGTTATGCTATAAATGAATTTTAGCAGTTGACATTTTATGGTTTAGCAGTTTTGGTGTATGAATTTAAGATCAAAACTTCTGTATTTATAAGACACAACAACACTTATATATAAGGATAATTGACACTTCTGTATTTAAGATCATGAACTTATGTATTGCTGTCAAGGATAATTGTCATTACATCCAAAATACTTCAAAATATAATCAAGCATTACATCCAAAATAAAACTGCTACATCCAACTTGATAACAAAAATACTTGCAAGCCTAAGTTGATAACAAAATACTTTCAAGCCTAACTTGATAACAAACATTAAATCCAAAATAGTTTCAAGCCTAAGTTTCAATCTAGTTTTGAGATGGTTGTGGAGCTTGAGATCCCTGAGACACAACAACATCAGCATCATTTGCCTGTGATTTCTGCTTCTTATTTTTCTGCTTGTTTCCTCCCTTAGGTATCTGCCTGTCAGCAACACTTTTACCCTTGCATGTCCTAGTGTTATGTCCATACTTTTGACACTTTTACACTTCACTGTCTTCAACTGACTTGGTAACACATTAGGCTTTCTTGGCTCATCATTGGACTTGTTCCTTTGCTTCTTTGGCCTTCCTAGTGCCCTTCTCATGACTGGAGGATTGATAAACTCAGTGTTTGATACTGGCCAAAGTTTTGGTCCATTTGAGGGTAGCACAATGTGGGAGTAAGTGGCCACACATTGTGATTTCCTATAACAAACACACGGTCAGACCTGTTATTATGATATAAATTGCATATAATAGCTAATTGTAGTTATACCTGTAATAGGATGTTACAAATTGTTCAACTTGTAATCCATTGTACCAAATGCATACAATAACATGTCCACAAGGTATGCCTGTTAGGTCCCACTTACGACAAGCACAAGACTTTGCTCCCAAATCCAAAACATAAGTATCTCTGTCATTAGCCACACTGAACTTGGTCATTTCATCATCACCATGCCAAGTAGCCTTCCACCCCCTGCAACCCTTTTGGTTTTTTCAATTACAGCCTGAATCTTAGGACATATGTCACCATTGTACCTTTCAAGCATTTTCTTTTGCTTAACAACCCTGACTGTTATATAATGCTTTATACCCTCAAGTAAAGTGATAATTGGTTTTTCCCTAAGTTCAAGAATGGCCCTGTTGAAAGCTTCACACATATTGTTGACCTGCAAATCACTTTGACTGTAGGTGCTAAAAGCTGATCTTGTCCACTGTTCAGGTTGGACCTTAGCCATCTCAGTGTATGCTTCTGGATTTATGTCTTTAAGTTTCTGCATGGCTTGTTTCCACTCTGGTACAGTGGTAGCTCTTGCTGCTTTCCACAATAACTCTTTCATTGCAGCTCCTGGGAACCTTTTCTTCCAATTCCCATAGAGATGCTTAACACACAACCTATGCTCCACATTCTCACCTAGTCCTTTAATCACCTCCACAAGTCCCTGCATACAGTAGGATGACACAATGTAATTTTCATAAAAATACTATGTAATTTAATCACCTCAGACAAGCAACACTGTGCAATTTTCATAAAAATACCAACCTTTTGCTGGTCAGATATAAATGAATACTGGCTGGGCATTAGTTGGTTAAGATCCTCCAATAATAAGTCAACAAACCACTTCCAAGAATCTCTAGTTTCAGATTCCACCACAACATATGCAATAGGGATCATTTGGTTGTTTCCATCCTTGCCAACAACAGCCATGAGTTGACCACCATGATCACCTTTCAAGAAGCAAGCATCCAACCCTATTAAGGGTCTACATGTGTGAGCAAAAGAAGCCTTACAAGCTTCAAGACAAATGTAAATCCTTTCAAAAACAAGGCATACTTCAGATGTCCCACACTTAATTATCACAGTGCTATTAGGATTTGACCTTCTAATCTCATCAGCATAACTCCTTAAGTGTGCATATTGCTCAGTAGCAGCACCCTTAATCAAATCCAATGCTCTCTTCTTTGCCCTATATGCTTGATGATGTTTAAGCTTCACATTCCATCTATTGAATGCCTCATCTGCCAATCCACCAGGTTTGATATGTGGCGTGTGCCTAATCAATGGAATCAACTTTTTAGCAAGCCACTTAGTTCTAGCTTGTTTATTCCTAGCAGACCTAACACATTCATGGTCTTTTTTTAAACTAGTAACTTGCCAATACTGACTTCCACTCCTTTTAGCTACTAACATATGATATGGACAACTTTTAGCACATTTCACCACCACCCTAACACCATCATTTTTCTTGAACCATAGATTTCTCTTTGTTTCCATAGCATGATCCCTAACAGCATCCAAAACAAGACCCTTGCTAGTAAACTGCATTCCTAACTCAAATCTAACAGGATCACAACTTTCACCAACTTTAAATGTAGGAAACTTCCCTTTCTGAACTATTTCATCATCACTTTCAACTGGAGTGTGTAAATCACTTTCATCTTGGTCAGACTCTTCATACATTTCTTGTGTTTGATTAATGGTTCCACCATCTTTGTTTTTGTCAGCAAATGTCTCCAATGGTATTTCATGTGTCCAATCCCATTCTTCTCCATCAACAATCATATCAAAGTCACTTTCATCTTTACTTTCAGCTTCACTTTCAAAATAGTCTTCATCTTCATCACTGTTATAACCATAATCATTCTCTTTCATACCACTTCCCTCCTCACCTAAAGCCTCCTCCATAACAACTTCTTCATCACTTCTATCACCTTCTTTCTCACCACTTCCCTCCTCCATAACAACTTCTTCATCAACTCTAACACCTTCTTTCTCACCACTTCCATCCTCCACAACAACTTCTTCATCACCTCTAACACCTTCTTTCTCACCACTTCCCTCCTCCACAACAACTTCTTCATCACCTCTAACACCTTCTTTCTCACCACTTCCCTCCTCCACAACAACTTCTTCAAAATCAGAATTCCCTCCATCTTCAACTACATTTGCAGGACCTTCATCCCCAACTTCAACTACATCTGGAATATCAACTTCGTGTTCTACAAATAACTCCACAAACGTGTACCCTTTAGCATCTGAAACAAGCTCCATCAGTTCATCATCATTACTTAGAGGCTTCAGTCCACGCTGAAACGAGAGCTTTGGATTCTGATACCACAAATTCTTAAACTTCGTGTATCCTATACTCAGTACCAGACTCCGAATATCCTTATAGTTCACCCAATCAGCATCAACAGTGTCTTCCATCTCATACACTTGACCCTCCACGTACACTTTAACAGGAAATGTTACAAAATAACCCCCATGATTAATACGGAACCTCAACCTCTGTTCTTCACTAGGCCTAACCATATGACAACAACAACAAAAAACCCTAATCGATTAGAACTCTCAATCAACAGATTATCAGTTTACGAGCGAAAAAAACCCTAAATTATAAGAACATATACATACCTGCAGCAATATTTGGCTTACTCTTTCTCTGCCATGGACGAAGGAAGAACAAGATGAAATGAACGCAAGGAAGAAGACGAAGCAACGCAAGGAAGAAGACGAATGAACGCAAGGAAACTATTCAGAACAATGAGAGAGACATTTAAATTATAATTTGTTTTTATTTTGAAAATATATTTTCTAATTAAATTTAGATGGAAAAATAATTTTTAAATGACATGGCAAATCAAACAGGCCCTTATTTTTGCCACATCACTTAAAAATTGGACACATCAGCGTTTTTGGAGGGGGAAATAGGAATAAGGACTAAAACTGCATACAACTTTAGAGTATAGGGACTAGTTCGTTCACTTTTAAACTATAGGGACCAATTTCGTGAGTTGGCCAAATCATAGGGACCAAAAGTGTAATTAAACCATAAATTTATTGTATTCAAAATGCTGCATTCAATTTTTATTATGCTAACCATTTTCAGTTCTACACACAATATTTTTAAAATAATTGGTTATTTCTATTTTCACTTAAAAAAACATGTTTTTTTTAATATCTTAAATAATATTCAACACATCATTTTAATTCTCTAACCAATTTTCCTAAGACACACTTGTTAGCATTTCTCATTACTAAAATTTTAAACAAACACACTAAATATTGTAAATAAATATTTATCACATATATAATTATTAAATTATAATTAAAGCAGTTTATTTGTTCACAATTTATTTATACACCTAAGATAAATATTCGTTTTTAACTAATTAGTCAATAAATGATTATTTTTGAATAATTAACTAATAAAAAATATTTATAATTTGTGTAAGATTTATTAAAAAATTATTTGCTTAAGATTTATAATTGGCCAATAAAAACTATTTTTGAATAAATATTTAAAATTTTAGATAAATTAATTAAAAATTCAATATTTAAATTATTAAGTTAATAATATTTTAATGTTTTATCAATAACATGATATAAATAATTTTTTCGGACTGAACCAATAGCTAGACATGACCCAATCCACTTCTGCTCCCAGAACGGTCCAATTGCCTAAGTCCAACCAACAAGGGGCAACATTTACCTTTCTGTCCCTCTACCGGGCAAACATGGCCAGATAACCTACAAGATCATCTGTTCCTCCTCGACATTCCTGCCTGCCATGCACAACCTTATCATCTAGGAACAACCAAGGTACCTGTGCCCGGAACTACTGGTCTGCCCGTGACAACGGCTAGTTCCGGGCACCTCTGCCCATCCTAACGGCTAGTTTTTGGCAGTTACTTATTTTTTGGGAAACAGTTATTTCGCCTAAAAAATAGGGATCGTTGGCCACACGCTAGGGGCATTATAAAAACCCTCTCATTTGAGAGGGTCAGGTATTCTAAATCATCCTATGAAATACATCCTTTGTACTTGCCTTTTCCTCTCTCACGATACTCACTTTAGCATCGGAGTGCCTTGCAGGTACACCCCCTCATCCTCTCAAACATCCAGCATCGCAGACGTTATCTTTGACCCACTCCAGGTTCTGATCAGCCGTCAAGATCAGTGGCGCCGTTGTCATACCCCAAATTTTGACCACTTAGATTTCCCATCATTGTGCAAATCATCATCACAATATGGATGTACTTTCATGCCTCATCAATCTCCTCGAGGATTGTTGAGCATTCACTACCATCAAGAATTAGGGTTTCAAGCCCTCTCAGAGCCTTAGACAAAGGATCAATCAAGGAATGACATGATCTTCAACTTGTCTAACCTCTCAAACATCCACAATGGATCAAAAGGACTCCCACTTCAAGGATCAAGCACAAGGCTGCTCCCTTCTAGGTGGATCAAGTCTCAAGATCGACAATGTCACCAAATTAGGGTTTTGGTCGACCAGGGCCTCCAGATGGAAAATTTTCATCTGGGCACAAGCCAATGATCCAAAACATAACCTAATATACTTCATGGGACCTCATGGACCCAATCATCAAGTCAATTTTGCCTCAAGGGATGCATTAATCAAAAATCAGGAATTAGGGTTTCTTGACCTAATTCACCCCTAAGTTGACTTTTAGGGCAAATCATGAGCCAAGACCTCAAGAGAGGGTTTGAGGGTCTCTAATGAACTATATTGATTCATTTGGAACAATGGATTAATCCAAGAAGCTTGAGCAACAAGTCTCAATTTCATCTGCACCACAATTAGGGTTTCGCGAGGAAAGTCAACTGTAACTTTGACTTTTGACCAGGACATGCTCCCAAGCCCTAAGACATGATTCAATATACCATATGACACCCATGGAACATGTCCATCAAGTTTGATTTAGGTCAAGGATATGATTTCATGAAGAATTGCACAGTTTGGAATTCATCTGATAAAAAGTCAACTGTGCACAAAAGTCAACTTTGACTTTTTAATATTTTTCACCAAAATGGATTTTTAACCCTAAAATGATGTTAATGTATGATTTGAATCATCATTCATCAATAAAAATCAAAGAAAGTGGGATAACTTGTAAAAGGGGTAACCATAAAAACTTAGAAAAATTTCTAAGTTATGGAAAAAGTGAGACTAATGTGCCAACTTTGGAGGACCATAACTCCTAAACCACAAGGCCATTGTTCCCCATTCAAAGCTTAATTTGTAGATCTCATTGCCCTCTACAAAAGCTTCATACTGACCTATGTCCAAATTCCTCAGGGATTTTGAGTTATGGAGTGATTAAAATTAAGAAAAATCACTTTGTTCCAACACTTAGTGAAAATTTCACTAAGTCAGATTTTACCCTACTTTTTGCCAAATGTAGGGGGATTTTTCACTTGGATTCAAAAGAGATCAAAACCAAACATGTTCAAACAGTTGTTGTATCATGTAAAGGCTTTCTAAAATGGCCAAGAACATTACCAAATTCAATTTGAGTCATGAGATATAACATTGGCAAGTTGCCTTGTTGAAATCTGTCAAGGCAAGGCAGATTTTGCATTTTTGGTCGATTTGCCAAAATCAGCCAAATCCAAATGTTCCTATCCATTTGGACACCTCTGAGGATTGAATCTAAAGGGGACAATCACTGAGCCAAGACTCCAAAGTCTTTGGAACAAGAAATAGCATGTTGAACCTAGAATGGCCAAAATAGGGACAAGACTCCAATTTTGGATTGGAGCATTCAATGGAAGCATCAAGGTGGCATGGACTGAGCCACTCTCAACTGAATTCAGTCAAGACTTATCCAAGACCAAGGGAACCACAGCCCTGTGCCCTAACCTCTAGTTAATGGCTAGAGGAGACTTGGGTTTCCATTGGACAACATTGGCCAAACCTCTGCTGCAGTTACCATTCACTGTGGATCCCAAAACAAACTTGCTCTACTATAAATAGAGCTCAATTATGATCAGTTTGAGTACACCAAAGCCATCAAACAGATGCTTTCCTCAAAATCTCTTCTTTCACTCCAATTTTGCCTTCTAAGGCAAGTCACTATCGGGTTTTGAGTTTGAGAGCTTTTCCAATCAAACCAATCACACACACACACCTCACATACATCATATAGAAGTGATCCAAACACTCACATAACATCTGGAACACAGATTTCACAAAATCACCAGCCAATTGCTCAAGTTCTTGACAGATTTGCAGTTGGGGTACCATCTCAAGTTCCAGATCATTTCAATCCATTCCAAGCATTCATACACACTCCATGGCACCTAGGGAAGCTATCCAGATCATTGGAACCTAGCTGTAACACCTCCAACACAAATCACTATCACCAGCTGCAAGTGGTAAGCATGAGCTCTTCTAACTCTATGATCCATGCAATTTTTGCTGCACAATAATTTGGCCATATGTTCATAATCATGCATGGAATGTTTCCCCTCAATTAATTGCATTGTTTGAATCGTGTATCAAAAATCCTAGCCTTCATGCAGAAATTAGGGTTCTTGAGGATTTTTCATGATTTCTTGTTATATGTTTAATTTAAATGAAATTAATTGTCATAAACATGATCGTGAGGTTGAGACGAGTAGATTGATATGTGGATTGCATGGTATAATCAAGTATTCAGTGAGATTGGAGAAAAAATGCAAATCTGGGCAAACCCAGAACACGCGCGTGTTCTTGGGTGTTCTTGGCGCCATTTTTGAATATTTGAATATTTGAATTTTGTGATTTTATTTAATTGATTCAAAAATTAATTTCTCTCTGAGTTTTAATGATTTTGAGTTGGTTCTTTTTTTAATAATTCACAAAAATGTTAAAATATTTTATTTTTCCAAAAAAATCCCAAAAATATTATTTATTTTATATAATTGATATTTTTGCAAAGAATTAATGTTTTAATTGTTTTTGACATTTAAAATATTTTTTCCACCTTGATTTTGCAACTTTTAATGCTTTCTAATTATTTTGTAGGTCAATACTTAATTTTTGAAGCATTAATCCAAGATCACAATTTGTTTTTCATATGGTAAACAATTTTGATCATTTTAATTGAATTTTTATTTAATTAAATACATTTTTGAAAACAAATTAGGGTTTTGGATTAATTCAACCCTCATAAATCATTTTCAAAACACTTTGGGCCTCTAATAGAGTGTAAGACCCAGTCTTTTTTTTGACCAAATCATTTTTGGGCCTCAGTGTATTGTATAAGTCCCGATACCGTCAAAAAGTTCGACGCGGTCATCATCCGTTGAAAAACAAACTTTTTGGGCCTATATTAGAGTGTAAGACCCAACCCACTTGTACAGAAATATTTTGGGCCTCATTCGTTGTATAAGTCCCTCTGTACATTTTCAAATAAACGACGCGATCGTCGCCTTTTGAAAAATAACCTTTTGGGCCTCTCCTTGAGCTATAAGACCCATTCACAACTTTTGGGCCTCTAATAGAGTGTAAGACCCAATCCCCTTTTAACCAAAACCTTTTGGGCCTCACTTATTGTATAAGTCCCTTTGCGTTAAAAGAAAATCTCGGCGCGATCGCCATTTTAAACGGAAAAATCAATTGGGCCTACCCTCGTGTTATAAACCCCATTCTTTTTCTTTAAAACCTTTTGGGCCTCTTGAGAGAGTGTAAGACCCATCCCTTTGTACAGAAAACCTTTTTGGGCCTCAGTCACTTGTATAAGTCCCTCTGTACAAATTCAAACAGTGCGCTCACTGATAAAACCCTGGGCCTCTCCTTGAGCTGTAAGCCCCAAATCTTTCTTTTTCAAAACACTTTCTCCTTTGATTTTGAATATACTGTTGTTTTCAATCTTTCTTTATTGAACAACTAACCAAACAACATGAAAGCTCTACAACCGAGTAAGTGGTTATTGCTTTCATTTACCGCTTTCATATACATATAACTGTATTGTTGGGCTGTTTCACTATAAGTCTTCTTTCATAAACTCATATCAACTGTGTAATAATAGTATAGATATTTAGAGTTTCCCCGACAACTACGTCTAGAACTAGGTGACGCCGTTTCATTTATTCGTAGAAATAGACAACTAGATCCCCAATAGGATCACCAGATACAGTCTTCTCTTCGGTTGTCCTCATTAGGAATTGTCAAGAAACTCTACTCCCAGAGATGAATGTATTCTCCGTGAATGGCATCTTTGAGTTTCTTCCAAATTCTCGAACTTTCCTGACTTGATCTATTCCTTGTGAATAGCTTGCCTTGAATTTCTCGGGGTTTGGGGACCCACGGGCTTCTTAAAAGCATCGACCTCCTCTTGGGCATCATACAAGGACCCAAAGGCTTCCTAAAAGCAACTCCGCCTCCTCTTGGGCTTAGTACAAGGACCCGCCAGCTTCTTAGAAGTATTCACAACCTCCTCTTAGGCTTCGTATAATGATCCCTTCCTCCGGGAATGATAGCCTCCTCTTGGGCTTTGTACAAGGACCGATCGACTTCTTAAAAGTTTCCAGCCTCCTCTTGGGCTTCGTACAAATTGTCCCAACAACCTCCTAGAGGTATAGGAACAAAACTTAGTCATCTTCATAGAACAGTTCTTTCAAAGAGTCTACTACTGTTTCTCAAAGCATGGTACAAAAGATAAAACTCTAGACACAGACAATCTAATTTCCTTGAGTCTCAAAGACATTCTCAAGTGACCCCTTCGTTAAATAGGAAGAAAACCCGTAGACTCGGACAGTCTCAATACCCTTCGGATTTCCCAATTCCTTAAAGAACAGGAATAGCCCGGATCCTCGAATCAAATCCTCGAGTACAGTGTTGCTCATATAAGAACTGATTTTCTCTTTAAATCAACATACTGGACCTGTCACTCAACTGAAACAGTAACCATAACCTCCTCTTAGGCTTTGTATAATGATCCTTCTCCAGTTACAATAGCCTCTCTCTTGGGCTTTATACAATGATTCTCCCCAGCGGAGTCAAACAACGTTTAGCCTCTCTCTCGGGCTTTGTACGAGACACATAAGAGACTCCCTCGTTGAGTCAATCACCCTTTCGTCTCCATCTCGGGCTTTATACGAGATACAAAAAGGTTCTTATTGAGCCAAACAAATTTTAGGCTCCATCTCGGGCTTCGTACGAGATACAAAAAACTCTCTTGTTAAGTCAAGTAGCCTTCATCTCGGGCTTTATACGAGATACCAAAAGACTCCCTCGTTGAGTTAAAACCTTTTAGCCTCTCTCTCGAGCTTTGTACGAGACATATATTAGCCTTCTCTTAGGCTTTGTATAAGAAAACCACTGGTTGATCCAATCAACCTTTCAGCATCAAAACTGTGCCTCGTTCACAGTACAAAAACATCAACAACTCCTTTCCCTTCATCTAATTGCTGTAAGCGGCAAGCCTCTGGATCATCTACATCCATGCCACTGTCCCTCTTTTAGCATGAGAAATTCCTAAGGAAAGATAACATTGCTCTATACTGAGTTAAAGTCTACCCCTTCAGGTTAAAATCCCCTATAAAGGAAATTATGGCATTGCCGGATTCACACATCCCGGTTAAAGTAATTCTCCTTTATAAATAGTTGTGACATACTACCCCCTATTTAGAGGCGACAAATTCTCTCTAAAGTAAACACCTTTAGCTTCACATCTTGGGCTTTGAACAAGATACAAACCACCTTTCGCTTCACGTCTTGGGCTTTGAACAAGACACCAAAACAACCAATTTCCTCCCATAGAATAGGAGGAACTACGAACGCTCTGATTTCCCTGTTTTGGTAAACGGGAATACGTAGGCATAAGATTGAAAGAAACAATCTTAGCAAGCACACTAAACAAAAACCCAAAATCCCATACTTTCATACATTCGTCCTAACATCCTAATCGATAGCCTAAAGCACCCCTCGTCAACAAAATAACCTAGGAGAAACCCCGAATCTTTGTAGCATCTGTAAACCAACAGTTTTGACTGTTTAATCTCAGTATCCAAGCAGGGTTAATTGGAGACATTTATTTCCCTTCCTTCATAAGCTTTAATAGGATAAAAAATGAATCGAGCTGTAGTACCAGAGCGATCGTGCTTCGCAACCACATCCAAAAATCACTCGCTACAGAAAAATGGCGACTCTACTGGGGACGACCCAGGTCTCTTTAGGGATCTTGTTCTTTTTTTCCCCTAGGTAGAAACCTTGACGTCATTAGGATCTTAGGTCAAAATTCCGTTAATTTGGAATGAAACCACAGATTGGGGCTTCCGCCGGGGAACCCATTTTCTGTCAGGAACTTAGGATTCATAGCTTTAAAGGTCTAGGAGGATTAGGACAAATATATATACTGCTTTTCCTAATTGTTATACGTGTTTATTTTTCTGCTAATGGTAATGCGTGTGATGCCGCATGTGGAAAGATTGAGTATACACTTAAGATAAGTGATGGCGACGAGGTCGACCATCAACCTCAGTGGAGGCTGACCATTGCAACCCATTCTCTCACCTAGACAATGGGCCGATTGTGATGTCTGAGAAGCTGAGGATCCAAACCCTTTTGTAGTGCGGAAACTATCGAGAATAGTTGTTACGCGATACTACCCTCATTTGAGGCTGGTGATCTATTCTCGGTGAATGACACTTACTCTAAGATCGCTCTACAACTCGCTGACGATCTGCTTGTTGTTTTGCTTTCCTGGGAGGAGCTTATGATAATGAGTACAGGTACAAAAATCACCCTAGTATAAACCTTTGGGGATGGGTAGAGCCTTGACTTCATGACAACGACCCTTTGACCCCATGTTTTTTTCTATGTTTTTGTGTGCTGCATTCATGCATTCATTTAAAAAACATTAAAACATTCAAAAAAAATTTCTCTTCTAGTCTCTCTGTTTTTCAAATTAAACTAAGACTGTGATTGCAAATATCAGAGAAAAGGATTACGCTAATGGATTTCGGTAGAAGGAGAACCCATAGGTATACCTTCAAGGTTCCAAAGCTAGAGGATTTGAGGAGGTTAGCGAGGATGATCACTAACCCTGAGGCCTTCAGAGCTAAGTACGGAGGTCTGCTACCACTGTTAAGAGTCCATGTGATTGAGGGAATCATGGATGCACTCATTCAATTTTATGATCCAGTTTATCACTGTTTCACATTCCCGGATTACCTGCTCGCACCAACGCTGGAGGAGTATTCTCACCTGATCGATTTACACATTACTGATCGAGCTCCATTTTCTAGACTGGAAGAAATTCCAAAGAATCAGACCATTGCAAGAGCAATTCATTTGGATGAGTCTGAGGTTAGGACTCACCTAACCACTAAGGGCGGCATCCAAGGTTTGCCAGCCCAGTTCTTGACAAAGAAGGCCCTGTATTTTGCCAGTATAGGAAACGTGACCGCTTTTGAAAGCATCTTTGTCTTGCTCACCTACGGGTTATTTTTGTTTCCCAACATCAATAACTTCGTCGATATCAACTCCATTAAGGTTTTTCTCATTGGAAACCCTGTGCCGACTTTGCTCGCAGATGCATATCATTCTGTACACTTAGGGAATTTGTACAGTGGAGGGGAGATCACATGCTGTGTACCTTTGCTTTACAAATGGTTTATCTCCCATTTACCTAAGTCTGCTGCTTTTTGGGATTGCAAGAGTGCCTTACGTTGGTCGCAAAAGATCATGTCTCTTACCAACTCTGATATAGATTGGTGTAATAGGATCTATGATGGAATCAGAATCATTGATCGTTGTGGAAACTTCCCCAACGTACCCCTCATAGGAACTAAAGGAGGAATCAACTATCATCCGGTGTTGGTTTGCCGTCAGTTTGGATACCCGATGAGACACGTCCCACAGGGTGTTCATCTGGAAGGTCTTTTCTTCAAGGAAGGAGAAAATGACAGAGCACTAAAGATGGAAATAGTGCACGCTTGGAAGCATGTTCATAAGAAAGGACAAGAGTCTCTAGGAAAACCGGACTGTGTCTCGGTGGAGCCTTGTCTCCACTGGGTGCAAACTAGAGCTCTCAAGCTAAAAATGCCTTATCCTCGTTACGAAATTCTTCCATCGAGGGAGTCTGTCATGTATTTCATGACGGAAACTGAAAAGCTCCAGGTTACTCTCAACAAAGTTCAAAAGGAGAGAAGGCCTTGGAAGAACAAGTACCGCACCCTCGACATAGAGTGCATCAAAATATAGCAATTACTAAAAGAAAAGGATGCTCTGATTGAAATTTTGGAGCAATATGTTGTAGAGAATCAAGATGACCAAAGGAATTTGCTCGCTCATTTCACCTGGCAAAGGAATGACAACCCGACAACGGCCCAGGAGCCCCGGTCAAAGAAAAGGAAAGAGTCCGCACCCGATTTCTCTTCAGAGAGGACTCTGGACCCATTAGCTTAGGTTTCCATTTCCGCACCTTGTAATCTACTGTATTTCCATTTCTGTAATCCTTTGAATTCAATAAAAAGGGGTTTCCCCACTGTTTGATATTTGCAATCTAATTGTCGAAGTTTATTTTGATTAAACCAAAAAAACAATTAATATAATCATTGCATTCATCATTCTCACATCGCGTATTCTTCTTACCTACGAATCTCACGTTTATGTCTCGATTCTAGAGTCAAACTGTCTCATTCGTATAATACTCGGGCCAATCGTCAGAAAAAGATGTATAATCTTGAGGAAGAGAACAGAGAGTTGAAAGAAGAGATCGACGCTCTGAGAGAGGATATGAGAAAGCTTCGTAATGACATGCAAGCCATGGCAGAAGCTCAGCTACAAAGGACTGTGATCTCAGAGATCACCTCGACGCCCATAGTGGAGAAGTATAATCCTAGGTATCAAATACCGAAAGATCGTCCTTGGGGCATGCCTGTTAACTATATCCCGGAAGGATATGTTCCGCCGATCACTGAAGATCAGGGAATCACAACAGAAGCCGCTGGGCCTGAAGGTTACAAACTTCGGGAAAGCGAAGATGCCAGGGGCATACTGAAGACTCCTGAAGGTTACAAACTTCGGGAAACGCCAAGACTTACTGCCGTAGTCACGGTACCACCCCCTGTGGTGCACACTGTCCCGGAAGGACAGATTCCACAGATACCTTCTGGTAAAAAGGAAACCATGTTCGATAGAATGGATGAATTCTAGGAACAGTTCCTAGAAATGCAGAAAGAACTGCAAGCCATCCGCCGTCAGGATCTATTTGGAAAGGACGCCGCAGACCTCTGCTTGGTCCCCAATGTAAAAGTTCCGCACAAATTTCAAGTGCCCGACTTTGAAAAATACATGGGTAACTCTTGCCCTCAAAGCCATCTGGTGATGTACGCTCGGCGGATGTCAGCTCAGACGGAGAATCAGGACCTACTGATTCACTACTTCCAGGATAGTTTAACCGGTGCCGCACTCAAATGGTACATGGGTTTAAATTGTGCCACGATCAGCACATTCAGAGATCTTGGCACTGCCTTCGTCCAACAATACAAATATAATTTGGACATGGAACCGGACAGAGATCAACTTAGATCGATGTCGCAAAAGGACAAGGAAACCTTTAAGGAGTATGCTCAAAGGTGGCGTGAGATTGCCGCTCAAATTTGTCCACCTCTTGAGGAAAAAGAGATGACAAAGATCTTCTTAAAGACCTTAAGCTCATTTTACTATCACCGAATGGTTGCCAGTGCACCCAGTGACTTCACCGAGATGGTGGGCATGGGAGTTCGTCTTGAGGAAGCCGTCCGAGAAGGACGTTTGGTTAAAGACGCTGGATCATCGAGCGGTACTAAAAAATACGGTAGTGCTCTCCCTAAGAAAAAAGATCAAGGTATTGGGAATATCTCTCTCGGAAAGCAAAGGCGACGGTACCAACCAGTAGCAGCTGTAACTCCTGCTATCAGCACCGCGCCTACGTATCAACCTCAAGTTGTACAGAGCCAACCTGATCAGCAAAGGACACAACAGCCTCTTCAGCAGGCTCATCCTCCATATAACAACAACCGTACAACATGGCCACCAGGATTTGATCCTATACCCATGTTGTATGCAGAACTATTTCCGTTACTACTGACTAAGGGGCACATTCAGGCTAAGTCTCCTCTTACAGTACCGGAAAATCCGCCTTTTTGGTTTAAGGTGGATCAGACATGCCCTTATCATCAAGGAGGTCTCAATTTCAAGTCCGACGTGCAAAAACTTGTTAGGAGCTGGGTCTTATCCTTCAAGGATACAAATCCTAATGTTCTCACGAACCCACTGCCTCAACATGAAAAGGCTACAGTCAATTTGATAGAAGGAGAGACTAACGATGTCTATCAAATTCACGATGTACTCTTGTTGAAAACCAATATGGTCAAGATGCATTGTAGACAGAGTGGATATGGCCATGTGCCACCTCATAACTATCATCAGTGTGATATCTGCTCTAAAAACAATCAAGGATGTTCTGTGGTGCAAGCAGCCCTACAGGAACAAATGGATCTCGGATGGATCCAGGAGCACCGAGTTCGTGGAGTTAACATGGTCTATACGAATTCCAACGTCATTCAGAACCACGACATCCGTGCGATGAATGTCAACTTCGTGGCGATGCACTCAAGGCAAAGCCAGTATCATAATCTACCGCGGCACGATTACAGTTCTTGTCTGACTTGCCCGGTAAACAAACAGGGATGCTCTTTCATACAAGAGGCCCTCCAGCGTCAGATGGATCTTGGATGGATCCAAGACTACCATGATAGGAACCCTTATCATATCAACATGGTTTAGATCTTCGATATTCGCGTAATGAATACCAACCTGGTAGAGTTACATGCTGAACAGGTCCGATTCGGATTCTTAATATCACACGACTATCAAAGCTGTAAAGCAGGTTGCGAAAACAATCAAGGATGTACCCTTGTCCAGGAGGCACTTCAGCACTTGTTAAATCACTGGTGGATGCCAATCTATATGGATGAAGATACTCAGCAGATTAGTATCAGTAACAGGAATCCTACTCGGCGTCAGAGCCAGGATGTCCGATCAATGGAAGCTAACCTAGTAAGGTTACATTGTATTCAAAGTGGGCGTGGCCAGGTGCCACCACACAATTATGAGCGTTGTAATGTCTGTTCGGAAAGTAACCAAGGGTGTTACCTTGTGAGAGCAGCTCTTCAGGGTCAGGTGGATCGTGGAGAGATTCGCCTATATCCGGGTCTAGACCCATCAACTGGACGCCGAACTACCTTGCCAGTCAAGTCGAGGATGTTGTCACAATCTCTGGTCGTCTCCAGACCAGGGATGTTTTTGCCATCATCCCTCTGCTTGACAAATCAAGAACTGCCAACCGAGAACGGATCGAGATTACTTATGATGGTCAGAAAAATCAGAAGGTTCCCATAGTCATCTATCTACTGGGACCACTACCATATGAATCAGCTAAGGCGATCCCTTACAAATACGGTGCAACAATAGTTGAAAATGGAAAGGAAATTCCATTTCCCTCCGTCGTGAATATTGCAGACATCAGTTGTGTAACACAGAGCGGTCGAATCTTCAACAGAGGAGTTGGAGAATCCAACAAGGAAAAGGAACTTTAGACGGAAGCTCCCAATCCATCAGTCGGTCAATCCAGTAATCCCGACCTTTCAAAAAATAATGATGAGATGCTGAAGCTCATCCAAAGGAGTGAATATAACATTGTTGATCAGCTGTTACAGACTCCTTCAAAGTTCTCGGTATTATCACTGTTACTTAGTTCAGAAGCCCACAGGGAGGCTCTACAGAAAGTCTTGGAGGAAGCCTTTGTGGAACAGGATGTAACAATCAGACAGTTCATTAACATTGTCTCTAACATCACTTCTTGCAATAATTTGGGATTTAGTGATGAGGAATTACTCGAAGAGGGTCGCCGTCATAACATGGCGCTCAACATTACAATTAACTGCCAGGACGATGCTTTAGCCAGCGTACTGGTAGACACAGGGTCATCCTTGAATGTTATGTCGAAGTCCACTTTGATGCAATTATCATTCAAAGGCCCTTTGATGAGAATCAGCGAGGTCGTTGTCAAAGCGTTCGATAGATCCAGAAAAACAGTTATCGGCGAAGTTGATCTTCCCATAACTATTGGTCCTCACACTTTCCAAGTCACTTTCCAGGTCATGGACATCCGGGCAACGTACAGTTGTTTATTAGGAAAACCTTGGATACATCAGGCTGGGGCGGTTACTTCAACCCTCCACCAAAAGCTAAAGTTCGTTCAGAACGACCAGCTCGTTACGGTCTGTGGAGAACAAGCCTTGCTCGTGAGTAACTTATCATCATCTACTTGTGTAAAACCCGAGGAGGTTATTGGAACTCAGTTCCAAGCACTGTCAGTGAGCAAGGACAATCAATTTAAAGGAGGAACTTCCATTTCCTCATACAACGATGCTATTAAAGCGGTCGAGAGTACCGATACAACCGGATGGGGACAGCTTGTCATTCCTATTGACAATAAAACAAAGAAGGGTCTTGGTTTTTCTGCTACCTGTACCCAGACAGCTGCCAACGATGAAAGTCTTCATCCCCTTCAAAACTTCTTCCACAGTGGAGGTTTTATTCACCCAGTGTCTCAAGCAGTACATGCTATCAATGAGGAGGATCCCTCTGACACAGATGAAGAATGGAAGTCCTACCTTAACGAGGACGATTATATGTCTCAGGAAGAGGTGCCTATACCATTTTTCTATCCCGCACAGAGTCCGAGATTTATACCACGGTCAGATGTTGAAATGATATATGGAGATTGTGATCCGGAAGGATGCCGTGCTCCGCCAAACTCATTAGAGGAGGACACTCTGATGAAAGACAATTTTGACTACACCTACTATGGCCCAATGGATGGTCTGCCAATGTGGCAGCCCTACCCAGGAAACTTGGGGCAAGAGAGTCAGCCGAACAATGAAAATCAGCTGACCATCATTGAACAGAATACCTGTGTCCCCACCATGTCATGGGATTAACACTCAGGTCATTCAGAAACTACTCAACATGAAGATGAATTCGCAACGTTTGCAGGACTTGAATTCATCAACTATGCTTTTCCCGAGGTCAGCGTCATCGAGAGAGATGACTCCTCCAGTTCGAAAGAAGTGTGGGACACCTTGGGACAACCGAGTGGAAAGTACGACTATATGGTCAAGTACACTGCGCCCGAAAGCTCTCGCATCAGGCTCGAAGATATCCAGCCTACTGGATGGGGAGATACAGCTGAGAGCACAAATACTATGCAAAATACAACTGAGGAATTCTCATACGATAATTCTGCCTGGGAGACAGATTCCAACGATCCTGCTCCGCCAGAAATCAGCGTCATTTCTGGAGACAAATCAAGGAAGGTACCAGACTTTGCGATTCACCGAGGAGTTCGCCGCCAATGGGTTGCCGTCGAGGTTCCGAAGATCGTTCATCAGTCAAAGTAATTGCCATCTTTAACCTTTCACCCGGCCCAGGTGAAACAGATGTTTTGATAGGGCTCACTTTCTGTAAATTTCCCTCTTCGCTTTGCCCAAAGCGACAGAGTTTTGTTTTATAGGGCTGTAGTTTCAAGGATCGACTTGTTCATTAATAAAATAATGTCGTTCTGTAATTTCCGCATTAATCGTTGTTTTCTCTTTTTGCTTTTTCAGAAAATGGTAATCCTAAAAAACAATTCAATAATAAAAACAAGCAGTAAAATAAAACACTGCACACACTTGCATTTTTCTCTATCTCTTCTAAACGTGAATCATCACGTCATGCAAATTGCTTGTTTTAAACCCCGTTGAAACATACGATCCGATGCCTTCTCCTAACTTTGAGTTCCTGATATTCGAGGCTGAAGAAGAAAATGACGACAAAATTCCAGAAGAGATCTCCCGACTACTCAGACAAGAGGAAAGGTCCATTGAACCTCATAAAGAACCGTTGGAAATGGTAAACTTGGGTTCAGAACAAGAGAGAAAAGAAATCAGGATTGGGAAACTGCTCAGTCCAACTGCCAAAGAGAGTTTGATAAAGCTTCTCAAAGAATTCCCCGATGTATTCGCTTGGTCCTATCAGGATATGCCAGGGTTGGATACCAGCATCGTGGAACATCACTTACCGTTAAGATCGGAATGTCCGCCAGTAAAGCAAAGGTTGAGACACACTCACCCGTACACGGCCATCAAAATCAAAGAGGAGGTACAGAAATAGATTGATGCAGGTTTCCTCGCTACATCAGAATATCCTCAATGGTTAGCCAATATCGTATCCGTTCCAAAAAAGGACGGAAAGGTCAGAATGTGTGTCGATTACAGGGATTTGAACAAGGCTAGTCCAAAGGACGACTTTCCTTGACCACACATTGACATGCTGGTAGACAGTACAGCAAAGTTCAAAGTCTTATCCTTCATGGATGGATTTTCGGGCTATAATCAGATCAAAATGGCACCGAAAGACATGGAGAAAACTTCATTCATTATCCCATGGGGTACCTTTTGTTACAAGGTAATGCCGTTCGGCTTGAAGAACGCCGGGGCAACCTATCAAAGGGCCATGACTACTCTGTTTCATGACATAATACACAAAGAGATAGAGGTATATGTCGATGACATGATTGCAAAAGCTAAGACAAAAGAGGAGCATGTGACCCACCTGTCGAAACTATTTGAGCGTTTGAGAAAATACAAACTCCGCTTGAATCCCAACAAGTACACCTTTGGTGTCCGTTCGGGGAAACTCATAGGGTTCATCGTCAGCCAGAAAGGGATTGAGGTCGATCCTGACAAGGTCAAGGCCACTCGAGAAATGCCTTCTCCGGAAACTGAAAAACAAGTCAGAGGATTCCTGGGACGTTTGAACTACATTTCCAGATTCATATTCCTTATGACCGCGACCTGTGCCCCGATTTTCAAATTACTCAAAAAGAACCAGGATTGCGTTTGGTCAGAAGATTGCCAAACCGCCTTCGACAGTATTAAGGAATACCTATTGAATCCGCCGATTCTATCACCTCCAGTGGAAGGAAGACCACTGATCATCTACCTCACAGTCTTGGAAGACTCAATGGGGTGTGTACTTGGCCAACAAGATGAAACCAAACGGAAAGAGTCTGCCATTTACTATCTGAGTAAGAAGTTCACCGACTGCAAAACTCGGTACACGATGCTCGAGAAAACTTGCTGTGCTTTGGCTTGGGCAGCCAAACGTCTTCGCCAATACATGATTCGTCATACTACTTGGTTAATCTCAGAAATGGATCCAATCAAGTATGTCTTCGAAAAGCCTGCTCTCACGGGAAGAATTGCCCGTTGGCAGATGCTATTATCAGAATATGACATAGAGTACCACGCTCAGAAAGTCGTTAAAGGGAGTATTTTAGCCGATCATTTGGCTCATCAACCGATTAACGATCAAGAGTCAATCGGGTTTGACTTCCCAGACGAAGATGTCATGTATCTAAAAATGAAAGATTGCGATGAACCGCTACCCAGTGAAGGGCCAGAACCAGGTTCCCAGTGGGGATTAATCTTTGACGGAGCAGTTAATCATTATGGAAACGGAATTGGGGCAATCATTGTTACCCCTCAGGGTACCCACATTCCTTTCACTGCCAGACTTACGTTCAAATGTATGAACAACGAGGCCGAATACGAAGCTTGTATTATGGGTCTCGAAGAAACAATTGATTTAAGGATCAAAAACTTGGACGTATACGGTGATTCAACCTTGGTTATCAATCAGATAAAAGGAGATTAGAACACATACCAATCAGGATTGATTCCTTACAAAGACTATGCAAGAAGGTGTAATACCCCAAATTTTGACCACTTAGATTTCCCATCATTGTGAAAATCATCATCACAATATGGATGTACCTTTATGCTTCATTAGTCTCCCCAAGGATGGGTGAGCATCCACTACAATCAAAATTAGGGTTTCAAGCCCTCTCTGAGTGCTTAGACAAAGGATCAATCAAGAATTGACATGATCTTCAACTTGTCTAATCTCTCAAACATCCACAATGGATCAAAAAGGACTCCCACTTCAAGGATTAAGCACAAGGCTGCTCCCTTCTAGGTGGATCAAGTCTCAAGATCGACAGTATCACCAAATTAGGGTTTTGGTCGACCAGGGCCTCCAGATGGAAATTTTCATCTGGGCACAAGGCAATGATCCAAAACATAACCTAATATGCTTCATGGAACCTCATGAACCCATGCATCAAGTCAATTTTGCCTCAGGGGATGCATTCATCAAAAATCAGGAATTAGGGTTTCTTGACCTAATTCACCCCTAAGTTGACTTTTGGGACAAATCATGAACCAAGACCTCAAGAGATGATTTGAGGGTCTCTAATGTACCATATTGATCCATTTGGAACAATGGATTAATCCAAGAAGCTTGAGCAACAAGTCTCATTTTCATCTGCACCACAATTAGGGTTTTAAGGGAAAAGTCAACTGTAACTTTGACTTTTGACCAGAACATGCTCCCAAACCCTAATACATGATTCAATATACCCTATGACACCCATGGAACATGTCCATCAAGTTTGATTTAGGTCAAGGACATGATTTCCTGAAGAATTGCACAGTTTGGAATTCATCTGATAAAAAGTCAACTGTGCGCAAAAGTCAACTTTGACTTTTTGAGATTTTTCACCAAAATGGATTTTTAACCCTAAAATGATGTTAATGTATGATTTGAATCATCATTCATCAAGAAAAATCAAGAAAAGTGAGATAACTTGAAAAAGGGGTAACCATAAAACTTAGAATTTTTTCTAAGTTAAAAATAAAGTGGCAAAGGTACCAACTTTGGAGGACCATAACTCCTAAACCACAAGGCCATTTTTTCTCATCCAAAGATGGATTTGTAGCCCTCATTATCACCTACAAAAACTTCAACTACAAGCCATTCCAATTCATTAAGGATTTTGAGTTATGAAGTGATCAAAGTGGCTGAAAAGTGAAAATGTCACTTTTTCCAACACTTAGTGAAATTTTCACTAAGTCAGATTCTGCCTCACTTTTTGCCAAATGTAGGGGGATTTTCCACTTGGAATCAAAAGAGATCAAAACCAAACTTGTTCAAACAGTTGTTGTATCATGTAAGAGCTTTCCAAAATGGCCAAGAACATTGCCAAATTCAACCTACACCATGAGATACAACATTGCCAAGTTGCCTTGCTGAAATCTGTCAAGGCAAGGCAGAATTTGCAACTTTGGTCGATTTGCCAAAATCAGACAAATTCAATTGCTCCAATCCACTTGGACACCTCAGAGGATTGAATCTAAAGGGGACAATCACTGAGCCAAGCCTCCAAAGTCCATGGAACAAGAAATAACATGTTGAACCTAGAATGGCCAAAATAGGGACAAGACTTCAAATTTGGAATGAGGCATTCAATGGAACCATCAAGGTGGCATGGACTGAGCCATTCTCATCTGAAATCAGTCAAGACTTATCCAAGACCAAGGGGACCAAAGCTCTGTGCCCTAACCTCTAGTCAATGGCTAGAGGAGACTTGGATTTTCATTTGCCAACATTGGCCAAACCTACTTACCAGCTGCCATGCACTATTCCTTGCAAAACAAACTTGCTCTACTATAAATAGAGCTCAATTGTGGTCAGTTTAAGTACACCAAAGCCATCTAACAGATGCTTTCCTCAAAATCTCTTTCTCTTGGCAAAAATGCCTTTCTTAGCAAGGTAGCTACCGGGTTTTGAGTTTGAGAGCAATTCTGCACAAACCAATCACTCACACACCTCACATACATCACATATGAGCTGATCAAACACTTAGATTACTTCTGAAACATCAATTTCACAAAATCACCAGCTGGTTGCTCAAGGTTTTAACCAAAGGGCAGCTGAGGTACCACAAAATGATCCAGCCAATTTCAATCAAGTCCAACCATCCAAACACCTTCCATAGGGTGTAGGAAAGCTGTTCAGATCATCACCACTCATCTGTAACATCTCCAAATCAAAAATCACTTTGCACTTGCTGTCACGGCTTGGAGGTAAGCACATACTTGGTCATCTCTCAATCTATGCATATTTCCTCGCACAATAATTTGGCCATATGTTCATAATCATGCATGGAATGTTTTCCCTCAATTATTTGCATTGTTTGAATCGTGTATAAAAAATCCTAGCCTTCATGCAGAAATTAGGGTTCTTGAGGTCTCTTCGTGATTTCTTGTTGTATGTTTAATTTAAATGAAATTAAAGTACATAGACATGATCGTGAGGTTGAGTCGAGCATAATGATATGTGGATTGCATGATATGATTACATATTCATGGAGATTGGATAGAAAATGCAAATCTGAGAAACCCAGAAAAACGCGCGTGTTCTTGCTTCTGTTCTTGGCGCCTTTTTTCCAAATTCAAATATTTGAATTTTGTGATTTTGTTTAATTGATTCAAAAATTAATTTCTCTCTGAGTTTTAATGATTTTGAGTTGATTCTTTTTTTAATAATTCACAAAAATGTTAAAATATTTTATTTTATCAAAAAATCCCAAAAATATTATTTATTTCATATAATTGATATTTTTGCAAAGAATTAATATTTTGATTGTTTTTGGCATTTTAAATATTTTTTCTACATTGATTTTGCAACTTTTAATGCTTTCTAATTATTTTGTAGGTCAATACTTAATTTTTGAAGTATTAATCCAAGATCACAATTTGTTTTCCATGTGTTAAACAATTTTTGATCATTTTAATTGAATTTTTATTCAATTAAATACATTTTGGAAACAAATTAGGGTTTTGGATTAATTCAACCCTCATAAATCATTTTCAAAACACTTTGGGCCTCTTGAGAGAGTGTAAGACCCATCCCCCCTTGTACAAAAACTTTTTGGGCCTCATCCATTGTATAAGTCCCTCTGTACAAGAAAACGGCGCGATCGTCGCCCGTTTAAGAATAAAAACCATCTGGGCCTACCCTCGAGTAGTAAGACCCATTTCTTATTTCTTAAACCTTTTTGGACCTCTCCTTAAGCTATAAGACCCATTCAAAACATTTTTGGGCCTCTATTAGAGTGTAAGACCCAATCCCCCTTTTAACCAAAACAATTTTGGGTCTCACTTATTGTATAAGTCCCTCTGCGTTAAAAGAAAACATCGGCGCGATCGCCATTTTAACCGAAAAAATCATTTGGGCCTACCCTCGTGTTATAAGCCCCACTCTTTTTCTTTAAAACTTTTTTGGGCCTCTTGAGAGAGTGTAAGACCCATCCCTTTGTACAGAAAACCATTTTTGGGCCCCAGTCACTTGTATAAGTCCCGCTGTACAAAGTCAAACAATGCGCTCACTGATAAAACCCCGGGCCTCTCCTTGAGCTGTAAGCCCCAAATCTTTCTTTTTAAAGCACTTTCTCCTTTGATTTTGAATATACTGTTGTCTTCAATCTTTCTTTGTTGAACAACTAACCAAACAGCATGGAAGCACTCCAACCGAGTAAGTGGTTATCGCTTTCGTTTACTGCTTTCATATTATAAACTGTATTGTGGGGCTGCTCACTGTAAGTCTCCTTTCATAAACTCATATCTACTGTGTAATAATAGTATAGATATTTTGAGTTTCCCCGGCTACTACATCTAGAACTAGGTGACGCCGTTTCACTTATTCGTAGAAATAGACGCCTAGATCCCCAATAGGAACACCAGATACAGTCTTCTCTTCGGCTGTCCTCCTTAGGAATCGTCAAGAAGCTCTACTCCCCAAGATGAATGTATTCTCCGTGAATGGCATCTTTGAGTTTCTTCCTAATTCTCGAACTTTCCTGACTTGATCTATTCCTTGTGGATAGCTTGCCTTGAATGTCTCGGGGTTTGGGTACCCACTACGGTCATAATCTTGGACCTTAACTAAGGAACCCTCTTTAAAAGCTAAAAGTCGCTGGATAGTAAACCTCGCACGTTTACCAGTGGTTTTCATCTTTAAAAGAGTTATCTCTCCTAATGGAAAGGAGATGATAGACCCACGGGCTTCTTAAAAGCATCGGCCTCCTCTTGGGCATTATTCAAGGACACTACGGCTTCTTAGAAGTATTCACAGCCTCCTCTTAGGCTTCGTATAATGATCTCTTCCTCCGGGAATGATAGCCTCCTCTTGGGCTTAGTACAAGGGCCCGTCGGCTTCTTAAAAGTTTCCAGCCTCCTCTTGGGCTTCGTACAAATTGTCCCGACGACCTCCTAGAGGTATAGGAACAGAACCTAGTCATCCTCATAGAACAGTCCTTTCATAGAGTCTACTACTGTTTCTCATAGAATAGTATAAAAGATAAAACTCTAGACACGGACAGTCTAACTTCCTTGAGTCTCAAAGACATTCTCAAGCACCCTTCGTTAAATAGGAAGGAAACCCGCAGACTCGGACAGTCTCAATACCCTTTGGATTTCCTGTTTCCTCAAAGAGAAGGAAATATCCCTGATCCTCAAATCAAACCCCTGGGTACAGTGTTACTCACATAAGAACTGATTTTTTCTTTTAAAATCAGTATATTGGATATGTCACTCAACTGAAACAATTACAATAGCCTCCATCTCGGGCTTCGTACGAGATACCAAAATTCTCCCCAGTGGAGTCAAAACAACCTTTTCGCCTCTCTCTCGGGCTTTGTACGAGATACAAAACAACCTTTTCGCCTCTCTCTCGGGCTTTGTACGAGATACAAAAACACTCTCTTACTGAGTATAAAAGATTCTCCAACTGAGTCAACGCTTTGCCAGCCTCCTCTTAGGCTTTGTATAACGATATGCCCCACTGGGTCGAACCCTTTTAGCCTCTTTCTCGGGCTTTGTACGAGACACAAATTAGCCTCCTCTTAGGCTTTGTATAATGATTTTCCTAGCGAAAATTAGCCTCCTCTTAGGCTTTGTATAAGAAAACCACTGGTTGATCCAATCAACCTTTTAGCTTCAAAGTTGTGCCTCGTTCACAGTACACAAACATCAACAACTCCTTTCCTTTCATCTAATCGCTGTAAGCGGCAAGCCTCTGGATCATCTACATCCATGCCACTGTCCCTCTTTTAGCATGAGAAATTCCTAAGGAAAGATGGCATTGCTCTACGCTGAGTTAAAGTCTTCTCCTTTAGGTTAAAACCCTTTCTTCGGAAATTATGGCATTGCTCGGATCCACGTATCCCAGTTAAAGTAATTCTCCTTCCCCCTTCTTTAGAGATGACAAATTCTCTCTAAAGTCGAGGCCTTTCGCTTCACATCTTGGGCTTTGAACAAGATACAAATCACCTTTCGCTTCACGTCTTGGGCTTTGAACAAGACACCAAAAACCATTTCCTCCCATAGAATAGGAGGAACTACGAACGCTCTGATTTCCCTGTTTCGGTAAACGGGAATACGTAGGCATAAGATTGAAAGAAAAGATCTTAGCGAGCACAATCAACAAAAAACCCAAATCCCATATCCCCATCAATCAAAAGCAGTAATCCAAAAGCATCAGTCCTAACACCCTAATCCTTGTTCCCCGCCAGAAACCTTCTGCCTAGATAAAAAGAAAGAAAACCGTATTGGCGAAAATACAAATAACCAGTACAAAGCCCCCCCCCCCACATTGATAGCATCCGTAACCTAACAGACCGCTGTTTAAACTCAGTATGCAAGAAGGGTTAATTGGAGACATCTATTTCCCTTCCTTATTCAGCTCACAATAGGATAAAAAATGAATCGACCTGTAGTTTTAAACTCAAACCGCAGAGAGCGACCAGCGCTTAAGAACCGCGTCCAAAATCGCTCGCTACAGAAAAATGGCGCCCACCGTGGGGCCCTTTCCTTTCTTTCTACTTCTTTTGTGTGAAAAATTACACAAATGGCGACTCTGCTGGGGAGTCTCCTTTTCTGCCTTAGGGCATCATCCCCGTTTTCTACGGAAAATGGGAACTCTACCGAAGAGAAAGATTGACCTATGCTGGTCCATCTCTTAGGCAGGGAACCACAGATTGGGGTTTTCGCCGGGGAACCCATTTCTGTCAGGAACTTAGGAATCATAGCTTTATAAGTCTAGGATGATTAGGACAAATATATATACTTCTTTTCCTAATTGCTATACGTGTTTATTTTTCTGCTACTGGGAATGCGTGTGATGCCGCATGTGGTGAGAATGAGTATACACCTAGAAAAGCCAAACCCTTTCGTAGTGCGGAAGCTATCAGAAATAGATGTTACGCGATACTACCCTCATTTGAGGCTGGTGATCTATTCTCGGTGAATGGAACTTACTCTAAGATTGCACACAACTCGCTGGCGATCCGCTTGTTGTCTTGCTTTCCTGGGAGGAGCTGATGATAATGAGTACAGGTACAAAAATCACCCTAGTATAAACCTTTGGGGATGGGTAGAGCCTTGACTTCATGACAACGACCCTCTTACCCCATGTTTTTTCTATGTTTTTGTGTGCTGCATTCATGCATTCATTTAATAAAACATTAAAACATTCAAAAAACTTCTCTTCTAGTCTCTCTGTTTTTCAAATTAAACTAAGACTGTGATTGCAAATATCAGAGAAAAAGATTACGCTAATGGATTTCGGTAGAAGGAGAACTCACCAGTATACCTTCAAGGTTCCAAAACTAGGGGATTTGAGAAAGTTAGCGAGGATGATCGTTAACCCAGAGGCTTTCAAAGCCAAGCACGGTGGTCTGCTACCACTGTTAAGAGTCCATGTGATTAAGGGGATCATGGACGCGCTCATTCAATTCTACGATTCGGTTTATCATTGTTTCACATTCCCGGATTACCAGCTTGCACCAACGCTGGAGGAGTATTCTCATCTGACTGATTTACATATCACTGATCGAGCTCCATTTTCTGGACTGGAAGAAATTCCAAAGAATCAGACTATTGCAATAGCAATTCATTTGGACGAGTCTGAGGTCAGGACTCACATGACCACTAAGGGTGGCATCCAAGGTTTGCCAGCCCAGTTCTTGACAAAAAAGGCTCTATACTTCGCTAGTATAGGGAACGGGACTGCTTCTGAAAGCATCTTTGTCTTGCTCACCTACGGGTTATTTTTGTTTCCCAACATCAATAACTTCGTCGATATCAACGCTATTAAGGTTTTTCTCATTGGAAACCCTGTGCCGACTTTGCTCGCAGATGCGTATCATTCTGTACACTTAGGAAATTTGTACAGCGGAGGGGAGATCACATGCTGTGTACCTTTGCTCTACAAATGGTTTATCTCTCACTTGCCCAAGTCTGCTGCTTTTTGGGATTGCAAGAGTGTCTTACGTTGGTCGCAGAAGATCATGTCTCTCACCAATTCCGATATAGATTGGTGTAATAGGATTTATGAGGGAATCAGAATCATTGACCGTTGTGGAAACTTCCCCAGCGTACCCCTCATAGGAACTAAAGGAGGAATCAACTATCATCCGATATTAGTTCTTCGTCAATTTGGATACCCGATGAGACACATCCCACTGGGTGTTCATCTGGAAGGTCTTTTCTTCAAAGAAGGAGAAAGTGACAGAGCACTAAAAATGGAAATAGTGCAAGCTTGGAAACAGGTTCATAAGAAAGGACGAGAGTCTCTGGGAAAACCGAACTGCGTCTCGGTGGAGCCTTATCTCCACTGGGTACAAACTAGAGCTCTCAAGCTAAAGATGCCTTATCCTCGTTACATAATTCTTCCACCGAGGGAAATTGTCATGTACTTCATGACGGAAACTGAAAGGCTTCAGGTTACTCTCAACAAAGTTCAAAAGGAAAGAAGATCTTGGAAGAACAAGTACCGCACCCTCGATGTAGAGTGTATCCAAATACAGCAACTGCTAAAAGAGAAAGATGCTCTAATTGAAATTTTGGAGCAACATGCTGTAGAGAATCAAGATGACCTAAGGAATTTGCTCACTCCTTTCACCTGGCAAAGGAATGACAACCCGACAACGACCCAAGTGCCCCGGTCAAAGAAGAGGACTCGGGACCCATTAGTTTAGGTTTCTGTTTATGCACTTTGTAATCTATTGTATTTCCATTTCTGTAATCCTTGGGAATTCAATAAAAAGGGGTTTCCCCAGTATTTGATATTTGCAATCTAATTGTCGAAGTTTATTTTGATTAAACCAAACAACAATTAATATAATCATTGCATTTATCATTCTCACATCGCGTATTCTTCGTCCCTACGAATCTCACGTTTGTGTCTCGATTCTAGAGTCAAACTGTCTCATTCGTATAATACTCGGGCCAATCGTCAGAAAAAGATGGATGATCTTGAGGAAGAAAACAGAGAGTTGAAAGAAGAGATCGACGTTCTAAGAGAGGATATGAGAAAGCTTCGTAATGACATGCAAGCCATGGCAGAAGCTCAGCTACAAAGAACTGTGATCTCAGAGATCACCTCAACGCCCATCATAGAAAAGTATGATCCTAGGTATCAGATGCCGAAAAATCGTCCGTGGGGCATGCCTGTTAACTATATCCCGGAAGGATATGTTCCGCCGATCACTGAAGATCAGGGAATCGCAACAGAAGCCGCTGGGCCTGAAGGTTACAAACTTCGGGAAAGCGAAGATGCCAGGGGCATACTGAAGACTCCTGAAGGTTACAAACTTCGGGAGACGCCAGGACTTACTGCCGTAGTCACGGTACCACCCCCTGTGGTGCACACTGTCCCGGAAGGACAGATTCCACAGACACCTTCTGGTAAGAAGGAAACTATGTTTGACAGAATGGATGAATTCCAGGAGCAGTTCTTGGAAATGCAGAAAGAGCTGCAAGCCATTCGCGGTCAGGATCTATTTGGAAAGGACGTCGCAGACCTCTGCTTGGTCCCAAATGTGAAAGTCCCGCACAAGTTCCAAGTGTCCGACTTTGAAAAATACAAGGGTAATTCTTGCCCTTAGAGCCATCTGGTGATGTACGCTCGGCGGATGTCAGCTCAGACGGAGAATCAGGACCTTCTGATTCACTACTTTCAGGATAGTTTAACCGGTGCCGCACTCAAATGGTACATGGGTTTAAACCGTACTACGATCAGTACATTCAGAGATCTTGGTACCGCCTTCGTCCAACAATATAAGTACAATTTGGACATGACACCCGACAGAGATCAACTCAGATCAATGTCACAAAAGGACAAGGAAACCTTTAAGGAGTATGCTCAAAGGTGGCGTGAAATTGCCGCTCAAATTTGTCCACCTCTTGAGGAAAAAGAGATGACAAAAATCTTCTTAAAGACCTTAAGCTCATTTTACTATGACCGAATGATTGCCAGTGCGCCCAGTGATTTCACCGAAATGGTCGGAATGGGTGTACGTCTTGAGGAAGCCGTTCGAGAAGGACGTTTGGTAAAAGACACTGGATCGACGAGCGGTACTAAAAAATACGGTAGTGCTCTCCCTAAGAAAAAAGAGCAAGATATTGGGAATATCTCTCTCAGAAAGCAAAGGCGACGTTATCAGCCAGTAGCAGCTGTTACTCCTGCTATCGGCCCCACGCCTGTTCCTATGTATCAACCTCAGATTACGCAGAGCCAACCTGGCCAACAAAGGACACAACAACCTCTTCAGCAGGCTCGTCCTCCATATAACAACAACCGTACAACACGGCCACCAGGATTTGATCCTATACCCGTAACGTATGCAGAGCTGTTTCCGTTACTGCTGGCTAAGGGGCACATTCAAACTAAGTCTCCCCTTTCAGTTCTGGAAAATCCGCCTTTCTGGTTTAAAGCGGATCAAACATGCCCTTATCATCAAGGAGGTTCAGGGTATAACATTGAGACTTGTCTCAATTTCAAATCCAACGTGCAAAAGCTTGTTAGGAGCGGGCTCTTATCTTTCAAAGATACAAATCCTAATGTTCTTACGAACCCGCTGCCTCAACATGAGAAAGCTGCAGTCAATCTGATTGAGAAAGAGACTAACAATGTCTATCAAATTCACGATGTACTCTTATTGGGGACCAATCTGGTCAAGATGCATTGTAGACAGAGTGGATATGGCCATGTGCCACCTCATAGCTATCACCAGTGTGATATCTGCTCTAAAGACAACTAGGGATGTTCTGTAGTGCAAGCAGCTCTACAGGAACAAATGGATCTTGGATGGATCCAAGAGCACCGAGTTCGTGGAGTTAACATGGTTTACACGAATTCCAACGTCATTCAAAACTACGACATCCGTGCGATGAATGCCAACTTGGGGGCGATGCACTCAAGGCAAAGCCAGTATCATAATCTGCCGCGGTACAATTACAGTTCCTGTCTGATTTGCTCGGTAAATAAACAGGGATGCTCTTTCATACAGGAGGCCCTCCAGCGTCAGATAGATCTTGGATGGATCCAAGACTACCATGATAGGAACTCCTATCAAATTAATATGGTTCAAATCTTCGATATCCGCGTAATGAATACCAACCTGGTAGAATTACATGCTGAGCAGGTCCGACTCGGATTCTTAATATCACATGACTATCAAAGCTGTAAAGCAGGTTGCGAAAACGATCGAGGTTGTACCCTTGTCCAGGAGGCACTTCAGCACTTGTTAAATCACTGGTGGATGCCAATCTATATGGACGGAGATACTCAGCAGATTAGTATCAATCACAGGAATCCTACTCGTCGTCAAAGTCAGGACGTCCGATCAATGGAAGATAACCTAGTGAGGTTACATTGCATTCAAAGTGGGCGTGGCCGGGTGCCACCACACAACTATGATAGTTGTAGCGTCTGTTCGGAAAGTAACCAAGGGTGTCACCTTGTGAGAGCAGCTCTTCAGGGTCAGGTCGATCATGGAGAAATTCGTCCATATCCAGGTTCAGGACCCATCATTTGGTCGCCGAACTACCTTGCCGAGCAAGTTGAGGATGTTGTCACGATCCCTGGTCATCACAGGACCAGGGATGTTTTTACCATCATCCCTCTATTTGATGAATCTAAAGTTCCCAATCGGGAACGGATCGAAGTTACTTATGATGGTCAGAAAAATCAGAAGGTTCCCGTAGTCATCTATCTACCAGGACCACTACCGTATGAATCAGCTAAGGCAATCCCTTACAAATACGGTGCAACAACAATTGAGAATGGAAAGGAAATTCCATTACCCTCCGTCGTGAATATTGCAGACATCAGTCGTGTAACACGGAGCGGTCGAATCTTCAACCGAGGGGTTGGAGAATCCAACAAAGAAAAGGAACTTCAGGCAGAAATTCCTGATCCGCCAGTCGGTCAATCTAGTAATCCCGACTTTTCAAAAGACAAAGATGAGATACTAAAGCTCATCCAAAGGAGTGAATACAACATTGTTGATCAACTGTTACAGACTCCTTCAAAGATCTCAGTATTATCACTGTTACTCAGTTCAGAAGCACACAAAGAGGCTCTACAGAAAGTCTTGGAGCAAGCCTTTGTGGAACAGGATGTAACAATCAGACAATTCGATAGTATTGTCTCTAACATCACTTCCTGCAACAATTTGGGATTTAGTGATGAAGAATTACCTGAAGAGGGTCGCCGTCATAACATGGCGCTCAACATTACAGTTAACTGCCAGGGCGATGCTTTAGCCAACGTACTGGTAGACACAGGGTCAGCCCTGGATGTTATGCCGAAGTCCACTTTGAGGCAATTATCATTCAAGGGCCCTCCGATGAGAGTCAGCGAGGTCGTCGTCAAAGCATTCGACGGATCCAGAAAAACGGTTATTGGCGAAGTTGATCTTCCCATAACTATTGGTCCTCACACTTTCCAAATCACTTTCCAGGTCATGGACATCCGAGCAACATACAGTTGTTTATTAGGAAGACCTTGGATACATCAGGCTGGAGCGGTTACTTCGACCCTCCACCAAAAGCTAAAGTTCGTCAAGAACGATCAACTTGTCACGGTTTGTGGGGAACAAGCCTTGCTTGTGAGTAACTTATCATCATCTACTTGTGTGGAACCCGAGGAGGTTATTGGAACTCAGTTCCAAGCACTATCGGTGAGCAAGGACAATCAGTTCAAAGAAGGAACTTCAATTTCTTCATACAAAGATGCTATCAAAGCGGTCGAGAGTACCGATACGACAGGATGGGGACGACTTGTCATTCCTTTTAACAATAAAACAAAGAAGGGTCTTGGTTTTTCTGCAACCTGTACCCAGACGGCCGCCAACGATGAAAGTCTTCATCCCCTTCAAAACTTCTTCCACAGTGGAGGTTTTCTTCACCCAGTGTCTCAGACAGTTCATGCTATCAATGAGGAAGATCCCTCTGACGCAGATGAAGAATGGAAGTCCTACCTTAACAAGGACGGCTATATGTCTCAAGAAGAGGTGCCTATGCCTTTTTGCTTTCCTACAGAAAGTATGAGATTTATACCCAGGTCAGATGTCGAAATGATCTACGGAGATTGTGATCCGGAAGGATGCCGTGCTCCGCCAAATTCATTAGAGGAAAACACTCTGATGAAAGACAATTTTGACTATAATTACTATGGCCCGATGGATGGTCTGCCAATGTGGCAACCTTACCCAGGAAACTTGGGGCAAGAGAGTCAGCCGAACAACGAAAATCAGCTGACCATCATTGAACAGAATACCTGTGTCCCCACCATGTCATGGGATCAACACTCAGGTCATTCAGAAACTACTCAACATGAAGATGAATTCGTAACGTTTGCAGGACTAGAATTCATCAACTATGCTTTTCCCGAGGTCAACGTCATCGAGAGGGATGACTTCTCCAGTTCCAAAGAAGTTTGGGACACTCTGGGACAACCAAGTGGAAAATACGACTTTATGGTCAAGTACACTGCTCCCGAAAGCTCTCGTATCAGGCTCGAAGATATCCAGTCAACTGGATGGGGAGATGCAGCTGAGAGCACAAATACTCTGCAAAATACAACAGAGGAATCCTCCTACGACAATTCTGCTTGGGAAACAGATTCCAATGATCCTGCTCCACCAGAAATCAGCGTCATTTTTTAAGACAAATCTAGGAAGGTGCCAGACTTTGTGATTCACCGAGGAGTTCGCCGCCAGTGGGTTGCTGTCGAGGTTCCGAAGGTCGTTCATCAGTAAAAGTAATTGCCATCTTTAAGCCTTTCACCCTGCCCAGGTGAAACGGATATTTTGATAGGGCTCGTTTTCTGTAAATTTCCCTCTTCGCTTTGCCCAAAGCGACAGAGTTTTGTTTTATAGGGCTGTAGTTTCAAGATTCGACTTGTTCATAAATAAAATAACGTCGTTCTGTAATTTCCGCATTAATTGCTGTTTTCTTTTTTTTTGCTTTTTCAGAAAATGGTAATCCTATAAAACATTCAATAACAAAAACAAGCAGTAAAATCAAAACACTGCACACACTTGCATTTTCTCTATCTCTTCTAAACGCGAATCATCACGTCATGCAGATTGCTTGTTTTATACCCCGTTGAAACATACAATCCGATGCCTTCTTCCAACTTTGAGTTCCCGGTATTCGAGGCTAAAAAAGAAGTTGACAACGAAATTCCAGAAGAGATCTCCCGACTACTCAGACAAGAGGAAAGGTCCATTGAACCTCACAAAGAGCCGTTGGAAACGGTGAACTTGGGTTCAGAAAAAGAGAGAAAAGAAATCAGGATTGGAGCACTGCTCAGTCCAACTGCCAGAGAGGGTTTGATAAAGCTTCTCAGAGAATTTCCCGATGTGTTCGCTTGGTCCTATCAGGACATGCATGGGTTGGATACCAGCATCGTGGAACATCACTTACCGTTGAGATCGGAATGTCTGCCAGTAAAGCAAAGGTTGAGACAGACTCACCCGGACATGGCCGTCAAAATCAAGGAGGAGGTACAGAAACAGATCGACGCGGGTTTCCTTGCTACATCTGAATATCCTCAATGGTTAGCCAACATCGTACCCGTTCCCAAAAAGGACGGAAGGGTCAGAATGTGTGTCGATTACAGAGACCTGAACAAGGCAAGTCCAAAGGACGACTTTCCTTTACCACACATTGACATGCTGGTTGACAACACAGCAAAGTTCAAAGTATTCTCCTTCATGGATGGATTCTCGGGCTATAACCAGATCAAAATGGCGCCGAAAGACATGGAGAAAACTTTGTTCATTACCCCATGGGGTACCTTTTGTTACAAGGTAATGCCGTTCGGTTTGAAGAATGCCGGGGCAACCTATCAAAGGGCCATGACTACTCTGTTTCATGACATGATACACAAAGAAATCGAGGTATATGTCGATGATTTGATTGCAAAATCAAGAACAGAGGATGAGCACGTTGAACATCTGTCAAAATTGTTCGAACGTCTAAGAAAATTCAAGCTCCGCTTGAATCCCAACAAGTGCACCTTCGGTGTTCGTTCGGGGAAACTACTAAGGTTCATCGTCAGCCAGAAAGGAATCGAAGTTGATCCTGACAAGGTCAAAGCCATTCAAGAAATGCCTTCTCCGAAAACTGAAAAACAAGTCAGAGGATTCCTGGGACGTTTGAACTACATCTCCAGATTCATATTCCTTATGACCGCGACGTGTGCGCCGATTTTCAAAACGAGTGATTTTAAAAACTGTAGTTTAGCGACAATGACTGGAGTCGTATCGCAAGAATTCTTGTTTAATTTAACCAAAAGGAATCGAATTGGGGGGTTATGATTTTAAGGTCGATTTAAAATGACAGAGCAATTAAGCGATTAAAATAAGTGATTATGAAAATAAGCTAAACGATTTATATTATGTTTCGGTTTCCCAACTTATCATTGATTAACATAACTTCCATACCTAAGCGGATCCTAATCCCTTTTCGATAATAGTATCATTTAACAAGCGCAAATGACCCTATCAGACTTATATTCCTAAATTCCGAATTAAGCAAACGAAATAAATCGCTCGTGAATTAAGCAAACACGTTAATCAAACGCTGATTAAGCAAACGCGATAAAGAAAAGGAATATTAGATGCGTTTGGACAGAAGACTGCCAAACTGCCTTCGACAGTATTAAGGAATATCTGTTGAATCCTCCGATTCTATCACCTCCAGTGGAAGGAAGACCACTGATCATTTACCTCACAGTCCTAGAGGACTCAATGGGATGTGTACTTGGCCAACAAGACGAAACCAAAAGGAAAGAGTCTGCCATTTACTATCTAAGCAAGAAATTCACCGACTGCGAAACTCGGTACACAATGTTTGAGAAAACTTGTTGCGCTTTGGCTTGGGCAGCCAAACGTCTACGCCAGTACATGATTCGTCATACCACTTGGTTGATCTCCGAGATGGACCCAATCAAGTATGTATTAGAAAAACCTGCTCTCACGGGAAGGATTGCCCGTTGGCAGATGTTACTATCAGAATATGACATAGAGTACCATGCTCAGAAAGCCGTTAAAGGGAGTATTTTAGCCGATCATTTGGCTCATCAACCAATTGACGATCAAGAATCAATCGGGTTTGACTTCCCAGACGAAGATGTCATGTATCTAAAAAAGAAAGATTGCGATGAACCGCTACCCAGTGAAGGGCCAGAACCAGGTTCCCAGTGGGGACTTATCTTTGACGGAGTGGTCAATCATTATGGAAACGGAATTGGGGCAATCATTGTTACCCCTCAGGGTTCCCACATTCCTTTCACTGCCAGACTTATATTCAAATGTACGAACAACGAGGCCGAATACGAAGCATGTATCATGGGTCTCGAAGAAGCGATTGATTTAAGGATAAAAAACTTGGACGTATATGGCGACTCAGCCCTAGTGATCAATCAGATAAAAGGAGATTGGAATACATGCCAATCAGGATTAATTCCTTACAAAGACTATGCAAGGAGGTTGTTACCCTTCTTCAACAGCGTCGACTTTCATCACATCCCTCGTGATGAGAATCACATGGCTGACGCATTAGCCACTCTCTCTTCCATGATCAGTGTAGGTCGATGGAATGACTTACCTAAGAACGACATAATGCGCCTTGAACGGCCCGCTTACATCTTCGCGATTGAAGCAGTCATAGACGACAGACCTTGGTATCACGATATCAAATGCTTCCTTCAGAAACAAGAGTACCCATCTGGGGCACTCAGAAAAGATAGAAAAACCCTCAGAAGATTGGCTGGAAACTTCTTCCTGAGCGGTGACACTCTTTATAAGAGAAATTTTGACATGGTCTTGCTCCGATGCGTCGACAGACCAGAAGCAGACGTGCTCATGAAAGAAATTCATGAAGGATCCTTTGGCACTCATGCCAACGGACACACAATGGCGAGAAAAATCCTAAGAGCAGGGTACTATTGGTTGACCATGGAATCCGACTGCTACAAGTACGTGAGGAGGTGTCACAAGTGTCAGATATACTCCGACAAAATTCATGTACCGCCATCACATCTCAAAGTTCTTTCTTCCCCGTGGCCATTTTCCATATGGGGAATCGACATGATTGGCTTGATTGAGCCCAAGGCTTCAAACGGACATCGGTTCATCCTGGTAGCTATTGACTATTTCACCAAGTGGGTCGAAGCCGCGTCATACGCTAATGTGACCCGACAAGTGGTGGTCCGATTTATCAAAAACAATATCATCTGCCGTTATGGTGTTCCAAGCGAGATCATTACTGATAATGGATCTAACTTAAACAATAAGATGATGAAAGAGTTGTGTGCAGAGTTCAAGATCGAACACCATAACTCATCTCCCTACCGACCCAAGATGAACGGAGCGGTAGAAGCGGCTAACAAGAACATCAAGAAGATTGTTCAAAAGATGGTTGTAACCTACAAAGATTGACACGAAATGCTACCCTTTGCTCTTCATGGTTATCGCACATCTGTCCGTACTTCAACAGGGGCAACCCCTTTCTCTCTAGTATATGGCATGGAGGCAGTGCTCCCCATCGAAGTAGAGATCCCATCAATCCGGGTATTGATGGAAGCAAAGCTCACCGAAGCTGAATGGTGTCAAAGTCGACACGACGAACTGAACCTGATCGAAGAGAAGCGAATCACGGCACTATACCACGGTCATTTGTACCAACAGAGAATGAAGAGGGCGTTTGACAAAAAGGTCTGACCTCGTGTTTTCAAAAAAGGAGACCTCGTGCTCAAGAAGATACAATCATTTCTCACTGACTCTCGGGGCAAATGGACCCCAAATTATGATGGCCCCTATGTGGTCACGAAAGCTTTCTCAGGCGGCGCCTTGAGACTTGCAACCATGGACGGAGAGGAATTTGCCTACCCCACGAATGTTGATATAGTCAAGAAATACTTCTCCTAAAACTAAAAAAAAAAAAACATCTCGGTGGATTGAAAACCCGAAAGGGCGGTCCAGGCAAAAGTTAGAGACATGAAAAGAATCATCCCGATGGATTGGAAATCTCATAGTACAATCCAGGAAAAAATTAGGGATAATGGCAAGTAACTATGTTCAACAGAGGCAAGTCCCTCAGCAGCAGTTGCAACATTCATCTGTCAGAAAATTCCAGTTAAGGTCATCTTCGACGGAAGCTCAGGATGTCCCGAATTCAAAGTTGATGGAAGGATAGTGGTCGTTATGTTTCAACGTAGCCCTTTTCCCTGTAAATTACCATTTTCTAACTTTGTAAATACTCTTTGGAATCACGCGTTTGGCTGATCTCCATCTTATCAATAAAATTTGAGCCCTTGTGCTTTTGTTTGTAATTCTTTACTTGTTTTAGCTTTACAGAACGACGTTGTTTAAACTTAATCAGCGATTCTTGAAATAAAACAAAAATGAATTTACTTGATAAAACTTTTTTTGCTTTTAAATTAAAGATGGCATTTCTTTTGATTGTTGAACATCAGAAGAACATCGATCGCTTCTCCCGAAGTAAGCGAACTTCAAAGTGCGGAATCAAAGTACTCCTTCTAAGCCAGTATGCCTGAATGAAGGGATCGAATGAGTCAGAGACCATGTTTCATCTGACATCCTCGACCGAGTTCTCATCTCCTAAGCCCGATCAACATAGCTCCCAACAGAACTATCTCTCCTAAGCAAGGTGGAATTGCTATTTTGAATCAACGGTACTTCTTCGCCCCGCGATGGCCGAGTATCCAATTGTGTTCATCCATTAGTCTGTATGTCGTGTCTATTTTGTCAGCATATACATACGTACTTCATGCATTTTTTATTTGCATTTACATTTCATATTGCATCACTATCACTCTAGTCGGTCTTGCCCCCTAGTGGTAGAAGTCCTCTCAATCGAGTTGTCAGTTCTTGCCTCGTCAGGAAATACTGTGTCTGAACAGCCTCGCTTCCAGTTTAATTCTGGAAAGAAGTTGGTCCTTGGCCAATTTGATAATTTGAACCTCTGAAAAGCCAGAGAAAACTTTCAATAAACATCACTCTTCGCCATTGAAGATGATATCCTTGCTTTCCCGGATTAAGGAAAGTCCACAGAGAAAGCCTCGTGATCAGAGATTCGGCAGCACGCCAGTTTTGCTCCGAAAAACCACTGATGAGAAGGTCATTGGCACCTCAAAATTGGATCCCATCATATGGCATTTCTCCGGGAAGATCCCGAGAAAAGTATGATGTAACCCCAAACGAAAACAGTCTCTCAAGAGACTCGCTTTCCCCAGTAGAATCGACAAATGGCGTCTCCAACAGAGAAGTTTGTGCAACTCTACAACTCAGACGTTGGGTTCCCCAGCAAGTCTGACATCAAAATTTTTCCACTCAAACGGCATCTCCCCAAGAAAATTCGGCGAGAAGTTTGAAGGAAAACCGCTACACATAGCGTCCCTTGTCAATAATGTTCATTGACAAAAGAAACTAAGACCAGTTCCTTGGTAGGAAACCAGGATCGAGGGGAAGTTTAAATCAAAATAAACTAAGACCAGTTCCTTGGTAGGAAACCAGGATCGAGGGGAAGTTTAAATCAAAAGAAACTAAGACCAGTTCCTTGGTAGGAAACCAGGATCGAGGGGGAGTTTAAATCAGAAACTAAGACCAGTTCCTTGGTAGGAAACCAGGATCGAGGGGAAGTTTACCTTTTCTAAGCAGCATCGCTTAGCTAAAGAAGATGAATGCGTAAGCTACCATTCATAACCACCATCAAAATTTCGGGTATTCCGATATTTAATCCTCTTGCATCCCGAATGCCCGAATCCCTTCGTCATTCACACCTTCGGGTCCAAGAAGATTAAATAGGGGCATCTGTAATACCCCAAATTTTGACCACTTAGATTTCCCATCATTGTGAAAATCATCATCACAATATGGATGTACCTTTATGCTTCATTAGTCTCCCCAAGGATGGGTGAGCATCCACTACAATCAAAATTAGGGTTTCAAGCCCTCTCTGAGTGCTTAGACAAAGGATCAATCAAGAAATGACATGATCTTCAACTTGTCTAATCTCTCAAACATCCACAATGGATCAAAAAGGACTCCCACTTCAAGGATTAAGCACAAGGCTGCTCCCTTCTAGGTGGATCAAGTCTCAAGATCGACAGTATCACCAAATTAGGGTTTTGGTCGACCAGGGCCTCCAGATGGAAATTTTCATCTGGGCACAAGGCAATGATCCAAAACATAACCTAATATGCTTCATGGAACCTCATGAACCCATGCATCAAGTCAATTTTGCCTCAGGGGATGCATTCATCAAAAATCAGGAATTAGGGTTTCTTAACCTAATTCACCCCTAAGTTGACTTTTGGGACAAATCATGAACCAAGACCTCAAGAGATGATTTGAGGGTCTCTAATGTACCATATTGATCCATTTGGAACAATGTATTAATCCAAGAAGCTTGAGCAACAAGTCTCATTTTCATCTGCACCACAATTAGGGTTTTAAGGGAAAAGTCAACTGTAACTTTGACTTTTGACCAGGACATGCTCCCAAACCCTAATACATGATTCAATATATCCTATGACACCCATGGAACATGTCCATCAAGTTTGATTTAGGTCAAGGACATGATTTCCTGAAGAATTGCACAGTTTGGAATTCATTTGATAAAAAGTCAACTGTGCGCAAAAGTCAACTTTGACTTTTTGAGATTTTTCACCAAAATGGATTTTTAACCCTAAAATGATGTTAATGTATGATTTGAATCATCATTTATCAAGAAAAATCAAGAAAAGTGAGATAACTTGAAAAAGGGGTAACCATAAAACTTAGAATTTTTTCTAAGTTAAAAATAAAGTGGCAAAGGTACCAACTTTGGAGGACCATAACTCCTAAACCACAAGGCCATTTTTTCTCATCAAAAGATGGATTTGTAGCCCTCATTATCACCTAAAAAAACTTCAACTACAAGTCATTCCAATTCATTAAGGATTTTGAGTTATGGAGTGATCAAAGTGGCTGAAAAGTGAAAATGTCACTTTTTCCAACACTTAGTGAAATTTTCACTAAGTCAGATTCTGCCTCACTTTTTGCCAAATGTAGGGGGATTTTCCACTTGGAATCAAAAGATATCAAAACCAAACTTGTTCAAACAGTTGTTGTATCATGTAAGAGCTTTCCAAAATGGCCAAGAACATTGCCAAATTCAACCTACACCATGAGATACAACATTGCCAAGTTGCCTTGCTGAAATCTGTCAAGGCAAGGCAGAATTTGCAACTTTGGTCGATTTGCCAAAATCAGCCAAATTCAATTGCTCCAATCCACTTGGACACCTCATAGGATTGAATCTAAAGGGGACAATCACTGAGCCAAGCCTCCAAAGTCCATGGAACAAGAAATAGCATGTTGAACCTAGAATGGCCAAAATAGGGACAAGACTTCAAATTTGGAATGAGGCATTCAATGGAACCATCAAGGTGGCATGGACTGAGCCATTCTCATCTGAAATCAGTCAAGACTTATCCAAGACCAAGGGGACCAAAGCTCTGTGCCCTAACCTCTAGTCAATGGCTAGAGGAGACTTGGATTTTCATTTGCCAACATTGGCCAAACCTACTTACCAGCTGCCATGCACTATTCCTTGCAAAACAAACTTGCTCTACTATAAATAGAGCTCAATTGTGGTCAGTTTAAGTACACCAAAGCCATCTAACAGATGCTTTCCTCAAAATCTCTTTCTCTTGGCAAAAATGCCTTTCTTAGCAAGGTAGCTATCGGGTTTTGAGTTTGAGAGCAATTCTGCACAAACCAATCACTCACACACCTCACATACATCACATATGAGCTGATCAAACACTTAGATTACTTCTGAAACATCAATTTCACAAAATCACCAGCTGGTTGCTCAAGGTTTTAACCAAAGTGCAGCTGAGGTACCACAAAATGATCCAGCCAATTTCAATCAAGTCCAACCATCCAAACACCTTCCATAGGGTGTAGGGAAGCTGTTCAGATCATCACCACTCATCTGTAACATCTCCAAATCAAAAATCACTTTGCACTTGCTGTCACGGCTTGGAGGTAAGCACATACTTGGTCATCTCTCAATCTATGCATATTTCCTCGCACAATAATTTGGCCATATGTTCATAATCATGCATGGAATGTTTTCCCTCAATTAATTGCATTGTTTGAATCGTGTATAAAAAATCCTAGCCTTCATGCATAAATTAGGGTTCTTGAGGTCTCTTCGTGATTTCTTGTTGTATGTTTTAATTTAAATGAAATTAAAGTACATAGACATGATCGTGAGGTTGAGTCGAGCATAATGATATGTGGATTGCATGATATGATTACGTATTCATGGAGATTGGATAGAAAATGCAAATCTGAGAAACCCAGGAAAACGCGCGTGTTCTTGCTTGTGTTCTTGGCGCCTTTTTTCCAAATTCAAATATTTGAATTTTGTGATTTTGTTTAATTGATTCAAAAATTAATTTCTCTCTGAGTTTTAATGATTTTGAGTTGATTCTTTTTTTAATAATTCACAAAAATGTTAAAATATTTTATTTTATCAAAAAATCCCAAAAATATTATTTATTTCATATAATTGATATTTTTGCAAAGAATTAATATTTTGATTGTTTTTGGCATTTTAAATATTTTTTCTACATTGATTTTGCAACTTTTAATGCTTTCTAATTATTTTGTAGGTCAATACTTAATTTTTGAAGCATTAATCCAAGATCACAATTTGTTTTCCATGTGTTAAACAATTTTTGATCATTTTAATTGAATTTTTATTCAATTAAATACATTTTGGAAACAAATTAGGGTTTTGGATTAATTCAACCCTCATAAATCATTTTCAAAACACTTTGGGCCTCTTGAGAGAGTGTAAGACCCATCCCCCTTGTACAAAAACTTTTTGGGCCTCATCCATTGTATAAGTCCCTCTGTACAAGAAAACGGCGCGATCGTCGCCCGTTTAAGAATAAAAACCATCTGGGCCTACCCTCGAGTAGTAAGACCCATTTCTTTTTTCTTAAACCTTTTTGGGCCTCTCCTTGAGCTATAAGACCCATTCAAAACATTTTTGGGCCTCTATTAGAGTGTAAGACCCAATCCCCCTTTTAACCAAAACAATTTTGGGTCTCACTTATTGTATAAGTCCCTCTGCGTTAAAAGAAAACCTCGGCGCGATCGCCATTTTAAACGAAAAAATCATTTGGGCCTACCCTCGTGTTATAAGCCCCACTCTTTTTCTTTAAACCTTTTTTGGGCCTCTTGAGAGAGTGTAAGACCCATCCCTTTGTACAGAAAACCATTTTTGGGCCCCAGTCACTTGTATAAGTCCCGCTTTACAAAGTCAAACAGTGCGCTCACTGATAAAACCCTGGGCCTCTCCTTGAGCTGTAAGCCCCAAATATTTCTTTTTAAAGCACTTTCTCCTTTGATTTTGAATATACTGTTGTTTTCCATCTTTCTTTGTTGAACAACTAACCAAACAGCATGGAAGCACTCCAACCGAGTAAGTGGTTATCGCTTTCGTTTACTGCTTTCATATTATAAACTGTATTGTGGGGCTGCTCACTGTAAGTCTCCTTTCATAAACTCATATCTACTGTGTAATAATAGTATAGATATTTCGAGTTTCCCCGGCTACTACGTCTAGAACTAGGTGACGCCGTTTCACTTATTCGTAGAAATAGACACCTAGATCCCCAATAGGAACACCAGATACAGTCTTCTCTTCGGCTGTCCTCCTTAGGAATCGTCAAGAAGCTCTACTCCCCAAGATGAATGTATTCTCCGTGAATGGCATCTTTGAGTTTCTTCCCAATTCTCGAACTTTCCTGACTTGATCTATTCCTTGTGGATAGCTTGCCTTGAATGTCTCGGGGTTTGGGTACCCACTACGGTCATAATCTTGGACCTTAACTAAGGAACCCTCTTTAAAAGCTAAAAGTCGCTGGATAGTAAACCTCGCACGTTTACCAGTGGTTTTCATCTTTAAAAGAGTTATCTCTCCTAATGGAAAGGAGATGGTAGACCCACGGGCTTCTTAAAAGCATCGGCCTCCTCTTGGACATTATTCAAGGACACTACGGCTTCTTAGAAGTATTCACAGCCTCCTCTTAGGCTTCATATAATGATCTCTTCCTCCGGGAATGATAGCCTCCTCTTGGGCTTAGTACAAGGACCCGTCGGCTTCTTAAAAGTTTCCAGCCTCCTCTTGGGCTTCGTACAAATTGTCCCGACGACCTCCTAGAGGTATAGGAACAGAACCTAGTCATCCTCATAGAACAGTCCTTTCATAGAGTCTACTACTGTTTCTCATAGCATAGTATAAAAGATAAAACTCTAGACACGGACAGTCTAACTTCCTTGAGTCTCAAAGACATTCTCAAGCACCCTTCGTTAAATAGGAAGGAAACCCGCAGACTCGGACAGTCTCAATACCCTTTGGATTTCCTGTTTCCTCAAAGAGAAGGAAATATCCCTGATCCTCAAATCAAACCCCTGGGTACAGTGTTACTCACATAAGAACTGATTTTTTCTTTTAAAATCAGTATATTGGATCTGTCACTCAACTGAAACAATTACAATAGCCTCCATCTCGGGCTTCGTACGAGATACCAAAATTCTCCCCAGTGGAGTCAAAACAACCTTTTCGCCTCTCTCTCGGGCTTTGTACGAGATACAAAACAACCTTTTCGCCTCTCTCTCGGGCTTTGTACGAGATACAAAAACACTCTCTTACTGAGTATAAAAGATTCTCCAACTGAGTCAACTCTTTGCCAGTCTCCTCTTAGGCTTTGTATAACGATATGCCCCACTGGGTCGAACCCTTTTAGCCTCTTTCTCGGGCTTTGTACGAGACACAAATTAGCCTCCTCTTAGGCTTTGTATAATGATTTTCCTAGCGGAAATTAGCCTCCTCTTAGGCTTTGTATAAGAAAACCACTGGTTGATTCAATCAACCTTTTAGCTTCAAAGTTGTGCCTCGTTCACAGTACACAAACATCAACAACTCCTTTCCTTTCATCTAATCGCTGTAAGCGGCAAGCCTCTGGGTCATCTACATCCATGCCACTGTCCCTCTTTTAGCATGAGAAATTCCTAAGGAAAAATGGCATTGCTCTACACTGAGTTAAAGTCTTCTCCTTTAGGTTAAAACCCTTTCTTCGGAAATTATGGCATTGCTCGGATCCACGTATCCCAGTTAAAGTAATTCTCCTTCCCCCTTCTTTAGAGATGACAAATTCTCTCTAAAGTCGAGGCCTTTTGCTTCACATCTTGGGCTTTGAACAAGATACAAATCACCTTTCGCTTCACGTCTTGGGCTTTGAACAAGACACCAAAAACCATTTCCTCCCATAGAATAGGAGGAACTACGAACGCTCTGATTTCCCTGTTTCGGTAAACGGGAATACGTAGGCATAAGATTGAAAGAAAAGATCTTAGCGAGCACAATCAACAAAAAACCCAAATCCCATATCCCCATCAATCAAAAGCAGTAATCCAAAAGCATCAGTCCTAACACCTTAATCCTTGTTCCCCGCCAGAAACCTTCTGCCTAGATAAAAAGAAAGAAAACCGTATTGGCGAAAATACAAATAACCAGTACAAAGCCCCCCCCCCACATTGATAGCATCCGTAACCTAACAGACCGCTGTTTAAACTCAGTATGCAAGAAGGGTTAATTGGAGACATATATTTCCCTTCCTTATTCAGCTCACAATAGGATAAAAAATGAATCGACCTGTAGTTTTAAACTCAAACCGCAGAGAGCGACCAGCGCTTAAGAACCGCGTCCAAAATCGCTCGCTACAGAAGGTTGCTACCTTTCTTCAACAGAGTTGAGTTTCATCATATCCCTCGTGAGGAGAATCACATGGCTGATGCATTAGCCACTCTCTCTTCCATGATTAGTGTAGGTCAATGGAACGACTTACCTAAGATCGACATAATGCGCCTTGAACGGCCCACTCACATCTTCACGATTGAAGCAGGCCTAGACGACAGACCTTGGTATCACGATATCAAATGCTTCCTTCAGAAACAAGAGTACCCACCTGGGGCACTAAGAAAAGACAGAAAAACCCTCAGAAGATTGGCTGGAAACTTCTTCTTGAGCGGTGACACTCTCTATAAGAGAAATTTTGACATGGTCTTGCTCCGATGCGTAGACAGACCAGAAGCAGACATGCTTATGAAAGAAATTCATGAAGGATCCTTTGGCACTCATGCCAACGGACACACAATGGCGAGAAAAATTCTAAGAGCAGGGTACTACTGGTTGACAATGGAATCCGACTGCTACAAGTACATGAGGAGGTGTCACAAGTGTCAGATATACTCCGACAAAATTCATGTACCGCCATCACATCTCAAAGTTCTCTATTCCCCATGGCCATTCTCGATATGGGGAATCGACATGATTGGCATGATTGAGCCCAAGGCTTCAAACGGACATCGGTTCATCCTAGTAGCCATTGACTACTTCACCAAGTGGGTCGAAGCAGCGTCATTCGCCAATGTAACCCGACAAGTGGTGGTCCGATTTATCAAAAACAATATCATCTGCCGTTATGGTGTTCCAAGCGAGATCATTACTGATAATGGATCTAACTTGAACAACAAGATGATGAAAGAGTTGTGTGCAGAGTTCAAGATCGAACATCATAACTCATCTCCCTACCGACCAAAGATGAATGGAGCGGTAGAAGCGGCTAACAAGAACATCAAGAGGATTGTTCAAAAGATGGTTGTAACCTACAAAGATTGGCACGAAATGCTACCCTTTGCTCTTCATGGTTATCGCACATCTGTTTGCACTTCTACAGGGGCAACCCCTTTCTCTCTAGTGTATGGCATGGAAGCAGTGCTCCCCATAGAAGTAGAGATCCCATCAATCCGAGTATTGATGGAAGCTAAGCTCACCGAAGCTGAATGGTGTCAAAGCCAACACGACGAACTGAATCTGATCGAAGAAAAGAGAATAACGACACTATGCCACGGTCAGTTGTATCAACAGAGAATGAAGAAGGCGTTCGACAAAAAGGTCCGACCTCGTGTCTTCAGGAAAGGAGACCTTGTGCTCAAGAAGATACAATCATTTCTCACTGATTCTCGGGGCAAGTGGACTCCGAATTATGATGGCCCCTATGTGGTCACGAAAGCTTTCTCAGGCGGCGCCTTGAGACTTGCAACCATGGACGGAGAGGAATTTGCCTACCCCACGAATGTTGATGTAGTCAAGAAATACTTCGCCTAAACTAAAAAAAAAAAAAACGTCTCGGTGGATTGAAAACCCGAAAGGGCGGTCCAGGCAAAAGTTAGAGACATGAAAAAAAATCATCCCGATGGATTGGAATCATCATAGTACAATCCTGACAAAAATTAGGGATAATGGCAAGTAACTATGTTCAACAGAGGCAAGTCCCTCAGCAGCAGCAGTTACACCATCCATCGGAGAAAACTCCAGTCAAGGTCATCTTCGACAGAAGCTCAGGATGTCCAGAATTCAAAGTTGGTAGAAGGATAGTGGTCGTTATGTTTCAACGTAGCCCTTTTCCCTGTAAATTACCATTTTCAAACTTTGTATATACTCTTTGGAATCACGCGTTTGGCTGATTTCCATCTTATCAATAAAATTTGAGCCTTTGTGCTTTTGTTTGTAATTCTTATTTGTTTTAGCTTTACAGAACGACGTTGTTAACATGATTAACGATTCTTGAAATAAAACAAAAATGAATTTACTTGTTAAAACTTTTTCTGCTTTTTAATAAAGACGACAATTTCTTTTGGCTGTTGAACATCAGAAGAACATCGGTCGCTTCTCCAGAAGTAATCGAACCTCAAAGTACGGAATCAAAGTACTCCTTCTATGCCAGTACGCCTGAATGAAGGGATCAACTGTGTCAGAGACCTTGTTTCGTCTGACACGCTTCGGCCGAGTTCTTATCTCCTAAGCCCGATCAACGTAGCTCCCAACAGGGACTATCTCTCCTAAGCAAGGTGGAATTGCTATCTTGAACCAGCGGTACTTCTTGGCCCCGCAATGGCCGAGTATCCAGTCGTGTTCACCTGTCAGTCTGTATGTCGCGTCAATTTTGTCAGCATATACATACATGCATCATGCATTATTGATTTACATTCACAGTCATATTGCATCACTATCACTTTAGTCGGTCTTGTCCCCTAGTGATAAAAGTCCTCTCAATCGAGTTGTCAGCCCTTTCCTCGTCAGGAAATGTCGCGTCGGAACGATCTCTCTCCTCCAGTGTATCTCTGGATTAGAGTCAGCACTCGACCACTTTGATAACTTGAACCTCTGAAAAGCCAGAGAAGCTTTCTACAAATGTCACTCTTCACCATTGAAGATGATATCCTTGCTTTCCCGGATTAAGGAAAATCCCGAGAGAAAGCCTCCTAATCAGAGATTCGGTGGTACAACAGTTTTTCTCCAAAAAAACCACTGATGAAAAGGTCATCGGCACCTCAAATTGGATCCCATCATATGGCATTTCTCCGGGAAGATCCCGAGAAAAGTATGATGTAAGACCCCAAATGAAAGCAGTCTCTCAGGACACTCGTCTTCCCCAGTAGAAACAAATGGCGTCTCCAACAGAGAAGTTTGTGTACCTCTACAATTCAGACGAATGGGTTCCCCAGCAAGTCTGACATCAAAACTTTTTCCACTCAAATGGCATCTCCCCAGTAAAATTCGGCGATAAGTTTGAGGAAAACTGCTACACGTAGCGTCCCTTGTTAATAAGGTTTATTGACAAAAGAAACTTAGACCAGTTCATTGGTAGGAAACCAAGAACGAGGGGAAGTTTATTTCAGAAACTGAGACTAGTTCCTTGGTAGGAAACCAGGATCGTGGGGAAGTTTATTTCAGAAACTTAGACCAGTTCCTTGGTAGGAAACCAGGATCGAGGGGAAGTTTATTTCAGAAACTAAGACCAGTTCCTTGGTAGGAAACCAGGATCGAGGGGAAGTTTATTTCAGAAACTAAGACCAGTTCCTTGGTAGGAAACCAGGATCAAGGGGAAGTTTATTTCAGAAACTGAGATCAGTTCCTTGGCTGAAGACCAGGATCGAGGGGAAGTTTACCTTTTCTAAACATCATTGCTTAGCGAAAGAAGATGAATGTGTAAATTACCATTCATAGACGCCGTCAAAATTTCGGATATTCCAATATTTAATCCTCTTGCACCTCGAATGCCCGAATACCTTCGCCATTCACACCTTCGTGTCCAAGAAGATTAAATAGGGGCATCTATCATACCCCAAATTTTGACCACTTAGATTTCCCATCATTGTGTAAATCATCATCACAATATGGATGTACTTTCATGCCTCATCAATCTCCTTGAGGATTGTTGAGCATTCACTACTATCAAGAAATAGGGTTTCAAGCCCTCTCAGAGCCTTAGACAAAGGATCAATCAAGGAATGACATGATCTTCAACTTGTCTAACCTCTCAAACATCCACAATGGATCAAAAGGACTCCCATTTCAAGGATCAAGCACAAGGCTGCTCCCTTCTAGGTGGACCAAGTCTCAAGATCGACAGTGTCACCAAATTAGGGTTTTGGTCGACCAGGGCCTCCAGATGGAAATTTTTCATCTGGGCACAAGCCAATGATCCAAAACATAACCTAATATACTTCATGGGACCTCATGGACCCAATCATCAAGTCAATTTTTCCTCAAGGGATGCATTCATCAAAAATCAGGAATTAGGGTTTCTTGACCTAATTCACCCCTAAGTGGACTTTTAGGGCAAATCATGAGCCAAGACCTCAAGAGAGGGTTTGAGGGTCTCTAATGAACTATATTGATCCATTTGGAACAATGGATTAATCCAAGAAGCTTGAGCAACAAGACTCAATTTCATCTGCACCACAATTAGGGTTTCGCGAGGAAAGTCAACTGTAACTTTGACTTTTGACCAGGACATGCTCCCAAGCCCTAAGACATGATTCAATATACCCTATGACACCCATGGAACATGTCCATCAAGTTTGATTTAGGTCAAGGATATGATTTCATAAAGAATTGCACAGTTTGGAATTCATCTGATAAAAAGTCAACTGTGCACAAAAGTCAACTTTGACTTTTTGAGATTTTTCACCAAAATGGATTTTTAACCCTAAAATGATGTTAATGTATGATTTGAATCATCATTCATCAAGAAAAATCAAAGAAAGTGGGATAACTTGTAAAAGGGGTAACCATAAAAACTTAGAAAAATTTCTAAGTTATGGAAAAAGTGACACTAATGTGCCAACTTTGGAGGACCATAACTCCTAAACCACAAGGCCATTGTTCCCCATTCAAAGCTTGATTTGTAGATCTTATTGCCCTCTACAAAAGCTTCATACTAACCTATGTCCAAATTCCTCATGGATTTTGAGTTATGGAGTGATTAAAATCAAGAAAAGTCACTTTGTTCCAACACTTAGTGAAAATTTCACTAAGTCAGATTTTACCCTACTTTTTGCCAAATGTAGGGGGATTTTTCACTTGGATTCAAAAGAGATCAAAATAACACATGTTCAAACAGTTGTTGTATTATGTAAGGGCTTTCCAAAATGGCCAAGAACATTACCAAATTCAATTTGAGTCATGAGATATAACATTGGTAAGTTGCCTTGTTGAAATCTGTCAAGGCAAGGCAGATTTTGCATTTTTGGTCGATTTGCCAAAATCAGCCAAATCCAAATGCTCCTATCCACTTGGACACCTCTGAGGATTGATATAAAGGGGACAATCACTGAGCCAAGCCTCCAAAGTCTTTGGAACAAGAAATAGCATGTTGAACCTAGAATGGCCAAAATAGGGACAAGACTCCAATTTTGGATTGGAGCATTCAATGGAAGCATCAAGGTGGCATGGACTGAGCCATTCTTAACTGAATTCAGTCAAGACTTATCCAAGACCAAGGGAACCACAACCCTGTGCCCTAACCTCTAGTCAATGGCTAGAGGAGACTTGGATTTCCATTGGACAATATTGGTCAAACCTCTGCTGCAGTTGCCATTCACTGTGGATCCCAAAACAAACTTGCTCTACTATAAATAGAGCTCAATTGTGATCAGTTTGAGTACATCAAAGCCATCAAACAGATGCTTTCCTTAAAATCTCTTCTTTCACTCCAATTTTGCCTTCTAAGGCAAGTCACTATCGGGTTTTGAGTTTAAGAGCTTTTCCAATCAAACCAATCACACACACACACACACCTCAAATACATCATATAGAAGTGATCCAAACACTCACATAACATCTAGAACACAGATTTCACAAAATCACCAGCCAATTGCTCAAGTTCTTGACAGATTTGCAGTTGGGGTACCATCTCAAGTTCCAGATCATTTCAATCTATTCCAAGCATTCATACACACTCCATGGCACCTAGGGAAGCTATCCAGATCATTGGAACCTAGCTGTAACACCTCCAACACAAATCACGATCACCAGCTGCAAGTGGTAAGCATGAGCTCTTCTAACTCTATGATCCATGCAATTTTTTCTGCACAATAATTTGGCCATATGTTCATAATCATGCATGGAATGTTTCCCCTCAATTAATTGCATTGTTTGAATCGTGTATCAAAAATCCTAGCCTTCATGCAGAAATTAGGGTTCTTGAGGATTTTTCATGATTTCTTGTTATATGTTTAATTTAAATGAAATTAATTGTCATAAACATGATCGTGAGGTTGAGACGAGTAGATTGATATGTGGATTGCATGGTATAATCAAGTATTCAGTGAGATTGGAGAGAAAATGCAAATCTGGGCAAACCCAGAACACGCGCGTGTTCTTGGGTGTTCTTGGCGCCATTTTTGAATATTTGAATATTTGAATTTTGTGATTTTATTTAATTGATTCAAAAATTAATTTCTCTCTGAGTTTTAATGATTTTGAGTTGGTTCTTTTTTTAATAATTCACAAAAATGTTAAAATATTTTATTTTCCCAAAAAAATCCCAAAAATATTATTTATTTTATATAATTGATATTTTTGCAAAGAATTAATGTTTTAATTGTTTTTGACATTTAAAATATTTTTTCCACCTTGATTTTGCAACTTTTAATGCTTTCTAATTATTTTGTAGGTCAATACTTAATTTTTGAAGCATTAATCTAAGATCACAATTTGTTTTTCATATGTTAAACAATTTTGATCATTTTAATTGAATTTTTATTCAATTAAATACATTTTTGAAAACAAATTAGGGTTTTGGATTAATTCAACCCTCATAAATCATTTTCAAAACACTTTGGGCCTCTAATAGAGTGTAAGACCCAATCCTTTTTTTGACCAAATCATTTTTGGGCCTTAGTGTATTGTATAAGTCCCGATACCGTCAAAAAGTTCAACGCGATCATCATCCGTTGAAAAACAAACTTTTTGGGCCTCTATTAGAGTGTAAGACCCAACCCACTTGTACAGAAATATTTTGGGCCTCATTCGTTGTATAAGTCCTTCTGTACATTTTCAAATAAACGACGCGATCGTCGCCTTTTGAAAAATAACCTTTTGGACCTCTCCTTGAGCTATAAGACCCATTCACAACTTTTGGGCCTCTAATAGAGTGTAAGACCCAATCCCCTTTTAACCAAAACCTTTTGGGCCTCACTTATTGTATAAGTCCATTTACGTTAAAAGAAAATCTCGGTGGGATCGCCATTTTAAACGGAAAAATCAATTGGGCCTACCCTCGTGTTATAAGCCCCACTCTTTTTCTTTAAAACCTTTTGGGCCTCTTGAGAGAGTGTAAGACCCATCCCTTTGTACAGAAAACCTTTTTGGGCCTCAGTCACTTGTATAAGTCCCTCTGTACAAATTCAAACAGTGCGCTCACTGATAAAACCCTGGGCTTCTCCTTGAGCTGTAAGCCCCAAATCTTTCTTTTTCAAAACACTTTCTCCTTTGATTTTGAATATACTGTTGTTTTCAATCTTTCTTTGTTGAACAACTAACCAAACAGCATGGAAGCTCTACAACCGAGTAAGTGGTTATTGCTTTCATTTACCGCTTTCATATACATATAACTGTATTGTGGGGCTGTTTCACTATAAGTCTTCTTTCATAAACTCATATCAACTGTGTAATAATAGTATAGATATTTAGAGTTTCCCCGGCAACTACGTCTAGAACTAGGTGACGCGTTTCGTTTATTCGTAGAAATCGACAACTAGATCCCCAATAGGATCACCAGATACAGTCTTCTCTTCGGCTGTCCTCATTAGGAATTGTCAAGAAACTCTACTCCCAAAGATGAATGTATTCTCCGTGAATGGCATCTTTGAGTTTCTTCCAAATTCTCGAACTTTCCCGACTTGACCTATTCCTTGTGAATAGCTTGCCTTGAATTTCTCGGGGTTTGGGGACCCACGGGCTTCTTAAAAGCATCGGCCTCCTCTTAGGCATCATACAAGGACCCACAGGCTTCCTAAAAGCAACCCCGCCTCCTCTTGGGCTTAGCACAAGGACCCGCCGACTTCTTAGAAGTATTCACAGCCTCCTCTTAGGCTTCGTATAATGATCTCTTCCTCCGGGAATGATAGCCTCCTCTTGGGCTTCGTACAAGGACCGATCGGCTTCTTAAAAGTTTCCAGCCTCCTCTTGGGCTTCGTACAAATTGTCCCAATGACCTCCTAGAGGTATAGGAACAGAACTTAGTCATCTTCATTAAACAGTCCTTTCAAAGAGTCTACTACTGTTTCTCAAAGCATGGTACAAAAGATAAAACTCTAGACACGGACAGTCTAATTTCCTTGAGTCTCAAAGACATTCTCAAGTGACCCCTTCGTTAAATAGGAAGAAAACCCGTAGACTCGGACAGTCTCAATACCCTTCGGATTTCCTAATTCCTTAAAGAACAGGAATAGCCCGGATCCTCGAATCAAATCCTCGAGTACAGTGTTGCTCATATAAGAACTGATTTTCTCTTTAAATCAACATACTGGACCTGTCACTCAACTGAAACAGTAACCATAGCCTCCTCTTAGGCTTTGTATAATGATCCTTCTCCAGTTACAATAGCCTCTCTCTTGGGCTTTATACAATGATTCTCCCCAGCGGAGTTAAACAACGTTTAGCCTCTCTCTCGGGCTTTGTACGAGACACATAAGAGACTCCCTCGTTGAGTCAATCACCCTTTCGCCTCCATCTCGGGCTTTATACGAGATACAAAAAGGTTCTTATTGAGCCAAACAAATTTTAGGCTCCATCTCGGGCTTCGTACGAGATACAAAAAACTCTCTTGTTAAGTCAAGTAGCCTTCATCTCGGGCTTTATACGAGATACCAAAAGACTCACTCGTTGAGTCAAAACCTTTTAGCCTCTCTCTCGGGCTTTGTACGAGACACATATTAGCCTCCTCTTAGGCTTTGTATAAGAAAACCACTGGTTGATCCAATCAACCTTTCAGCATCAAAACTGTGCCTCGTTCACAGTACAAAAACATCAACAACTCCTTTCCCTTCATCTAATTGCTGTAAGCGGCAAGCCTCTGGATCATCTACATCTATGCCACTGTCCCTCTTTTAGCATGAGAAATTACTAAAGAAAGATAGCATTGCTCTATACTGAGTTAAAGTCTACTCCTTCAGGTTAAAATCCCCTATAAAGGAAATTATGGCATTGCCGAATTCACACATCCCGATTAAAGTAATTCTCCTTTATAAATAGTTGTGACATACAACCCCCTCTTTAGAGGCGACAAATTCTCTCTAAAGACAACACCTTTAGCTTCACATCTTGGGCTTTAAACAAGATACAAACCACCTTTCGCTTCACGTCTTGGGCTTTGAACAAGACACCAAAACAACCAATTTCCTCCCATAGAATAGGAGGAACTACGAACGCTCTGATTTCCCTGTTTTGGTAAACGGGAATACGTAGGCATAAGATTGAAAGAAACAATCTTAGCGAGCACACTAAACAAAAACCCAAAATCCCATACTTTCATACATTCGTCCTAACATCCTAACCGATAGCCTAAAGCACCCCTCGTCAACAAAATAACCTAGGAGAAACCCCAAATCTTTGTAGCATCTGTAAACCAACAGTTTTGACTGTTTAATCTCAGTATGCAAGCAGGGTTAATTGGAGACATCTATTTCCCTTCCTTCATCAGCTTTAATAGGATAAAAAATGAATCGAGCAGTAGTACCAGAGCGATCGTGCTTCGCAACCACATCCAAAAATCACTCGCTACAGCCGTCTGTGGGAACTTAGAGTCCCTGTCTTGACATCCACCTCATATCAAAGACCAAAACAGCTTTCCATCCAACATTCCGATCATGGCAAACCAAGATCATGTTCAAGATGCTCGCAATCTTGCTTTCCTCCCCGTCAGGAAAACTGATGCTGATGGATCCACATCCCTCTTCGAAGGAGATGTCCGTCGTCTGAGAGACGGGGCTACTGCGTCTCCCTCCCCCACTCGTGACGAGCGTGTTGAAGACCAGCCCTCACTGGACCTCTAGCCCGTTTCTGCTCCACCCAACGCCGTCGACCCGGCCGTGGTGGCCCTTCTTGAAGCTCTTAACAAAACAAACCTCCTGATTCTCCAACAAAATGTGAGGATCGGAGCCTTGGAAGAATCTGCCCGACCAAGATCCCCTCAGCCAAAGAGAGATTTCCGTCGATCCCGAAGTCAACCTCCCCGGCGTGAAAGAGACCGCCGGACACATCAAGAACCAGAGACTCACGCCGCCAGGAAGCATGATCTTATCTCCCCACAAAGCCAGAATTCTCCAGGGACGAAAAGAACCAGGAGGGACCGGCGCTCGCCTCCACCCAAGGCCAAGGGACGAGAACGAACTCCGTCTCCCTGCCGAGATCGTCGCCTTACTACCTAGCGAAATGCCCGCTCCCCGTCCTGGACTAGTAGCAGCAGCGACGACGAGCCTCACAGCCCATTGTCTCAAGAGATTATTGCCCTCCGCCTCCCCAAGGGATTGGAGAAACCACCATCTTTGGGCACCTACGACGGTACGACAGATCCATATGAGCACATCAAAAATATCTATGCTTTGCTCGATTATCATGGCATCCGGGACGCCATCAAATGTCACCTATTCCCGACCATGCTCTGGAAAGGGGCAATGACCTGCTACAAAAACCTCCCCGACGAGTCCATCACCTCGTGGAAGCAGTTGGGGAGATTATTCTCCAGACACTTCACGACATCTCGCCGCCACCCGAAGACTGAAGCCTCCCTTGAGGCCATTATCCAAGGGAAGGACGAGCCTCTCCGCACATACATCGAGAGGTTCAACAAAGAAGCAGTGCAGGCGTCGACAACCGATGACATGAAGAAGTTCTTGCTCGAGCGAGGACTTCGTCCCTGTTCAGAGTTCGCCAAAGCTATTAGGATCGCACCTCTAAGGACCCTAGACGCCTTCCTTCTCAAGGCGCAAGCTTATATTTAGTACGAGGAGAAAGAGGCGGTCAGCTCCGCCCGGGTCTCACGCCATCAAGAAAGTGTCAGGGCCTCCAAAAGCGATGAACCCTCAACGTCTCGTCGAGGAGAAAGAAGACGCGACGATTGCCCCCGGGAGTCCCGGGATAACAAGGGACCTTCATGTCGGTTCCATGAATATATACCCCTGACTATCTCCAGGGAAAAGAATCTCTCCGAATGTGCAAACTCAGAGTTTAAACAAGCAGGCATTCGATTCCCTAAGTAGGCACCGGCCAAGCCGAACGCTGATAAATCAAAGTATTGCCGTTTTCATAAAGGTCACGACCACACGACTAAAGACTGCATCCACTTGAAGGATACCATATAAATACTGATCAAGGACGGCCACCTGAAGCAGTTTACAAAGAAAAAGGAAACTCCTCGGCAGGACGCCCAGGAGTCGAAGAGAGTCAAGGAAGAGGTACCTTCCTCGGAAGAGACAAACCTTCAGGTCGCCATGACCATATCGCGGCCTGAAGACTTCTATGTTCCCGAAGAGCTCAGTGCTCCCACATATTTCGCAACCCATAGCCCATGGGAAATTTTCCCCTCCGCCATGGTCATCTCCGGAGGGGCCTTCGACAAAGTCACCGTGGGCTCCGTGAAAAGAAAATTCGAGCAGCTTCTCAGCACGAGCTCCAGCAGAAGCACAATGCTCGACAAAGTCCGGGGAGATTCGGTCCCCATCTCATTCTACTGCGAGGAACTCCTCGGCGGGCTCCGAACTCCAGCATTCCACTACTCGTAAGGGCCCAGATGGCAAATTTTGATGTTCGCCAGATTTTAGTCGACCAGGGCAGCTCGGTCGACATAATGTACTCGCAACTATTCTCAACCCTCCAGCTAGATAAATCGCACTTGACGCCCTACGTTGGTTCCGATCTTCAGGGCTTCAACGGGTCGGTGACCAAACCCTGGGGATATGTTGAGTTAATCGTAACTTTTGGATCTGCAGAGACGGCCAGGTCCATTAAAGTGCAATTCATGGTTATCGATTGTCCGTCACTATATCAGTGCATCTTTGGCCGGCCCACCTTGGCCGAGCTAGTGGCCGTCCCATTGACCGCGCATCTGAAAATGAAGTACTACACTTCAAAGGGTATGGTCGCCACCTTACACGGGGATATTGAGGCGGGACGAAGATGCTTCGAAGGAGCCACCAAAGAACTCAATACCATCGTTGGCAAGCCAAAGACGTCTAACAAGCCAGTCTTGCCCAGCAACTCCGAGGAAGCCAAGCCACTGCCATACGTCGACTCTATCTACCTCGACAGTTGCTTCTCCGAAGACGATAAGAAGAAGGACCAGAATTGCCCGAGCAGCTCTTCAGCCTCGACCAGCACCGGCGACAACTCCCATCCGACGTGTCCAATTCCGGATGACGAGTTCGAACTCGCCCTGCTCGGCGACGGCCCTCGGTGTGGAGTGAAGATAGGCATTAGACTCCCCGACATAACAAGGAAGCAACTCAAAGCTTGCCTCCGAGAGAATGCGAACCTGCTCGCCTGGAGTGCCACGAGGATGCCCGACCTAGATTCTGCCATCGCTTTCCATCAACTTACAATAGACCCAACCGTCAAGGCTGTAGTACAACGTAGGAGAAAGCAGTCTCCGGAGAAAACGGAGGCTGCCGAACAAGTTGTAAAAGACCTCCTCGAGGCAAACTTTATATCGGAGGCTAAGTACACCACTTGGCTGTCCAACGTTGTACTTGTCAAAAAAATCTAATGGAAAGTGGCGTATGTGTGTTGATTATACTGATCTCAATAAGGCATGCCCTAAGGATGCTTACCCCCTCCCCGATATAGATAAACTTGTCGATAATTCTGCCAGTTTTAAACTGTTATCGTTCATGGACAGCTATTCGGGCTACAATCAAATACCAATGACAATGAGCGACAAAAAATACACAACCTTCATGACTGAGTCGGGCAACTATTACTACAACGTAATGCCCTTCGGCTTGAAGAACGCTTGCGTGACTTACCAAAGGATGATGAACAAGGTCTTTCGGGGAGAAATAGGGGACATGCTCGAAGTCTACATGGATGACATGATCGTGAAGTCCCACGAGGAATCTGATCACACAACCCATTTGAGAAAGGTCTTCGAGCAGGCCAGAAAGTACCGGATGCGTTTTAACTTGGAGAAGTGCATGTTTGGGGTACGGGCAGGGAAATTCCTCGGATTCTATTTGACAGAATGAGGAATCGAAGCTAACCCCAACAAGTGCAGAGCCTTCTCTGAGTTTCCTACGTCCAACTCAAATAAATCCATTCAATCCCTCAACGGGATGCTCGCGTCTTTATCTCATTTTGTGGCTAAATCTGCCCAACACGCATTGCCCTTCTTCAAACTCCTCCACAAAGAGGCCGCATTTGAATGGACAGAGGAATGCAACCAGGCTCTTCTCCATCTAAAACGAGCACTATCAGAGTCGCCAATCCTCTCTTGACCAGATATCAACGAGACTTTGTACCTTTACCTTGTTGTGGCGACTGAGGCCGTTAGCGCCACCCTCATCCGCGAAACACCCGACGTGCAAAAGCCCATATACTTCACAAGCAAAGTGTTAGTTCTCTTGTATTAGGATTGGCTTAATTTTTATAAAACAAATAATAGCAGCAATAATGTAATAGAGAATAGGATGTATAAATTTGCTAAGAAGAACAGGTACAACAAGATGTCCTTTTGAAATGCCAGAACATGTTGTAATTATTCAACAACTGGAACAACATGTCGAAGAAGATGTCTTATGAGGGAGCATTCGACATCGCGCCTGCTGAGGTGGATTAATGAGATTCAGCTATGTTTTGAATTGTGCAGAATTTTTAAGAGAAAATTATGCATTCTATGTGGCGCATATTTAAAGATCTAGAAGATTCAATCAGAAATCAAGACTTTCTAAATATGGAGACATATTAGGAAATATTATATTGAAGACCTATTTTCTTGGAGCTTATTTTGCAGATTTGTAACAGCTATTGAAGCTGTGATTGAAGGCCCAAATCCAGTTGGGTACAGGTTATAAATAGAAGGGTTTGTAACCTTGGAAGCGACGACTCAAGATGTAGAAGTCTAGGGTTCTGTCTAGGTAAACCTCCCGACTTGTGGGAAGGTTACCTGTATTCCTCAAAACCTCTAGGTAAGAGGCAGTACGTATTGTTCTTGGAGGAAGCTTTTAAGTAACTCTAAGTTGTGTCTTGGAAGGGTGTCTTCCTTGTTGAATTGTTGTATAGGTAAAGAGCCGTCGATGCAGTGGCTGTGTTGTTGACTGCTAGACATCATTGCGATGATTGGGAGTGAGAAGTGTTTCTCATATCTAGAGAGGATCTAGGTAGAGGGGTCATTGGGTAGTGATTGAGTGATAAATTGTAAACGAAGAGTTTAGCTTTGAATTGATACTATTGATAGTGGACTTCATCCCTGGCTTGGTAGCCCCCAGAGTAGGTGTGTTAAACCGAACTGGGTTAACAATTCTGTGTGTCTTGCTTTTATCTTTTCAGTACCATGATTATTACTATATACCTTGCCTTTTGTGATCATGTCAGATCAGATGTCGAACGTCATGTTCTAAGACATCTGAATTCTGCACATGTACCAGAATTTCCCAAAGCATTACAGGGACCAGAGCTGAGATACCAGTAAATAGAGAAGGTGGTACTGACCCTCATTAATGCCACATGAAGGCTAAGGCACTATTTCCTACCCCATAGGATTGTGGTTCGGACAGATCAGCCCGTGAAACAACTATTAGGTCGACCGGACATGGCCGGTAGAATGCTTAAGTGGTCGTTGGAACTATCCGAGTTCGACATCTAGTACGAAAGCAGAAAAACTCTCAAGGCCCAAGCTCTAGCTGACTTCGTAGTAAAAATGACATTTGCCGAGTCCCCAGCATGCGGGGCGCACAAATGGACAAATACTCGTCGACGGAGTGTCCAGCTCGGCAGGTAGTGGAGTGGGTATAATTCTGGAAAACAAAGAAGGAACTATCATCGAAGTTTCACTGACGTTATCTTTTCCCACCTCCAACAATCAAGATGAGTATGAAGCCTTCCTCGCCGGCCTACGCTTGGCCGAGGATCTGGGAGCCGAGGAAGTGGTCATCTGTACCGATTCTCAGCTCGTGGCCCTCCAGATATGAGGGGAATATTAGGCCAAGAACGACACTCGTTCCGAATACCTGACCCTGGTAAAAGAAAAATCGATGAAGTTCTCATCGGTCGAAGTAAAACACGTTTCCCGCGAACAAAATGTCAGAGCAGACATTTTGTCAAAATTGGCGAGCATGAAGAAGAAGGGCAGAGACAGGTCTGTCATCCAGAAAATGCTCCCCCGACCCAGCATCGAGAAGGCATCCTCGGTCCTCGGCGTATAAGTCATCAGTGACAGCAACTGTTGGATGACCCCCGTCTACAATTACCTTGCTAAAGATGAACTACCATCCGATCCAAAGGAGGCCAGCATCATCAGGCGCAGAGCCCTTTAAAGAAACAACTGATCTAGTTATCGTTGTTGTTTCTCAAACCCTAGCTAGCTAACACATTTATCCCAACAATCCCATCCGTATTAAAGATAAGTCAACCCAGATCATGAGGATTGATGTTAAAATTCAACCATAACCTATGAAGAATTACACTCAATCTTGATCTCAAGATTTTTCCACTCACGCAATGACAATGAAAGAAAAGGTTGAGAAAGAAATAAAAATAACCTTGGAGAAGAAGAAGATGAATAATCTGTAGAGCTTCTCTCTGCCCACAAACTGTGGAAACACTTTATTCGCTTGCAATTGCGAACTGTGAATATAATTATATATGTTCTTAGTTGTTTACAAAATAAGGATTACTCCCTATTTATAGATTTAGGTTAGCTTGCACCTCAAGACAATGCCCAAAACTATAAAAGCCCAAAATAGCTAACACTGCTAAAATAGGCCTAAGTCGAAATCCTGTTTGAAGCAACATACTTCGACACTTCGACACACTAATACAACTCGACACACACACACACACACACACATTAGGATAATTCGACTAATCCTTGTTTCTGTGGAGCTACACTGCTTTGACACAAAGAATTACAACTCAACGCACCAACTAATTCATTGTGTCTAAGCTGTCTACATTCATCATGACTCTTAGTCTTCTGAAAACTTTGACCTACACCCCCTTTGTCATGATGTGTGCAATCTGATTCTCAGTTCTGCAGTGCTCTAAGTTCATCTTCCCTTCTGTTACCTTCTCTCGAAGATAATGGAACCTCATTTTGATGTGCTTGCTTCGACAGTGTGCTATCGAATTCTTCGTCATATTGATAGCTGGCATGTTGTCGATCTTTGTGGTAATTGCTCCATGACTCTTTGCTGTAATCTCTTCGACCAGGTTCACCATCCATGTTGCTTGACATGCACAGAGAGAAGCAACTATGTACTCTGCTTCGTATGACGACAATTCCACTACTGGCCTCTTTCTCAAACTCCAAGCAACCGGTGCACCACCTAGCATAAACACATAGCCAACTATGGATTTTCTATCCTCAACATCACTACACTAACTTGAGTCAGTGTATCCCACTAACTTGCATTCTTTTCCTTCATTAGCTGCAGGAAACAAAATGTCATAGTCGAGAGTTCCTTTCAGATACCTCAGTATCCTCTTCGCGCTGATAGGTGTGATACCTTTGGCTTATGTATGAATCTACTTACCATACCCACACTGTATGCTAAGTCAGACCTTATGTGACAAAGGTATCGAAATGACCCAATAGGTCTTCTATATTGGGTTGGGTCGACATCATCTTCATCTGAATCTTTCGACAGTTGCAATCTGGTCTCAACTGGAGTCGAAGTTGGGTTGCAATTTTGCATCTCAAATCTCTTGAGTATTTTGCTTGCATATCTTCTTTGATGTATCATCAAATCTCTACCATTTTTATAGAATTCTATGCCAATGAAATATGAGAGATTTCCCAAGTCTGACATTTCAAACTCCTCACTTAGGTCATATTTGAAATCTTCGATCTCCTTCTTGCAACTTCCTGTTATCAACAGGTTATCGACATAGAGACATAGTATAAACAATTCACTATTGCTTCTCCTTGCATATACTTCATGCTCAGTTGTGCACTTCGCAAATTTCTTTTCCCTTAGAAATTCGTCGATCTTCTTATTCCAAGCTCTTGGAGCTTGCTTAAGTCCATACAGGGCTTTATGCAACCTGTGCACCTTTCTTTCTTCGCCTTGTTTCACAAACCCAGCGGATTGTGTAACATAAACTTCTTCGTCTAAGGGGCCATTCAAGAATGCACATTTCACATCCATCTGACATGTGTGCCAATTTTTCATGTTTGCTAGACCAACAACCAACCTGATTGTTTCGATCCTAGCAACAAGTGCAAAAACTTCGTCGAAGTCGATTCCTTCCTTCTGTAGAAATCCTTTCGCTACAAGTCTCGCCTTGTGTCGAGTTACTTCTCCTTTAGGATTCACTTTCACCTTGTAAACCCATTTCACATCAATTTCCTTCTTGCCTTGAGGCAATTCGACAAGTGACCAAGTGTTGTTGACTTCGATGGACTCTAACTCCTCATTCATTGCTTTTACCCACTTCAAATCTTTCAATGCCTCAGCTGCATTGACTGGTTTGACATCTGCATAGAAAGCATAGTGTACCAGCTCACCTTCTCCATCGACCACATCATTTGATGTAATCACATATTCTTGCAACCTTGCAGGCATGTGTCTTGTTCGTCGATGTCTGTTTGGGCATGCTTCACCTCTGACTTCTTCTTCTCAAACTTCTCTTTCAACTTCACTAGTTGGTTCTTCACACAAGATTCTCACTGAATCCTTCTTGATATTCTCAATCCAATCCAATTACTTAAGCTCATCTATGATCACATCCTTGTTGATCACTACTTGCTTGTTCACTGGGTCGAACAACTTGTATCCTTTAGTCGAATGATATCCTATTAGGATAATCTGATTCGACTTGTCATCAAGCTTTCTTCTCAACTGATCTGGCACATGTCTATGTGCTATAGATCTAAACACCTTCAAATGACTTAGGCTAGGCTTAACACCAGACCAACATTCTTCTGGCGTGATTCCTTCTAGCTTCTTCATCGGACATTTATTCAAGATGTATATTACAGTCGACACAACTTTTCCCCATAATTCTTTGGGTGAATGCTTGCCTTTCAACATACTTCTCACCATAATATTCATTGAGGGCTTCATGTTAACAAACCAATCTTTCCTTCCAGTCATGTGTGATAAGCATCCGGAGTCCAAGTACCATTGATCCTTGAATCTTTCTTCATTTCTTGTTGTGACCATTAGCAACATTTCTTCTTCATCATGTTTCACCAACTTTGCATCAATTTCTTGATTCTTCTTCTTTTCTGGACAATCACTAAAATAATGACCATACTCCTGACAATTGAAACACTAAATGTGACTTTTGTCAGGTTTTCAACCACCACCTCTTCCTCTACCTGCACCACCACCTCTTTGGTTTCCTTGGTACTAGGGTTTTCTATGATTCGACCATTTTCCTTCTTGCTAGTTTCGACTAGTCGAATTATTGTAGCCTCATCTACCATTATTTCTATTCCAGCTTCCTTTTCCTTTCTTTTCTTTTTCTGACTGTGCATGCAAATCCATACCACTCTTCGACTTTCCTGCAGCTCTTTCAGCCAACCTTTGTTCATGAGACTTAAGCGCCCCTTGAAGCTCTTCCTTCGTCAATACTGACAAGTCTTTCGACTCTTCTATGGCTACTACCAGGTGGTCGAACTTTGGAGCCAATGACCTCAAGATCTTTGCAACAATTGATCTTGATGTCAACACTTCTCCACATACCTTGATTTGATTCATTTATTTTGTAACCCTAGTGAAGAAATCTGTTATACTTTCATTGTCTTCCATCTGAAGCAATTCATAAGTCCTTTTGTGAGTTTGTAACCTCACCTCCTTCACCTTCTCTGCACCTCCAAACGATTTTTCAAGAATCTCCCAAGCTTCTTTTGCTGATTCTACATCACTAACATTTTCAAAATTATTTGGATCAACACATTGATGGATTATAAAGAGAGATTTATAATCTTTCTTCTTCAATTATTTGTGTGCAGCCTTTTCTAAATCTGTCGCATTCTCTACAAGAGGTGTTACTCCTTCCTTCAGAAGATCCCAAAGATCTTGATAACAGAAAATCACCTTAATCTGCTTGCACCAATTCTCATAATTATTTTTCTTGAGAATCAGAAGGTTTGCCGGAAAGTGCCCGTTTGGATTATTCATCGCCATCACAGTTTTGCTTCCTTGAATCGCAACCGGAGCTCTAGATACCAGATGTTGAAATTCAACCACAACCTATGGAGAATTACACTCAATCTTGATCTCAAGATTGTTTCCACTCACGCAATGACAATGAAAGAAAAAGTTGAGAAAGAAAGAAAAATAACGTTGGAGAAGAAGAAAATGAATAATCTGTAGAGCTTCTCTCTGCCCACAAACTGTGGAAACTTTTTATTCACTTGCAACTGCAAACTGTGAATACAATGATATATGTTCTTAGTTGTTTACAAAATAAGGGTTACTCTCTATTTATAGATTTAGGTTAGCTTTCACCTCAAGGCAAAACCCAAAACTATAAAAGCCCAAAATAGTCAACATTGCTAAAATAGGCCTAAGTCGAAATCTTGTGTGAAGCAACCTACTTCGACACACTAATACAACTCAACACACACACATTAGGGTAATTTGACTAATCCTTGTTTCTGTCGAGCTACACTGCTTCGACACAAGAAATTACAACTCAACAAGGATCTCATTTAATGCAGATCACCATAGTTGGCTTTTTGAGGTTTTTTGAGTCAGCGTATCACAAAGATTATATTGGTTTAACAACTTTGATATGTTGGAAACAGGATACGAAGGCATGATGAACTAGTCATCAAAGCACCGCTTGTTACCTCACAGCCAGATGCAGTGGGAAGGAGTGGCCCAAATTTCCTGCCACTGTAACTTATAGTTCATATTGAGGTTGTAGTTCATATTAAGGTAATCCAATCCGGCACGTTGGTATTGAAAAATGCGGTTGGATTTATTCACAAGACTAAGCCAAATATGCCTTATAGAGTTGCAGTCTTTTAAGGCATGGGTTATAGTTTCAACTTTTCCTTTGCGGTCATTACATAAAGGGTCACTAAAGTGCCTCTGAAAGAGGAAATTCTTAGTTTTCAGTCCTTCCCAATGCACTTCCCAGATGAAAACCCTAATTCTTTCAGGAACTTTTAAATTCCAGATCTTCTTCTAATTGTCGTGGTGATTGTTGTTATCAAAATCAATGAAAGCTTCATAAGCAGTTTTGGTGGTAAAGGTATTGTTATTGGTTCTACCCCAAATGCAAGCATCTGGCCCCAAATCTTTCCTCGGAGACTGAATACACTCAGTTGTTTCAAGATTGTTAGGAGAGAATATTAACCTTAATATACATCAATCCCAATCTTCTATGTCACTCACAAGATAAAAAACAACAAGATGAAATTGAATATTCAAATTGTTGATGATATAGTTATAGAGGGATATACCTAGTTCAACCTAATAAGTATCCAAAGCATTGATTAATTCGCTATTGCCTATCTCCCAGAACTCCCATTGGGCAATCAAGGGCCACAACTTAAGAATATTATTCCAAGGACTAGAGTCATAACTCTTAGCAACAAGGGAACCACTAGAATTGATGTTACGCTTGTACTTCCCCATGAGGACTTTGCACCAAAGCTCATCACACCCTCTACAATGATTCCAGGCCAGGTTGGCTAAGAAGGATTTGTTCATCACATAGAGGTTTCTTAGACCAAGACCTTAATTAGATGCCTTCATAATATCTTCCCACTTCAAAGTATGAATATGCCACTTGTCAGTCCCATCACCCCAAATGAAGTTCCTCTAGATACGGTGAATTTCTTTGAGACAACTATTAGGAATCAGACTATTCATCATAGAGTAGGTAGGAAGAGCTTCAAGGACATATTTGGAAAGGGTAATCCTTACAGCCATAAATAACTGGTTGGCAATCCAAATGGGTAATCTTTGTTTGACTTTATCAATTAAGTGATGTTATTCTTTGGCTGTAGGACTCCTCTCGGTAATAGGGATCCCAAGATGAAGACCTATGGACTTGGTTTCTTTCATACCAGTCATTTGACTAATTTGCTATCTACAACTAAAAGAAATGTTATTGGAGAAGAAGATAATAGACTTATCGAAGTTGATTCTTTGACCCGACATACCACAAAAAGTATACAAAATATGCTTGATCACTTGTATTTTCTTAACAGAGGCTTTGCCAAAGAGGAGGAGGTCATCAGCAAACATCAAATAGGAGATTTTAGAGCAACATCTACCTGCCTTTATAATCTTCCAAGTTCCATCCTCCAAGGCTTCAAAGATCAAGTGAGAGAGCTTTTCCATGCATAAGACAGAAAAAAGAGGAGAGATAAGATCTCCCTGCCTTATGCCTTTCGTAGTTGAGAAATAGTTATGAGGTTGGCCTTTCCAAAGAACATACATCTTCACACTTGAAACAACTTCCATAATGATGGATTTTATCTTGTCAGGAAGGCTCACTTCAAAGATAACTTTGTCGACGAAGCTTCAATTCAGCTTTTCAGAAGCTTTAGCAAGGTCATTCTTCATCATAAAACACCATTGGTTACCCTTGGTTTTATGAATATTATGTAAGATTTCTTAAGAAACTATAGTGTTATTATGGATCCTTATTCTAGTGATGAAACCAGACAAATAAAGAGAGATAATGTAGTCCATAATATGCTTAAGACAATTCACAATAATTTCTCAAAATCTTGTAACTCGTGTTGCGTAAGGCTATGTCGAGAAATTGATGAACAAACTGAGGATTAGCTATTTTAGGAATCAAACACACATACGTATAATTCACCTCAACAATATTGGTAGGAGTGTTCCACAAGTCTAAGATAAATTGCAGACACTGACACTAATCTTCTTCCTAGAATGCTATTAAAACCCATCAGGGAAACCATCATGGCCAGTGGACTTCCAAGGAGCCATGATCAACAGGGCTTGCTTGATTTCCTCTTCCTTGAGATCATCATCGAGACCCTCAAGAATATTTCTATAAAGGGAGGGAAAATTTATGTACGTATCCCTCTAAGGAGTAAAATTAACATCATAAGTATAAAGTTGATGATACTAATCTTTGAACAATTATTGAACTTTTATAGGATCATTACCTCATACCCCATCATTGGACTGAATAATGTTGAGACTTTTTCTTCCTTCTTCTTTAGATCGTAACAAGGTGATATAATCGAGTGTCTCTATCACCATCAAATAACCACTTCATCTTAGATAGTTGGAACCATGTTATTTCTTCTTGGTAAAAATTCAAAGGTTCCTCTACCCTCTTGGATGACCCTTTGAATGCCCAAAATTCTTACCAAGAGCATATTCTTCTTTTGAATAAGGATTTTGACAATGTGGAGACTCCAAGAACTGGCAACAATCTTGACAAGCTCAAGGTCTATCAAGAGGGGATTAGATTGGTGCCAAGTACTAGAGAGTATGTCTTCAAAAGAGTCATCATCAATCCAGTCGGATTCAAACTTGAAAGCATCAAGAAAGAGCATTTTCCAAGTTGCATTGCACAAGACACGATTAAAACTTTCATAAAAATGAGCCCCCCATGTTGAATGGGTCCTTCCCAGATGAATTTGTGTCCCAAAGTGTCCAATTCAAGAAGATTGCACAAATTGATACGATGCCTGAATAAGGCACAACTTCTGTTAGATGCAAGAAAACCACCTTTCTTATGAGCAGGAAGAATAATATCATTAAAGTCACCTCCAAGGAGCCAACCACCCTACAGATCATAAGACATCCTCAAGAGGTTATCCCAAAGGTCATGTCTGCCCTCTTTCTTAGGACTGACTTCGATTGGAGTAAAATACCAACTGATACCATTATGGAATTTAATTTTCATGTTAACGAATTAGAAGTGCTTGATATCAATATCAGCCTTTATGATGTCAGAATTCCAGACCATGACTATACCTCCAGAGTAACCTCCATTCTCAGAGAAATCAAAATTGTCAAATCCTAGATTTTGTATCTTTTTGCACAACTTATCATGATCAGATATGGTTTCAAGGATGACAAACATATCATACTTATACATAGGCATGTGGTTCTGGATGAACCTTAGAAAATCCTTGCTTGCAACCCCTCTATAGTTCCAAATGAAAAAGTTGCATTGGTCACTGATCATGGCAATAATTGTAAATAAAGGCGACCCATTGGAGTTAATTAGGAGTCTCAACAACCACTTCCATATCCAAATTATTGTAATTAGATACTTCACCTTGAATATTTGCATGTCGCTCTTCTTTCCTTCCGACATAGAGAACAACTTCATTAGGGTCTTCAGGCATTGAGAGACCATTGCCAACTCTTCCACCAAGATTTGGGAAATTCTACTTTTGATTTGATGGTTGTAAGAAAGGTTTTACAAAAGGATGTAGACCTTTTATTGGAATAGATGTGTGTCACCTTAAGACAAAGTATGGTGGGCAATCATTGGTCGCTCTTGCTAAGGATCCAAATGACCAGTACTACCATTTGGCTTTTGGTGTATAATGGAGACAAAAATAAAGGATAATTGGAAGTGGGTTTTACAATTACTTATTGAAGACATTGGTGAAGAAATAAAGTATATTTTTTTATCTTAAATTAGCAAAAGGTATAATGTTACAATTACATTTTTTTATGTATATGGTAAATGTGCTACATTTGTTTTACTAACTATGTATTTATGCAAATGTAAGGGACTTATAACTGTATTTGATGAGATGTTTAAAAAAATTGAGCATAGAATATGTCTAAGATATTTGTATGCAAATTTCAAGAAGTTTGACGGTGGAGCTGTAGTAAGGGACCTTTTGATGGGGGGTGGAAAATCTACTTATTTTCAAGCCTGAAAGAAAAAGATGAACGAATTGAAGCAACTGGACAAGAAGGCATGGGACAAACCATAAAGTTTTTGCATGTGTCTCATTATCAATATGAACTCTGCCAAAAAATCTGCTAATACCTCTGATTTGATGTTTCCCATAGGAATGTGGGGGATGTCATATCAGATGACTCAATTACCCATGATATTATTCTTCTGGCTAGATCTAGATTCTTGAGGACTTGGCATATTTAAATTGTTTTCACCAATATCCAATGTACTTGAAAATAAGATATGGGATTTCTTGCGGTAACCACTACTGTCAAAGTGAGCCTTTCTATCTTCCGATAACAAGCCTCAATGCCCCTGAACTTTTTATTCATGAAATAGATAGGTCGTTCACTATATATATTTTTTGAACAATTATTGAGCTCAATGCTTGTCTAGTAACAGACAAGTAGAGATATAAATGTGAGCCTGGTATCGGGCATGTCAGGATGGGTGATGATGCTAGGAACACCTTTAGCGTTAAGAACGCCTCCTAACATTCTCTCGTCCATTCGAATCTCTCATTTTTATTCAACGTGGATAAGAAGTAGAAACCCTTGTCACATGCAGAGAAAAAAAATGAGAGATGTGTCATACCCCAAATTTTACCCTTAGATTCATTGATTGTCTGCATAACATATTAGGTCAATCATCCGTGCATGACTAACCATTTTATCCAGATCTTTGTTTGTTTGTTTCATTTGTGAGCACGTGTATTGCTGCAGAAAATCCAGAACCTTCAAGTCCGTGCTGTGTGTATGTTTGTGGAAGTTCCCTGGTCCTTGTAAGTTATGTTGGATTCCTGAAAGATTGGGCTCCTACCCTGTTGGTCCTTGAGCTATGACAAGTCCCTTATTACCCTCCAGATTCATCAGAAGTCCCCCGTCAGAAGATTTGGTTCTATACTCTTTGATCTGTGTGCTGGTCCTTAAAAGATGGTCACTGATTGTGTGGCAAGGTATTTACAAGATGGTTCATTGTTCCCTTTCCTGGAGGACTCTCAAGATTACAAGTAATTCACCCCAAGTACAAGGCTCCAAGATCTCAAGGTTATTCAAGTTTGCAAGTTCTTAACTTCAATTTCAAATTAGTCATCCAATTACAAGAGAGTTTCATGTGGTTTCAAGACCTAGGGCAAATTCCATAATAATTTTATTATATTTCAAATTCTATTCAAGTTTGGACTAAAACTCATTCAAATTGCCATATTCTCAAATTCTAAGATGCAAGGGATGATCCAAATTTCATCACGGAATTTACAAGGAAATTTCAATCAAGTTTTAAAGTTCAAGGTTGCGAATTTAAACTTAAACCATTATTATCCATTCAAGAGTGTTTCTTTGTCAAAGAAATTGAGTTTCATCCAATTCTTGTCAAGTATTTCAAATAATAGGATTAAAAGATTTACAAGTTAAAAGATTATATCAAGATTCAAGATTAGGATCCTTCTATTATTGAGTTGTGTACCATATTTGATTCAAAGTGTACATAAATTAAGAACACCTCGCAAGAGATCAACTAAGATTCAAGAGGCTTTTTTTCGCGAACCATATTTCACTCTTGAAAATTCACTAGTTCAAGCCCATTAAGTTTAAACTCATTATAAGGTACCAAAGTCAATTCAAGGTCCCATTTCAAGTTATCATGGAAGTTCAGAGTTTAAAGATTTCCAAGATTCAAAAGTACATCAAATTCACACCATCCAAGTTGTAAACTCAAAGGTTTTTGTTCAAAACAAATGCAAAGCTAAGCTGATACGAAAGTATTATTATTTGATTTACTTTGATACTAGTCCTAAGTCTAATCAGTATGAAATTGTAACAGTAAGATTTCCATCTTGTACAGTTTTGCTGCCACCTATTAAGCATAAGAAGTGAGATCTCCACTTTATCATTTGCTTCACCACCTCACAACACGGGAACCAAGAGTCTTGTATTCAGAACACGCCAGTTCATGGTCCCCTCCAGCTCAGTAGCACATATGGATATTAGTAGGCCTGCAATTTGACACACATCAAAAAAGAGTTATGGCAGCAAACCCATTACAAAAAGGACAACGTCATACGAGTCATCATTGGTGAACGAATCAAACCAAGCCCTCAAGTCACAGTTTTGCTAGCTAACATCCCAAGTTGCCAATACAAATTCTCACACAAAACATGCTGCAATACGAAATCAAGTCATACAAGTTGCAAACAAATGAATGGCAAATCAACATGAGAATTTTCTACAAGGGCATCGCACAAATCATAGAAATCAAGTTTTGTTCCATTCTTTCCATAATAGCACAAACATGTTCAGGAAAAACATTCAAAGAGAAATTAAGATGAATAAGATGTTCCAACATATTCCAAACCAAATTCAAAAACTTACCAAAACATGTACCCAAAATACTAAAAACAGCCCGAAGACAGGATTAAACATGTTAAGACATACTTTAAAACCTTCCAAATTTACATCCGAATTCATTACGATTCAGAAGACACTGTAACACCCCAAAATTTGCCCTACCTTTTTCTGGCTTTCGTTTCGCATTCATCTGCATCTTTCATTAGGTCATAACTCATAATCATTCATTGCATTGGTCTTCTAAAACACGGGATCGAAGGGTTTTCTTGTTATCAGCATTTGTCATATATAGAGGTGATTCAGTTGGTTCCTACTTCAGTCAAGTTGAAGAAATTTTGATTCATGTTATCATGAACAACTTCCTATTCAGCGGTTCATCAAGCTACAAGGTTTTCATCTTCATCAAAGGCAGGATCCTTAAGTTTTCAATGAGACTTCGAGAAGCAATTAGACCAAGGTTGTAAGTTGTTGATGCTAGGGTTTCCATCAGTACTATAAAGGAGAATCTTGTGGGCTAGGGTTTACTTCCTCGCAACCTCTTAAGATATCTTCTTCTTCTAGGAGCATCTAAGACGAGTGGATCAGGGTTAACATTTCATCAATTGAGGATCATTGGATATCAAAGTGTTCCTCTATATTTCCAGCCTTGTCATTTATGTTCATGGATTCAAAGCATTGATATTTTGATGATCATTAAAGTTATGACATGATACAAAGATGTTGTTGTGGATTCAAACTATGATCAAGACCATTGATGATATTTGTTGATTGTCATGAAAAATTGGCATGGATTAGAAGATGGCCTTGAAGATAGAGTTCTTGAAAAGATGTGTTTCAATTTGGATTCATCAATGTTGAAGGTGAATTTCTCGGTATTAAAATCATGAGGCTAAAGCTTTCGTCATGCAAATATTCATTCGAGTTTATGAGTTATCGGGGTTTCAAAATTTCAAGTACCATTCAAGCTTCACCAAATTTAAGTTTCATAATTGTGCACTGCATTGATTTGGTAGTAACTTAATTTGGTAGTTGCAATGATGTATACTTGTTTTGAATCGTGTATAGTAATGCAGTAGTTGGCTACATTAGTGCAAAAGAAGTTGGTACAAGAGACTATAGACCCAAATGCAAAGATAGAGTTCAGACCAAACACAAAGGATGATCCTCATAAGAGAAAATCAGACATCTCTAAAGTAAAAGAGCTTCTTGGATGGCAACCATCTGTGTCCCTCCGTCAGGGACTTCCTCTAATGGTCAATGATTTCAGGCTAAAATTATTTGGCGACTCAAAGGCTAATGGGGCTAAAGGTGCATCTGCATAATAGAGTTAAATTGAGATGTATACATATTAAGTTATTTGGTGAGATTTATATACGTCTGGCAAGAAATAAGCAGCATCTTCCTGGTCATGTTTAAAACTGAAGACCATTGTGACAGCAGCATAAAAGTTCTTTACAAGCAACATTACATGACACAAAAGTAGGTGCAGAAATTAAAATTAAAATACAGCAAGAGTAATACATAACAACACCAGTTTAACCCATGAGAAAATTCTAACAAATCATCCTAACCATTTCCTAACCATTCTCTCTAACATTTCCTAACCGACTTTTCTAACCAAATCCTCCTAACCAATTCTAATAGATAACAGTTATAAACTTCTACCAGAAAAACTCACCAGCTCATAACAGAAATTGAGAATAACAGAGTTCAAGAAGAAAACCACAACAGAAAATTAAAATCCTAACTAACCATAATCTCCTAACACAAACTCACTGCAAAATTACTAGCAGAAAACTAACACCTCTCCTAACAATATCTAACACAATTTTTCTAACAGAAACCACTGCAATCTCTTAAACCTCCATCTTTCTTCTTCAATCTTTAGTCTCCGATTCTTCGGTTGATGATCATCTTCTTCATCTTCTCACTTGACACTCTCAAGTTTCTTGAATCCTCTCTTTCTATGTAACAAACTCTCCCACACTGTGAAAAAAAAAAGAGCTTCAAAACCAACATCACTTTCATCGATTCACCAAGACTTCTTCTGTTTCTTCATCTCCAAATTCATCTGTAACGACTGTTCCTCATCATTTTTCAATTCGCATCACCTGCAACAAATTCACAGCAGGTTCAACCGAAATTCAAAAACTCATCACCGCAAGAAACTCCATCAACACGAGAAATCTACGATTCGAAAAACCAGCAATCACATCCACAACATCGCATCCTCGTCATAGTTAGGTCCGCGTCACCTTCAGAAATCAAGAAAACCGAATTCGTTACCAAGTAGTAGTAAGAAGAAGAATTCGCAACATACGACGTCAACATAATAATCATGATTCAGTAGAATTCACGGAGTCGTAGAAGAAAACTGAGAAGTCAAATAAGAAGATCGATAAAAGCAAGCTTACCTCATGTAGTTTTTGTCACTCGCGGTCAAAAAAGCACCGAACGTTTCTTCGGTAGGTAAGCCACTTCAAATTTCTCAGTTGTTTCTTGGTTCTGTCCTCGATTAGTTTGTGGGACGAAATTTGTGAGAAGAGGAGTTGGAGAGAAACATTGAGACGAGCAAGTGGATTTGTGAGAGGTATGTGTATCGTAAGCAGGCAATAGTGTAATATAGAGAGAGGGATGTGGTCGCCGGTGATTTCGCGACGGCGCGATTTGAGGCGCGACGACGCGATGAAATTTGTGAGGAGAGGGAGAACATGGAGGGAGGAGTAGAGAAGATATTCAATGTAAGTGCTTTAGAGTTTTTCAATCCTCCGCTTTGGGGATACGGACCGAGTTGGAGTCCAATGTCCATGGAAATCATTTCCATACTCCCCCTTTTCCTCACTGCACCTCCGTCAAGGTTTCTTAATTAATTTCTTTTTAGTTATTTAGGATTTTAGACTTACGTTAATTTTAATTTTGGATGATTAGGTTTTGTTAATTAGTTTTCAACTTGGCTAATTAGATTTAGATTCTCAATAATGGTTTTTTTGACTAATCATTTTTGGCTTAATGGTCCACTAATCGTTTTTTTGTTTAATTGTTCCCTAATTTTTTTGCTTAGTTGCACTAATTGAATTTTTGGATTAATTGTTTTGTTAATCGAGTTGTTGATTAATTGTTTTTAAACTAGATTAATCCTAGTTGATTTTAGATTTAGAATTAGAGATTTTAGAAACTTATCTAGTTTTAATTGTTTTTTGACTTTTGTAATTGGATATTAGAATTAGAGATTTTAGGACATTAACGATTAATTTTGGTTAATTGATTTAGGATATTTAGAATTAGTTCATAATTTTAGAATTAGCTTCTAATTTTGAACTAAATGATCTTGACTTAGTTTGAATTGATTTTGTTCTAACTAAACTTAGATTTTAATGCTAACATCGACTAATCTTCGTAGTGGTTTTATTTGTTAACTTTGTTGATTATTCTTAAATGTCAACTTTGTGATTTTTCCTAGTAAAATTCGATTAGCTTTAATTAATTGTTTGCGAACTTTGCTAGTATCCTTAATATTTGTTGCATAGATTTTTGACTAATTGTTGCTTACATTTTGGTATTGATTTCACTTAATCCTTATTGATAGTTTCCATTTGAAATTTAGTGACTAACCTTGGTTATTGTTTTGGATTACCTAGACTAATTTTTGAGTTGTTTTTGTAGTGATTCACACTTGATTTGCTAAGTTGTTTAAAGGTAGGAAGTGCTGCTACATACGTAGCTGCAGTGCACAAGGTGAGCTGTTAAATTTTGTAGTTCTGCCCAGAGTTTCTTACACCTATTTGTTTATGAAAATAGGTGTTGTTGAAAGCTGTTTGGGCTTGTGGTTGGATTTTATAGCTGTGCAGGTGCCGGAGCGCTGTTGTTGTTGCTGTTTGTAGTTTTTTGCAATTGGCTTGTTATTACTAAATTATGTGCTAGCTTGTGCAAGGATTTTTGAAAGAGTCTCCAATGGCTCGAGGCTTTCAAGTGCTTACGTTGCTATGGATTTCTATTCGTCCAGTAGCATTCTTTATCCCTTTTATCTCATTCCGCACTTTACCGCTTTCGATGCCATTAGAAGTAGGAATAGAGATGCATGACTGGGAGTCCGTGCCTTTCTTTGGTCGGCAATTCTGGAAAGTCCTCACTCGGATGCCATGTTTGTGTTTGTTTACGTTTTGTACTAAAGACCTCAAAAGGAGGCGCTCATTCCCATTTCCCCCTGATAAGTCCTCGAAGAAGGCAAGCAAAGAAGGGATTAGCAATCAGTCCCCGCACTGTCAGTTAAGTCGTTCACTAGCTCACACCACGTGTTGATGCTCTTGAACATGTACCTCCTATCTTGTTATCGAGTCCGTCAAGTGGAAGAAGGGTTTAGCAATCAGACCCCCACACCTTGTCTATAGCTCGCATTGACCGATGTTGATGCTTATGCGATCTGATTCACATCTTCCCCTTCCTTACTCTGCTCTCCATGGTTCTCGATACCATTGGGTGAGTACCCCTATTTCCCACAGCTAGCTTGTTTGCCTCGGTTGATATGACCCCTTGGCTAAAGCTCCCCCTTTTCTTACTTTGATTATGTGACATTATTATTGACTGACACTGTTTACTCTTTCGTTTGCTTTTAGTTCCTTTTATTTATGGATTGAGTTACATAATGTTTACTTGTCTATTCACATGATCCCCTTAGGATTCCTAGCTCCACTTAATTTTTGATTAAGTCGAAAATAAGAGAGACTTTAGGATAGCAATCTATGCCTGACAACATTAATTAGATTCTCCTTTTGATCCTGACCTTAGGACCATCATTACATGCTGACTTGTAGGACCGAGTTTCTTAGACCTCCCGTGAGTCTCATCTTTTCTCTCGCATCTGTGCGATCGTGAACTCGTTCCCGGTATTTCGTAGTAGCGTGAACTACAGATGCTCTGATTCCTCTCTCCGGTAAGATTGAGGATATGTAGGCATGAGATGCGATATCTCGGCGAGCACACTAACAACTAACTTCCCCTTTTCTCTCGCACCCTTGCGATCGAGACGTTAATCAATCAATCAAACCTTTTCTCTTGCCCGAGTGCAATCGAGACTCTTTCACCAAACAAAACAAACCGACCCTGTAAGGTCGAACTACGACTGCTCTGACTTCCTCTCTCCGGTAAGATTAAGGATACGTAGGCACGAGACACGATGTCTTGGCGAGCTACCTTCCCCTCAAACCGCAGTCCATCTAACTACATCGACTCTGATTCTTCGTTCGTCAACGAAGATATGTAGGCATACGATTGCGACGATCCTTGCGAGTCCTCTTTTGGTTTTCACCTTCCCTTTTCTCCCGTTCATTTTCCTTTTAGCAGTTGAGCTTCAGATTACTTACACCCTTTGATCGATAACAACTAGCGTGGATCCCATCGAGTACGATGGACGCGAGGGTGTGCTAATACTTTCCTCTCATGTAACCGACTCCCGAACCCAGGCTATGGTTGCAATGACCATTCCTTTTCTTTCCCTTTGTTGAGGTTTTCTTCATTCATTTCCTTTCCCTGCGTCAGGATAAATAACGTTCGGTGGCGACTCTTCTATTCCTTTTCCGCCGATTGATTTTCGCAGATGCGACAGACATAATCAATTGTAATCATAGTTAAGAACTTTCCAAGCATTTTATCATATGGCATTAAATCATTCCAAAATAGAAACACGTTCAGACCACCTTCCAAACATGTCCAGACATCAATTTTAAAACTTTCCTAAACGGCCTCAGAGTATTCTTAGAATCAAAATCTTTTCTTCATCATTTTCAATTAGGAGTTGTGGGCAACATCAATGAATATCACCAGCAATCAACTATTTCCCGATTGGAATAAGCATAAAATCAAAATCATTAAAGATAGGAAATCACGTTCAAAACAACGAATTTTCAAACTTTCCAAATTGAGAAAACCAGATCAAAACAGTATCAGATATTCCCAAATCATTGCAATAACAACACAACTTTATTTCCTTCCAAAACAGTGTTAGACAACATTCAAAATTTTCAAAATCAGTTACTCATCCTTGGCCTATAAAAGGGACAAGAGTTTACGAAGCAAGAACGGGAAAAAAAACCTTATTCAGACAATGAAAAAAATCTTTACGAAGGAAACACCAATCCATCATACCAGCAACCAAAATTTACAAAGTCTCCACAAAAACAATTCATCAAACCCTCATAGCCATCCAAATCATACGAGAAAATGTTCACCAATCATACAAATTCAGAAAACTCAGCAAATACACAATTCTAAAAAGGGGCTCAGAATCTCATGTTCTTCATCGCCGTTCACCGAGCAAAGAGCACAATCATAGAAAAGAAGAAGAAGAACACATCAGAACAATAACAATGCACGACATACGAAAAGAAAGACACTACCCAAAACACAGAGGAAGTCGAATTTCTTCCATTCGCACCTTTAAAGCGCCATCGGAGCGTCTCCGATAGGTAAACCGTTGAACTTCTCTTTTTTCAGCTTCCCTTTTCGCTTGCCATGAATATGATTAAATCGCCTCGTATTTGTGAATCTTGCTGTTGTACTTGTGATTTTTCCATCATATGATCTCGTTTCGCCATTAGGGTTTCACTTTGGGGAATAATTTTTTTTTGCTCGTGTTTGTTTGTGTGAGGACGAGAGAGAGAGAATCTAGAGAGAGAGAACGACGATTAGGGTTGCTGCGCCGCACATGTTTTGTGTCCCTTCAGGAGGGTCTTATGACCCGAGTTCAAGCGCAACCCGCCATGTCCTTTTATTTTGGGCCTATTTTGTTTCCTCCGGCCCGTTTTGTTTGTTGCACTGCTATTTGTTTTTTATTGAGGAATGTTGTCTTTAGTTTTTGTTTAATAAAAATGTTTAAGTCTAAGTTTTTCTTAATATAAATATGATGTTCTAATTTAATTTATTAATTTGCCAAGACAAGTTTTTGCTAATTTAATCTTTTCTAATTAATTTTGATAAGACGATAATTAATAAAAGAACTTTAATTTTACAATAATTCTTGACTATTCATTTTGTGGTTTTTAATTAAGGTTCCTATTTTTAATGTCTATCTCTATATTAATCCAAGCATGCTTGCGCTATCTGTTAATTTGAATATTGTTCATGTTCTTGCTGAGAAGTGAAAAACTTCAACTTGATTTAGTATCATGTACACTTGCTTATACTTATGAATCTCTCACTTTGTACTCGACAAATTTTGATAGTTTATCGTTAGTCATTTTGTTCTGTTGTTTTATTTATTTGGATACTATTCATTAACCTAAATTAGTATTCCCCCTCCATTCCAAAGGAAAGGTTACATTTACATTGACTCCGTGTCATAGGAATTTTAGAATCATTTCGTACCTTGGCCTTAGGATTTGGAGTATTCGTACTCCACGCCTCGCCGTAGACGACTTAGTACCATAGCCATAGGATGAGAGTCGCCGCACTCCACGTAAATGCTTCTCCATGAACATTTACAACCTACCCCTCTCCAGCCAACCTATAACTTTAGAGTCGTTGTACTCTACGTGATGTCTTGCCATAGACATTACTTCTCCCTGGAACCTTGACCCCGTCAAGAAGTTCCTCTTCTCAGAACTACTGATACTCTGATTCCGCTCCCCTTGGGATACGTAGGCACAAGATGCGACGTCTTGCCGAGTATACTTAGATACTAACCCCTAGGGTTTTTTCCTTAGCATAACAGCCTTTAGCAGATACCTTAGCAAGTAAACCGTAGAATAACATAAATACTAACAAGAGGTTCCTGTAGAGGACTACAGATGCTTAGGGTGACAACATCTTCCCTAGGTATAACCAACCCCCGAACCTTAGATCTCCCCCCTTTTAGGTTTTTTCCGATCTTGAACCTTTCCCTTGGATAAATCAAAGTCGGTGGTAAAGATTTAAAGATTTGTTATCCTAGTTAATATAATAGCTATGGTACCCGATTCTCACCGCAACAAGAGGGTAGCTAAATACCTAATTAGTTTATGAACTTCCTTGATGCTGGAAGGGTTCCTAATGTCTATGATGGCTTGACATCTGTCAAGGTTCGCCTCTAGGCCTATTTTGGAGAGCATAAAACCCAAGAATTTTCTTGTTTGTACGCCAAATGAGTACTTGACTAAATTCAAATACATGTTATAGTTCCTGACTGACTTCAGGATATCTTCTAAGTCTGCTGCTTGACTGTTCCCATATGATGTCTTCATTGTCATGTCATCAATGCACACCTCTGAGTTGTGTCATATTTTCTTGGAGAACATCGTGTCCACGAGCCTCTAATAGGTGGCACCAACATTCATAAGCTTAAAAGGCATGACGTTGTAATAGTAATTTCCACGGTTATACATGAATGTTGTCTTAGGGCGAATCTATGGGGTCCATCTTAATCTGGTTGTACCCTGAATAGGAATCCATGAAACTCAATATTTTATAACCCAAAGATCCTTCAATCATACGATCTATATTTGGGAGAGGATACAAATCATTGGGACATGTAACATTATGTCAGCGAAATCAATGCATATATGCCACTTGTTTGATGTGATTCTCAGTAGGACCATGTTAGCTAACCAGGAAGGTATCTGACCTCTTTTATGAAACTAACACTTGCTAGGTTATGAACTTCTTCGTCAATGGCTGCTCTATTATCCTTGCCAACCTTATGTTTCCTTTGAGACACTAGCTTAATTGAGTGGTCTATGGCGAGGAGATGACATATCACTCTTGTATCTATGTCATGCTTATCCGAGGGCACTCAGACGAACATGCCAATGTTCTTCTTGGGCAGACGACCAAATCCTCTTTTTCAAATTCAGACAGTGATGTTCCAAACTTAATTACTTGGTGGTGCAAAGGCCCAATCTGGACCTCTTTCAAATCTTTTGTTAGGGGGTAAGCTTTTCACTTTATTCCCCCAACATAGGCTTATATCTTGTTGTATCGACGTGGATAATGAATGGCACCTAGGGTGATAGATTCCCTCGTTACTTTCGTACTACTATAGTAACATTCCTAGGAAATCGAGTGATCCCTTTTGATCGTACCCATGTGCCAGCCAGGTAATGGATATTTGAGGCTTAAGTGAATAGTGGACAAGATCGTCCCTAGCTGGTAGAGGGCGAGCCTTCCCAGGACGACGTTGTAAGGGGATGTGGCATCTACCATAAGATAATCCACTTCGATGGTTCTGACATTCACCCTTGAACCAAATTTTATTTCAAGTGTGATGTGGCCATTAACCTCCACTTGCTTGCCCGAACGGCCAACCAGAGATCCTTGGAAAATTTAGATGTCAGGGTCGATCAACACTCGCTTCACATCCTACTGGGCATATTGAATTGTGATGACCATGAGATTATTATTGTAGGGGAGTACACCGATTGCATCTCCTCTCGAAAAAGGTGATTTTGGGCTCTCGGCCATTGCTTCAGGTTCAGAGAGCTTTAAGTGGTACGATGTATGCTGTTAACACCTTCCAAACATACTTTCTTCGAGAGAAGCTAAATTCTCTCCCCCGACAAAACCTCCAACAATGGTGTTGGTTGTTTTCTCGAAAATTTGCTCAAATATCCTCGTGAGAAAATGGTGAAAGCAACAACGAGTAAATTATGAGTGTGTCTCAGGTTAGTTTTACCGGGGCCTCACAGTGGACACCAATTGCATCTTCTAAAAGTAAGAATACATGACAACCTCGAGTGATTAAGGGCTATCAGAGGGTTTAAGGATGTTGTGAGGCTGAGAGGTAGCTCACTGTTCGCCGGCACAAACAACCGCTGGCCTCCTATCGCAGGTTTACTTGCGGGATCGGCGACATAGATCCCAGAACTATAAGTTGGAAGTATATGTTGGTTAAAGGTGTTGGTTTTGTTCTTCTAGAGAAAGAACTTGAAGTGCAAATTTTGGCAAATCTTGGACTGATAAATGAGATCAAACAGAAAAGAAAGAACGAAGCACAAGTAAAGAGAAAATAATAACTTAAACTTTTTACAATAAATAACATTAAAAATGGACGCTATCATACATTTTGGGAAGTGAACTCGTTTCTCTATGAGTTTGGTACTTTGAGTATTTTTCCTCTGCAATGTAACAAAATGCGACCCATAAAAATGGAAAAAACCACTTCCTTATATAGGCTAAAAAACTAAGTGTTCCTCTTCCCAGGTTTGCTTGGGTGCTGACACATGTCGCCCCACAATCTTTTCAACTTCCCATGTCCTTGGGTTTTTTAAACTTTCCCGCCCAAGAATTTGCCATGGCGTCGATTCGCCACCCCATACTTGGTTTTCTCCGACACCGCTTCTCCCTTGTGTCGGCCCAACGTAAGCTTTTCTTGGTGTCGACTGGTTTGATCCTTCATCGATTACCTTCATTTTCCTTAGTCGGAATCTTCATGTCAACAAATTGCCCCCCCCAAAGGCCAGTTTCGACTGAGTACCATGTCGACTGAGAAATCTGGCTTTTTGGTTTCCTGTAAGATTTAGAAGGCGTCTTGCAGCCGTCGATCCGTCTTCCTCTGATCCACATGTGACTTGCCACCTGACGTGATGATGGTACCTTTTGTACCACGATTTCCAAGACAATCGCCATGATGGCTAGTCTTGTCCTAGGTTATGGCCTCGAAACCAAACCCCACTATCTCCAGAAGTTGAACAGTTCGTGACCTTCCCCATTTCACAAGCATTTCTGCGTATAAATAGTTCAACTTCTCAAGGGTTTTTTACTTTCATCTTTCTTTCATAACTTTTACCTTTGCAACTAACCCTTGTTCTCAAAGCAGCCTTGTTTCCCCCTCCTTTCTAATGGCTTCCTCAACAAAAACTTTCACTTCTGTCCCTCAAACAACTGGGAACAACCCAATCACATTCACTCTTTATGAACCAGAAGCTCGCCACCCTCTTCCCCAACCATCCTCCACTGATGAAGCGGTGGTGGATAACTGGCGTCGTCAGATGGTTATTCCCTTCGTGGTGGCCAGAAAACTTCACGCATTTCATGGTCCGTACCCATCCAAGAAAACCAACTACCAAGAGATTCAAGAGCTTTTTCCTTGCTTTGCACAAACCATCCCACCAGCCTTTGAGAAAGGTGGTACTTTGGACCTAAAATACATGGCCCCTAAGTCTCGAGTCTTTAGGTCGATACCGACTCCGGGGAACAAAGACTACATTGCGTGGCTCAACAAATTCGAAGGCCAACGTAAAGAACAATGGAAAGCCTCTGGCATCTTCGACGCCATTCAACTCTCAAGAACTGCTCACAAGGTTAACCCTTGTCTGCTACTGGCGTCGATGTACTTCTGGGAGGGATCGACAAACACCTTCCATCTTCCCTGTGGCATGTTTACGCCAACGCTTTTCGACATGGCGGCCATTACTGGCCATTCACCACTTGGTGAAACCTTCGACCCGACCTTGGAGACAGAAAGCACCTTCGACTTTGAGCGTGCTGGCTTCCATAATTACATTGAAGATCATCATGACAAGGATTCCGACAAGGTGTCCGACACCGAACATACCGCCTTTTTGACCTTATGGTTGTCTTACTACTTGTTTTTCCCAGGTTCTTTACAGATACCCAAGAGTTATATTAACTTGGCCATCCAGATTCATAAAGGTCGACAAGTATCTTAGGCCAAGCTTCTACTAGCTTCTCTCTACCATTCGTTGGGTCTATCAGCCATGCGATTGAAGCTTCTCCACCAAACCACCAAGGCTTTGAATATCTCAGGACCCATGTGGCTATTGCAGCATTGACTCAATGCCACTTTTGAACACAAGTTGGGATATCCTGCCTCTGCCACGATGGAACATTTGAACATGGATCGTCCCATCGAAGGCATGCGATTGGCCCTGATGACTACTCAAGAGCTCATAAATAAACCATTTTCACGAGGTATCTCAGCATGTTTGTCGATACCACTTCCTTCGTCCCCGACATGGCTCCCTTCGTGGAGCGTAAATTTGGTCCGACATGGTTTAGGAACCCATTTCCTGGTGTATCTCCTCAGGCAGCTGCACAGTCAAATTCCATATGGCGAGCATTTTTAACCCCCACCATGCTATCTTTCAGAATTAAACCCGGGAACACTGGCTATGGTTTCATGAACTATCAACCAAATTTTATGGCTCGACAATTTGGCTTAAGCCAAATGCTACCAAAACCTCTAGTGAAGCATCCCGACGACATTGTTCGATCTAGCCGACGTCTGAACGAGGAAGCCCATAAATCTTGTTTAAGATTTACTAAGTCTACCCACTATCTTGAGTTGCCTGTGTTTTCATTCCAACCTTCCTTTTTTGTCACGCAAGAGTTCGAAGCTTGGTGGTCGGAATACCAGTCTCGAGTGTTCACTCCCAATCCTTTCTTGGAAAACGTGGTCGACGCCTTCGCTTCCCTTGCGGGCGAAGCCCCCCGACCATCGACCACCATTCCTGTCGATAACCCTCAATCTGCGGGCACCACTGAAGATCCTTCTAACAAGGTACACTCTGAACTTTTTCCTGTTATTTTGTCCATGGGCTTTCGCTAATTGCTTTGCTTGTTCTCAGGGTCGGAAACGGGAGCCAGTAGCTGCATCTACTTCCACCAGGCCTGTCAAAAAGCCAAAAACCATTCCCCAGGCATGTTTTATTCTTTTCAATTTTCTCCTTGCCCTTATCCTTTATATAACAATGGTCTGTGCAGGTTCTTGACAATGTTCCCTCCCCTGAGGGAAATTCGTCGGATGAAAGCACACATTCTCGAGTTTTTGCCACTAAAGCTCCAGCGTCCCCTCCTGCAACCCCTTTGGTGAGGAAGAAGAAAGCCTTTAGCAGAAGAACACCTTCAAGAACAGGTACTTCGACAGTGGCTCCGGTTGTCTCGAAGAATCTTGAAGAAATCTTCGAGCCTCTTCCAACTGGAAATCCTTCACAACCTGCACAGGTAGATACTTTTTCCACTTTGTCTTCTCAGTCGGTATTTAAGCAAAATCCTCACCAAACTTATTGTACAGGCAAACGTGGTCACTTCGACCACTGCTGAGAAAAATGCTATCGACCTGACTGTCGACAACAACCCTCCAGACAACGCGACAATGCCAAGCCCTCAAACGAACGATGAATTTCAGACGCCCTCGACAAAGGAAAACCTGGTGGCAAAAACGCTACCTCCTCAACACAATGACCCTGAGGATGAACATGATGATGTAGCCCTTGGTGAAAATGAGAATGCGCATCCCTCGACTGCTACCACCATAGTTGGTGTCGAACAGAATCTCAAACCCGCCGACAACAGCTCACGTACCTCTCTTGTCATCAACAAAGTCTTTACCCCTGAGGACATCCTAACAAACAAACAAACGAATCCAGCGCGATCCTGAAGGCGTTGCACAAATTCCACAAGGAAACTGATGCCGCTTCTTTCACCAACACGACGGCCACCGCAATTTCGGATGCGGATAATTCTTTCGCTCTGAAGCTTTAACAATTGAAATCATATGTCTCTGCAGATGAATTTCTGGCGGCCGTTGCTGAAGAGTCCGCTGTGGTCAACGATGTGTTCAAGATATTAGACGAACTTGCTGAACTTCCTGTTCCAACTTCGACAACCACCTACTTGATTGAGTTTGAGGCGTTCTTCACGCAGCTAGCTAAAGATCTCACCATGTCTAAAGGTGCTGATGCTCAGATCCGGTTGAAGCGCAACGAGATGGGCCGTGAGTGGTACCTTAGTTTCGTCTACGAACAGAAACTTGAGGATTTTGAAGCCAAAAACCAAGAGCGTACCGACAAACATCGTGCCTTTGAGAAACAAATCTCTAACTACCAAATACAGATAGACGAACTTACCAAGAAAATTGCTGAGGTCCAACAGCAAAAAGCTTCATTGGATTCTGATGAACCCTTGCCTGCTCAAGAGGCCATCGACAAGGAAGTTGCCCAAGGGATTGCTCATGTCGAAGCAGCTCTTAAGATACAAAATGTCATCAGCCGCATGCAGAAACGACAAATACTCCTAGAAAGCAAGATTAACCATGAGAAAACCCTCTTCAAAGATTTCATGTCTAGGTTTCCTGAGCTTCCTTAGCTTTTCTGTCGATCTATTGTAACTTCGTGTAGGACTTTGTAGGCCATTTTGGCCCTTAGCCTATTTTGGCCCTTATTAATGAAAGGATTATGTTTTTATGTGAATCTCTTGTAACATAGGTGATCGTACCTGGATCAGACAATTAAACAGTGAGAAACAACAAGTACAGAAGCAGGTGTAAGTGAGAATATGAAGTAACTTGACCCTCTTAAGTGAGAGGGTATTTATAGAGAGCCTCCAGCGCGGGGCCAACGGTTACCTGCACAGGGCTGGATCGTCAGGCCCAATTCAGGTAACTGCCAGGGCTTACGTGGTGTAAGGAAGACCAGCACGTGGTCTTCGTCCTGGGGTAAGGGTCCCGAGATCTCTGGAGGTAGGGCAGACCGATTCTTTTGGAGGTGGGAGGTTACAAGAGAACATCTCCTCGCAGGGAGGAGCACGTGGGCGTCGAGGAGAGGTGTGCTCCAAAAGGTTTGATGCCTCTGCTCGACAGTATTTTCCGCACGTGCCCGACATCATTGGAGACTGGCACGTGCCCGATGCAGGGGTAGACTTGGGCCTCGTTGGGCCGTCCCTGATCATTGGGTTTGGGTCTGCCCGACTGCGGGGCAGGCGCTGGCCCAGTCCAGAACAAGAGCCCCCTAAGTCGTTGTTCCGAGGTGTCGGAATAATAACTTAAGGGCCAATAACCATGTCGAGGACGTACCAAACATTCTCGCTGAACTGGGATGATGATAGTCGTCTGATGTCCGTGATTTCCCTTTGGACGGGGAACATGTCACACGAGTAACTTCCCCGGTCTTGATGAGTTTACACCGCTACGTGCGAGGAATGCTAGACGGGCGAAAATCTCAAAATCTGCTCGAATTGAGTCGAGGAATCTTGTAGGCCATTACTGGGTGACGCCGCGGGGATGTGAGAAGTTTGTGGAGTCGAGCATCCAGGAAAACGAAAGGACGCGTGTGGGAGAACAAAAAGACGTACGTGGGAAAGCGTGTGCCACGTGCCACACGTCATCATTACCTAGGGCGGCTAGGCTAGAATTAGTGCACTTGAGTGTTTAGGGGCGCCTCGAGTCCCGTGAGGGCCTTATAAATAGAGGCCAACCTGTATCATTTGCACGTTTTGGTTCTCTCTGCTCAGACTCTGACTCTTCCTCTCTTTCTACTTTCGCCGCCGCAAGCCACCCTACCGGATTTCGTCAACAACCGTTTTCAAGTAAGTACCTTGATCCTTTTTCTTTCCAATGTGTTTTCTTGCGGTGGTATCCCGGTGGACTGGTGAAGTTCCCGGGGAAACCATGAAATTTCTGACGAAAACAGCGGAGTTTCTCTATGTTCTTGCTGAATCTCGCGGGGAGTTGGGATGCGTCCCACGGGGACGAGAAGATTGTCCCGAGGACACGAGATGAATATCTCGAGGACCTCAATAATATCTCGGGTTGTGAGATGAATGCCCACGGGTTGGAGTACCGGTGACCCGAGGATGGTCGTGGGGACGCTCGTCGGTTATCGCGAGGACATTGGGTGAGCACCAGGGTCACGTGATCCCGACGCTCCTTCTTCTCCCTTTCACTTGATCAGCAGTGGAGGGGTGGATTTAATATGGAACATCGAATTCACCATTTCCTTCTGCTTTTCAGGTAAATGGAATTTGTGCCCGTAGCTGTTGGATCTATCGACATCGATGACCAACCCGACTCCCCGATGGCGCCGATCACCAGTTCCGAAGGACGACCTCCCGAGGAATGGACCAACGAAGAACCTCTAAATATGGTCTCTCAGTTTGTCGATGGTGACGAGGACGACATCTTCTGCACTGTCGAGCATCGCCTGGTGGGTTCCGCGAAGAGCTGGAAGGTGTTCAGGCCTCTGGCGCACCATCGCATTTGCTCGACGTACTGGGGAATGAGGTTCCCTTTATATGAGTTCATGTTCGACGAGGCGGGGTGGCGCCTGCCCTTCACTGATTTTCAACAATCTGTGTTCGTTTGGCTGCGCCTGGCGCCCTCGCAGCTCCACCCCAACTCCCTTGCCTTTCTTCGTGCTTTCGAGCTTGTCTGCAAGTACGTCCAGATCGGGGCGACTGTGCCCCTGTTCTTTCGCATTTTCCACTTGTAGAGACAGGCCATTGGCGGCAGACACGGTTGGGTGTCTTTCAAACAAGTGAGTAGCCTGTTCCAAACCTACATGGATTCTGTCCGCACCTTCAAATACCATTATTACATCGTGAGGCCAGTCTCGCTCGAGGTTATGGAGTCGGTGTACAGGTGGATCACCCGAGAAGTGGACGGGCAGAAGGAAGACGCCCTTGAACCGAGGTCCCCCCTATTCTGGACAGAGGAACACTTCAAAAGGGGCACGAAAAGCTACATCGTCATCCCTGGTCGACTATGCGAGGGGGATCGTCTGGCTTACGAGGAGATCGTCAAATTTGTCGTCGGATTTACCCCAGCCAAGCTCGTAACACCGGACGAAAAGTTTATCCGGGGTGATGACGGGCAAATTTTAACGAAGCGACGGTTGATCAACACGAGGGCCCTCCTCGAGACGTTTTCCGACGAGGACGCCGTCGAGCTGTTAGGTGGTGGCAACTTCCTCGACTTACTCTTCCCTTGTGTTCTAGGTTTCAATTTACTGATGCATTTCTTTCTTTTTGCAGGCAAAATGTCGAGTGCAGAGGAGCGCATCAAGAAGTTGGCGGCTGCCCGAAATGCGAAAAAAGGCGGGAAAGGTCGGGTTGAACAAATCCGTTCACAGCATCCCGACTCCACTTCAGTACCCGTGGACTCCTCCAGCTCTCCTCAAGGGAGTCAGTCTCCTAGCAGCCAAGCGTCCCCGAAGCGACAACGCATAGATGGGCAGGTGCACGTCGACCTGATAATGGCCAACAGTACTCCCTCCGAGAAGTTCGTGTTGCTGCCCTGCCACCCGAAGCCATATTTCTTCTCAGATACCAACTCTCTGGGCATTAGTGCTGCCGAGGTCCAGGCCATCTTAGGCGCTGGCCAGGCGTCGAAGAGGAGGACTTTGCTTGAAGACCTGTCTGCCGTGATGCGAGTCTGCTCGGCTGCTCTGGTCTTAAATGACGAGACTCGCCCGACAGTTAAACTGACCAGGCTACAGGAGAGCTTCAAGTCTGTTGATGCTGAGATGGAGAAAGCGAGGAAGGAGCTAACCGAGTGCAAAGATCAGAACACGGCCTAGGCTGAGCTTCAAGAGAAGTTGGAGGAGAAGCTAAAGAAGGATGACGAGGAGAGGAATGGTCTTCTGGCGAGGATCGCAGAGATGAAGAAAGCTATTCGCCCTGCTGAAGAGGAAATCGAGGAGGACAAGCTGTTGACTTCCCGGGAAGCTCTTATAGCGGCGCTCCGGCAGGCTGAGCAGGATAGCCTCGTGGCGGCTGACATAGGTTTCAGGAATGCCATGCAGCAACTTCGGGTCCTCAATCCCGACCTCATCACCGAAGGGACTGACCCCGACTACGAGGTGGTCGTCGGCCAGATTGTGCAGTCGATGCGGGAGGGGGAGGTTGACGGAGGGGCTACGGAGCACAATCAGCCGGAGGCCTATCCTGTCGACTAGGTTATTATTTATTTGTTTGGCCTACGAGCCATTTTTCTTTTGATGCTTCTTGCCCGGCCTACTCGCCAGGGGCTTTTGTGATGTAATTGTAACATTTGCACAATGGGCTTTTGCCCGGTTATATACTTTAATTTCTGCTTATCTGCGTGTGATGCTTGTATGATTTTGCTTGTGTGTGATGCTATTATTTTTGTCTAAGTGTTGGAAATTTTGTCCAAGTAATTTGATGATTTTGGGAGTTTTGCTCGACTTCGATGATCCTCGACTGTGTGGAGAACTGGTCGAGCGGTCAGAGATGTATTCTGACCTTCAACGAGGCTAAGAGCTCGGTCGAGGTCTTAGCTTCGTGGCGTGAACTTCCCATCGCGAGCTGGGCATTCTTCCTAATTGGTACGACGACGAAGGAGCTCGATCGAGGTATCCTCGTCGGATCAAAATTCCTCGCGCACACACAACGCGGCCTTTGATCATCATGTCTCATATAGAGGTGTCGCGCTTATACCCTAGCGTGCCCCCGTGGTCGCGACGGTGGCGTGTCGCGGGCAGTGTCTAACTGTAGTATTGCTTGAGTTTCTCAGTGTTCCATGGTCGGGCAAGTTCCTCCCTGTATAGATTTTCGAGGAAGTAGGCTTTTGTTCCTGTTTTTGCGCGGACGCGGTACGGGCCCTCACAGTTCGCGGCGAGCTTGCCTTCTCACGAATCTTTCTGGTTCCTTCGTAGGACGAGGGTGCCTACTTGAAAATCTCATTTAATAACTTTGTTGTTATACCGCAGGGTTATTTTCTACTTAAGTGAGGCTTCATGGAGGGATGCGTCTGTCCTTATCTCCTCGACGAAGTCAAGCTCTTCCCTTAGGGCCTCGTTGTTCACATCCTCTTCGAGGGGGGATTCCGTCCTCCTCGAGGGTTCCCTAATCTCCACGGGGATCACCGCTTCCGTTCCGTAGGTTAGACGGAAGGGGGTCTCCCCGGTCGAGGAATGTGGGGTTGTTCGGTAGGCCCAGAGGACGCTGTGTAGATCCTCGACCCACCGTTGTTTGGCGTCGCCGATTCGGCGTTTCAATCCTCGGAGGATCACTCTGTTCGCTGCTTCGGCCTGCCCGTTCGTTTGAGGGTGCTCGACCGACGTGAAATGGTGCTTCCTGCCCAGTTTGGTGACGAAGTCTTGGAAGTTCCTGTCGGTGAACAGTGTCTCGTTGTCGGTGACGATTACTTGGGGCACGCCGAATCGGGCGAGGATGTTCCTCTTGTAGAAGCGGAGTATGTTGAAGGCAGTGATTTTGGCCAAGGCCTCCGCCTCGATCCATTTCGTGAAATAATCTACGCTGACGATGAGGTATTTGTTTTGATACGACCCCACGACGAAAGGTCCGAGGATGTCCATTCCCCACCACGCAAACAGCCACGGGGACGACAGTGTTTTGAGCTCGTTTGGAGGAGCGAGGTGCGTGTCCCCGTGTCGCTGGCATATGTAGCGAGCAATTTTGGACGTGGTTCTTAGGCACTGTCGCTCTGGGGTACTACAGGTAGGGGTGGAAGTAGGCTAGGCTGCCGACAGGGGCCTATGACCTGGCCTATTTATGGCCTGGCCTACTTAATAAAAAGGCCAGGTTAAGGCTTTTCAAAAAGCCTATTTATTTAAGTAGGCCAGACTTGAACTTTTAAAAAAGCCTATTAGACCTGATAGGCTGGCCTATTTAATAGTACATACATGATAATATCTAAATATAAATATTCTAAGCATAAAAAAAAAGTAGTAATTAATAAAATTGTTAAGTAATGAACTTTTCGTTTCCAAGAAAATGTAGTCGGAAGGTTTAGATTAATAATAAAATTTTAAAATAATGAGTAATAATTAATGAAATTGTTAGTAACGAAGAGTTTATTAAACACAAACAGTAGATACAGTGTACGATTGGTCTTATGAAAAGGTGGAATTTGGAAAGCAATGAGTTAAATAGGAAAGTAAATTTTACAGTCATTTAGCATTAAACAAAGAAGAAAACTAGAGAGGTCTCTCTCAAGTCTTACCACCGCTAATCTGTCGACCCGCTGCTTGTTATTCAAGGCCCCTCTCCACATCAAGTATCTCCGCCGCCGCCGTCATCCAACACTTTCACCGTCACCATCTTTTCTCAGGTAACATAAAACATATATCCATTTTTTATCCCTTCTAATTGTGATGTTTACATACTGTTATTGAATCTTTTGATGGCTTGTTTCCTAATTTCTCTAGTTTCCTAAAATGATTTATCATACCGTTTAAAATGATTTATCATACTGTTCATAATGTTTAAAATGATTTATCATACTGTTATTGCAACTTGTTAGGTTTATTGTAACATATGTTTATATTTGTTAGGTTTATATTTGTTCCTATTTCCTAGTTTGTCTAGATAATGCAATCATGAATTTTCCAGCAACCAATTATGTGTTCTTGTTTCCTAATTTCTCTAAATTGAAGCATGATGATGAGCTTGCTTGAGAGGTTTTTCTAAGCATAATGTGTTCTTTCTTATGATATTTTGCTGCTTATATTGATTTATGATTGATGTTGTGATTTGTTCTTTGAATAAGGAGGATTTGTTGTCTTCCAAACTTATTGGATTTGTTGTCTTCCAAACTGTTATCTATATCTATTGGATTTGTTGTCTTCCAATCTTATTGGATTTCCAATTATCAGGTTTGAAAATGCCTTCATCCAATTCCACTCATTCTCTAGAAAATGATGATGTTCCAATAGATTTAAGTCAACCAGAGCATAACCCACAAGTCAATGAAAATGACCATGATCATGTGATTGAAGATTCGTTACAAAAGAGGAAGAGAAAAAGGAAAAAAACTTCTCCTGTTTGGAATGACTTTGATGAAGTTGAAATTGAAGGAGGTGTGAAGAAGGCTGTTTGCAGATACTGTAAATACCAATTCGCAACCGGTGGTCCAGGGGCCAGTACTAGCCATTTAAAAAGGCATTCTGAAATCTGCATGCAAAGGAAGCTCCACATGGCTAAAGAAGCGAAACAAACTGTTCTCCATTTTCAACCTTCTAATCAAGGTAATCCATTTATAAGTCTTGGGGATAGATATACAAATGAGAAGATGAGAGAAATTATTGGTACTGCTATTATGGTGCATGAACACCCATTTAGTGTGGTTGAGGATGAAGTATGGATGTGGGCTTTCCAATATGCGAACTCTGATTTTCATAAAATCGGACGAAAAACTGCAAGAGCGGATTGTTTAAGAATATACGAGGAAGAGAAGAATATTTTGAAGGCTTTGTTGAGAAACATTGGAAAAATTAGTATAACTACTGATATGTGGAGATCAAGTCACCAAGTAGCTGAATATATGGTTATCACTGGCCATTTCATTGATTCTGGATGGAAACTCCAAAAAAGGGTGTTGAGTTTTGTGAAAATTCCTGCTCCAAGGCGTGGGATTGATGTGGCTGATGCAATTTTCAAGTGCTTGAAATCTTGGGGAATTGAGAATAAGATATTTTCAGTTTCAGTCGACAATGCTTCTTACAACGATTCAGGCTTAAAAAGTTTGAAGGAAGACTATCCACTAAGAAAAATGTTAGTTCTTGGAGGGGCATTATTTCATGTTAGATGTTGTGCACATGTACTAAATTTGTTAGTGCAAGATGGCCTTAACCAAATTAAGGATGTCATTGGAAAAGTTCGTGAAAGTGTGAAGTATATTAACCATAATGATGTAAGATTGAAAGCTTTTTGTGATGTTGTTGAACAAAAGGGGCTGCAAGATAGAAAACTCATACTTGATTGTCCAACAAGATGGAATTCTACATATCACATGTTATTCGTTGCATTGAAATTCAGGATTGCATTTCCATCTTATAAGGAAAGAGAGCCACGTTATAGATATGCACCTTCAACTGAAGATTGGGATAATGTTGAGAGAGTTTGTCAATTTCTTGAAGTGTTTAATGTTGCCACTCTTGTAATATTAGGTTGTGAGTACCCTACTTCTAATTTATATCTTGCAGAAGTTTGGAGGGTGAAGCAAGTTATTGATAACGCAATAAAAGATACAAATTCATTTATGAGAGAAATGACAGCTTCTATGAAATTAAAGTTTGACAAGTATTGGGGTGAATGCAATTTGTTGGTGGTTATTGCTAGTGTTTTGGATCCAAGGAGCAAATTTCATACTGTTGATATATGTTTTCCATTAATATATAAAGCCGAAGTTGCTCAAGAGAATATAGAGAAGGTGAAGAATTCATTAGAAGAGTTATATGCTGAATATGTTTCTCTAAGTCTGCAAGAGTCATCTTTAAATGAAATTCATACTAGTGACATCAATTCATCATCATCTTCGACCCAATCTCAATCTTTAGTCATCATCGGATTTGACCGAATCATGAGCATTGTGCGTGAAAAGGAAGTTGTTCCTGCTGTGAAATCAGAATTACAAACTTATCTTGATGAAGGTGTTTACATTCCCGAAGAAGATAATAACTCTTTTAGAGCATTGGAGTGGTGGAGGAACAACAGCTTTAAATATAAGATCTTATCAAAGATGGCTGCTGATATTCTAGCTATTCCTATATCTACTGTGGCATCGAAGTCTACTTTTAGTGCCGGAGGCAGAGTTATTGATGAGTATCGCTCTAAACTGAATGAGAAATCTATAGAAGCGCTTATTTGCGGTGGGGATTGGCTTCGTCACAAGTATAACTTAAAACAAAAGTCAAAGGTTAAAACTTCTTCTTTTCACATTGTATTTGTATAATTTTTCTTACGAGTTTAATTTTAAAACTTGTTATAGTTTTTTATTTTTGTTTTTTATTTTGAAGGTCGCGGTTGAACAACATCAGGAGATCACCTTAAAGATTTGAGTCATTTTTTAATGTTTAATGGTGTTTTGATTTCTGCAAATTTAGTGGTGTTTGGCTTGCTGTTATATATAATTTACAGAGAAAAGTTACATGATTTTATTTGGAATATTGTCTTAAATTGTATTGAAACTTTTGATGGCTTGTTAAGTTGTTATGATATTTTGAATTTTCTACTATTTTGATATTTTTATTAAGTTGTTATGATATTTTTGATGGCTTGTCTGGTTGTTTCGTCCTGCTGAATTGGAGTTTGGATTGTTTCTCCTTATCCGTTAGTGACAACTTTAGCAGTTTGATCAGTATTGGAGGTGTCATAGATGTTGGTGTCGAGGTGTTGATGATGATGTTGGTAACAGGTACCAATTTGTCTTCCTTCCAACTATGGCTGTGATATGGTGCTATTGTATGTTCAATGGCCAGTTCAGTTTTCAGAATATTGGTAAAAAAATTAATTTGGATTATAGATTACTTGGCCTTGAAAGCTACTGATACAGATTTTCTTATAGTTAGTGTCTGGTACATATTTTCTTATAGTTAGTGTCTGGTACAGATTTTCTTATATTGTCTGGTACAGATTTTCTTATAGTTAGTGTGGTTTCTTTTCTTATACTAACTAGCAGTGATAGCAGTGATAGTTATTGTCTGAAAACACCATAAATTCAGGTTGGTATTAGACACCAGAACTTAGGTAAGATTTTAACATGCTGTTCTGGTACAGATTACAAGAATCAAGAATTTAAAGCTCTAGTTTTTTATTACATGAAAAATTGAAGCTTAGAACAGTGGTTATGCTCCTCCAGGTATGTTTTAAATCCTTGAATCTTCCATTGTTTATGGAGTTATAAGTTGTTTATATCATGTTATAAGTTGTTTATATCATTAATTGTTTATGGAGTTATAAGTTGTTTATATCATGTTATACTAAAATGTAAAGGTAATAACAGGTTTCTTTTTAATTTGAATTTCAGGTGTTAGACACTCATAATACAATATTAAATTTGTAAGGGCATTTGTGAAAAGAATAGTGTATTCAGCTTGATGCAGTGTTGTTAAGAAAAGGTGTTGTCAAAGTTCATGGGCTTAATTCTAATTGGCTTTCTTTTCTCAAGATTTGGATGCTAGTGGAATTTTGACCACAATTGGATTTGGTCCAAATAAATTTGGTTTTTAAAGTGATGGTTTTTAACAAGTCATGGGAGGATTATTTGGTCATGGGAGTTCAAGTTTGGAATAGTCCCATTTGGTGTTTTGCTCTGAACTCAGGCTGTTCCAAATTCCAAGTGAGCGTGTGCTTTTCAGGTGCAAGTGTGGTTTTTGATTAATATAGAGGAGATTAGATTTTTGAACGTGTTTTTTGAATTCAAGTGTGATTTGGTTTGGAAGAATCAATTGTCACAATTTGTGTATTTACAATAAATTGATTTGGTTTCTCTATTTACAATTTGTGTTATTATTCTATATACTTCTTTTAAATTTTAAATAATAATTATAGTTATAATTTAGAATTATTTAACATTTATAACTAAATTTAAATAATAGTTATAATTTGGAATTTTATGATTTTAGAGAATAATTTGGTTTGATTTTTAATTGATTACTTCAGCTTATAGCATGTGTGTATTTAGAATAATCTTACAATGAAATAGGCTTTTAAATAGGCTAATAGGCCAGGCTATGCTTACAAAAAGGCCAGGCCAGGCCTAAATTAAAGCCTATGATAGATAATAGGCCAGGCTTAGGCTTTGAATTTGAAAAATAGGTCGGGCCTATTTACGAAAAGTCTGGCCTGGCCTGGCCTACTTCCACCCCTAACTACAGGTCGATTCATTTTTTATCCTATTGAAGCTGATGAAGGATTGGAAATAGATGTCTCCAACAAACCCTGCTTACAAACTAAGTTTAAACAGATGACTGTTGGTTTACATATGCTATGTGGATGTGGGGCCTCTCTCTACTTATTTTGTTCAGAACGAAATACCGAGACTGTTCATGGGGAATTTATTAGGATACTGCACCAGATTGGATGGAGGTAGGAGACTTTGGTTTTTTTTTATTAGTGTGCTCGCTAAGATTCTTTTGCAATCTTATGCCTACGTATTCCCGGGATAGGAAAATCAGAGCGATCGTAGTTCCTCCTATTCTATGGGAGGAAATGGTGTTTTGGTGTCTTGTTCAAAGCCCAAGACGTGAAGCTAAATGTGGTTTGTATCTTATTCGAAGCCCAAGATGTGAAGCTGGATGTCTATTTGTATCTTGTTCGAAGCCCAAGATGTGAAGCTTTAGAGAGAATTTGTCATCTCTAAAAGGGGATCTATTTGTCACAACAGTTGGGTGACTAATTATAAAGGAGAATTACTTTAATTGGGATATGTAAATCCAGTAATGCCATAATTTTCTTTGTAGGGGGTTTTAACCTGAAGGAGAAGACTTTAACTCAGTGTAGAGCAATGTTATATTTCCTTAGGAATTTCTCATGCTAAAAGAGGGACAGTGGCATGGATGTAAATAATCCAGAGGCTTGCCGCTTACAGCAATTAGATGGGGAAAAGGAGTTGTTGATGTTTGTATGCTGTGAGCAAGGCACAACTTTTGATGCTAAAAGGTTGATTGTCTCAACCGGGGTTTCCTTATACAAAGCCTAAGAGGAGGCTATAGGGTTGACTTTTCTGAGGAAAATGTTCTTTCTGTCTTGTACAAAGCCCGAGATTGAGGCTAAAAGGGTTTGACTCAACAAGATATTCTTTTTATGTGTCTTGTACGAAGCCCAAGACGGAAGCTAAAAGTTGTTTAACTTAACAGGAGAGTCTTTTATACTCAACAAGAGAGTGATTTGGTGTCTCGTATGAAGCCCGAGGCGGAGGCGAAAAGGTGATTGACTCAACAAGAGAGTCTTTTTATACTCAATAAGAGAGTGCTTTTGTATCTCGTACGAAGCCCGAGATGGAGGCTAGGGTGCTGGTAACTGTTTCAGTGGAGTGACAGGCCCAGTATGCTGGTTTAAAAGAGAAAATCAGTTCTTATATGGGTAATGTTGTACTTATGGATTTGATCATAGGATCAGAGTTATCTCCTGTTCTTTAAGGAAACGGGGAATCCAAAGGGTATTGAGACTGTCCAAGTCTACGGGTATTTTTCCTATTTTTGAAAGGAACTTGAGAATGTCTTCGAGACTCAAGGATATTAGACTGCCCAAGTCTAGGGTTTTATCTTTTGTACTATGCTTAAGAGAAATTAAGAGACAGTACGTTTGCGGTAGAAAGATCTAGACTCTTTGAAAGACTGTTCTATTAAGATGACTATTTTCTGTTCCTATCCCTTTAAGAGCTCGTCGGGACAATTTGTACGAAGCCCGAGGAGGCGAGAAGAACTTTTAAGAAGCCGAAGGGACAATTTGTACGAAGCCCAAGAGGAGGCTATCTTCTCGGAGGAAGAATCATTATACAAAGCCTAAGAGGAGGCTTTGAAAACTTCTAAGAAGCCGACGGGTCCTTGTACAACGCCCAAGAGGAGGCGGGGATGCTTTTAGGAAGCCTGTGGGTCCTTGCACTAAGCCCAAGAGGAGGCCGATGAACAGTTCCAGCAGGGGTTTCACTTGGAACATTGGCCTTCTGTATATTAACTGTTCAAAGGGGGGAGATTTCTTAGATCTAGTTATCTAAAATTGTTGCAAAAGAAAATTCTCACTGTTTGGGTTTTGAAATATCCGGGAGAACGTCGGATGTAAGGAGACGAGGTTTTGTCTAGTTCTAGACGTAGTTGTCGGGGAAACTCTAAATAGCTATACTAGTATTACACAGTCGATGTGAGCTTATGAAAGAAGACTTACAGTGAAACAGCCCCACAGTACAGTTATATACATATAAAAGCGGTAACTGAAAGCGGGTAAACACTTACTCGGTTGTAGAGCTTCCATGCTGTTTTGTTAGTTTGTTCAACAAAGAAAGCTTTGATAATAATATTATATTCTAAATCAAAGGAGAAAGTGCTTTGAAAAGAGATTGTTGGGGCTTACAGCTCAAGGAGAGGCCCAAGTTTTTATCAGTGATAGCACTGTGGTTTTGAATTTGTACAGGGACTTATACAAGTGACTGAGGCCCAAAAAGGTTTTCTGTATAAAGGGATGAGTCTTACACTCTCTCAAGAGGCCCAGAATGATTGAAAGTGAACAAAGATGGGTCTTATAGCTCAAGGAGAAACCCAATGGTTAATTTTGAAAACGACGACGATCGCGCCGAGGTTTTGAAAACACCGTGGGTCTTATACAACGACTGAGGCCCGAAAAGGTTTGGTTTTCAAAGGGGTTGGGTCTTACACTCTACTAGAGGCCCAAAAGTATTTGAAAAAGTTTTGTTAGGGTAAAAATCAATAAAACCCTAATTTCATCATTTTTACTATAATTTATTAAAAGAAAATTAATACAAATGATAAAAATTCCAAATAAGTTTGAATAAACAACTTGTGATTTTGGTTTTATGTTTGAAAAATGAGGCTTAAATCACAAGATGAATTAAAACCTATTTGGTTTTGATTTTTCAAAATGGTTATTTATTTTTAAAAGGTTTAAAAACAAATAAAAGACATTTATTCACAAAAGTACTAATTATATTAAATAAATAATATAAATCTAATTTTTTTTTGGGAATAAAATATTTCAACATTTTTGTGATTTTTTGCAAAACGAACCAATCAAAAATAATTAAAATTGAGGGAGTTATTAATTTTCCAATTAATTAACAAAACATGAAAATATTGGAAAAAAATAGCAAAATGTGAGAAAACACAAAATGACATGGGTGGGGTTTGAACCCACGACCTCAAGGTTATAGGGCGCGCGCCTTACCACTGGGGTGGTGATACATCCGTTGATTAAAACAAACCAACAAATATACAAGGCTTGCCTTGTTTTTGGCCTGGCCCAAGGCAAGGCAAGTTTTGGCAAGAAACGGGAAGGTCCATAACTTTCTCATTTCTCCATGGTTGGGGACAAAATTTATATGCATTTGGCCTAGAATTTCACAAAGAATCCAATGGTGGTGGTATTTTTTTCAGATCATGCTCCCTCCTCAAAATTCGATAATGGTTTTGAAATAGACCATATTTTGCATTTTCTGTGCTACATCTTGGTACATGTATGAATTACATGATAAATTGATGCAAACACAACACATATAACATTTAGAAGAGATGCATGATTAGTGGACTTCAAAGCAATGCATATTTTGGAAAGTTCAAGTCATGATGTTTACCTCTTTTTGAATTTTTGGAGTTTTTTGTGCAATCTGCCAAGTTTCTTGTTCCATAAATGGTTTGATGCTTTGAACACTCTCAAATGATCCCTTAGAAGCTTTTAGGATGATTTGAATCAGCTGGAACATGCAAAAACACAAACTGGCCCTTTCTTGCAAAAAGGGTTAAAATGGCCAAAATAGCAACTCTCTCAAATGGTGCTCCAGATGTTGGGAGCCATTTGGGACAGTTCAAGGATGATATTTGGAGTGTGTTTGAGGCTTTATCTGGTTTGGAAAGTGACTGAATCAAGACATGGCTTGAAAAATGCACAAAAAGCCTATTTTGAGGTTTTGAGAGGTGACTTTGAGATTTAAGGATTACAGGTCACTTGTGTGAGTTTGGATAGCTTAGATATGACATATTGGATGTGTTTGGATCATGAGCTGTGATGGAAATGCTCTCTAACTCAAAAACTCAGAGTTACCTTGCTAAAGAAGGTATTTTTGCTTAGAGAAAGTGATTTTGAGGAAAGCATCTGTTTGATGGCTTTGGTGTACTCAAACTGAGCACAAATGAGCTCTATTTATAGTAGAGCAAGTTTGTTTTGGGATCAATAGTGAATGGCAATTGTAGCAGAGGTTTGACCAATGTTGATCAATAGGAATCCAAGTCTCCTCTAGCCATTGACTAGAGGTTAGAGCACAGAGTTGTGGTTCCCTAGTTGTTGGATGAATCTTGGCTGAATTCAGTTGGAGGAAGCTCACTCCATGCCACCTCTAAGCATCCATTAAATTCTCTAATCCAAAATTGGAGTCTTGTCCCTCTTTTAGGGATTTCTAGGTTTGGCATGCTATTTCTTGTTCCAAAGACTTTGGAGGCTTAGATCAGTGTTTGTTCCCTTTAGATTTGATCCTCAGATGTGTCCAAAGTGATGTCAAGGCTTGGAATTATCTGATTTTGCCAAATCGAGCAAAAGTACAAAATTCTGCCTAGCCTTGGCAGTTTTCAGCAAGGCATATTGCCATTGTCATATCTCATGGCTCAAGTGGAATTTGATGGAGTTCTTGGCCATTTTGGAAAGCCCTCATATGATACAATAACTGTTTGATCATAATTGGTTCTGATAATTTTTGGATCCAAGTGAAAAATCCCCCTACATTCGGAAAAAAGTAAGGCAGATTCTGACTTAGTGAAAATTTCACTAAGTGTTGGAAAAAAGTGACATTTTCACTTTTTGTGATTTTAATCATTCCATAACTCAAAATCCATGATGAATTGGAATGAGTTCAGTTTGAAACTTTTGTAGACGGTAATGAGAGCTACAAATCCAGCATTGGATGGGGAAAAATGGCCTTGTGGTTTAGGAGTTATGATCCTCCAAAGTTGGTACCCTAGCCACTTTGTTCCATAACTTAGAAAATTTCTAAGTTTTTATGGTTACCCCTTTTACAAGTTATCCCACTTTTCTTGATTTTTCTTGATGAATGATGATTCCAATCATACATTAACATCATTTTAGGGTCAAAGAACCATAATTGTGAAAAATCTCAAGAAGTCAAAGTTGACTTTTATGCACAGTTGACTTTTTGTCAGATGAATTCCAAACTGTGCGATCCTCTATGAAATCAAGTCCTTGACCTAAATCAAACTTGATGGATTGATTTCATAGGTGTTATAGGGTGTATTGGATCATGTCCTAGGGTTTGGGAGCATGTCCCGGTCAAAAGTCAAAGGCACAACTGACTTTTCTCGCGAAACCCTAATTGTAGTTCAGATGAAATTGAAACTTGTTGCTCAAGCTTCTTGGATCAATCCATTGTTGCAAATGGATCAATGTGGTGTATTGGAGACCCTCAAATTATGTCTTGAGGTCTTGGCTCATGTTTTGTCCCAAAAGTCAACTTAGGGGTGAATTAGGTCAAGAAACCCTAATTCCTGATTTTTTATGAATGCATCCCCTGAGGCTAAATTGACTTGATGATTGGGTTCATGATGTCCCTTGGGGCATCATAGGTTATGCTTTGAGGTATTGGCTCATGCCCAGAGGAAAATTTCCATCTGGAGGCCCTGGCCGACCAAAACCCTAATTTGGTGACACTGGCGATCTCGAGGCTTAATCCACCTGGAAGGTAGCAACCTTGTGCTTAATCCTTCATGTGGGAGAGCTCACCTATCTTTGGGGAGACTGATGAGGCATAATGATACATCCATATTGTGATGATGATTTGCACAATGATGGGAATCTTAGTGGTCAAAATTTGGGGTATGACAGATGCCCCTATTTAATCTTCTTAGGACCCGAAGGTGTGAATGGCGAAGGTATTCGGGCATTCGGGGTGCAAGAGGATTAAATATCGGAATACCCGAAATTTTGATGATGGTTATGAATGGTAGGTTACGCATTCATCCTCTTTTGCTAAGCAATGATGCTTAGAAAAGGTAAACTTCCCCTCGATCCTGGTTTCCTACCAAGGAACTGGTCTTAGTTGCTGATATGAACTTCCCCTTGATCCTACTTTCCTACCAAGGAATTGGTCTCAGTTTCTGAAATAAACTTCCCCTCGATCCTGGTTTCTTACCAAGGAACTGGTCTTAGTTGCTGATATGAACTTCCCCTTGATCCTGGTTTCCTACCAAGGAACTGGTCTCAGTTTCTGAAATAAACTTCCCCTCAATCCTGGTTTCCTACCAAGGAACTGGTCTCAGTTTCTTTTATCAATAAAATTTCTTGACAAGGGATGCTGTGTGTAGCGCTTTTCCTCAAACTTCTCGCCGAATTTTCCTGGGGAGATGCCATTTGATGGAAAAAGTTTTGATGCCAGACTTGCTGGGAAAACCCATTCGTCTGAGCTGTAGAGATATACAAACTTCCCTGTTGGAGACGCCATTTGTCGAATCCACTGGGGAAAACGAGTCTCTTGAGAGGCTGTTTCCGCTTGGGGATATTACATCATATTTTTCTCGGGATCTTCTCGGATAAATGCCATATGATGTGTTCCAATTTTGAGGTGTCGATGACCTTTTCGTCAGCGAAAATTTTTTGTCAGAGAAAAGTGGTTGTATTGCCGAATCTCTGATTGAGAGGCTTTCTCTAGGGATTTTCCTTAATCTGGGAAAGCAAAGACATCATCTTCAACGGCGAAGAGTGACGTTTGTCGAGGATTCTCTGGTTCTTCAGAGGTTCAAGTTATCAAAGTGGTCAAGGGCCAATTCTAATCCCGAAATAAACTGGAGGAGAGATCGTTCAGACTCAACATTTCCTGACGAGGAAAGAACTAACAACTCGATTGAGAGGACGGTTATCACTAGGGGATAGAGTGATAGTGATGTAATATGAATATAAATGTAAGTCAATAATGCATGATGTATGTGTGTATATGCTGACAAAACTGACACGACATACAAACTGATGGATGAACACGACTGGATACTCGGCCACAGTGGGAGATGAAAAGTATCACTGGTTCACAATAGCAATTCTGCCTTGCTTAGGAGAGATAGTCCACGCGGGGAACAACGTTGGTCGGGCTTAGGAGATAAGAACTCTGCCGGGGGGTGTCAAATGAAACATAGTCTCTGACACAGCTGATCCTCCATTCAGGCATACTGGTTTAGAAGGAGTACTTTGATTCTGCACTTTGAGGTTCGATTACTTCTGGAGAAGCGACTGATGTTCTTTCGATATTCAACAGTCAAAAGAAATTGCCATCTTTATTTTAAAAGCAGAAAAGTTTGACAAGTAAATTCATTTTTGTTTCCTTTCAAGAATCGTTAACCATGTTAAAATGTCATTCTGTAAAGCTAAAATAAATATGAATTGCAAACAAAAGCACAAGGGCTCAAATTTTATTGATAGGATGGAAATAAGCCAAACGCGTGATTCCATAGAGTATTTACAAAGTTAGAAAATGGTAATTTACAGGGAAAAGGGCTACGTTGAAACATAACGACCGTTATCCTTCTACCAACTTTGAATTCTGGGCATCCTGAGCTTCTGTCGAAGATGACCTTGACTGGAGATTTCTGATGGACGACATAATTGCTGCTGAGGGACTCGCCTCTGTTGGACATAGTTACTTGCCATTATCCCTAATTTTTGCCCGGATTGTACTGTGATGTTTCCAATCCACCGGGATAATTTATTTTTATTTTTATTTTGTCTCTAATTTTTGCCTGGACCGCCCTTTCGGGTTTTCAATCCACCGAGACGTTTTTTTTTTAGTTTAGGCGAAGTATTTCTTGACTACGTCAATATTTGTGGGGTAGGCAAATTCTTCTCCATCCATGGTTGCAAGTCTCAAGGCGCCGCCTGAGAAAGCTTTCTTGACCACATAGGGGCCATCATAATTCGGGGTCCATTTGCCCCGGGAATCAGTGAGAAATGATTGTATCTTCTTGAGCACGAGGTATCCTTTTCTAAAGACTCGGGGTCGGACCTTTTTGTCAAACGCCTTCTTCATCCTTTGCTGATACAACTGACCGTGGCATAGTGCCGTCATTCATTTTTCTTCGATCAGATTCAGTTTGTCGTGTCGACTTTGACACCATTCAGCTTCTGTAAGCTTAGCTTCCATCAATACCCGGATTGATGGGATCTCTACTTCTATGGGGAGCACTGCTTTCTTGCCATACACTAGAGAGAAAGGGGTAGCCCCTGTTGAAGTGCGGACAGATGTGCGATAATCATGGAGAGCAAAGGGTAGCATCTCGTGCCAGTCTTTATAGGTTACAACCATCTTTTGAACAATCTTCTTGATATTCTTGTTAGCTGCCTCTACCGCCCCGTTCATCTTGGGTCGGTAAGGAGATGAGTTACGATGTTCGATCTTGAACTCTATGTACAACTCTTTCATCATCTTGTTGTTCAAGTTTGATCCATTGTCAGTAATGATCTGGCTAGGAACACCATATCGGCAGATGAGATTGTTTCTGATAAATTGGACCACCATTTTTCGGGTTACATTGGCGTATGATGCTGCTTTGACCCATTTGGTGAAGTAGTCAATGGCTACCAGGATGAACCGATGTCCGTTCGAAGCCTTGGGTTCGATCATGCCAATCATGTCGATTCCCCATATGGAAAAAGGCCATGGGGAAGAGAGAACTTTGAGATGCGTTGGCGGTACATGGATTTTGTTGGAGTATATCTGACACTTGTGACACCTCCTCATGTACTTGTAGCAATCAGATTCCATTGTCAACCAATAGTACCCTCCTCTTAGAATTTTCCTCGCCATTGTGTGTCTGTTGGCATGTGTGCCAAAGGATCCTTCATGAATTTCTTTTATCAGCATGTTTGCTTCTGGTCTGTCGACGCATCGGAGCAAGACCATGTCAAAATTCCTCTTATAGAGGGTATCACCGCTCAGAAAGAAGCTGCCAGCCAGTCTTCTGAAGGTTTTCCTATCCTTCCTTAGTGCCCCAGGTGGGTATTCCTGTTTCTGAAGGAAGCATTTGATATCGTGGTACCAAGGTTTGTCATCTATGACTGCTTTGATCGTGAAGATGTAAGCGGGCCGTTCAGGGCGCATTATGTCAATCTTAGGTAGGTCAGTCCATTGACCTACGCTAATCATGGAAGAGAGAGTGGCTAATGCACTAGCCATGTGATTTTCTTCACGAGGGATGTGATGAAACTCGATTCTGTTGAAGAAAGGTAACAACCTTCTTGCGTAATCTTTGTAAGGAATCAATCCTGATTGGTATGTGTTCCAATCTCCTTTGATTTGATTGATAACCAGAGCTGAGTCGCCATATACGTTCAAGTTTTTGATCCTTAAGTCGATCGCTTCTTTGAGACCCATGATACAAACTTCGTATGCGGCCTCATTGTTTGTGTACTTGAACGTAAGTCTAGCGGTGAAAGGAATGTGGGTACCCTGAGGTGTTATGATGATTTCCCCAATTCCGTTTCCGTAATGATTGACAGCTCCGTCAAAGATAAGTCCCCATTGGGAATCTGGTTCTGGCCCTTCACTAGGTAACGGTTCATCGCAGTCTTTCATTTTTAGATACATGACATCTTCGTCTGGGAAATCAAATCCGACTGATTCCTGATCGTCAATCGGTTGATGATCCAAATGATCAGCTAAAATACTTCCCTTTACGGCTTTCTGAGCATGGTACTCTATGTCATATTCTGATAAAAACATCTGCCAACGGGCAATCCTTCCCGTGAGAGCAGGTTTTTCAAAAACATACTTGATTGGATCTATTTCGGAGATTAACCAAGTAGTGTGACGAATCATATACTGGCGAAGACGTTTGGCTGCCCAAGCCAAAGCGCAGCAAGTTTTCTCAAGCATAGTGTATCGAGTTTCGCAGTCAGTGAATTTCTTACTCAAATAGTATATGGCAGACTCTTTCCTTTTGGTTTCGTCCTGTTGGCCAAGTACACAACCCATTGAGTCCTCTAGGACTGTGAGGTAGATAATTAGTGGTCTTCCTTCCACTGGAGGTGATAGAATCGGTGGGTTCAACAGGTATTCCTTAATACTGTTGAAGGCGGTTTGGCAGTCATCTGTCTAAACACAGTCCTGGTTCTTTTTGAGTAATTTGAAAATCGGCGCATATGTCGCGGTCATGAGGAATATGAATCTGGAGATGTAGTTCAAACGTCCCAGGAATCCTCTGACTTATTTTTCAGTTTTCGGAGAAGGCATTTCTTGAATGGCCTTGACCTTGTCAGGATCAACCTCAATTCCCTTCTGGCTGACGATGAACCCTAAGAGTTTCCCTGAACGGACACCGAAGGTGCACTTGTTGGGATTCAAGCAGAGTTTGTACTTTCTCAGACGCTCGAATAGTTTTGACAAGTGGGTCACATGCTCCTCTTCTGTTTTAGATTTGGCAATCATGTCATCGACATACACTTCGATTTCTTTGTGTATCATGTCGTGAAACAGAGTAGTCATGGCCCTTTGATAGGTTGCCCTGGCATTCTTCAAACCGAATGGCATTACCTTGTAACAAAAAGTACCCCATGGGGTAATGAAGGAGGTCTTCTCCATGTCTTCCGGCGCCATTTTGATTTGATTATAGCCCGAGAATCCATCCATGAAGGAGAAAACTTTGAACTTTGATGTACTGTCTACCAACATGTCAATGTGTGGTAAAGGAAAGCCGTCCTTTGGACTAGCCTTGTTTAGATCTCTATAATCAACACACAATCTGACCTTTTCATCCTTTTTTGGAACGGGTACGATGTTGGCTAACCATTGAGGATATTCTGACGTGGCGAGGAAACCCGCGTCAATCTGTTTTTGTACCTCCTCTTTGATTTTGATGGCCATGTCCGGGTGAGTCTGTCTCAACCTCTGTTTTACTGGAGGACATTCTGATCTTAACGGTAAATGATGTTCCACGATGCTGGTATCCAACCCTGGCATATCCTGATAATACCAAGCGAATACATCGGGAAACTCTCTGAGAAGCTTTGTCAAACTCTCTTTGGCAGTTGGACTGAGCAGTGCCCCAATCCTAATTTCTTTTTTTTTCGACCCCAAGTTGAATGTTTCCAACGGCTCTTTGTAAGGTTCAATGGACCTTTCCTCTTGTCTGAGTAGTCGGGAGATCTCTTCTGGAATTTCGTTGTCATCTTCTTCTTCAGCCCCAAATACCGGGAACTCAAAGTTGGGAGAAGGCTTCGGATCGTATGTTTCAACGGGGTTTAAAACAAGCAATCTGCATGACAGTATGATTCGTGTTTAGAAGAGATAGAGAGAATGCAAAACTGTGTGCAGTGTATATTTTTTTTCAAAAAACTGCTTGTTTTTTATTATTCGTTTTTTAGGATTACCATTTTCTGAGAAAAGCAAAAAGAGAAAACAGTAATTAATGCATAAATTACAGAACGACGTTATTTTATTTATGAACAAGTCGATTCTTGAAACTACAACCCTATAAAACAAAACTCTGTCGCTTTGGGCAAAGCGAAAAGGGAAATTTATAGAAAGTGAGCCCTATCAAAACATTCGTTTCACTTGGGCAGGGTGAAAGGTTAAAACAAAGATGGCCATTACTTTGACTTATGAACGATCTTCGGAACATCGACTGCAACCCATTGGTGGCGAACTCCTCGATGAATCACAAAGTCTGGTACCTTCGTTGATTTGTCTTCAGAAATAACGCTGGTTTCTGGTGGAGCAGGATCATTGGAATCTGTCTCCCAGGCAGAGTTGTTGTAGGAGGATTACTCTATTGCATTTTGCATAGTATTTGTTCTCTTAGGTAAATTTCCCCACCCAGTTGGCTGGATGTCTTCGAGCCTGATACGAGAGCTTTCAGGAGCGGTGTACTTGACCAAGTAGTCGAATTTTCCACTTGGTTGTCCTAAGGTGTCTCACACTTCTTTGGAACTGGAGGAGTCATCCCTCTCGATGACATTGACCTCGGGAAAAGCATAGTTAATGAATTCTAGTCCTGCAAACGTTGCAAATTCATCGTCGTGCTGGGTATTTTCAGGATAACCTGAGTGTTGACTCCATGACACGGTGGGGACGCAGGTATTCTTTTCAATGATGCTCAGCTGATTTTCATTGTTCGGCTGATTTTCTTGCCCCAAGTCTCCTGGGTAAGGCTGCCACATTGGCAGGCCATCCATCGAGCCATAGTAGTCGTGGTCAAAGTTGTCTTTCATCAGAGTGTCCTCCTCTAATGAGTTTGGGGGAGCACGACATCCTTCCGGATCATAATCTCCGTATATCATTTCGACATCTGACTGGGGTATAAATCTCGGGCTCTGTGCAGGAAAGCAAAAGGGAGTCTGCGTTTCGTCCTGAGACGTATAACCGTCCTCGTTGAGATAGAACTTCCATTCTTCCTCCGTATCGGAGGAATCACCTTTATTGATGGTATGCACTTCTTGAGTCACTGGTTGAAGGAAGCCTCCACTATGGAAGAAGTTCTGAATGGGATGAAAACTTTCATCGTTAGCAGCTGTCTGAGTACAGGTTGAGGAAAAGCCAAGACCTTTCTTTTTCTTATTGTCAGTAGGAATGACAAGCTGCCCCCATCCTGTTGTATTGGTACTCTCGACCGCTATGATAGCATCTTTGTACGAGGAAATCGAAGTTCCCCCTTCAGATTGATTGTCCTTGTGTAGCGAAAGCGTTTGGAACTGGGTTCCGATTACCCCCTCCGGTTCTACATAAGTGGATGACGATAAGTTGCTTACGGGCAAGGCCTGTTCTCCACAGACTATGACGAGTTGGTTGTTCTGGACGAACTTTAGCTTTTGGTGGAGGGTCAAAGTGACCGCCCCAGCCTGATGTATCCAAGGTCTTCCTAATAAATAACTGTATGTTGCCCGGATGTCCATGACTTGGAAAGTGTGAGGACCGACAGTTATGGGAAGGTCGACTTCACCGATAACCATTTTTTGGATCCGTCAAATGCTTTGACGATGACCTCGCTGGTTCTCATCAGAGGTCTTTTGAATGATAATTGCATCAAAGTGGACTTTGGCATAACATTCAGGGCTGACCCTATATCTACCAGTACGCTGGCTAAAGCATCGTCCTGGCAGTGGACTGTAATGTTGAGCGCCATGTTATGACACGACCTTCTTCAGGTAATTCCTCATCACTAAATCCCAAGTTATTGCAGGAGGTGATGTTAGAGACAATGCTATCGAACTGTCTGATTGTTACATCCTATTCCACAAAGGCTTGCTCCGAGACTTTCTGTAGAGCCCCCATGTGCGCCTCTGAACTAAGTAACAGTGATAATACCGAGATGTTTGAAGGACTTTGCAACAGTTGATCAACAATGTTGTATTCACTCTTCTGGATGAGCTTTAGCATCTCATTATCATTTTTTGAAAGGTCGGGATTACTGGATTGACCGACTGGTGGATTGGGAACTTCTGTCTGAGGTTCCTTCTCTTTGCTGGGTTCTCCAACTCCTCTGTTGAAGATTCTACCACTCCGTGTTACTCGACTGATGTCTGCAATATTCACGATGGAGGGTAACAGAATTTCCTTTCCATTCTCGATTATTGTTGCACCGTACTTATAAGGGATAGCCTTAGTTGATTCATACGGTAGTGGTCCCGGTAGATAGATGACTATGGGAGCCTTCTTATTTTTCTGACCATCGTAAGTAATTTCGATCAGTTCCTGGCTAGGAACCTTTAATTCGTTCAGTAGAGGAATGATTGTACAAACATCCTTGTTCTGTTGATGATCAGAGATTATGACAACGTCTCTGATTTGATCGGCGAAGTAGTCCGGAGTCCAGTCGATTGGCTCGGAACCCGGGCATGGGCGAATCTCTCTACGATCTACCTGACCTTGAAGAGCTGCCCGCACAAGGTAGCATCCTTGGTTACTTCCCGAGCAGACGCTACAGCGTTCATAGTTGTGTGGTGACACCTGGCCACGTCCGCTCTGAATACAGTGTAACCTCACTAAGTCAGTTTCCACAGATCGGACATCCTGGCTTTGACGCCGAGTAGGGTTTCCATTTGTCACACTAATTTGTTGCGTGTCTTCATCCATATAGATCGGAAGCCACTAGTGGTTTAACAAGTGTTGTAAAGTTCTTTGAACGAGAGCGCACCCTTGGTTACTCTCACAATATCCTTTGCAGCTTTGATAATTATGAAAAGCGAGAAAACCAAGTTGAACATGCCTGGTGTCTAACTCCACCAAGCTGGTATTCATCAAACGAATATCTAAGATTTGAATCATGTTGATTTGATAATGATTCCTATCATGGTAGTCCTGGATCCATCCAAGATCCATCTGACGCTGGAGGGCCTCTTGTACAAAAGAGTATCCCTGTTTGTTTACCGAGCAAGTCAGACAAGAATTGTAATCGTGCCTTGGGAGATTATGATATTGGATTTGCCTTGAGTGCATTGCCACCAATTTGACATTCATTGCACGGATGTCGTGGTTTTGAATGATGTTAGAATTCGTATAAACCATGTTAACTCCACGAACTCGGTGCTCCTGGATCCATCCAAGATCCATCTGTTCCTGTAGAGCTGATTGCACCACAGAACACCCCTGATTGTTTTTAGAGCAGATATCACACTGGTGATAATTATGAGGTGGCACATGGCCATATCCACTCTGTCTATAATGCATCTTGACCGAATCGGCCCTTAATAAGAGTACATCGTGAATTTGATAGCTGTCGCCAGACTCTCCCTCTATCAAATTAACTGTAGCTTTCTCGTGTTGAGGCAACGAGTTCGTGAGAACATTCAGATTCGTATCTTTGAAAGATAAGACCCCGCTCCTAACAAGCTTTTGCACATCAAATTTGAAACTGAGACAGTTCTCTATGTTATGCCCTGGTTCCCCTTGATGGTAAGGGCAAGTCTGATCCACCTTAAACCAAAAAGGCGGATTTTCCGGTACTGTAGGAGGAACCTTGGTCTGGACGTGCCCTTTGGCCAGTAGTAACGGAAATAGTTCTGCGTACGATACGGGTATAGGATCAAATCCTGGGGGCCGCGTTGTACGGTTGTTGTTGTATTGAGGACGAGCCTGCTGAAGAGGCTGTTGTGTCCTTTGCTGAAATTGTTGTTGATTAGGTTGGCTTTGAGCAACCTGAGGTTGATACGTAGAAACAGGCGCAGGGTTGATAGTATGAGTTACAGCTGCTACTGGTTGGTACCATCGCCTTTGCTTTCTGAGAGAGATATTCCCAATATCTTGCTCATTTTTCTTAAGGAGAGCACTACCATATTTTTTAGTACCGCTTGTCGACCCATTGTCTTTGACTAGACGTCCTTCTTGAATGGCTTCCTCGAGACGTACTCCCATACCGACCATTTCAGTGAAGTCGCTGGGCGCACTGGCGACCATTCTGTCGTAGTAAAATAAGCTCAAGGTCTTTAAGAAAATCTTTGTCATCTCTTTTTCCTCAAGAGGTGGACAAATTTGAGCGGCAATTTCACGCCATCTCTGAGCGTATTCCTTAAAGGTTTCCTTGTCATTTTGCGACATCGATCTAAGTTGATCTCTGTCTGGTGTCATGTCCAAATTGTATTTATATTGTTGGACGAAGGCAGTGCCAAGATCTTTGAAAGTGCTGATCGTAGCGCGGTTTAAACCCATGTACCATTTTAATGCGGCACCGGTTAAACTATCCTGAAAGTAGTGAATCAGTAGATCCTGGTTCTCTGTCTGAGCTGACATTCGTCGAGCGTACATCACCAAATGGCTTTGAGGGCAAGAGTTACCCTTATACTTTTCAAATTTGGGCACTTGGAACTTGTGCGGAACTTTCACATTAGGGACCAAACAAAGGTCTGCGGCGTCCTTCCCAAATAAATCCTGACCGCAAATAGCTTGCAGTTCTCTCTGCATTTCCAAGAACTGCTCCTGGAATTCATCCATTCTGTCGAACATACTTTCCTTTCTACCAAAAGGTATCTGTGGAATCTGTCCTTCCGGGACAGTGTGCACCACAGGGGGTGGTACTGTTACTACAACAGTGAATCTTGGTGTTTGCCGAAGTTTGTAACCTTCAGGAGTCCTCATTATGCCTCTGGCATCCTCGCTTTCCCGAAGTTTGTAACCTTCAGGCCCAGCGGCTTCTGCTATGATTCCCTGATCTTCAGTGATCGGCGGAACATATCCTTCCGGGATATAGTTAACAGGCATGCCCCAGGGACGATCTTTTTGCATTTGATAACTAGGATCATACTTCTCCACTATGGGCGTTGAGGTGATCTCTGAGATCACAGTTCTTTGTAGCTGAGCTTCTGCCATGGCTTGCATGTCGTTACAAAGCTTTTTCATATCCTCTCTCAGTGCATCGATCTCTTCTTTTAACTCTCTATTATCTTCCTCGAGATCATCCATCTTTTTCTGACGATTAGCACGAGTATTGTACGAATGAGACAGTTTGACTCTAGAACCGAGACACAAACGTGAGATTCGTAGGTAAGAAGAAGGCGTTACATGATAATGATGAATGCAATGATTATATTAATTGTTTTTTGGTTCAATTAAAATAAACTTTGACAATTAGATTGAAAATATCAAACAGTGGGGAAACCCCGTTTTATTGAATTCAAAGGATTGTGGAAATGGAAATACAGTAAATTACAAGGTGCGGAAACAGAAACCTAAGCTAAGGGGTCCCGAGTCCTCTCTGAGGAGAACTCGGGTGCTGATTCTGGTACTTTCCTTTTCTTGGACCGGGGCTCTTGGGCCGTTGTCGGGTTGTCATTCCTTTTCCAAGTGAAAGGAGTGAGCAAACTCCTTTGGTCATCCTGATTTTCTATAGCATGTTGCTCCAAAATCTCAATTAGAGCATCCCTGTCTTTCAGCAGTGGCTGTATTTTGGTACACTCCACATTGAGAATGCGATACTTATTCTTCCAAGACCTCCTCTCTTGTTGAAATTTATTGAGAGTAACCTGAAGTTTTTCCGTTTCAGCCATGAAGTACATGACAGACTCCCTTGGCGGAAGAACTCTGTGACGAGGATAAGGCATCTTTAACTTGAGAGCTCTAGTTTGTACCCAGTGGAGATAAGGCTCCACCGAGACACAGTCCGGTTTTCCTAGAGACTCCCGTCCTTTCTTATGAACATGTTTCCAAGCGTGCACTATTTCCATCTTTAGTGCCCTGTCATTTTCTCCTTCCTTGAAGAAAAGACCTTCCAGATGAGCATTATGCGAGACATGCCTCATCGGGTATCCAAATTGACGACGAACTAAAACTGGATGGTAATTGATTCCTCCCTTAATTCCTATGAGGGGTACATTGGGGAAGTTTCCACAACGATCAATGATCCTGATCCCGTCATAAATCCTATTGTACCAATCTATGTCAGAGTTGGTAAAAGACATGATTTTCTACGACCAACGTAAGGCACTCTTATGATCCCAAAAAGCGGCAGACTTAGGCAAATGGGAGATAAACCATTTATATAGCAGGGGTTCACAGCACGTGATCACCCCTCCGCTGTACAAATTCCCTAAGTGTACAGAATGATACGCATCTGCGAGCAAGGGTGGTACGGCGTTTCCAATGAGAAAAACCTTAATGACGTTGATATCGACGAAGTTATCAATGTTGGGAAACATAAATAACCCGTAGGTGGTAAAACAAAGATGCTTTCAAAAGCATTCACGTTCCTTATACTAGCAAAGTACAGAGCCTTCTTTACCAGAAACTTGGCTGGTAAACCTGGGATTCCTCCCTTGGTGGTCATGTGAGTCTTGACTTCTGACTCATCCAAATAGATTGCTCTTGCAATGGTCTGATCCTTTGGAATTTTTTCCATCCCAGAAAAGGGGGCTTGATCAGTAATGGGTAGATCAATCAGATGAGAATACTCCTCTAGCGTTGGTGCGAGTTTGTAATCCGGGAATGTGAAATAGTGATAGACTGGATCGTAAAACTGAATGAGTGCCTCCAGAATTCCTTCAATTACATGGACCCTTAACAGAGGTAGCAGACCTCCGTACTTGGCTCTGAAAGCGTCAGGGCTAGTGATCATCCTTGCTAATCCTCTCAAATCCTCTAGTTTTGGAACCTTGAAGGTATACTTGTGAGTTTTTCGTCTACCGAAATCCATGAGCGCAATCCCTTTCTCTCTGACATTTGCAATCATTGCCTTAGTTTAATTTGAAAAAGAGAAACTAGAAGAGAAAATTTTTCTTTGCTTAATTTTTTTTAGATGAATGCATGAATGCAGCACACAAAAACATAGAAAAAACATGGGGTCAAAGGGTCGGTGTCATGAAGTCAAGGCTCTACCCATCCCAAAGGTTTATACTAGTGATTTTTGTACTTGTCTCTCAAAATCATTGATTCTTGTCGAGATAACATCAGCGGGCCGGGAACCGTGCTAGGTGATGTATTTTGAAGAATCTCAGAAGATGGTAGTATCGCGTGACAACTATTTCCGATAGCTTCCGCACTACTGAAAGAGGTTTTTCCTAGGTGTATACTCAATCTTTCCACATGCGGCATCACACGCATTCCCATTTGCAGGAAAATAAACACAGATATCAATTAGGAAAAGCAGTATATATATTTGTCCTAATGTCCTAGACTTTTTAAGAGCTATGAATCCTATGATCCTAACAGAAAATGGCTCCCCGGCGGAGTCGTCATTCTGTGGTATCTTCCCAACTTAAAGGTTTTGACCTAAGATCCTAGTGAGGGCCGATCCTAGCAATAATGACATTCCTCGATGGAACCATCATTCGGTGACACCTTGCGACCCCAATGACTCGTCCTAAGAGAAAGTTTCAACCAGAGAGAAAAGAGAGACAAGATTTCTTTGTTAAACATCCTACGTGGCCCCACGGTGGGCGCAATTTTTCTATAGCGAGCGATTTTGGACGTGGTTCTTAGGCACTGTCGCTTTGCGGTTCTATAGGTCAATTCATTTTTTATCCTATTGGAGCTGATGAAGGAAAGGAAATAGATATCTCCAACTAACTCTGCTTGCAAACTGAGTTTAAACAGATAACTGTTGGTTTACAGATGCTATGTGGATGTGGGGCCTTTCTCTGCTTATTTTGTTCAGAACGAAATACCGGGACTATTCATGGGGAATTTGTTAGGATACTGCACCAGATTGGATGGAGGTAGGGGACTTTGGTTTTTTTTATAAGTGTGCTCGCTAAGATTCTTTTGCAATCTTATGCCTACGTATTCCCGGGATAGGGAAATCAGAGCGATCGTAGTTCCTCCTATTCTATGGAAGGAAATGGTGTTTTGGTGTCTTGTTCAAAGCCCAAGACGTGAAGCTAAATGTGGTTTGTATCTTGTTCGAAGCCCAAGATGTGAAGCTGAATGTCTATTTGTATCTTGTTCGAAGCCCAAGATGTGAAGCTTTAGAGAGAATTTGTCATCTCTAAAAGGGGATCTGTTTGTCACAACAGTTGGGTGACTGATTATAAAGGAGAATTACTTTAACTGGGATATGTAAATCCAGTAATGCCATAATTTCCTTTGTAGGGGGTTTTAACCTGAAGGAGAAGACTCTAACTCAGTGTAGAGCAATGCTATCTTTCCTTAGGAATTTCTCATGCTAAAAGAGGGACAGTGGCGTGGATGTAAATAATCCAAAGGCTTGCCGCTTACAGCAATTAGACGGGGAAAACGAGTTGTTGATGTTTGTATGTTGTGAGCAAGGCACAACTTTTGATGCTAAAAGGTTGATTGTCTCAACCGGGGTTTCCTTATACAAAACCTAAGAGGAGGCTATAGGTTGACTTTTCCGGGGAAAATGTTCTTTCTGTCTTGTACAAATCCCGAGATTGAGGCTAAAAGGGTTTGACTCAACAAGAGAGTATTTTTGTGTGTCTTGTACGAAGCCCAAGACGGAAGCTAAAAGTTGTTTGACTCAACAGGAGAGTCTTTTATACTCAACAAGAGAGTGATTTGGTGTCTCGTATGAAGCCCTAGGCGGAGGCGAAAAGGTGATTGACTCAACAAGAGAGTCTTTTTATATTCAACAAGAGAGTGTTTTGTATCTCGTACGAAGCCCGAGATGGAGGCTAGGGTGCTGGTGACTGTTTCAGTGGAGTGACAGGTCCAGTATGCTGGTTTAAAAGAGAAAATCAGTTCTTATATGGGTAATGTTGTACTTATGGATTTGATCAGAGTATTAGGGTTATCTCCTGTTCTTTAAGGAAACGGGGAATCCAAAGGGTATTGAGACTGTCCAAGTCTACGGGTGTTTTTCCTATTTTTGAAAGGAACTTGAGAATGTTTTCGTGACTCAAGGATATTAGACTACTGTTGACACTGGATTTCGACTGACGGTGGGATCCGGAGATTTTAGGGCGTGTCGGCGCAAAGAGGCACGTCAAGGTGTCGAGTCGACACCAGCAGAAAGGCACGTCGGAGAAACGGCGACAAGCCTTGGCTTCGGAGGGAAATGAGGTGACAAGCTGATTTTAACTTCAAGGAACAAGTGTTTAGGCGGGAAAAGTTTGAAACTTCCAAGACTATGGGAAGTTAAAAAGAGAGTGGGGTGCCATGTGTCAGCTTCAGAAGACATTCGGGTAGACAAACAGTTACATTTTAGGCCTATATAAGGCATTGTACTTTTCATTTTTAGAGGTTGCATTTTTTCACATTGTAAGGGGAAAATACTCAAAATACCAAGCTTAGAGAGAAACAAGTTCACTCCCGCAAACAAATGTACACTTACGTCCAAATTCTACTTAATGCAATTTACTTCCAGTATTTAATTTAAGACATTGCTTTTTCTCGTTTTACCCAGCCTTTCCTTTATTTCTTTGTTTTTGCGCCAAACTCGTTGATCGTTAGAAAACTCTTTGCGTCACCAAGGTCACCTCAGCGTGACAACTCTCACTAAAAAACCAAGGAACGAAAACGCAGCATAAACATACGCTTCTAATTCCCTTGTTCTGGGATTTGTGTGGCCGATCCCGCAAGCGAACCTGCGACGGAAGGCCAGCGGTTGTTCGCCACGGCGAACAAAGTGGCACGCCAAGTGGGACCCGTGTGAATTGAGTATATGTTTTTGCGTAGTGGTAAGATGGTAATACCACGATCCAACGAAGAACCGTCTCCGACGGAAAGTACGGTGGGAACACAGACAACTGATGTTGGCTCTGGTACCATATCAGCGGTGTCAACCTCTCCTAGTGGACCAATTGCAACGCCGCATCGAAACGACCCGAGATCGACAATGGCAGGGACTACGGGGCAATATATGCCTAGTATCACCATGCCTATACCTAGGTCGTATTGAATGCCGCCAAAGTTCATGTCAAGTTTACATTCTAGCGGCCATTTATTTGGGGAAAGTTCGTCCCCGGTATTTTTGACTTATCAAGGGCCAGGACACCTGTCGAACCAGATGGTTCGACCCCCATGATTCAACCTTGTCTCTCAATCCATACCGACCTTTACCTCTAGTTCCATCGCGGTCATGAGGCAACAGATGGATGAGAGTAATCTTGAGATGGTCCATATGTTGACTCAACAAATGGGTACAATATTAAGACCACTGATACAAGAGTCAACCCAGAGTTACCAACAACTGGCGACTCAGATGATACGAATCGGTGACTTCTTAGGTGCCTCTAGGGCTCAGGGTCGACAGACCCCACCACCTCGACCAGAAACGCCCCGTCGTCAGAACGAAGTCTTCGACGAAACTATAGAACAACCCCGTGAGTTTGAGGAGATCCCTAGGAGAGTTCAAAGGCCTCCTGTGATTGTCCATAGGAACCAAGATCCAGATTTTGTTGTCCAGCAGGTTCGACAGGACGCCTTGGCTGGAGAACATAACTTGGAGGTCGTAGTCGAACGTATCATGGTCCGTAATGGGGCGAACCCAGGCCTTCGACGGCCGATATATACATCCCCATTACCTGATTTTGTATTACAAACAGAATTGCCCAGGGGATGGAAAGTGCCTAAGTTCACCAAGTTCGCAGGGGAAACGGAAGAGTCCATGGTCGAACACGTCGCTAGGTATCAAACCTGAGCAGGCGACATAGCGAACAATGAGGACTTGAAAATGAAATATTTCCCAAGTTCCCTCACGAAGAATGCGTTCACGTGGTTTACCACGTTGCCCCCTCAGTCCATTCACACATGGGCACAATTGGAGAGACTGTTTCACGAACAATTTTATATGGGACAGTCGAAAATAAGTTTGAAAGAGTTGGCAAGCGTCAAACGCAAGGCCACGGAGTCAGTAGACCAGTACTTGAATAGGTTTAGACTTTTGAAAGCACGGTGCTTTACTCAAGTCCTTGAACACGAATTAGTCAAAATGGCTGCTGGCGGCCTGGACTATTCGATCAGGAAGAAGTTGGACATGCAGTATCTTAGAGATATGGAGCAACTGGCTGACCGGGTTCACCAGGTCGAACGACTGAAAGCTGAAAAGGCCCAGTCTAACAGATATCGTAAAAAAGAAAAAGTATCTTATGCGGCTGCTGACGAATATTCGTCCGACGATGAAGAATCCGTCGACGAAAGTGAGACCCACGTGGCTGAACTTAAGCCAGGACCTCCCTATACATGCAAGCTGTTAAAACCATCGAACGGGAAAAATCCCACCGAAACTAACAAGACGGATAAATACGTCGCTAAAACTTATACTTTTGACGTTTCCAAATGTGATGAAATATTTGATTTACTGGTTAAAGATGGTCAAATAATTATTCCGTCTGGTTTGAAAGATCCCCCTCTAGAACAAAAGAAAAAGAGGGGATTTTGTAAGTTTCATAATTTCCTTGGTCATAAAACAGCTCAATGTGTTCTTTTCAGGGATTTGGTGCAGAAGGCTTTGAAGGAGGGTCGACTCCAATTTGGCGAGAAGCCGAAGATGCAGGTTGACACCGACCCACTGAAGGTTGAAGAGGCTTTGTATTCAGAAGTGTACGAATGTTTGATGGTCGAAGCTACTGAGGGCCTCGACAAGCCACCAATGACTGAAGTGGTAGAATGCATGATGGTCGAAACTACTGAAGGTTCCGACAAGAGAGCAGAGGACAAACTTGAAGCAGTGTACCCCCAGGTTGGTGAAAGTTTGGAGGATTTTCAGGAAAAGTGCAGGATAAGCGGCTCGAAAGCCGCACTATGCCCTAGATGCAATGTTGTGTTCGATGAGAAAACTGCTGAGAGGTATGAGGCAAGCAAGAGAGAAGTGCTGCCAGAGAGCAAGCCACCTGTCCCAAGGTTTGTGTTCGACGGGAGCGGGACTCCTCGTCGAAATGAGGAGTACAGAAATCTGTTCCAAGGGGCAAGGCCTAAAACTTTCGTGCCCCCATCAGACTCCCCACAGGAAAGATGGATGGCACCAGTGAATCAGAAAGGAAGCAAAAGACCAAAGTGAAAAGCTCTTGATTTGGAAAAGGAGGCGAATGTCGCCGATAAAGGGGTCAAACAAGCAGGATATAGGATGTCCCCCAACTACAAAGGGAAAAACCCTATGACTAGGACCCAGTGGAGGCACTATCAGCGCAGTAAGAAGGCTGAAAGAGAGGCTACGACTTCAAAAGTGAAGCCTGTCGGAACATCTGGACAGAAGCGCCAGTACCCAAGAGGAAGATGGGTAGAAAAGAATAAGGTGGCGATGAACCAGACCATGGCAGTGACTGTGAACACTTCAGAAGAAAATGAGGTGGTGTCGACCCAGAGCTCAAAGTGTACTTCGCTGACGGAAAGCAAGAAAGAGCCAGAATATACTCCTCAGTCAGATGAAGAAGAGCCAAAATACTCCCCTCAGTCCGATGAAGAGTATGACCCATCACCTGAAGGAGATTTTGATGAAGACATGTACGACGACACCAATGATGACACCTATGGCGAAGATTTTGTGGTGAACTGTGGTATCGTGTCGGTTCTACCAGCTGAGTATGATGTGGTGTCTGAAATCTCTGAGACTGAAGAAGACTTCATCACTGGTGAGAATGCGGATGACAAGCCGCTATGCTATTATGTGATGAACAGTGGCGTGGTCGAAGAACAAACGGCTATGTTTGAACGTCCTAGCCCTGGGATGATGTATCATTTAAAGCCGTTATTCATAAAGGCAAAGATTGATGGGGTATCTATCAATAAAGTGTTTGTAGATGGTGGAGCGACTGTGAACCTAATGCCTCACAATCTGTTTAAGAAAATTGGAAAGACGGAGGCTGACCGCCGATAGTACAACATGGTTTTGTCCAACTACGAAGGCAAGACCAGTAACATCCTGGGGGTTGTCCAAGTGGACTTGGCAGTAGGTACATGATCCCGACTTTACGTGTTTGGTCAGATAGATACTGTAAGCATAGAGGGTATCTCGTAATTTTAAAAGATTGTTGAACCCACAGGGATTGATAGTCAAAAGGCAGTGTCCTGAAATTGCGGTGCAAGGCTAAGGCAGGAAGTTGTCACGATTAAAAGTATTAAAGAAAAATAACTAAAATTAAAGGTTTTAGAACAAATTAGGAAACTGAGATCGTAGAATGATTTTCGGGGTTCTTAGGGACTCTATAGGTTCCTGGGCTGAAATGGATGTCGAAGTTGCTCTAAAAGAAATACCGATCTAAAGGCCTAATCTCACACTCTCGCGCTATTGATCGAGCCACGCCAGATAACCCCAAGATTTTGCTCTCGCTCGCTCGGTAATTAAAAGGCACTTTTTGAAAACAGGCAAGACCGAAAAGAATACATAAAGCGCTCTTGTTGTGTTTAGGATCCAGTGTTTTGTGCCTACTATCTGACAAGTGCCTCAAACTCTCGCTCTGTTGGACTCGTCTTAGTGCATTTCTCACTCTCGTGACGAAATGCTGTTAAGCAGCCTCTCGCCGTCGCAACTAGTCTACCTAAAGTTAACTTAGACAACAAAACCAGAATTTCGATCATACGACAGTGTTGGATATCCTACAGAGTCCCGTCGAGACGGCGGTCCTCAAACTACGGGCTCATGCAAAATTAGTTAGACATGGTTAAACTTAATATTGCAATACTAACAGCGCTGAATTTGAAAACATACATATTACTTTACTTAGGGTTTTTATAAAATTTATGTTCTTTGGTTTTTAAGAAAAGCTTTTTGAGACAACAGTAAATATAATAGTAAGTATAATGCAATAAACTATAAATGGAACAATAGAGCAATAACCTGAAAGTGCGATGAAATAAACAAAAAGAAACTTGTATTAATCTGAAGGTTGATCCAAATACAGCAACGGAGTAAAAAGAAAACAAACAAAGGTCGTGATAATCACTCAGTGTGAGCAATTATCATTGTGGCTAAATATTTATAGTTCTGGAGAAAATTTGGCAGAGCTTCCGCAGGGTGTAAAAATTGGATGGTGAATGCTGGGCTGGGAAGTCCTATTTATAGACAGAATCTGGCTCCAAAACAGTTGGGAAGATTTGAATTCAAAATGAGTGCAAACTGCTTCTGGAAAACTGCTTCCGCGATGCATGGCGAACGCCATATGCCAATGGCGAATGCCATTTGGCTGAAAAGGAAAATCTGCGCACTTTGGGGCAATGGCGAATGCCATTTGGATCCCCTTAGGGAATGGCGAACGCCATTCTGCTAGAGGGAGGCAGAAAACTCCAGTTCTGCTCCTTTTCCAATTCTTTTGCCACACTTCTTGTCCTTTTCCTCAATATGGCTGATGTTGGTCCTGAAATCACAAAGTAAAAGAAAACATAAGTACATAATACAAAATACAATAAAGACTTGATAAAAATACGACTAAACATGCACGAAATGAATCGAAATAACCTATACGAAATCGAGTCATCAAACTCCCCCACACTAAGACTTTTGCTTGTCCTCAAGCAAACTCCTAATGCGAATAAAAATATTTATGCACGGTATTTTGACTCGTAGGCACACCGGAAACGATTAAGCATAAGGTTGTTAGGCTAAAGCAGACAGATAGGTACTGAATAGTGCAAACAAGAGTATCGTAACGACACGACTCCACAAAAACGGACAAAGAATTCCTTCCTATGCAATACCGGTTCAAATCATGATATCATACCTTGACCTACGGACTTCGTTCTTATTCACCTCTCTTTCATTCTCGTGCAATCACATTAAGCCCGTTATCCTCTTGCTTACATGGTAATCGTACCTGTTAGTGTGATCTCTTATTCAACAATTTTTTTTTCTTTTTTTTTTTTTTTTGCTTATGAATTTCAAGGTTCTGATCCTTTGAGCTAAATGATCGGGTGAGGACCACCTAACTTAGTGAGAACAGGCCTTTGATTCACATTTTCTATAAAAGCACATAAATCACAATTTGAGATCAACACATATTTGCATCGGTACGTCACTTAGTTCGCAAACTAGGATGGTGCTGACTGCTAAAATAAACTAGTCAAGAGGCTACTATTAAAGAAACTAAGAACAAGGTCTCGACATAATATGTATTTAAACTAATATTGCATACTTAGGAACTCTAAGGTGCAAAAACGGTACTGATGTTAACAAAACTTTCCCAAGTCCGCCTACTTAGCCTAAATCAAAATATAACAACCTATACTAAGTGTGTCCTGCCCTTGAGTCGATTTTTTTTTTAAATGGGGGAATTACAGACTATGCGAAAACATAAGGTAAACCACGACTCAAACGTGCATATGACTCAATAACGAAACAAAAGAAACAACCTAAACTAGGAAAACGGGAAATAACATAAAGCAATAAATGAAAAGCGATAAATGACTCCTCCCCCACACTTGAATCGAACATTGTCCTCAATGTTTCAATTTAAGGTGAAAAGAAATGAGCGATAAAACCTGGAAAGAAAAATCAGTGGCGGCGGGCACGGCCTCGGCGCTGATGGGAATCATCTCTGACATCTGGGTCCTCGCGTGGATAATGGGCCTGCATGCTACGCACATCCCTGCGCAGACCTAGTACCTCAGAAGTAAGATCTCGAAGGCTAAGCTTGGTCCGGTTCATGAATTCCACTTACCTGTTTTGAAACTCGTAGTACTCCTCTCTACGCTGCTCATCTCGCTCTCTCTGCTGCCGGAGCTCGGACAAAATCTCATCAAGCGATCCTCGCATACCTGCAAAATCATCAGATAAAGGTGCAGTGTGTGGTGCGGTACTAGGACCGGGTGTGTCAGAAACACGAGGTTGAGCACCAGCCCCATCCTCTTGTTCAGAAACAAGTAACCAATTAGTGCGGTAGCGCACATCAATACGATCGGGGGCTGGAAGAGAAAAACTACGGTGCTCACGGTCACGTATCAAGACGCGGTACCTGCCATCAGGTAGACCTTTGACCAGACGCGTGCTCTTCCAGAAGTCTAGGTCGGCAAAAATACTGGGAAAGAACTCATCTACATCCAATATAATATCAAGATCAAGAGCCTCAGCAATGTTGGTAATCATGCTGCCGATACAGATGGCTCCTCCGACTATGTTAGAGACACTCACAAGGTGGGCAAGGAAGAAAGGCACGGGGTCTACAGGGGTTTGGTTTAGAGCACAGTGAAGGAAGTATAGATCTTTTGAATTCACATTTCCTGTGTTCTTTTGACCAAAGATGGTAGAGGCAAGGATACGGCGAAGAACATGAATGGCGGGGTTTTGAATAGAGGTGGCCTTAAGGCCTTCCCAAGTGTCAGTGGTGTTACCCGTAATATCTTTCCAAAACTCGAAGGCACTGCCCTGTCACTCACTCTCCAGGGGTGTAATGGTTGCGGCTCCCGCAATGGGAGCAGGGAAATCAAAGATCGCTCGAATTCTCTCGAAGGTCAGTGAAAAGTCTCAGTTGAGCAGCCTAAAGTGTAAGGTTCCGGAGGTGCGAGAGGTGTCAACGACATAGCGAAGAGTACTAAGGAACTCATAGGTAGCTCTAATAGAAATTGCTTTACAAAGAGTACAAAAACGAGTCATACCTAAGTTCCTCAGCATCCAAGCAACGCTTTGCATGAGACCTAAAGTGCGAAGAGCTTCCGAGTCGGGATACCTCGTAGCTTCGACTTCTCGCTTAGATATGCGGTGGAAATCCTCACGCATGTTGTTTCCGTTTTCACCCTCCGGGAACACAATACCCATGTAGACAAACTCTTAGTTTGCTGCCATTTTTGGTTAGAGAGAAAAGAGAGATACTTTGAGAAATGGGTTATGAGAGGAAATGAGTTTTTGATGATGAGTGAATGGATGGTGATACGGGGTTTAAATAAAGAGGGAAGTGGAATATGAGTGGTGAAGGAGAAAATGAAAACGAGTGGGAAATGAGAAAAACGGTGAAAAGATTTCAAAGGGCGGTCTATCCAAAAGACGTGCGCCTTCTGTCTCCTGAAGGTAAATGACGAACGCCATTAGGCAATGGCGAACGCCATTGGCCTGCGATAGTGATTTTTTTCTCTTTTTTTTTTTTTTAAATAAACTGAAACTGAAATGAACTAAAAAGGGAAATAACATAATACTAATTTAAAAAGGAAGAACCTACAGTACAGGAAAGGGAAAAACAATACAAGGAAAAATGCAAACTATCCTAAGAAAAACAGGGAAAAAGGTTAACCAAACTAGAATCATCCGCGAAGTCGCCCGACTAAAGAGTCAACGGCATTGCGGAGTGAGAACACGATCTGGTAAAGGTGATCAAATTGCTCATTCACGACATCCACAAACTGAATGTGATCTACTCGAAGTGAGGACAAATCAGTACGGAGATCATCTACTCCAACTTGCAGTGCGTAAATGGCATCGGGAATAGCTATTATGGTATGGTAAGTATCAGGTCCAGCAGTGGTAGAACTATTTGTGGCTTCCTGAGGTACAATGGGATCCATGTGTTTATCAGGCTGAGGTGAATCTGGTGGAGTAAATGTTTTGTTCAACACATCCAAGTTATACAACCAGTTATCCTTGTTGTGCACACTTGTTCTCTCATGATTTGGCAAGGTGAAGGCATGGACAACAACATTATCAATTAGTAACTCAAATTCCACCGGTACTAAATTGGCTATGATTCCACGGTTAAAACAAAAGTTGATATCCATCGGCCGAATACTACCGAAAATAACAGCACGGTTCAGATGGTATCGCAAGCCAATGGCATCAGCGATCATAGTCACTAACCCTCCAATGATAATGGGGTGAAATGAGTCACGAGCCAGCTTTAGAAAAGTAGCTAACATAAACGGGGCAGCATTGACCGGCCTTCCTTGTGAGGCACAAAGCATGATATAAAGCTCATCTCGGGATACAGGATAAACATTCTCTTCCTTCCCGAAAAGAGTGTGAGCAAGGATCTTATGGAAATACCTAATTCCAGGATTGTGAATACTCTCAGAGGACATGGCATTTAGGTCAGGATGGTAGTTACCTGTGATAGTACCCTGTTAGAAGAATATTAGTGTGGGTTTTTGTTATCGTATCCACAGGGATTGTCGGATATTTGATGCTTGCCGTTCAATAGTTGCGATATTCTAAGTTAACGTTTTCAAAAGTTTCACTTGTTGTTATCATTCACTTGTAGCAAAGATTAAATTGTGACAAATATTTTTAAGAAAAGTTTTATAAAAGCATGCTAAGGTTAGGTTTCATCAATCCTTTTCATGTATAAACAATTAATCAAGCATATGAACTCGGTTTCCGACCAATACAATCGCGTATCCTCCCGACTACGTTTATGTCTAAAGCGAAATCGTGAGTACCGTTGTTTAGACCGTTAGATGATGTCTCACGCTAACAATCTAAGCAACGATCATTAAGATCAATACAATGCGAATAGCAAATCCCAAATCTATGTCTAGAGTTTGGTTTTTAAGAGATGAAATTGTTAGGTCAAGATTTGTGGAATCTATGTCTAGAGTAAAACAAATCAAACATAAAGTATTAAGAGAAAACAACTTCATCTATATTGATCAAAGACTTTGTTCATATACAATAGATCAAAAGCAATACATAAAAACAGAATCAACTACATCCAACCTCAACATTGAGTGTTTAGCTACCACTTCTCATGGTAGCTTGGATGACAAGTAAAGTTTCAAAGCTTGTGGAACTTCAATCTTCAAAGATTCAAGGATTGAAGCATAAAAGCTTGGAACTTGGAAAAATAGGTAACAATGGAGTTCTTTCTTCTTCACACCAGTTTTTAGGTTACAAAAGAGTGATAAAATCAAAAGTGAATCCAAAAATATCTAACCACACACTATATAGCACTTTCTGCTCAGCCAAATTCGCTAGGCGAGCTACAAAATTCACCTGGCAAAACCTTTAAGTACTGCCCACGTGCCAGAACAGTACAAAGAACCTGAGAAAAAATCAGAAATTCGCCAGGCGAATTCCAAACTCGCCAGGCGAATTACTTTCGCCACCAAGTCGCCTGGCGAATGCAGCGGCGAAACACTTACAGAGAGCACCCAATTTGAAAACAAATTCGCCAGCTGACTCGCCAGACATTCGCCTGGCGAATTTCTCCTTCCGCCACCCATTCGCCCGGCGAATTCCCTGTTTGTTGCAGACACGCGACGTTGCTCATTTCATCGTGTTTTCTTCCAATTTTTGCCACGTCCCTTTTACAAAAAATGCTGCAAAACAAACAAAAACATCAAATAGCCCAAAATAAAACATTAATTCGAAAATCACTTAAAAATAAGCAGTTTCGCATTTAAGGCACATAGAAAACAGCTTAAAAATACAGAAAATTACTCTACAATTCATTTACAATCAGCTACCTATCAAACTCTCCCCAACTTGCCTTGTTGTTTGTCCTCAAACAAAAATTAGTGTTAAACAACTATGAACAAGAATCCCAAGCACAAAATCAACAGAAAACCCCAATGGTTCAAACTTGATACATACACGCACAAAGCATTTCCACAAAGTTGCATAGAATCCAAGCACAATTATGAGTTAAGTTCTAAACACAATTTACACAATGCAAAATCAAGTTTCCACAAGCTCAAGTTGAATCACCTAACTATACTATTTATTAACACACTATGTACATAATTTGCACACGGGACAAAACACTCACACAAGCAAAAGGGCCACATCCGGAATCATTCATGCATTCATCTCATAAAGTTATCAAAAAAGAAGTAGAAACTAAGATCACAAAGGACTTTTAATGTTGTAGTTTGGCCGGGATAAAAACAAGGGACATATGTACACGGTTCTTGAATAAAAAAAAAACTAACTTTACGAAGAGCATTTCACTTTTTAACACAAACCTTCTTGCTTGAACCACCGACAATAATTCTCACAATACATTCACTTTTCAGCCTTTTTTTTTTTTTAAGAGAAAACAATTGAGAATGCTCCCCAACCTCAACACTACAACAAGTTTATTTTTAAAACTCTTCAAAACATGTTAACATTCGGGTTCATGATTCACACAACAACAATCTTTCTTTTTAGGCTCAAAAGGAGTTTCAAATTCGCGCACACTCACAAGGTTACTCGGAAGTATTTTTGGAACGGTGGTTTTCCTCATAGTGCTCAAAATTTGCCTTGATCCTTTCTAAGTTTCCAATCATTTAAACCACTCACAAGATTAAACATGAACAAGACGAGTAAAACAACGATTACTCGACTCTCTTTTTGGTGAACAGTGGAAAGCAACTCACATTTGTGGTTTTGTCCTAATTGATTCAAACATGAACAAGTAGTTACAACATAATGCGTTATCATAAATTGTATAAAGCACCAACTCACAATCATGCTAAAATTATACACAACACATTCACACTTTGATTGTGCACACAACCAAGAATTCTATCATCACCATCAATGTTTAATGCTAACAAAGCACCCTTCTTGTGCTAACACAAAATTTTCAAAAAATTAAGGGCAATTTTCACTTTCTTTGCGCAAACACACATAAAATAACAACAGAATTTACTAAACAAAATTTCACACCAACTGAAATATTATAAGTACTGGTTTAAACACACCAAAATTTTACTCGCCGAAGCGAACCACAATACTACAACCGAAAATTCTCGCCGAAGCGATCCAAAATTCTAACTGAAATATAATAACTGAAAATAAAATACTAACTGTCATTTAAAAACTGAAAATAAAATTCTGAAAATAAAATTCTTAAAAACGCAATAAAATAAAATCCTTCACTTTGACGCCTCCGCTAATTAACCAAATCATGGAGATCATCCTACATCTCGTCACCACCATCATCATCATCATCATCAGCTCCACCATCACCCCCAGCATCAACAGCTCCAGTTGAACCACCCCCCTGTAAAGAAAGGACGCCTGTCCACAGGCCAGCTTGCATAATGATCATAGTCCGTCCTAGTAGGAAAAGGAACAACCTCCTGCGGATTGGTTTGAAACTGGTACAGCTGCTGCATGCAATTGAAATTGAACTCGGATGATCTCTGATAAGCCTCAGCCATATCCCAAGTGTAATTGAATGCAGCCCGCATTCTAGGATCCCATGTCGAATAATCAAGAACCTCAGGATGCTCACTAGGCTGCTCACTAGGTTGCTCACGGGATGACTGACCAACACTCGAACCCTTCCTCTTCTCAATCAGTTTGTTCTTACAATACCTCTCAATATAATCATCATTAATCACCCCCCTCCTTTTCTCGTTAATCACATCAGGCATCATGATCCACTTTTTGAGACAAAGAACTGTGACAAAACAAGGGAAAATAATAGGGGCAGTAGAATGTACCTCAGGGCGTCGAGTATTCTCGATAAAAATTTTCATTTCAAACGCAATGATCCGAGCAACATCAACCTCTTTGTCTTCCATGATGTAATAAAGAAGGAGGCCAACCTCAGGCGGAATCGAAGAACGGTGCGATTTGGGCTTAATGTTGTGGAGAATTAGAAGAAGAACAACTTGCACATCCGGAGGCATGTCCTCCCTCCGATAATGGATAGGATCACCCACTGCGTTTCTTTCCACACTTTTTCCAGGAAACAAAATGGTCCTGGCAATCTTATCATGATCAAGACGTGTGCCAAGCTCCTTAGTATAGGCATCCTTCTCGAACATTCCCAATGAACTTCGGCTTCCCAAAAAGGACATTGATGTCTTCACGATCAAACTTGATTTCCTTGCCACGGACGTACGTGATGTAGCGGAACACCTGCATATCTCCCTGGGTTTCTGGGAATTCGAGAGCATTTGCGTAGAATTCACGCACCATCTCGTAGTTAAGTGCCTCCAAAGGATTAATGAGATGTCCCCACTTTTTTTTGTCGAAAATCTTGGCCAACTTACGGTACGGACCCACCGGGTTGATATCAAATCTTTTTTCGGATAGAAACTGCCGGCCCTCAAGCATTTGGTACCGGGCAGCATGAGCTGCGCTTAAGAACCGGCTTGGATCAAAATCAGGTTGATGCCCGGAACCGCTTCCTGCAGCCATCTTCAGTTTCTTTCCACTGGTTACTTTGGTTCTTGGCGGCATCTGAAAACAAACGGAAAACACAAAGCAAAGGAATCGTTGTCTCATGTCAGCACAACCCAAACAACAACCAAAAATTCATCCGAAAGTAATGGCATAAAACATAAGACATATACACAGAACAGAACAGAAAAATATGAAAAATCAAAATAAATAAACAATTGCCATTCGCCCCAAGCTCGCCAGGCGAATACCTGGCGACTTCTCACGGCTCACTCGCCTGGCGAGTGTCTGGCGAGTTCCAAAAATTTAACACGCAGTGGGGGGGGTTCACAATTTCATATCAGGAACCCACTAATCCCACACCTGCAACTTAATAACACTACATTCAAGCATTTCCTAAGGGTTTCTAACAACATTCTAACCATTGTGAATCAAACCCTAATTTACCCTAATTGAACAAATTAAGCAAAGCAAAAATAAACAAAAATGGAGACAACAATTAGAATGTAAGCATACCTTAAATGGAAGTGAAGTTGATGGAGAAGGAGAAGGAAAAGTTAAAAGTGTAGGGTTTGGGAGAAGAGAAAGTGACAGGCGAGAAATTGAAAGGAAAAAATGGAAAAAGGGAATGAGAGAAGTGGTGGGGAGTATGTGGTCCCTATTGGACCCTAAAATAATAATAACAATTAATTAATTAAAAAAAACATTCTTTTTCTTTTTCCCTCTGCAGACAAAAAGGACAGGTCACGCCAAATTCGCCCGGCGAGTGTCTGGCGAGAGACTGACGAAATTGAATTCGCCAAGCGAATTAAGGATTCGCCAGGCGAATTACACCAGAAACAGAATTATCACAAGGCAATGGTGCAGAGCAGAATTTTCCAACACTTTCTACGATAACTACTAATAACACACAATTTATAAATTAAACAGATGAAATACTTACAATGTTGGGGTGCCTCCCAACAAGCGCTTGTTTAACGTCGGCTAAGCTCGACGGACCACCGCAATCTCACGGATCGCGGAAGGGAACAATGGCGGGATTCCGCTCGAAATCTCCTCCAAGATAAATTTTCAGTCTCTGTCCATTAACTGTCCAATTTTCTTTTGACGCTGCGTCCTCAATTACGATTGCTCCATAGGGCTTGATTTCCACAATCCGAAACGGACTGGACCATTTAGATCTTAATTTTCCGGGAAACAATTTTAATCGAGAATTGAACAATAAGACCAGCTGTCTGACCTCAAACTGTTTGATGACAATTTTTCTGTCATGATAAGACTTTACACGTTCCTTATACAATTTGTTGGAATCGTACGCCTGAAGGCGCAATTCATCCAACTCGTGTAATTGCACTTTTCTTCTTTCGCCGCTTAGAGTTGGATCAAAATTCAAAAGTTTTAAGGCCCAAAATGCCTTGTGCTCCAACTCTACCGGCAAGTGACAATTCTTACCATAAACCATTTTGAACGGTGTGAGACCGATCGGAGCCTTAAAAGCAGTCTGATACGCCCATAACGCGTCATCAAGTTTGTTCGCCCAATCCTTTCTCGAGGCCGAAACAGTTTTCTCCAAAATACGCTTAATCTCACGATTGGATACCTCTGCTTGACCGTTAGCTTGAGGATGATATGGTGTAGCAACTTTGTGCTTCACACCATATTGCTCAAGAGCTTTGTCAAGCTGAGTGTTACAGAAGTGAGATCCTTCATCACTTATTAACACTCGAGGTGTACCAAAACGCGCAAAAATATTTCTTTTCAAAAACTTCACCACCGTTTTTCCGTCGGCTTTGGCACATGCTATCGCCTCTACCCACTTGGAAACGTAATCCACAGCGACCAAAATATATTCATTAGAAAATAAAGATGGGAATGGACCGACAAAGTCGATCCCCCAACAGTCAAAAACTCCGATTTCTAACATATTTTGTAATGGCATTTCTTGCCGCAATGAAATACCGCCGCTTCTCTGGCACTTGTCACAACTAAGGGCATGCGCATGCGCATCTTTGAATAAGGACGGCCAATAAAAGCCCGATTGTAGGACTTTAGTGGCCGTTCTCAACCCATTAAAGTGTCCTCCGTAAGGAGAGTTATGACAGTGCCACAGAATACTCGTGGCTTCCTCCACTGACACACACCTTCTGAGGAGGTTGTCGGCACCAAGTTTAAATAAATGGGGTTCATCCCATATAAATGACTTGGCGTCAGACAAAAATTTCCATTTTTGGTGGTGAGTTAGACCGTCCGGTATCAATCTGGTGGCTTTGTGGTTAGCCATGTCGGCGAACCACGGTCTAACTTGCACTCTAAAAATTTTTTCATCAGGGAACTCCTCTTTTACCTCAAATTCCTTTTTGGTCACGTCAATGTTGACCAGGCGATATAAGTGATCCACCACCAAATTCTCGGAACCCCTCTTGTCACGAATTTTAAGATCAAATTCTTGTAACAAAAGGAAAAACCGAATCAGCCTCTGTTTTGAATCAGGCTTGGTGAGCAGATACCTTATAGCCGAATGATCCGTATAAACGATGACACGTGAAACAATCAAATAGGCACGAAATTTCTCCAACGCATACACTATGGCAAGCAACTCTTTTTTAGTAGTTGCATAGTTAATCTGAGCTTCGTTTAAAACTTTGCTCGCATAATGTATAGCGTGGAAAACTTTCGTTCTCCTCTGACCCAAAACAGCCCCAACCGCATAATCGCTAGCATCGCACATTAATTCAAAATCTATTTTCCAGTTCGGTGCAACGATTATCGGTGAGGTTGTTAAACTCTTTTTCAGAAAATTAAAAGCAAAAAGACAAGACTCGTCAAAGTCGAAAACCTTACCTTGGACAAGCAAGTTGCTCAATGGCTTCGCGACCTTTGCGAAGTCCTTGATAAATCTCTGGTAGAACCCGGCGTGTCAAAGAAAACTCCTTATTCCTTTGACATTCATCGGCGGTGGTAATTTCTCGATAACATCCACTTTGGCTTTATCAACTTCAAGGCCTTTTGCAGAAACCTTGTGACCGAGCACAATTCCCTCGTTCACCATGAAGTTGCATTTTTCCCAATTAAGCACCAAGTTAGTTTCCACGCACCGTTCTAACACCGTATCCAAATTTTTCAAGCACAAATCAAACGATTGTCCAAAGACGGAGAAATCATCCATAAAGACCTCAATTGTCTTTTCGATCAAATCCGCGAAGATAGCTTGCATACACCGTTGAAAAGTCGCCGGTGCATTACATAATCCAAACAACATCCTCCTATAAGCGAAGATTCCGAACGGACATGTAAAAGCTGTTTTTTCATGATCATCCGGGTTCACAATGATTTGATTGTAACCCGAATAACCATCCAAAAAACAGTAGTATTGTTGACCGGAAAGCCTTTCGAGCATTTGATCCATAAAAGGTAGAGGAAAATGATCCTTTCTCGTAGCTTTGTTCAACCTACGGTAGTCTATACACATTCTCCACCCGGTTACGGTCTTGGTTGGTATAAGCTCATTTTTCTCGTTTTGGACCACCGTTAATCCTCCTTTTTTTGGTACCACATGCACGGGACTAACCCACGGGCTGTCAGAAATAGGATATATCATTCCGGCATCCAACATCTTCACCACTTCCTTCCTAACCACTTCTTTCATGATAGGATTTAAGCGGCGTTGAGGTTGAGCAATCGGTTTAAAGTCCTCCTCCATGAATATCTTGTGCATGCAATACGAAGGGCTTATGCCTTTGAGATCGGACAATGTCCATCCCATTGCACCCTGATTTTTCTTCAACACTTGAATTAAGCGGCTTTCCTCCACTTCAGATAAAACACTACTTATGATAACCGGTTTATTACCACCGTCATCGAGAAAAGCATACTTCAAGGTTGACGGTAACACTTTCAGCTCAAGTTTGGAGGGTTCATCATTCACCTCTTTTTTCAGAATTTCCTCTTCATACTCCCACGGTTGCAATTCTTCCAAAGCTTCAAGCTCTAACAAACACTCTTCAAGAGCTTGCTCTTCTTCAACCGAGAATACTTCCAAGGATTCATCCAAAGCTCTTTGAAACGGATCAATGATATTAATTTGCCTTGTAACTTCCAAACTTGCTTCCTCCGTTACATCGATTCGGAAACAATCACCCTTATCCTTCTTGTGCTTCATTGCATCATAAAGATTAAAACACACCTCTTCATCTTGGACTCTCACTTTCATGAGACCATCGTCCATGTCAATTGCCATACGGGCAGTTTTCATGAAAGGCCTTCCAAGAATCAAAGGTGCATCATCGTCCTCGTCCATTTCAATGACAACGAAATCAATTGGAAACAAAAATTTGTCCACCTTGACCAACACGTCTTCCGCTACACCGTGAGGACGGGTAGTGGATTTATCGGCGAGTTGCAACGGCATTTGCGTGGACATCAATTTCATGTGGCCTAGCCGTTTCACAATCGACAATGGTATCAAGTTGATGCTAGAACCCAAATCAATCAATCCATTGCCCACATACATGTTTCCTATCGTAACCGGCAATGTAACTCGTCCCGGATCACACTCTTTTCGCGGGAGCATCCGTTGAATGATTGCACTGCAGCTTACATCCACCATAATCGTCTCCTGATCAGTATACCTTTTCTTCTTCGTGAGGATATCTTTCATGAATTTAGCATACTTAGGCATCTGCTCCAAAGCCTCGGAAAATGGAATATTTATTTGTAATTTCTTGAAGATATCCATAAACCGAGAATAGTGCCGCGCACTATCTTTCTTTGTAGGAGCATGCGGATATGGTAGATGTTGAATTGGAATATTGTTCATCGGCTCTTTTCCCTTCTTAGCTCTCTTCACTCTTTCTTCATTCTCTATTTTTTTCTCATTCTCATTTTTTTCTCTCTCATTTTTTTCTATCTCATTTTCAACTAACACACCCTCCACATTTTTTTCTACTTCAATTTCCTCACTATCTTTTTCTTTCTCAACTACAACCTCCTCCTCCACTCTCTTTTTACCTATACCCAAGTCAATCTCTCTTCCACTTCTTGTGAGAATTGCTTTACAATCCTTTGGATTCGGAAGTAGACATGGCAACGGGGCGGGTCGGGGACGGTTTTTACCTCCCCCAAACCCAAACCCGAATTCCCAAACAATCCCCGTTCCCCGCCCCAAACCCAAACGGGGATGGAGAATTAAAACCCAAACCCGTCCCAAATGGGTTCGGGTATCCCCGCCCCGCAACGATCCATTTAGTAAAATCAATTTTTTTTAATAGAAAACCTTTATTTTTTCCAAAATCAAATTACATTTCAAATAATTAAAAAAAATCTCAAAGAAAATTCTTACATACATTTTAAATATTTTAAATAATTAATACAAATCAAAATATCAAAACATTTGTTACATATTTAATATTCTAAATTAACAAAATTAAATAATTATGTACATAATAAAATAAACGGGGTGGGTTCGGGGACGGGTTCGGGGTGGGTACTAATGTCCCCATTACCCGACCCGTCCCCATATTTTTTAATCGGGGAAAACCCAAACCCGAACCCACACCCACTCAAAGCGGGTTTTCCCCGTCAACTTCGGGGCGGGTTCGGGTGGGTACCCGTGGGTATGGGTTTTGTTGCCATGTCTATTCGGAAGTGTATTTGCCGTAAAGGGCCCTTGATGTTGGTCGGCCAATTGTTTTGATAATTGCCCGACTTGAGTTTCAAGATTCCTTATGGCGGCATCGGTATTCTTTTGATTTGAGATTGCCATTTGCATAAATTGTGTAAGAGTATCTTCTATCTTTGTAGTTCCAACGGGAGCTTGCGGCGGTTGAGTGTAACTCTGATATTGTTGGCGGTTTGATGGTCCGGCTTCTTGCGGTCTCCATTGTTGTTGATACCCTTGGTTAGGCCTTTGTTGGTAACCTTGGTTTGCTTGTTGATACGGAGGTCGGGGTTGGTAACCTTGATTTCCCGCATAATTTGCTTCCTCCTCAACGGGAGGACAATAACCGGTCAAATGGTCACCTCTGCATAACTCACACACTAACACTTGCACATTTTTACTTGAAGATTCTTGCATCTCCTTGAATTATTGAGGCAGCTTAGACATTTGCTTCGTTAACAGCTCAACCTGTTGTGATAACAATTTGTTTTGTGCAAGGATAGCGTCACTTGTTCCTAATTCCAAAACACCTGGCGTTCGTTGAGCAGGTCCACGATTGTGACTACCTTGATGATCGTTCAAGGCCATTTTATCAATGATAGCTGTGGCTTCCGCTGCAATTTTACTTAACAAAGACCCACCCGCGGTGGCATCCAACAAGGTTTTGTGTACTAGCTGCAGCCCATTTCTGAATATATGAATTTGTGACAATTCATCGAAACCATGGCCTTTGCACTTTCGTAACATTGATTTGAACCTCTCCCAAGCTTCATTGAGAGATTCACTAGCTCCTTGTGTGAATACCGCTATGGCGGTCTTCGCTTCCATAAACCGAGTGTGCGGAAAAAATCTTTCCAAAAATTTTTCTTCTAAGGCATTCCAATCAGTCATTATGGCAGTTGACTTATCAAGGTACCATTCCTTGGCCTTCCCAATGAGGGAATGCGGGAATAGTCTCTTGAACAGAGACTCCTCTTCTGCTTCCGGTGCACCCGTCGCTCCTGCTATTTCATAAAATTTTGTCAAATGGGTGAAAGGATCTTCATGATCCATACCCGTAAATGGACTTTGGTATAACAGTTGGAGAATTCTGGTCTTCATCTCAGCATGACGACCATTGTGTGCATGACGGGCGAACTGAGCATTATGCCTCAGACTATTTGTACAAGGCCTATAAGCAGGTGGTGGTGGTGGTGGTGGATCTCCCTCCATAACTGGAAGTATTTGTGGAAATGGTGGTGGTGCAGATATATTTTCCTCTTGTTCTCGCCTCTGTTTCGCTAGCTGCCTCCTTCTTCTAGTTCGGCTATTGATTCTACGAGCGGTTCTTTCAATCTCAGGATCGAAAAGAAGTTGGTCCGCCGGTAGTTTCCCTCGCATAAACTAAGTCTGCACACTAAACAAACAGATTAACAAGTTCAAGATAAAGTGGTAACAGCTTACAATAACTCAACTATCGCAATGCTTGCAATATCAACTAACAATCCCTGGCAACGGCACCAATTTGTTAGAAGAATATTAGTGTGGGTTTTTGTTATCGTATCCACAGGGATTGTCGGATATTTGATGCTTGCCGTTCAATAGTTGCGATATTCGAAGTTAACATTTTCAAAAGTTTCACTTGTTGTTATCATTCACTTGTAGCAAAGATTAAATTGTGACAAAGATTTTTAAGAAAAGTTTTATAAAAGCATGCTAAGGTTAGGTTTCATCAATCCTTTTCATGTATAAACAATTAATCAAGCATATGAACTCGGTTTCCGACCAATACAACCGCGTATCCTCCCGACTACGTTTATGTCTAAAGCGAAATCGTGAGTACCGTTGTTTAGACCGTTAGATGATGTCTCACGCTAACAATCTAAGCAACGATCATTAAGATCAATACAATGCGAATAGCAAATCCCAAATCTATGTCTAGAGTTTGGTTTTTAAGAGATGAAATTGTTAGGTCAAGATTTGTGGAATCTATGTCTAGAGTAAAACAAATCAAACATAAAGTATTAAGAGAAAACAACTTCATCTATATTGATCAAAGACTTTGTTCATATACAATAGATCAAAAGCAATACATAAAAACAGAATCAACTACATCCAACCTCAACATTGAGTGTTTAGCTACCACTTCTCATGGTAGCTTGGATGACAAGTAAAGTTTCAAAGCTTGTGGAACTTCAATCTTCAAAGATTCAAGGATTGAAGCATAAAAGCTTGGAACTTGGAAAAATAGGTAACAATGGAGTTCTTTCTTCTTCACACCAGTTTTTAGGTTACAAAAGAGTGATAAAATCAAAAGTGAATCCAAAAATATCTAACCACACACTATATAGCACTTTCTGCTCAGCCAAATTCGCCAGGCGAGCTACAAAATTCGCCTGGCGAAACCTTTAAGTACTGCCCACGTGCCAGAACAGTGCAAAGAACCTGAGAAAAAATCAGAAATTCGCCAGGCGAATTCCAAACTCGCCAGGCGAATTACTTTCGCCACCAAGTCGCTTGGCGAATGCAGCGGCGAAACACTTACAGAGAGCACCCAATTTGAAAACAAATTCGCCAGCTGACTCGCCAGACATTCGCCTGGAGAATTTCTCCTTCCGCCACCCATTCGCCCAGCGAATTCCCTGTTTGTTGCAGACACGCGACGTTGCTCATTTCATCGTGTTTTCTTCCGATTTTTGCCACGTCCCTTTTACAAAAAATGCTGCAAAACAAACAAAAACATCAAATAGCCCAAAATAAAACATTAATTCGAAAATCACTTTAAAATAAGCAGTTTCTCATTTAAGGCACATAGAAAACAGCTTAAAAATACAGAAAATTACTCTACAATTCATTTACAATCAGCTACCTATCATACCCCAAAATTATTCAAGGTCATAACCAGTAAAAGCATCTTCAGGGGTTTTAATGACAGCATCGGGATCATTGGAAAGACCCAACAATTCAGCCATCTCATGGTGAGTGAAGCGGTATTTATTTCCAAACAAACGGAAGGTAGCCAATCCACGGCCAAATCCATACCCTCGAGTTGGTTCATAGTATAGGGAACTTAGGAACTCCAAGGTCAGGTTATGGTAAGTGCTGAAATTTTTTGTTAAAGCAGAATTAGTCCAACCAAGCTGGTTAAAGAAGTAAACAACACTGTCCCTAATACCAAGGGTAACCATAGCTGCGTCATCAGGATAAATCGACAGAGCAAAATCTCTTTGAGAAAGAGCCTCAAAGCAACTCCTCTGAAGGTCGTTTCTGAACACAACGGCGTGGTTTTCAAAAGTTTGCATGATGGATCTATCCTAAGGACTGCGAACCTGAAAAAACAAGAAAGAAAATAATATATTGTTAGGGAAAATACACTACATACAGGGGTTAGTGCTAATAATAGTCACAACAAACATAAAGCAAATGGTATGGTAATACAGTAACGAAAACACAATTCATGAAAATATAAACTAACAAGCTAATACTAATAATGATAATACTAATAATGAAATGCAATCATGAACTAAAGTAATAACGACTATGCATGAGCAAACAAAAATAAATACTACTACTAAGCTTTGTGATTTAAGCTCTCACTGAGCGCTCTGTTTAATGTCGGAAGCTCGACATTAGAAATAGAGAAGAATTTCAGTCGTCTGGAGGAGTGGGAAGCTCTTCCAACTTGCAACTAGGGTAGAATTCTTTGTTTTCCGTCGAATGGTAATGCTTAAGTCTTTGCCCATTTACTATGAATGGTTCACATGAATTTCCTTCGATTTCGACTGCACCGTTGTTTAGAATCCTAGTAACTTTGAATGATCCAGACCATCTAGAACGTAACTTTCCTGGGAAAAGTTTAAGTCTAGAGTTAAAAAGAAGAACTGTGTCCCCCTCTCTAAACTCTTTTCTTGCTATTCTTTTGTCATGCCACTTTTTGGTTCTTTCTTTGTAAATGCGGGCATTTTCATAGGCATCAAGTCTCAGTTCTTCCAGTTCATGGATGTCTAGAATCCTTTTCGCGCCAGCTGCCATGTAATTGGTGTTTATGGTCCTTATGGCCCAATACGCCTTATGCTCAAGTTCTACGGGCAGATGACACGACTTTCCATAAACCAGTTTAAACGGGGTGGTTCCTATAGGAGTTTTGAAAGCAGTTCTATATGCCCAAAGAGCCTCATGAAGTTTAATCGACCAATCTTTCCTAGATGTTGCAACGGTTTTCTCAAGTATCTGTTTAATTTCTCTATTGGAAACTTCGACTTGTCCGCTGGTTTGAGGATGGTAAGGTGTCACTATTCGATGTCGGACCCCATATTTGAGCAATAATTTTTCAAATATGTTTGAAATAAAATGAGATCCTCCATCACTTATAACAACTCTTGGCACTCCCAATCTAGGAAAAATAGTGTTTTTAAACAATCTAATAACTACTCGTGCGTCATTGGTGGGAGAAGCTATGGCCTCGATCCATTTCGATACATAATCTACTGCAACGAGTATATACTTGTTTCCACAAGAGGAGGGAAAAGGGCCCATGAAGTCAATACCCCACACGTCAAAAACTTCCACTTCTAGAATACCTTTTTGCGGCATCTCATCGCGTCTAGAAATGTTACCTGTGCGTTGGCACCGGTCGCAGTTTAAGACAGCGATATGGACGTCCTTCCAAAGGTTAGGCCAAAATAGCCCTGATTGTATAATTCTTGCGCAAGTCTTAGAGGTGCTCGCATGCCCTCCGTACGGTGCGGCATGACAATGAGATATGACATCTTCTATTTCAGATTCAGGGACACATCGACGAAATATTCCATCGGCGCCTCTTCTAAAAAGTAAGGGCTCATCCCAATAGTAATTTTTTAGATCGTGAAAGAATTTCTTCTTTTGCTGGTAGGTTAAATCAGGTGGAAGCGCTCCTGCCGCTAGGTAGTTGACAAGATCAGCGTACCAAGGCAGTGGGGCTTCTACACGACATGAAACTTCGTTGGGTTCTTGAAACTCCAAAGGGTCTTCTTGGTCCTCACTTTCTTCCTCCATATGGGCTATAAGTCTATCATACGGAGAATCATCATTGATGGGAACTGGTTCCAGTTCTTGATGTTCTATCCTAGAAAGGTGATCCGTCACTACATTTTCGGCTCCTTTTTTATCCCTTATTTCCAAATCGAACTCTTGTAGAAGCAGGATCCATCTCAAAAGTCTAGGCTTAGCATCCTTCTTACTCAATAAGTATCTAATTGCAGCGTGATCGGTGTAAACAACTATTTTTGCTCCTACCAAATAGGAACGAAATTTATCTAATGCAAAAACAACAGCTAGAAGTTCCTTTTCTGTGGTTGCATAGTTCAACTGTGCACTGTCCAAGGTCCTACTTGCATAGTAGATAGCATGAAGCTTTTTGTCCTTTCTTTGACCTAAGACAGCGCCAACGGGAAAATCACTAGCATCGCACATTATTTCGAACGGTTCATTCCAATCTGGTGGTTGCATAATAGGTGCGGTAATTAAGGCATTCTTGAGTAGCTCAAAGGCTTTCAAACAATCGTCATCAAATATAAATTCAGCATCTTTCATTAGCAATCCAGTCAGCGGTTTAGTGATCTTAGAGAAGTCTTTAATGAATCGTCAGTAGAAACCGACATGTCCAAGAAAACTGCGGATTTCTCTAATGGTTTTCGGAGGCTGGAGGTTTTCTATTATTTCTATTTTGGCTTTGTCTACTTCAATCCCTCTTTTCGATACAACATGTCCTAACACAATCCCTTCTCGAACCATGAAATGGCATTTTTCCCAATTCAGCACCAGATTGACCCTGACGCATCTCTCGAGAACCAATTCTAAGTTCGATAAACATCCCTCGAAACTTTGCCCACAAACAGAGAAATCGTCCATAAACACCTCCATTATATTATATATAAAGTCGGCAAATACGGCCATCATACATCTTTGAAATGTTGCAGGGGCATTGCATAGTCCAAATGGCATCCGTCTATATGCAAACGTTCCATAAGGACAAGTGAATGTAGTCTTTTCTTGATCGTTGGGATGAATAGGAATTTGAAAGAATCCTGAGTATCCATCTCAATAGCAGAAATATGAATGTTTATCCAGTCGCTCAAGCATTTGATATATAAAGGGCAAAGGAAAATGATCTTTTCGAGTGGCTTTATTCAGTTTTCGGTTGTCTATGCACATCCTCCATCCCATTTGAATACGTTTAGCTACAGATTCTCCTTTTTCATTACTGACAACCGTTACTCCTTCTTTCTTAGGTACAACATGTACTGGACTGACCCAGCTGCTATCTGATATCAGATATATGATACCAGCTTCTAAGAGCTTTTGTACTTCTTTCTTGACTGCATCGCCTATGATAAGGTTTATCCTTCTTTGATGTTCCCTAAAAGTCTTACTATCGCCTTATAGCATAATGTGATGCATACAAATGGATGGGCTTATCCCCTTGAGATCAGAGATATTATATCCCAGTGCAGTCGGATACTTCCTTAGAACATGGAGTAACTTCTCAGTTTCTGTCTGTCCCAAGTCAACGTTAACTATGATTGGTTTTTCAAGCTTTGTATCTAAGAATTTGTACCTTAGATTTTTGGGTAGCGATTTTAATTCTATAGCAGGTTTTTGTTCATCGGATGATGGTTCGGGTGCTAATGCAAGACATTCTTTCGAATAGTCATCGACGAATGGTTCGTTACAATTATCATTTTCGAATAGAGAAGATTTGGTGAATTCAGGTGATTTCACTTCCACTTCTTTTACGCATTCGTCAATGATATCTAGCAAACAACATGAGTCATTAATAGTTGGGGCTTTCAAGAATTGAGCTAAAATGAATTCGACTTTTTCTTCTTCTACTTCGAAAGTCAGCTTTCCTTTCTTAACATCAATTATAGCTTCGGTTGTTGCTAAAAATGGTCTTCCTAATATAATCGGGACATTGTAGTCCTCCTTTATGTCCATTATCACAAAATCAGTAGGAATGAAGAATTGACCCATTCGAACAGGGATGTTCTCCAGCATACCTACAGGATATTTGACAGAACGGTCCGCAAGTTGCAGAGACATTTTGGTTGGTCTCAATTCTCCTAACTCGAGTCTCTTGCACGTAGATAACGGCATCAGACTAACACTGGCCCCTAAATCGCATAGACCGTTGTCTATAGCGTATTTTCCTATTACACAGGGTACTGAGAAACTCCCTGTATCTTTAAGCTTAGGTGGCATGTTATTTTGAAGTATAGCGCTACACTCGGCAGTGAGCATAACCGTTTCGTTATCTTCGAGCCTTTTCTTGTTAGATAGAATTTCCTTGAGAAATTTCGCATATGAAGGCATTTGGGTTATGGCTTCCGTGAATGGTATAGTAACATTTAGTTATTTCAGAAGTTCCATGAATTTCTTAAATTTCCCTTCATTCTTGTTTTTGGCTAATCTTTACGGATAAGGTATAGGTGGTTTATATGGAGGTGGAGGCACATAAGGTGTTTCCTTCTCCATGACTTCGTTACTCTTATCATCCGCATCATTGGTTTTTGGTTTATCTTCCTTCTCAGTTCCTTTCTTCGGACTTTGATACATGGCTGGTTTTGTAAGTCTCGGGTCAACCGGTCCATCATATTCGGTTCCGCTTCGCAAGGTTACGGCATTTGCTTGCCCTTTTGGGTTAGGTTGAGGTTGGCCAGGAAAAGTTCCAGACGGGGCTGGTATTGTTGGTTGTTGTTGGGCTACCTGAGTAATCTGGGTTTCTAACATTTTGTTATGCGTAGCCATTGCATCAAGTTTGCTAGTCATTTGCCTCATCAATTCGCTTGCATGAGCGTTTTGGTTCGCAAATTCCTTATTCTGCTGTATCTGGGCGCTCATGAAATTTTCCATCATAATCTCCAGATTTGACTTTCTAGGTGCTTGTGGAGCAGGTGGTCCTACCTTATGAAAACCAGGTGGTACAGCAGGTGTCGAACTTGGTGGTTGCAAAGCATTATTGTTTTTGTAAGAGAAGTTCGGGTGACTTCTCCAACCAGGATTATAAATATTTGAGTATGGGTTTCCTTGGGTGTAATTCACTTGGTCGGTGGAAACACCGGTTAACACCTGACATTCGGCGTTTGTATGTCCAGGGGTACCGCAAACTTCACAGTTAGGAGACACAGCAGCCACGGTAGAGGCTGGTTGTGTTACGGCCAAACTTTCGATTTTTTGAGTTAATGCATCCATTTTAGCATTGATGCGGTCTATTGCACTAACTTCGTACATTCCACCTTTCGAAGTTGGTTTCTCTGTAAAAGCACGTTCTCCTCCCCATTGGAAGTGATTTTGAGCCATGTTCTCTATGAGTTCAACAGCTTCCTCGTACGGTTTATCCATTAAAGCGCCACCAGCAGCAGCACTTAGGTTCATTTTCGTGTTGTACAGCAGACCATTATAGAAAGTATGGATTATCAGCCATTTTTCGAGTCCGTGATGTGGGCAAAGCCTCATCATGTCCTTATATCTTTCCCACGCGTCAAAAAGAGATTCATTATCTTTTTGTTTGAATCCGTTAATTTCCGCCCTTAGCATAACTGTCTTACTTGGAGGAAAATAGCGGGTCAAAAAGACTCTTTTTAGATCATCCCATGAAGTAACAGAATTTGCAGGCAAAGACTGGAGCCAAGCTCTAGCTCTATCTGTTAAAGAAAACGGGAAAAGACGGAGTCTAATTGCTTCTTGGCTAACACCATTTACTTTCACAGTGTCAGCATATTGCACGAAAACAGATAAATGTAAGTTAGGATCGTCCGTAGGACTTCCTGAAAATTGGTTTTGCTGAACGGCTTGTAATAGCGAAGGCTTCAACTCGAAATCGCGTCTTTCAATTTCAGGGGCAGCAATGCTGCTATGCGGTTCATCTTGCGATGGGACAGCGAAATCCTTGAGAGGACGGTTTTGCGGTGGTTGGGTCATGTTTTGTTCTGATTCGATTTCGGTTTCGGAATCAGAATAAGGAACGATAGGATCTGGAAGGAGATATCTTAAGCAGTAATCGTTGATTCGGCGCCTCAACAAAAGAAAACGCTCGATTTCGGCAATCGGTTCCACTGGCTCTTCGCTTTGTGAGCGAGTGTTGGGCATACGATTGACAAATTAAAAATAAAGAAAAATTGCCTTAGTCGTTACTGTGCAACGAAAGAGACACAACAAGACTAATTCAATCCCCGACAACGGCGCCAAAACTTGATCGCGACTTTACGTGTTTGGTCGGATAGATACTGCAAGCATACAGGGTATCACATAGTTTTAAAAGATTGTCGAACCCACAGGGATTGATAGTCAAAAGGCAGTGTCCTGAAATTGCGGTGCAAGGCTAAGGCAGGAAGTTGTCACTATTAAAAGTATTAAAGAAAAATAACTAAAATTAAAGGTTTTAAAACAAATAAGGAAACTGAGACCGTAGAATAATTTCCAGGGTTCTTAGGGACTCTATGGGTTCCGGGGCTGAAATGGATGTCGAAGTTGCTCTGAAAGAAATACCGATCTAAAGGCCTAATCTCACACTCCCGCGCTATTGATCGAGCCACGCCAGATAACCCCAAGATTTTGCTCTCGCTCGCTCGGTAATTAAAAGGCGCTTTTTGAAAACAGGCAAGACCGAAAAGAATACCTAAAGCGCTATCGCTGTGTTTAGGATCCAGTGTTTTGTGCCTACTATCTGACGAGTGCCTCAAACTCTTGCTCTGTTGGACTCGCCTTAGTGCATTTCTCACTCTCGTGACGAAATGCTGTTAAGCAGCCTCTCGCCGTCGCGACTAGTCTACCTAAAGTTAACTTAGACAACAAAACCAGAATTTCGATCATACGACAGTGTTGGATATCCTACAGAGTCCCGTCGAGACGGCGGTCCTCAAACTACGGGCTCATGCAAAATTAGTTAGACATGGTTAAACTTAATATCGCAATGCTAACAGCGCTGAATTTGAAAACATACATATTACTTTACTTAGGGTTTTTATAAAAATTTTGTTCTTTGGTTTTTAAGAAAAGCTTTTTGAGACAACAGTAAATATAATAGTAAGTATAATGCAATAAACTATAAATGGAACAATAGAGCAATAACCTGAAAGTGCGATGAAATAAATAAAAAGAAACTTGTATTAATCTGAAGGTTGATCCAAATACAGCAACGGAGTAAAAAGAAAACAAACAAAGGTCGTGATAATCACTCAGTGTGAGCAATTATCACTGTGGCTAAATATTTCTAGTTCTGGAGAAAATTTGGCAGAGCTTCCGCAGGGTGTAAAAATTGGATGGTGAATGCTGGGCTGGGAAGTCCTATTTATAGACAGAATCTGGCTCCAAAACAGTTGGGAAGATTTGAATTCAAAATGAGTGCAAACTGCTTCTGGATAACTGCTCCCGCGATGTATGGTGAACGCCATATGCCAATGGCGAACGCCATTTGGCTGAAAAGGAAAATCTACGCACTTTGGGGCAATGGCAAACGCCATTTGGTTCCCCTTAGGGAATGGCGAATGCCATTCTGCTAGAGGGAGGCAGAAAACTCCAGTTCTGCTCCTTTTCCAATTCTTTTGCCACACGTCTTGTCCTTTTCCTCAATATGGCTGATGCTGGTCCCGAAATCACAAAGTAAAAGAAAACATAAGTACATAATACAAAATACGATAAAGACTCGATAAAAATACGACTAAACATGCATGAAATGAATCGAAATAACCTATACGAAATCGAGTCATCAGTACAACCAACAGGCTGACACTTTTCATGGTCATCAAATCGAAAGCAAACTTCAACCTGTTGTTGGGACGTGAGTGGATCCATGGAATTGGGGCAGTACCTTCAACAATGCACCAGAGATTGATCATTTTGAGGAAGGATGACATCGTCGAAAATATTGAGGCAGACCGAAGCTATTACAAAGTCGACGAAGTCAAGGGTACCAAGAAGTCTTTTGACCAACACTTAGCAAATGTGTCTCCTTGTGATGACGGATCAGGGTCTTACACCTCCGTCGACACGGGTCGTGTCCTGAACCTAGACCCCGACTATGGGTTCATCTGGGATACTGCCGACGAAGGTATGAAGCCAATGGAAATGCCACCAACGGGGTGGCCCCACTACTACGAAAAACCCATTTAACAACGGTTGGGAATGACATATAATGACGCGGGCGAAGGCGTTGTTATGTAGATTGTTGTTGTATCTTCGATGTTTCTACAACGGTCTGAAAACCGTTGTTGTATTCTGGAAAACGCGCTATATATTGCAACGGTTAGTTATATCAACCGTTGTGAAATATATTATTAATCACAACGGATATTAGTTTCAACCGTTGTGAAATATATTATCAATCACAACGAATATTTGTTTCAACCGTTGTTACATGTACCCTTAGTTTATTATATACAAATGTATATTGCTTGTTTTACCATACACCTAGTTAAAGAATTACAACCATTAAATTGGTAAGGAAATATATAATCTGAAAATTAAAATATTCTTGAAAACCAACTTAAACACACCACTGTTTTTCAAATTGCATCCATTTCATTCCGCACATTTTATGTTCCTTAACACATAATATACGATTCAATGGTCTGATTCACTCTACTCATCGATATTTTTAATTATATAGTTTACCTCTCCATCGCCCAAAATCATCGTGATTTTACCATCATAACAATCATGATCATAAAAACCACGATGATTTTTGGCGATGAATAGGTAAACTATATAATATAAAAGATATCGATGTGTAGAAGGAATCAGACCGTTGAATCGTATATTATGCGTTAAGGAACATTCAATGTGCTGAATGAAATGGATGCGATTCAAAAAACATTGACATGATAATGGTTGGTTTTCAAATACATCTTAATTTTCATATTATAAGTTTCGATACCAATTTAACAGATTGCATTTTCATTAAAAGGATAGTAAAACAAACAATATACATAGTATATAATAAACTAAATTTCATATGTACAATATCAGAATAATAAACTAAATTTCATATGTACAATATCAGAATAATAAACTAAATTTCATATGTACAATATCAAAATGAATTCATATATATGTACCTTATTAGAATGAATTCATATATATATGTATCACCATCATCATCACCATGTGAAACAAACCTAAGAAGTGGGAAAGCAATGAAGAAAATTAGTTATTATTCAAAACAAAACAAGAAAAATTAGAAACAAACCCTAAGAAGTGAGAAGCAATGAAGAAAATTAGTTAGTATTCAAAACAAAACAGGCAAAAGTTGAAAGAAAATGCTAAGAAGTGGGACTGTACCATAACAATGAAGTTCACCTTGCTTGTGAAGCATTGAAGTCGAATCTGCGCAAAAAGAGAACAATCAACAAAAACATCATGAAGCAAACGAGATAATGAGTACTATCTAACAAAAAGATTGAAGTGGAAGAATACCTTATTTTCCATAAACAATATGTACATTACGCTTGCTACGCCAGCATCATCACCATGTTCATCTAGTTTTAGACTCTGTAAGAAGGAATTCAAGGAGGAAAAAGCTTAAATCAAAAGCTTCATACTTCTTGAATTTCTTTTCGCAGATTCTAAAAAAAGATGAAGTTTGGGTGCTAGGGTTTCACTGTGAAGGAAACGGCGCGACTGTCAAAAAGGGAAAGTTAATTCCCTTATATAGGTGATCGTACCTGGATCAGACAGTTACTGGTGGCCAACGACGTCCGTTGAGCTCCGGCTCCGGTGAGGTTGAAATACGGCGGGGGGGGGGGGGGGGGGGGGTGTACCTGCAAGGTACTCCGACGCTCAAGTTAGGGAGTGCACAGAGTAACAGCAAATACAAGAAGAGTGAGAAAAATGACTTAACCTGACCCTCTCAAGTGAGAGGGTATTTATAGAGAGCCCCCAGCGCGGGGCCAACGGTTACTTGTATTGGGCTGGATTGTCAGGCCCAATCCAAGTAACTGCCAGGGCTTACGTGGCGTAGTGAAGACCAGCACGTGGTCTTCGCCCTGGGGTAACCGTTCCTAGATTTCCGGGATTAGGGCAGACCGAATCCTGCAGAAGTGGGAGGTTACTTGGAACGTGTCCACGTGGTACGGACCGTTAGACACTCCTCGCGGGGGAGGAGTCTTCTGTGTCGAGGACCAACAAGCCGTACGACGGACATGGCCTTGCGGGGAGGGACCATGTCTGTCGAGGAGTGGTATGTGGCATTCTCGCGGGGAGAAGCTGGTATGTCGGGGAGGTACCTCTCCGCCGGGATGTGAGGTCCTCCTGTCCTGTTGACCTAGATGCCCGACACTGTAAAGTGCTCGGGGGAACGTTGGTATGCTTGCAGCAGTCAAGTGCCCCGCAGAGGGGTCTTAGTGGGCCTCCCCATGCTATATGGGTTGGACCTGCTCGAATGTTGGGCAGCCTCGGCCCAGTCCAGAACAGGAGCCCCCCAAGTCGTTGCTCTGAGGTGGCAGAGTGATGACTTAAGGGTTATTGTATGTCGAGGAGGCGCTAAGGGAGGAACCGAGGAGGTCGATATCCTATGCAAAATTCCTTCGGCCGGATGAGAGTCGGGCGTCGGACAGATGTGTCCGGTCGTATGGTCGGGGAGATGAAGGGTTTCGGATTCGAAGCGCTGGGGAAACCGAAACGATACGCGTGGGGAGACGGGTGACTGCATGCGTGCCACGTGTCGCCTGCCATCATTACCTAGGGGGGCTAGGGCGGCTGGCTAGGGTAGCGCACTCGAGTTCCCTACGCCCCTCGGGTCTCGCGAGAATTGCCTATAAAAGCCGCTCCCCTTGCTCATTCTTCACTTTTCCGCTTCTTTCTCAAGAAACTCTCTCCCTCTCTCTCTAACCTCTTCCGTCGTAGCTCGCCGCCGTCAATCGCCGGGCACTCTCTTCCGAAAGCATTTCCTCCGCTAGGACCGCCGTTCGCCGCCGTACCAGAGCCGGAAACCTCCGTGCCAGAACCCTACACCGCCGCTTACCAGGTATTTGCTTCAAACCGGACCTTTATTTTGCGTTTTTCTTTGATTTTAACTAGTGTAGGACGTTTCCTTGGTGAATTGATGACATTCCCATGAGAAACAAAGGGATTCCCGGCGATTACGGCGGGAATCTTTAGTTGTGGAGAGGGAGAGTGCGAAGATTCTTGCTCGCTTTTGATGAATATCTCGGGGATCAGGGACGAACACGTCGGGGATCCGTTGAATGTCTCGGGGTCCTTGATAATCAGTGTATTTGTTAGTGCCGCGAGGACACGGGGCAGAACCTTCCGAGGAGACGATGAGTTCCCCGGTGGGCAAGTTGATTCTCGGCCGTTCGCGTCGGGGAGTTGAGAAAGCCTTGCCCCTTCCTCACCCATTCGCTTGAACAGCGGTGGAGGGGTAAATTTGATACAACCAATCGAATTCACCGTTTCCTTCTGCTTTTCAGGTAAATGGACGATTTGGCTGCGGAGGTGGCCGCAGGATATTTCGAGGAAAATGACGACGACCAGCCCGACTCCCCCATGGCTCACATGGCCTTCGCGCAGGAGAGGCCGCTCGAGGACTGGGTCTGTAGCGAAGCCCTGGAGATGTCGTCCATTTTCGTGTACCCGGATGTGGGCGATGCTTTTTGTACCGTCGAGCACCGTCTAATCGACAGTGGTTAATCCTGGAAGGTTTTTCGTCCCGAGGAGCATCACCGGATATGCTCCCCTTACCGGGGAATGCGGGTCCCCTTATACGAGTTTATGTTCGAGAAGGCGGGGTGGAGGCTGCCTTTCACGGATTTTCAGGAGGGGATCTTTGACTGGTTGAAGTTGGCCCCTTCGCAGATTCATCCGAACTCGCTGGCCTTCATCCGGGCCTTCGAGCTCGTATGCAAATATTTGGAGATCGTGCCGACCGTTCGCCTTTTCTTCCGCATATTCCACCTCCAACGGTCGGAGGTCGGAGGTCGACACAGCTGGGTGTCCTTCAAGCAGAGCAAGGCGTTGTTTCACACTTACTTGGATTCCATCCGGGATTTCAAGTTCCGATATTTCTATGTGAAGCCGGTCACCCTCGAGGCGATATATTCATTGTACCGGAAAGTCACCCGCGAGGTCGACGGTCGTTCCGAGGAGGTGCTGGTGCCGAAGTTTCCTCTGTACTGGACGGAGGAACACTTTAAGAAAGGAGTTGACAAGTATAAAACGAAGCCTGTTCAGATGGAGGCCTACGAGCGGGAAGCCTACGATAAAATCGTAGCTTTCGTCGACAGCTTTACCGAAGCTCGACATGAGACGCTGGACGGCCAGCCTATAATAGGTGCAGATGGACAGGTGAAGAAAGAACGTCGCCTGATAAACACCCGCGTTCTGCTCGAGACCTTCTCCGACGAGGAGGCCATCGAATTGTTAGGTGGTGAAACGTCCTCGCTTTAGGTCTTCCCCGTATCTGTGTTTCTCGCCTTACTAACGCTTTCTTTCCTTTTGCAGGGACAATGGCCGGAGCCGAGGAGAGGTTGAAGAAACTGAAAGCGAAGAGGGCCCGGGAAGCGCAGGCCCGGGAAGAGGCGTCGCGCTCCAAAGATCAGGAAGTTGTCCCTTCTGGGGCCCCGCACGAGGGTGTTTCCACGACCGCTGCCCCCGAAGGATCCACTCAGTCTCAGCCTGTTGCCGCTGTGTCGGGGACCGCGGGTGACCACACAACTCCTGCGGGAAGCCAATCCCCGGCTACCCAAGGGACTCCGAAGAGGCAGCGCGTTGCGGAGGTCGTCGACCTGGGCGGTGAAGACAGTCCCCCGGTTCCTTCCAGCTTTGACCTTCCCCCCTGCCATCAAAAACCTCACTTCTTCTCCGAGGTCACTTATCCTCGCACCCTTCCCTCCGAGATCCAAACCGTGCTGGGGACCGCTACTGAAGTGAGGAGGAAGATGCTTTTTGAGGACCTGTCGGCCGTCATGCGTATCTGCTCGACTGCCATCATTCTAAATGACGAGACCCGCCCTGCTGCTGAACTGGCCCGCCTGCAGGAGGCGCTGGATACCTTGGGCGCTGAGATGCTCGGCATGCGCAAGGAACTAAAAGAGTGCCGAGATCTGAACAAAGAGCAAAGCAAGCAGCAGCAGTTGGTCGAGGCCAAGCTTAAGGAAGCCGAGGAGACAAAGAAAAGCCACCTTGCCCGAATCGCTAAGCTGGAGTTGGAGGAGAAGCGGCTTAAGGTAAGGATTGCCGAGTTGGAAGATGCGGTGCGGCCAGCCGAAGGGGAAACTGAGGAGGACAAGCTCCTAACCACTCGTGCGGCGTTTGTGGCGCAGCTCCGGAAGCTTGAGCAGGATCTCCGAGTGTCCGAGGATGATTCTATCGAAACCGCGGGTATAGGGTTCCGCAGTGCCGTGGCGCAGCTTCGGGTTCTCAACCCCGACCTTGTCATTGAAGGGATCGACCCCGACGCTGAGGTGGTGGATGGCCAGATCGTGTATCCTCTGCGGGAAAAAGACATTCATGTGCACGAGGGGCCTGACGGGACCGCAGCTGAGTAGGTTTTTTATCTTTGTTTTGGTCGGCTTGCGAGCCGTTTTGTTTCGCCCGGCTTGTGGGCTTAGCTGATGTACTTTTTGCACAATGGTTATTTTCGCCCGGCTTGTGGGCTCATATTTGTAACTTTTTGGACCAAGGGTTTTGCCCGCTATTCGTACTTTATAATATCTCTTTGTTAATTTTCCTTGTGTGTGATGTGGTGTTTGTTATACTTTATTGTTTGTTATACTTTATTTTTGCCTAAGTAATAAGGCTTCGGGATTTGCTCGACCTTGATCGTCCCTGACCGCGTGGAGAGCTGGTCGGGCGGCCGGAGGAGTACTCCGACCTTCAACGTTACTGGTGGCCAACGACGTCCGTTGAGCTCCGGCTCCGGTGAGGTTGAAATACGGCGGGGGGGGGGGGGGTGTACCTGCAAGGTACTCCGACGCTCAAGTTAGGGAGTGCACAGAGTAACAGTAAATACAAGAAGAGTGAGAAAAATGACTTAACCTGACCCTCTCAAGTGAGAGGGTATTTATAGAGAACCCCCAGCGCGGGGCCAACGGTTACTTGTATTGGGCTGGATTGTCAGGCCCAATCCAAGTAACTGCCAGGGCTTACGTGGCATAGTGAAGACCAGCACGTGGTCTTCGCCCTGGGGTAACCGTTCCTAGATTTCCGGGATTAGGGCAGACCGAATCCTGCGGAAGTGGGAGGTTACTTGGAACGTGTCCACGTGGTACGGACCGTTAGACACTCCTCGCGGGGGAGGAGTCTTCTGTGTCGAGGACCAACAAGCCGTACGACGGACATGGCCTTGCGGGGAGGGACCATGTCTGCCGAGGAGTGGTATGTGGCATTCTCGCGGGGAGAAGCTGGTATGTCGGCGAGGTACCTCTCCGCCGGGATGCGAGGTCCTCCTGTCCTGTTGACCTAGATGCCCGACACTGTAAAGTGCTCGGGGAAACGTTGGTATGCTTGCAGCAGTCAAGTGCCCCGCAGAGGGGTCTTAGTGGGCCTCCCCATGCTATATGGGTTGGGCCTGCTCGAATGTTGGGCAGCCTCGGCCCAGTCCAGAACAATAGGTAAATGTTTCACAACGGTTTTCTTAAATAACCGTTATGATATATTATATATTAATTTAATAATATCACAACGGTTAGTTATAATAACCGTAGCGATACCCCTTATACGTGGTACAAGGTTCGACACCAGGCAACAACATTTTCCTAAAGTTACGCCTGGATTATAAGTGATATCGCTACGGTCATTACTTATAACTGTCGTGATATTCTTAACCATTGCACTTCCCAACATATGAACGGTTTACAAGAAAATATATTTCCAGAATATGAACGGTTTACAAGTTATCATCATTACAAGCATTAAACTATTCGTCTTTTCATCTTCAACCTCATCTATAAATAAACAATTTTACATATCTAAATAATATATTCTTCGTAACAATGAGTTCAACAAATGAGAATCCTAGAAACCTCAATGAGGAACGTCAGGCGCCAATCCAGGAGGTCGTCCAACCAGCAACTGCCAACTTCAGGGATGCCTTAAGGGTAAGGAAGGATAATAAGAAGAAGAAGAAGCCGAAGAAGAAGAAGATAAAGAAGAAGAAGAGGCTTGTATGTTATGATTCCGATGAGGGGAGTGAGGAGAGATGTCTAGATTATGAAGATGCATTTTATGCTATGGGCTCTGACAATGATCTTGATATGTAATATGTTTATCAATGTACTCTCAATGGAATATTAAAATAAAATTATGTCTATATATGTTCATCTCTTACAGTTTTATTTTTAAAGTTATATATATATATATATACTCTATTGCACTTAAAAATATTAAAGAATACATTGCTGTGAATCGAAGCGTGATACATGTAGTACAACGGTCTTCTAATACAAGCGTGTTAAAATGTAAAAATATGGAAAAAAAATATAGAGCTGGGAATTGAAGCTTGTTACACAGCTTGTATTACAACGGTTATGTAACACAACCGTCGTTAAATATGGCGTTATAAATTTTTAATCCTGTTACAACGGTGGGATACGAAACCGTGGTAAAGCTGGCGTCGTTAAATGGGGTTTTCGTAGTAGTGCCCACTACTGGTGAAAATGACTGCTGAGTCAGAAAGCATGACTCGGATTTTGGCCTATCTGGCAGAAAACAGAAAGATGTCGGCACTCGAAAAGGATAAGACTCTCCGAATAACTAAGGGAGCCGACCATGACAAAACAGCTAATGGCTCACAAGGCCAAAGGGAAGCTGTAGAAAATCAGAGGCTTGATGGTATTTATGATGATGAGCCTTTAGGGTTCGAAAAAGGCCCAGATCATGAACAACAGAGAATGCAAGCCCAGGACCCGCTTGAGGAAATCGACTTAGGGGATGGAACAACCAAAAGGCCCACCTACGTGAGTGCCAAGGTAGGACCAACAATGAAAGCCAAATTGGTTAAAGTGTTGAAAGAATACAAGGATTGTTTTGCCTGGGATTATGGCGAAATGCCTGGTTTGAGTCGGAGTGTAGTTGAGCATCGTCTCCCAATCCAGCCAAGCAAAAGGCCAGTAAAGCAACACCCTCGGCGTTTCACCCCAGAAGTGACGTCGAAGATCAAGCAGGAAATTGAAAGATTGCTCAAAAGTCGGTTCATCAGAACTGCAAGGTATGTAGAATGGATAACAAACATAGTTCCTGTTATTAAGAAAAATGGGACCCTTCGAGTGTGCATTGACTTTAGGGATTTGAACAGCGATACTCCTAAAGACGAATATTCGATGCCCGTGGCAGAAATGCTAGTCGACTCAGCCACGGGGTTTGAGTATTTGAGCATGCTCGACGGCTATTCCGGTTACAATCAAACTCTCATAGCCGAGGAAGATGTCCCCAAAACCGCATTTCGATGCCCTGCAGCTTTGGGGACATATGAATGGGTGATGATGCCTTTTGGGTTGAAGAACGTTGGGGCAACCTACCAAAGGGCTATGAATGCTATATTCCATGATTTTATTGAGAATTTTATGCAGGTATACATTGATGACATAGTCATAAAATCGTCATCAGAGGATGGTCATCTCGACCACCTCCGACGCTCATTTGAGCGAATGAGAAAATATGGATTAAAAATGAATCCACTAAAATGTGCCTTTGGTGTTCGTGCAGGGGATTTCCTGGGATTCGTAGTCCATAAGCGAGGCATCGAGATCAACCAGAACAAAAGAAAGGTCATTTTAGATCTCAAGCCTCCAACAACAAAGAAACAACTCCAGTCTTTGTTGGGGAAGATAAATTTCATGAGGAGGTTCATCTCAAACCTAAGTGGCAAGACGAAAGTGTTTTCACCACTGCTCAAGACCAAGAAGGAAAGTGAGTTCCGCTGGGGGCAAGAGCAACAAGAGGCTTTCGACGCAATCAAAGAATACCTTACGAAGCCTCCAATCCTATTACCACCTAGTATAAATAAGAGCATGAAGTTGTACATTGCAGCGTCGGATACGACCATAGGCAGTATGTTAGCACAAGAGGATGATGGTGGCATCGAAAGACCCATCTATTACCTTAGTAGGATATTGATAGATGCTGAGACTAGGTACACTATGATTGAAAAGTTGTGCCTATGTTTTTACTTCTCATGTATGAAATTGAAACAATATATCAAACCAGATAATGTTTATGTTTCGTCGCATTTTGATGTCATTAAGCATATGTTGTCCAAACCTATTTTGCATAGTCAAATTGGGAAATGGGCACTAGCGTTAACTGAATTCTCGATGAAGGGTCAAATAGTGGTACACTTCATTGTCGACCACGCTGTAGTCGAAACGTCGATACATAGCATCGACGTCGCCCCGTGGAAATTGTACTTTGACGGGTCGAGCCATAAAAACGGGGCAGGTGTTGGAATCCTAATAATATCCCCACAAGGAATCCCAACTACCTTTAAATGCAAAGTCGATGGCAAGTGTTCAAACAACGAGGCAGAGTACGAAGCCTTAATTACTGGTCTCAAGATACTCAAAGACTTGGGAGCCAAAGAGCTTGAGATAAAAGAAGATTCAGAATTGGTGATTAAACAAATCACGAGGGAGTATAAATGCTTAAAGGAGCATATTTTAAGTTACTTTTCGCTGGAGAAGCGTTTGTTGGAACATTTCAAAATTGTCAACATCTCGCATGTGCCAAGGATAAAAAACCAGAAAGCTAACGAGCTGGCACAAATTGCCTCTGGTTATAAAGTGTCAGAAGGTAAGTTGAAAGGCTTCATCGAAACTAGGAAAAAGATGGTGTCGAACGTACACGCACCATCAAGTTGGTCGATATCCAAAGTCTCGATGAGCTTGGTCGAAGGTTTAGAAAGTTGTGAGGTTTTCATTAATGATATGCCACTAACAGACTGGCGAAGGTCAATTATAGAGTATCTAGAAAACCCGTTGGGCAGCACCGATCGAAAGACTAAGTACAGAGCAATGAGTTATGTCCTAGTAGGAAACGAGTTGTTGAAGAAAACTCCAGAGGGGGTATTGCTTAAGTGTCTAGGAGACACTGATGCATATTTGGCAATTTCTGAGGTTCATAATGGGGCTTGTGGAGCTCACCAGGTTGGCCAAAAAATGAAATGGCTTTTGTTTCGACAAGGATTCTACTGGCCCAGCATGCTTAAGGATTGTATAGATTTCGCGAAAGGATGCCAGGATTTCCAGAAGCACGCAAACATCCAGCATATCCCAGCCAGTGAATTACATGTGATTGTCAAACCATGGCCTTTTCGAGGCTGGGCTTTGGATGTAATAGGGGAGATTCGGCCAGCTTCGTCAAAGCAGCAAAGATTCATCCTCGTAGGAATAGACTATTTCACGAAATGGATAGAGGTTGTGCCTTTGGTGAAAGTGGATCAAGAGGCTGTGATAGACTTCATCCAGAATCATATCTTGTATAGATTTGGGATACCCGAGACAATCACGACAAATCAAGGTTCTGTTTTTGTGGGGCAGAAGGTGCAAGAGTTTGCGGTGGAAACAGGTTTCAAGTTGGTTACTTCGACGCCATACTATGCTCAGGCGAATGGTTAGGTTAAAGCAGCTAACAAGATAATTATTGGTTTAATCAAGAAGCACGTTGCAAAAAAGCCAAAGAACTGGCATAAGGGGTTGAGTCAAGTGTTGTGGGCTTGTCGGACGTCACCCAAAGAGTCGACCAACTCTACTTCATTTCGTCTAACCTACGGACACGACGATGTGCTACCTGTAGAAGTATGCTTGCAGTCCGTTAGAGTGCAACGACAATATGAGATTTCGTCAGAATAATACTGGGAAATGATGTTAGACGAAGTCGTGGACTTAGACGAGGAAAGAATGGTGGCTTTAAATGTGTTGATGCGCCAAAAGGCCCGAGTCGCCAGGGCATATAATAAGAAAGTCCAAAGAAAAACCTTTGCCGCAAACGAATATGTTTGGAAAGTGGTGTTGCCCATGGATCGACGAGATCGAACAATGGGAAAATGGTCGCCCAACTAGGAGGGACCATTTCAGGTGACACGAGTGTTTAGTAACAATGCATACGAAGTGCAGGAGTTGGGAGCAGACCAACGAATCTTAAGAGTAAATGGGAAATATTTGAAAATATACAGACCCATGCTGCAAGAGGTTCACATCAAAGCATAGTTTTCATTAATTTAAGGCCAAGAATGGCTTACAAAAGATGGTGCATTACATTATACCAACATACAAATTAAGGAAATTCAGGAAATCTAGCCTTAAAATCATCAAAGAGGACCTTCTCATGAACTATCTTGCTCTCAAGAAGAACCTTTCGTCGCTGCATGCGGCTGATAGCATCTCTAATCTTCATAGCCGCTTCGACGTGAACAAGTCCTTGAGCAACTTCGTGGTCGATGGTTTCTTGAGAAGGCAGAGGCTCGGCTGAGTCCAAATAGGCTTTTTGGTGTTCGACCTCAGCTATCTTTTTTGTCAGCTCCGTGATCTAGGCTTGATATTCAAATATCTGTTAGTCGAAGGCTTGGTTTTTGTTGGAGTGCTCTTGTTTTTTGGTTTCATAGTCCCCAAGCTTCTGTTCGCAGACGGAGCTAAGATGCCACTCGCGTTTCATGTCGTCATGGCGGAACCGAATTTGGGCGTCGGCCTGATGTTGCATAGCGAGGTCCTTGGCCATTTGAGTGAAGAAGGCTTCGAACTCGATCAGGTATGTGGCCATGGGGGCAGGAAGTTGGAACTCAGAGAGTTCATTCAAAAGGTTGAAGACGTCATTGGCTATGTCAGATTCCTCAGCGACAGCCGCCAGAAACTGTTCCTTAAAAAGATAAGACCGCAACTGCTGAAGTTTGAGATTGAAATAAGCATCCACTTCTGGAGTTGGGATTGCGGTCGAACCGGTGGGTTGAATCTCTTCGGCTGCCTGGCAAAGTTTGTGTAGTGCCTTCAGAGTTGCTGCTGGATTTGTTGCCTTGGCTGCCAAGAGTGCCTCCGGAGTAAGAGATTCCTCGACAGCAGCCGAAGCCTTCTCTGGTTGATGTTCAGGGATTTGGAGTGTCTCCTTGATGTCAGTATCCACGGCGGGCGAAGGATTAATAGTCACCCCAGGGAATGCATCATCATGCTCCAAGTTATCAGCTGCAGCAGGAGACGTCTTCGCCAAGCTTTCCTCGGGAATAAGTGGGTGAAACTCATCAATCTTTTGGGGACTTGGCGTAACGGCAACATTGGCAGTAGGGGCGTTTGCGACCGATTCAGTATCACCCTCACCAACAGTGGTCGAAGTAACCACATTTTCCTACAAAAGACAAAATGCCAGTGAGCTTCGTCACCCCAAGGTCATCTAGGACACAAATAAAGTTGGAATACCTGCACAGGAGTTGTTGTCTTGGGGAGGGCAACAGAGGGAATTGGTTCGAAAACATCTTCAAGATTTCTTGGGACGACTGGGGCCACCGTCGAGATGCTGTGTTTTGAAGGTGTCCTTCGCGTTATAGCCTTTTTCTTCCTCACCAAAGGGGTAAATGGAGGAGACGCTGGAGCTGCTGCAGTGAAGACTCAAGAGTGAGTGCTCTCATTCGATTCAGTCCTTTCTGGGGAAGGTACTTTCTCAGAAATCTGCGCAGAAATGATGTAAGAACAAAGGCAAGACAAGGACGTAGAACAAGAAATAAAAAAATACCTGTAGAAGGTTGGCCCTAGGTTTTTTGGCAGGTCTGGTGGAAGTCGACGCAGCAGTCGTTTCTCGTTTGCGCCCCTAAAAGCAAAGCTAAAACTAGTTAGTTCAGACCTATGGGCAAACGAAATCAAGAGTCCAGGGTCTACCTTTGTCGAAGTATCCTCTGCAGGGTCGACATCTATGACAAGAGCTGTAGTCAACGGTTTAGGGATACCAGCTGTAGAAGCAAAAGCGTCGACCACGTTTGCCAGGAAAAGATTTGGAGTAAAAGCTTGAGTTTGGTACTCCAACCACCAAGCCTCAAATTCCTGAGTAGTGAAAAAGGAAGCCTGGAAGGAGAAAACCGGTAGCTCCAAGTGTTGAGAGGCCCTGACAAACCTCATGCAAGCTTTATGACCTACGTGAGTCAAGCGTCGACCGGACCGTACTATATCCTTAGGATGCCTCACTAAGGGTTTTGGCAACATCTGGCTTAGGCCAAATTGTCGGGCCACCAAATTTGGACAGTAGTTCATGAAACCATATCCATTGTTCCCCGTTTCGATGCGAAAAGAGATCATGGTGGGAGTAAGAAACGCCCGCCATATAGCATTCGACAGCGCAGCAGCTTGAGGTGAGACTCCAGGGAACGGGTGTCTGAACCAGTCAGGCCCAAACTTACGCTCCAGAAATGGCGCCATGTCAGGGACGAAAGAAGAGGTTTCCACAAACATACTGAGATACCTCATAAAGAGGGTTTGTCTTGGAGTTTCTTGGGTGGTCATCAAGGCTAGTCGCAGTCCCTCGACAGAACGTGCTTTGTTTAGACGCTCCATCATTGCAGAGGCTGGATATCCTAATTTGTGCTCGAAAGTGGCGTTGAGCCAATGTTGCAACAACCACATAGGCCCTGAGATGTTTAAGGCTTTAGTGGTTTGGTGGAGGAGTTTCAGTCTCATGGCCGACAGGCCAAGAGAATGGTAGAGGGAGGCCAACAGAAGTTTGGCCAAAGATATCTGTCGGCCTTCGCGGATCTGAATGGCCAGACTGATGAAACTTTTGGCTATTTGCAAGGAGCCAGGGCAAAACATATAATATGACAACCAGAGGGTCAAGAAGGCAATATGCTCTTCATCAGAGACTTCTTTAGAGCATTTGTCATGATGATCTTCGATGTAGTTTTGGAAGCTAGCACGCTCAAAGTCGAAGGCGTTGTCCATCTCCAAAGTCGAGTCGAACGTCTCACCCAGTGGCGAAAGGCCAGTGATAGCCGCCACATCGAAAAGTGTTGGCGTAAGCATGCCACAAGGAATGTGGAATGTGTTTGTCGATCCTTCCCAAAAATACATCGACGCCAGTAGCAAACAATGGTTGACCCTGTGGGCGGTTCTGGAGAGTTGGATGGCGTCGAAGATACGTACTCCTTCCATTTCCTTTGGCGTTTCCCTTTGACTTTGTCAAGCCAGGCGAGGCAATCTTTATTGCCTGGAGTTGGCATGGATCTGAAAACGCGAGATTTGGGTGCCATGTATTTGAGGTCTAAGGTGCCCCATTTCTCGAAAGCAGGTGGGATCGTTTGGTCGAAGCAAGGGAATAACTTCTGGAGTTCTTGTGGATTAGGTTTGTTGTCTGGAAGGGGGCCATGGGAACCACACAGCTTATTCTCAACCGCGAATGGGATAACCATTTGGCGGCACCAGTTGGCCACCACCGTCTCATCAGTGGAGGATGGTTGAGGAAGAGGATGGTGTGTTTTCGCTTCAGAGATTACGTACGCGACCGGGTTGTTACCAGTGGTTTGAGGAATGTGAGTTGTAGGGGTTCTTGATGAAGCCATTGGAAGAAAGAACGCAAAGGGTGCTCTGAGGCGGTAAAAGCTTTAGGAAGAGGAAATCAAAGTCTGGGTTTCGGAGCAAATGACAGTTTCGTGAAGAAGGAGTTACGAAAAGTGGTGAGTTCCTAAAGAAGACTATTTATAGGGCGCATGCAGAAAGATGAAAGATAAAAAACTTTTCAACTTCTGAGAGTAAGTGGGGTTTGGTTTCGAGGCCCATGACTTAGACGGGACTAGCCATCATGGCGTTTTCTTGGGAATCGTGGGATTGAGATTGCCATCATCATGTCAGACGGCGCTTGCCACGTGTTGAGAGGAAAGACAAAACGATTGGCAAAGGCGTCGAAATCCGGTAAGAAACCAAAAAGCCAGATTTCTCCATCGACACAGTATTCAGTTAAAACTGGCCTTTTGGAGGGGAAATTTGTTGACACTGGATTTCGACTGACGATGGGATCCGGAGATTCCAGGGCGTGTCGGTGCAAAGAGGCACGTCAAGGTGTCGAGTCAACACCAGCAGAATGGCACGTCGGAGAAACGGCAACAAGCCTTGGCGTCGGAGGGAAATGAGGTGACAAGCTGATTTTAACTTCAAGGAACAAGTGTTTAGGCGGGAAAAGTTTGAAACTTCCAAGAAAATGGAAAGTTAAAAAGAGAGTGGGGTGCCACGTGTCAGCTTCAGAAGTCATTCGGGTAGACAAACAGTTACATTTTAGGCCTATATAAGGCGCTGTACTTTTCATTTTTAGAGGTCGCATTTTTTCACATTGTAAGGGGAAAATACTCAAAGTACCAAGCTTAGAGAGAAACGAGTTCACTCCCGCAAACAAATGTACACTTGCGTCCAAATTCTACTTAATGCAATTTACTTCCAGTATTTAATTTAAGACATTGTTTTTTCTCGTTTTACCCAGCCTTTCCTTTATTTCTTTGTTTTTGCGCCAAACTCGTTGATCGTTAGAAAACTCTTTGCGTCACCAAGGTCACCTCAGCGTGACAACTCTCACTAAAAAACCAAGGAACGAAAATGCAGCATAAACATACGCTTCCAATTCCCTTGTTCTGGGATTTGTGTGGCTGATCCCGCAAGCGAACCTGCGACGGAAGGCCAGCGGTTGTTCGCCCCAGCGAACAACTGCCCAAGTCTAGAGTTTTATCTTTTGTACTATGCTTAAGAGAAATTAAGAGACAATATGTTTGCGGTAGAAAGATCTAGACTCTTTGAAAGACTGTTCTATTAAGATGACTATTTTCTGTTCCTATCCCTTTAAGAGGTCGTCGGGATAATTTGTACGAAGCCCAAGAGGAGGCGAGAAGAACTTTTAAGAAGCCGAAGGGACAATTTGTACGAAGTCCAAGAGGAGGCTATCTTCTCGGAGGAAGAATCATTATACGAAGCCTAAGAGGAGGCTGTGAAAACTTCTAAGAAGCCGACAGGCCCTTGTACAACGCCCAAGAGGAGGCGGGGATGCTTTTAGGAAGCCTGTGGGTCCTTGCACTAAGCCTAAGAGGAGGCTGATGAATAGTTCCAGAAGGGGTTTCACTTGGAACATTGGCCTTCTCTATATGATATGTTCAAAAGGGGGAGATTTCTTAGATCTAGTTATCTAAAATTGTTGTAAAAGAAAATTCTCACTGTTTAGGTTTTGAAATATCCGGGAGAACGTCGGATGTAAGGAGACGAGGTTTTGTCTAGTTCTAGACGTAGTTGCCGGGGAAACTCTAAATAGCTATACTAGTATTACACAGTCGATATGAGCTTATGAAAGAAGACTTACAGTGAAACAACCCCACAGTACAATTATATACATATAAAAGCGGTAACTGAAAGCGGGTAAACACTTACTCGGTTGTAGAGCTTCCATGCTGTTTTGTTAGTTTGTTCAATAAAGAAAGCTTTGATAACAATATTATATTCTAAATCAAAGGAGAAAGTGCTTTGAAAAGAGATTGTTGGGGCTTACAGCTCAAGGAGAGGCCCAAGTTTTTATCAGTGATCGCACTGTGGTTTTGAATTTGTACATGGACTTATACAAGTGACTGAGGCCCAAAAAGGTTTTCTGTACAAAGGGATGGGTCTTACACTCTCTCAAGAGGCCCAGAATGATTAAAAGTGAACAAAGATGGGTCTTATAGCTCAAGGAGAAGCCCAATGGTTAATTTTGAAAAGGGCGACGATCGCGCCGAGGTTTTGAAAACACTGTGGGTCATATACAACGACTGAGGCCCAAAAAGGTTTGGTTTTCAAAGGGGTTGGGTCTTACACTCTACTAGAGGCCCAAAAGTATTTGGAAAAGTTTTGCTAGGGTAAAAATCAATAAAACCCTAATTTCATCATTTTTACTATAATTTATTCAAAGAAAATTAATACAAATGATAAAAATTCCAAATAAGTTTGAATAAACAACTTGTGATTTTGGTTTTATGTTTGAAAAATGAGGCTTAAATCACAAGATGAATTAAAACCTATTTGGTTTTGATTTTTCAAAATGGTTATTTATTTTTAAAAGGTTTAAAAACAAATAAAAGACATTTATTCACAAAAATACTAATTATAATAAATAAATAATATAAATATTTTTTTTGGGAATAAAATATTTCAACATTTTTGTGATTTTTTGCAAAAAGAACCAATAAAAAATAATTAAAATTGAGGGAGTTATTAATTTTCCAATTAATTAACAAAACATGAAAATATTGGAAAAAAATAGCAAAATGTGAGAAAACACAAAATGACATGGGTGGGGTTTGAACCCACGACCTCAAGGTTATAGGGCGCGCGCCTTACCACTGGGGTGGTGATACATCCGTTGATTAAAACAAACCAACAAATATACAAGGCTTGCCTTGTTTTTGGCCTGGCCCAAGGCAAGGCAAGGCAAGTTTTGGCAAGAAACGGGAAGGTCCATAACTTTCTCATTTCTCCATGATTGGGGACAAAATTTATATACATCTGACCTAGAATTTCACAAGGAATCTAATGGTGGTGGTATTTTTTTCAGATCATGCTCCCTCCTCAAAATCCGATAGTGGTTTTGAAATAGACCATATTTTGCATTTTCTGTGCTACATCTTGGTACAAGTATGAATTACTTGATAAATTGATGCAAACACAACACATATAACATGTAGAAGAGATGCATGATCAGTGGACTTCAAAGCAATGCATATTTTGGAAAGTTCAAGTCATGATGCTTACCTCTTTTGGAGCTTTTGGAGTTTTTTGTGCAATCTGCCAAGTTTCTTGTTCCAGAAATGGTTTGATGCTTTGAACACTCTCAAATGATCCCTTAGAAGCTTTTAGGATGATTTGAATCAGCTGGAACCTGCAAAAACATAAACTGGCCCTTTCTTGCAAAAGGGGTTAAAATGGTCAAAATAACAACTCTCTCAAATGGTGTTCCAGATGTTGGGAGCCATTTGGGACAGTTTAAGGATGATATTTGGAGTGTGTTTGAGGCTTTATCTGGTTTAGAAAGTGACTGAATCAAGACATGGCTTGAAAAATGCACAAAAAGCCTATTTTGAGGTTTTGAGATATAACTTTGAGATTTAAGGATTACAGGTCACTTGTGTGAGTTTGGACACCTTAGATATGACATATTGGATGTGTTTGGATCATGAGTTGTGATGGAAATGCTCTCTAACTCAAAAACTCAGAGTTACCTTGCTAAAGAAGGTATTTTTGCCTAGAGAAAGTGATTTTGAGGAAAGCATCTGTTTGATGGCTTTGGTGTACTCAAACTGAGCACAAATGAGCTCTATTTATAGTAGAGTAAGTTTGTTTTGGGATCAATAGTGAATGGCAACTGCAGCAGAGGTTTGGCCAATGTTGATCAATAGGAATCCAAGTCTCCTCTAGCCATTGACTAGAGGTTAGAGCACAGAGCTGTGGTTCCCTAGTTGTTGGATGAATCTTGACTGAATTCAGTTGGAGGAAGCTCAGTCCATGCCACCTCTAAGCATCCATTAAATGCTCTAATCCAAAATTGGAGTCTTGTCCCTCTTTTAGGGATTTCTAGGTTTGGCATGCTATTTCTTGTTCCAAAGACTTTGGAGGCATGGATCAGTGTTTGTTCCCTTTAGATTTGATCCTCAGATGTGTCCAAAGTGATGACAAGGCTTGGAATTATCTGATTTTTCCAAATTGAGTAAAAGTGCAAAATTTTGCCTAGCCTTGGCAGTTTTCAGCAAGGCATATTGCCATTGTCGTATCTCATGGCTCAAGTGGAATTTGATGGAGTTCTTGGCCATTTTTGAAAGCCCTCATATGATACAATAACTGTTTGATCATAATTGGTTCTGATACTTTTTGGATCCAAGTGAAAAATTCCCCTACATTTGGAAAAAAAGTAAGGCAGATTCTGACTTAGTGAAAATTTCATTAAGTGTTGGAAAAAGGTGACATTTTCACTTTTTGTGATTTTAATCATTCCATAACTCAAAATCCATGATGAATTGGAATGAGTTCAGTTTGAAGCTTTTGTAGAGGGTAATGAGAGCTACAAATCCAGCCTTGGATGGGGAAAATGGCCTTGTGGTTTAGGAGTTATGATCCTCCAAAGTTGGTACCCTAGCCACTTTGTTCCATAACTTAGAAATTTTCTAAGTTTTTATGGTTACCCCTTTTACAAGTTATCCCACTTTTCTTATTTTTCTTGATGAATGATGATTCCAATCATACATTAACATCATTTTAGGGTCAAAGAACCATAATTGTGAAAAATCTCAAAAAGTCAAAGTTGACTTTTATGCACAGTTGACTTTTTGTCAGATGAATTCCAAATTGTGCGATCCTCTATGAAATCAAGTCCTTGACCTAAATCAAACTTGATGGATTGATTTCATAGGTGTTATAGGGTGTATTGGATCATGTCCTAGGGTTTGGGAGCATGTCCTGGTCAAAAGTCAAAGGCACAGCTGACTTTTCTCGCGAAACCCTAATTATAGTTCAGATGAAATTGAAACTTGTTGCTCAAGCTTCTTGGATCAATCCATTGTTGCAAATGGATCAATATGGTGTATTGGAGACCCTCAAATCATGTCTTGAGGTCTTGGCTCATGTTTTGTCCCAAAATTCAACTTAGGGGTGAATTAGGTCAAGAAACCCTAATTCCTGATTTTTGATGAATGCATCCCCTGAGGCTAAATTGACTTGATGATTGGGTTCATGATTTCCCTTAGGGCATCATAGGTTATGCTTTCAAGTATTGGCTCATTCCTAGAGGAAAATTTCCATTTGGAGGCCCTGGCCGACCAAAACCCTAATTTAGTGACACTGGCGATCTCGAGGCTTAATCCACCTAGAAGGTAGCAACCTTGTGCTTAATCCTTGATGTGGGAGTACTCACCCATCTTTGGGGAGACTGATGAGGCATAATGATACATCTATATTGTGATGATGATTTGCACAATGATGGGAATCTTAGTGGTCAAAATTTGGGGTATGACAGCATATATCGCACTTCTTGACGTGCTCCTTGGCATCCTGTTGCATTGTAGGCCAGTAATACCCTGCCCGAAGTGCCTTCCGGGCTAAAGATCGCCCACCAAAGTGTTGGGAGTTGATCCCCTCGTGGATTTCTTGGAGTATACCGGGGACCCTGGTCTCTTCGACGCACCTAAGGAGGGGGATAGAAAACCCGCGACGCTACAGCTTATCCTCGACTATCGTGTACGAGCACGTGCGCCGCTTGACCATTCCCGCTTCCTTGGGGTCCTCGGGTAGCTTGCCTGTCGTGAGGTATTTGTATACCGGGGTCATCCAACAATTGTTGTCCTCGATGGCGTTCACGTCCATTGTTGGAGCGGGTTTGTCGATGATCGGGTGGGAAATTACTTCCTGAATGATGGACTTGTTCCCACCTTTCTTCTTCGTGCTCGCCAATTTGGACAAAATATCTGCTCGGGTATTGTGCTCGCGCGGGATGTGGGTCACTTCCGCGAAGGTGAAATTCTTCATCTTTTACTTCACCAAGGTTAAGTATTCGATGAGGCAGTCGTTCTTGGCCTGGTACTCTCCTCGGACCTGAGATGCCACGATCTGGGAGTCGGTGAAAATTTTGACCTCTTTGGCACCGAGGTCCTCAGTCAACCGTAGCCCGACGAGGAAAGCCTCATACTCTGCCTGGTTGTTCGATGACGGGAAGGACAATTCGAGGGAGACCTAGATCAGGATGCCTTCCTCATTTTCGAGGATGATGTCTGCCCCGCTCCCTTTCGAGTTGGATGCCCCGTCGACATAGATTGTCCATTTTTAGGATCTGTTGGTCGAAGGTTCCGGGACGGTCATCTCCGCCACGAAGTCGGCCAACACCTGAGCCTTCAGGGCTTTCCTTCCCTCGTACTGGATGTCGAATTCGGCGAGCTCCAACGACCATCTGAGCATCCTTCCTGCCATGTCTGGTCGGCCGAGGAACTGCCTTATCGGCTGCTCGGTTCTTACCACGACCGTGTGGGCCAGGAAGTAATGGCGCAGCCTTCTGGCCGCGGTGACGAGGGCTAGGGCGACTTTCTCGATCTGCTGATACCTGATGTTGTACCCCAAATTTTACCCTCGGATCCTCTGATCATTTCATATCATTTAAAGTCGGTTTTTTTTGTTTTTTTAGTTAAACATCTCATTAATCATGCATTTTAGCCGATTTTTGACATTTCCTTGCCATTTTCCTTTTTTGTTTTATTTTATTGTTATTTAGACAATTTTCGTAACTTATTTAAACTTAATATAGTTTAAATTCAATATTGTACTTTTTTTTTGTTAATTCATTTCCAACTTAATTATTTGAAATCTTGCTTATTTTACTTTAGTTTAAATTTGATTTAGTTTATTTGCAATTTTTAGTGTATTTGTAATTTATTTTAATTCTCGCTTAGTTTTTAATTTTAGTTTAAATTAGATTAATTTCTTTTTTAGTTTACTTTAATTTCAATCTTAGTTTATTTAGTTTAAGTCTAGTAATTTAATTTAATTGTAGTTTGATTTTAATTTTAATCATAATTATAGTTTTTTATTTAATTTGTTTTTTTTACAGTTTTATTTTATTCAAATTCAGTTTTAATTTTCTTATTACAAAATCCAAAAAATCTCCAAACTCGTTTTGTCTCACAAATGCCAAGAGAAACCATCTGTAATTTGTGCATCAGGCTTTGGCTACAACATTTGCCAAAAACTTAACTTCTTTGCATCAAAATAGGACCTACTTACAAAGTACCAAAATACTCCACAGCGGTACTTTGACAGCAACAACACAATTTGCTGCAGAGCAATTCCACACGCCAAACCAAGATGCTTCTCAACCTCTACAAAAGCCAGCTGCTATCGTCAACCAGACATCCTTGGTACCTGCTATCACTCTTGCTGCAACAAAACTCCAAACAACATCAAAGAAAATTTGGACCAAAACTCTGCTGCACACTCTGTTATAAAACCTGCAAAACCTGTAACGATACAACAGTCGAGACCTTGACCTATCAACAACACAAACCAGTCTCAGAAAATTTAAAAAAAAAATAAGTTTTAAGGATGGAGGAGGGAGGATAAAGTTCTGAAGAACGAACCTTTAACTCTTCAATAAAAAAATTTCAATGAGATAAAAAACCTCTAACAAATCTGGCCCTCCATCATCATCAAGCTGACCTTCCTCCATTAATCAGTTCAAAAACGTTCTTTAAATCTCCCCCTTTAGGTTTTTCTCGATCTTGAACCTTTCCTTTGGATAAATCAAAGTCGGTTGTGAATTCAAAGATGTGTGATTCAAGTTAATTAATAGCTTGATATCCGATTCTCACCGCAACACCTGAGCTCGGGGCCTTGGAGGGCTTTGCTGGTGAAGTAAATTGGTTTCTGTCCGTCAAGGGTTTCCCGAATAAGGACAGCGTTGACCGCTTCACCCGTGATGGCGAGATATAAGAAGAGTGTCTCCCCATGCTCTGGTCGTGAGAAGACCGGGGGTTATGACAGTACTTGTTTGAGATGGAGGAGCGCCTGCTCGCATTCCTCGCTCTATTCAAACATGGTTTTTTGTCGAAGAAGCTTGAAAAACGGGAGTGCATATTGAGCAGATTTGGCGACGAAGTGGGAGAGGGCGGTTAGCATCCCGTTCAGCGATTGTATTGACTTCTTCGAGTTCAGGGTCGAGATCTCGGAGAAGGCCCTATATTTGTCAGGGTTCGCCTCGATTCCTCTCTTTGTGAGGTAGAAACCGTCGAAGGTGCATTTATCGGGGTTGAACCTAATACGACATCTCCTCGCCGTGTCAAATACCTTCTTGAGATGAGCAGCGTGGTCGACCTCCTCTGTAGATTTGACGATCATGTCGTCCATGTAGACCTCGAGCATATTGCTGATCTCTGTCCGGAAGACTTGTTCATCATCCGTTGGTAGGTCGCGCCGGCGTTCGTCAGGCTGAAGGGCATTACCTTGTAGTAGTAATTGCCCAACTCGGTCATGAAGGCAGTATGCTGCTTGTCGGCCTTATCCATGGGGATTTGGTTGTACCCCGAGTAAGCGTCCATGAAGGACAATAGCTTCAAACCTGCAGAATTGTCGACCAGCTGGTTGATGTTAGGCAAAAGTTAAGAATCTTTTGGGCATGCCCGGTTTAGATCGGTGTAGTCAACGCACATCCTCCATTTTCCATTACTTTTTTTTGACAAGTACAACATTGGACAGCCAGGTTGTGTACCTGGCCTCCGAAATAAAATTCGCCTCTAGGAGGTCTTTTACAGCTTTTTCAGCAACCTCCGCTTTTTCGAGAGACTGCCTACGCCTACGTTGAACTATGGCCCTAGCGGCCGAGTCTACGGTGAGCTGGAGGCAGGCTACCTCGGGGTCAAGGCCAGGCATCTCAGAGGCGCTCCATGCAAATAAATCAGTGTTCTCCCGAAGACATGCCTTCAGCTGCGTCATCGCCAGGTCGGGGAGTCCGGCGCCTATCTTCACGCTTCGATCAGGATCGTCTTCGAGGGCGACGAGCTCAAAGTCTCCGTCTGGGACGGGGTGCACTGGGTAGAATGGCTGCCCATTGGCTCCTGCTTGGAGGTCCTGATCGGCTTCTTTGCCTTCTTCCTATTCGCCAGGGAACCTGCTGTCAAGGTTGACCGCGTTGACGCGCGGGAGTGTCTTCTGTTCAGTGTTCGGGGAGGGCTTCGCTCTTGTCTTGGGCCTGGCGCCGATGGAACTCAGACCCTTGGTCGGGGCGTCGAAGCATCTTCTGGCCGCGTCTATGTCCTCGTGCATCGTAACGACCCGGCCCCTGGCCGTGTAGTACTTCATCTTGAGGTGGACCGTCGATGACACTGCTATGAGTTCGTCCAGGGTGGTCCTCCCGAGGATGTAGTTGTAAAGGGATGGACATTCGACCACCAAAAATCGGGTCTTAACTTTTCGGGCAGTGTCTTCGGCCCCGAATGTGACCATCAGTTCGACATAGCCCCACGGTTTAGTGGTGGTGCCGTTGAACCCCTGCAGATCTGAACCCACGTACGGGGTCAGATGCCTTTCGTCGAGCTGGAGGATCCCGAACAGGTGGGCGTACATGATGTCGACCGAACTTCCCTGATCGACAAGGATCATGCGGACGTCGAAATTTGCCATCTGCGTCCTGACCAAGAGGGGAATAGTGGCGTTGGGCGCTCCGCCCGGCAGCTCTTCAAGATAGAAGGTGATGGGGTTTGATTTTCCCCGCACCTTCTCGAGAGTGGTGGTCTTCGCCAAGGTTGCAGACTCTAGTTCGTCAAATTTCCGCTTGATCGACCCGACGAACACCTTCTCGTAGCCCCCTCCGGATATGACCATCGTCCTGGGGAAACCTTCCCACGTGCTGCGGCAGTGACAGGGTCTTTGTGGGGGAAGTTTGGCCACATGCTGCGGACTGCCTCTTGGTCCTCAATAGGCCCGGGGACGAAAAAGTCCTCAGGTCAAGTGACGCTGAGGGCGACCTGCAGTCGGTTTTCATCGGGAGGAGGTGTTGCCTCTTCGACGCTTTGGGCTTCCTAGGTACTGCGTCAGGAAGTGTCGTTCTTCTGGGTATACTTCTTCAAGTGCGCTTCCTTGATCAGAGTTTCTATTGCGTCCTTTAGGTGGACGCAGTCTTCTGTGACATGTCCATGACTCCGGTGGAACTTGCAGTATTTGGACCTGTCAGTGCTAGGCTTGGGGGCTGTCGGCTTGGGAAAGCGGACACCCCCTTGGCGGAACTCTGAGTTGGCGCATTCGTTGAGAATTTGCTCGCGAGGAGCGTTGAGTGGAGTTAACTCCGTGAATCGGCCAGCTGGTCCTCGCGTTTCGCGAGGTTCCCTTGACCGACCTTTTCGTCTTCTCTTTCCCCTGCGCCGAGGAGGAGGAGAGCCTTCGTCTCTGTGGCCGTGGGGGCCTTCCCTTCGCCTCGAATCAAGGGCGATCTGGGCTGCTTCTGAGTCTTCTAACTCGATGAACCATTGAGCCCGTTGGAGGAGGTCTTCTAAGCGGCGAGGCCTGCAGAGGCCCACTGACTTGGCGAAGTCAGATCCAAGTCATAGTCCTCGGATGATTAGGAACTTTTTCATGTCGTTGGTCGTGTGGACCTCGACAACCTCCCTGTTGAATCTCTCAATGTAATTCCTGAGAGACTTATTCTTCCCCTAGAAGATGCCCTCTGGCGCGACCTCCGTCTTCGAATGTCGGCGAGAGGCACTAAAATGTTTGGTAAAACATCCTTTCAGTTGCCTCCAGGACGTGATTGATTCGGGCGCTAGACTTTTGTACCAGGTCATGGCACTCTTCCACAAAGTGGTGGGGAAAAGCCTGCACTTAATGGCTCCCCCTACGTTTCTGAAGTTGAGCATGGCTTCAAAGCTTTCGACGTGATAGTCGGGGTCGGCTATGCCATCATAGGTCCCCAATGGTGGGGGACTTCTCCATGCCCACGGGGATAGGGGCGTCCATGATCTCCCTTGACAGGGGGGTCCTCTGTTCGTCGTCATCACTTCCGGCTGGGACTCTGACGGGGATCGGTGGCATTGATCTGGTCCCTGTCTTGGAGGAGAGTTCCTAGAGCGGTTCCTCGGCTTCTCGCCGTCGGCTTTGTTCCTCTTGGTGGTCGAGGAGCGCCTAGGTTCCTGCGGAGGCAGGGAGCGATGGCTCTTCTGGGATACCATCGACTGGGTTTGCTTCAGGCACAGTCGGCGACCCTCGTGCAGTGGGGAGGGGCTCCGAGACTCTACCAGGGGGTCCTTCGCGGGGAAGGAGAGCGATGGGGAGATGGAGGATGACGATGTCTTCGCGGGAAAGATCACCGTGTTTGCCCTCTCTTGAGCACTTCAATTCGGAGATTCTGGTGAACGATCAACTGGTTTGTCTGGTTGATCAAGGTGAATAGGGCCACGGTACTCGGGTCTGCGTTGGGCGACGGAGCAACTGGCTGATAGGCGCCTTGCTGGGCGGCATCATTAGTTGCGTCTTCGGAAAATGGGGATGATATCTGCCCGTCCCTGACGTCGACTTCCTCGATGTGGGCGACAGCGTTGTCTTCCCGATGGTCCCTGTTCTCGGGTTGCGTGAGGACGGTGTCCAGAGCTTTGTTCCCAGACTAGGTGTTGGCCATGTTGGTGATGAACGGAGAAATTGATTTGGTTTAACAATGAAGGAAAAACGGGGAAGCAGGATTTCCCACAGACGGTGCCACTGATCGTACCTGGATCAGACAGTTAGACAGTGGCCAACAGCGTCGTGAAACCTTCAGCTCCGGTGATGTTGATACGATCGGGGGGTGTACCTGCAAGGTACTCCGACGCTCAAGTCAGGAAAGGTCAGAGAAACAGCAAGTACAGAAGCAAGTGTAAGTGAGAATATGAAGTAACCTGACCCTTTCAAGTGAGAGGGTATTTATAGAGAGCCCCAAGCGCGGGGCCAACGGTTACCTACACAGGGCTGGATCGTCAGGTCTAATTCAGGTAACTGCCAGGGCTTATATGGCGTAAGGAAGACCAGCACGTGGTCTTCGCCCTAGGGTAACGGTCCCGAGATCTCCGGAAGTAGGGCAGACCGATTCTTTCGGAGGTGGGAGGTTACAAGAGAACGTGTTCTCGCAGGGAGGAGCACGTGGCCGTCGAGGAGAGGCATGCTCCAAAAGGTTGGATGCCTCTGCTCGACAGTCTTTTCCGCACGTGCCCGACGTCACTGGAGACTGGCACGTGCCCGACGCAGGGGTGGACTTGGGCCTCGTTGGGCCGTCCCTGATCATTGGGTTTGGGCCTGCCCGACTGCGGGGCAGGCGCTGGCCCAGTCCAGAACATTAGGTTTATACTCTTTTAAATATTTCCCATTTACTCTTAAGATTCGTTGGTACATCCTAATCTCTTGGACCTCATATGCGTTGTTGCTAAAAACATAGACTATCCTGAATGGTCCTTCCCAATTTGGCGCCCATTTTCCCAGCGTCCGATCTCGTCGATCCTTGGGCAACATTACTTTCCATACATAGTCACCGACTGCAAAGGCCTTTCTCCTAACCTTCTTATTATAGGCCTTAACAACTCGTGCCTTCTGGCGTAACAATACATTAAACGCCACTATCCTTTCTTCGTCTAAATCCACGAGTTCGTCTAACATCATGCCCCAATACTGTTCAGACAGAATCTCGTTCTGCCGTTGTATGCGGACTGACTATAAACATACCTCTGCTGGCAATACCACGTTGTGACCAAAGGTAAGAGGAAACGGAGTTGAATTGGTGGATTCTTTAGGTGACGTTCGACAGACCCATAACACCTGACTCAACGTCTTGTGCCAGTTTCTTGGCTTTTGCGCCACGTGTTTCTTAATAAGCCCAATGACTATTTTATTGGCCGCTTCAACCTGCCCGTTTACTTGAGCATAGTATGGTGTTGAAGTTACCAATTTAAAACCTGTTTTCGCTACGAACTCCTGCATTTTTTGTCCAACAAATACAGAACCTTGATCCGTCGTGATTGTTTCAGGAATCCCAAATCTGTATAGGATGTGATTCTAGATAAACTCAATCACTGCCTCTTGGTCCACCTTCACCAGAGGTGCAACCTCTATCTATTTGGTGAAATAATCTATGCCCACCAGAATGAACCTCAGTTGCTTCGACGAGGCTGGTCGAATCTCCCCTATCACGTCCAAAGCCTAACCTCGAAAGGGCCATGGTTTGACGATGGTATGTAATTCGCTGGCTGGCACGTGTTGGATGCTTGCGTGTCTCTGACAATCTTGGCACCCCTTTGCGAAGTCTATACAATCTTTGAGCATGTTTGGTCAATAAACCCCTTGTCGAATCAAAAGCCATTTCATTTTGTGGCCGACTTGGTGAACCCACATGCCCCATTATGAACTTCCGACATTGCCAAGTAAGCGTCTGTATCCCCCAAACATTTGAGCAATACTTCCTCTAGGGTCTTTTTTAGTAACTCGTTTCCCATGAGGACGTAATTCAAAGCTCTGTACTTAGTCTTTCTATCGGTACTCCCTACTGGATTTTCCAGGTATTCAATGATCGGTTTCCTCAAATCAGTCGGTGTCACATTGCTGACAAACACCTCATAATTTTATGCATTCCCCAAGGCCTTGAACGCCGACCCATCTGTCGGTGATTGCAAGATCGACACCACTTTTTCTTTGGTTTCGACAAACTCCTCCAACTTTCCTTCATCCACTTTGTAGGCAGAGGCAATTTGAGCTAATTCATTAGCTTCACGATTCTCGGCCCTAGGTAAGCGGGTAATGCTGACAACCTTGAACTGTTCCGCTAACGAGAAGTAAAGCAAGAGGTGTTCTTTAACGCATTTGTATTCTCTTGTGATCTCTTTATCACCAATTCTGAATCTCCTCGTATCTCGACCTCTCTAGCCCCAAAATCCCTAAGTATATTGAGAACCGTGATTAAGGCTTCATATTCTGCCTCATTATTAGAACATTTACCGCCCACTTTACATATAAACATGGTGGGAATTCCTTGTGGGGATATTATTAAGATTCCAATGCCTACCCCGTTTCTATGGCTTGACCCATCGAAGTATAACTTCCACGGGGCCACGTCGACATTATATGTCGACGTTTTGACTATTTTGTGGTCGACAATAAAGTCCTCCACTATTTGTCCCTTCATAGCCTTTAAGGGGACGTATGTTAGTGAAAACTCGGTCAACGCTAGTGCCCATTTCCCAATTCAACTATGCAAAATAGGTTTGGACAACATATGCTTAATAACATCAAAATGCGATGAAACATAAACACCAACTGGTTTAATATACTGTTTTAATTTCATACATGATAAGTACAAGCATAGGCACAACTTTTCAATCATATTGTACCTAGTTTCGGCATCTATTAACATTCTACTGAGGTAATAAATGGGTCTTTCGACGCCACTGCTATCCTCTTGTGCTAACATGCTTTCTATGATTGCCTCCGACGCAGCGATGTATAACTTCATGTTTTTATTTACACTAGGTGGTAATAAGATAAGAGGCTTTGTAAGATAATTCTTGATGGCGTCGAACGCCTCATGCTGTTCTTTTCCCCAATGGAACTCACTCTCCTTCTTGGCTTTGAGTAGTGGCGAGAATACCTTTGTCTTGCCACTTAGATTCGATATGAACCTTCTCAAGAAATTTATTTTCCGTAACAAAGACTGGAGCTGCTTCTTTGTCGACGGAGGCTTGAGATCCAAGATGGCTTTTGTTTTGTTCTGGTTTATCTCGATGCCTCTCTTGTGGACCACGAATCCTAGGAAATCCCCTGCATGAACACCAAAAGCACATTTTAGTGGATTCATTTTCAATCCATATTTCCTCCTTCTTCTTAATGAATGTCGAAGGTGGTCTATGTGATCATCCTCTTATGACGATTTGATCACAATGTCGTCAATGTAAGCCTGCATGAAGTTTTCAATAAAATCATGGAATATAGCGTTCATGGCTCGTTGATACGTTGCCCTAGCATTTTTTAAACCAAAAGGCATCACAACCCATTCATATGTTCCCAAAGCTCTAGGGCATCGAAAAACGGTTTTGGGAACATCTTCTTCGGCTATGAGAATTTGGTTATAGCCGGAGTAGCCGTCGAGCATACTCAAATATTCGAATCCTGCAGCTGAGTCTACAAGCATCTCTGCTACATGCATCAAATATTCGTCTTTAGGAGTTGCACTGTTCAGATCCCTGAAGTCTATACAGACCCTGAGGGTTCCATTTTTTTTAACAACAGGCACTATATTGGCTATCCATTCGACATACCTGGCGGTCCTGATGAACCAGTTTTTTAGAAACCTTTCGATCTCCTGCTTGATCTTTGTAGTCACCTCTGGAGCAAAACATTGAGGCTGCTGTTTGACTGGCTTTTTAACTGGTTGAATCGGAAGTCGATGTTCCACCATATCTCGACTCAGCTCCGACATTTCGCCATAATCCTAAGCAAAGCAATCCCTATATTCTTTCAGTACCCCAATCAGCTTGGCCTTCATCTTCGATCCCATCTTGGCACTTACGTAGGTGGGTTTTTTCACCATCCCATCCCCTAAGTCAACTTCTTCCAAGGGATCTTGTGCTAGCATTTTTTACGGCTCACTGTTTGGGTCTTTCTCAAACCCCAAAGGCTCGTCGTCATAAATACAGTCGAGCCTCCGGCTTTCCAAAGCTGTTGTTTGGCCTTGTGGGCCATTTGTTTGTGAATTATAGTCGGTCTTGCCACATTCCTGCTGTTGCTTCTTTGCCTTCAACACTGACCTTTCTTTGTTTTAAGCCAAATATGCCGAAATTCGAGTCATGCTTTCCGACTCAGCAGTCATTTTCGTCGACCACTGGCCACCCTGTGGGTGAGTTACTGTCTGTTGGCTCCATTGCTGTGTAGGCGGCGTCCCAAATGAACCTGTAGTCAGGGTCTAAATTCTAGACGCGACCCGTGTTGATAGAAGTATATGATCCTGATCCGTCGTCACATGGAGCCACATTAGCCAAATGCTTGTCAAAGAACTTATTGCCTTTAGCATCATCCATCTTGTAATAACTTTGATCTGCCTCAATGTTTTCGACTACGCCATCCTTTCTCCAAATGGTCAGTCTCTGGTGCATTGTTGACGGTACTGCCCCTATTCCATGGATCCACTCCCGACCCAACAGTAAGTTAAAATTTGCCTTCGAATTGATGACCATAAAGAGGGTGGATCTATTTATTGTGCCAACTGCCAAATCCACCTGGACTACTCCAAGAATATTACTGGTTTTGCCTTCATAGTTGGACAAAACCATGTTGTGCTGTCGGAGGCCAGCTTCTGTCTTTCCAATCTTCTTAAATAAGTTATGGGACATTAAGTTAACAGTTGCCCCATTATCCACAAACACTTTGTTGACTGGCACTCTGTCAACCTTCGATTTTATAAATAATGGCTTAAGATGGTACATCATCCCAGGACTGGGCCTTTCGAACATTGTCGTTTTCTCTTCGATCACACCACTATTCATCACATAATAGCACAACGGCTTTTCATCCGCGTTTTCGTCTGGCACAAAGTCTTCTTCTGTCTTAGAGACTTCTGACACCGTATCATATTCTGCTGGCAATATCGACACAATGCCGCAGTTCAGGACGAAGTCTTCACCATAAGTGTCATAGTTGGTGTCATCGTACATATCTTCATCAAAGTATTCATCAGGTGAGGGGTTGTACTCCTCGTCCGACTTAGGGGAATATTTTGGCTCCTCCTCATCCGATTGAGGGGTATACTCTGGTTCCTTTTTGGTGTCGATCACGGCAGTGCACCTTGAGCTTTGAGTTGAAACCATGCCCTTTTCCTTCGAGGCTTCCACTGTCACCGCCAGCGTCTGATTCGCCTTGAATTTTCCATTTTTGACCCATTTTTCTTTAGGATTGTACCTCTTCTGTCCAGAAGTCCCGACAGGCTTCATTGGTGGTGTTGAAGCCTCTATTGCAGCTTTCTCGTTCCGTTGGAAACGTCTCCACTGCGTCCTTGTCATGGGGTTTTTCCCCTTGTAGTTGGGAGAGACAGCGTACCCTCGAGGCTCGACCTGTTTATCAGCCACCTTAGCCTCCCTTTCCAAATCCAGCACTCTCCACTTTGGCCTCTTGCTCCCTTTCTGGTTCACCTGTTCGACCCACTTTTCCTGTGGGGTGTCAGATGACGGCACAAAAGTTTGGAGTCGCGCTTCTTGAAGCAGTCTCCTGTATTCCTCATTCCGACGAGGAGCACCATTCTTGTCGAATACGAACCTTAGGCCTGGGTTTCGACTTCTCGCGGCCTTTCCTCCCTGCCTGCTTCATATTTCTCAGCAGCCTTTTCATCAAAAATAGCATTGCATCTGGGGTATAAGACCGCCTTTGATCCGCTGACCCTACACTTTTCTTGAAAATCCGATAAACTCTCGCCAGCCTGTGGGTAAACAGCCTCGCATTCATCAACGACCTTTTTGTCGGAACCTTCAGTGACTCCGACCATCATGCATTCCACCACTTCAGCTAGGAATTATTCGCTGGGGCCCTCAGTAGCTCCAACCATCAAGCATTCGTACACCTCTGAATACAAAGCCTCTTCGACTTTCAGCGGGTCTGTGTCGACTTGCATCTTCGACCTTTCGCCAAATTGAAGTCGACCCTCTTTCAAAGTCTTCTACACCAAATCCCTGAAAAGAACACATTGAGCTGTTTTATGACCAAGAAAATTATGAAATTTACAGAATCCTCTTTTCTTCTTTTGTTCTAAAGGGGGGTCCTTTAAACCAGACGGAACAATTATCTGACCATCTTTAACTAGCAAGTCAAATATCTCATCACATTTAGAAACATCAAAAGTATAAGTTTTGGCAACGTATTTATCCGTTTTTCCAGATTCAACAAGGTTTTTCCCATTCGATGGTTTTAGCAGTTTGCATGTATATGGAGGTCCTGGCTTGAGTTTAGCCACGTTGACCTCACTCCCCTTGATGGTACCTTCCTCATCAGAAGAATACTCATCCACCGCTACATACGACACTTTTTCTTTTTTACAGTATCTGTTAGCCTGAGTTTTCTCAGCCTTCAACCGTTCGACCTATCGGACTCGGTCAGCTAGCTGCGCCATATCCCTTAGATATTGCGTATCCAACTTTTTCCTTATAGAATAATCTAAACCACCCGCTGCCATTTCGACAAGCTCATGTTCAGGGACTTGAGTAAAGCATCGTGCTTTCAAAAGTCTAAACCTGTTGAGGTATTGGTCTACCGACTCTGTGACTTTTCGCTTGACACTTGCCAATTCTTTTAAACTAATCTTCAACTGCCCCATGTAAAACTGTTCGTGAAACAGTCTTTCTAGTTGTGCCCATGTATGGATCGACTGAGGGGGAAGTGTGGTAAACCACGTAAATGCGTTCTTCGTGAGGGAACTTGGAAAATAATTCATTTTCAAGTCCTCATTATTTGCGATGTCGCTAGCCTCAGTTTGATACCTGGCGGCGTGTTCAACGGTAGATTCCTCAGTCTCACCAGCAAACTTGGTGAACTTGGGTACTTTCCAACCCCTAGGTAACTCTGTTTGCAAAACAAAATCTGGTAACAGGGAAGTGTATGTGGGCCGTCGAAGGCCTGGGTTCGCCCCATTACGGACCATAACGCGTTCGCCCAGGAAATCACCAATTCGTGTCATCTGAGTCGCCAACTGTTGGTAACTCTGAGTCGAATCCTGTATCAACGGTCTCAATATGGTGCCCATTTGCTGGGTCAACATATGGACCATCTCATGATTACTTTCGTCCATTTGCTGCCTCATAATTGCAACAGAACTTGACGTAAACGTAGGTACTGACTGGGAGAATAGACCAAACCCTAGAGGTCGAGTAGCTTGGTTTGCCAAAGGTTCTAGGCCTTGGTACGACGAGAAATTTGAGGAAGAACTTTCCCCAAATAAAGGGCCACTAGAATGCAGACTCGATATTAACTCTGTCGGCATCCCATACGACTTGGGAATGGGCATTGTAATGGCAGGCACATACGGCCCTGTAGTCCTAGCCATAGTCGGCCTTGGGTCATTTCGACAAGACGACACAGTTGGCCCACTAGGGGTAGTCGCAACCGCTGACACGGTCCCAGAACCAACGTCAGTTGTTTGCGTTATAACTGTACTTTCCGTCGAAGACGGTTCTTCGTTCGGACGTGGTATCACCATTTTACCACTGCGCAAATGCATACACTTAACTTACATGCTTGTCCCACCAGGTGTGCCAATTTGTTCGCCGGCGCGAACAACCGCTGGCCTCCTATCGTAGTTTTACTTACAGGATCGACCACACAGATCGCATAACTATAAGTTGGAAGTATATGTTGGTTAAAGGTGTTGGTTTTGTTCTTCTAGAGAAAGAACGTGAAGTGCAAATTTTGGCAAATCTTGGACTGATAAATGAGATCAAACAGAAAAGAAAGAACGAAGCACAAGTAAAGAGAAAACAATAACTTAAACTTTGACAATAAATGACATTAAAAATGGACGCTATCATACATTTTGGGAAGTGAACTCGTTTCTCTATGAGTTTGGTACTTTGAGTATTTTTCCTCTGCAATGTAACAAAATGCCACCCATAAAAATGGAAAAAACCACTTCCTTATATAGGCTAAAAAACTAACTGTTCCTCTTCCCAGGTTTGCTTGGGTGCTGACACGTGTCGCCCCACTATCTTTTCAACTTCCCATGTCCTTGGGTTTTTTAAACTTTCCCGCCCAAGAATTTTCCATGGCGTCGATTCGCCACCCCATGCTTGGTTTTCTCCGACACCGCTTCTCCCTTGTGTCGGCCCAACATAAGCTTTTCTTGGTGTCGACTGGTTTGATCCTTCATCGATTCCCTTCATTTTCCTTGGTCGAAATCTTCATGTCAACACTCACATGGTGTGAGAAGATCTTGTATGTGTTTATTTTTGTGTTGTAGTTAGGTCATCCTTCATCGCAATATTGTGGTATTTAAATCACCATGGGCCTGAATCCAAGACTTCTCATGAAGTGCAATTTAATCTCACAATTTTTTATGTGCCGTTTGTTGACTCAATTCACCTGCACGATCACGGGTTAAGGACGGAGGCATGAAGAATCTGCATGACATATTGAAAAAATGGACACCCTATCCGAAAGAGAGGCACTCGAACCAATAAAAGGGCACCCTAAAAATACTGATGGATAAAACGTATGCCTCTCACATGTCCCTAGCATCCCTTCCAATTATACCATTACAAATATTATTTTTTCTTTTATTATTTTGAATCTCAATTAAAGTAATCTATTTCCATTCTTAATTTATTTATATAGTCTTATCCCACATTTAAAAAAAATTGAAGTCTATATAAATTTAATCTAAACCACATAATATGTATATTATTTAACTTTTTATTTAATTTAAGAGATTAAAATTACCAGTCAAAAATAATTTCAAGCTAGACCATTATTTTAAAAAAAAATAATTAATATACAATACACTATCAATTAATTAATGGGTAAAGTATACAAAACCCTCTGCAATGTTAGCGAATTTTGCTTACCCCCACTGTTGCCAAAGGTAGGTTTTGACAATTTTTTTTTGAAAAAACCGTTGCCTAAATGCAGGAAGGGGGTAAAGCAAAATTCGCTAACATTGCAGGGGGTTTTGTTTATTTAACCCATAATTAATCATGACCGTTAGTTTAATTAATATAATTCTGATTTTAACCATTTATACATATTTAAAAAATATTTAACTATATCAGATTCATATTCCGTAAAAATTTCATATCTAATCGTATAAAAATATACAAATTTAAAGATAATATTTGATAATACAAATTTTTATGATATGACGTTAATTCTAAATCTATCCCACCGCCTTATTTAGAGAAAAACGCGTAACAGTTTTATTTTAATTGCATCATCACCGTTAAATCTTCCTCCCTCTCGATATCACAGCCGTTAATCTCGATCCTACATTCTATATAAACCTCTCTCGTTTGTTCTTCTTTTAAGTTCTACTCGTTGGGTTGATGAATTTTATTTCTCGGTTTTAAAGTTTTGCTTAGATTTGTTTGCTTCGTAATGGCTGGACTTCATGGTTTGCTTTTCTTGTATTCTTGATCTTGTGCCAAGAGGAAAATTGTTAGGGATTTGTTTCTTGATATGCTTTTAGGATAGTAGAGATTGAGAATTTTTAGAATCATTCAACTCTTCTTTTATGTACTATCAATTATCAAGAATTCTTTGATACATCAAATTCTTCATTGGACCAATTATCAAGATGTAATGGATAAGAACGGAGATTTAGATAATTCTGTTCTTAATTATTTTTCTCTGACGGCTTGATGTTAGGGTTTGTGGATCGTGTTTTCTTAATGGATTTGCTTTGCGTCTTGATACGTTTTCTCAGATTGCTGATCGTGTTTTCTCAATGTGGATTTGCGTTGCGTCTTGATAAGTTTTCTCAGATTTCTGATCGTGTTTTCTTAATATGGATTTGCTTTGGGTCTTGATAAGTTTTCTCAGATTTGTGATAGTGTTTTCTTAATGGAGACGTTTACTCATATTGCTGAGTGTGTTTTCTTAATGGATTTGCGTTGGATTTGTGTTGCCTCTTGATAGGATTTCTCGGATTGCAGATCGTGTTTTCTTAATGGATTTGCGTTGGATTTGTGTTGCCTCTTGATAGGATTTCTCGGATTGCAGATCGTGTTTTCTTAATGAATTTGCGTTGTGTCTTGATACATTTTCTCAGATTATGGTGTTTTCTTAGTGCTTTCTTAATGGATTTGAGTTGCATTTTCATACGCTATCTTGGCTGATCGTGTTTTATTAATGGATTTGGGTTACTTTGCTATGAATCTTTCGTTTAGTTTATAGATATAATCTATGAAGCACACATGAAACTGACTTGACACAGGTTTTCATTTGTTAAGTAAGAGATGATACGTTTATCCATTTTGCAGCGAGGCAAGGATTACCTTCATATCTAAAGTTGAACAAGTTTTTCTGCAGCTTGGCTAGTCAAAATAATAACCTTCTTCAAAGCATGCAGCAGCCTAGCTTTTTGATTTGGTGATTTTTATTTAATTGTTTTTGTTTTCAATCCCGAGAGCATATCTTTCTTGAAGTTGTCTTTTGATCTCGTACAAGCTGTTGTTAAAGTTTGTGTTTCTTCTGGTGTTGAAGCCTTTGTGTGTATCTATTATCTAGAATTTATATCCTATGAAGCACCAAATCCGACAAGGACACTAGGACCCGATCTATCCATTATTAATAGAGTTAAAAATATTCCAATCAAAGTTTTTGTTATTAATTTTTCATAATATTGCTTCAATACATATTAAATTGGGTTTAAGATTTGTCTTAAAAATTCTATAAGGTGGATTGAAACAAAGAAGAAACAAATTCCTTTTTAAGCACTTGTTTAGACTGTCCAACAAGTGTCGTATGAGTGTCAAAACAAATTCTCGGATTGCAGATCGTGTTTTCTTAATGAATTTGCGTTGTGTCTTGATACATTTTCTCAGATTATGGTGTTTTCTTAGTGCTTTCTTAATGGATTTGAGTTGCGTTTTCATAAGCAGCTATCTTGGCTGACCGTGTTTTATTAATGGATTTGGGTTACTTTACTATGAGTCTATGAAGCACACATGAAACTGACTTGACACAGGTTTTCATTTGATAAGTAAGAGATGATATGTTTATCCATTTTGCAGCGAGGCAAGGATTACCTTCATATCTGAAGTCATGATACGACACACAAGAACAGAGAACAGATTGATAAATCAGATTTCTTCCATGATTCTTTTTCTTTTTCTCTTTCTGGATTTTATTGCAAGACATGTAAATTGAATTTTGAACATGTTTTTCTGCAGCTTGGCTAGTCAAAATAATAGCCTTCTTCACAGCATGCAGCAGCCTAGCTTTTTGATTTGGTGATATTTATTAAATTATTTTTGTTTTCAATCCTGAGAGCATATCTTTCTTGAAGTTGTCTTTTGATCTCGTACATGTGTCGTATGACTGTGATACGACGTGGACACTAGTATGGTTTTTCCGAGCCTACTCCTAAAGGGGTCTGTCTTAATAGCTTGGATTTACCCATTATTTAGGGAGGTTTTCTATATCTTCTGTTTTGTTGCTTTTATTCGTGATTTATGATGATTCATATTCATAAATTGATACCATCTTTGATACAATTACCGTGACCCAAGCATTACTCTGTATCATGTGTTAAATACCATCTTTGACATTTCTTACTATGCTATGCACTTTATTTTGGTGATCTCTACCAAGACTTTTAGTCTTTGTTTGATTTGATACTCAACATCTACTTTTGTCGGATCCTCTGGATTGTGTTGTTATTGGAGTATGAAGCATTCGAGATTCTAGTACATCTCTTGCACTCTTGAGAATAAGGAATTCTGCAGTGTTTGACACTTATTTTTTGTTATGTTGTTTTGGAATTGTTCTGCATTGTGTGCGTGATATATTCGACTAACATTTAAAATCTTCTCTCCGGCGAATTGGTGTTGCAGGATACACATGAATTGGTGTTGCAGTAACTTCCTTGATTAGGTGTTGCAGGATACACATGATTTCTTCTAGTTCCATTTTCCTCTTGTTTGATCTTCATGGCTTTTGATTTTTAGGTTTCTTGATTCTTAAATTGAATATGGTTTTTGTTAGTTTTTGTTTGGATTTTAAACGATTGTTCTTGTGTCAACTATTATTCTCTGTACGTATGGGTGTTTTGTGTTACTTATTGTCAACTCCCTGCAGTTACGGTGTGAATTTTACATATGGGTGTTTTGCGCTACTTATTGGCAACTCCATGGAATTTTAGTGTGAATTTTCCGTCTTAAGTTATTGCAGATTGATATCATCAAATAATGGTAATGTTTTGCATTTATCATCTTACTTAAATTGCGAACTGAAACTTGTACTTTTTTCTGTTATGTTCTGTTTTGTGTAGTAATCAATTTAAAAAAAAAATGTATACTCTTCTTGAATTGTGAATTGTTTTCATTTCATTTCTTCTATATTGAGTTTTATTGTCCTGTTTTCTCGATTTACTCCTTTACAGTTTTGTTTTCTTGATTTACTTCTTATGGTATTGTTTTCTTGATTTGCTCCTTTGCAGTTGATATCAAATAATGGTGATTATCGTTCAATGCTGTTAAAATTTATTGTTCTATGTTAAAATTAAAAGAATATTGACATGCGCTTATCTGTATTGCAGCGAGCTGATTTCTAGGTATCTGGAGCAGTTTGCAGTTCTTGATTACAATGGATAATGGTTATAGAAAGAAGTCGTTCTTGATTATTTTTTATTTTTAAACTTTGATCACAATACATACAAATGAGTCGTTCTTTATTATTTTTAATTTCAGACTTCGATCACAAGACATGCAATTTGAAGTCTAAACCTGTTTTTCTGCAGCTTGGTTTGACAAAATAATTTTCAATGAAGCATGGAGCCTGCGTTTTTTATTTGGTGATCTCGTTTAAAATCTCTTAGGTTTCAATAATTCTTTATCCCTTTTGAAAGCATATTATTATTGATCTTTTATTTCCTCTGGTGTTGCAGGAAAGGTAGTTCGTGAGCATATTATTCTTAGTGTTTTGTATTCTGAATCCTTTTTTGTTTCTTGAGTATGAAATTTGATTTTTTCTGGCTTTTATCGCCATACATGTGAATTGAAACCTGGCTCTATTTTCTGCAGTGTAGTGTATTCTGTGTAGTATCAAGCCTCAAGTTTATTTTGGTACTCGATTTTTTTTCATTTGATTTCTTCTTTGCCGATTCTTTTCGTCTAGTCTTCTTATTTTGTTCCTTTATGATTTCCAATTGGATGTTTTAGTTTTGATTAGTCTATTGATGTTTAATTGAAAAGTTCAGTCTTCAGGGTTCTTGACATCTATACTTCCTTTTACAAATGTTTGTTCTACATTTGAGGTTTTGTATTTAGAAAGAGCAAAAGTTTAGATAGTTTTTGAGACATTCAGACAAATTGGTGGGCCTCTCTTTGTGATGCTGATCTGCAACTTGGTTTGGAGAATTATGCTATAACCTATCCGTCAGAGTTTAATTTCTGTACATTATTGCCTGTTCATGATAGAGTAAGTTTGCTCTACAACTAAAGTTTTCTTAATTCTGAATCACAGTCCCACCTTTTTAGTTGGCCTATAGTGGAGAAATTGGAGATTAGTGTATCTGCTTCTTTGTATATATTATCTCAGGTGAAAGAATAAAGAAGGATATGTAATCCTTAATGTTCTGCTAGCTGTGGTTTATATTTTCTAGGATAACTTGGTTAGGTACATTTTGACGATCTGTTTCCTGGGGTTTTGCTGTTATTTCTGATTTATGATGTAGGCCCAATAGCTCCTTTGGTATTAGGTGGAAGCTCAAACTGTCATGTTTCATAATGGGTACAAGTACTTGCAAATTGGCTGGAAGTTTGTGTCCGGGAACCATCTTGTCTAAAGATGTTGTGTTGCTTTCTTTAATTTGGTCAATTTTTAATAAAAAAGACAATTAACATTTTAGTGTGTTTGATTGATACTTAGCAATTTTGGATTCCTTCGAATTTTCTGAGAGTCTTGCCTATGAAAGTCTGGTCTGCTGTGGCCTGTGGCCTGTGGAAACAGAGGTTAACATACTCTACTTCCAATGTTGGGGATAAAACCCTTCTTTTTTTATGGTATCTGTATTTTTTTTACGGAGTGCTATGGAAGTGTTGGAGTTTTTGTATTTTTGTAGCAGAAGCATAATATTGAAGCATACAAGATTCTAGACTAGAGTACATCTTTTTGCCCGAGCCAAGGAATTCTGATTTATAATTTAGGCCCAAATGCTCCTTCGGTATTAGGGGGAAGCTCAAACTGTCATGTTTCATACTGGGTACAAGTACTTGCAAATTGGCTGGAAGTTTGTGTCCGGGAACCATCATGTCTTCAGAGATTGTGTTGCATTCTTTAATTTAGTAATTTCTACTAAGAAAGACAATTAACATTTCAGTGTGTTTGATACTCGGTGATTTTAGATTGTTTTGAATTTTCTGCGAGTCTTATAGGGGAGACAGACAACATATGAAAATCTGGTCTGCTGTTGCCTGTGGAAACAGAGGTTAACATACTATTCTTCCAATTTTGGGGATAAAACCCTTCTTTTTTATGATATCTGTATTGAAGCATACAAGATTTTGTATTTTTGTAGCAGAAGCATAATATTGTAGCATACAAGAATTCTTTGATATATAGAATTCTTCACTGGACCAATTATCAAGATGTAATGGATAAGAAGGGAGATTTAGAGAATTCTGTTCTTAATTATTTTTCTCTGACACATGACTTTTCCAGATTAATTGTTCCATCACGGCTTGATGTTAGGGTTTTTGGATCGTGTTTTCTTATTGGATTTGCGTTACGATATGTTTTCTCAGATTGATGATAGTGTTTTCTTAATATGGATTTGCGTTGCGTCTTGATAAGTTTTCTCAGATTTGTGACAGTGTTTTTTCTTAATGGAGACGTTTATTCATTATTGCTGATTGTGTTTTCTTAATGGATCTGCGTTTTCTTAATGGATTTGCGTTGTGACTTGATACATTTTCTCAGATTATGGTGTTTTCTTAGTGCTTTCTTAATGGATTTGAGTTGCGTTTTCATACGCTATCTTTGCTGATCGTGTTTTATTAGTGGATTTGGGTTACTTGAATCTTTCGTTTAGTTTATAGATATAATCTATGAAGCACACATGAAACTGACTTGACACAGGTTTTCATTTGATAAGTATGAGATGATATGTTTATCCATGTTTATTCATTTTGCAGCGAGGCAAGGATTACCTTCATATCTAAAGTCATGATACGACACACAAGAAATATATAAATCAGATTTCTTCCATGATTCTTTTTCTTTTTCTCTTTCTGGATTTTATTGGAAGACCTGCAAAATGAATTTTGAACATGTTTTTCTGCAGCTTGGCTAGTCAAAATAATAACCTTCTTCAAAGCATGCAGCAGCCTAGCTTTTTGATTTGGTGATTTTTACTAAATTTTTTTTGTTTTCAATCCTGAGAGCATATCTTTCTTGAAGTTGTCTTTTGATCTCGTACAAGCTGTTGTTGAAGTTTGTGTTTCTTTTGTGTTGAAGCTTTTGTGTGTTCCTATTATCAAGGATTTATATCCTATGAAGCACCGAATCCGACAAGGACACTAGGACCCGATCCATCCATTATTAATAGAGTAAAAAATATTCTAATAAAAAATTTTGTTTTTAATTTTTCATAACATTGCTTCAATACATATTTAAATGGGGTTTGAGATTTGTCTTAAAAATTCTATAAGGTGGATTGAAACTTAAGAAGAAACAAATTCTTTTGTAATCACTTGTTTAGATTGTCCAACAATTGTTTTGTTGCTTTTATCCGTGATTTATGATGATTCATATTCATAAATTGATACCATCTTTGATACAATTACCGTGGCCCAAGCATTACTCTGTATCATGTGTCAGATACCATCTTTGACATTTCTTACAATGCTGCGCACTTTAATTTGGTGATCTTTACCAAGAGTTTTACTCTTTGTTTGATTTGATACTCAACATCTACTTTTGTCGGATCCTTTGAGTTGTGTGTCAGTCTTGCAGGGAAGATATCCAATATGTGTTGTTTTCTGTGGAACTCATGCATGCATAGGTTCACATATTGGAGTATGTAGCATACAAGATTCTAGTACATCTCTTGCACTCTTTAGAATAAGGAATTCTGCAGTGTTTGACACTTATTTTTTGTTATGTTGTTTTGGAATTGTTGTTCTGCAGTGTGTGTGTGATTGATATATTCGACTAACAACTAAAATCTTCTCTCCTGCAAATTGGTGTTGCAGGATACAAATGAATTGGTGTTGCAGTAACTTCCTTGATTTGGTGTTGTAGGATACTCATGATTTCTTCTAGTTCTATTTTCCTCTTGTTTGATCTTCATGGCTGTTGATTTTTAGGTTTCTTGATTCTTAAGTTTAAAGTGACTTATAATTTGAGACAAATATTTTTAGGAAAGTAACTTATAATTTGGGACACAGGGAGTAATTGTTAAGGTTTTAAACGATTGTTCTTTTGTGTCGACTATTATTCTATGTGTACATATGGGTGTTTTGAGTTACTTATTGGCAACTCCCTGCAGTTACGGTGTGAATTTTACGTATGGGTGTTTTGCGCTACTTATTGGCAACTCTATGGAGTTTTGGTGTGAATTTTCTGTCTTGAGGTATTGCAGATTGATATCATCAAATAATGGTAATGTTTTGCATTATCACCCTACTTAAATTGCGAATTGAAACTTGTACTTTTGTGAATTGAAACTTGTACTTTTTTATGTTATGTTCTGTTTTGCAACAATATTTTGTGTAGTAATCAAATTTATAAAAAAAATGTATACTCTTCTTGGATTGTGAATTGTTTTCATTTCATTTCTTCTATATTGAGTTTTATTGTCCTGTTTTCTCGATTTTACTCCTTTATGGTTTTGTTTTTTCGATTTACTCCTTATGGTCATGTTTTCTTGATTTGCACCTATGCATTTGATATCAAATAATGGTGATTATCGTTCATTGCTGTTAAAATTTACTGTTCTATGTTGTTAAAATTAAAAGAATATTGACATGCGCTTATCTGTATTGCAGCGAGCTGATTTCTAGGTACTGGAGCAGTTTGCAGTTCTTGATTACAAGGGATAAGAACGATAATGGTTATAGAAAGAAGTCTTTCTTGATTATTTTTTATTTTTAAACTTTGATCACAATACATACAAATGGGTCGTTCTTTATTATTTTTAATTTCAGACTTCGATCCCAAAACATACAATTTGAATTCTAAACCTGTTTTTCTGCAGCTTGGTTTGTCAAAATAATTTTCAATGAAGCATGGAGCCTGAGTTTTTTATTTGGTGATCTCGTTTAAAATCTCTTAGGTTTCAAAATTCTTTATCCCTTTTGAAAGCATATTATTATTGATCTTTTATTTCCTCTGGTGTTGCAGGAAAGGTAGTTCGTGAGCATATTATTCTTAGTGTTTTGTATTCTGAATCCTTTTTAGTTACTTGATTATGGAATTTGATTTTTTTCTGGCTTTTATCGCCATACATGTGAATTGAAACATGGCTCTATTTTCTGCAGTGTAGTGTATTCTGTGTAGTATCAAGCCTCAAGTTTATTTTGGTACTTGAATTTTTTCATTTGATTTCTTCTTTGCCGATTCTTTTCATCTAGACTTCTTATTTGTTCCTTTATGATTTCCAATTGGATGTTTTAGTTTTGACTAGTCTATTGATGTTTAACTGAAAAGTTCAGTCTTCAAGGTTCTTGACATCGATACTACCTTTTACGAATGTTTGTTCTACATTTGTGGTTTTGTATTTAGAAAGAGCAAAGTTTAGATAGTTCAGACTAATTGGTGGGCCTCTCTTTGTGATGCTGATCTGCAACTTGGTTTGGAGAATTATGCTATATTCTCTTTTTTTTGTTTCTTTTTCTACAACCTATCTGTCAGAGTTTAATTTCTGTACATTATTGTCTGTTCCTGACAGAGTAAGTTTACTGTACAACAGAAGTTTTCTTAATTCTGGATCACAGTCCCACCTAGTTGGCCTATAGTGGAGAAATTGGAGATAAGTGTATCTGCTTCTTTGTATAAATCATCTCCGGTGAAAGAATAAAGAAGGATAATGTTGTGCTAGCTGGGGTTTATATTTTCTAGGATTTAATTTGGACAACTTGGTTAGGTACGTTTTGACGATCTGTTCCCTGGGGTTTTGTTGTTATTTCTGATTTATGATGTAGGCCCAATAGCTCCTTCGGTATTAGGTGGAAGCTCACACTGTCATGTTTCATAATGGGTACAAGTACTTGCAAATTGGCCGGAAGTTTGTGTCCGGGAACCATCATGTCTTCTGAGGTTGTATTGCTTTCTTTAATTTGGTCATTTCTACTAAGAAAGACAATTAACATTTTAGTGTGTTTGATTGATACTCGGCAATTTTGGATTCCTTTGAATTTTCTGCGAGTCTTATCTATGAAAGTCTGGTCTAGTGGAAACAGAGGTATGGGAGTGTTGGAGTTTTTGTATTTTTATAGCAGAAGCATAATATTGAAGCATACAAGATTCCAGACTAGAGTACATCTTTTTGCCCGAGCCAAGGAATTCTGATTTATAATGTAGGCCCAATAGCTCCTTCGGTATTAGGTGGAAGCTCAAACTGTCATGTTTCATATTGGGTACAAGTACTTGCAAATTGGCTGGAAGTTTGTGTCCGGGAACCATCTGTCTTCGGAGGTTGTGTGGCATTCTTTAATTTGATCATTTCTACTATGAAAGACAATTAACATTTCAGTGTGTTTGATACTCGATGATTTTAGATGAATTTTCTGCTGAGTCTTATAGGGGAGACAGACAACATATGAAAATCTGGTCTGCTGTGTCCTGTGGCCTGTGGAAACAGAGGTTAACATACTATTCTTCCAATTTTGGGGATAAAACCCTTCTTTTTTATGATATGTGTATTAAAGCATACAAGATTTTGTATTTTTGTAGCAGAAGCATAATATTGAAGCATACAAGATTCAAGATTCTAGACTAGAGTACATCTTTCTGCCCGAGCCAAAGAGTTCTTCACAACTTGGTTTGGCTCACTTTTTTGGTGTGTTAGCCACTTTATTTGTATAATTATTTCACTATATTCTCCCAAGGGGATATTTATCAGTTAGGAAGCCCAAATTTTTTCCGTTTCTCATGGATATTGTGTTTTTATCTGGAGATCTATACTCTGAATATGAATTCTTCTTTTTTCTGTCTCTTGGGATTCTGGTTTTCTTGATTCCTTAAATTCCACGTGGGTGTCACATGGAGTATACGTACTGCGAAAGCTGTGGCGAGATTGTCAAGGACATGCTTTGAGCCTTTGGATAAAACAGGCAATTTTTCCTTAAATGTACTTGTTATGGATTAGAAGTTGTGTTTTGATGGTGTGATGTGGTAATGTTGGTTAGTGTTTGTAGGAGAAAATTTTGACCACGTGATTTCTCTGGGATCTATCTTCCTCAGTTTGTGAATTCATTCTTATTTTATCACCTTCAATATATCAGTTATCATTTGGCTTACCAATAACTATTCTGAAACACTTTATTTGAACTTGTTTTTCATAAAACATTGGACATTGGCATGGCATATGATTCAAACTTGAATTTGTGAAAAGCTCTAAAAGCCATCATGTAAATGCAGCGTAGTTACAAAACATGACCAACCCTAAGTCTTCTCAGGACCCGATGAGGATGTGTTCATCTAGGTTTGTTGGAATTATTAGGATTTGTTGATTTGTTGATGTCTGTGTATTGAGTCAGAATATTATCTTGATTGCTTAATTAACACAACTTAATTAACACTTCTTGTAGTCGATGGTAAGTCAAAAAATATTTAAAGAGGCCATAGGGGAGTTATTGGACATGTGAGTTTGTGACACTTAACTCCTTTCTAAATTCATCATGGAAATATTTTGTATTTTGTTATCTGGCTTTGATAAGGCTTACTGTGTTGAAGCAATTAATTTCTTTGTAGCATCAAAGCTTGGTTGGTTTGATGTGGTGACAATGACAATTAGTGTTAACTTACTGCATATATTTGTTCCACAAAAGTCCTCCCTTGGTTTAAATGCACAGCATTATTGAACATAATTGTGGAGTATATATCGCTTCTCGCTACCTTATGTTTTCATCAATTTGTGGGCGTGTTTGATTTGATGATCTACATCTAAAGAGAGTTATTCTTGTACTCTTTTACGGTTTGTTTATGCTATTTATGATATATAGGAATCAGTGTTCATTTCCTCCAAGGATTTCATCGGGCACCAGACTTTATTATTGGAACTGTTAAGAGTCCCACATCGGACAATATATGGCATGAACATGTGTTTATAAGTGGGGGTAATCCCCACTCTACCAACCGGTTTTGTAGGGTTGAGTTAGACCCAACCACATTTCTTAACATGGTATCAAGAGCCTCGTTTAAGATCCGGTGGGCCACCGTCTATGATTTCCGCTATCGGGCCATCCACCATTTATTTTCACGCTTCAGTTGTCTAGTCCTGAGCGTGAGGGGGTGTGTTAAGAGTCCCACATCGGACCATATTTATAAGTGGGGGTAATCCTCACTCTACCAACCGGTTTTGTAGGGTTGAGTTAGACCCAACCACATTTCTTAACAGGAACCATCATGCTTTGTAGACTGACGATACTCCCTCGGTTTTAAAATGACAATCGTTTAAGGTTTTTGCACGCAGATTAAATAATGCAATATAAGACATTAATAGAATGCAATTTATGTATTTTCTAATGAGTTAGAGTCATGTCCATTTCAGTCAGTGTTTCTAAGAATGTGCAATTTTAATTTTCATCATTGGTGTTATAGGTCCTATTAGTGGGCTGTTAAAGTAGCTGCTAAGTTTTACCACAACCTTGCACAGAGTTGGTCATTTTTTCTATTTGTGTTCTTTCTGTTATCTTTTGATTGTCTGACCTGCTAGGATTAATTAAGCAAAATCATGTATAAAACTCGTTCCATTTCTTAAGATGAACAGTGGTTGAAACTTTAGTTTTCGATGAATATCTTTTCTGGCACATTTGGCAAAGTATCTCTATCCGGTGTCGGGTAAATTGTGGCTCATATTGAGGTCCAAAATGTGCAATTTGATGGCAAGTTCCAAGCATATATATTCTGTTGGTTGTGTCGTGTTTTCGCCCCATATTTCTAGATTTTAATGCAGCAGCCTAGATTTTTGATTTGGTGATTTTTATTAAATTATTGTTGTTTTTAATCCTGAGAGCATATATTTCTTGAAGTACAAGCTGTTGTTGAAGTTTGTGTTTCTTCCGGTGTTGAAGCTTTTGTCTGTTCCTATTATCAAGGATTTATATCCTATGAAGCACCAAATCCGACAAGGACACTAGGACCCGATCCATCCATTATTAATAGAGTTAAAAATATTCTAATCAAAATTTGTTTTTAATTTTTCATAACATTGCTTCAATACATATTTAAATAGGGTTTGAGATTTGTCTTAACAATTCTATAAGGTGGATTGAAACAAAGAAGAAACAAATTATTTTTAAGCACTTGTTTAGATTGTCCAACAAGTGTAGTTTGAGTGTCATACAAGGTGCGTTGTTTGACTTTTCCAAACCTACTCCTAAAGGGGTCTGTCTGTCTTAATAGCTTGGATTTACCCTGGTTTGGCTTAGTACAAGTAATGGGATTGCTTTTTTCCTTTTCCAAGCTGAGAAATTTTGGACAACATATGTTTTGATTATTTAGGGAGGTTTTCTATATCTTCTGTTTTGTTGCTTTTATCCGTGATTTATGATGATTCATATTCATAAATTGATACTATCTTTGATACAATTACCGTGGTCCAAGCATTGCTCCGTATCATGCGTCAAGATACCATCTTTGACATTTCTTACTATGCTATGCACTTTATTTTGGTGATCTCTCCCAAGACTTTTAGTCTGTTTGATTTGATACTCAACATATACTTTTGTCGGATCCTCTGGATTGTGTATGCACTTTATTTTGGTGATCTCTACCAAGACTTTTAGTCTTTGTTTGATTTGATACTTAACATCTACTTTGTCGGATCCTTTGGATTGTGTCAGTCTTGCAGGGAAGATATCCAATATGTGTTGTTTTCTGTGGAACTCATGCATGCATAGTTTCACATATTGGAGTATGAAGCATACAAGATTCTAGTACATCTCTTGCACACTCTTGAGAATAAGGAATTCTGCAGTGTTTGACACTTATTTTTTGTTATGTTGTTTTGAAATTGTTGTTCTGCAGTGTGTGTGATATATTCGACCAACAATTAAAATCTTCTCTCCGGCGAATTGGTGTTGAAGGATACAAATGAATTGGTGTTGCAGTAACTTCCTTGATTTGCTGTTGCAGGATACACATGAATTCTTCTAGTTCTATTTTCCTCTTGTTTGATCTTCGTGGCTGTTGATTTTTAGGTTTCTTGATTCTTAAGTTTATATGGTTTTTGTTAGTTTTGACCTTGGAAGCTACTGTCTGCTATTATAATTCTTAGGGTTTTAAACGATTGTTCTTTTGTGTCTACTATTATTCTATGTGTACATATGGGTGTTTTGCGTTACTTATTGGCAGCTCCCTGCAGTTATGGTGTGAATTTTACGTATGGGTGTTTTGAGCTACTTATTGGCAACTTCATGGAGTTTTGGTGTGAATTTTCTGTCTTAAGGTATTGCAGATTGATATCATCAAATAATGGTAATGTTTTGCATTTATCACCTTACTTAAATTACGAATTGAAACTTGTACTTTTTTATGTTATTTTTGCAACAATATTGTTTTATGTAGTAATCAATTTTAAAAAAAAAATGTATACTCTTCTTGGATTGTGAATTGTTTTCATTTCATTTCTTCTATATTGAGTTTTATTGTCCTGTTTTCTTGATTTGCTCCTTTGCAATTGATATCAAATAATGGTGATTATCGTTCAATGCTGTTAAAATTTATTGTTCTATGTGTTAAAATTAAAAGAATATTGACATGCGCTTATCTGTATTGTAGCGAGCTGATTTCTAGGTATCTGGAGCGGTTTGCAGTTCTTGATTACAATGGATAAGAACGAGAATGGTTATAGAAAGAAGTCGTTCTTGATTATTTTTTATTTTTAAACTTTGATCACAATACATACAAATGAGTCGTTCTTTATTATTTTTAATTTCAGACTTTGATCACAAGACCACACGATTTGAATTCTAAACCTGTTTTTCTGCAGCTTGGTTTGTCAAAATAATTTTCAATGAAGCAGCCCGACTTTTTAATCTGGTGATCTCGTTTAAAATCTCTTAGGTTTCATTAATTCTTTATCCCTTTTGAAAGCATATTATTCTTGATCTTTTATTTCCTCTGGTGTTGCAGGAAAGGTAGTTCGTGAGCATATTATTCTTAGTGTTTTGTATTCTGAATCCTTTTTAGTTTCTTGATTATGAAATTTGATTTTTTCTGGCTTTTATCGCCATACACGTGAATTGAAACATGGCTCTATTTTCTGTAGTGTAGTGTATTCTGTGTCGTATCAAGCCTCGAGTTTATTTTGGTACTCGAATTTTTTTCATTTGATCTCTTCTTTGCCGATTCTTTTCGTCTAGTCTTCTTATTTGTTCCTTAATGATTTCCAATTGGATGTTTTAGTTTTGATTAGTCTATTGATATTTAATTGAAAAGTTCAGTCTTTGGTATTAGGTGGAAGCTCAAACTGTCATGTTTCATATTGGGTACAAGTACTTGCAAATTGGCTGGAAGTTTTTGTCCGGGAACCATCTGTCTTCGGAGGTTGTGTTGCATTCTTTAATTTGGTCATTTCTACTAAGAAAGACAATTAACATTTCAGTGTGTTTGATATTCGGTTATTTTAGATTCCTTTGAATTTTCTGCGAGTCTTATAGGGGAGACAGACAACATATGAAGGTTTGGTCTACTGTGGCCTATGGCCTGTGGAAACAGAGGTTAACATACTATTTCTTCCAATTTTGGGGATAAAACCCTTCTTTTTTATGATATCTGTATTGAAGCATACAAGATTTTGTATTTTTGCAGCGGAAGCATAATATTGAAGCATACAAGATTCTAGACTAGAGTACATCTTTCTGCCCCGAGCCAAAGAGTTATTCACAACTTGGTTTGGCTCACTTTTTCGGTTTGTTAGCCACTTTATTTGTGAAAAGCTCTAAAAGCCATCATGTGAATGAAGTGTAGTTACAAAACATGACCAACCCTAACTCTTCTCATGACCCGATGAGGATGTGTTCATCTAGGTTTGTTGGAATTATTAGGATTTGTTGATTTGTTGATGTCTGTGTATTGAATCAAAATATTATCTTTGATTGCTGAATTAACACAACTTATTTAACATGAGGGGAAAGATTACTCAATCTCTTTTTCGGAAGCATAATATTGAAGCATACAAGATTCTAGACTAGAGTACATCTTTCTGCCCCGAGCCAAAGAGTTCTTCACAACTTGGTTTGGCTCACTTTTTCAGTTTGTTTGCCACTTTATTTGTGAAAAGCTCTAAAAGCCATCATGTGAATGCAGTGTAGTTACAAAACATGACCAACCCTAACTCTTCTCATGACCCGATGAGGATGTGTTCATCTAGGTTTGTTGGAATTATTAGGATTTGTTGATTTGTTGATGTCTGTGTATTGAATCAAAATCTTTGATTGCTGAATTAACACAACTTATTTACCATGAGGGGAAAGATTACTCAATCTCAAATTATCACACTTCTTGTAGGCGGTGGCAAGTCAAAAAATATTTAAAAAGGCCATGTGGGAGTTATTGGACAGGTGAGTTTGTGACAATTAACTCCTTTCTAAATTCATCTTTGAAATTTTTTATATTTTGTTATCTGGTTTTGATCAGGCTTACTGTGTTGAAGCAATTAATTTCTTTGTAGCATCAAGCTTTGGTTGGTTTGATGTGGTGACAATGACAATTACTGTAAACTTACCTGTATATATTTGTTCCACAAAAGTCCTCCCTTGATTTAATGCACAAAGTTGCTTTACAGAATTGTGGAGTATATCTCTTCTCGCGGCCTTCTCGGTTTTTCATCAATTTGCGGGGCGTGTTTGATTTGATCTACATCTAAAGAGTTATTCTTGTACTCTTTTACTGTTTGTTTCTCTTATTTATAATATATAAGAATAGGTGTTTGGTAAATTGTGGCTCATATTGAGGTCCAAAATCTGCAATTTGATGGCAAGTTCCAAGCATATATATTGTGGCTCATATTCGGTTTTATTATGTAAGGGCGGAGCTTGCTCAAAGGGATGTACTCGCGAGAAGTATAGACAACCAACTTAAAAAGCTTGATGAAAAGTTAGGCTTTGGTTCTAATGCAACTAGCATTAAGAAATAGATTGAATTCAAAGATGTTTCATATCAGTTTAGGCATTATTGCACCCATTTGCGCGAGGTTATGTCAAAGTCGAGATTTCCGTTGGTTTGATGCAAGTTAATGCTTTGGAATCTTGTAAGAAGCGATTATGGTACATTTGTACCGGTCAAATGTAGTGATATGAAGGGAGCAATCAAAGACATGGTGCTGGATGTTGTCATTTAAATCTTGGATACAAGCCTCATGTTTACTTCTTATAATATGAGGCTCTAAATAGCGTCTGCTAGGTACGTTATGCTGCAGGTCACTTTGAAGTATGAATCTTACTAAACAAAAAATGTTTTCTTAATTTTGATTATTAGCTTGTATTTAGTTGTTAATGTTATGATTTTGTTTGTGCTTGTTTTGTTGACTGTACTGCCAGTGCTATAACTATTAGGAGCACCATCTGAAGGTTGAGGGAGCAGACTGAGAGTTAGAAAGGAACCGGTTTACAATTTTGTCATTTATTTTGAAAGTCATTGCGAAAACTCTTTGGTCCTCAAGATTATTGTTGATTTGAACTTATGAACATAAAATTTGAAGGTTAGTCAAGTGTGAGTAATTCACTATTGAATGCCATTTAATTTGATGGTTTTTCTTCTTCAATGGTGAATGATTTGGTTGTTGTTTTCTTTCTATCTTGTCATGCATAATATCTACCTATATAAGAAAAATTGAGGTCTTGGAATTGACCAATGTACCCTACTTCAACTGCATGCCACATACCCATTTCTTGCCTAAATTTGGTCTTTTCCCCCCCGCCCATTTCTAACTATTACTTACACTAACCAATACTTACCATAATACATTACTATTATCCATCATTTCCATGAACCATGCTCTTAACTAAACAACTTGTCCGACTGGACACACCGCCCAATGTTTTGTGGGAAACACAATCTATACCAAGTCTTGCAGGTTTAGTTTGTTTTTCTCTGTGTCACAGTAGTCTCATCTTCCTATTGTTTCTTCTCTTCCGTCTTCAACCCTTCGTCAAGTCTTCCACAACAATGGCGCGACCTTTCTAATTCATCACCAATATCAACGACCGTAAAGAGTTGTGGAAGATCGCTGTAAAGGTTCATCACAAATGGACCGTCAAGACTTCAGCAAATGAGCATTTCGAAATGGTTGTAGGCGACACAAACGTGAGTTCGTTACCACTTTTCTGGTGTATAATAACTGATAATTTTACATCTGTAGCTCAATTTACATATATTGGCATGTCGTCATGTTCATCCACTTTGTCAAGGTGGGTGTTGAAAGTTTCTTCATGGTGGTGTTTCTGTTGACTTAACAACCATTTAATTTTTTCTTGCTTGCGTTGTTCATGGTGTTCGTTATGTTGTTGTTTATGGTGTTGTTCAGCAAATGAAAGTTCTGATTTGACTTTGAACTTCATGCCGTTGTTCATGGTGTTGTCTGTGTTGACATGAATAACCAGTTATTTTCTTGTCTTGCGTAGAGTGCAATCACTTTTGACACATTTTTTTCCATTTCAGGGACATAACATTCACGTAATAGTTCCAACGATCTATAAAAAAGATTTTGACTCGGTGTTGTCGGTTAACGTCACCTGCACCATATCAAACTTTCAGGTCCACCCTAACGATTTGCTATTCAAACCGACTAGCCACAAATATCTCCTCAAGTTCACAGGTGGAACAATCGTTGCGGATATTGGCAAACACACCATTCCTGACAAGATTATCAATTTCACACCGTTTTCTGATATAATTTCTGACAAATGGCAGAAAAATCTTCTCTGCGGTATATAGCTTATCCATCATGGTGTTGTTTGCTTCTCCTTATGTTTTTCTAAACTTTTGGCAAAACTTCTGTGATTTGTAGATGTTATTGGTGTTATTGATGAGGTGGGGTACTCCCAAATAAAGACAGGGGGAAGAAGCCTCAAGTCAACCTGGTGATACGCGATTTAAGGTATTTAAATAGCTAAATATAAGATTTCCTGCTGCTTCAACGTTTCTTTTGTAACTGACTCCGTTTCATCAGTTTAATGACAACACGTTGCTATGTACCCTTTGGGAGGACTATGCTGTCAAGTTCTTTGACTACAAAAAACATCAACATGAGATTTCCACCCCAACTGTTATTCTACTGAAGTACGCAAAGATTAAGGAAGAAGGTAGTCCCCTAACCTGCTACGGTCTGCACTTTCATAACTCTCTACAATTTTGATGCTCTTACTTAAATCCATAATGTAATATATACCCTTTTGGTCGTGAAGGAAAGTACCCCCTAGCTGTGACAAACACTTACAACGTGATAGAGTTACATATCAACGACGATTTTCCTGAGATCAAAGTGTTTCTGAAGAGGTAAACCATTATGGACTATATTCCATTTATATTATCTGCCATTACTATTTTATAACAAACATTTCATCTTCAGCTTGCCCAAAGGGACTGGCTATGGGAAAGCACTTACCACGGCTAGCAACCAAACACGTGATTCGTCGCATATGTCGTATGGGTCTCAACAATCTGCAAGTGAAGTTTTTTTGACGAAATCTGTTCAGTTACCACTGCGAGAAATCATCCAACTGTACCAGGTAACACATATTGGCAATGATATTCTCTAAATTTCACGCAATTCACTCGACTTGACCCATGTTTTAATCCCATTCAGGCTACTGTATGCATCACGGTTGCAACAACTGACAAACTTATCGCTTCGCCAAATGGGTGGTGCTACAGAGCTTGCCACCAATGTCCTCAAGTTGCCAAGGGCTATATGCCTCCTTTTGTCTGCAGAGATGGCCACCGCACTAAGGCAGAAATATGGAGGTTAACCTTTCATAATCTTTATCGTACTTTATGTTATTTACAAATATATCTTTCCCATGTCTGATTTAGGTTGCATCCGTAGGTATAAAATAGAGGTGGTTGCAGTTCATGACAGATGTTCGGCAATATTTGTTTTCTGGGATGAAATTGCAGCCCAGCTTTAAGAATCATCTGCTGCTCACTTACGAGCCACAATGATTGAGGTGACTGAAAACTATAATCAACGACAATTCTAATCGTTTCAATTATCCAATTCAATTTTCAAAATTTTGAATGGGTTTATACATGATGGGAAACAGGCCGGAATCACTGACCCGCTTGAGTTCCCACTAGCCCTTGATAAAATGTTGGGAAAGAAGTTGGCATTCAAAGTTAAGTGGAATCCTCACTTTAAGAGTTGTTCCGTCATCCACTTTCTTGACGATGACCAGCTGATCAACAAACTTGAAGGACCGCTTGCAATTACTCAGGTTACTATTGTGTAACATTTTCTATTATGTCTATCACGAATATTTTTAACAGAATTTATTATAATAGTATATTTCCAATGGCAGGATGACAAGCTCATTCAAGACAGCGTCCAGTTTATTGAGGTCTCCTCTAATTCAGTGCAGGTAGCTTAATTGTCCTTTATAACGATTCCATTAGGAATCATGTATTACACGAACCATTGCACCAACAAGTAATGACTCTAACAACATGCAAATGCATTCTGATTTGCACAGGTTGTGGAGAGTGTTGGTGAGGATGTACCAATTGTAAAACTAACTCCTCCTACGGTAATCTGTTCTTATATGTCATGAATTCAATTTACTGGAACTATTTACCACACCCTGCAATTGTAACCCTTTATGTATTGTTGTCGAATTCAGGATGGTGAAATCACATCTTCCCACGCTCCTGATCCTTCAACCCCTAAAGCCAATGTTAAGAGGATGTCTACGGAACCTGCCGGTGAACCGTCGATCAAAACTGAAATAGATGGGGACCTTTCGTCCACAAAAGCCAAGAAACTTAACAAGCGGGGTAAAAAACAAGTTTGACCGTCGAGAGCTGCCGGAGATGGAAAATGTTGTTGGACTCTTTTTTGAAGTTTCACCTTCCACTACTACCGTGTCTATTTAATACAAGAAATTGATGTATATGTTTTGAAGTTTTTTGATCAATGTTTGATCAAATCACTACAACAATGAGGTTTATTTCTAAGATTCCCAGAAGATCTTATGTGTAATATATGTTGTATTCTATTAATGTGATCTGTTTTCTGATTCAAGATATATTGATCTGTATTGTTAAGATACATTGATAGAAGCACCCAAATCTACAGATTCATTACATATGTATTATAACAACTGAACCATAACGGATAAACATAGAGTTATGCTATACTTTTTAATATTAACTAGACATAAAACTATTGGCAGCTAACCCTTACTAAGTCAAATATGTTCTTTGTTACATGCATGTAATGAAATATACTGTGTGGCTACCATTGCCATTATATTTACCACGTAAGTCCAAATATTTGACAATAGCACCACAAATTTTGTTATTAAACAACAAAAAAGCATGTATGTTCTACTTAGCATGTTACAATAATATTAAAATATTGATCCTTCCTACTTTTATACATTGTGCAGTACCTAAACACAACAACTCAGTAGGTAGCACTGCACAACACTCAAGCACCCCCTCTCTCATATGTCATGTCGTCATTTCTTCCTGCTTCATGTGAAAGAAGAAGTATAAACTTACTGTTAATCATTAATTACCTTCCCAACATATTATAACAATATAAATTGTCAATAAAATTTTACTATTATGCTGCATCTATTTGGAGGGGCTTTTCAAAATTTCAAATTTTTAGTGGGAAACAAATTACAACACACAACCACTCCATCATCACTTCAGCAAAGCAAGCAACCTGTGTTTGCTCTATCTTTCTAACTACCTTGCCACTACAACATTACACTTCAACTGCAGGCAAATGTTTGAGTCATATTTGAACATCTCCTACTTTTCACAATACGTAACTTAGTATATTTTTCAGTTATTTGTTTCCTCTCTCCCACTGCCCATGTGTTTGCTTACGATTTTAATGTTCCTACTTCAAACTTTATGGTGACAAATCTTTACTAAGTATTCCTTTTGCACGTCTAAGGTTTTACGACAGCCTTTCCATGGATGGTGACAGTCATATGCCTGCCTCTATTGCAAGACAGAAACGAAAATTATTCTTGAGTAACAAGAGACAACATAATTTGCGACCCAACAAGGAGAACAATGTTGCTTCACCATCAACACCTTTGCTTCCTAATGCAAAAAACTCCCAAACTCAACGTACAACCCCCCACAGTAATGTTGTTAATACCACACACACTGGACCGTCTCTTCGGCACAATCTTCCTACTGCCCCTCCGAAGCGTAGACGATTCGATATTAGTTCTGGCATAAATCTATTTTCTATGTTAAATTCTACGGTGTCCCGTAACAACCCGTCTACTATGTCAGTAAGAAACAATAATTCAACCTTGGCACAACATGTTCGTCCTACACTCAGTAAGTTTCAGCAAATTGCTCCCAATCAAGGGCGTGGTCATCAACCTCCCTTGGCAGCGTCCTCATCAACCCACATAGGCACTTTTGCATCTTCAAGTTATACTTCCCCACAACCCTCATTCATGCCCTGTGACTACTCGCAGACGGTCCTTCGCCAAATCCAGCTTCCTGTCGGAAGTAATGCACATTCAACATGTAATGCTTATGCTTCTGGCGCTCCACAACGCAATGCACCTACAAATTCATCTTCTGAGGAAAACTCTGATTCTGATTCTGATCATACTGTGGCAAATTCTTCAGACTCTGACATTGAAGCTGGTGTTGAAGATGTCGAAGATCACCTACAAGGTAATATGTTTACCAATTTAACTAACATGATTTCCATTTGTTTCTTAGTCCCGCATTATGGATATCTTATTGTTACATGCACAGAATATGTCGATATCGGAATTCCTACTTGGGAATGCCAGCATTGCAAGGCATGTATGTGGTATCAGGAACGTAAATCCAAACATAGACACACAACTGCACCAAAGTTTCACATTTGCTGCAAGTCTGGAAGAGTCGTGCTACCACTGATGAGGCAGCCTCCACCTTTATTAGCTCAGATCCTTTTCGATGGAAATTCCACTTGTAGTAAAAACTTTCAGGCCAACATACGAACATACAACGCTATGTTCTCCTTCACTTCTCCTGGGATGAAGTTTGACACAACGTCACAGAGAGGAAACGGTGCTCCAACTTTACGACTACACGGTCAGGTGTGTCACCGGATAGGTACTATGCTTTTCGATATCGGTCAACCTTCGCAATATGCTCAGCTATACATTTTCGATACGGAGAATGAGGTTGATAACAGGATGGATTGTTTCAGGTAGCAAAAATCTCTTTGCTCATATGTATAACTCAATGTTTGTCAATCTCTTTGAACTGAAAATCGTATGTGCACTAATATATGTTATTACTGTTTATTGTAGGGACAACAAAAAACTTGAGAAAGAATTAATCAGGGACTTGAAGGTGATGTTGGATTCTTTCAATGTCCATGCCAAAGCGTTTAGAAATGCCAGGGATCTGTTGAGGGAAAATTATTTTCTAGACTTGAAGTTGAAATTGATATCCAGTAGACCCAGCGACGGTCGTGTCTATAATATGCCAACTGTTGCGGAAGTTACTGCCCTCATTGTCGGCGATATTTATTCTGCAGAAAAAAGGGACATAATAGTCCATCCACGCGATGGGGGTTACAAAGAATAGATGAATTTCATCCGGCATACCTTGGATACCAATACCCACTCATTTTTGTATATGGCGAAGACGGTTACAGAGATAATATTCTTCACAAATATAGTCACCAAAGACAAGTCACGAAGAAAAATTGTCAAACTATAAAGGATTGGTTATGCTTCCGTCTACATGAGCGCGTCTCGGAACCTAAGACTTTACTTCATTCACGGTGCCTTTTCCAACAGTTCCTGGTTGACGGTTATACTATGATGGAATCCGAGCGTCTAAACTGGTTGCGAAAAAATCAATCTAAATTAAGGGTTGGTAAATATAGCAACTTATAGCAGGAAAACGCTGCTGGTAGTTCTAATCAAAGTACAAAACAGGGTAAGCGTGTTGTTTTGCCTTCTACGTTTGTCAGAAGCAAGCGATACATGGACCAACTCTATTTTTACGGGATGGCGATTTCAAGTAAACTTGGCTTCCCTGACCTGTTTATAACATTTACCTGCAACCCCGCGTGGCCTGAAATAAAACGTCTGTTGCATATCAACAATTTAAGTGTTGTTGATCGTCCGGATATTGTAGCAAAGGTCTTCAAAATTAAGTTCGACGAACTTATGCGTGATATAACAAAGAGAAATGTCTTAGGACGCGTTTTGGCATGTAAGTCTACGTTTGGAACTCTGTCAGTATTTTATGTTCACTTATATTACGTACAACTATTACGTTTATACTGACTTCTGTGCTATTCCATTCAACAGTTATGTACACCATTGAATTCCAGAAAAGAGGTCTACCTCACGCTCACATTCTTATCTTCTTGCATCCTTAGAGTAAATACCCCACACCCAATGATATTGACAGAATAATTTCCGCTGAGATACCTGACCCGGACATTCATCCTACATTGTACAACTTGGTCACGTCGCATATGGTGCATGGACCTTGTGGTATGGCTAGGCAACCATCACCGTGTATGAAGAACAGAAAGTGCACTAAATTCTTTCCAAAAAAGTTCATTGAGAATACCATTGTTGATGTCGAAGGCTACCCTCTATACAGATGACAATCAACTACGCATGTCATACACAAGAACAACATCCCTCTGGACAATAGGCATGTCGTCCCGTGCAACACAAAATTGCTCTTGAAGTACCAAGCCCATATTAACATGGAATGGTGTAATCAAAGTACATCAATTAAGTATATTTTCAAATATATACACAAAGGCCATGATAGAATTACAGCTTCTGTTGTACATAGGTCTAATCCTTCTTGTAATGGAGACTATGTTTTCGTCGTGGTTAATTGCCAACCAGACTTACGAAGAAGCCAGGGAATTAACTTATGGTCAGTTCGTCACAAGGTTTGTTTACCATAAAAGAAATAGAATGTAGAAGCCTCGGAAAAAGGGGTATACAATTGGCCGTTTAATTTGGGTACCACCGTCTACGGGCGAGTTGTTTTATCTTCGTATGATGCTAACTATCGTGAAAGGACCCACGTGCTATGAGGATATTCGCAAGGTCGGCGATACAAGTGTGATTCCTTTAGAGATGCATGTTTTGCTATGGGTTTCCTTGAAGACGATAGGGAATACATCAGAGCCATTAAAGAGGCAAGTGAGTGGGGGTCCAGTCATTTCCTACGCAAGCTTTTCGTTGTTATGCTTATGTCGGGCAACGCCAATCGGCCGGTGTATGTGTGGACAGAGACATGGCCATTACTGTCCGACGGTTTGTTGCACCAACAAAGGCTCTTGGTTAATAACACAGGTCAGCTTTTAGTTTTCATCCATTTCAATATCTTGAGCATATACCTTTCTAATATGGGTTTTAAGTGGCAAAACTATACAACCCTTCAATTATAGCCATACTGCATGGTTAAGTGTTGTGCATTGGAATAGTCTGTCCATACTGACCACATAGGTCTTTTCCTTTGATAGAACTAATATTGAATGATCATGAGCTGCAAAATCTCACGTTGCATCATATTAAGACTCTCCTTCAAAAGAATCGAAAAAGCCTCCATGACTTCAAACCTATACCATACCCCGACAGTTATGTGTTGGAGCAGCTGGGGAACCGTCTCATATATTAGTTACGACATACAAACCATGAAAGACGAATTCCAATCACTACATGCTGCTCTTACAGGTAGTTACCAGGAAACTGAATGCTATTCCTCATTTAATACTTAGGCATTACTTTGTTCTGATATTTTACTTATTTGTATTAGACGAGCAGCGCGGAATCTATGAGAAGATTATGACCGCCGTAACAAATCAGAAAGGTGGAGTTTTTTTCCTGCATGGTTATGGTGGAACCAGGAAAGCTTACATGTGGCGGACAATGGCAAGTACGATTAGATCTAAGCACGACATATGTTTAACCGTCGCCACCAGTGGAATCACATCGCTGTTGTTACCAGGTGGGAGAACGGCTCACTCAAGATTCAAAATACCTGTCCCTACTTTAGCCAACCTTACTTGTAATATCACTCACAAAGAAGAAGCCGCGGAACTACTTCGACAAACAAAATTAATAATTTAGGACGAGGCGCCCATGGCTAACAAATGGTGTTTTGAAGCACTTGACACGACATTGAAGGATGTGATGTGTACTGATGGGAACTTAGAAGAACTCTTTGGTGGGAAGGTTGTCGTGTTTGGTGGGGATTTCAGACAGATATTACCGGTAATACCAAGGAGTAGTTGTTCCGACATTGTACATGCCACTATCAACTCTTCCTACATATGGCATTCGGTACAGATATTGAACTTAACTAAGAATATGCGTCTAAATTGTGGCCCCACCGAACACGACAAGAAAGAAATGGCGGAATTCTCCGATTGGCTACTCAAAATTGGAGAAGGAAAGGCCGGAGAACCGAATGATGGGACTGCTGAAATTGAGTTCTCGCCTGAGATGCTTATCACAGATTTTGATGATCCTATCGTTGCTGTCATAACGAGTACGTATCCTGATTTTCTCGCAAATTATACGGACTTCAACTATCTAAAGAGCAGGGCTATATTGGCATCAACAATAGATATGGTTGACAAGATTAATGATCATGTGTTGTCCATTATTCCAGGTAGTCTCAATTTTCAGTTGATAAGCTCCTTAACACAATACAGTTGGTGATGCATTTCTTGATATATATGTCTCATGTTGTGCCTGCAGGTGACTTAAGGGATTACTATAGCTGTAATACAGTCGATCGATCGGAGATACATGACAGGGACGTTCTTGATGTTCTCACCCCGGAGTTTCTCAGCTCATTAAAAACTTCCGGCTTGCCTAACCATCATATCAAACTTAAGGTCGGGGCACCCATTATGTTGATGCGAAACATCGATCAGTCCGAAGGCCTGTGCAATGGTACTCGCCTAATAGTGACCAAAATGGCTACACATATGCTTGAGGCCCATATCATGGGGGGAAAACACCATGGCAACTTCGTATACATTCCCAGGATGGATATGTCCCCATCACAGTCTCCTTGGCCTTTCAAGCTAAGCCGGAGACAATTCCCCGTCATTGTCTCCTACGCAATGACGATTAACAAATCACAGGGCCAGTAATTGGATTGGGTGGGACTTTATATTCCACGATACGTTTTTACTCATGGCCAGATTTATGTCGCATTTTCAAGGGTTACAAGCAAAAAGGGTATCAAAGTATTGATACACGATGAAAACAACAATGCCAAAACATGTACATCCAATGTTGTTTACAAGGAGGTTTTCAACAATGTTTAGTTATACGAATTTAACTCCGTATGTAACCTTATTAGAAAATTTTAACATTGTTGTTTAGGTGTCAGGTTTTTTGTTATACTTTGTGGGATATCTGTAGGTTTTTTTCAATGCACAACCGATTAATGTATTTTCACCTTGTGTATAAACAGTAAAGAATTACATTAACTGCTGGCATACCATTTTTGCACTTCTGTATATAACTATAATACATAAACATGCATTAATCTGTAAAGCGTATTAACAACCAGGCACAAAGTTTTAATATCAAGTGCAACCTTACCCGTGTCATATCTTATACACATGACAACCTTTGTTTTCATCAGTTGCATCCAAACGGAAGCGTATTCGGTCTCCGCCTTTGAAATTGTTTGACACGCAGAATGCATCCCAGTCATTTCCTAACTTGGTCCGGTATGCATCATCGATGTTCAGTATCGAAAGCATTTTGCAACATTCGTTGTCGCCATAAAGCAGCAGATCTTCGTAATCGAATTTTTGTAGAACACCGGCAAATTCAGGCTGTAGCTTCTGAATGTATATAACAAATGACCCAATTTATCAGCTATTCAACTAATTTGCAACTATATCAGAACTGACTTAAACATAAAAAACAGAACTCAACTAATTTCGGTGAAATCTCACTCAATGGTGGGAGCACCACGTCAAATGCATATATCGATTTGTTATACAGATACCTACTATGGAATGTGGGTAATTCCTCTTTTGCATGAATCTCTTTAAACCCACATATCCAGAAGTTATTGTCTCCGTAATAGCCGAACCAAACAACGACGTTAGCTGGTAGTGAGTAATAATCTTCAATACCCTTCCATCCACTGATTATAAGTGGTTGAACCTCCCTATTGTTATATACTAAGGTATGATGAATACCTTGGTTGTTCAGTACTGTCCACGTTTTGTTTACTTTTCCCTGGTACGTTCGAACAAATACAGGCTGGATCTCAGGAAAGGCCTACACACGTAACTTTCTTATGATTTAGTTCATGAAATGAATATATAACACCCTATAATCAGTGAGAAACGCAAACAAAAACCCAAAAGACATATGTTTTACAGCCACATGGTTTTACTTACTTGGAAGGATAACTTTGCTATTACAATTGTGTCAATCACCTCTTTATGAACCAGAGGACCAACCCTTTCCATTGCAACTCTATGAAATGTTAAATTGAAGAGGTGGTTGCAGGTATCTTGCGCCTATTATAACTAAGGAGCGGATGGTATTTATTGCTGCAACTAATGTCTCCACTACCCTATCCAAATCACATGTCAACAGTAACATTAATATTTATATTTTCTCCTGCAGTGCCCATGTGAAGTGAGGGAATAATATGGTCCCTCGGAAGTTATTTCACTTGCTTTACACCTGTGCTGTATTTGTGCACTCAATGTGTGGTCTACAAAGCATGCATTACTTATCTATTGTCCACGTTGGTTTTGTGTTTTTCCAATTTTATTTTAAATTCATTACAGAAACATTTCTAATAAAAACATGAACCATATTATATTTCACCACTTCAAAAACTGTTGGATGAAGACAGGAACAACAACATGATAACTTTCTCCACACCAGAAGCATTTACAATTTTAACATTGCATCAGTCAAACATTATATCTCTTTACAAACCATGACAGAACAAAATCAAAACATAAGATGCTACATATGCTTCATATATAAACTTCCAAAAGTTACAAAGTTTGGTCCTACAGCCACAACTATTACAATTCATGACAAATCCACAAAAAAACTACACCACCAGAACCTTTAAACTACACCTAATTTCCACGTTTCTTGAACCACACAGGGGCACATTTAAACACCACTATTTCTACAAATTTCCATACACCACTGTCAGAAAAATCACCGCCTCACATTTCCACGCTTCACATACACCAATATTTCACTGGCTGGCTGGTGTCTGATGCAGAACTGCAGCACATCTTTATCCTGGATGTCTCGGTCTTTCACAAAGTCGTACCATCCACCGAGAAGATACTTCTCCATTTGTCCACACCTCTTTTTTAATTCACAGCAGTAAGCGCATGACCTATCTGTATCATATAGGTTGATAGAGTCCCGTCGTTTGCGCAGGCACCTCTTGATCACGACCCGTGGTATTTTCTGTACAACCGTTAAGCCAACAGTTATAACATCAATTCATGCATGAAATCATTACATAATAACAAACATAAAATATATATTACTTACATATACATTCGAACGCAACGCCTTCGCATCTTTCACTACACGGACCCAATTTTCTTCAGACTCTTCACAGTAAACGGGTGTAACCTCCCTGCATTTCAGAAAAACCCATAACAATATCACAATACTTCCATATGAACCAAAACGTATTGTACCTGCACCAATATATCATTTGCAGGGAAGTGGCCATCGTAAATACTCACCCATCGCTATCAGACGATATACAAATATAGTCCGGCCCTGTTTTAACTTCCACAAAGCCAACCCCAACCTTGCTTTTCCCCTTAACGTCTTTCCCGACTGCCACGGCTTTAGCTTTACCCTTCCCCTTCGAATGGGTGATCATCAGCACCGTGTATAACAATGCCCTTCTATTTCTTCATCCCTTCATTGGCTAACTCTGTACTGTAGAGACAATATAACAAAAACACGTTACTCCTGGAATCTAACTACAATCCGTATGCATGCAATCGGAGAAATATAAGTTAAAATTAGATATTTAACGTTCACACATACACAATACATATATCATTTCAATACTCTACTCTACAAAAACCGACACCATGTTTTACCATTGACAAGTTTTGATCCAAGTCTTACCGTGATCTGCGTTCCGCTTTCATGTTGGGAGAGACGAAATGAGTTGCCATGGTGTCTTTCGCAGCCTGCTTCATCGTGAAGGACTTTGTCGAAATGCCATCGTCGCTTCGCCTGTGACATTTGAAATGGGCAGCCATTGTGTCTTTCACCGCCTGCTTCATCTTCTTTGCATGCGTGACACGGTTGCTTGGGAGAAGACGGTGAAAGTATTGAGAAAGAAGGGTTCATGTAACCTTTGAAACGTTTTATTCTTTTATTTAAAATAAAAGTTTTAACTATAAACGTTTTCAAAGAAACTCAGAAGGGCAGTTCTGGGTTTTCAATTTTATTTTTTTACTTTTATTTTTGTTTTTTTTTTTAATTTTATTTCTACTACTCTTTTTTTAATTTAGAGTAAATATTTTATTCTCTTCTGTACTTTTTAATTTTTTTTAATGGACTCATATAGCTAACATCTTTATTTTCATAATTAAATTTTTTTTCTGTCTAAACTTTTGTGATTTATCACTATTTCATATTACATTTTTTTGTTAACACAATCCTTTAAAAGTTGCGAATTTCTATTTTTCCCTTTCAAAATATATTGGTCTAATTTCAAAGGTCCGCAGCGGAACCTGTGCGGACGCACGGATATCCCACTAGTATTTTTAAAATTTGGTATCTAATGCTAATACAAATTTAGTAAATTAAATTCATTTAAAAGCACACAAGGTTGGTTTGAGTCTATGTATCTGTTATGTGGATATGTTTTTTAGAAAATAAGATTATATGATATAATTATGATACACAAAAAATGTACATGCAATTAGTGATGATAGTTTGAAATGTTTGAGGAAATGTCATTTAAGTTGTTCTATAGGCATTGTAATATCTTTGCAATATTTGTTGTATTTTTCAATAATTTTACTTACATTTGTATTATTCAATTTTTCCAAAATTTTCGCTGATAGTTATGAACGTGGTTTCTACTTCCTAGATGGCATGAGAGACATCTACATCAAAAAAAAAATTGTATAAACCATAATTTAATATTATTATCAAACATTGTTGTGCGGGGATGCGATTAGCCAATCTGGGGCAAAGTCGTCCAACCCCTACCGGATTAGGAATGTGATGGTCTTTCCTTCGAAAGGAGACCGGCCCCTACCGGATTAGGAATGCAATGGCCTTTCCTTCGAAAGGAGACTGGGAAAATAAAGAGCTATGCTATTGACTGACCCTTTCGTAGTGACTTTGAATCGACATTCCTATTCTTTTTTATCATTTTGTTTGAGGCGGGCCAAATAGAGAACGAAATGCAAAAATACCGAAAGAGTTCCAAACCGGAAAAATTATGTATATTGCATATCGGAGCATGTTTGTTTCAAGTTATATCTACATAAAAAGATTATGTATAAACAATAATTTAATATTATTATCGTAATAAATAAATTCTACTCAATCATAAAAATGTTAGAATTTTTGAGTTACCATTGTAATATTACATGTGTTAGGGCCATTATATAATTAGTTAAAGTTGTAGTAGTCTAATTAATAATAAATTCTAATTAATAAATTTGAGGTTAAAAACATAAATATCATGAAAGATAAGATTAATGTGTAGATACCATATATCAATATCTAATTTGATAAGGGGGCAAATTAAAATATTAAAAGATAAGAAATAACCCTAAAGTTATTTATAGGGGTTATAGTTCCCATTTGTAGACAACGCAAAACGACTTATCATAAATTCTCTCTTCATTCCCATCAGAGGAGAATCAATGAGCCATAGAGGAAATCTACAAATCAGAAGATTAAATGCACACGCAAACCTTCAGTGATTCCCAATGACAAACTCAGGTACGTTTCTACTTTTAAGGTTATATGAGGTTAAGAGCAGGTCTAACAATTGGTATCAGAGCCACCCATATTAATGTTGGTATTTAATTAACGGGGTTTGTTTGATTTGAAACGATGCGATAACCAATTGAGTTCTCTTTTGATGATTTAATTGTATTACTACTTTATATGAATTATTTAATTTCTAACATATTACCGATGCGGTAATTCGAAAGTTTCATATTTGAGTAAACAATTTTTATTGCAACTTGATGTTTGTTAGAACAAAGGCACTGTGATGCACACACAGTGAATGCGCAGTAGGATTGTAATTGCAAGATGAACATAATAGCGCGAACACACACACACACACACACACACACACATACACACACTTTAATGTCTTGACATTTCGAAAGACATCTTGGAGGAGAAGAAGAAAGAAAGAAAGAGAATTGAGATTGTTCTCATTAATTGATTTTCATATTACAAACTGTTATTTATAGGTATTACACAATATAACAAACTAACAATCAATTTGTAACAAAATGCTAACTAACTATTACACATGACAGTTATGAATTAACATTCAACACTCCCTCTTAATTCATAACTATTGGACACTTACAACACCAAGCTTCTTTCTTAAAAACTCAAATCTGTCAAGTTTTAGAGCCTTTCTAAAACCATCTACTAGCTGCACTTCAGTTGGGCAATATTGCACCTCAATCATTCCATTGTTCACTTGCTCTCTAATGAAATGAAATGTTGTATCAATGTGTTTACTTCTGTCATGTGAGATTGGTTTTTTAGCAAGGCTAATAGATGACTTGTTATCAATTCTGAGTATCAAAGACTTCATCACTTCACACCTCAGTTCCTTCATCACTGAATCCAACCATATTGCTTGACAAGTTGTAAATGTTCCTGCAATATATTCCGCCTCACAAGATGAAAGTGCAGTCACTGGTTGCTTCTTTGTACGCCATGATATAGTTGTTTCATTGAACTTGAAAACATAGCCAAAGGTATTTCTTCTATTTGTGATGTCTCCACACCAATCACTATTGAGTATCTAATGAATTCACTTCTTTCACCTTTGATTCCATTTGGGAATAGAAGACCAAACTCCTCTGTGCCTTTTATACACGTATGTATCCTTTTAGCAGCTATTAAGTGAGTCTTCCTTGGATCATGCATGAACTTGCTAATCACACTGACTGAGTAGCAAATATCATGCCTGCTGTTGCACAAGTATCAACCGTTCGACCTGTCGGACTTGGTCGGCTAGCTGCGCCATATCCCTTAGATATTGCATATCCAGCTTTTTCCTTATAGAATAATCTAAACCACCCGCTGCCATTTCGACAAGCTCATGTTCAGGGACTTGAGTAAAGCATCGTGCTTTCAAAAGTCTAAACCTGTTAAGGTATTGGTCTACCGACTCTGTGACTTTTCGCTTGACACTTACCAATTCTTTTAAACTAATCTTCGACTGCCCCATGTAAAGCTGTTCGTGAAACAGTCTTTCTAGTTGTGCCCATGTGTGGATCGACTGAGGGGGAAGTGTGGTAAACCACGTAAATGCGTTCTTCATGAGGGAACTTTGAAAATACTTCATTTTCAAGTCCTCATTATTTGCGATGTCGCCAGCCTCAGTTTGATACCTGGCGACGTGTTCAACGGTAGATTCCTCAGTCTCACCAGCAAACTTGGTGAACTTGGGTACTTTCCAACCCCTAGGTAACTCTGTTTGCAAAACAAAATCTGGTAACGGGGAAGTGTATGTGGGCCGTCGAAGGCCTGGGTTCGCCCCATTACGGACCATAATGCGTTTGCCCAGGAAATCACCAATTTGTGTCATCTGAGTCGCCAACTGTTGGTAACTCTGAGTCGAATCCTGTATCAATGGTCTCAATATGGTGCCCATTTGCTGGGTCAACATATGGACAATCTCATGATTACTTTCGTCTATTTGCTGCCTCATAACTGCAACAGAACTTGACGTAAACGTAGGTACTGACTAGGAGAATAGACTAAACCCTGGAGGTCGAGTAGCTTGGTTTGCCAAAGGTCTTAAGCCTTGGTACGACGAGAAAGCTGAGGAAGAACTTTCCCCAAATAAAGGGCCACTAGAATGCAGACTCGACATGAACTCTGTCACATCCCATACGACTTGGGAATGGGCATTGTAATGGCAGGCACATACGGCCCTGTAGTCCCAGCCATAGTCGGCCTTGGGTGATTTCGACGAGACGACGCAGTTGGCCCACTAGGGGTAGTCGCAACCGCTGACACAGTCCTAGAACCAACGTCAGTTGTTTGCGTTACAACTGTACTTTTCGTCGAAGACGGTTCTTCGTTCGGACGTGGTATCACCATTAGTGATGATAGTTTGAAATGTTTGAGGAAATGTCATTTAAGTTGTTCTATAGGCATTGTAATATCTTTGCAATATTTGTTGTATTTTTCAATAATTTTACTTACAATTGTATTATTTAATTTTTCCAAAATTTTCGCTGATAGTTATGAACGTGGTTTCTACTTCCTAGATGGCATGAGAGACATCTACATCAAAAAAAAATTGTATAAACCATAATTTAATATTATTATCAAACATTGTTGTGCGGGGATGCGATTAGCCAATCTGGGGCAAACAAAGTCGTCCAGCCCCTACCGGATTAGGAATGCGATGGTCTTTCCTTCGAAAGGAGACCGGCCCCTACCGGATTAGGAATGCAATGGCCTTTCCTTTGAAAGGAGACTGGGAAAATAAAGAGCTATGCTATTGACTGACCCTTTCGTAGTGACTTTGAATCGACAGTCCTATTCATTTTTATCATTTTGTTTGAGGCGGGCCAAATAGAGAACGAAATGCAAAAATACCGGAAGAGTTCCAAACCGGAAAAATTATGTATATTGCATATCGGAGCATGTTTGTTTCAAGTTATATCTACATAAAAAGATTATGTATAAACAATAATTTAATATTATTATCGTAATAAATAAATTCTACTCAAACATAAAAATGTTAGAATTTTTGAGTTACCATTGTAATATTACATGTGTTAGGGTTATTATATAATTAGTTAAAGTTGTAGTAGTCTAATTAATAATAAATTCTAATTAATAAATTTGTGGTTAAAACCATAAATATCATGAAAGATAAGATTAATGTGTAGATACCATATATCAATATCTAATTTGATAAGGGGGCAAATTAAAATATTGAAAGATAAGAAATAACCCTAAAGTTATTTATAGGGGTTATAGTTCCCATTTGTAGACAACACAAAATGACTTATCATAAATTCTCTCTTCATCCCCATCAGAGGAGAATCAATGAGTCATAGAGGAAATTTACAAATCAGAAGATTAAATGCACCCGCAAACCTTCAGTGATTCCCAATGACAAACTCAGGTATGTTTCTACTTTTAAGGTTTATGAGGTTAAGAACAGGTCTAACAATTGGTATCAGAGCCACCCATATTAATGTTGGTATTTAATTAATGGGTTTTGTTTGATTTGAAACGATGCGATAACCAATTGAGTTCTCTTTTGATGATTTAATTGTATTACTACTTTATATGAATTATTTAATTTCTGACATACTACCGATGCGGTAATTCGAAAGTTCCATATTTGAGTAGATAATTTTTATTGCAACTTGATGTTTGTTAGAACAAAGGCACTGTGATGCACACACAGTGAATGCGCAGTAAGATTGTAATTGCAAGATGAGCATAATAGCGCGCACACACACATACACACACACTTTAATGTCTTGACATTTCGGAAGACATCTTGGAGGAGAAGAAGAAAGAAAGAAAGAGAATAGAGATTGTTCTCATTAATTGATTTTCACATTACAAACTGTTATTTATAGGTATTACACAATATCACAAACTAACAATCAATTTGTAACAAAATGCTAACTAACTATTACACGTGACAGTTATGAATTAACATTCAACACTCCCTCTTAATTCATAACTGTTGGACACTTACAACACCCAGCTTCTTTCTTAAAAACTCAAATCTGTCAAGTTTTAGAGCCTTTCTAAAACCATCTACTAGTTGCACTTCAGTTGGGCAATATTGCACCTCAATCATTCCATTGTTCACCTGCTCTTTAATGAAATGAAACCATGTATCAATGTGTTTACTTCTGCCATGTGAGATTGGTTTTTTTAGCAAGGCTAATAGATGACTTGTTATCAATTCTGAGTATCAAAGGCTTCATCATTTCACACCTCAGTTCCTTTATCACTGAATCCAACCACATTGCTTGACAAGTTGCAAATGCTCCTGCAATATATTCCGCCTCACAAGATGAAAGTTCAGTCACTGGTTGCTTCTTTGTACGCCATGATATAGCTGTTTCATTGAACTTGAAAACATTGCCAAAGGTATTTCTTCTATTTGTGATGTCTCCACGCCAATCACTATCTGAGTATCTAATGAATTCACTTCTTTCACCTTTGATTCCATTTGGGAATAGAAGACCAAACTCCTCTGTGTTTTTTATACACCTAAGTATCCTTTTAGCAGCTATCAAGTGAGTCTTCCTTGGATCATGCATGAACTTGCTAATCACACTGACTGAGTAGCAAATATCAGGCATGCTGTTGTACAAGTATCTCAATGAACCAACCATTTGTCTGAATAATGTTGGATCAACTCTTTCTTCCTCACTGCACTCATCCAATTTTGAGTTTGTCTCTGATGTATTTGAAATTGAATTGCAACTGTTCATTTCAAATTTCTCAAGCAGTTCACCTATATACTTCTGCTGGTACATATTTATTCCATTCTTAACCTTTAGAAACTCTATTCCTACGAAGAATGAGAGTTCCCCTAGATCAGTCATTTCAAATTCAGATTTTAACTTGTTTTTCACTTTTTCAATCTCTGATGTCTTGCTTACTATAATGAGCAAATCATCCACATATAGACTGATTATCATGGTTTCTTCTTCATTTGAACTTTGCACATACACACCAAACTCTGCTGAACACCTTTTGAAACCTATTGGAATATGAAACCGATCAATCCTCGTGTTCCAGGATCTAGGGGTCTGCTTCAAACCATACAAAGCCTTATGGAGTCTATACGCCATGTTTTCCTTGCCTTGCACTTTAAAACTAGGAGGATGTGACACAAACACTACCTCTTCAAGTGGACCATTTAGAAAAGCTGATTTCACATCTAAATGATAAAGTGACCACTTTCTCTTGCAAGCTAGAGTCATAACTAACCTTACAGTTTCAAGCCTTGCCATTGGAGCAAACACCTCATTGTAATCAACACCATGTTTTTGTAAGAAGCCTCTAGCCACCAACCTTGCCTTATACTTTGAAATTTTTCCACCAGGATTTAATTTCAGTTTGAACACCGACTTCACATCTATTTTCTTTTTCTTATATGGTAAGTTAACTAGCTCCCAGGTCTGATTCTTCTCAATTGAATGGAGCTCTTCCATCATAGCTTTCCTCCATACATCTATCTTCAGTGCTTCTTTGTAATTGAGAGGTTCAACATCTGCCAATAAGGCAAAGTGAATGATAACACCTTCATCATTTACTGCATTATCAGGAATTACTTCACAGTCATTCAACATTTTTGGAGCTTGTCATTGCTTCCTCTTCTTCTGGTTCATCTGCATCATTATTGTCCACTTCTTCATTATCTGATTCATCACTTGAATCAAGATAAATGTAGCTTTGTCAATTTTCTTTGTTGTATATTGGCTCCTCTTCCGATTTCCACTTCTCAGACTCATTCACAATCACATCTCTACTTCGAAATTTCATATTTGAGTAGACATTTTTATTGCCACTTGATGTTTGTTAGAACAAAGGAATTGTGATGAACACACAGTGAATGCGCATCAAGATTGTAATTGCAAGATGAACATAATAGCGCGCACACACACACACACACACTTTAATGTCTTGACATCTTGGAAGAAATCTTGGAGGAGAAGAAGAAAGAAAGAAAGAGAATAGAGATTATTCTCATTAATTGATTTTCACATTACAAACTGTTATTTATAGGTATTACATAATATAACTAACTAACAACCAATTTGTAACAAAATGCTAACTAACTAGTACACATGACAGTTATGAATTAACATTCAACACTCCCTCTTAATTCATAACTGTTGGACACTTACAACACCCATCTTCTTTCTTAAAAACTCAAATTTGTCAAGTTTTAGATCCTTTGTAAAACCATCTACTAGCTGAACTTCAGTTGGGCAATATTGCACCTCAATCACTCCATTGTTCACCTGCTCTCTAATGAAATGAAACCTTGTATCAATGTTTTTACTTCTGCCATGTGAGATTGGATTTTTAGCAAGGCTAATAGATGACTTGTTATCAATTATGACTATCAAAGGCTTCATCACTTCACACCTCAGTTCCTTCATCACTGAATCCAACCATATTGCTTGACAAGTTGCAAATGTTCCTGCAATATATTCTTCCTTACAAGATGAAAGTGCAGTCACTGGTTGCTTCGTTGTACACCATAATATAACTGCTTTATTGAACTTGAAAACATAGCCAAAGGTACTTCTTCTATCTGTGATGTATCCACTCCAATCACTATCTGAGTATCTAATGAATTCACTTCTTTCACCTTTGATTCCATTTGGGAATAGCAGACCAAACTCCTATGTGCCTTTTATATACTTAAGTATCCTTTTAGCAGCTATCAAGTGAGTCTTCCTTGGATCATGCATGAACTTGCTAATCACACCGACTGAGTAGGAAATATCAGGCATGCTGTTGCACAAGTATCTCAATGAGTCAACCATTTGTCTGAATAATGTTGGATCAACTCTTTCTTCCTCACTACACTCATCGAATTTTGAGTTTGTCTTTGATGGATTTGAAATTGAATTGCAGTTATTCATTTCAAATTTCTCAAGCAGTTCACCTATATACTTCTGCTAGTACATAATTGTTCCATTCTTCACCTTTAGAAACTTCATTCCAAAGAAGAATGAGAGTTCCCCTAGATCAGTCATTTCAAATTCATATTTTAACTTGTTTTTCATTTTTTCAATCTCTGATGTCTTGCTTACTATAATGAGTAAGTCATCCACATATAGATAGATTATCATGGTTTCTTCTTCATTTGAACTTTGCACATACACACCAAACTCTACTGAACACCTTTTGAAACCTATTTGAATCAGAAACTGATCAATCATCTTGTTCCAGGCTCTTGGGGTTTACCTCAAACCATACAAAGCCTTATGGAGTTTATACACCATGTTCTCCTTGCATTGCACTTCAAAACCAAAAGGCTGTGACACAAACTATACCTCTTCAAGTGGACCATTTAGAAAAGCTGATTTCACATCTAAATGATAAAGTGACCACTTTCTCTTGCAAGCTAGAGCCACAACCAACCTTACAGTTTCAAGCCTTGCCATTGGAGCAAACACCTCATTCTAATCAACACCATATTTTTGTAAGAATCCTGTAGCCACCAACCTTGCCTTATACTTTGAAATTTTCCCTCCAGGATTTAATTTCAGTTTGAACACCCACTGCACATCTATTTTCTTTTTCTTATATGGCAAGTTAACTAGCTCCCAGGTCTGTTTCTTCTCAATTAAATGAAGCTCTTCCATCATATCTTTCCTCCATACATCTATCTTCAGTGCTTCTTTGTAATTGAGAGGTTCAACATCTGCCAATAATGCAAAGTGAATAATATTACCTTCATCATTTACTGCATTATCAGGAATTACTTCACAGTCATTCAACATTTTTGGAGCTTGTTTGATTCTTTGAGGTCTCACAGTTGTTTACTCTTCTTCTGGTTCATCCGCATCATTATTGATCACTTCTTCATTATCTGATTCATCACTTGAATCAGGATAAATGTAGCTTTATCGATTCTCTTTGCTGTATATTGGCTCCTCTTTCGATTTCCACTTCTCAGCCTCATTCACAATCACATCTCTACTGACATGAACCTTTTGAGTTAAAGGATTATAAAGCTTATAGGCACCTGTTGGATGATAGTCTATAAGTATCATAATCTCACTTTTATCTTTAAGCTTGCTTCTTCTAACATCTGGTACATGTCTGTAGCACAAAGAGCCAAAAACAGTTTCACACTAGGCATTCTTCCACACCAAGCTTCCTCTGGTACCTTTAAATTCAGCTTCTTTGTAGGACATTTATTCAGAATATAAGCAGCTGTAGTGACTTCTTAACCCCAAAACTTGTGTGGTAAGTTTTTCTGCTTGATCATACTCCTTGCCATATTCAGTAAAGTTCTATTCCTTATCTCAGCAAGTCCATTATGCTGAGGTGTATATGGAGTTGTTACTTCATGCACAATACCTTGATTGACACAAAAAGCTTCAAATTATTTTGAGGTGTATTCCCCTCCACCATCAGTTCTCAAGATCTTAATATATTTGTTACTCTCCTTTTCTATTAAGATTTTGAATCTTTTGAACACATCTAAAGCTTCACTCTTAAGCTTGATTGTATACGGCCATATCATTCTTGTAAATTCATTAACAAATGTGATGAAGTATCTGCTTCCTCCCAATGAAGTTACTTCAAAAGGACCACATATATCAGAGTGAACCACCTGCAGTGCTACACTAGCTCTTTTAGGTGCTTCAGAAGCAAAGGAATGCCTACTTTGCTTGCTCTTTACACATACTTCACAAATGGTTTTTCTGACATTCAGTTTTGGCAAGCCATATACCAGTTCTTTAGAATTCAACTCACTAAGACTTCTAAAGTTTAGGTAACCATACCTCTTGTGCGATCTTCAACATCTTCACTCACTGCTGCAGACAAACACGTTATCTTTTCACTTGAGATGTTGCATCTGTATGTTTATTATTTGACATGTTTGATTTAAGCACCAAATTCTTCTTTGCATCAAACAACTTCAAAGACTCACCATCCATGGTCACTAAGAATCCATTCTCCACAAGTTGACCAATGCTCATGAGATTGCACTTCATCTCAGAAACATACATCATATCTTCAATAATGAATCCCTTCTCCACCAGTTGACCAAATCACTATATTTCAACTATCTTCAGTTGCAATTTCTCTACTGTCAGCCAATTTGATGTCTGTTTTCTTGCTAGCATCAAAACTTGTCAACCATTCTCTATGGGATGTCATGTGATTTTAGCATCCAGAATCAAGAAACCACTCTCCATTCTTAATCTTTTCTTCACTGGTAGTAGCCATCATTAACACTGTACAGGAATCATCTTCATGAGCCAAATTTGCTTCTTCATCAGTCTTTTGACCTTTCTTGAACCAACATTCATCAGCAAAATGCATTTACTTCTCACAATTGAAGCATTGCACCTTACTTTTGTCAAAGTCCCTCTTCTTGTTCTGACTTCTGCCAAAGCCTCCCCTCTTTGAAGATTTAGCTTTGTCTTCACTCTTGTTCTTTTCATTGTTGGACCAATTTGCTTTGCTTTTCCCCTCTTCTTGAAATTCTTTTGATTTCCCTCCTTCTCGGAAGTTTGAACTTGCAATGCTTGTTGAACTTATCTCTCAGAACTTCTATCAAGCACCAGGAGCTCATGCTTCCAATGTATTTTGCAACTCTTCAATTTTCATAGTCTTCATATCCTTTGCTTCTTAGATAGCTACAACTATGAAATCAAACTTTGGACTCAACGATCTTAGCACCTTTTCTACTACCATTTGATTTGTAATGCTCTCACCATAAGTTTCCATCTGATTAACAATGGTTGTCAATTTTGAAAAATAATCACTTACTTTCTAATCTTCTTCCATCTGCTCATCTCATACTTTCTTTTATAGGATTGTAACTTCAATTGCTTCACCTTTTTTTTCCACCAGTGTGATAATTTTCTAAAATGTCCCATGCTTCTTTGGATCTTGTCGCTTTAGAAATCTTCTCAAAGTGTTAATTGTCAACATTTTGCTGAATGTAGAACAAAGCTTTGCAGTCTTTCTTCTTGGCTTCCTTGAATGCAGTTGTTTGTGCATTAGTTGGATTCGCCACCAGATCCTCATAGCCGTTTTGCACAATTTCACTCACTTCTTGTGCTCCAAATAAAGACTTCATCAAAACACTCCAACAATCCCAGTTCTTGCCATCAAGAACCAGAATATTTGGTCCAAAGCCATTGCTATTCATCTTGCCTATCAAGAAACTATCACTCAGTGTTTCCCTTGGATTGAACCCTTTATTTTTCACTCGTGTTTCTTTTGGATTGAACCAAACTCTAGATGCCAGTTGTTAGAACAAAGGCATTGTGATGAACACACAGTGAATGCGCAACAAGATGTAATTGCAAGATGAACGTGATAGCACACACACTTTAATATCTTGACATCTTGGAGGAGAAGAAAGAAAGAAAGAGAATAGAGATAATTCTCATTCATTGATTTTTACATTACAAACTGTTATTTATAGGTATTACACAATGTAACTAACTAACAACCAATTTGTAACAAAATGCTAACTAACTAGTACACATGACAGTTATGAATTAACATTCAACAATGTTGTGGTTAATATCACACCTTCAAATACTAAAGTATTAATGTGTGCTTGAAAGTTGAGATTATCAATTCAATGTTTGTATTGTAACTATGATTATATGGTGCAACCCTGATCTTCCAATTTGTCACATGAAGTAATCAAATATGATTTCTCTCTCTCTCTCTCTCTCTCTCTCTCTCTCTCTCTCTCTCTCTCTCTCTCTCTCTCTCTCTCTCTCTCTCTCTCTCTCTCTTCCGTTTCGTAATAGCATCGTCAGGAGTGCTTAACTTTATTTATTAAAACAAATAATTTTAATAAATAAATAAATAATTTTGATAAATTTATTTTTTTGTATTATATGACATATTATTTTTTTTTTGTGCTTTGCATAACAAATTAAATTAACTTGGTACAATTATGTTCAAATTTTGACTACGGTTCATAAATTTATACAAAACTTAATATTTTGAGTGAGTCAATTAAAATAAAATGTCACAAAAGTGATTTTTTTAAGAGATTGCTTATAAAAATGTTAAATGTTTTTATTTTGCGTGTGTGTTTATTCATGCGTGTATCAATTGACCCAAAGTACAATTGATGGTTGGCCGATTTTCGTACACACCTGTGATGGCAAACATGTAATAATTATAAGGTTTCACATATGAATAGTAAATCAATCTAAAGATGGATTTATTATTCGACATTTTTTATTATCAATGTTTGACCGTTACAACAAGAGTACCACTAGCCGTTAATATTAATGTCCAAAGACTCAATATTGATGGTGTATTAGGTATGGGAAAATTTCAAGGACTGGAAAGAGAATATAGAAATTATTCTTAGCTGCATGGATCTTGACCTTGCATTAATAAAGGAGCAACCCGCTTCTCCTACGGAATCTACCACCTCTGAATAGACGAAAGATTATGAGAAGTAGGATAGCTCTAATCACATGTGTCTCATGATCGTTAAACGCGACATTCCTGAGGTCTTGAGGGGTACTATATCGGAAGATATAACTAATGCTAAAGATTTCCTTACTGAGATTGAAAAGCGCTTTAAGAAAAACAATAAGGCGAAAACAAGTACTCTTCTTCGGAACTTGATTTCTATGAAGTATCAAGGAAAATGAAATATAATAAAATACATTATGAGCATGTCAAACATTGTTTCAAAAGGAGCTCTACAAATCGGAAGATCAAATACAGGCACAAACCTTCAGTGATTCCCAATAGCAAACTCAGGTACGCTTCTGCTTTTATTTTCTGGTTGAATTCTTATATGAGTTTAAAGGATACAAGTTCATGGATTATTGACTCATAGGGATTAGTTTAGAGTTATGCTCTTGATTTATATATCGATAGAAAATATAAGGTTATGAACAAATCTAACAAAAAATTTTGCTTTCTCATAGTGTGGAAATTATATGAAACAAAAAAATGAAACCACTCATTCAAATATGTATTGAGTCAATAAAATTTTAATAAATTTTGTTTTTTAATATCGTGGAAATTATATGAAATGAGAAAAATGAAAGTACTGATACAATATGTAGTGAGTCCATAATATTTTAATAAAATTTGTTTTCTCATATCGTGAAAATTATATGAAACGAGAAAAATGAAAATTTTGATCCAAATATTGAATAATTTGTTATGAATAATTGGATGATTTGTCTCCAAATAACTTCTTTCCTTATTTAATCAATTTATATTTATTATAATGTTTATATGATGTCCTATAAATAGGACCAATCTCATTGTATACGATAGACCAATGAAATAATACATAATCATTCTAATCTTTCTCTCTTCTATTTTATATTCTTTCTCCTTATTTCATAACACGTTATCAGCACGAAACTCTACCATATGAATGTTAACTAATTGTCTAAGAAGTGATACAAATAGTTTGATATTGAAGGTCTAACGATATGAATCTCCAAGATTTTTTAAGGTAATACTATTATTTTTTGTTTCGTAATGTATATTTCTAATTCTGCCTATTTTGTATTGATATGTTGATTAGAAGAAAAAAAATCAACGATGATTTTCATGCATCCTAGAAGGATTAGATAAATAATGTTAAAATATCTCTGAAAGACTATAGAATAATGTGTTTGTTATATAGTTCCTGAAGAACTTAACAAATATCTTTGATGGATAACAAAAAATAATTTATTATATAGTTCCTGAAGAACTAATCAAGATCCATGAATGATTAAAAAATAATAATGTATATAGTTCTTGAAGAACTTATAATGCATCCTCGGAGGATTGCACGAAAACTGTTTATCTTTATCATTGTTTGAAGATCTATGATCTACCTCTCGAAAAAAATTATATATTTATAAAGGATCCCTATAGGATTGTTCAAAGAATGAATTAATTTTATTCTTTCATCAAAGAATAGTTATTCCTTGATGATTGATAAGAAAATAATTATTTTGTCTCCATTGATCAGAAAAGTATCAATGAGAATTTTCATGGATCTTAGAAAAATTGACAATCACAGAAGGATTGCATGATTAATATTAATAATTGTAAATTTATTAAGATTGAAAAATATGTATTTAATACAAATTATTTTATATTTAATTGAGATTGAAACAAATTAGAAGAATAAAATCATATGTATTATGGTAAACCATATGTTTACAAATCACACTTAAGTGTGTTGTTGGCAAAATCTGTTGGGTCATCTCAGATGTATTATAGTGTGAGAACTAGTTTTGAAGAACCAGAAGTTTCTTCAATCGAATAAAATGTGCATGTTCCTAAAGGAAAATTTGAGAGATTGAGTTTTTCTGACATTAATTGTTGCATCGACTAAAAGATCGTGCATATGTCTATTCATACCCAGAAGTTTGTGAAATTATTTTCTCAACTAATTAGACTAAGATCTTGTTTTTTGGATTTTTCAGAAATTCCTTGATAAGTATCACATATATTACTAAAATTAATATTGAACATCTTGAAGAACATGCTCATAAAAATGGACTTGAAGATCCATTCTTTAGACATCTAAAGTTAGTTATATAGTTGATACTTGTGAGATCATCAATTCTAAATTAGATATTTGAAACACACAAAGTATGGTATTAAGATATTTATTCACATTAAGCCAACAAGGTAATATAAGATGATTCTCCCCTTAACTTACAAATTATTTTAGGTTAATAACCTATTATATCTCATCTAAGTAAACTTTTGGATGTGTTGTAATTATTCAATTGCTCCAATATAGTACGCTTATATGAGTTTTGAAAGAATTTTAAGAAAAGGTATTTTATATGAATCCCATACTTGAGGATATACCTTGATCCAATAAGTGAATACTTATTTGAAGCCCAGTAGGCTGATTATCAATTGATAAATTAATTTTTCCAACATTAGGGGGGAGAGAATAAGCAGCTCAAAGTGTGAACCAGAAGTTTAAATGAACAATTTGAAATAAAATATTAGTATATCATTTTGATCCTCGAAGTTTAAAACACAATTCATTTGCAAAGTTTATGAAACAAATTATTAGCTGCTAATATTCCACTCAAGGTGGATTCCCATATTGGACAATATAATATTGCAAATGAGTTATAGCTGCGCCTGAAGCGTGGTAGAAAAGTCGGTTCCGATGTTAAAAGTCCTCTACCAAGAAAAGAAACTAAAGTTAAAGATGACCCAAGTGAGAATATGAAAACTCTAAGAGCACTTTGACATAATTTAATTTGAGTTCCAGAAGAACTAACTAGGTACCTGATTTTTATGAAAAATAAGAGATCTCGATAAATTATGTCATGAATGGAATATGATGGAACCAAAATAAAGTCAATATTGACAATCTCTTTGAGTATAATATAGCGCTAAAGATGATAAATGATAACGAGGATCATGAGTCAAAGTCTATCAAAGATCGTAGACAAAGTGAGAATTGGCCAATATGAACATATTCAATCGAAGAAAAATTAAACTCACTTTACAAGTGACTCGATTTTGGACCTGTAGTTCGAACACCTCAAGATGTGAAACCAATTGAATATAAATGAGTTTTTGTGAAAAAGCCAAATAAGAATGGTATAAAGCTTGATTTGTTGCTCAAGAATTTTCACAAAGACCTAAAATTTATTTTGATGAAACATATCCACCCGCAGTGGATGCAACTTAATTCTTGATATTTAATTAAGTTTGTAGCACATTAAGGGCTTAATTTGCACATGATGGATGTTGTAATAGCTTATCTGTATGGTTCACTTGATAGTGAAATTTACATGAAACTCCCTGAAGGGTTCAATATACTAGATGCACACAACCCCGAATCTCGAGAAAGCTACTCCATAAGATTGAACAAGTCTCTCTATGAATATAAACAATCTGGACGAATACGGTATAATTGTCTCAGTGAATATTTGCTTAGAGAGGGATATACAAATAACTCAATTTATCCTTGTATTTTTATAAAAGATCAGGAAAGGAATTTGCAATAATAGTTGTCTATGTAGATGACATAAATATTATTGGAACTCTTGAAGAGCTTCCAAAAGCTATGAATTGTTTAAAGAAAGAGTTTGAGATGAAGGGCTTAGGAAAGACAAAATTATGTCTAGGTTTGCAAATTGAACATTTGGACAAAGGAATATTTGTACATCAAGAAGGCTATATAGAAAAGGTGTTAAAACGCTTCTATATGGACAAATGTCACCCGTTGTCTACTCCAATGGTTGTTAGATCATTAGATGTGGAGAAAGATCCTTTCAGACCTCGAGAAAAGGATGAAGAATCGCTTGGTCCTGAAGTACCATATCTCAGTGTAATTGGAGCACTAATGTACCTTGCTAATTATACACATCCTGATATATCAATTGTTGTCAATCTATTAGCAAGATACACTTCTTCACCTACATGAAGACATTGGAACGAAGTCAAACATATACTTCGTTACTTTAGAAGTACAATAGGCATGGGTTTGTTTTATAGTAAAGTATCCAGATTTGAATTAACAGGTTATGCAGATGCAGGTTACTTGTCAGACCCTCATAATGGTTGATCACAAACAGGTTATTTGTTTACATGTGGGGGTGCAACAATTTCATGGAGATCAATGAAACAAACAATAGCAGCAACATCATCTAATCATGCAGAACTTTTAGCACTACCTGAGGCAAGTCGAGAATGCGTTTGGTTGAGATCCTTAATCCAACACATACAAAATACTTGTGGTTTGTCTTCAGGAAAAATAAATACGACGACCATATATGAAGATAATACTGCATGCATCACTCAATTGAAAGATGGTTACATTAAAGGAGACCGAACAAAACATATCTTTCCAAAATTCTTTTTCACTCGTGATCTTCAGAAGAACGGTGATATAAACATCCAAGAAATTCATTCATGTGACAATCTTGCAGACCTTTTCACAAAGTCACTCCCAAGTAGTACTTTTAATCAACTAGTACAAAAGATTGGTCTTCATCATCGAAGAAATAATCGTTCAGCTAAGGGGATAAATAAATTTGTTTTTAAAGGATATTGTACTATTTTTCCTTCACTATATTTTTTTCCACTGAGTTTTTTCTAGTAAGGTTTTAACGAGGCATATCCAAAACAAACATCCAAGGGGGAGTGCTATGAATAATTGGATGATTTGTCTCCCAATAACTTCCTTCCTTATTTAATCAATTTGTATTTATTATAATGTTTATATGATGTCCTATAAATAGGACTAATCTCATTGTATACGATAGACCAATGAAATAATACATAATCATTCTAATCTTTCTATCTTCTATTTTATAGTCTTTCTCCTTATTTCATAACATAATTGAAATTTATCCACCATATTTTTCACATATGTGAAAAAAATTAAAGGAGCTTATTATAAAAGATTGACTAAATATTTTAAAATTGTATTCTTTCTTATAAAATAATTGTCTTATTTATAAAAAAAATTAAAACGATTGATTTATCTAATATAAATTTCAATAATTTTTATTGTTAATTATATTATTTTTGATAGGGTTAAATAAGTATTAGGTCCCTGAAAATAACCCAACATTCAAGTTTGGTCCCTAAAAAAATTTTCTTCAAGGTTTGGTCCTTCTAAAATTTTCCGTTTCTAATTGTAGTCCCTCCCGTTAGTTTCCACTAACGGAGGATGATGTGGCATGCCAAGTATGCAATTATCCCTTGCCAACTGTGTATTCTTATGCCACGTCAGAAATGATTTTCTCCTTCCATCCAACTTAATAAAACAAATAATCCCTAAATCCCTAAACTTCCTCCAAATGAAAACAAATAATTCAATCCCAAAATTATGAGATTTTCAACATCAATATGACCCACGATCACCATCTTCAATCTCCCGCTTTCACATTTTTCTTTTCACCCAAAATATTTTTCCTCAACCTCCCAAAATATGTTTCGCTAAAACCCTTGATTCTCTCTAATATTTCCTAAAAATTGCATCTTCAAGATCCAATATCTCCCAAATCCCTTTCATTTTCTCCTAAAGTCTCTCAAAATTTCTATTGAACCTTTTCCCCAAATTACAAAACTCTTGTACATGTTCATTCTTGTTCTCTGTTCTTTCTCAGACATAAATATTGTCTGTTCTTTCTCTTATACTCCCATCTAGATATGAGTTAATTAAACTTGTCAAAATCTTAAAAGGTAATCACTAATACTCAACTTGCAATTGATTTTAAAGCTACTTACTAAAGGTATATTTTAATCACAATTTACTGTTCTTGAATCCTTTGGAGATGTTTTTTTTTTATATTTGGGGATTTAGGTTTTATTCATTTTAGCGATAATCAAATCACTGACTTGTTGTATTTGTTTGAATTTGGGGATTTAGGTTTTATTCATTTTAATAACAACTAACCCATATGCAGAGTTTTGCGAAGATGGTTGTACCCTATGGAATCCCAAATGAACATTCTCTCAAGGTTTTAGACTTACATATTTATTCTCTCATATTTGTAAGTTTTGAAATTTTATATATTTTTTTGTTGGATTCCCATTTGTCTAAAGGGAAAACTTGTTGTTATAAGGATGTGATTATTTAGGATACATCAAATATTTGTATGCTTACTTCACAAATTTCATTGGAATCTAACATTGCTTTCTTTTCTTCTCTTTCAAGTGGCAGGGTTGAAGAAGATGTTGACGATTGTAAAATATTACATCATTGCAACATAGACCAAAAAGAGAAGAAATCACCTTTATAAGTTCACGCATGGTTGGTATTTTGAATGGATGGTGTTGTTTTTTTGGTAAGTAGAAGTGAGATTTTGTTTCTGGATTACAAGTCCTCTATTACTCTCAATTTAGTGTTTTTTTTTTGTTTCTTTGTCTTAGATTTTAGTTTACTATGTTTGGAAACCAATATATGGTCTTGTTGTATTGCATAAAATTCTTGTGTTTCACTTATTTGTACCAAATTTGTTTTAATATGTGTCTCTCAACTCTTTTTATTTGATTTGATTGGTTTGTGTGTTGTGTTTTTGACTAGAAGTTTAAAGAGATCATTACAAAACAGTTACACATTCTCTGTTTGACATTATTGTAATCAGCACCAATCATTTGTTTTCAATTACATAGGAAAATAGATGATTTTCTTAGAAATCATCAAAAGCATGAACCTTTTGAATTTGTGTTTGATTGCTTACATTTAGTGTTGGATGTGTTTTTGAGTGCTTCAAAAGAGAAACTTACCTCTAGAGAATTCTAGAATCTTGGTTTCACCATATTCACTTTGTGCTCTGACTTCAATACTTTTTCAACTATGCTAAGGACAATGGTTAAATCCACTTCAAATTGATATTAATTTCTCACATTCCATTTTAATTCAAAATTGTATATTTTGCACTTATTAAAACACGAATAGGATTTCATATTGGTATGGATTTAGTTTTGTTTCCTAATACTACTAGATGTCACAACTTTGGACCTATTTTGTTTTCTTGTTTCAATAATGATTGAGGATTGTAATAAGCTCAAAACTTTGTTGCAAAAAGTTTGTTTCAATAATGTGTAATTTTTATAAGAACTGTTGAGTATCAGACTATTGTTCTGTAAAACAAGTTTTGCCTTATTTAGGGTAAGTCTAGTCTAGAGTTTAGACTATCCTAATTTCAACCTTTCAAACATGTGAATGATGCATGCCATATTTTGATGTTGTTCCCACTCCAAAATTCGAAACAGACCATGTTTGTTTTGTTTTGTTTTGTTTTGTTTTGTTTTGTTCCCACTCCATAATTTCAACCTTTTCAACTATGCTATTGATTTTTCAATGTTTCTGCCTCTGTAACTTTGCAACCTAACCTATTTGCTTTGGCAGTAGCTTGTTGTTTTCATCAATAACAGGACTAGTTCAATTGATATTTTTGTATTTGAATTGAAAGACAGAGGAAAAGTATTGGAAATATTAAACCCTTGTATTATGCTGTTATCATATACTCTATTTTCACTATTTCCACTATACTGTTCTTGCATAAGTTTGTGGAGTATATGTAAAAAGTTGATTATATGGCATTCTCCAAAATGTAGTGAAGTATTCTAAAAGAACCTCTTCCACTTTATCATGAAATTTTGTTTATCATGTCATACTGTTCCTAGCATTAATCTTGCTTTGTCGATTGTTGCTGAAAACACACTAATCAATTGAGTTGTGTATTACTAATATAATTGTGTTTAAATTAGCTAGACATTAGCTATGAATTAACTATAAAAATGGTGTGTTTAAATTAGCTAGAGATTAGCTATGAATTAGCTACAAAAATGGTGTGTTTAAATTACCTACAGATTAGCTAGGAATTAGCCAGGAATTAGCTAGGAATTAGCTACCATTTCTGGGTTCAATTATGATATTAATATAAAAAAAATTAAAATTGAAACAATTGCCACGTGGCATACATGTCAGCAATTTTTGACACGTTGGCAATGCCACCTGTAAGCCACGTCATCAAAAAATTTCTACATGGCATGCCACATAAGCCACCGTTAGTGGAAACTAACGGGAGGGACTATAGTTAGAAACGGAAAACTTTAGGAGGACCAAACCTTGAAGAAAATTTTTATAGGGACCAAACTTAAATGTTGGGTTATTTTCAGGGACCTAATACTTATTTAACTCTTTTTGATATTATTATTTGCATCTCATATGTATTAGTATTTTATATTCTACATTTATTATTATTTTAAAATAAATTTATTATTATTTTTAAATTTTTAAAATTTTAAAATTTTAAAATTTTTATTTCTATTATAATAAAAAAAATATGCGTCAAAAATCATATTCGGCTCAAAAACCTATTTTTTTATGTACACACGGGTATGTTATTATTTTTATTTTTATTGAAAAAAGCTATTCTTTATATATTTAAAAGTTTAGTATAAAATAAATATTCTATACAATAGAAAATAATATAATGTAAAAGTACACGTTACTTTTTATAGGTAGGATTATAAAAATCATTTTTTTATTACATTATATTGCATGATTCAAATATTTAAAGAAATGTAACTTATATCTATAATAAATTTTAAATATATTTTAATTATGGGTTAATAGTCATTTTGCCCCCTGCCATATAGGCGATTTTCGAAAAAACCCCTGTAAAAAAAAACTTGCAAAAAAAACCCTAACATTTGAAGATTCTCTCAATTTTGATCTTCATCACATTCAGTCACCAAAAAAACTGATGTGGCAGGGGTCAAAATAAAAACGCTGCCAAAATAGCAGGGGTCAAAATAAAAACGCTGCCAAAATGGCAGGTTTTTGGTGACTGGATGTGATGAAGGTCAAAATTGAGAGAATCTTCAAATGTTAAGGTTTTTTTTGCAAGTTTTTTTTTTACAGGGGGATTTTTCGAAAATCGCCTATATGGCAGGGGGCAAAATGACTATTAACCCTTTAATTATTAGTGTATAAGTATTTGTTACAATATACTAATTACATAGAAACTAATAATTATAAATTTTATTACAATATACTAATTGTATAGAAACTATAAATGGTAAGTAAATTATATTTGTGAAAGAATAAAAAAAAATATTTTAAATTCATTTTTATGAATGGATGATATTCAAAGCATGAATGACTTGAAATTACATTTATTTTTGTTTGCATACTATTGATCCAAATATTTTCATGATTTTATATAAATAAACAATAATCATGCAATTTTTATTAATACAAAATAATCATGCAATATTAATGAATTAAATGAACTTCAATATAAACACTAATAGAACGGGATATAAAATAAGACAAACGAAATGTATTAAAAATTAAAGATTACAAAAGATAATGAATTATAATATAAAAATTAATAAATTATAGTATCGCGATCTACAATAAATACATTAGTAATGTATGAATTAAATAGTATCAAAATTGTATAATAATATAAAATATTCTTAATTATTTTATGATAAAGAAATAAAACTAATATATCTTATTAATAAGACATATTAAACTCATAATGGAAAAATAAGAGATTAAGACAATATACAGTTGATTCAAATATTTGTATACGGAAAAATAAGATATATTAAACTCATAGCAAAAGAATAAGATAAAAATAATATTTACATACGAAAAAATTTATTATTTATCCAAATATTTGTATATTTTTATATAAGAAAAAATTATATTTATGATCCAATTATAAATAAAAATATGTCTTCCTTTTAAAAATAATAAATTCTTTTGGTTAAACAATTTTGTTTTTCTTTCTTTTCATGTCAGTACTCGGGCGTAGCCACGACTTTAAATAACGCATGTGTATCCATAGATTTAAATGAAACTACTATATCAGTATTTGGTTGTACCCGCAAGTTTAAAGAAATTATATGAATAGAAAAGTTATGTTTTTTTTAGATATTTAAACATATTTATAAGATAATACATTCCATTAATAAAATATCTAATCAATTAAAATAAATATTATAAAAATATTTCTATAAATTATGCCTAAATAAAAATAATATTTGTATACGGGTAAAAATATATTATTTATCAAAATACAAGAAAATATGTGTCGTTTATTAAAATTTATATAATTAAAATAATTATTGAATAAACGTGTGTCATTGGTGTAAACTCGAGAAAAAAATGTACTATTAATCAAAATAAGAGAAAAAGAGGCATTAGTTATTGAAATTTATATAATTAAGTAATGATTGAAAAAATGTTTCAATAATGTATTGCCTTATCGAAATTTATATCATTAAATAACGATTTATTAAATGTGTGTTGTTATTAATGTAAATATGATAAAAAATATATATTACTGCTTAGGTCTGATATTTTATTTAATCCATGTTAGTTATTCAAATTCTCATCTAAATTTGAATTTAAATTTTTTGTTACACTTAGAAATTGGCATCTATATGTTGATTTTTTGATTTGTTAGTCTATATTTTCAGTTAAAATCTTTTTAACTAAATTAAAATTTTTCGTTACAGTTGATAACCGGTGTCTGAGTGTACTCGTTTATTAAATTTATGAAATTATGAGATAAATTGTATAAAATTCTATATTTATATTTTTTTAAATCAATATTTTTACACGGGGGAAATTGTTGTTCTACTTAATATTTATATTTATATTTAAATAAATTTTTTTAATTTTTTATAAAAATATATCGTTCATATCCATTGTATAAATATCATTAAATGTATTTTATTATGTATTAAATATTTATGAAAAATATTGATAAATTTAACATTTTATTCTAGAAATGAGTTAAATATCAATATCTGAAATTTCAAATTTATTTTCAAAAAAACGTTAATTATTTCAAATTTTGTTACTTAATTATGATCTTTAAGGATATCCCACAAAAGAGATATTTTAATAATACTTACATAAATTATGAGATTGTAATAGAAATATATATCTACGGTCAAAACTGAATTACTGAAACGGATAAATGAAGTCATTGATAATATAGAAAAACATATGAGACAATTATTTTTATACACGGGAAAAATTTAAATATTTTAGATTTAACTATATTTTTATATATGAAAAAATTGTATGAATGATCCAAATACTTTTATTTACTAATTTTTATTAATTCTTGTTCTGGACTGGACCAATGGCCAGGCACGACCCAATCCACTTCTGCTCCCAGAACGACCCAGTTGCCTAAGTCCAATCCACGAAGGGACGAAAGTTACCTTTCTGCCCCTCTGTCCGGGCAAAGACTGCATCACTCCTCCCCAGAACAGCTGCTCGTCCCGCACGGCTCCTTCACTCCCTGAACAGCTAAAAGCATGTTTTGGGCACCCTGCCCGACATAACGACTAGTTTTGGGCACCCTGCCTGACATAATGGCTATGCCTGACATAACGACTAGTTTTGGGCACCCTGCCCGACATAACGACTATTTTGGGCAGTTACCTATTCTTCGGGAAAACGGTTATTTCGCCCCGAAAATAGGACCGTTGGCCACGCGCTGGGGGCACTATATAAACCCTCTCACTTGAGAGGGCTAGGTATCTAATAATCATCATAAGAACACACTTTGTACTTGGCCTTTTCTCTGACATTTTCTTACTTGAGCGTCGGAGTACCTTGCAGGTACACCCCCTCCTCCTCTCCATACGCCCAGCATCTCAGACGTACTTGGTGGCCACTTCAACAGGATCTGATCCAGCCTTCACGATCAGTGGCGCCGTCTATGGGAACTCTTGTTCTCCCCATCTTTCTTTCCCCGAAAACCAAAGATCAAAACAAATTTCCAAGATCATCATCATGGCCTCTCAAGATCACGCCAAAGGTGCTCTCCAATCCGCTGTCCTCCCCGTCAACAAGACTGACGTTGACGGTCCATCTTCTCTCCTCGGAGATCCCTATTTTTTGAGAGACAGGGCCCCAACCTCTCCTTCCCCTACTCTTGCTGATGGCAAAGACGACCAGTCGTCGCTGGCCATCCAGCCTGTTCCTGTTCCACCCAACGCCGACCTGGCCGTGGTGGCCCTTCTGGAGGCAATCAACAAGACCAACCTCCTGATCCTTAAGCAGAACGAAAGGATTTGGGCATTGAAGGAATCCACCCGTCCAAGATCCCCTCCTTCGAGGAGGAACCATCGACGATCCAAGAGCCAGCAGCCTCGGCGAGAAGTCGACCGAACGCTACGCCAAGAGCCATAATCTCGCACTGTCTGAAAGCGCTACCGAGTTTCCCCGTGAAACCAGCACTCTCCCGGCCACAAGAGGACCCGAAGAGACAAGCAGTCACCTTCGATCACGTCAAAGTGCCAGGCACGTTCGCCTTCCCCCCGAAGAAACCGCTGCCATGAGCGAATCGTGCGGTCCCCGTCACTAACCAGCTCTAGCAGCGATGATGAGCCTCACGGCCCATTGTAGCGAGCAATTTTGGACGTGGTTGCGAAGTACTATCGCTTTGGTACTACAGTTCAATTCATTTTTTATCCTATTGAAGCTGATGAAGGAAGGGAAATAGATGTCTCCAATTAACCCTGCTTGCAAACTGAGTTTGAACAGATGACTGTTGGTTTACAGATGCTACAAAGATTGTGGGTCTCTCTTAGGTTATTTTGTTAAAATAGTGCTAGGGCGATTGGTGGGAGATTAAGACTGATGCTTTTGACATGTGAGGGTACGGGATTTGGGATTTGGGTTTTGGATTAGTGTGCTCGCTAAGATTTTTCTTTCAATCTTATGCCTACATATTCCCGTTTACCGAAACAGGGAAATCAGAGCGATCCTAGTTCCTCCTATTCTATGGGAGGAAATGGTGTTTTGGTGTCTTGTTCAAAGCCCAAGACGTGAAGCTAAAGGTGGTTTGTATCTTGTTCAAAGCCCAAGATGTGAAGCTAAATAGTCTATTTGTATCTTGTTCAAAGCCCAAGATATGAAGCTAAAAGTTTCATCTTTAGAGAGAGTTTGTCATCTCTAAAGAAGGGTTGTTTGTCACAACTATTGGGTGACTGGTTTATAAAGGAGAATTACTTTAACCGGGATATGTGAATCCTAGCAATGCCATAATTTCCTTTATAGGGGTTTTTGACCTGAAGGAGAAGACTTTAACTCAGTGTAGAGCAATGTCATCTTTCCTTAGGAATTTCTCATGCTAAAAGAGGGACAGTGGCATGGATGTAGATAATCCAGAGGCTTGCCGCTTACAGCAATTAGATGAAAAAGGAGGTGTTGATGTTTGTATACTGTGAACGAGGCACAACTTTGATGCTAAAAGGTTGATTGGTTCAACCGGGGTTTTCTTATACAAAGCCTAAGAGGAGGCTATTGACCCAACGAGAGGGTGTTTTTATGTGTCTCGTACGAAGCCCGAGATAGAGGCTAAAAGGGTTGACTCAACAAGAGAGTGTTTTTATATGTGTCTTATACAAAGCCCAAGATGGAGGCTAAAGGTTTGACTCAACAAGAGAGTCTTTTTTACTCAACAAGAGAGTGTTTTGTATCTCGTACGAAGCCCGAGATGGAGGCTAAAAGGGATTGACTCAACAAGAGAGTCTTTTTATACTCAACAAGAGAGTGATTTGTATCTCGTACGAAGCCCGAGATGGAGGCTAAAGGTTGACTCAACAAGAGAGTCCGAAAAGGTTAACTCCGCTGGGGAGAATCATTGTACAAAGCCCAAGAGGAGGCTAGGGTTACTGTTTCAGTTGAGTGATAGGTCCAGTATACTGATTTAAAGAGAAAATCAGTTCTTATAAAGAGACCGATTAAAGGTAAGGCTATGCTTTGGGATTGATCAGAGGATCAGGGTTATTTCCTGTTCTTTAAGGAAATGGGAAATCCAAAGGGTATTGAGACTGTCCAAGTCTACGGGTTTCATCTCCTAGTTTTGAAAGGAACTTGAGAATGTCTTCGAGACTCAAGAAGATTAGACTGCCCAAGTCTAGAGTTTTATCTTTTGTACTATGCTTAAGAGAGATCAAGAGACAGTATGTTCGTCGTAGGAAGATCTAGACTCTTTGAAAGACTGTTCTATTAAGATGACTAATTTCTGTTCCTATACCTTTAAGAGGTCGTTGGGACAATTTGTACGAAGCCCAAGAGGAGGCTGAAAACTTTTAAGAAGCCGAGGGACAATTTGTACGAAGCCCAAGAGGAGGCTATCATTCTCGGAGGAAGAAATCATTTATACGAAGCCTAAGAGGAGGCTGTGAATACTTCTAAGAAGCCGACGGGTCCTTGTACAACGCCCAAGAGGAGGCAGGGATGCTTTTAAGAAGCCTGTGGGTCCCCCAAATCTCGAGAAATTCAAGACAGGCTATTCACAGAGAATAGATCAAGCCAGGAAAGTTCGAGAATTTGGAAGAAGCTCAAGAGATACCATTCACGGAGAAAAGTTCATCTCTGGGGAATAGAGTTTCTTTGACGATTTCTAAAGGTGACAGTCTGTGAAAGGGTTCACCAAGAATGCTGTCTTTCACGTCTCCATATTGTTTAACCCCAAGAGGAGGGAAGATTGTATCTGGTAATCCTATGGGGATCTAGTTTTGTCTATTTTAAGAGTAACCAACAGGGCTTAGTACTAGACATAGTTGCCGGGGAAACTCTAAATATCTATACTAGTATTACACAGTTGATATGAGTTTATGAAAGAAGACTTACAGTGAAACAGCCCCCACAATACAGTTATATGTATATGAAAGCGGTAAATGAAAGCATATAACCACTTACTCGGTTGTAGAGCTTCCATGTTGTTTGGTTAGTTGTTCAACAAAGAAAGATTGAAAACAACAGTATATTCAAAATCAAAGAAGAAGGTGCTTTGAAATGAAAGATTGGGGCTTACAGCTCAAGGAGAGGCCCAAGGTTTTTATCAGTGATTGCACTGTCGTTTTGTACAGAGGGACTTATACAAGTGACTGAGGCCCGAGAAAGATTCTCTGTATAAAGGGATGGGTCTTACACTCTCTCAAGAGGCCCAAAAGGTTTAAAGAAAAAGAGTGGGGCTTATAACACGAGGGTAGGCCCAGATGGTTTTTCGTTTGAAATGGCGATCGCGCCGAGATTTTGAAAACGCAGTGGGTCTTATACAAAGACTGAGGCCCAAAATGGTTTGGTTTTCAAAGGGGGTTGAGTCTTACACTCTAATAGAGGCCCAAAAGTTTTGAATGGGTCTTATAGCTCGAGGAGAGGCCCAAGGTTTGTTTTTCAACGGACGATGATCGCGTCGAACTTTTCGAAATACAACGGGACTTATACAATAAGTGAGGCCCAAAATTGGTTTGTATTTACAAAGGATTGGGTCTTACACTCTATAAGAGGCCCATGAGTGTTTGAAAATGATTTGTGAGGGTTGAATTAATCAAAAACCCTAATTTGTTCCCCAAAATATATTTTAATTGAATAAAATTCAATTAAAATGATCAAAAGGGTTTAATATGTGGAAAACAAATTATGATCTTGGATTAATGTTTCAAAAATCATGTTTTGACCTACAAAATGATTAGAAATCATAAAAATTTGTAAAATCAAGAAGGAAAAAATATTTTAAATGTAAAAAATAATTAAAATATTAATTCTTGGCAAAAATATCAATTATATGAAATAAATAATATTTTTGGGATTTTTTGGTAAAATAAAATATTTTAACATTTTTGTGAATTATTAAAAAAAGAATCAACTCAAAACCATTAAAACTCAGAGAGAAATTAATTTTTGAATCAATTAAATAAAAATCACAAAATTCAAATATTTGAATTTTCAAAAAAGGGCGCCAAGAACACGCGCGTGTTCTGAGTTTTGCCCAGATTTTCATTTTCTCTCCAATCTCACTGAATACTTGATGGAATCATGCAAACCACATATCAATCTGCTCGTTTCAACCTCACGATCATGTATATGGTCTTTAATTTCATTTATTTTTAACATGGAATAAGAAATCAAGACAAAATCTCAAGAACCCTAAAATTTGCATGAAGGCTGAGAATTTTGATACACGATTCAACAAAGCAATTAATTGAGGGGAAACATTCTATGCATGATTATGAACATTTGGCAAAAGTATTGTGCAAGGAAATATGCATAGATTAAGAGATGACCAAGTTTAGGCTTACTTGAAGGTCGTGACAGCAAGAGCAATGTGATTTTTGAGTTGGAGGTGTTACAGATGAGTTGTGATGATCTGAACAGCTTCCCTACACCCTATGGAGTGTGTTTGAATGCTTGGACTTGATTGGAAATGGTTGGATCACTTCATGGCATCTCAACTGCAACTTGGTTAAAACCTTGAGCAACTGGCTGGTGATTCTGAGAAAATAGTGTTCCAGATGTTGTTTAAGTGTTTGGATCACTTCTATATGATGTTTATGAGGTGTGTGTGTGATTGGTTTGATTGGAAAAGCTCTCAAACTCAAAACCCGATAGTGACTTGCCTTAGAAGGCAAAATTGGAGTGAAAGAAGAGATTTTGAGGAAAGCATCTGTTTGATGGCTTTGGTGTACTCAAACTGATCACAAATGAGCTCTATTTATAGTAGAGCAAGTTTGTTTTGCAAGGAATAGTGAATGGCAACTGCAGCAGAGGTTTGGCCAATGTTGTCAAATGAAAATCCAAGTCTCCTCTAGCCATTGACTAGAGGTTAGAGCACAGAGCTTTGGTTCCCTACTTGTTGGACGAATCTTGACTGAATTCAGTTGCAAATGTGTCAGTCCATGCCACCTCTAAGCATATATTAAATGCTCCAATCCAAAATTGGAGTCTTGTCCCTCTTTTAGGCAATTCTAGGTTTGACATGCTACTTCTTGCTCCAAGGACTTTGGAGGCTTGGCTCAGTGATTGTCCCCTTTAGATTTGATCCTTAGATGTGTCCAAGATGATGACAAGACTTGAAATTAGCTGATTTTGACAAATTGACCAAAAATGCAAAATTCTGCCTTGCCTTGGCAGTTTTCAGCAAGGCACTTTGCCACTACCATAACTCTTAGCTCAAATTGAATTTGGTGATGTTCTTGGCCATTTTGGAAAGCCCTTATATGATACAACAACTGTTTAATCATATTTGGTTTTGATACTTTTTGGATCCAAGTGAAAAATCCCCCTACATTTGGAAAAAAGTGAAGGCAGATTCTGACTTAGTGAAAATTTCACTAAGTGTTGGAAAAAAGTGACATTTTCACTTTTTGTGATTTTGATCAATCCATAACTCAAAATCCATGAAGAATTGGAATGAGATCTAGTTGACGTTTTAGTAGAGGGCCATGAGATCTACAAATCAAGCTTTGGATGGGGAAAAATGGCTTTGTGGTTTAGGAGTTATGATCCTCCAAAGTTGGTACCCTTGCCACTTTGTTCATAACTTAGAAAATTTTCTAAGTTTTTATGGTTACCCCTTTTACAAGTTATCCCACTTTCTTTGATTTTTCTTGATGAATGATGATTCAAATCATACATTAACATCATTTTAGGGTTAAAAAACCATTTTTATGAAAAATCTAAAAAGTCAAAGTTGACTTTTGTGCACAGTTGACTTTTTATCCGATGAATTCCAAACTGTGCAATCCTTTAGGAAATCATGTCCTTGACGTAAATCAAACTTGATGGACCTGTTTCATGGGTGTTATAGGGTATATTGAATCATGTCTTAGGGCTTGGGAGCATGTCATGGTCAAAAGTCAAAGTTACAGTTGACTCTTTCCTCAAAACCTTAACTGTGGTACTGATGAAATTGAGACTTGTTGCTCAAGCTTCTTGGATTAATCCATTGTTGCAAATGGATAAATTTAGTGTATTAGAGACCCTCAAATCCTCTCTTGAGGTCTTGGCTCATGATTTGTCCCAAAAGTCAACTTAGGGGTGAATTAGGTCAAGAAACCCCAATTCCTGATTTTTGATGTATGCATCCCCTGAGGCAAAATTGACTTGATGCTTGGGCCCATGAGGTTCCATGTAGTATATTAGGTTATGCTTTGAAGCATTGGCTCATTCCCAGAGGAAAATTTCCATCTGGAGGCCCTGGTCGACCAAAACCCTAATTTGGTGACACTGGCGATCTTGAGGCTTGATCCACCTAGAAGGGAGCAACCTTATGCTTAATCCTTGAAGTGGGAGTGCTTTTGATCCATTGTGGGTGTTGGAGAGGCTAGACAAGTTGTAGATTATGTCATTCCTTGATTGACCCTTTGTCTAAGAACTCAGAGAGGGCTTGAAACCCTAATTTTGATTGTAGTGGATGCTCACCCATCTTCGGGGAGACTGATGAAGCATAATGATACACCCATATTGTGATCAGGATTTGCATAATGATGGGAATCTTGGTGGTCAAAATTTGGGGTATGACAGATGCCCCTATTTAATCTTCTTGGACCCGAAGGTGCGAATGACGAAAGTATTCGGGCATTCGGGGTGCAAGAGGATTAAATATCGGAATACCCAAAATTTTGATGGTGGTTATGAATGGCAGTTCGCGCATCCTTCCTCTTTTGCTAAGAAATGATGCTTAGAAAAGGTAAACTTCCCCTCGATCCTAGTTTCCTACCAAGGAACTGGTCTTAGTTTCTGATATAAACTTCCCCTCGTTCTTGGTTTCCTACCAAGGAACTGGTCTCAGTTTCTGATATAAACTTCCCCTCGATCCTGGTTTCCTACCAAGGAACTGGTCTTAGTTTCTGATATAAACTTCCCCTCGATCCTGGTTTCCTACCAAGGAACTGGTCTTAGTTTCTTTTGTCAATAAACTTTATTGATAAGGGACGTTATTCGTAGCGGTTTTCCTCAAACTTCTCGCCGAATTTTCCTGGGGAGATGCCATTTGATGGGAAAAATTTGATGTCAGAGTTGCTGGGGAACCCAGTCATCTGACCTGTAGAGGTGTACAAACTTCTCTATTAGAGACACCATTTGTTTCAACTGGGGAAAGCGAGTTTCTTGAGAGACTGCTTCCGCTTGGGGTCTTACATCATACTTTTCTTGGGGTCTTCCCGGAGAAATGCCATATGATGGGATCCAATTTTGAGGTGCCGATGACCTTTTCAACAGTGGTTTTTCAGAGCAAAACTGTTGTATTGCCGAATCTCTGATTAAGAGGCTTTCTCTAGGGATTTTCCTTAATCTGGGAAAGCGGAGATAACATCTTCACTGGCGAAGAGTGATATCGGTTGAAGGTTCTCTGGTCTTTCAGAGGTTCAAGTTATCAAAGTGGTCAAGGGCCAATTCTAATCCAGAAATAAATTGGAGGAGAGAGATTGTTCAGACGCAACCTTTCTTGACGAGGAAAGAACTGACAACTGATTGAGAGGACTGTTATCACTAGGGGACAAGACCGACTAAAGTGATAGTGATGCAATATGAATGCGAATGCAAATCAATAATGCATGATGTATGTATGTATATGCTGACAAAACCTACACAACATACAGACTAAAATATGAACATGACAGGATGCTCGGCCATCGCGGGGCGAAGTCGTACCGTTGGTTCAAGAGTAGCAATTTTGCCTTGCTTAGGAGAAACGGTCCCTGTTGGGAGCGACGCTGGTCGGGTTTAGGAGATGGGAACTCGGCCGAGGGTATCAGATGGTAAAGCCGCATCTGATACAGCTGGTCCTTCATTCAGGCGCACTGGCTTAGAAGGAGTACTTTGATTCTGCACTTTTGAAGCTTAACCGCCTTTGGAGAAGCGATCAATGTTCTTTCGATGTTCAACAGTCAAAAGAAATTGCCATCTTTAGTTTAAAGCAAAAAATTTTACAAGTAAATTCATTTTTTGTTTTATTTCAAGAATCGTTAATCATGTTAAAAACATCATTCTGTAAAGCTAAAACAAATATGAATTGCAAATAAAAGCACAAGGGCTCAAATTTTATTGATAGGATGAAAATCAGCCAAACGCGTGATTCCACAGAGTATTTACAAAGTTAGAAAATGGTAATTTACAGGGAAAAGGGCTATATTGAAACATGACAACCACTATTCTTCTACCAACTTTGAATTCTGGACATCCTGAGCTTCTGTCGAAGATGACCGTGACTGGAGTTTTTCTTATGGACGACGTAACTGCTGCTGAGGGATTTGCCCCTTTGTTGAACGTAGTTACTTGCCATTATCCCTAATTTTTACCTGGATTGTACTTTGAGATTTCCAATCCACCGGGATGATTTTTGATCATGTCTCTAATTTTTGCCTGGACCGCCCTTCGGGTTTTCAATCCACCGAGACGTTTTTTTTAGGCGAAGTATTTCTTGACTACGTCAATATTCGTGGGGTAGGTAAATTCCTCTCCGTCCATAGTTGCAAGTCTCAAGGTGCCGCCTGAGAAAGCTTTCTTGACCACATAGGGGTTGTTAGTTCTTGTAGTTGGCTGGAATTTTGGTAAAACAATGTGGATGTCATGGTTGATGTTTCAACATGAGTTTCTAACATTCTGGTTATGTCAAGTTGTAAATGGTTGCATATTCTGTGCTGATGTCAAACCCGATGTTAAGACATCAGTTGATAAAACATCAGTCTGAGTTGTTAGGGTTGCGTGTTTCTGTTATTGGAGAGATATTCTGCTGAAGAGAGTGAGAGATTGTAGGCGAATATCTTGGCAAAGATATATTCAGTTGCAATCAGATTTGGAGCAGATCTTGTTGCTGTTTTTAAGGCTAAAAGATATGAAGATTTAATTGAAGATTTAATTGAAGATTTGATTGAAGATTTAATTGAAGATCTATTTAGTAGCAGAATCTTCTGCAGATTTATAGCAGTTAATATGCTGAGATTTAAAGCCCAAATCCAGTTGGGAAAAAGGTTATAAATAGAAGCATTGTAACCTAGTTTAAGTAAAGCCAACCATCATGTAAATTCTAAGGGCTGAGTTTGTAAACCACTCTCTAGGAGAGTTGGTATGTGTGAACCACTCGGATTGTGAGATGGTCATTGTTCTTAGAGGAAGCTGTTAAGTAACTCTAAGTATTGTTCTTAGTCATGAGGGTCATGTCTAGGTATAGTTATAGGAGTGTGTCTTCTATGTGTTTGGAGAGTTTTTGGAAATCAAGATGTTGATGCAGTGACTGAGATGTTGACTGCTAGACATCATTGCGATGATTGGGAGTGAGATGGAGTCTCTTATCTAGGGAGGACTTAGATAGAAGGGTCATTGGGTAGTGATTAAGTTAGTGGATTGTCAACTAGTTTGTTGAGTCTGTAATTTGATACTGCTAGTAGTGGACTTCCTTCCTGGCTTGGTATGCCCCCAGATGTAGGTTGTTAGACCGAACTGGGTGAACAAATTCTGTGTGCACTTTACTTTTCAGCAACTTCTTTAAATGCCTATAATTGCCTTGCTATTTATGTCAGACCAGATGTCTCGACATCATGTAGGACATATGGGATCTGTTATACCAGAATTTCAATTGGTATCAGAGCAGGCATCCTGTCTGTTTCTGGATGAGATCTAGGGAAGATACTTTCTGGTTCATGAGCAAGGATTATTGAGTAGTGCCTGAAGGTTGTTGAGAAGTTGTTGTGTGTTCCGTTGCATGGTATCTGATGTAACCCTGGTTGGTTCTTGTATCTCTGGTGGTGAGGTTCTAGGAAGGTATTCTCTTGGAAAGACATTAGGGTTTGGTCTCCCCAGCAGGATATTCTATGATGGTGTAGTTTATGCAATACAGCTTCAACCGTTTGGTCAGAGATGCCAAAGATACTTGAGGATTATCTCATATCTTTGTTTTGGGAAAGAAGTGATCAAAAGGTGAATGGATCTTATTAAAGATTGTATGACATGGAAGTTTCAGTTTTTTTTAGAAGAAGAATATATTTCAAATCAGGCATTGAAGACCAATCTGTCCAGAACATTGATTCCTTCTTTATCAATTTTCTTAATGGTGAAAGAATAGGGTGGAGCCAAAGCAAAAGAGTATCACTGTCAAATCTTTCATGCGGGAGTGAAGATCTTGATAAGTTATCTCTTAAGCTTAGTTGAGGTGACCTAATTAGGAGGATCTTCCTGGTTATGATGTCAAATGTAGTTCTGGTATATCTGAAGATGAATTCTCTTGTGAAGATACATGTTTTTGATTTTCAAAATCATGAACTAGAGGAAGTTTCATCAAGAAAGAAGCTGAGCTTAATATGTCAATTCTAATGTCTCGACATCGCGCTACATATCAGCAGTTTATGGTAAATGCTAAGTCAAAGACCTATTAGATTGTAGCTGTTTTGAAGGATCACTGAAGCTATGAAGTTGAATGATTTTTGAGATGCTGTTCATAATGTCATAGCATTTCAGTTGGAGCTGGTTGAAGAAAAGGTAGTTATCTTGATAGCAGAAGAGAAGGAAATGATCCTTGTTTAAACTAAAATGTCTGAGGACAATTTTATAGGGAAAATGCATCCAAGAGTTTGTGTGCAGTAGCAGTGTAAATCAGCCTGTGGTCAATTGGTGTTTGCATGAGCTCTTTCAGTTTTGTGGCTTGAAGGATTGGAAGTAGCAGATTGTCTATGGTATGCTTATGCAGAATGTTGGCAGTTATCACTCTTAAGTTAGACAAGAGGTCTGAACCTTGTGCTTATAAGAAGAAGCTTCTGGAAGAGTGTGTTATGCAAGTTACTGCAGTTTTGTTGGTCTGATCTTGGAAGTTGATCATATGTTGATATGTTCTCGTGTGTTCCCTACAAGAGATATGTGTGGATTAATATGGTTGTAGTCTCCAAATCCATAGGAGATGTTTAATGTGATTTAGACTAATGTCGGAACTGATGTTGAAACATCATTTCAGTTCTTTGTTCAGGGTGGAGTAAAAGATCAAGACACTGACCTAACCTGGAAGGCTTTTGTGGTATGAATGGTTGTCATAATGGTCTGTCATGAAGAAGATTCAGAAGATGCTGGAATCTGAAGAAGGGCTAAACCACAGGGATCAATTGCTATTTGTGAAATTCACAAGTATTTAATTGATTATCCTTGAAAGACAAGATTAAGGATGTTCTGTCTATTATTTTAACATCTTTTCATCAGAGGTTTGGAGAATCATGGGAGGGGTTCTACATTCGCTCACAAGTCGCCTAGGTGTTGACCTGGGATTATTGCTTAGCATCTGTTCCTATAAAGTATTGTGAATGACTTGTCCAGATGGTGGTGCTGTTGAAGATGAAGTGGAAGACTATGAAGACATCATAATCTTGATGGTTACAACTTCGATCAGTTTATTTCTAATCTAAGTGGTTTGGAGCATGGTGTTTGCTCTGGTTGTGAAGGTCGAGGATAAGTGGCAGTTATCTCTGGATTTCTACTGACGGCTCTACTAAGGGAAGTGACTTTCTTTAGTATTGCTATGAGGTAGTCTTGGACTACTTATTTTCTGAAGATTCAGATGTGGTAGGTTTAAAGTCTTTGGAGTTTCTAAGCAGGATGAAGGTTGTCTACTCAAACTTGATTGTTGAATCAAGTCTATGAGAGCATGGAAATCTGTTTCTGCAAAGGGAGGAGGTTCTTCTGAGTGGCAGAAGGTAGAGCTGAATTCAACAGTTGGATGACATAATGTTCTGACATCTAGCTTAACATCAGGAGTCTCAGCTGGTAATGTGGCACATCAGCTAATGATAGGGTGATCTGCAGGAATGAACAATAGGATGCTTCAAAAAGATCGTTCTCATGGCAGTTTGCGGGAGCTGTAGGAAGGAGAAGATGTTACATGACCATGGCTTAGGGAGTCTAAGTGTGTTTGATTTTGAGCAAGTGGAACATGTGACTTGAAGATCAAGTTTCCTTGGTGGATCAAGATATCTTTGTGAGAGTTCTGACAAACGTGAAAAAGGTCAAAATGATGGCAGCTGGTTATTTTTGAGGATTGTCTTGGAACAAGTTACTCTTGGGCAGAAGGGTGATGAGTTGAAGACTCAAGGAGATTATTCTTCTTGAAGGTGGATGAGAGTTTAATTCTCTAGTTCGTTGGATTACTATACTAGAGTAAGTCCAGTTGGTGGAGCATATCAAAAATCATGGTGTTGATGTTTTGGTGTGTGGAAGATGGTCTAACTTGTGATAAGACATTATCTGGGATGATTACCTACATTGTATCTAAAGAGAATCTACCTAATCATACGGGAGAATGATGAAGTAGAAGGTCTGCTTTGGAAGGAGAATGTAGAGAAAACTGAAGTAGATCAGGTATTTATTGCTTGAAAGTCTGAATGTGGATATTCATCAATTGATCCAAATGTCAAAGTTAGATGATTGGATGTGTATCGCTAAAGGCAGAAGAAAAGCATGTGAATGGGCCATAGCCCTATTGTCAAGTCATTCTAGAGAGTAGTTGATCAGCCTGGCAAGATGTGGAGTTTTGGAGCATGTGAAGATAACAAACCAAGAGGGAATCATGTGAGTATGCTAATTTGCAGTCTGAACTCTTTGCTTCAGAGAGAGTGTGCGTGTGGAGTTGGATGCTCAAGCATTTTTGTCAGAAGAAATGTTTCTGACTATGTGAATTAGAATGTGGAGATTCTGTTCTTGTCTCTAGTAGTATGTTCTGGCAAAGCATGACTGCTATATTTGAAGACTTCACTAGTATCAACAACTACTAGTGGATGTAATGGCAGAGGAATTGTGTCAGATAAGGTGATTTGATCAAAAAGTTTTTTTTGGCTGTTCTTTCTTCTGTTGCAAGTATCTCTTGAAGAGATTGGATCTCAGTAAAGATTTTAAGTAAGCTGAGAATTCGTGGAGTTTGTGAGCAGTGTCAAACCAGTCAGGATACTTGGATGTGTTCCCTAGGAGTGAGAGTAAAGTGTGTGAAGATCTGGTGCTCAAATGTTAATCTCCATCTAGAGCATTGGTTAACCATGGCAGGGGGAGTACTTGTCTATGGATTCTGCAGCAAAGGTGCATATATAGTGAAGCTTGCATGCTGATTAAGCTTGTGGAGATTGGTTGCCTCTTATGAGGAGATAATGTTAGCTAACATGTTATGACATTAGGCTGTTGGATGGCATGTTGGTGTGGACATGAATGGTTCTAGCCATGTGAAGCTAATTGTTTGTATCATGTGCGCAAATGCTTCTGAGGAGAAGTCTGAAGACAATTTTATGCAGTTTTGGAAAAACTTTGTGAGGGTCTTGATTGATGGGAGATGTCACACTTGTCTTGATGTGTATTATTAATTCTAAGTAAGAGGAGTTTACTTAGAGTTCAATGGAAGGCATTGTGTGTGTGCTTCAGAACTTGTGGATGATTGTGTGAAGCATTCCTGACTGGATGAATGAAGACTATGTCTGGATTTTCCAAATGTTATGATATACTAGTCAAGGAGCACCATTTATGAAATATAATGGGAGAACTTCTGTCTGTACTAGTGTGGTACTAGGTGTGTTGAACAGAGGGTGCGCTCTTGAAGACATGAAGATGAGTCTTATGTTTTCCATTCATTTAAGGTGTTCTTCTTGCAAAGGAGCACTAGTTATCTTAGATAGGGGGAGTTGATCTTTTGTTGAAGAAGTTGTTTATCAAGATTGTAATGTCAGACAAGATGTCGTGACATTGTGTTACTGGTGAAGTTCATTGTGTACTTGACAATTTAGACCTGGTTTCATGGTGTCAGACAAGATGTCAATGGATTGAATCAGCAATATACATTTACCCCATTGTTTGTTCAGCTATTGAGTCTAGATTTTGTTCTGAGTATGTTAGTTGTCAGATTCAGAGGGTGTCCAATTGTGGCTAAAAAGGGGGAGAGTTAGCCCATGTGTTGCCTAGTTTTGTTGGTATAGGCTTGAGGGGGAGTAATCGTGTTTGAACAACTGGTATGATGGTTCTTGCTTTGAGGGGAATTTGTTTTGTGCTGAGTTACTAGTTGTTGTAGCTGGTTGGTATTGCTGCAGGTTGTGCTGTGAATGTTAGTAAGTGTTTTTCCGCTGCAAGCTAAAAGTGTTTTAGCCAAAATTAGCCAAAGGGGGAGATTGTTAGTTCTTGTAGTTGGCTGGAATTTTGGTAAAACAATGTGGATGTCATGGTTGATGTTTCAACATGAGTTTCTAACATTCTGGTTGTGTCAAGTTGTAAATGGTTGTAGATTCTATGCTGATGTCAAACCCGATGTTAAGACATCAGTTGATAAAACATCAGTCTGAGTTGTTAGGGCTGCGTGTTTCTGTTATTGGAGAGATATTTTGCTGAAGAGAGTGAGAGATTGTAGGCGAATATCTTGGTAAAGATATATTCAATTGCAATCAGATTTGGAGCAGATCTTGTTGCTGTTTTTAAGGCTAAAAGATATGAAGATTTAATTGAAGATTTGATTGAAGATTTAATTGAAGATCTATTTAGTAGCAGAATCTTCTGCAGATTTGTAGCAGTTAATATGCTGAGATTTAAAACCCAAATCCAGTAGGGAAAAAGGTTATAAATAGAAGCATTGTAACCTAGTTTAAGTAAAGCCAGCCATCATGTAAATTCTAAGGGCTGAGTTTGTGAACCACTCTCTAGGAGAGTTGGTATGTGTGAACCACTCGGATTGTGAGATGGTCATTGTTCTTAGAGGAAGCTGTTAAGCAACTCTAAGTATTGTTCTTAGTCATGAGGGTCATGTCTAGGTATTGTTATAGGAGTGTGTCTTCTATGTGTTTGGAGAGTTTTTGGAAATCAAGATGTTGATGCAGTGACTGAGATGTTGACTGCTAGACATCATTGCGATGATTGGGAGTGAGATGGAGTCTCTTATCTAGGGAGGACTTAGATAGAAGGGTCATTGGGTAGTGATTAAGTTAGTGGATTGTCAACTAGTTTGTTGAGTCTGTAATTTGATACTGCTAGTAGTGGACTTCCTTTCTGGCTTGGTATGCCCCCAGATGTAGGTTGTTAGACCGAACTGGGTGAACAAATTCTGTGTGCACTTTACTTTTCAGCAACTTCTTTAAATGGCTATAATTACCTTGCTGTTTATGTCAGACCAAATGTCTCGACATCATGTAGGACATCTGGGATCTGTTATACCAGAATTTTAGGGGCCATCATAATTCGGAGTCCACTCGCCCTGGGAATCAGTGAGAAATGATTGTATCTTTTTGAGCACGAGGTCTCCTTTCCTGAAGATGCGAGGTCGGACCTTTTTGTCAAACGCTTTCTTCATTCTCTGTTGATACAATTGACCGTGGCATAGTGTCGTTATTCTCTTTTCTTCGATCAGATTGAGTTCGTCGTGTCGACTCTGACACCATTCAGCTTCTGTAAGCTTAGCTTCCATCAATACCCAGATTGATGGGATCTCTAATTCTATGGGAAGCACTGCTTTCATGCCATATGCTAGAGAGAAAGGGGTTGCCCCTGTTGAAGTACGGACAAACGTGCGATAACTGTGAAGAGCAAAGGGTAGCATCTCGTGCCAATCTTTGTAGGTTACAACTATCTTTGAACAATCTTCTTGATGTTCTTGTTAGCCGCTTCTACCGCTCCGTTCATCTTAGGTTGGTAGGGAGATGAGTTATGGTGTTCAATCTTGAACTCAGCGCACAACTCTTTCATCATCTTGTTGTTCAAGTTGGATCCATTATCAGTAACGATCTGGCTTGGAACACCATAACTACAGATGATATTGTTTTTGATAAATCGGACCACCACTTGTCGGGTTACATTAGCGTACGACGCTGCTTCGACCCATTTGGTGAAATAGTCAATGGCTACCAGGATGAACCGATGTCCGTTTGTAGCTTTGGGCTCAATCAAGCTAATTATGTCGATCCCCCATATGGAAAAAGGCCAAGGGGAAGAAAGAACTTTGAGATGCGTTGGCAGTACATGGATTTTGTCTGAGTATATCTGACACTTGTGACACTTCCTAATGTACTTGTAGCAGTCGGACTCCATGGTCAACCAGTAGTACCCTGCTCTTAGAATTTTTCTCGCCATTGTATGTCCGTTGGCATGAGTGCCAAAGGATCCTTCGTGAATTTATTTTATCAGCATGTCTGCTTCTGGTCTGTCTACACATCGGAGCAAGACCATGTCGAAGTTTCTCTTATAAAGTGAATCACCGCTCAGGAAAAAGTTTCCAGCCAGTCTTCTGAGGGTTTTTCTGTCTTTCCTTAGTGCCCCAGGTGGGTACTCTTGTTTCTGAAGGAAGCATTTGATATCGTGATACCAAGGTTTGCCGTCTATGACTGCTTCGATCGCGAAGATGTAAGCGGGCCGCTCAAGGCGCATTATGTCGATCTTAGGTAGGTCGTTCCATTGACCTACACTAATCATGGAAGAGAGAGTGGCTAATGCGTCAGCCATGTGATTCTCCTCACGAGGGATATGATGAAACTCGACTCTGTTGAAGAAGGGTAACAACCTTCTTGCGCAATCTTTGTAAGGAATCAGTCTTGATTGGTATGTGTTCCAATCTCCTTTGATCTGATTAATAACCAGGGCTGAGTCGCCATATACGTCCAAGTTCTTGATCCTTAAGTCGATCGTTTCTTCGAGACCCATAATACAAGCTTCGTATTCGGCCTCGTTGTTTGTGCACTTGAACGTAAGTCTGGCAGTGAAAGGAATGTGGGTACCCTGAGGCGTTATGATAATTGCCCCAATTCCGTTTCCGTAATTATTGACAGCTCCGTCAAAGATAAGTCCCCATTGGGAACCTGGTTCTGGCCCTTCACTAGGTAGCGGTTCATCGCAGTCTTTCATTTTTAGATACATGACATCTTCGTCTGGGAAGTCAAACCCGATTGATTCTTGATCGTCAATCGGTTGATAAGCCAAATGATCATCTAAAACACTCCCTTTAACGACTTTCTGAGCGTGGTACTCTATGTCATATTCTAATAGCAACATCTGCCAACGGGCAATCCTTCCCGTGAGAACAGGTTTTTCGAAGACGTACTTGATTGGATCCATTTCGGAGATTAACCAAGTAGTGTGACGAATCATGTACTGGCGCAGACGTTTGGCTACCCAAGCCAAAGCGCAGCAAGTTTTCTCGAGCATCGTGTACCGAGTTTCACAGTCGGTAAATTTCTTGCTCAGATAGTAGATGGCAGACTCCTTCCTTTTGGTTTCGTCTTGTTGGCCAAGTACACATCCCATTGATTCTTCCAAGACTGTTAAGTAAATGATCAGTGGTCTTCCTTCCACTGGAGGTGATAGAATCGGGGGGTTCAACAGGTATTCCTTAATACTGTCGAAGGCGGTTTGGCAATCTTCTGACCAAACGCAATCCTGGTTCTTTTTCAGTAATTTGAAAATCGGCGCACACGTGGCGGTCATAAGGAATATGAATCTGGAGATGTAGTTCAAACGTCCCAAGAATCCTCTGACTTGTTTTTCAGTTTTCGGAGAAGGCATTTCTTGAATGGCCTTGACCTTGTCAGGATCAACCTCAATTCCTTTCTGGCTGACGATGAACCCTAAAAGTTTCCCTGAACGGACACCGAAGGTGCACTTGTTGGGATTCAAGTGGAGTTTGTACTTTCTCAACCGCTCGAATAGTTTTGACAGGTGGGTCACATGCTCCTCTTTTGTCTTAGATTTTGCAATCATATCATCGACATATACCTCGATTTCTTTATGTATCATGTCATGAAACAGAGTAGTCATGGCCCTTTGATAGGTTGCCCCGGCATTCTTCAAACCGAAAGGCATTACCTTGTAACAAAAGGTACCCCATGGGGTAATGAATGAAGTTTTCTCCATGTCTTTCGGCGCCATTTTGATCTGATTATAGCCCGAGAACCCATCCATGAAGGAGAAAACTTTAAACTTTGCTGTACTGTCAACCAGCATGTCAATGTGTGGTAAAGGAAAGTCGTCCTTTGGACTAGCCTTGTTTAGATCTCTGTAATCGACACACATTCTGACTTTTCCGTCCTTTTTGGGAACGGGTACGATGTTGGCTAACCATTGAGGATATTCTGATGTGGCGAGGAAACCTGCGTCGATCTGTTTCTGTACCTCCTCTTTGATTTTGATGGCCATGTCCGGGTGAGTCCGTCTCAACCTTTGCTTGACTGGCGGACATTCCGATCTCAATGGTAAATGGTGTTCCACGATGCTGGTATCCAACCCTGGCATATCCTGATAGGACCATGCGAATACATCAGGGAATTCTTTGAGAAGCTTTAACAAATCCTCTATGGCAGTTGGACTGAGCAGTGCCCCAATCCTGATTTCTTTTCTCTCTTTTTCTGACCTAAGTTGACCGTTTCCAACGGCTCCTTGTGAGGTTCAATGGAACTTTCCTCTAGTCTGAGTAGTCGGGAGATCTCTTCTAGAATTTCACTGTCAACTTCTTCTTCAGCCCCAAATACCGGGAACTCAAAGTCGAGAGAAGGCATCGGATCGTATGTTTCAACTGGGTTTAAAACAAGCAATCTGCATGACGTGATGATTTGTGTTTAGAAGAGATAGAGAAAATGCAAGTGTGTGCAGTGTATTTTTTCTTTTACTGCTTGTTTTTATTATTGATTTGTTTTTTAGGATTACCATTTTCTGAGAAAAGCAAAAAGAGAAAACAACAATTAATGCAGAAATTACAGAACGACGTTTATTTATTTATGAACAAGTCGATTCTTGAAACTACAGCCCTATAAAACAAAACTCTATCACTTTGGGCGAAGCGAAGAGGGAAAATTTACAGAAAGCGAGCCCTATCAAAACATCCGTTTCACCCGGGCAGGGTGAAAGGTTAAAGATGGCAATTACTTTGACTTTTGAACAATCTTCGGAACATTGATAGCAACCCATTGGCGGCGAACTCCTCGGTGAATCACAAAGTCTGATACTTTCCTTGATTTATCCTCAGAAATGACGCTAATTTTTGGTGGAGCAGGATCATTGGAATCTGTCTCCCAGGCAGCATTGTGGTAGGAGGATTCCTCTGTTGCATTTTGCATAGCATTGGTGCTCTCAGGTAGATCTCCCCATCCAGTTGGCTGGATGTCCTCGAGCCTGATACGAGAGCTTTCGGGAGCGGTGTACTTGACGAAGTAGTCGAACTTGCCGCTCGTTTGTCCCAAGGTGTCCCATACTTCTTTGGAACTGGAGGAGTCATCTCTCTCGATGACGTTGACCTCGAGAAAAGCATAGTTGATGAACTCTAAACCAACGAACGTTGCGAATTCATCTTCGTGTGGGGTATTTTCAGGATACCCTGGGTGTTGATCCCATGACTTGGTGGGAACACAGGTATTCTGTTCAATGATGCTCAGCTGATTTTCATTGTTCGGCTGATTCTCTTGCCCCAAGTCTCCTGGATATGGCTGACACATTGGCAGGCCATCCATCAGGCCATAATAGTTGTGGTCAAAGTTGTCCTTCATCAGAGTGTCCTCCTCTAATGAGTTTGGTGGAGCACGACATCCTTCCGGATCACAATCTCCTTATATCAGTTCGACGTCTGACCTGGGTATAAATCTCGGACCCTGTGCAAGAAAGCAAAAGGGAGTCTGCGTTTCGTCCCGAGACATATAACCGCCCTCATTAAGATAGGACTTACATTCCTCATCTGTGTCAGAGGAATCATCTTTATTGATGGTATGCACTTCTTGAGGCACTAGGTGAAGGAAACCTCCACTGTGGAAGAAGTTCCGAATGGGATGAAGACTTTCATCGCTGGTAGTAGCTGTATGGGTGCAGGTTGCAGAGAAACCAAGACCCTTCTTTATTTTATTGTCAGTAGGAATGACTAGTTGTCCCCATCCTATTATATTGGTACTCTCGACCACTTTGATAGTGTCCTTGTATGAGGAAATGGAAGTTCCCTCTTCGGATTGATTGTCCTTGCTCACTGAAAGCGCTTGGAACTGAGTTCCAATAACCTCCTTGGGTTCTACACAAGTAGATGATGATAAGCTACTCACGAGCAAGGCTTATTCTCCACAGACCGTGACGAGCTGGTTGTTCTGGACGAACTTTAACTTTTGGTGGAGGATCGAGGTGACCGCCCCAGCCTGATGTATCCAAGGTCTTCCTAATAAACAACTGTACGTTGCCCGGATATCCATGACCTAGAAAGTGACTTGGAAAGTGTGAGGACTGATGGTTATGGTAAGGTCGACTTCGCCAATAACCATTTTTTTGGATCCGTCGAATGCTTTAACGACGACCTCGCTGGTTCTCATCGGAGGGCCTTTGACTGATAATTGCATCAAAGTGGACTTCGGCATAACATTCAAGGCTGACCCTGTGTCTACCAGTACGCTGGCTAAAGCATCGTCCTGGCAGTTGACTGTAATATTGAGCGCCATGTTATGACGGCGATCTTCTTCAGGTAATTCCTCATCACTAAATCCCAAGTTATTGCAGGAAGTGATGTTAGAGACAATGTTATCGAAATGTATGATTGTTACATCCTGTTCTACAAAGGCTTGCTCTAAGACTTTCTGTAGAGCCTCCATGTGTGCTTCTGAACTGAGTAACAGTGATAGTACCGAGATCTTTGAAGGAGTTTGTAATAGCTGATCAACAATATTGTATTCACTCCTTTGGATGAGCTTCAGCATTTCATCATTGTTTTTCAAAAGGTCGGGATTACTGGACTGACCGACCGGTGGATTGGGAACTTTTGTCCGAGGTTCCTTTTCTTTGTTGGACTCTCCAACTCCTATGTTAAAGATTCTACCGCTCCGTGTTACACGGCTGATGTCTGCAATATTCACGACGGAGGGTAATGGAATTTCCTTTCCATTTTCAATTATCGTTGCACCGTATTTGTAAGGGATATCCTTAGTTGATTCATACGGTAGTGGTCCAGGTAGATAGATGACTATGGGAACCTTCTGATTTTTCTGACTGTCGTAAGCAATTTCGATCCGTTCCTGGTTGGGAACTCTCGATTTGTCAAGTAGAGGAATGATGGAACAAACATCCCTGTTCCTCTCATGACCGGAGATTACGACAACATCCTCAATTTGATCAGCGAGGTAGTTCGACGCCCAGTTGATTGGTCCGGAACCCGGATATGGGCGAATCTCTCTACGATCCACCTGACCCTGAAGAGTTGCTCGCACAAGGTAGCACCCTTGGTTATTTTTTGAACAGACTCTACAACGTTTGTAGTTGTGTGGCGGCACCTGGCCACGCCCGCTTTGAATGCAATGTAACCTCACTAGGTTAGCTTCCACAGATCGGACATCCTGACTTTGATGCCGAGTAGGGTTCCTGTTATTGATACTAATTTGCTGAGTATCTTCATCCATATAGATTAGCATCCACCAGTGATTTAATAAGTGCTGAAGCGCCTCCTGGACAAGGGTACAACCTTGATCGTTTTCGCAACCCGCTTTACAACTCTGGTAATCATGTGATACCAGGAATCCAAGGCGGACCTGCTCAGCATGTAACTCTACCAGGTTGGTATTCATTAAACGAATGTCGAAGATTTGAACCATGTTGATCTGATAGGGATTCCTATCATGGTAGTCCTGGATCCATCCAAGATCCATCTGACGCTGGAGGGCCTCTTGTACAAAAGAGCATCCATGTTTATTTACCGAGCAAGTCAGACAAGAACTGTAATCGTGTCGTGGCAGATTATGATACTGGCTTTGCCTTGAGTGCATTTCCACCAGGTTGACATTCATCGCACGGATGTCGTGGTTTTGAATGACGTTGGAATTCGTATAAACCATGTTAACTCCACGAACTCGGTGCTCTTGGATCCATCCGAGATCCATATGTTCCTGTAGAGCTGATTGCACCACAGAACATCCCTGATTGTTTTTAGAGCAGACATCACACTGGTGATAATTATGAGGTGGCACGTGGCCATGCCCACTCTGTCTACAATGCATCTTGACCAGATTGGTCCTTAATAAGAGTACATCATGAATTTGATAAATATTGTTAGACTCTTCTTCTATCAGGTTGACTGCAACTTTCTCATGTTGAGGCAGTGGCTACCTGAGGTTGATACGTAGGCGCGGGATTGATAGTAGGAGTCATAGCTGCTACTGGTTGATAACGTCGCCTTTGCTTTCCGAGAGAGATATTCCCAATATCTTGCTCCTTTTTCTTAGGGAGAGCACTATCATATCATTTTGTACTACTTGATGATCCACCGTCTTTTACTAGACGTCCTTCTCGAACAGCTTCCTCGAGACATACCCCCATACCGACCATTTCGGTGAAGTCACTGGGCGCACTGGCAACCATTATGTCATAGTAAAATGAGCTTAAGGTCTTTAAGAAGATTTTTGTCATCTCTTTTTCCTCAAGAGGTGGACAAATTTGAGCAGCAATTTCACGCCATCTCTGAGCGTACTCCTTAAAGGTTTCCTTGTCCTTTTGTGACATTGATCTGAGTTGATCTCTGTCTGGCACCATGTCCAGATTGTATTTATATTGTTGGACGAAGGCAGTGCCAAGATCTCTGAATGTGCTGATCGTAGCGCGGTTTAAACCCATGTTCCATTTGAGTGCGGCACCGGTTAAACTATCTTGGAAGGAATGAATCAGTAGGTCCGGATTCTCTGTCTGAGCCGACATTTGCCGAGCATACATTAGCAAGTGACTCTGAGGGCAAGAGTTACCCTTGTACTTTTCAAAATTGGGCACTTGGAACTTGTGCGGAACTTTCACATTGGGGACCAGACAAAGGTCCGCGGCGTCCTTTCCAAATAAATCTTGACCGCAGATGGCTTGCAGTTCCTTTTGCATCTCTAGGAACTGTTCCTGGAACTCGTCCATCCTGTCGAACATAGTTTCCTTTCTACCAGAAGGTATCTGTGGAATCTGTCCTTCCGGGACAGTGTGCACCACAGGGGGTGGTACCGTGACTAAGGCCGTGAATCTTGGCGTTTCCCGAAGTTTGTAACCTTCAGGAGTCCTCAATATGTCTCTGTCATCTTCGCTTTCCCAAAGTTTGTAACCTTCAGTCCCAGCGGCTTCTGCTGAAGTTTCTGGATCTCCAGTGATCGGCGGAACATATCCTTCCGGGATATAGTTAACAGGCATTCCCCAGGGATGATCTTTCGGCATTTTGTACCTAGGATCATACTTCTCCACTATGGGCGTTGAGGTGATCTCTGAGATCACAGTTCTTTGTAGCTGAGCTTCTTCCATGGTTTGCATGTCATTATGAAGCTTTCTCATATCCTCTCTCAGAGCGTCAATCTCTTCTTTCAACTCTCTATTCTCTTCCTCAAGATCATCCATCTTTTTCTGACGATTGGCCCGAGTATTGTACGAATGAGACAGTTTGACTCTAGAATCGAGACACAAACGTGAGATTCGTAGGTATGAAGAATACGTGATGTAAGAATGATAAATGCAATGATTATATTAATTGTTTTTTGGTTTAATCAAAATAAACTTCGACAATTAGATTGCAAATATCAAACAGTGGGGAAACCCCGTTTTATTGAATTCAAAGGATTGTGGAAATAGAAATACAGTAGATTACAAGATGCGGAAACAGAAACCTAAGCTAAGGGGTCCCGAGTCCTCTCTGAGGAGAAACTGGGTGCTGATTATGGTACCTTCCTTTTCTTGGACCGAGGCTCTTGGGCCGTTGTCGGGTTGTCATTCCTTTGCCAGGTGAAATGAGTGAGCAAATTCCTTTGGTCATCCTGATTTTCTACAGCATGCTGCTCCAAAATTTCAATCAGAGCATCTTTATCCTTCAGTAGTTGCTGTATTTTGATACACTCCACATTGAGGGTGCGATACTTATTTTTCCAAGACCTCCTGTCCCGCTGAACTTTGTTGAGAGTAACCTGGAGTTTTTCCGTTTCAGTCATGAAGTACATGACAGACTCCCTTGGCAGAAGAACTCCGTGACGAGGATAAGGCATCTTTAGCTTGAGAGCTCTAGTTTAGACCCAGTGGAGGTAAGGCTCCACCGGGACACTGTCTGGTTTTCCTAGAGACTCTCGTCCTTTCTTATGAACATGTTTCCAAGTGTGCACTATTTCCATCTTTAGTGCCCTGTCATTTTCTCCTTCTTTGAAGAAAAGACCTTCCAGATGAGCATTACGCAGGACATGCCTCATCGGGTATCCAAATTGACGACGAACCAATACTGGATGGTAATTGATTCCTCCCTTAGTTCCTATGAGGGGTACGTTAGGGAAGTTTCCACAACGGTCAATGATCCTGATTCCCTCATAAATCCTATTGCACCAATCTATGTCAGAGTTGGTAAGAGACATGATTCTCTGTGACCAACATAAAGTATTCTTTTGATCCCAAAAAGCAGCAGACTTAGGCAAATGGGAGATAAACCATTTGTATAGCAGAGGTACACAACATGTGATCTCCCCTCCGTTGTACAAATTCCCTAAGTGTACAGAATGATACGCATCTGCGAGCAAAGTTGGCACAGGGTTTCCAATGAGAAAAACCTTAATGGAGTTGATATCGACGAAGTTATTGATGTTGGGAAACAGAAATAACCCGTAAGTGAGTAAGACAAAGATGCTTTCAAAAGCAATCATGTTCCCTATACTAGCAAAGTACAGAGCCTTCTTTGTCAAGAACTGGGCTGACAAACCTTGTATGCCACCCTTAGTGGTCATGTGAATCCTGACCTCTGACTCGTCCAAATAAATTGCTCTTGCAATGGTCTGATCCTTTGGAATTTCTTCCAGTCCAGAAAAAGGAGCTCGATCAGTGATGTGTAAATCAATCAGATGAGAATATTACTCCAGCGTTGGTGCGAGCTGATAATCCGAGAATGTGAAACAATGATAGACCGGATCGTAAAACTGAACGAGTGCATCCATGATTCTTTCAATTACTTAGACCCTTAACAGAGGTAGCAGACCTCCGTACTTGGCTCTGAAAGCTTCAGGGTTAGTGACCATTCTCTCTAAACCTCTTAAATCCTCTAGTTTTGGAACCTTGAAGGTGTACTTATGAGTTCTCCTTCTACCGAAATCCATGAGCGCAATCTTTTTCTCTGACATTTGCAATCATTGTCTTAGTTTAATTTGAAAAAAAGGAGAGACTAGAAGAGAAGATTTTCTTTGATGTAATGTTTTTTAAATGAATGCATGAATGCAGCACACAAAAACATAGAAAAAACATGGGGTCAAAGGGTCGGTGTCATGGAATCAAGGCTCTACCCGTCCCAAAGGTTTATACTAGTGATTTTTGTACCTGTCTCTCAACACCATCAACTCTTGTCGAGAAAAACACCAGCGGGCCGGGAACCATGCTAGGTGATGTTTTTTCGAAGAGTCCTGAGAAGAGGGTGGTATCGCGTGACAACCATTTCCGATAGCTTCCGCACCACTAAAGGGGTTTTTCCTAGGTGTATACTCAATCTTTCCACATACGGCATCACACGCATTCCCATTAGCAGAAAAATAAACACATATATCCATTAGGAAAAGTAGTATATATATTCGTCCTAATGTCCTAGACTTTTAAGAGCTATGAATCCTATGTTCCTGACAGAAAATGGCTCCCCGGCGGAGGCGCCACTCTGTGGTTCCTTCCCAATTTAAAGGTTTTGACCTAAGATCCTAGTGAAGTAAAAAAAGAGTCATATCCCAGTGAAATCCCAAGGAAAGAAAGCAGGCCCCACGGTGGGAGCCACCTTTCTGTGGCACTTTTTAAGGTTTCTGCCTAAAAGATGGGAAGAGAATAAGATCTCGAGCGTCCCCAGTGAAGTCGCCATTCTTCTGTAGCGAGCGATTTTGGACGTGGTTGCGAAGCACTATCATTTTGGTACTACAGTTCGATTCATTTTTTATCCTATTGAAGCTGATGAAGGAAGGGAAATAGATGTCTCCAATTAACCCTGCTTGCAAACTGAGTTTGAATAGATGACTGTTGGTTTACAGATGCTACAAAGGTTGTGGGTCTCTCTTAGGTTATTTTGTTAAAATAGTGCTAGGGCGATTGGTGGGAGATTAAGATTGATGCTTTTGACATGTGAAGGTACGGGATTTGGGTTTTGGATTAGTGTGCTCGCTAAGATTTTTCTTTCAATCTTATGCCTACGTATTCCCGTTTACCGAAATAGGGAAATCAGAGCGATCGTAGTTCCTCCTATTCTATGGGAGGAAATGGTGTTTTGGTGTCTTGTTCAAAGCCCAAGACATGAAGTTAAAGGTGGTTTGTATCTTGTTTAAAGTCCAAGATGTGAAGCTTAAGAGTCTATTTGTATCTTGTTCAAAGCCCAAGATATGAAGCTAAAAGTTTCGTCTTTAGAGAGAATTTGTCATCTCTAAAGAGGGGTTGTTTGTCACAACTGTTGGGTGACTGGTTTACAAAGGAGAATTACTTTAACCGGGATATGTGAATCCTAGCAATGCCATAATTTCCTTTATAGGGGTTTTTGACCTGAAGGAGAAGACTTTAACTCAGTGTAGAGAAATGCCATCTTTCCTTAGGAATTTCTCATGCTAAAAGAGGGACAGTGGCATGGATGTAGATGATCCAGAGGCTTTCTGCTTACAGCAATTAGATGAAAAAGGAGTTGTTAATGTTTGTATACTGTGAACAAGGCACAACTTTGATGCTAAAAGGTTGATTGGTTCAACCGGGGTTTTCTTATGCAAAGCCTAAGAGGAGGTTATTGACCCAACGAGAGGGTGTTTTTATGTGTCTCGTACGAAGCCCGAGATAGAGGCTAAAAGGGTTGACTCAACAAGAGAGTGTTTTTATATGTGTCTTGTACAAAGCCCAAGATGGAGGCTAAAGGTTTGACTCAACAAGAGAGTTTTTTATACTCAACAAGAGAGTGTTTTGTATCTCGTACGAAGCCCGAGATGGAGGCTAAAAGGGATTGACTCAACAAGAGAGTCTTTTTATACTCAACAAGAGAGTGATTTGTATCTTGTACGAAGCCCGAGATGGAGGCTAAAGGTTGACTCAACAAGAGAGTCCAAAAAGGTTAACTCCGCTGGGGAGAATCATTGTACAAAGCCCAAGAGGAGGCTAGGGTTACTGTTTTAGTTGAGTGATAGGTCCTGTATACTGATTTAAAGAGAAAATCAGTTCTTATAAAGAGACTGATTAAAGGTAAGGCTATGCTTTGGGATTGATCAGAGGATCAGGGTTATTTCCCGTTCTTTAAGGAAATGGGAAATCCAAAGGGTATTGAGACTGTCCAAGTCTACGGGTTTCATCTCCTAGTTTTGAAAGGAACTTGAGAATGTCTTCGAGACTCAAGGAGATTAGAATGCCCAAGTCTAGAGTTTTATCTTTTGTACTATGCTTAAGAGAGATCAAGAGACAGTATGTTCGCCGTAGGAAGATCTAGACTCTTTGAAAGACTGTTCTATTAAGATGACTAATTTCTGTTCCTATACCTTTAAGAGGTCGTCGGGACAATTTATACGAAGCCCAAGAGGAGGCTGGAAACTTTTAAGAAACCGAGGGACAATTTGTACGAAGCCCAAGAGGAGGCTATCATTCCCGGAGGAAGAAATCATTTATACGAAGCCTAAGAGGAGGTTGTGAATACTTCTAAGAAGCCGATGGGTCCTTGTACAACGCCCAAGAGGAGGCGGGGATGCTTTTAAGAAGCCTGTGGGTCCCCCAAATCCCGAGAAATTCAAGACAGGCTATTCACAGAGAATAGATCAAGCCAGGAAAGTTCGAGAATTTGGAAGAAACTCAAGAGATGCCATTCACGGAGAAAAGATCATCTCTGGGGAATAGATTTTCTTTGACGATTTCTAAAGGTGACAGTCTGTGAAAGGGTTCATCGAGAATGCTGCCTTTCACGTCTCCATATTGTTTAACCCCAAGAGGAGGGAAGACTGTATCTGGTAATCCTATGGGGATCTAGTTTTGTCTATTTTAAGAGTAACCAACAGGGCTTAGTACTAGACGTAGTTGTCGGGGAAACTCTAAATATCTATACTAGTATTACACAGTTGATATGCGTTTATGAAAGAAGACTTACAGTGAAACAGCCCCCACAATACAGTTATATGTATATGAAAGCGGTAAATGAAAGCATATAACCACTTACTCGGTTGTAGAGCTTCCATGCTGCTTGGTTATTTGTTCAACAAAGAAAGATTGAAAACAACAGTATATTCAAAATCAAAGGAGAAGGTGCTTTAAAATGAAAGATTGGGGCTTACAGCTCAAGGAGAGGCCCAAGGTTTTTATCACTGATCGCACTATCGTTTTGTACAGAGGGACTTATACAAGTGACTGAGGCCCGAGAAAGATTCTCTGTATAAAGGGATGGGTCTTACACTATCTCAAGAGGCCCAAAAGGTTTAAAGAAAAAGAGTGGGGCTTATAACACGAGGGTAGGCCCAGATGGTTTTTCGTTTGAAATGGCGATCGCGCCGAGATTTTGAAAACGCAGTGGGTCTTATACAAAGACTGAGGCCCAAAATGGTTTGGTTTTCAAAGGGGGTTGGGTCTTACACTCTAATAGAGGCCCAAAAGTTTTGAATGGGTCTTATAGCTCGAGGAGAGGCCCAAGGTTTGTTTTTCAACGGACGATGATCGCGTCGAACTTTTCGAAATACAACAGGACTTATACAATAAGTGAGGCCCAAAATTGGTTTGTATTTACAAAGGATTGGGTCTTACACTCTATTAGAGGCCCATGAGTGTTTGAAAATGATTTGTGAGGGTTGAATTAATCAAAAACCCTAATTTGTTCCCCAAAATATATTTTAATTGAATAAAATTCAATTAAAATGATCAAAAGGGTTTAATATGTGGAAAACAAATTATGATCTTGGATTAATGTTTCAAAAATCATGTTTTGACCTACAAAATGATTAGAAATCATAAAAATTTGTAAAATCAAGAAGGAAAAAATATTTTAAATGTCAAAAATAATTAAAATATTAATTCATGGCAAAAATATCAATTATATGAAATAAATAATATTTTTGGGAATTTTTGGTAAAATAAAATATTTTCACATTTTTGTGAATTATTAAATAAAGAATCAACTCAAAACCATTAAAACTCAGAGAGAAATTAATTTTTGAATCAATTAAATAAAAATCACAAAATTCAAATATTTGAATTTTCAAAAAAGGGCGCCAAGAACACCCCAGAACACGTGCGTGGTCTGAGTTTTGCCCAGATTTGCATTTTCTCTCCAATCTCACTGAATACTTGATGGAATCATGCAAACCACATATCAATCTGCTAGTTTCAACCTCACGATCATGTCTATGGTCTTTAATTTCATTTATTTTTAACATGGAATAAGAAATCAAGACAGAATCTCAAGAACCCTAAAATTTGCATGAAGGCTGAGAATTTTGATACGCGATTCAAACAAAGCAATTAATTGAGGGGAAACATTCTATGCATGATTATGAACATTTGGCAAAAGTATTGTGCGAGGAAATATGAATAGATTAAGAGATGACCAAGTTTAGGCTTACTTGAAGGTCGTGACAGCAAGAGCAACGTGACTTTTGAGTTAGAGGTGTTATAGATGAGTTGTGATGATCTGAACAGCTTCTCTACACCCTATGGAGTGTGTTTGAATGCTTGGACTTGATTGGAAATGGCTGGATCACTTCATGGCATCTCAGCTACAACTTGGTTAAAACCTTGAGCAACTGGCTGGTGATTCTGAGAAATCAGTGTTCCAGATGTTGTTTAAGTGTTTGGATCACTTCTATATGATGTTTATGAGGTGTGTGTGTGATTAGTGTGATTGGAAAAGCTCTCAAACTCAAAACCCGATAGTGACTTGCCTTAGAAGGAAAAATTGGAGTGAAAGAAGAGATTTTGAGGAAAACATCTGTTTGATGGCTTTGGTGTACTCAAACTGATCACAAATGAGCTCTATTTATAGTAGAGCAAGTTTGTTTTGCAAGGAATAGTGAATGGCAACTGCAGCAGAGGTTTGGCCAATGTTGTCAAATGAAAATCCAAGTCTCCTCTAGCCATTGACTAGAGGTTAGAGCACAGAGCTTTGGTTCCCTACTTGTTGGAGGAATCTTGACTGAATTCAGTTGCAAATGTGTCAGTCCATGCCACCTCTAAGCATCTATTAAATGCTCCAATCCAAAATTGGAGTCTTGTCCCTCTTTTAGGCAATTCTAGGTTTGGCATGCTACTTCTTGTTCCAAGGACTTTAGAGGCTTGGCTCAGTGATTGTCCCCTTTAGATTTGATCCTCAGATGTGTCCAAGATGATGACAAGGCTTGGAATTAGCTGATTTTGGCAAATCGACCAAAAATGCAAAATTCTACCTTGCCTTGGCAGTTTATAGCAAGGCGCTTTGCCACTACCATAACTCTTAGCTCAAATTGAATTTGGTGATGTTCTTGGCCATTTTGGAAAGCCCTTATATGATACAACAACTGTTTGATCATATTTGGTTTTGATACTTTTTGGATCCAAGTGAAAAATCCCCCTACATTTGGAAAAAAGTGAAGGCAGATTCCGACTTAGTGAAAATTTCACTGTGTTGGAAAAAAGTGACATTTTCACTTTTTGTGATTTTGATCAATCCATAACTCAAAATCTATGAAGAATTGGAATGAGGTCTAGTTGAAGTTTTTGTAGAGGGCCATGAGATTTACAAATCAAGCTTTGGATGGGGAAAAATGGCTTTGTGGTTTAGGAGTTATGATCCTCCAAAGTTGGTACCCTTGCCACTTTGTTCATAACTTAGAAAATTTTCTAAGTTTTTATGGTTACCCCTTTTACAAGTTATCACACTTTCTTTGATTTTTCTTGATGAATGACGATTCAAATCATACATTAACATCATTTTAGGATTAAAAAACCATTTTTATGAAAAATCTCAAAAAGTCAAAGTTGACTTTTGTGCACAGTTGACTTTTTATCCGATGAATTCCAAACTGTACAATCCTTTAGGAAATCATGTCCTTGACCTAAATCAAACTTGATGGACCTATTTCATGGGTGTTATAGGGTATATTGAATCATGTCTTAGGGCTTGGGAGCATGTCCTTGTCAAAAGTCAAAGTTACAGTTGACTTTTTCCTCAAAACCCTAACTGTGGTACTGGTGAAATTGAGACTTGTTGCTCAAGCTTATTGGATCAATCCATTGTTGCAAATGGATCAATGTGGTGTATTAGAGACCCTCAAATCCTCTCTTGAGGTCTTGGCTCATGATTTGTCCCAAAAGTCAACTTAGGGGGTGAATTAGGTCAAGAAACCCCAATTCCTGATTTTTTATGTATGCATCCCCTGAGGCAAAATTGACTTGATGCTTGGGCCCATGAGGTTCCATGGAGTATATTAGGTTATGCTTTGAAGCATTGGCTCATGCCCAGAGGAAAATTTCCATCTGGAGGCCCTGGTCGACCAAAACCCTAATTTGGTGACACTGGCGATCTTGAGGCTTGATCCACCTAGAAGGGAGCAACCTTGTGCTTAATCCTTGAAGTGGGAGTCCTTTTGATCCATTGTGGATGTTGGAGAGGCTAGACAAGTTGCAGATCATCACTATGCCAAACAAGGGAAAAGAGGGCGCTTTTTTTGGCCTATGACATCGCTTAAAAGCGCTGTCTAAGCCTGCGCTGTCGTAGGTAAAGACAACGCTTTTTTATTTATGAAAAAGCGCTCTCTAAAAGGGGAATTTAGACAACGCTTTTAAAAGCACTGTCTAATGTATACATTTAAAATTTTAAAGAATTTTTTTATATACTTTAGAGAGCGTTTTTTTCTTCAAAAGCGCTCTATAAAGTGGGACTTTAGACAGTGCTTTCGAAAGCGTTGTCTAATGTATACGTATAATGATTTTTTTATATACCTTTAGACAGCGTTTTTTTCTCAAAAGCGCTGTCTTTTGTCTACGTATAATTTTGAAGATTTTTTTAAAAAATCCCATTTTAACCATTTTTTTTATGCAGAAACCTGTATAATTCACATTTCCATAAACTTGTATAATTCACATTTCAATAAACCAATATGGATACGCATTTCCATCAACAAATTCTATTTCAAAACTAGAATTTACATTAATGCAGAATTCGCACAAATTCTATAAACTAGAATTTGTACATTTCAATAAACTAGAATTTACATGCAGAATTCACACAAATTCTATTATATGGTTTCAAACCTGTATAGAATTTACATTTCAATAAACTAGAATTTACATTCACAAAACTATACATTCAAGAAAGAATTCTTCTTGCAATAAAAAATTCGCACAATTCCTCCTTAGTATCTTGCAATTGTTTCCTCGTGTAATAAGGACACGCCATATCATCGAAATACTACATAACAAAACAAAATACGCATTATTTAGTTAAAAGTAATAAATTATATGACATATCCGATAAATATTAAAATAAATCCTAAGTTATAAAACCATGCATACCGTAATAGGAATCTCCAATTGTCCCATTTGAAGGATTTCTCTCATGAACCTCAAAACGAAGTACCCGCAGTCTATACCATTACGCTGACGAGGGCACTACACATAGACAAACAAATAAGAAATAATATATAGATGTTTTGTGTTATCAAGTAGCATCACTAATAAGAAATATTTTGAAAATTAATATACCTCCACTTTGACCCGTGTAATATTGGTTGCTCTAGCCCATGCTACTCGTGCGTATCTTCCTGGTTACTAGACATTTGACCTGTAAGAAAGAAAAAAACAGAAATTAAATGACAAATATAAAAATCCATAATCCTAATCCATTGAATGATATAAGCTATATTGAATGATATAAGCTATAATTTTACAACTAGTACCTTTTTCACTAACGTCTCTTTCTTTTCTTGTTTGGAGTATGTTCTACTTGTCTCTTAACAACACGGACGGTTGGATTGATCCAAATACCCTCATTATGATCATTTCTAGTATATGATTCATTCGCTATAATATTTTCATCTTGATCATTTCTAGTAAATGATTCAATATCAACATCAATATCACCTTGATCTCCAACGTTTTCATCAATTACTTTGTTAGATAAAAGCACTATAGACCATTTTGTACTTGTCGGATCAGTGACATAGAACACTTGTTTAGCTTGAGAGGCTAGAATAAAAGGCTCATCTTTGTACCCCACCCTATTAAGATCCACTTGCAAAAATCCTGACTTATCCATTCGTACGCCATTATTATTTTCAACCCACTTGCAACGAAATATAGGAATCTGAAACTTCTCATAATCAAACACCCAAATGCGCTCGATAACCCCAAAATATGACAGATTTGCAAATTTGGGGTTTAAGTCTTTCAAACTTGAAATGTGCATTGCTCCAGCTACCACGGCGACACCACTATTTTGCATAGTACTTTTATCATCTTGTTCTTTGGTATAAAATGTGTATCCATTAATTGTGTATGCGCTATAAGAAAACACGACCATACTTGGACCATATGCTAAACATCTCGACCTTTCTATTATTGAAGCGCGGTTTGAATAATATTTTGAATAAATATGATCCTTAAACCAAGGTATGAAACTTCGATTGTGCTCTCGTACTATCCAATTCTCATTTCTATTCGGATTTAAACCTCGGAGAACATCCTTGTGCATTTTAACATACGGCTCAACCTCATTCTCACTGTGCAGAACATACAAATGCACTTGATCCCGTTCGACCCTTGATACTGTCACAACTTCATTTCCAATTAACTTTTTTCCTTCTTTTTTTTCGACAATATGAGATTTGGGGAGTCCAATTGATTGTACATTGGACAGATATTCAGTACAAAACTCAACCGCTTCTTCAACAATGTATCGTTCGACAATACAACCCTCTGGTCGACTTCGGTTTTTCACATACCCTTTTAATATTTTCATATAACGTTCAGTAGGGTACATCCATCTCATATAAGCCGATCCACACAGTTGTGTCTCTTTCACCAGATGAACAACTAGATGAACTATTATGTCAAAAAACGAGGGAGGAAAATACATTTCAAGATCACACAAAGTAATAACTATTTCTTTTTGCAATGTTGGTAAGATAACAGGATCGATCACCTTACTGCAAATTGACTTGAAGAAAAAACACAATTTAGTTATTGCGCTTCTTACTTTTTCTGGCAGAATAGAACGTATACCTATTGGTAGAAAATGTTCCATTATGACATGGCAGTCATGCGTCTTTAAACTCTTTAACTTGAGGTCTTTCATAGACACAAGTCTTCTAATATCTGAAGAGTATCCTTCTGGAACTTTAACTTCACTTAGAAACTTACACAATACTTTTTTCTCCTTTCTAGATAGAGTATACGCAGCAGGTGGTAGATATGTTCGTTTTCCTTTCTTCAAAGGTCCTAATTCAGTTCTTATCCCCATATGTACCAAGTCCTTTCTTGCTTTAAGGCCATCCTTAGACTTTCTTGGTATATTGAGTAACGTACCAATAACACTGTCAAATACATTTTTTTCAATATGCATAACATCGAGAAAATGTCTTACATACAACGACTTCCAATATGGCAGTTCAAAAAAAAATTGACCCCTTCTTCCACCCACTCTTAACAAGTGTATGTGCAAAAGGCTTTCTAAACTGAGTTCTCACATCTTTCACCTTTTCAAAAATTTGATCACCTACCAATATAGTTGGAGCTCTACCATGTTCTGGCTCTCCATTGAATGCTTTTCTCCACCCACGATAGTGATGATTAGAATTTAAGAATCTACGATGACCGAGAAAGACATTCTTCTGACCAAACTCCAACCGCGTCCAATCTGTTTTATCTTCACAAATAGGACACGCACATTGACCTTTTATGCTGTACCCTGATAGATTTCCGTATGCTGGAAAATCATTAATTGTGCCAAACAACATCGCCCTCAAGTTGAAACTTTCTTTCTTATACCCATCATAAACCTCCACACCGTTCTCCCACAAAAATTTTAAATCTTCGATTAAGGGTGCCAAGTATACGTCTATGTCATTCCCTGGTTGTCTATGCCCAGAAATTAACATAGATAACATCATGTACTTACGCTTCATACATAGCCATGGAGGTAGGTTATAAATCATTATGATCACAGGCCAAGTGCTATGTGAGATACTTTGAATACCGTGTGGGTTCATTCCATCAGTAGATAATGCCAAGCGAAGGTTTCTTGCTTCTTTTCCAAATTCAGGATAATCATCATCAATTTTCATCCATTGTGGTGAATCTTCCGGATGTCGAAACTTTCCATCAATCATTCTTTCATCTGCATGCCAAGTCAAGTGTCTTGAATCGGTCTCACTACGAAACATGCGTCTAAATCTCAGAATTATAGGAAAATACCGTAAGACTTTTGCTGGAGACAACTTTTTCTTATATCGAGAGATACCGCATTTAGGACACTCATTTAACGATGCATACTCATTTTGAAACAATACGCAATCGTTTGGACAGGCATGTATCTTATCATAGCTCATGCCAATAGAGCACAACATCTTTTTGGCCTCATATGTTCGATTGGGAAGAGCATTATCCTCTGGAAGCATATCTTTCATAAGGGCCAATAATTCTGTGAAACTTTTATCCGACCATCCATTGCCCGCCTTTAAGTTGTACAACTTTAATACCGCAGACAATCTTGTAAATTTGGTGCAACCATTATACAACGGTTTCTCTGCATCGCTTACCAACCTCTCAAACATTTTGGGACAATCCTTAAGATCTTCTTCAAGTGCTTCTGCAATCTCTTCGACTCGATCAGAATCGTATGTATCTGTGCCATTGTCGTATGAAGCGTAGGTCATATTATCCCCCGATTCAACATTCCCGTTAATTTTCTCACCATGCAAATTCCAACATGTATAACTTTTATCAATTCCACTCCTCAATAAATGCGATGCCAACTGAACTGCGTCAACCCGACTCCCAAAACAGCAACCCAAGCAAGGACATATCATTCGACTGGGGTCTTTAGCGTGCGCAACAGCAAACTTAATGAATTCCGATACCCCATTGTCGTACTCTTTCGACAATCGAATTGAAGACATCCATTTCTTATCCATAGTTATACTAATTAAACTAAACAAAAACAAAAAGAAAAAATGTTATACCTGTAGGGAAACGATCCGACTTTCACACTTTGAACACAAGTAACTGTAAGACCCTAATTTTTACCCCTAAGATTTCACTCATTTCATTTGCATCCCATTACCACAAACAAGATCACAATCTGTGTTTCTCCTGAGCACCTGTGTGATTCTCTTATTCTTACTTGCTTTTGTGTGTTGTACAGGTTTGTCAAAGACGTTGAAGTGACTTCAAATTAAGTGTGGTTGTTCAGCTATGATCTAGTTCAAATGGATGTTTGACCTGAGATCGGTCAAACTATCAAGAGATTACTTCAAGTGCAAGATATCTGTTTCATTGGGCTATTTCTCAAGCAGTGACTCTCAAGTTGTTGTGTGGCGATATTCATCAGATTCAAATGGCCGTTGTTCAGTTGTGGCTTGTTCAATGGTAGTTGTGTGCACTTTATCAGAGGCTTGTGGAAAAAGTCAAGTTTGGTTTTGGGCTAAAAATAAAGATTTGCTTTCCATTCCTTAAACCATTTCTTTTCCTAAACCAAATTCCTTTTCCAATTTTATCCATTATATCCACTTTTTTTTTTCTAATCCAATTTACTATTTTTTTTTTCCATTTCCAATATTCATAATTCTCCAAGTTCCCATTATCCAAATCCAATTTTCCAATTATCCATTTTAATTTCCAAATTCTAAATCCATTTTCTTTATTATAACCATTTTGTTTCTAAACCATATCCAAAATTATATCCATTTTCCAAAGTCCATATATCCATTTTTTATAAACAATTATCCAAATAAACATTTCCATTTCTAAATCCATTTTTTTCCTAAATCTATATTATCCATTTCTCATAATCCATTTCTCCAATATCCATAAACCTTTTCATTATCCATTTTTTTTACTTTGTCCAAATTGCAAAAAGATATATCATAAGCCATCAACACATTTTTGTTACAACAAAAATGAAAAAAAGAGAAGGCCCATTTGCCAATTTCAACACAAAGCAATGAGAAAAAATTAGTAGTCACAAGCCCATTGAAACCACACGACTACTTTCAGCTGCTACAAGTTGCACACACACAAAAAGTCACGCCAGCCACACTTCCATGCCATGCTAGACTAAACTTCATGCTACCATCGAAGCCTTGCTATTTCACGTTAAACCCAAGCCGTGCAAACAAAGCCCAGCCGTCCAACCTGTACAAGCCGAGCCACTCACACACAAATGGCACACGCATCAAAATGCAAGGAAACCAAGGTGAAACGGCATTGCGCAAACGACATACACAGCCACAGTCCAAATACGCTGCAGCTAGCAATCAAAACGCAAGAAAACTGAGCAATTCCAGTAACAAAACGGAAGCAGCTCAACAAACTTGAATTCAAAAATTCCAATTTCACAATTCACTCTCATTCTTCTATAAAAGCACCCACAATTCTCACAATTTCCTCAAGCTTTTCTCAAGCCAAAAACACTCTGCCAAAATCATCTTCCATCAATTCACCACAAACTTCAAGCTTCAACTCCATCATCTTCTTCCATAACCAAAACCTATAGAGAAAAATTCACAAAAATTCCAATTCAAATTCACTAGAACTCATCAGTTAATCAACGCAATAAACAATCACTCCTCCTTCTTATCATCTTCAAATTCATCTTCAACGGAACATCGCCAACTTCGCACAACACGCCTTGCACAAATTTAACCGCAAAAGCCACGCACATCAACAACAACATCACCGATTTCGTGTGGTTCAGAAGAAGAAAAAGAGAAATTAAAGCGTTGCTCACCTTTGAATTGAAGGTAATTGGAAGTTTTCCGTTGAATTCTCGCGGTTTCGATTCGAGATATCGAGTCAATTTTGCTTGGAATTGAATATATATATCTGAGATGCACATCTAATTCCGATCGCAATCGTACGTATTTCAACTCCCGCCGCTCCGATTTGGTTGAGTTTCAAAGTACAAGCATGGTGATGAATAGTACCCGCGCAATGAAGAGGAAGAAGATGCATTTCCATTTTCTTTTTTTTCTGATTATTTATGTTGTATTTAATTTCCTTTTTTTTTTTAAATGCTATGTAGAACTTTGGGCCTAGCCCGTGCGAATTCATATCACCACCACCATTCTTCTACATAAACCTCCTTTTCTTTCTTTTAATTTCTTTCTTTTTCTTTAAGTTTTTTTTTTCCTTTTAAAAAAACTTTTATATATTTTCTACTTAATACTTTTTCTAGTTTCTAGACTTACTTTTGTTTTTAAATTGTGTTTAGAAAAATGTCTTCTAGAAAAAATTATTCAAAAATATTTTAATTCTTCTTTATTTTCATGTGATTCTTTTTTTTCTCATTGTTGGTTGTGTGGATCATAAATGTTAGATCCACTTCTCTTCATCTTGATTCTTTTTCTTTTTGATAGATGAAAGTCTAATTGATCTTGGAATTCATTTGTTGAATTTCGATCAAGACGAGATCGTTACCATTTTTCTTTTCGTGCGGTATCGCTTTCGGATGACGATTTACATATCGTTCATCTAGCATACATTAGCACATAGAGTTATTGACCGGCCTCATTTGTAGGGTAATTACTCCGTAAATTACTCGGCGATTGCTTAACATAGCGCAATATTTGTCCCGCTTCGGAAAATTATCAAAAATGGTTGATTATTTGTCTTTTGGTTCAAAACTTATTAAACTTGTTATTAGGAGGCTTTGGTCTTATCAATCCTCTAATGAGTTCTCATTAATCTTGACCTAAGTGCAATTATTCAATTATAATTGATCACTAACTTTAACTACTAATTACTAACTTACTAACATTACTATTGTACTAATCATTTACAATTCTTTCTCGCTCCTTATCACTTTTACTTTTATGCTTCATTTTTATCATTTCATATCATGTTTATGATTCCGCAATTTTTCCTTTGTCCGTTGGACATATGTTTATGCTTCCGCAATTTGCCTTTTGTCCGTTGGACACATGTTTATGCTTATGCCTTTTTCTCTTTGTCCACTTGGACCAAAAAAACATTAATAAAGGCCTAAACCTCTAAAAAACTTGTGCTTCTAATCTTGGACTATGGTTACTATCCTTTGCATTGGACGTGGAGCTTTGAACTTAGACCTTGGACATCCAATGCAATTCTTGGAACCTTGGACTTAGACTTAGGACCTTTCTCCCTTTGCTTTGGAATTATGGTTCGAAGACTATGGAGCTTACATGTGTGGTTAGGCTATTCTTATCCTTAGCTTTTACTTTATGGTTTAGGATAGTCACTTCTTCTCCTCCCCATTCTTCGATTTTCAAAACTTTCTCCCTTTTTCAAAACCTTCTTGATTTCAAACTTTCACCTCTTTCATAATTAAACCTTGACTTTGTCAAGCGATTTTTACTCTTTCCTTTGCATTTCTTAACAAATGCTAAACTACATAAGCATATTGTCACCTTTTTCAAAAGACTTAAAAAACACCAAACTCACTTACTCTCTTTTGTGCCCTCGTGCACTTTTTCCTTTAACTTTTTTATAAGTTTAGACATGATTCATTTCTTTAAGCGGAATTATTCGCTTAGAAATGACGACTTGTCTTTACATCTAAAAACAACCAAAACAAACAAATTTCATTCTTTGTACCACGAACTACGGGGTTTTGATCCTACATTGCACATCGTGGGTACGTAGGCATGAGACGACAAGTCTCTCCAAACACAAAAAATCTTAAAAAACAATTTATCTTCTCATCTCCTCAATCACTTTTCAAGCAAACTTTTTCAGACCAAAAGCGGTAGATATTTCAAAGGGCTCCTATAGAGTACTATAGACGTTTTGGGTGCTAACACCTTCCCATTGCGTAACCAACCCCCTTACCCGGACTCTCTTCACTTGTTCTTGTTTAGAGCTTGTGTAGGTTTTGTTCGCTCTTTTTCCTTTCCTTTTTGGATAAAATAAAAGTGCGGTGGCGACTCTTGCTTTTCGAGTTAAGTTAATCAATAGCTTACACTCACGATTTTGCCGCTACAGTAAAGTGACGACTCTGCTGGGGACAGATTGACCTCTTGCTGGTTCATCCCTTGAGGGGTTTAGCCTACTTTGATTTATTTACTGCTTTTTGTCTGTTTTATGCTGGCTGGATTTTCTGTTTGGTGGGCAGGGTGTTCTGAGAGATAAGCCCACTACCCAGGCTTGAGCATATATATAGGTATTATCGTTCATGAGACCCACAACCAGACGAGGTTCTATCAGGAGCTACCTGCTATTGTACGTTGGTACAGGCCAGTAGGTATTCTCTTGAGGAATTGTCGACTCTGGAGACCATTTCCCGAGGACTCAGTAACGGCTCTCCTCCCAGGATGTGACAGTGGCAGACCACGTTCGGTGTCAAACCCATTGCACAGTCTCGATCCAAGGACTCAATGCTGGGTACTTGCTATAGGATATCCTTTTTGGGGGAATTAGTGGACGACCTCTTTGTGTGGCGATAGTATTGTACCCCGAGGGATGAATGTACTATTGCTTCTCAAATCGAGAATTTGAAACTGAGGATCCCGACTTTTTAGTACCCACATGTGAGAATGGGCGGGTGTTTACAGGTTTACAGGAAACCCTGACTTCCAACATGCTCGGTACTTTGGATTTCTTATCAGTGTGGACTTATCAACCTGGTATTCCGGTGTTCTCTTCAGAGCGAACCTTTGAACCCGTGTGCTTTGAGTGATCTTGTTTGTGGTTGTTGCATCCATGCACTCTTGCATCCATGAGCATACATATGCATTTTTTCCCAGTTGTCTCAGAAACTCACTTCAACTGTCTCCTTCTTCAGTTACCTGTTCACCGTCAAGCTGTTTCCTCAACACAACTACGGAACTAGAGCTGCTGTCAGATTGAGAATGGAAAACCAAGAACAACACAATGCCGAAGTCAAAATGGAAATTGATGAGTTAAAGGCCGGCATGACCAAGCTCACAGAAATGCTGCAAGTTCTGATTGCTAGAGGTGAACCACCTCAGAGGACTGTGATTGTTGAAACTTCACCTGCTGCTGTTGACCCTCCACTGACTCAGCAACCAGCTTCTACTTGGCCAGAATTTGGGTTACCTCCGAATTACTCGCCACCCTTTACAACTACTCTTGTGTTTGTCTCGCCAGTATCTTCAGCTCCATTGTTCACTGAACCCCGCCTGTTGTGCATTCTGTTGCTCAAGCTGTTCCTGAGAATCCTTTCGTGTACCATGTTGTTGGTCCACAATCTGAAAGTTAGGGAGAACTTGGATACATTGAAGAAGTCAGAGAGCAATGGTAAACTCTGGACAGAAGGATAAGAGCCGTGGAAGAAAGTGATGTCTTTAATGCTGCCGCAATGGACATGTGTCTGGTTTCCGACTTGGTTATTCCTCCAAAATTCAAAACTCCTAATTTTGAGAAATACCAGGGGCACACTTGTCCCATAACCCACTTGGTGATGTACTGCCGCAAGATGGCTGCTCATGCAAAAGATGACAAATTGCTCATTCATTGTTTCCAAGACAGCTTGAGTGGGGCTTCAATGAAATGGTATATGGGACTTGAGAAGAACCGTATCCAAAGCTGGATGGACTTGTCTGATGCTTTCTTAAAGCAATATAAGTATAATCTGGACATGGCACCTGATCGCCGTCAATTGCAGAATATGGCCCAAAAAGAAAAATAATCCTTTAAGAAATACGCTCAGCGTTGGAGAGAGCTAGCTGCTCAAGTGGAGCCACCCTTGGCTGAAAAAGAATTGACTGGATTGTTCATGGACACTCTTCAGCCACTCTATTGGGAAAAGATGATAGGCAGTGTATAATTTGGTTTTGCTGACCTAGTCACTATTGGAGAAAGACTAGAAGAAGGTACCAAGAAAGGAAGGTTTGCCAATGCTGAAGCCTTCAGTGGTGCTAAAAAGTATGCTGGGAATTTTCAAAAGAAAAAGGATGGTGATACCCATGTTGTTTCAGTCGAAGGTAAACCTCGTCGCAGGCAACAATAATATGTAGCTGCAGTTGCTCCTGTTGTTAATGCTCAACCAGCTCAAGCTCCTCGTCAGCCTGTTAGACAAAATCAGAATCGCAACAGGGTTAACTTTGATCTTATCCCGATGTCTTACACTGAGTTGTATCCATGTCTTGTAAAGAAAGGTTTGATTACAACGAGGGATCTACCTCCTCCTCCAGATCCTCTCCTAGCCGGCTATAAGGCTGATCTTCATTGCGAGTTCCATCGAGGTGGGGCGGGCCATAACTTGGAAGGTTGCTATGCATTGAAAGCTAGAGTACAAGAATTGGTGAACTTAAAGATTCTGGATTTTGTTGATAATAATCCCAATGTTGTCAACAATCCTTTGCCAGAACATGCCAAGTGAAGTTTGAGTCAGTTCAGACAGACCATCTCCTAAAGCCAGTGTGTCAAACGGGACAGCTCATCCTTGTTGCTGATTAGTCACTAGGCCTTGCTTCTTTCTGTTTGCAATTTTCTTTGATTGTATTGACTGTTTGCTTTCGAACTTTATTTGTACTTTTGTGGTAATTTCAATGAAATGAGCAATGCAATGTTTTGATTCAATTCATTTATATTCACTGTGTGCATCTTTATGCTTTCTTTTTCACAAAACCAAAATATATCTCCTGTTTACTTTCTTTTTCAAGCTTTTGTTTATGCAAAGATTGGAGGGAGGATGATGAAAACGAAATACCTGAAATTTCTGAACTGTATGCTTTCAATTAAAACTTGGCTGACGATATACAGGCATTGTTTCAACTCCTAAACACTGGAGAAATAAGGAAGTTAATCCCTTGTCAACCCCTTCGAGCCTAGAAGTTGAAGTTTCTTTCTATACGAAAAAACCTGCAATCTTAACCTGGGGATGGGTAGTTCTCAGTTAATTTGGCCGTGTATTCAAATTCTAGTGAATCATTCAAGACACCTTTCCAATAAAGGTTGTAATCACAAGCTTTCCTTCGCACACATCAAAGAAGTGTCAAAGATGTCTTTCAAGTCAAAAGCCAATGATGGTTCACCGTAATCATAAAGCCAGGCAGCCACTATCTTTCAAAAAAAAAAGGAAAAAATCAAAATAAAAGCCCGCTAAGTCAAAACCTATGAAGGAGACTTAGGCAAAAATTGGGGCATCCCGCTGACTGTAAAGTCAAATGACACAGTTTAGGCAAAAGTTAGGGATAACAAAAGAAAAAATCAAGAGGTTACCAAAATCCTCAAAGACAAAATGAGTTGACTAAGGTCCTCATCAAAAACAACAAAATGTTGTAAGAAAGAGTGACAGCCATCTCAAAAATACCAAGGCCCTTGAGCCATCATCATAACAGTGTTGCAATTCCAAAATTACTTGGAACCTGAATGCATAGTTTGAATTAACTGAGCATAGGACTGGAGATCATCACGAAGAATGGGTTGGGTACAAATAAATTTTGAGCCTATATCCTTTGTTTCAAAAACCGTGAACCAGACCACGTTACAACCTTCAAAAGACCTAATTGAAGCCAGGTTTCTTTTGAAAGCATACTACAGCAAGGTTGCGTAAATTGACTCCTAAGTTTGTTGCCAATCATTTGCTTTGATGTCTTACCTTTGCTTTCACTTTCATTTTCAAATGTCTAAACCGCCGTGTTTTGACAGCTGATTCATTTGCTTTACATCAATAATATCATTCCGAAAATGATTTTTTATTTCAAAATTGCATTGAGCTTTGCATTAAAATTACCATGTTTGTTTGAATGATCTTATTTGCAGGCAAACTTTCCTCATCAAGAAATTTCAAACAGTTGAGAAACTTGGTCACTGATCCTATCAGGGGCACATTGCTTCCAGATCCTGTTGTGAATCAATTCAAGATTTGTTGCTCAGTGCAAGTTATTCTCAGAATTGGTTAACCAGAAGATCTCTTTCAAGATTCATACTGAGTTTAACCTTCTCAATAGTCATTTCAAGAACTGAAGCCATGATCAGTTCATCCCCAACAATAGTCAAGCTGAAGCCATGATCAGTTTATCCTCAGCAATCATTTCAAGAATTGAAGCCATGATCAGTTCATTCTTCCCCTGCAGCAGTCAAACTGAAGCCATGATCAGTTTATCTTCATCAATCAATCAATATGGGAAATCTTCTTCAAGAATCCTCAAGACGTCTTTCCTCAAAAGACCATCAGCTTGATACAATTCATAAGTGACAGAGATGTGTTCAACATCTTCTCTCCAAGCTGAGTGGGAAGTGTTCCCGGTGTTAAGGAATCAAAGTTTCTTTCTTCCCTCACAAAAGAGTCTATCTCAGTTGTCCCTATCATATGCATTGCATACATAAATCATTCACATATCATTGCATAGAAATATTTTCATAGCTCGAAGTGTACTTCGCGCTCATATACATTTTCTGAGGTCCTGTTGCTTTTAACATCTTACCTTGCGATCAAAGTCCAACTTACTTGGCGCCTACCAAAACTTTTACCTGCCTTTTCATTCAGTGCCATTCCTAAATGTTGTCGTTTACCCATCTTTTCATCCAGTGCTATTCCTGGATGTCTTCTTTCATTCCAGTGTTATTCCTGGATGTCTTGCCTATTTTCTTTCTTTCCAGTGTTATTCCTGAATATTGTCGTTTCCCTGTGTATCTTGTCCTGTTGTTAGACGTTTGTTCCAGTGCTATTCCTGGATCTTTGTATTCTTTCACTCCAGTGCCATTCCTGGATGTCTGTCTCTTTTAATTTCCAGTGCCATTCCTGGATATCTTGTTCCTCTTGTTTCTCCCAGTACTATTCCTGGAAGTTTTGCCTCTCTTCTGTAATCCCCATTATATATTTGCTTGGATATCTTTCAGTGCCATTCCTGAAAGTTCTTACCTGTTCATTCAGTGTCATTCCTGGATGAGTTTTTTACCTTTTATTTCAGTGCCATTCCTGAAAGTTTTACCTGTTCATTCAGTGTCATTCCTGGGTGAGTTCTATCCTTTGCATTCAGTGCCATTCCTGGATGTCTTTCTCATTACCATTCAGTGCCATTCCTGAATGTAGTGATTTACCTTTACCTTTCAGTGCCATTCCTGAAAGTCCCTGCTCACTTTATTCAATGCCAGTCTTGGATATTGTGAACCCTTTTTATCCAATGCCATTCTTGGATAATTCTGAGGTATTTTTCCAGAACTTTTCTCACTACATTCTATGCCATTCTTGGATGTTGAGATTCCTTTTGTCCAATGCCATTCTTGGACACCTTTTCCCAAGCCAAGTCCAATGCTATTCTTTGATATCTCAGATGTTTAACCTTGCCATCCAATGCCATTCTTGGATGTTCCCCAATGAAGTTTTTCAAATGGAATTTTGTTTCCATCCAATGCTATTCTTGGATGACTCTGATGTTTGTTGTTGCCTCATTCAATGCCATTCTTGAATGTTGCAGTGCCTTTATCCAATGCCATTCTTGGATATCTTATCCCCAATAGAGTGTTTTTCACCTCCATCCAATGTTATTCTTGGATGATGCTGTTGTTTTTACCAGAAACTTTCTTGTTGCTGTCCAATGCCATTTTTGGACATCTTTTGACATACCTTTTGTCTCGTTTGTAGTTTCCATCCAATGCTATTCTTGGATGTCACTACTTGTCTTTCCAGGGTCTTGTCCCTCTCTTTCCAACTATTGATGGATACTTCTTGTCACCTTGGCAGATCTCCAGAAATAGCTTGTGTTCCCCGACGTGTCTTTTCACGTCATCTCTCTCAATTTACCTTAACTCTCTTGTTTCAAGTTTCCCCGCAGTCTGTTTCATCCTTTGCATTCATATCATCTTGTGGCATCTTATGGCTAAAAATTTGGTTTTCTGTATTTAAGTATCTTCAATCTTGTCGAGACGAAGTTTTTAACCTTCATATCTCCTGATTGAAGAAACTTAAATAGGGGCAGCTGTAAGACCCTAATTTTTACCCCTAAGATTTCACTCATTTCATTTGCATCCCATTACCACAAACAAGATCACAATCTATGTTTCTCCTGAGCACCTGTGTGATTCTCTTATTCTTACTTGCTTCTGTGTGTTGTGCAGGTTTGTCAAAGACATTGAAGTGACTTCAAATTAAGTGTGGTTGTTCAGCTATGATCTAGTTCAAATGGATGTTTGACCTGAGTTTGGTCAAACTATCAAGAGATTGCTTTAAGTGCAAGATATCTATTTCATTGGGCTATTTCTCAAGCAGTGACTGTCAAGTTGTTGTGTGGCGATATTCATCAGATTCAAATGGCCGTTGTTCAGTTGTGGCTTGTTCAATGGTAGTTGTGTGCACTTTATCAGAGGCTTGTGGAAAAAGTCAAGTTTGGTTTTGGGCTAAAAATAAAGATTTGCTTTCCATTCCTTAAACCATTTCTTTTCCTAAACCATATTCCTTTTCCAATTTTATCCATTATACCCACATTTTTTTTTCTAATCCAATTTACTATTTTTTTTTTCCATTTCCAATATTCATAATTCTCCAAGTTCCCATTATCCAAATCCAATTTTCCAATTATCCATTTTAATTTCCAAATTCTAAATCCATTTTCTTTATTATAACCATTTTGTTTCTAAACCATATCCAAAATTATATCCATTTTCCAAAGTCCATATATCCATTTTTTATAAACAATTATCCAAATAAACATTTCCATTTCTAAATCCATTTTTTTCCTAAATCTATTTTATCCATTTCTCATAATCCATTTCTCCAATATCCATAAACCTTTTCATTATCCATTTTTTTTACTTTGTCCAAATTGCAAAAAGATATATCGTAAGCCCATCAACACATTTTTGTTACAACAAACATGAAAAAAAGAGAAGGCCCATTTGCCAATTTCAACACAAAGCAATGAGAAAAAATTAGTAGTCACAAGCCCATTGAAACCACACGACTACTTTCAGCTGCTACAAGTTGCACACACACAAAAAGTCACGCCAGCCACACTTCCATGCCATGCTAGACTAAACTTCATGCTACCATCCAAGCCTTGCTATTTCACGTTAAAGCCAAGTCGTGCAAACAAAGCCCAGCTGTCCAACCTGTACAAGCCGAGCCACTACACACAAATGGCACACGCATCAAAACGCAAGGAAACCAAGGTGAAACGGCATTGCGCAAACGACATACACAGCCACAGTCCAAACAAGCTGCAGCTAGCAATCAAAACGCGAGGAAACTGAGCAATTCCAGTCACAAAACGCCAGCAGTTCAACAAACTTGAATTCAAAAATTCCAATTTCACAATTCACTCTCATTCTTCTATAAAAGCACCCACAATTCTCACAATTTCCTCAAGCTTTTCTCAAGCCAAAAACACTCTGCCAAAATCATCTTCCATCAATTCACCACAAACTTCAAGCTTCAACTCCATCATCTTCTTCCATAACCAAAATCTACAGAGAAAAATTCACAAAAATTCCAATTCAAATTCACTAGAACTCATCAGTTAATCAACGCAATAAACAATCACCCCTCCTTCTTATCATCTTCAAATTCATCTTCAACGGAACATCGCCAACTTCGCACAACACGCCTTGCACAAATTCAACCGCAAAAGCCACGCACATCAACAACAACATCACCGATTTCGTGTGGTTCAGAAGAAGAAAAAGAGAAATTAAAGCGTTGCTCACCTTTGAATTGAAGGTAATTGGAAGTTTTCCGTTGAATTCTCGCGGTTTCGATTCGAGATATCGAGTCAATTTCGCTTGGAATTGAATATATATCTGAGATGCACATCTAATTCCGATCGCAATCGTACGTATTTCAACTCCCGCCGCTCCGATTTGGTTGAGTTTCAAAGTACAAGCATGGTGATGAATCGTACCCGCGCAATGAAGAGGAAGAAGATGCATTTCCATTTTCTTTTTTTTTTTATGATTATTTATGTTGTATTTAATTTCCTTTTTTTTTTAAAATGCTATGTAGAACTTTGGGCCTAGCCCGTGCGAATTCATATCACCACCACCATTCTTCTACATAAACCTCCTTTTCTTTCTTTTAATTTCTTTCTTTTTCTTTAAGTTTTTTTTTCCTTTTAAAAAAACTTTTATATATTTTCTACTTAATACTTTTTCTAGTTTCTAGACTTACTTTTGTTTTTAAATTGTGTTTAGAAAAATGTCTTCTAGAAAAAATTATTCAAAAATATTTTAATTCTTCTTTATTTTCATGTGATTCTTTTTTTTCTCATTGTTGGTTGTGTGGATCATAAATGTTAGATCCACTTCTCTTCATCTTGATTCTTTTTCTTTTTGATAGATGAAAGTCTAATTGATCTTGGAATTCTTTTGTTGAATTTCGATCAAGATGAGATCGTTACCATTTTTCTTTTCGTGCGGTATCGCTTTCGGATGACGATTTGCATATCGTTCATCTAGCATACATTAGCACATAGAGTTATTGACCGGCCTCATTTGTAGGGTAATTACTCCGTAAATTACTCGGCGATTGCTTAACATAGCGCAATATTTGTCCCGCCTCGGAAAACTATCAAAAATGGTTGATTATTTGTCTTTTGGTTCAAAACTTATGAAACTTGTTATTAGGAGGCTTTGGTCTTATCAATCCTCTAATGAGTTCTCATTAATCTTGACCTAAGTGCAATTATTCAATTATAATTGATCACTAACTTTAACTACTAATTACTAACTTACTAACATTACTATTGTACTAATCATTTACAATTCTTTCTCGCTCCTTATCTCTTTTACTTTTATGCTTCATTTTTATCATTTCATATCATGTTTATGATTCTGCAATTTTTCCTTTGTCTGTTGGACATATGTTTATGCTTCCGCAATTTGCCTTTTGTCCGTTGGACACATGTTTATGCTTATGCCTTTTTCTCTTTGTCCACATGGACCAAAAAAACATTAATAAATGCCTAAACCTCTAAAAAACTTGTGCTTCTAATCTTGGACTATGGTTACTATCCTTTACAATGGACGTGGAGCTTTGAACTTAGACCTTGGACATCCAATGCAACTCTTGGAACCTTGGACTTAGACTTAGGACCTTTCTCCCTTTGCTTTGGAATTATGGTTCGAAGACTATGGAGCTTACATGTGTGGTTAGGCTATTCTTATCCTTAGCTTTTACTTTATGGTTTAGGATAGTCACTTCTTCTCCTCCCCATTCTTCGATTTTCAAAACTTTCTCCCTTTTTCAAAACCTTCTTGATTTCAAACTTTCACCTCTTTCATAATTAAACCTTGACTTTGTCAAGCGATTTTTACTCTTTCCTTTTCATTTCTTAACAAATGCTAAACTACATAAGCATATTGTCACCTTTTTCAAAAGACTTAAAAAACACCAAACTCACTTACTCTCTTTTGTGCCCTCGTGCACTTTTTCCTTTAACTTTTTTATAAGTTTAGACATGATTCATTTCTTTAAGCGGAATTATTCGCTTAGAAATGACGACTTGTCTTTACATCTAAAAACAACCAAAACAAACAAATTTCATTCTTTGTACCACGAACTACAGGGTTTTGATCCTACATTGCACATCGTGGGTACGTAGGCATGAGACGACAAGTCTCTCCAAACACAAAAAATCTTAAAAAACAATTTATCTTCTCATCTCCTCAATCACTTTTCAAGCAAACTTTTTCAGACCAAAAGCGGTAGATATTTCAAAGGGCTCATATAGAGTACTATAGACGTTTTGGGTGCTAACACCTTCCCATTGCGTAACCAACCCCCTTACCCGGACTCTCTTCACTTGTTCTTGTTTAGAGCTTGTGTAGGTTTTGTTCGCTCTTTTTCCTTTCCTTTTTGGATAAAATAAAAGTGCGGTGGCGACTCTTGCTTTTCGAGTTAAGTTAATCAATAGCTTACACTCACGATTTTGCCGCTACAGTAAAGTGACGACTCTGCTGGGGACAGATTGACCTCTTGCTGGTTCATCCCTTGAGGGGTTTAGCCTACTTTGATTTATTTACTGCTTTTTGTCTATTTTGTGCTGGCTGGATTTTCTGTTTGGTGGGCAGGGTGTTCTGAGAGATAAGCCCACTACCCAGGCTTGAGCATATATATAGGTATTATCGTTCATGAGACCCACAACCAGACGAGGTTCTATCAGGAGCTACCTGCTACTGTACGTTGGTACAGGCCAGTAGGTATTCTCTTGAGGAATTGTCGACTCTGGAGACCATTTCCCGAGGACTCAGTAACGGCTCTCCTCCCGGGATGTGACAGTGGCAGACCACGTTCGGTGTCAAACCCATTGCACAGTCTCGATCCAAGGACTCAATGCTGGGAACTTGCTATAGGATATCCTTTTTGGGGGAATTAGTGGACGACCTCTTTGTTTGGCGATAGTATTGTACCCCGAGGGATGAATGTACTATTGCTTCTCAAATCGAGAATTTGAAACTGAGGATCCCTACTTTTTAGTACCCACATGTGAGAATGGGCGGGTGTTTACAGGTTTACAGGAAACCCTGACTTCCAACATGCTCGGTACTTTGGATTTCTTATCAGTGTGGATTTATCAACCTGGTATTCCGGTGTTCTCTTCAGAGCGAACCTTTGAACCCGTGTGCTTTGAGTGATCTTGTTTGTGGTTGTTGCATCCATGCACTCTTGCATCCATGAGCATACATATGCATTTCTTCCCAGTTGTCTCAGAAACTCACTTCAACTGTCTCCTTCTTCAGTTACCTGTTCACCGTCAAGCTGTTTCCTCAACACAACTACGGAACTAGAGCTGCTGTCAGATTGAGAATGGAAAACCAAGAACAACACAACGCCGAAGTCAGAATGGAAATTGATGAGTTAAAGGCCGACATGACCAAGCTCACAGAAATGCTGCAAGTTCTGATTGCTAGAGGTGAACCACCTCAGAGGACTGTGATTGTTAAAACTTTACCTGCTGCTGTTGACCCTCCACTGACTCAGCAACCAGCTTCTACTTGGCCAGAATTTGGGTTACCTCCGAATTACTCACCACCCTTTACAACTACTCTTGTGTTTGTCTCGCCAGTATCTTCAGCTCCATTGTTCACTGAACCCCGCCTGTTGTGCATTCTGTTGCTCAAGCTGTTCCTGAGAATCCTTTCGTGTACCATGCTGTTGGTCCACAATCTGAAATTTAGGGAGAACCTGGATACATTGAAGAAGTCAGAGAGCAATGGTAAACTCTGGACAGAAGGATAAGAGCCGTGGAAGAAAGTGATGTCTTTAATGCTGCCGCAATGGACATGTGTCTGGTTTCCGACTTGGTTATTCCTCTAAAATTCAAAACTCCTAATTTTGAGAAATACCAGGGGCACACTTGTCCCATAACCCACTTGGTGATGTACTGCCGCAAGATGGCTGCTCATGCAAAAGATGACAAACTGCTCATTCATTGTTTCCAAGACAGCTTGAGTGGGGCTTCAATGAAATGGTATATGGGACTTGAGAAGAACCGTATCCAAAGCTGGATGGACTTGTCTGATGCTTTCTTAAAGCAATATAAGTATAATCTGGACATGGCACCTGATCGCCGTCAATTGCAGAATATGGCCCAAAAAGAAAAAGAATCCTTTAAGAAATACGCTCAGCGTTGGAGAGAGCTAGCTGCTCAAGTGGAGCCACCCTTGGCTGAAAAAGAATTGACTGGATTGTTCATGGACACTATTCAGCCACTCTATTGGGAAAAGATGATAGGCAGTGTATCATTTGGTTTTGCTGACCTAGTCACTATTGGAGAAAGACTAGAAGAAGGTACCAAGAAAGGAAGGTTTGCCAATAAGGTGAATCATTATTAACTTACTAATTAGAAGAAGGTGAATCATTCAAGACACCTTTCCAATAAAGGTTGTAATCACAAGCTTTCCTTCGCACACATCAAAGAAGTGTCAAAGATGTCTTTCAAGTCAAAAGCCAATGATGGTTCACCGTAATCATAAAGCCAGGCAGCCACTATCTTTCAAAAAAAAAAGAAAAAAATCAAAATAAAAGCCCGCTAAGTCAAAACCTATGAAGGAGACTTAGGCAAAAATTGGGGCATCCCGCTGACTGTAAAGTCAAATGACACAGTTTAGGCAAAAGTTAGGGATAACAAAAGAAAAAATCAAGAGGTTACCAAAATCCTCAAAGACAAAATGAGTTGACTAAGGTCCTCATCAAAAACAACAAAATGTTGTAAGAAAGAGTGACAGCCATCTCAAAAATACCAAGGCCCTTGAGCCATCATCATAACAGTGTTGCAATTCCAAAATTACTTGGAACCTGAATGCATAGTTTGAATTAACTGAGCATAGGACTGGAGATCATCACGAAGAATGGGTTGGGTACAAATAAATTTTGAGCCTATATCCTTTGTTTCAAAAACCGTGAACCAGACCACGTTACAACCTTCAAAAGACCTAATTGAAGCCAGGTTTCTTTTGAAAGCATACTACAGCAAGGTTGCGTAAATTGACTCCTAAGTTTGTTGCCAATCATTTGCTTTGATGTCTTACCTTTGCTTTCACTTTCATTTTCAAATGTCTAAACCGCCGTGTTTTGACAGCTGATTCATTTGCTTTACATCAATAATATCATTCCGAAAATGATTTTTTATTTCAAAATTGCATTGAGCTTTGCATTAAAATTACCATGTTTGTTTGAATGATCTTATTTGCAGGCAAACTTTCCTCATCAAGAAATTTCAAACAGTTGAGAAACTTGGTCACTGATCCTATCAGGGGCACATTGCTTCCAGATCCTGTTGTGAATCAATTCAAGATTTGTTGCTCAGTGCAAGTTATTCTCAGAATTGGTTAACCAGAAGATCTCTTTCAAGATTCATACTGAGTTTAACCTTCTCAATAGTCATTTCAAGAACTGAAGCCATGATCAGTTCATCCCCAACAATAGTCAAGCTGAAGCCATGATCAGTTTATCCTCAGCAATCATTTCAAGAATTGAAGCCATGATCAGTTCATTCTTCCCCTGCAGCAGTCAAACTGAAGCCATGATCAGTTTATCTTCATCAATCAATCAATATGGGAAATCTTCTTCAAGAATCCTCAAGACGTCTTTCCTCAAAAGACCATCAGCTTGATACAATTCATAAGTGACAGAGATGTGTTCAACATCTTCTCTCCAAGCTGAGTGGGAAGTGTTCCCGGTGTTAAGGAATCAAAGTTTCTTTCTTCCCTCACAAAAGAGTCTATCTCAGTTGTCCCTATCATATGCATTGCATACATAAATCATTCACATATCATTGCATAGAAATATTTTCATAGCTCGAAGTGTACTTCGCGCTCATATACATTTTCTGAGGTCCTGTTGCTTTTAACATCTTACCTTGCGATCAAAGTCCAACTTACTTGGCGCCTACCAAAACTTTTACCTGCCTTTTCATTCAGTGCCATTCCTAAATGTTGTCGTTTACCCATCTTTTCATCCAGTGCTATTCCTGGATGTCTTCTTTCATTCCAGTGTTATTCCTGGATGTCTTGCCTATTTTCTTTCTTTCCAGTGTTATTCCTGAATATTGTCGTTTCCCTGTGTATCTTGTCCTGTTGTTAGACGTTTGTTCCAGTGCTATTCCTGGATCTTTGTATTCTTTCACTCCAGTGCCATTCCTGGATGTCTGTCTCTTTTAATTTCCAGTGCCATTCCTGGATATCTTGTTCCTCTTGTTTCTCCCAGTACTATTCCTGGAAGTTTTGCCTCTCTTCTGTAATCCCCATTATATATTTGCTTGGATATCTTTCAGTGCCATTCCTGAAAGTTCTTACCTGTTCATTCAGTGTCATTCCTGGATGAGTTTTTTACCTTTTATTTCAGTGCCATTCCTGAAAGTTTTACCTGTTCATTCAGTGTCATTCCTGGGTGAGTTCTATCCTTTGCATTCAGTGCCATTCCTGGATGTCTTTCTCATTACCATTCAGTGCCATTCCTGAATGTAGTGATTTACCTTTACCTTTCAGTGCCATTCCTGAAAGTCCCTGCTCACTTTATTCAATGCCAGTCTTGGATATTGTGAACCCTTTTTATCCAATGCCATTCTTGGATAATTCTGAGGTATTTTTCCAGAACTTTTCTCACTACATTCTATGCCATTCTTGGATGTTGAGATTCCTTTTGTCCAATGCCATTCTTGGACACCTTTTCCCAAGCCAAGTCCAATGCTATTCTTTGATATCTCAGATGTTTAACCTTGCCATCCAATGCCATTCTTGGATGTTCCCCAATGAAGTTTTTCAAATGGAATTTTGTTTCCATCCAATGCTATTCTTGGATGACTCTGATGTTTGTTGTTGCCTCATTCAATGCCATTCTTGAATGTTGCAGTGCCTTTATCCAATGCCATTCTTGGATATCTTATCCCCAATAGAGTGTTTTTCACCTCCATCCAATGTTATTCTTGGATGATGCTGTTGTTTTTACCAGAAACTTTCTTGTTGCTGTCCAATGCCATTTTTGGACATCTTTTGACATACCTTTTGTCTCGTTTGTAGTTTCCATCCAATGCTATTCTTGGATGTCACTACTTGTCTTTCCAGGGTCTTGTCCCTCTCTTTCCAACTATTGATGGATACTTCTTGTCACCTTGGCAGATCTCCAGAAATAGCTTGTGTTCCCCGACGTGTCTTTTCACGTCATCTCTCTCAATTTACCTTAACTCTCTTGTTTCAAGTTTCCCCGCAGTCTGTTTCATCCTTTGCATTCATATCATCTTGTGGCATCTTATGGCTAAAAATTTGGTTTTCTGTATTTAAGTATCTTCAATCTTGTCGAGACGAAGTTTTTAACCTTCATATCTCCTGATTGAAGAAACTTAAATAGGGGCAGCTGTAAGACCCTAATTTTTACCCCTAAGATTTCACTCATTTCATTTGCATCCCATTACCACAAACAAGATCACAATCTATGTTTCTCCTGAGCACCTGTGTGATTCTCTTATTCTTACTTGCTTCTGTGTGTTGTGCAGGTTTGTCAAAGACATTGAAGTGACTTCAAATTAAGTGTGGTTGTTCAGCTATGATCTAGTTCAAATGGATGTTTGACCTGAGTTTGGTCAAACTATCAAGAGATTGCTTTAAGTGCAAGATATCTATTTCATTGGGCTATTTCTCAAGCAGTGACTGTCAAGTTGTTGTGTGGCGATATTCATCAGATTCAAATGGCCGTTGTTCAGTTGTGGCTTGTTCAATGGTAGTTGTGTGCACTTTATCAGAGGCTTGTGGAAAAAGTCAAGTTTGGTTTTGGGCTAAAAATAAAGATTTGCTTTCCATTCCTTAAACCATTTCTTTTCCTAAACCATATTCCTTTTCCAATTTTATCCATTATACCCACATTTTTTTTTCTAATCCAATTTACTATTTTTTTTTTCCATTTCCAATATTCATAATTCTCCAAGTTCCCATTATCCAAATCCAATTTTCCAATTATCCATTTTAATTTCCAAATTCTAAATCCATTTTCTTTATTATAACCATTTTGTTTCTAAACCATATCCAAAATTATATCCATTTTCCAAAGTCCATATATCCATTTTTTATAAACAATTATCCAAATAAACATTTCCATTTCTAAATCCATTTTTTTCCTAAATCTATTTTATCCATTTCTCATAATCCATTTCTCCAATATCCATAAACCTTTTCATTATCCATTTTTTTTACTTTGTCCAAATTGCAAAAAGATATATCGTAAGCCCATCAACACATTTTTGTTACAACAAACATGAAAAAAAGAGAAGGCCCATTTGCCAATTTCAACACAAAGCAATGAGAAAAAATTAGTAGTCACAAGCCCATTGAAACCACACGACTACTTTCAGCTGCTACAAGTTGCACACACACAAAAAGTCACGCCAGCCACACTTCCATGCCATGCTAGACTAAACTTCATGCTACCATCCAAGCCTTGCTATTTCACGTTAAAGCCAAGTCGTGCAAACAAAGCCCAGCCGTCCAACCTGTACAAGCCGAGCCACTACACACAAATGGCACACGCATCAAAACGCAAGGAAACCAAGGTGAAACGGCATTGCACAAACGACATACACAGCCACAGTCCAAACAAGCTGCAGCTAGCAATCAAAACGCGAGGAAACTGAGCAATTCCAGTCACAAAACGCCAGCAGTTCAACAAACTTGAATTCAAAAATTCCAATTTCACAATTCACTCTCATTCTTCTATAAAAGCACCCACAATTCTCACAATTTCCTCAAGCTTTTCTCAAGCCAAAAACACTCTGCCAAAATCATCTTCCATCAATTCACCACAAACTTCAAGCTTCAACTCCATCATCTTCTTCCATAACCAAAATCTACAGAGAAAAATTCACAAAAATTCCAATTCAAATTCACTAGAACTCATCAGTTAATCAACGCAATAAACAATCACCCCTCCTTCTTATCATCTTCAAATTCATCTTCAACGGAACATCGCCAACTTCGCACAACACGCCTTGCACAAATTCAACCGCAAAAGCCACGCACATCAACAACAACATCACCGATTTCGTGTGGTTCAGAAGAAGAAAAAGAGAAATTAAAGCGTTGCTCACCTTTGAATTGAAGGTAATTGGAAGTTTTCCGTTGAATTCTCGCGGTTTCGATTCGAGATATCGAGTCAATTTCGCTTGGAATTGAATATATATCTGAGATGCACATCTAATTCCGATCGCAATCGTACGTATTTCAACTCCCGCCGCTCCGATTTGGTTGAGTTTCAAAGTACAAGCATGGTGATGAATCGTACCCGCGCAATGAAGAGGAAGAAGATGCATTTCTATTTTCTTTTTTTTTTATGATTATTTATGTTGTATTTAATTTCCTTTTTTTTTTTAAATGCTATGTAGAACTTTGGGCCTAGCCCGTGCGAATTCATATCACCACCACCATTCTTCTACATAAACCTCCTTTTCTTTCTTTTAATTTCTTTCTTTTTCTTTAAGTTTTTTTTTCCTTTTAAAAAAACTTTTATATATTTTCTACTTAATACTTTTTCTAGTTTCTAGACTTACTTTTGTTTTTAAATTGTGTTTAGAAAAATGTCTTCTAGAAAAAATTATTCAAAAATATTTTAATTCTTCTTTATTTTCATGTGATTCTTTTTTTTCTCATTGTTGGTTGTGTGGATCATAAATGTTAGATCCACTTCTCTTCATCTTGATTCTTTTTCTTTTTGATAGATGAAAGTCTAATTGATCTTGGAATTCATTTGTTGAATTTCGATCAAGACGAGATCGTTACCATTTTTCTTTTCGTGCGGTATCGCTTTCGGATGACGATTTGCATATCGTTCATCTAGCATACATTAGCACATAGAGTTATTGACCGGCCTCATTTGTAGGGTAATTACTCCGTAAATTACTCGGCGATTGCTTAACATAGCGCAATATTTGTCCCGCCTCGGAAAACTATCAAAAATGGTTGATTATTTGTCTTTTGGTTCAAAACTTATGAAACTTGTTATTAGGAGGCTTTGGTCTTATCAATCCTCTAATGAGTTCTCATTAATCTTGACCTAAGTGCAATTATTCAATTATAATTGATCACTAACTTTAACTACTAATTACTAACTTACTAACATTACTATTGTACTAATCATTTACAATTCTTTCTCGCTCCTTATCTCTTTTACTTTTATGCTTCATTTTTATCATTTCATATCATGTTTATGATTTCGCAATTTTTCCTTTGGCTGTTGGACATATGTTTATGCTTCCGCAATTTGCCTTTTGTCCGTTGGACACATGTTTATGCTTATGCCTTTTTCTCTTTGTCCACTTGGACCAAAAAAACATTAATAAATGCCTAAACCTCTAAAAAACTTGTGCTTCTAATCTTGGACTATGGTTACTATCCTTTACAATGGACGTGGAGCTTTGAACTTAGACCTTGGACATCCAATGCAACTCTTGGAACCTTGGACTTAGACTTAGGACCTTTCTCCCTTTGCTTTGGAATTATGGTTCGAAGACTATGGAGCTTACATGTGTGGTTAGGCTATTCTTATCCTTAGCTTTTACTTTATGGTTTAGGATAGTCACTTCTTCTCCTCCCCATTCTTCGATTTTCAAAACTTTCTCCCTTTTTCAAAACCTTCTTGATTTCAAACTTTCACCTCTTTCATAATCAAACCTTGACTTTGTCAAGCGATTTTTACTCTTTCCTTTTCATTTCTTAACAAATGCTAAACTACATAAGCATATTGTCACCTTTTTCAAAAGACTTAAAAAACACCAAACTCACTTACTCTCTTTTGTGCTCTCGTGCACTTTTTCCTTTAACTTTTTCATAAGTTTAGACATGATTCATTTCTTTAAGCGGAATTATTCGCTTAGAAATGACGACTTGTCTTTACATTTAAAAACAACCAAAACAAACAAATTTCATTCTTTGTACCACAAACTACGGGGTTTTGATCCTACATTGCACATCGTGGGTACGTAGGCATGAGACGACAAGTCTCTCCAAACAGAAAAAATCTTAAAAAACAATTTCTCTTCTCATCTCCTCAATCACTTTTCAAGCAAACTTTTTCAGACCAAAAGCGGTAGATATTTCAAAGAGCTCCTATAGAGTACTATAGACGTTTTGGGTGCTAACACCTTCCCATTGCGTAACCAACCCCTTACCCGGACTCTCTTCACTTGTTCTTGTTTAGAGCTTGTGTAGGTTTTGTTCGCTCTTTTTCCTTTCCTTTTTGGATAAAATAAAAGTGCGGTGGCGACTCTTGCTTTTCGAGTTAAGTTAATCAATAGCTTACACTCACGATTTTGCCGCTACAGTAACCCCTATACACGTATCATAATATGAAATATCATTAATTGACCAATTATGAGTCATAACTTGATAAGTGGCAACATGTAATCACAAACAAGCAACAATTAGAGGTAAACACCTACATATTCCAAGTACTCAAGAGCAAAATAAATACTTTAGAATCACTAAGTTTAGAGAACAGATCAAAATACAAGAAGAAAGGTGAGAGACAACCATTAATATAGGCTCATTGACTTATAATATAACTTTAAAAACCACGAAAAAACTATAATTTAAAGAATCAAAAAAATTCTCTCCTCAATAAGTATAAAGTAGACAATTAACTTATAACAAAAAGTCATAAGTTCTAGAAAATAAAAGAAATGAACTTGGAAAAAAAGGATAGACCAAACACAATCAATTGGAAAAACTGTACAACACAACTAGCGAAATACAATTTCAATCAATACTAGGTTGTTTATACTAATCAACTTTGCCAAATATACAGTAGAAAATATTTAAAAGCAACCTTCCACAAAACTAGGTTGTATCATGAAGTATCTTTTCAATAATAGTCATCGTTGTGAAGATACTTTAATATTAGTTTCCTTATGAAAATACCTAAAGAATGCATAACACAATGAGCTTTTATCCTCATCGTGAAAGAGTAAGGATTAATACTTTGCCAAATATACGTGAAAAATAAAAGCAAAAAATAGGTTCGATTCTGCAACAATAAAAGAGGGAGCTTTTATCCTCATCGTGAAAACTTTTTCCGCATAAAAATCAAATCAAAAACAAAAATTAAAAACAGATAAATGAATAATAAAAGAGCAACAACGCACCTTATTCGTTTTCAGAGGATAAGAGAATAAGAACAACAACAACAACGTTTTCACGAATGGAATGCAACAATGACGACAACGGTGACGGTAACGGTGACGGCAATGGGAATGCAAGAACGACGACAATGGCAATGCAAGAACGACGGCAAGGGTTTAAGTAGAAGAAACAGTCAATAGAAGAAAATGAATAGAAGTGTCTGAAAATGTTTAGAAATTGTTTTATATTTTAATTCGTAAATGACCTTAGAGGGCGCTTTTAAGAAAGCGCTTTCTTATGTGCAACCTATAAGAGCGCTTCCCTTAGAAAGCGCTTTCTAAAGTGAAAAGAATTTAAGACCTATAAGAGCGCTTTTCTGAAAGCGCTTTCTAAGGTTAACTTTAAACAGTGCTTTTTAAAAGCGCTGTCTAAAGTAATACCTATAACAGTGCTTTCCAAAAAAGCGTTTTCTAAGGTGGCATCCATTTATTGCATTTAACAGCGCTTTTTAAAAGCGCTTTCTAAAGCCTTTCTTTTACTGCGCTTTTTTTTAGCGAAATTTTTTTATTCTTTTTAGCAGCACTTTTTTATAAAAGCGCTGTCTTTTTGGTGCTGTCTATTCCTATTTTTGGCGTAGTACATGTCATTCCTTGATTGACCCTTTGTCTAAGAACTCAGAGAGGGCTTGAAACCCTAATTTTGATTGTAGTGGATGCTCACCCATCTTCGGGGAGACCGATGAAGCATAATGATACACCCATATTGTGATCAGGATTTGCACAATGATGGGAATCTTGGTGGTCAAAATTTGGGGTATGACACCCATTATACCAAGAAATCTTGGCAACACGTCTTCCCAAGGGCCTGGAAAAACCCCCAGCACTGGGCACGTACGACGACACAACTGACCCTGACGAGCACATAGAGAACATCGATGCGCTATTGGACTACCGTGGCGTTCGGAGCGCCATCAAGTGCCGGTTATTTCTAACCACGCTCCGGAAGGGGGCAATGACATGGTACAAGCAGTTGCCCGAAGAATCTATTACGTCGTGGAGGCAACTGGGCCGAATGTTCTCCCAGCATTTCACTGCATCACACCGTCACCCCAAGACTGAAGCCTCCCTTGGGGCCATAATCCAAGGAAATGACGAACCTCTCCGGGCATACATCGAGAGGTTCAACAAAGAGGCGGTACAGGTCCCTACAACGGACGAAATGAAAAAATTTCTGCTCGAGTAAGGGCTCCGCCCGAGCTCATAATTTTCTAAAGCCGTCGGCCTCGCACCTCCGAGGAACCTGGATTCCCTCCTCTTCAAGGCATAGTCGCACATCTAATATGAGGAGAAAGAAGCGGCCAACTCCGTTCGGGCCTCCCGCCACCAGGAGAATGCTCGGGCCTCTAGAGGAGAAGAAGCCTCGACATCTCGTCGAGGAGAAAGGAAGTGCGAAGATCGTCCTCGAGACTCCTGCGACAGCAAGGGACCCTCCGGACGATTCCACGACTACACCCCCCTGACCGTCTCTAGGGATAAGATACTGTGTGAATGCGCGAATTCGGAATTCAAGATAGCGGGGGTCCGCTTCCTCAAATAAACACCGGCCAAACCCAACGCCGACAAATCGAAGTACTGTCATTTCCACAAGAGTCACGACCACACTACCAAAGACTGCATCCATTTGAAGGATGCTATCGAGATACTGATCAGGGATGGCCATCTGAAATATTTCACAAAAAAGAAAGAGGCTCCCCGGCACGACGCCCAGGAGTCCAAGAAGATAGAGGAAGAAATGCATTCCTCGGAAGAGGCCAACATCCAGGTCGCCATGTCCGTATCGCGACCAAAAGAATTCTACGTCCTGGACAGACTCAGCGCTCCCGTCCCTTTCACAGCCCACAGCCCATGGGAAACATTCCCCTCCGCCATGGTCATCTCGGGTGAAGGCTTCAACAAAGTCACAGTGGACTCCGTGAAATGAAAATTCCAGCATCTAATCAGCACGAGCTCCAATAAGGTGACCACGCTCGACCAAGCCCAGAAGGGCTCTGTCCCCATCTCCTTCTATCTAGAAGAGCTCCTCGGAGGATCTCCAAACTTGAGCATACCCCTGCTCGTCAGAGCCCGAATGGCGAATTTCAACGTCCGCAGGATCCTTGTCGACCAAGGCAGCTCGGTCGACATTATGTACTCCCAGTTGTTTTCAACACTTCAGTTGGACGAATCACACCTCACCCTCTATGTGGGGTCTGATTTGCAAGGATTCAATGGATCAGTGACCAAACCCTGGGGGTACGTCGAACTGATCGTAACGTTTGGATTAGAAGAAACGGCCAGGTCTGTCAAAGTACAGTTTCTGGTGATTGAATGCCCTTCACTGTACCAGTGCATCTTCGGAAGACCAACATTGGCCGAGTTGGTAGCTGTACCTTCATCCGTCCACCTCAAGATGAAGTACTACACTTCAAAGGGGATGGTCGCCACCCTCCACGGCGACATCGAAGCCGCACGACGATGTTTCGAGGTAGCCACGAAGGGACTCAACACCATCGAGTCCAAGCCAAGGGTTTCGAACAAGCCGGCCTTGCCCAGCAGTTCCGAGGAAGCCAAGCCTCTGCCTCAGGTCGACTCCATTGACCTTGACAGCCACTTCCCCGACGATGACTAGTAAGAGGACCAAGCAGCTTCAACCAGCTCGCCCTCCCCGTACAACAGCAGCTCCCATCCGATGCGCCCAATCCCGGATGGCAACTTCGAGCTCGTTTTGTTTGGCGATGACCCCCAGCGGGGAGTGAAGATTGAAACAGATCTCCCCGACATCGCGAGCAAGCAACTCAAAGCCTGCCTCCATGAGAACGCTGATCTGTTCGCCTAGAGCGCCACCGAGATGCCCGGCTTGGATCCGTCTGTCGCCTGCCATCAACTTATAATTGACCCGGCCGTCAAAGCAGTAACACAACGTAGGAGAAAACAGTCTCCGGGGAAAACGGAGGCTGCATAAAAAGCTGTAAAAGGCCTTCTCGAGGCAAAATTTATCTCGGAAGCCAAGTACACCACTTGGCTATCCAACGTTGTACTTGTAAAGAAATCTAATGGCAAATGGCGAATGTGCTTTGACTACACCGATCTTAATAAGGCATGCCCGAAAGATGCCTATCCCCTCCCCAATATTGATAAACTTGTTGATAACTCGATCGGTTTTAAACTTTTATCATTTATGGATGCCTACTCGGGCTATAATCAAATACCAATGGAAATGAGCGATAAAAAGTACACGGCCTTCATGACTGAGTCGGGCAACTATTACTACAACGTAATGCCCTTCGACCTGAAGAACAACGGCGCAACCTATCAAAGGATGATGAACAAGGTCTTCTGGGGAGAGATATGCGACATGCTCGAAGTCTATACAGATGACATGATCGTAAAATCCCACGAGGAAACCGATCACACTGCCCATTTAAGAAAGGTCTTCGAGCAGGCCAGGAAGTACCAGATGCGTTTCAACCCAGAGAAATGCACGTTCGGTGTCCGGGCTGGCAAATTCCTCGGTTTCTACTTAACAGAACGAGGGATCGAAGCCAACCCCGACAAGTGCCGAACATTCTCCGAGTTTCCTACGCCCAAGTCAAAGAAATCCATCCAGTTCCTCAACGGGATGCTCGCGTCATTATCCTGTTTCGTGGCTAAATCTGCCCAACACGCCTTACCATTCTTCAAACTCCTCCGCAAGGAGGCATCATTCGAATGGACCGAGGAATGTGAACATGCTCTCCTCCATCTAAAACGAGCACTCTCAGAACCATCTGTTCTCTCTCGCCCGAACAACGGCAAAACTTTGTACCTATATCTCGCCGTAGCAACCGAGGCCGTAATCCCCATCAAAGTTCACGTACCCTCCAGGCGGACAAAATCACCCCTGGACGAGGAAATGAACGACGAAGCACTAAACGAGGAACTCGATCTCGTCGAGGAAATTCGAACAGGGGAAACTCTCTGCGAGGCCTCGCTAAAACAAAAAATTGCCATCAGGCACAACGCCAAAGTCATACGACGAGAGTTCGACGTGAGCAGCCTCGTCCTAAGAAGAAACCACAAAGACTCTCGCGAAGGCAAACTAGCCGCCAACTTGGAAGGACCCTATCATGTCCTGGCAAAAACGGAAAATAGGGCCTATTACCTAGAACATCTCAATGGGGAAAAACTTGCTCGACCATGGAACACCGAAAAGCTGAAACAATACTACAGCTAAGAACTTAAGTGTCGATGTGACCCGTCAAGACGACGAGCACCACCTACCGACCACGATGCACGCCTAGGTACAAGCGTCGCATGCCAGTAAAGCAGAACCCCGCTCAGGAACGAGCCAAGTCTCTGCTCGACAGCGGTCCCTCAATCGAGCACCGCCGTCGTCAAAGTATCACGACAGGCAGAACACCCAGCTCGCGATGGGAGGTTCACGCCGCGAACTCAGGCCTCAAACGCGACCTGAGCTCCGTATCCTCGCCCGGACATTCCCCGACCGTTCGACCAGTACCCCTCACTGTCGAACACATCTACAATGAGCAATCCCCTGAAACTTGAAGCAAATCAAAATAGTCCCTATCACGGGCATACATGCGTGACGAGCATAAAGTACAACACTTAGCAAAATATAAAGCAGACAAAACCATGGAAATCGTAAAACCGGCCAGAAGCACCGGGCACATAATTAAAAGTAGAAGTGGCCTCAAGGACCATAATTGTACTAGATTACATAAACCGGGGGCCATGCCCCCCATTCAAAATAAATTACAACAAAATTACACGGCGCGCAGGTCGGACAAAGTAACAACGACAACAAACTCCTCCACTCTTCCGTCTGATCAACCTATTCGGCATTGGCCTAAGGCTCCTGGTTTTCTCCGGTCTGATCCTTGGCAGGCTCTTCACCAACAAGGAGGGAGTCCAGGCTGATTATACGGCCATTTTCGACGTGTGTTAAATAGTGAGTGCCCTCGGTAGAAATGTCAAGTCCAGGATTCACCACCCGAAGTTGAGGCACAACATTCCTGAAGGATTCGTCCGCGATGACGATGTTGTTATCCTCGGCCGCCAACATACGGGCTACCAACTCAGCCCTTGTCTTCAGCTCCTAGACTACCTTTATCTCCGCAGCAAGCATCGAGTTCTCCCCTTTCAGCTTGGTCAGCTCCTCATCCTCCACCTTTCGGGCATCCTCAGCACTTCTGGCCTCCACCTTGGATTTCCTCACCGTCTCTTCCAAGGACGCTATGGTAACCCAGGAAGCTCTCAGTTCAGACTCAGTTGCAGAGTCCCCTTCAGCATATACGACCGCCATCTCCAACATTCTTACCAGTGCGGAGGCATCTTGGGCCACCAGCGCCCTCTTGATCGGACTGTCCATGCCTTGCAACTGAAGAGACTCCGCCTGCGGCACGACCAAAGACGTCCCTTCAAAGAACTTTCTATCCAGGATGCACTGAGGAAGCTCGAATTTCCCTTTCTCTGTTGCCTGGCCGAGGTCCACCGCTTTGCTAGCCCTTGCCCGCTTGAACCTAGAGGCCAGTGGCAGTGGGGATCCTTGGGAAGGGACAGACGAGGCACTCCCTAAGGCAATCTGAGTAGGAGCAGGGGCACGCTGAGGAAACCGACTTTTGGGGACAACCGTGCTGGGCTTGTTCCTCGCCGTTGCATTCTTGACCATCCTTTCGTGAGCAGAAGGCATCTCACCTGCAAAAACAAAAGAAGGACATTAGACGACGAAGAAAAAATATGTCGGACAAGTCAAACAACTAAAGACTACCGAGCAATTTGTAAGCATCTGCAGGAGTTTTGCACGCCAACAGCGCCTTGGTGTTAATAAAGCGATACTCCACGCGCCGACTTCCATCGTCCTCGTAAATCGGAGCCCCCTTCTTCGTGCAGCACTCAGCAAGATGAAAAGAGTTAACATACTTCACCAGCGTATCATAAGCAACGGCATCCTGCCCGTCTAGGTTGTTCGGCTGGAGGACGTACTCGTTGGGCGCCTTGGTAAAGTGGCCAGGTCCCCAGTGGAAAGGGAACTTGAATTCCCTCTCCCCGATGAACCGCCCAAGCTCGTCACGCCTATCATTGCCCTCCTCGTAAACCTCAATCAACCAGACATACGTGCTATCCTGGGCAGCTTCCGATACAGGCTTTATAATATAGAACCTCTCCTTAAATGTCCGAATCAACTCTGAAAAGGGTTTGAACAGCTTCCGGGGCTGTTTCAGCGAAACCCAACCATACCGCCTCCCCGTCAACTGCCGTTGAAGATGGAAAACAGTGAAAAACAGAGGGAGGGTAGCTCCTATCCCCAGATACTCGCACGTCAGCTCGAATGCCTGGATGAAGGCCAGCGAATTCGGGTGCAGTTGCGTCGGGGCCAAATTCAGATGCACGAACACCGACTGCTGAAAATCAGTGAACGACAGCCTCAGTCCCAGTTCTTTGAATGCATACTCGTACATAGCGAAACGCTCCCCGAAATTTGTGCAGACCCTATCATCCTCGGAGGGAAAGTGCACCTTCCACTCCCCCTCCGGCCCGACAACCGTATGGATATCCCCTAGATATGACGGGAAGGTGGACGCATGTTCGGCCACCATCCACTCCTCCGTGGAGTCTTCAACAACATCTTCTTTCATTTCCTCCTCCTCCCCGACTTCGCTGGAGACGCTCGAGGCTTCCGAATTGCTGCTTTCCGAGGAACTCATTTCCTCCTCGGACGAATCCAGTATGATTTCTCCGTCTGGCCCCGTCGACATGTCAATCACCTGAAAAGTAGAGAAAAAATTGAATTCGATGAAGAATCAAATCCACCCTTCCACCACTAGTTAAGTGAAAGGGCGCGCAAAGGGCTGAGGACGACGTCCCCGGCCTAAGCCCTAACATCAAACGAGAAATTCAAGAGTCTCCCACGAGGAAATGCTCGGGACAAACCACTCCCATACGAGGAACTTCCTCGAGCCATTTCCCAGTTTCCGTTTGAAGCTTCACTGGAAACTGCGAATACTCAACCGAAAACTTCATCATTTCCCCGAATTCTGAGCAACTGCGACGGTTACGCACGCACCGTCATCGCGACGATGCCGGAAACCGCCCTGCTCAAGAGATATCCTAAAAGCTCCAGCGGCCTCATCGGAGGCGAAAAATTGCCTAACCACCGTCCACCACCAACATCCGCCGGAAATGGAGCAATTCGTCTTCTAATCCTAAACATAACCGCAAGCAATCTACAAATATCCATCAAAAGGACAAAAATCACGAAATCAACAAACTTACTTGGTTAAAGAAGGCGAAAAAACGGTTGCTCGAAACTTGGTACGGTGGCCGGAACGACGAACGGTGGCGACAAACAAAAGCTCTGAAGGAGACGAAGAGAAGAAGAAACGAAAAGTTCAAAATGAACCGAGTCTCCCCCTTTTATACTGAGGGGCACGTGCAGTGGCACGCCCTCGTAGGTCATGATGGCTATTAACTAGCCATCATTGCCTAGTGACTGTTGCACAAGGCTCCAAGCACACGTGGCGCCCTAACGTTTCCCATTCCTCCTAACCGTTACTCTCCCCGTACAACGGGCAACCAAGACACGGACATAACTGTCACGAACATCAAGGGTCACGGGCACCACGTGCCAACTTCTTCGTCACCAAACGACGACTTCACACTGGCTCCCCGGAGCCATAAGGTATCCTTAAGTCATCATTCCCTTGCTCGGGAGCAACGACTTGAGGGGCTCCTGTTCTGGACTGGACCAATGGTCAGACACGGCCCAATCCACTTCTGCTCCCAGAACGGCCCAGTTGCCTAAGTCCAATCCACGAAGGGACAAAAGTTACCTTTCTGCCCCTCTGACCGGGCAAGGACTGCACCACTCCTCCTCGGAACAGTTGCCCGTCCCGCACGACTCCTTCACTCCCCGAACAGCTAAGGGCATGTGCCCGGAACTATGCCTATGCCCGACATAACGACTAGTTTTGGGCACCCTGCCCGACATAACGGCTATTTTGGGCAGTTACCTATTCTTGGGGAAATCGGTTATTTCACCCCGAAAATAGGACTGTTGACCACGCGCTGGGGGCACTATATAAACCCTCTAACTTGAGAGGGTCAGGTATCCAATAATCATCCTAAGAACACACTTTGTACTTGCCCTTTTCTCTGACATTTTCTTACTTGAGTGTCAGAGTGCCTTGCAGGTACACCCCCTCATCCTCTCCATACGCCCAACATCTTAGACGTACTTGGTGGCCACTTCAACAGGATCTGATCTAGCCTTCACGATCAATTCTATTTTTTTTTCAAATTTTAAATATAAACAAATACGCGTCACCGACGGAGTATCCGTGCGAAGGCATATCCCGGTATCCCGCTAGTAGGGCTGGCAATGAACCAAACCAACTCGAAAATAGTTCGAAATTCGATTCGAAAATTAAATCGTTGAACTAGGTTCATGAAGCAAATGAGCTGAATATGAGCTAAAAATTAAGTTCGTTAACTAAATGATCTGAACTTGAACTATACATAGTTCGACTCGTTAGGTTCATGAGTCAATTCGATTATATATGAGATAGATTATATTGTCTTTAAGAGTAGGTTTAAAGATTTGTTCTAAATCTTAGTCTCATATTTTCTTTTAATCTAACGGTTTTAATTGATAATTTATATTCTCAAGTGAGTAAAATATTTCTACGAATAATTATACAAATAAAATTGACATCGTATAAATTCCAATCTTATAACTTTTATTTTATTTCTATATTTTTTATTTAAAAAATATTAATTTAAAATGTCAAATATATATTTAAAAATTAAACTTTAAAAAATAGACTTTAAAAAATTACTTTTAAGTCTGTGAAATAAGCGAGTTGAACCTAACAAGATAAACCTAACGAGTTGAACCGAGATATTCGTGAACTTCTAACAAGTCGAGTTTGACCTGTAAAAAAGTTCGTGATGAACTCGAACTCGAACTCGAACTCGGCCAATTCTTAACAAGTCGAGTTTGAGCTGAAAAATAAGTTCGTGATGAACTCGAACTCGAACTCGGCTAATTTTTAACGAATCGAACTAAATTAAGGCGAGTTCGACTCGACTCGACTCATTTTTTGCCGTCCCCGCTAGTTTGTTCTGAAAAGCAGCACATTTTTAAGTCCCCTCCTTTTTAAACAGCTTTTGCCAGCTACATTTTTAACTCTTGAAAACAATACATTTTTAACTAGGGATGGCAACGGGGCGGGGCGGGGGCGGGTTTAACTATACCCGCACCCGCACCCGCCTCCATGTAAAACACCCGCCCCCGCCCCCAAACTCAACCGAGGGTAAAAATTTACCACCCAGACCCGCCCCCAGTCGTGAACGGGTGCACCCGGACCCGCCCCGCCCCCACCCGCAAAAAAAATAATTTATTTTTAATTGCAATAAAAATTAATAATTTTAATTAAAAAATTGATTATTTTAATAAATTAATTAATTATTTAATTAGTAAATAAATATTAACTTGATAAATTTGATTATTTTAATTGCAATAGGGGTATTAATAATTTAATTAAAAATATAATTAATAAATGAATATTAAAATAAGTAAAATAAGATAATTAAAATAAAATGCATTATCCGGGGCGGAGGCGGGTGCGGGCGGGTCTTATTGTCTACCCACCCCCGCACCCGCACCCGTAGTTATGAACCGGGTTTCACCCGCACCCGCACCCGCACCCAATTAAATCGGATTTTCTCCGTTAATTTCGGAATGGGCCCGGGCGGGTGCGGGCGGATCCGGGTTTGTTTGTCATCCCCATTTTTAACTCACCACAGCAACGGCTACATATTTTAATTATTTATTATTAAAAAAAAAAACAATTTGTCCATTTCATGTGAATTTAAAATCTCGACGCGGCACGTGATATGGCACACACACATTCATTATGTGAAAATAAAAATTAAAAAAATGAGGTTGTTTATAAATACCATCATGCCCTTCTTGTGAGCCCTCACACAATTTCAGAGTAGAAGCTTCCCTTCACCCACTCACTCTCTCTTTCTCTTTGTTTATCTTCATTTTTTTTGTCTCTGCAATTTTCAACATGACAAAAATGCCTTGTCTCTTGTGACTTTCTCTGTTTTTTTTTTGTTTGTTGCGTTAGTTGTTTCATCGAATTTTGAGGAGCTTTATGGACCATTTCGTTCATGAAGGAGATTTACTCAAACTCAAACTTCACAATTATTCCGGTAATTAACTAATTTATTATTTTATTAACAATTAATTAACCTTTTTAAGCAAGGATTAGTCAATTTGCATTATTACATTGTTAATTAATGGAGCCTTTCTATTTTCGGTGTTTTTCTTGAAATAGAATGTTTGTTAATTTTAATTATGTTGTTTACGGTTAGATCTATGATTGTTCGTACGTGTTTTTGATGAAATTATTATGCTTTATATTATTGTAAACCAATGTTACTTATACAAAGAAAAAAATATGAAAAATATTGCAGGTGCTCGATTTGGATCTAAAAGCAAATATATGTTTGGAAAAGTAACTGCAACTTAAGCTTCTAGGAAGCCACATAAAATTAATGTTGAGTACATCTTTGGTGGTGTGAAGTCTCATAAAATTATTGCGGAGTACAACTTTGATGTTGTGAACAATCTTCGCGCAGGTAACAGGGTGTTTTGTGATTGTAAATACCTTGCATTCATATGTTGCAATTTGATTTTGTGATTAAATTCAATGAAGAATATGTATGGCTTCTTTTACAATTGAGGTTGCTCTTGAATGAATATCAAAGACAGTGGTTTTGCTATGTGAGACAATAAGATGGGGTGAATTACAATACAATCCTTGGACACTTAATAAGTTGGAAATAAGTTTGAGAACCAAGGAGAGGGTTAAGAAAGCCAAAACATGCGGCTGGTTCTTTAATAAACCAAAATTCAGCTTCACCCAACCTGGTTCACTAACGAACGTCTGTTGTTTCAATATTTTTAACCCTAAATTTACTTACCACCGTTGAACCAATAGTAGTCTTCTTGCTGTTCTCCCTAACTGCTTTATTTTGTCTTCATGGTCATAATCTTGTTCTTTCTTTATTTTGTCTTCAGGGTCATAATCTTGTTCTTTAAAGCTCTCCAACTTGCTGGTATTTTGTCTAGTTACTCCTGAATTCAAATTGTATTCACAACATCTCCACAAAAAATACTAGAAGCATAATAAAAAATAGAAGCAATATTGGATGAAAAGCTAGACCACGACGACCATCACGACCACTACTATGACCACCACACAATCAGTAACCCGAACATGAGGTGGAGAATGTTTGGGTCGATAATATTTCGAAAACATAAATAAGTTGGCATAGTTTCTTATTCTCGGACAATCAACCAAAACATGTTCGTCGGAATGCATGCAAATCAAGTATTGCATGCCTCCCAATGGACATGGTTTGATTGATTGTTCGAGAATCGGAAATTGTGAGGATTCGTTTATGTTTTCAAATTATTTACGGTTCAAAAGTCTTCCATCTCCTGTTAAGGTTTCTAATAGTGGCGGTGGTCATAGTGGTGCTCGCGTGTGGTCTTCGCTGTCTAGCTTTTAATGAAATAATGCTTATATTTCTTATAATGTTTCTGGCTTTTTTTTTTTATGAGTTACTTACCACCGTTGAACCAATAGTAGTCTTCTTGCTGTTCTCCCTAACTTCTTTATATGTTATCACATTTGCTACTGTATTTATTTTGTTTTCAGGATCATAATCTTGTTCTTTAAAGCTCTCCAACTTGCTGGTATTTTGTCTAGTTACTCATGAATCCAAATTGTATTCACAACATCTCCACAAAAAACTACAAGCATAATAAAAAAACAGAAGCAATATTAGATGAAAAGCTAGACCACGACCACCACCACGACCACTACTATGACCACCACACAATCAGTAACCCGAACATGAGGTGGAGGACGTTTGGGGCGATAATATTTCGAAAACAGAAATGAGTTGGCACAGTTTCTTATTCTCGGACAATCAACCAAAACATGTTCGCCGGAATGTATGCAAATCAAGCATTGCATGCCACCCAATGGACATGGTTTGATTGATTGTTCGAGAATCGGAAATTGTGAGGATTCGTTTATGTTTTCAAATTATTTACGGTTCAAAAGTCTTCCGTCGTTAATACATTGCATTCATATGTTACAATTTTCTTTTGTAACTGTAGTTAATTGTGATGTAATTGATTGAATGTTATGGGTGAACGAGGCGAGAGTAGAGAAGGACTAAAATTCAGTTTGAATCCATCTATATAGTTTTCGTTAATTCTTGTACTGTGATATCAAGTTCTGCTATTCCCTATTAGTTACATAGCGGTTTTCCAACATTTCCATGATATAATAGAAGTTTTGTTCATTATTATTTATGGTATCTATCAGATTCCAACTTCTTTTTTGGAGTTGGAGCTATAAAAGACAACTTGAACTTGTTTTGTTATCTGCTTGTTCTGCATTCTTGGGAAGAGTGGTTGAAATACTCTTACATCCGTTTTACATTTGTCATTTTAGTCTAGATGTTATTTTGGTCTCCTTGTTGTGCTAATGTTTGTGCATGTGATCAAGAGGAGACTATTATAGCTTTCTCTGCATGAGTTCTGTAATTTTATGTTTGTCCGTGATGATTCCTACAAATGATTTGTTTGTATGTTTGCATCATTGTGCATCATTTAGTAAGTTTCGCTGTCTATAATGAGTTATTTAGCGAAGTAATACATGTTTAAAGTTTCTCAAGTAACTCCTCTATTTTGATTATTATTAATCCATTTCTCTTGTTTTTGTTGAGCCTTTGGTTTGAGTTTATGATATTAGACTCAGTAGAATTGACAAAAGAAGTTGAAATTTGAGAGAATTAAGTAATGCATGCCTCATTCACTGTCTCTTCCAATTTTTGTTCTTTTTTTTTTCTATCTTTCTATAACTTCTGACCTGATATATATTTATAAAATTTCTAAACTAATATACATCAAGTCTAGTTGATTCTTTTGTTTAAAGATATATCTGTAAAGCTTAAGTTTGATGATATATATATGCAGAGAAAAGGAAACAACTCTAAGATCTTAGCTTCACATAACATTATAATAATATTCATAGAGTTGTACTATAATTTTCTAAAGAAATATTTTAATGTTTGGTTGCCGAGATTGATAGAGGGATATAGTTTAGCCACTAGAATGTTTATGCTATATTTTGAAAGGAGGGAAGCCAGGCCAAGGGCCAATTTCAATGAATTGAAACCATGATAAGGTTTATTTGATGTATACTATGGGTTTCTTCCACCTAGTCTTTTTTCTCTGGTGTGGAACAACTATCTATAATTGTCTATATGCCGTTGAGGATCATGATAGGAAGGAAGTTATTCAATTTATGATGTTTTTCTTGGTGAAGAAGGTATGCAGATTGGATGTGTTTGTTATCAGCACTTAGACTGTACTACAAGATTTTGGGATCACTAAATTAATATCTGTTTTGGGCTGTATTTTTAGCAGTTTGGTCTTAGTTTCAATTAATTTTCCTGTTTTTTTTTTTTTTTATAGCATATTCTACTGATGTTGCTATAGTTGTAGATGAAGGTTATGAACTTGATTATGTTGTTTGGGGTTATTTTACTTTACTTTTTTTCTTTACTTTCTGACTCAGTTAGGGGTTATAATTTTTTCTCACTATCTGCAACTGCAAGTTGCAAATCTGCACTCTCATGATTTGTTATGCAAAACAGTAGAATCACTTGAATTGCACTCTTAGGATTTTGTCCACCCCTCTTAGGACGAGGGTGGTGACAAGGAAAGACTGGCAGTGATGGTTTTCTGGTGTTGAGTGAGGCTTAGATTTGTGTCATATTCCCCACTTTATATGACAGAGTTCGTAACTCAAAACTCATAGATACAACACCACCATCACTCATCTAGAATCACATTACCCCACTTGGATTAAGTGCAATTCAAGTGAGTTCTACAATTGTATGTTTCAACTCCCGGTGAATTTGGCATAATCACAATGACAACATAATTTTGTTAACAAAATCATCATGATTTCAAGCATTGTTAATGAACAACTTAAGTTGCTCCTAAATTGAAACAATGAATGTGAACTTGGACCACGCAGAACTAGGTTGAATTTTATTTTCCATGGTTAACTAGTCACATCATGAGCAATCAAATCAAAAGATGGGGGGTGTGTGAATTGAAAGGATGGACAGACATTAATAAATATGTTGGAAAATGGAGCATGGTTGTTTGTTGATACAAATGAAGAAGTGCATGTACACGGAATCGATTCATATGTTTTGAATAGTAGGGACTGGTGTCTGTATTCCTATGATGACACAGAGTGGCCTAAAAACCATGGGTCCGCCCTGTTGAACCCTCTTGGAACATACAAATATTGCAGTTCTATCAAGGGTTGGACAAAACCGTATACCCAGCTCAATCCGGTGAAACCCGAAAAGAAAAAAGAATTTTGGGCGGGTTTGGATAGGCCCAATGGGCCAAGCGATTTACTGAACTGGGTTAAAGGGGGGTTCAATAGGGCGGGCCGTGTACTAAAAAGGGACCCACGAGCACCCAGACCCACCCATATACTAAACGCGTGCGTTTTATCAAGTGGGGGAGGGGGTATTCCTCATTTTCACTTCTCTAACTCGCTCGTTTTTCCATTTTCAAATTATCTCACTCTTGTTCCCTCACTTTTCTCATGCTCTCGTTCCCTCACTTCTCTCCTTCCCAATTCTCTCACTCTTCCGTTCCGGTTCTTCAACTTTAGTTTTATCTAACATTCTCATACACTTCTCCCAGTTCTATCACTCTTAATTAGGATTTATGAATCTAAGATTTTTAATTTAGGGTTTAAGATTATTGCCGTGGTTTACAGAAGATTAAAGGTTTTGAACCAGTTCTCTCACTCTATAGGTGATAAGGATTTGTGTTTTTTTATTTATATTGTTGTTGTTTCGATGAATGTCTTGTTAGATCTTGTGTTGTGGGTCTGTTGCACAAAATAAATTCCAAAGCATGTGTTTACACTAAGCTTTAGGTTTGATTCGCCTCCACCAATTTATGCAAATTGGATGCAAAAGGGTTAACCGGCAAATTCCTTCAGGATACTTTGGAAACCTTAACATGAATCGCACATTCACATTAAACATATCAATTAATGATATTTTAGTGAATAAAGTCTCCTCATTTATTCTCCTGCATTAGAAAAATAAAGAAATGACTTAGATATAATTTTTTGCTCTGAGAATATTTATTTTAGTATATCTTTTATGACTGACAAGTATCTCTATTTATAAGAAAAATTTGTACCAATTGGTCAGGAGAAACAATGTTTCAATGGTTTCAACATGAACATTCGCGAACCATTGTATATCAATAGCAACAAACATTGTCATGAAAAGTTGTGTTGATCTGGTAGTTGCACCTTATGACCACGCACCTAATCATTATAAGGTCTCTGGATCTATTCTAGGCAGTTGCAACTTTTGGCCATTTTTTTTTGTTAATTTAATCATTATAATTTATCAATTTAATATTTTAGAAATTTCTCCAACAATCCCCCACCATTTTCAAAATATAGCTAAATTCATTATTAAAGAATTTTCATGGTTTCAGATAAAAGTATCTTACGATTTGAACATTACTTAGTAAGTTATGTTTTCAGTCATGCCCGAATAGATTGGTAGACAAGCTTTGAACCAATTATTCATTAGAACAAGCTTGCATAACTCACGCATGAAATCTTAGTACTATTGATCAAATTATTAATATGACACATTTAATAAGGCCTTGTGTCTTATATCATTTTCATGAGAATTTAAGAGTTAAGCCCTTGAACTCTATGAAGCGGCACCACTTCATTCTCATATAGGTAGACTATATAAGAAATGCATCCATAATTATGCATTCCAACAAACATATGTTATATGTCTATTAAGAGGAAAATCTCATCCTACCACACTTATTCTTATGGTCCAAGTACTTTTACCTCTTGGGATGTATCCATCATTAAGTACTTCAATCACTCTAATAATGTACTTTCCTCATTGAACTCAAGACTTAACATTAATCAAGTGTGAGTTGAGTTTTCACTATTGATGATTAATTAGATACGACCTTGTTCCACATCCCTAATGATTTCTTCATTGTATTCAATTATATCCAAAGACATCATATCTTTGTCAATCCTTTCGTCAAAGAATTGCAAGATTTTCCCAAACTTTAATAATTTTCGAATATTCAATTTTTCAACTAATCATGTGTTCTGGACTGGGAAGACGCTTGGCCCACTGTAGGGCAAGGCCTAATCCAATCCAGCTCGTGATCAGGCCCAATAGCCAGAAACTAGTTGTTGGGCAAAAACTAGCCGTTGGGCACAATATGACCATTAGAGAATACAACCGTTGAGGACATCTCCCTCACGCCCTTGACAGTTCATGCGACTAACTGCTTCCCTGGATCTCACAGAAATAGTTGAACCAGGTCAAAAGGTCACGCGCCTGACCCTCCACCTGGCAGTCTCCCATTGGTCGACCAGGCTTTTCGTCCACATGGGAGACCTTGGCCCCGCGCTGGAGGTTACTTCTATAAATACCCTCTCACTTGAGAGGGGCAGGTATTATCGCTATTGAATACTAAAACATACACTTTGTATTTGCTTTTCTCTAGCTCAAACTTACTTTGGCATCGGAGTACCCTGCAGGTACACCCACTCCTCTCATACGGACAACTTCATCTGCCCTACCTGAAGGTCAGGACGATCCAGTCTGATCACACCCGATTAGTGGCGCCGTCTGTGGGAAACTACTGCTTCCCCGTCTTTTCGTTTCAAGATCCCTCATCTTTCGCTTAAAAGACCAAAGCTTTCCCCAATTTCATTTGATCATCATGGCCTCCACCAAGAACGATGATACTCGTCAAGAATTTGCTGCTATTATCACTGATAATGCCGACCACATCCTCACTGGAGCTGTCCATCCGGAAACAGACCATCGGGATGGGAGGACTGCGTCTCCCTCCCTCGACGATGTGAAGCCTCGTGCCCAGGCCGCCGGTCACGTTTTTGAACCCATTCCGGTCCCTCAGAACGCTGACCCCGACACGGCTGCCCTCATTGCTTCGCTCGACAGGTCTAACTTCTTGATCTTCCAACAAGGCGAAAAGATCAACACGCTCGAGCAAGTCCTCCAGGAGCGTCTGTCATCGTAGAAACTTCGCAGTCCTTCTCCAAACCCGCAGTCTCCCCTCAGAAACGGAGACGAGACAGATCCAAAAGCTTGTCTCCCAGACGAGGATGATCAAGATCAGAAGAGCACGTATCCGACCTTGCCAGACGACGACGTCGATCTCCCCAGCGGAGATCCAGGCACTCCCCAGCATCGAAGAGACCTAGACCCTCAGAGAGGCACGAGCATCACCGATCGCATAGACATTCGCCGCAACGAAGCAGGAGTCGTGACCCTAGTTGCTCTCCTTCCCGATCTTCAAGCGTAAGCAGCGACGATGATGTCCATGGCCCTCTCTCTCAGGAGATCATGGACACCAGAATCCCTCGCGGGTTGGAAAAGCCTCCCGCCCTAGCAACTTACGACGTGACTACCGATCCAAGCAAGCACCTGGAGAACATCAAAGCCATGCTCCATTACCATAATGTAAGCGGGGCCATTAAGTTCCGTTTGTTCCCAATCACCCTCAGGAAAAGGGCTATGGCTTGGTTCAAGCGCCTTCCCTGGGGGTCGGTGACATCTTGGAGAGATTTGAAGAGCCGGTTCGCCCGACATTTTACGGCTTCCCGACGACACCCCAAATCTGAAGCCACATTAGAAGCTATCATACAGGGTAGGGACGAGCCCCTGTGGGCATATATTGATCGCTTCAACAAGGAGACCGTGGAGGTCCATACAATAGACTATATGAAAAAGTACCTCCTCGAGAAAGGATTGAGGCCAAACAACGAGTTTCACAAAGCTGTCGGAATCGAGACTCCTCGAACCTTGAATGAACTTCCCCGAAAAGTTCAAGCCTACATACAATACGAGGAGAAGGAAACCGCATATCAAGCTCGGGACTCAAGGGACCAAGAAAGTACCCGGGCAGCAAAAAAAGACGAGCCAGAGGCTCCCCGGCAAGAAAAAGAGAGGCGAAGAGATGACTGCCATCGGGAAGGCAAGGGCCCTGCAGGCAGATTCACAGAATACACCATACTTAATGCTCCTCGCGAGCGCATTCTCTCCGAATGCATTAACACGGAGTTCAAGCAGGGGGTGTCCGGTTTCCCAAACCAACTACGACCAAGGGTAACACAGACAAAAGTAAGTATTGTCGTTTCCACCACAACCACGGTCACACGACCGAAGACTGCGTTCACCTCAAAGATGCTATTAAGATCCTCATCAATGAGGGTCACTTGAAGCAGTATATAAAGAAGGGCGAGTCTTCCCGACGAGAGGCTTCAGACTCGAAGAAGGAAACAGAATCATCAGCTCCCAGTCCTCCCTCGCAGGTCGCTATGTCTATCACACGACTAGAGGACTTCGTCATCCCAGACTATCTCGAGGAGCCTACCCAGATATCCGCGCACAGCACCTGGGAGGCATTCCCCCCAGGCCATGGTCATTTTGTGCGGATGATATAAAGAGCTGACAGTGGGGTCGGTCAAGAGAAAGTTCGACCAACTCATTCTGGACAGTCCTGATCGTTTATCCACGCTTGAGAAGATAAAAGGGCGTTCCCAGCCAATCACATTCTATCGCGAGGAGCTGTTGGGGGGTCCCCGAACTAACATATCCCCTTGCTCATCAGGGCAAGGCTGGCTAGCACCGACGTCAGAAGGATCCTGGTCGACCAGAGAAGCTCGGTGGACATAATGTACACCGGGCTATTCCGTGCCCTCAAGCTGGACCAGAAGAATCTCTCCCCGTACGTGGGATCCGATCTGCAGGGGTTCAACGGAGCTACAAGAAGGCCCTGGGAATACGTGGAGCTGCCGGTCACATTCGGGGAAGAAGAGGCAGCCAGGTCGATCAAAACTCAGTTCTTGGTGATTGACTACCCGTCGCTGTACCAATGCATCCTGGGGAGACCGGGCCTCGCAGAGCTGATTGTTGTCCCTTCAACCGTCCACCTCAAAATGAAGTATTATATGGAGAAAGGCCACGTAGTGACTTTGCACGGAGACATAGAGGCTGCCCAGAGATGCTTCGAAGCAGCAACCCGAGGACAAAGCCAGATCGGTGCAGCTCCTAGAGCATCCAAACGAGTAAGGGAGGAGGATCATCCATGCGACGAGGGTCAACCAGATAAGAAGCATGTTCGCCCAGTACATACTATCGATCTGGACGGTCGGATGTCGGAGGAAGCTGAAGAGGATAACAGTCCAGGCGCTTCGACAGGGACGACAAACCCCTCCACATCAGCCCTCTTGCAACCTGTTCCATATGGGGAGTTTGAGGTCATCGCCTTCAAAAATAACCCCAACAGAGGGGTGAAGATTGGTGCTGGATTACCCGAGGAGATCAAGCAACAACTGAAGAAATGTTTAGAAGACAACGCCGACTTGTTTGCTTGGAGTGCCGCAGACATGCCCGACCTGGACCCTGAGACCGCATGCCACTATTTGACCATCGACCCGGCTGCCCGCGCCGTCCCCCAGTGCAGGCGAAAACAATCCGACGAAAAGGCACAGGCTGCCGAGACACTTGAACAAGACCTCTTAGAGGCGAAATTCATTTCGGAGGCCAGGTATACAACCTGGATGTCCAACATTGTACTCGTAAAGAAACATAGTGGAAAATGGCGCATGTGCATTGACTATACTAATCTCAATCGGGCTTGCCCGAAAGATGCTTATTCGTTACCGAGCATAGATAAGCTCGTTGATAATTCTGCATGTTTCAAACTCTTGTCCTTCATGGATGCCTATTCGGGATACAACCAAATCTCCATGGCCGAAAGGGACAAGAAATACACTGCGTTCATGACCTCATCGGAGAACTATTACTACAACGTAATGCCCTTTGGTCTGAAGAACGCTGGGGCCACATACCCGCGTATGATGAACAAGGTCTTTCGAGCAGAAATCGGAGACATGCTCGAAGTATATATGGACGATATGATCATGAAGTCCCAAGAGGAATCCGACCATACAATCCACTTACAAAAGGTTTTCGACCAAGCGAGAAAATGCAAGATGCGTTTCAACCCCGAAAAATGCACCTTCGACGTACGGGCATGAAAATTCCTCAGATTCTACCTCACTGAGAGGGGAATAGAGGCCAACCCCGACAAGTGTCGGGCATTCGCTAAATTTACCACGCCCAGGTCGAAGAAATCCATACAGTCCCTCAATGGGATGCCCACTTCACTTTCTCGCTTCGTGGCCAAATCCGCACAGCACGCTCTGCCCTTCTTTAAACTTCTGCGAAAAGAAGCCGCTTTCGAGTAGACAGAGGAATGCGAGCATGCTTTCCTCCACCTCAAGAGAGCCTTGTCCGAACCTCTAGTTTTGTCACGACCAGAGAATGGGGAGACGCTGTATCTATACCTCTCCGTCACCAGCGAAGCTATTAGCGCTGCCCTTATATGTGAAACACCCGACGGGCAAAAACCCATATATTTCACGAGCAAGGCATTGCAGGGGCCAGAGCTCAAGTACCAGGAAATCGAGAAGGTCGCCCTCGCCCTCATCAATGCGGCAAGGAGACTGAGACATTACTTCTTGGCCCATACAATAGTGGTGCGGACAGACCAGCCCATAAGACAACTGCTTGGCTAACCAGATATAGCAGGAAGAATGCTCAAGTGGTCGTAGGAGCTGGCGGAATTCGACATCCATTACGAGGGCAGGAAAGCCCTCAAGGTGCAAGTTTTGGCAGACTTCGTGGCCGAGATGACACCTCCAGCGTCCCCATCCAATGGGGCGCACAGGTGGATTGTCTTCGTCGACGGGGCCTCCAACTCCACGGGCAGCGGCGCAGGTATCATATTGGAGAACGAGGAGGGAATCCTGATTGAAGTGTCTCTAGTCCTGTCTTTCCAAACTTCGAACAACCAAGCCGAGTACGAGGCATTCCTCGCAGGCCTAAGGTCGGCCGAAGATCTGGGAGCCAAGGAAGTGAAGATCTTCACTGATCCCCAACTCGTAACATCTCAAGTTCGAGGAGAATACCAAGCCAAAAATGACAACCTGGTCGAATACCTTACGTTGGTGAAAGAGAAGATGACCAAGTTCGACGCGTGGGAAGTCCAACACATCCCACGTGAACGAAATACCCGAGCAAATGTCCTCTCGAAACTGGTCAGCACCAGAAAGAAAAGGGGCAACAAGTCGATCATACAGGAGACACTCTCCCATCCAAGCATCGAGAAGACACCTGGGCTGCTCGTCGTCAGCACCATTGGTGACCGTAACTGCTGGATGACCCCAGTACACAAGTACCTCACCATCAGAGAGCTCCCCGAAGATGGAAAATAAGCCAATGTGAATAAATGAAGATCTTGTTCGTACGTCTTGGTCGATGGCAGGCTATATCGGCGAGGATTCTCCATTCCCCTGCTGAAATGCGTCGAAGAGGATAAGGTCTGTAACACCCCAAATTATTTTACTATTTTTCGTAATTAGAAATTATATGATGTTGTGTATTTGTGTATAATTATGCGTGTTTTGGTTGAGGTTGAGTTTCCTTAGTATGGAGTAGAGACCTTAGAATTATAGAAAATAAGGTATCGGAGGGTGTGTGGCCAATGGGATACAAATATGTGGTGTGGTTAGTAAATAATTATTAATTTAAATAATTTAGTTGGAATTATTTAGATTTAAAATAATTAGTTTAATTATGTTATTTAATTAAAATTTGATAATAGGAGTTAAGAGATGACAAGGGCAAGGTGATCCATTCATGAGGATTAGTAAGGGTAAAGAGGGAAAAACATATTTGGGGTCTAAGGGTCATAGTTGGAAAAAGGAGGAAGTTGGAAAGAGAGAATCATTTGGTGATCGATCGAATTTTGAAAAAAAGAGAAAAGGGAACGGGAAGCAGAGCTAGGGCTTAGAGACATCTGAAGAATCTTCATCTAAGTTAAGGGTGGGGTTCTTTACTCTCTAAGGGTTGCATAATGTTGGTATGAGGGTAGATAAACCATTAGGATCTTCCCTATGTATTGTTTGTGTCAAACGAATTGAGGTTCTGCGTGTCGGTGAGTTTCATAAATGTGAAATGTATGAATTGAATAGTGGAATTGTGATGTTTTGTTGAAAGTGTTGTTGTTGTATGATAAAAACATGATTATATGTGTGTTTCTGGACTGTATGGTGTCAAATTCATAAGAATTTTGGGGTCTGAATCGTGCAGAATCGCAATTGCAAGATTGCTGATCCTGCCAGATTCGTCAGGTGAAAGGAAAATCCGCCAGGCAAAAATCCGCCAGGCGAAAATTCGCCAGATGGTCGCCAGGCGAATTGAGAGGCGAGTGAAGCGTGAAAATAGGGGTCCTGGATTTTGTATGGGAGAAGGAGATTTGCCACTGCTCCGCCAGGCGAGCATGAGGCGAAAGGGGAATCCTCCACGCGAAAGGAAAATCCGCTAGGCGAAAATGGTTTCGCTGGTGCCCCGCCAGGCGAGAATCAGGCGAGCAGAGCTGAGACGAACCGAATTTTCTGAAACTTTAAAAATTCGTATCTTTTGACCCGTAGGTTCGTTTCAGTCGTCGTTCGAAGCGTTGGAAAGCTGGTTTCACATACTATTTATAAAAATTGATTTCAATACGAGAATTCCAACCCTTTGACGCGTTAATTGGGTTTTGTGTATGTTGTTATGTGTTGTAAGTTGAAATGATGGATTCAGTGGTGTGTATGCGTGTTATAGTTGTGGATTGTTGTGGTTGTATGTTTTGGCAGGTATGGACTGCATGTTGTATAGTTTTAGTATGATGTATTGACACATTGATAGTCATATGCATGTAGTTGTTGTTGTATGTTGTTGTTGTATGCATGCCATGTTGTATAAGTTGTGTGATAAGCCGTGTGCCCATGTGGGGTGTGAGCGTCTTATCGGGATTCTTAGATAAAATAATCGTATTGTTGTTGTTGTTGTTAAGGTGATCGTGTGCCCATGTGGGGTGTGATCGATCACGGATGTCGTGTTCCCATGTGGGGTGTGAGCGACTATTATGGAAATTCTGACGGGAATTATGATCATGAAACAGGGATCGAATTGGTACCACATGCATTGAGTCGAGTTGTGGGTCTCATTGGATTGCATTGTGTTGTGTTGATTATCTGCTTGTGTGGGAAATGCTAATTGTGTTGATGTTGTGATGATAGGGTAGATTGTATAATGTTTTTATGCTTTCATACTTATATTATGCATTTCTTATGTGATTTTGAGAATCTCACCCCTTTTGTTTGAAAGTTACCTCCTTGTGGGTAACGTGCAGAAAGCAAGATTAGTGCGGAGTTGGAGTTAGCGAAGACGAGGTATTCTCTTTTATTTCGTTGAGTCGCGTCTGCTCTGATTGTAACACCGGGTTGTCAGAACGCTTGTAGTTTGTATTTTATTATTTGTCGTCGTTTTAACTACTTGATGATGATGATGTGATAACAAATATGTTATGTTTCGGTTGAATTTTCCGCTGCTTTATAAGGAGATTGGTTAAGTATGCTTTATGGATACTATCTTATGTGTTACATATCGTATGCATGAGCAGGTGTTTGTTGAAAGTAGCATCATAAACGTTGTATGTTTGATTTTACTCTGATATTCTATTATTATTTGTCGCGGGGGTTTAGGGTGTTACATAGTGGTATCAGAGCAGGTCGGTCCGTCCGGCCAAGTTGTCGAGTCGTTGTCGTGTGACAGTTGATTACTGTCGATGTCATTTCCTTAACCATTGTGTTCTGTTTTTGACGTGTAACAGATTTAGAATGGCTGGAAGGAACGATGCTGCTATTGGTGTTGCTTTGCAGGCTGTTGCTCAAGCGGTACAAAACCCGCCACATGTTAGCGAGAATGACGAGTTTCGGAAGAACATACCACCTACCTTCAAGGGAAGATGTGATCCGGATAGAGCGCAGGCTTGGCTCAAGGAAATTGAGAGAATCTTCTGGGTTATGGAATGTCCTGAAGCACAGAAGGTGTGATTAGGTACTCACATGCTGGCTGAGGAGGCTGATGATTGGTGGATTAACAATCGTCAACTATTGGGAGCAACAGGAGAGACAATCACTTGGGCTGTGTTCAGTAGGGAGTTCTTGAGGAAGTATTTTCCTGAAGATGTCCGAGGAAAGGAAGAGATTGAGTTTTTGGATATGAAGCAGGGTAACATGATGATTACGGAGTATGCTGCCAAATTCTTAAATCTGGCTAAGTTTTATCCTCACTACAGTGCGGCAACTACTGAGTTCTCAAAGTGTGTCAAGTTTGAGAACGGATTGAGGCCCGAGATCAAATAGGCAATTGGTTATCAGCGGATCAGAAGGTTTCCAGATTTGGTGGATTGTTGCAGGATATTTGAAGAAGACAGCAAGGCTCGATCGGCTCACTACAAAGGGCTGGCCGAGAGAAGAGGAAAGCAACCGATGAACCGTGGGAAGCCTTATACAACTCCAGTTGAGAAAGGTAAACAGAAACACACTGAGGGCAAGAAGCCAAGTGGGGGAGGTGCCCCTGCTCCTCTTAAGTGTTACAGGTGTGGTGAGTTGGGTCATCGTGTCAGTGAGTGCACGAGTGATGTGAAGAAATGCTTCAAGTGTGGACAGGCAGGACATCTGATTGCTGACTGCAAGGTTAATGTGGTGACTTATTACAACTGTGGAGAACAGGGCCATATTAGCACTCGTTGTCAAAAACCAAAACAAGCTTCGACTGGAGGAAAGGTGTTCGCTTTGACAGGGACTCAGACTTCCAGTGATGACAGACTGATCAGAGGTACATGTTATATTAATAATACGCCTTTGATTGCTATTATTGATACTGGTGCTACTCACTCTTTTATTGCTGCTGATTGTGTGAGAAGGCTAGGCCTTGTTGTTTCTCCTATGAAGGGAGAGATGGTTGTCGAAACTCCTGCGAAGGGATCAGTGACCACTTCCTTGGTCTGTTTGAATTGTCGAGTATCGATCTTTGATAAGGACTTTGGTGTGGATCTGATTTGCTTACCGTTAGGAGGTCTCGATGTGATTTTGGGTATGAACTGGTTGGAGTTCAATCATGTTCATATTAACTATTTTAACAAGTCGGTGCGATTTCTTTCTCCTGAAGAAGAGGAAGAAGATGGTTTTCTATCTGCTAGAGAGTTGAGAAAGCTCTTGGAAGAAGAATCTCAGGTACTTTCATTGTTTGCATCCTTGCCAGTGGAAAGTGAGTCGGTGATTAATGAATTGCAAGTGGTGCGTGAATTTTCGGAAGTGTTCCCGGATGATATTTCTGATATACCGCCAGAGAGAGAAGTAGAGTTTACTATTGATCTTGTCACTGATACCAGACCTATTTCTATGGCACCATACAGGATGTCAGCATCAGAATTGACAGAGCTGAAGAAGCAACTGGAAGAGTTGTTAGTAAAGAAATTTGCGAGACCAAGTGTATCACCTTGGGGAGCTCCAGTGTTGTTGGTAAAGAAAAAGGATGGTAGTATGAGGTTGTGTATCGATTACAGATAGCTGAATAAAGTAACGATTAAGGATAAGTATCCACTTCTAAGAATAGATGACTTGATGGATCAATTAGTGGGTGCCCGTGTGTTTAGCAAGATTGACTTGAGGCCGGGTTATCATCAAATACAGGTAAAAGATGAAGATATTCAAAAAATGACTTTCAGGACTCGATATGGACACTATGAGTATGTGGTGATGCCGTTCGGAGTTACTAATGCACCTGGTGTATTCATGGAGTATATGAATCGTATTTTTCATGCTTACTTGGATCAATTTGTGGTTGTCTTTATTGACGATATTCTAATATATTCTAAGTCAGAAGAGGAACACGCTGAACATTTGCGGATCGTGCTGTAAGTGTTGAAAGAGAAGAAGCTCTATGCTAAGTTGTCTAAGTGTGAATTCTGGTTGAGAGAGGTAAGTTTTCTTGGGCATGTTATTTCAGGTGACGGTATTGTTGTGGATCCGTCCAAAGTAGATGCAGTTCTACAATGGGAGGCTCCGAAGTCTGTAACTGAGATTAGAAGCTTTTGGGCTTGGCTGGTTATTACCAAAGGTTTATAAAAGGTTTTTCGAAATTGTCACTTCCGTTGACTTAGTTGACATGCAAGGGTAAAGCGTTTGTGTGGGATGTTCATTGTGAGAAGAGTTTCATTGAGCTGAAGAAAAGATTGACTACAACTCCGGTTTTGATTTTACCTGAACCAAATGAACCGTTTATGGTGTATTGCGATGCTTCCTTGATGGGTTTAGGAGGTGTGTTAATACATAATGGTAAGGTGGTGGCTTATGCTTCACGACAGTTAAGGGTCCATGAGAGGAATTATCCAACTCATGATTTGGAATTAGCCGCGGTAGTATTTGTATTGAAGATTTGAAGGCACTATCTTTATGGTTCCAGATTTGAAGTGTATAGTGACCATAAGAGCTTAAGGTATCTGTTTGATCAAAAGGAATTGAATATGAGGCAAAGAAGGTGGCTAGAATTCTTAAAGGATTATGATTTCGGCTTGAACTATCATCCCGGTAAAGCGAATGTCGTGGCTGATGCTTTGAGTCAAAAGTCTTTTCATATGTCTGCTATGATGGTTAAAGAGTTAGAATTGATTGAACAGTTCAGAGATATGAGTTTGGTTTGCGAGCAGACATCGCATAGTGTGATGCTGGGTATGCTGAAGATCAACAAAGAATTTCTTAATAGTGTCAGAGAAGGTCAGAAGTTGGATGTGAAACTGGTGGATTTGATGGTTGGAAATGGCCAAGCGGAAGGTAATGAGTTCAGAGTGGATGAACAAGGTGTGTTGAGATTCCGAGATAAGATTTGTATTCCAGATGATCTTTAGTTGAAAAGAATGATTTTAGAAGAGAGTCACAGGAGTAGCTTGAGTATCCATACAAGAGCTACGAAGATGTATCAAGACTTGAAGAATATATTTTGGTGGCCTGGATTGAAACGTAATGTGACTCAATTTGTGTATGCTTGTTTGACTTGTCAGAAGTCGAAGGTGGAACATCATAAACCTGCTGGTTTGATGAAACCGTTAGATATTCCAGAGTGGAAGTGGGACAACATTGAAGAAACGAAAAAACACAAGAAGGGGGTTGAATTGGTTTTTTTTTTTTAAAAATTGAAGCACTAAGAGACACGTTGGTTATCCTGGTTCGTTTGAACTCAAACTACTCCAGTCCACCCGCCAAGGTGATTTCGCCTCTCTTGAGGACTTAATCCACTAATCAGTTAAGATTACAAAAACACAGGGACAACCGTCACTGTCTTCTTGAGTTTTAACCACAACTTGGTTTTCTCAAGGAATATCAACACAAAAAATTGCTTCTAATAAGCTTTATCACAACCGTGAATTTTTAACAATAATTTTTTTTATCAAACAATTGAAAACAGATGAGAATGCTTGAAGGATTGTGAAGGTATGCGCGCAAGTATATTTCGTCATCTGCAGGTGCTCCTTTAAATAGATGAGAGTGATTGATCAGTTGAAGATGTAATAGTTATTTTTGGAGATTGACAATAATGCCTTTGAATGCTTCTTTCCAAAAATACAGATCTTGTCTGATTTAATCCGTTGGTTTGTGATACTCATAAATTTGGAGGATAGCGCATCAGAGTCCACGTTGATTTGATGCAATATCAGAGTTTCTGGCTTGATACAACTTTGGTTCTGAAGCGTGAGACATCCTTCATCAGAACTTAGCTAGTTTAGATCAAGTGATTCTTCCATATTAGAGTTTCGCTTGATTAGAACTTCGCTTTGCTTAGATCTTGTTTGCTTCGCTTGATTAGAACTTCACTCAGATGCTTCTATATCAGAACTTCTTTACTTTAGAACTTCCCTACATAATTATAAAGAATGAATTAAGAAGCAGCAAGTTCTAACTAATATAGTGTTTGTTATCATCAAAACTATTTGGAATGTAGAATCAATTCTTGTTCTAACAATCTCCCCCTTTTTGATGATGACAAAAACTTATATTTTGAAGATTAATTAATAGAGTATGGAGTAGAGAATACTCCCCCTGAATTGAAGATTTCCTTGAAAATATTTTGATTTAAGACTCCCAAGAAGTTCTGATTGCCATTTTCCTGTTTTGTTAAAAAATATGGAAGCAGAGGTTAAAATGTTCGAGACATAGTCATGGTGCACTGTTATATTTCAAAATATCCTACGTTCTCCCCCTTTGTCATTAATCAAAAAGCGAAAAGATACATGAGAACATAATAAAAAAGAGCAAGGTAAAACACAAAGCAAGCAAGGCAACAAAAAACTAAGGTTGAGGAGCAGGTGGCAGTCTTGTGAACAATGCTTCCAGAAGGCCTTTGATCTGATTAGCGGATTCTTCTTGTTTGCTAAGCATCCTTTTAATTTCGGTGTTAGTTTCATCCTGTTTGTCCAACCTTTTTCTTACTGCTTCATTCTCTTTCCTTAACTCATCCAGAGTTTTCAGCACTTGAGCAGATGATGTTGACCCTTCAGAAAGTACCAATTCCTCAGAACTTTTAGCATAAACTTTCTTTGGAGAGACTTCAGGTGACTTTTCATCAACTTCAGTGATGACCAGAGTTTGATGCTGAGAGAATTCTTCCTGATGTTCTGAAACCATAGGATCTTTCCAGCCTAGAGGAAGAATAGGTTTCTTTTCCCAGAATCTTAGAACTTGCTCATTGAAGATCTTCATATGGTCACAGAAGTTCCGTTGGGCTATGTCATAGCTTAGTTCCTTCATTTTCTGAGATTCAGAATTAAACCACTTTCTGAATTTGGTCCAAAGATAGTCAGAGGCAGCTGGATTTAAATTCTCCAAACAACCCTGCTTCAGAAATTTAATCCATTCCTGCATTTTTACCTCGAAAGCCAATAAAGAGTTACTAACATCTGATTTGGATACAAGTGGTTTTGGTTTGGGAATGGCTAATTTGTGAGAGGTTGAGGTAAGCTTGTCTAGAGCTTCTAGGTCAATTATAGTTCTGAGGGGATCATCTGAGAGATGTGTTGGAGGAGAGTCAGAAATAAGAATAGGAGAGGTAGGTGATGTAACTTCTGAGGTGATTTGAGGGGGACTGGTGAAATTTGGTGATTGTTGACAGAAGTTAAGAGGACAGTTGATGCCAGGTATGGAGGTGTCAGAGTTTAGAGTGTGATGTTCTGGTTGGGAAGACGTGAAGAGAGGTTCATGAACAATGTCAGACAGCACTTGTGCAAGTTCTGGTTGCGGTTCAATAAAATCAGAAGGAGCGAGGTCAATGTCAATGTCAAAGTCCTCAAGAGTTTGTGGTGATGGTGGTGGATTTTCAGAGGGTTTAGGAGACGACGGGGTTTCAGATGTTGATACCATTATGGATTCGACGATAGAAATGAAAGCGGAGTTACCTTTCTTCTTAGCAGCTTTAGCAACTTTTGGAGTTTTCTGAGGAGTTCCTTCAGAGGTTTTCCTTTTTCTTGAAGTTCTGGGGGTAACTTCTAGAGGTGCTTGCCTGAGCTGTTGCAGAGAAACTTCTGGTAGGGTTCCATCAGCTTTACATGCATCCAAATATCTGAGGACAATTTCTGGATGAGTATCTGATGAGAAAAGAGGAAAATCTTTCATAGGAATTTTCCTGGTGGTGATGACTTCCTTAGAGATTAGTGTTGGATCCTTCTTGATGGTCTCAATGATTTTCATCTTCTTGAGATTCTTTGCATTGAGAGGTCTTCAAGCAATAGTTTCTAGATCAGAGATTTCCTGAGCTTCAGTTAGGTGTTCAATCAGCTTATTCTCTGTAAGAATATCTGATATAAGTCTACCTAGGGAATCCAATCTCTCTTGGTTCTTTCATCTTCTCTTGTTTCCTTCACATTGTTCTTCAGATGATTAAAAAGACAGTGAGGAAGATTCGCTTTGGTGAAAGTGGAGATGAGGTATAGAAGATACTGTTGATCGTTGTTGATGTAGTCAGACGAGCTTGAAGGTTTCCTGTGATAGATGCACCCAAGAATGATTCTGGCCCAAATTCTGTGACGATCCTTTAGGTCTTTGATTTTGTTGGAGTGTTGACCGGTGGTGAATATTTCCTTTGAGATAGTGTTTAGATCAGTCCCTTTTTCCATTTCACTGCATCTAATTCCTGATCCATCATGATCAATCAGCTTACCAATAAGATCTTCAGTGATGACAACCTTCTTTCCCATAACATACGAAGTTACTTGATGTTTTGAGACTGATGCAAAAATCCAAAATTCCTTAACGAGTTGGGGAAAAACTGGACCCATTAATCGATTAAAGTATTTGCTCCATCCTTGAAACTCAACTTCAGGAGTAAGGTCATACCCATTGTCTTTCATGCTTTCAAAATCAACAATGAGTTCACAGAGAACTTCAAGAGAGGCAAAGGGGGTGAGGAGAGTTCTTGAGGGCTCAACGTACCTTTCTTCAATGACTTGGTCAGCTGATTCTTGAGACATTGCTTGTTGAGAGCTGGAGGCCATTGTTCATAGACTTAGGGTTTTGGGAACTTAGGGTTTTGGGAACACAGAAACAAGAAATGTAGGAGCAAAACAAGAAATGCAATTAATACGGAGAAAGCGATAGAGAACTAAGTGAGTGATAGTGAACGTGTGAGGGTGTTAGAAGTGACATTTATATAGGAGTAACCAAGAAATAAATAGCAATTAAAAATAATAAACATGATGATTAATAGCCGTAATGATTTCTGACAAGGGAGATAGCGTGAGAAATTTTGGGAACAGTTACCGAAGTGACTTGGCGCCTCGATATGTCAACACAGACGTTTCAGTTTTCCAGAGTTTGACACGCGTTCATCATCAGAGAAAATCTGGAGCGTAGGTTGACAAGTGTTTGCTAGAGTGAACTTAAACGATCTATTCTTGAAATGAAAAGTTCAGATCTTCTGAATAGATTCTGATGCAATCTTCCTTCTCACTTCTGAAGAAATATTGGTCAGATGTTCACAAAAGAAAAGAAATTATGAGTTAAAAATATAGTAATTACATTTTTCATTCTGGACAAATTTTCATACTGAGATTTTTCAGAATGAAATTAAATCTATCTTCAGCAAGGGGTTTGGTGAAAACATCAGCCCATTGATGGTCTGTGTCTATAAATTTTAAACAAAGAATTCCCTTCTGAGTATAGTCCCTAATGAAATGATGTTTAATTTCTATATGTTTAGCCCTAGAATGCAGAATAGGATTTTTAGAAAGACAGATGGCAGAAGTATTGTCACAGAGGATAGGGATGTTACTCTCGTAAATGTGAAAGTCTTCAAGCTGATTCTTTATCCAGAGCATCTGAGTACTGCATCCAGCTGCAGCTATGTATTCAGCTTCAGCAGTTGATAGTGCAATGGTGGATTGTCTTTTGCTGGACCAAGAAATTAGGTTGTCTCCTAGAAACTGGCAGCTTCCAGAGGTACTTTTTCTTTCTATTCTGTCTCCAGCAAAGTCAGCGTCACAGTATCCTACCAATTTGTATTCTCTGGACTTTCTATAGCAAAGACCAAGATTAGTAGTACCTTTCAGATATCTGAAAATCCCCTTAACAGCTGTTAAGTGGGATTCTCTAGGATCTGATTGGAATCTAGCACAAAGACAAACGCTATAGAGAATATCAGGTCTTGAAGCAGTTAAATAAAGGAGGGAACCAATCATACCTCTGTAGAGCTTATGTTCTACTTTCTTACTTACCTCATCTTTTTCCAGAATGCATGTGGGATGCATCGGAGTTTTGGAAGGCTTACTTTCTGACATTTCAAATTTCTTCAGAAGATCTCTGACATACTTGCTTTGATGTATGTAAGTTCCTTCCGGAGTTTGATTGATTTGAATTCCCAAGAAAAACTTGAGTTCTCCCATTAAGCTCATTTCAAACTCTGCCTGCATAGTCTTAGCAAATTCTTTGCCCAAAGAGCTTTTAGTGGATCCAAAAATTATATCATCTACGTAAATTTGACAGATCAGAATGTGATTTTTAAATGACTTACAGAATAAGGTTGTGCCCACCTTCCCTCTGGTAAAATCATTTTCTAAGAGAAAGTTACTTAGTCTCTCATACCAAGCTCTAGGAGCTTGTTTTAGACCATATAACGATTTCTTAAGTTTATAAACATATTCTGGATGTTTTGTGTTTTCAAAACCAGGGGGTTGGTGCACATAAACTTCTTCATCAATGTGGCCATTTAAAAACGCACTTTTGACATCCATCTGATAAAGAGTGATGTCATTATTTACAGCGTATGAAATTAAAAGTCTGATAGATTCTAACCTTGCGACTGGAGCAAAGGTTTCTGTATAGTCTATCCCTTCTTGCTGACTATAACCTTGTGCACCTGTCGTGCTTTGTTTCTGACAACTTCTCCCTGTTCATTTAGTTTGTTTCTGAAGACCCATTTGGTTCCAATGATGTTGAAGCCTTTGGGTTTAGGAACTAGATCCCATACGTCGTTTCTGGTGAACTGATTCAGTTCTTCCTGCATTGCGAGGATCCAATCATTGTCTGTGAGTGCTTCGTCAATAGTAGTGGGTTCTATCAGAGAGACTAATCCCACTAGAGATTCTTCAGTCTTTTTGAATGAGGATCTTGTTCTGATTGGGTCGTCCTTCTTTCCCAGAATTTTGTCTTCGGGATGAGTTAGAGAACTTCTGGATTGTCTTTTCTGGATGGGTTCTTCAGAATTAGAGTTTCCTTCTGTTTTGTTCGCCTGTTTTTCTGATGATCTGGTTTCAGTGCCTGTTATTTGAACTTTTATTTCTGCAAGAGATTCATCATGCTTTGGCTTTTGAAGGCCAAGCTTATCATCAAATCTGACACAAATGGATTCTACCACACTTCGTGTTTCTGTGTTATATACTCTGTATCCTTTTGAACGTTCAGAGTATCCCAACATGAAACATTTTTGTGCCTTAGAATCAAACTTGTTCAGAGGATCATTAGTGTTTAGGATAAAGCATGTACATCCAAAAGGATGAAAGTAAGAAATGTTGGGCTTTCTGTTCTTCCACAATTCATATGGAGTCTTTTCCAGAATAGGTCTTATAGAGATTCTAATCTGAATATAGCACGCTGTATTAACTGCTTCTGCCCAAAAGTGTTTAGCCATGTTAGTCTCATTGATCATGGTTCTGGCCATTTCTTGTAGAGTTATATTCTTGCGCTCTACAACTCCATTTTGTTGTGGAGTTCTAGGACAAGAGAAATCATGAGAAATGCCATTTTCATTAAAAAATGTTTCTAGCTTTTTGTTTTCAAATTCCCCACCATGATCACTTCTGACTTTTACAATTCTAAACTCTTTTTCATTCTGAATTTGGTTATAGAAAGTAGAGAATACAGAGAGTGACTCGTCCTTGTGTTTTAAGAACTTTACCCATGTCCATCTGCTATAGTCATCTACGATCACTAGTCCATACTTCTTGCCACTGATGGATGCAGTTTTCACTGGTCCAAACAGATCAATATGAAGAAGTTCTAATGGTCTGGAGGTAGAAACAACATTTTTTGGTTTAAAAGAGGGTTTGGAAAACTTGCCTTTTTGACATGCTTCACACAGAACATCTGAGCTGAACTTCAGATTAGGAAGTCCTCTGACCAGATTGAGTTTGTTAATCTGAGATATTCTTCTCATACTAACATGCCTCAATCTTCTGTGCCAGACCCATTGTTCGTCGTCAGCAGACAAAAGACATTTTACATTCTGACTTTTTAGTTCAGAAAGTTTTATTTTGTAAATGTTGTTCTTTCTCTTTCCATTAAAGAGGATTGTTCCATCTTTCTGACTAACTGCCTTACAGGACTTTTGATTGAAGATTATATCATAACCGTTATCACTTAATTGACTTATGGATAATAAGTTATGCATTAATCCTTCTACTAATAAGACATTAGATATAGAGGGTAGAGTACCGTTACCTATGGTTCCAGAGCCAATGATTTTACCTTTCTGATTGCCTCCGAAACCTACATACCCTCCAGCTTTAAGTTCCAGACTTTGGAACATATGCTTTCTTCCCGTCATGTGTCGCGAGCATCCCGAGTCCAGGTACCATGATTGGTGTTTCAATCTTGCTGTTAAAGACATCTGCAATATATAGGATTTTATCCTTAGGTACCCACAATTCTTTGGGTCCTTGTTTGTTAGTGTTCACAGAATTCTGATTGAGTTTTGGATTCTCAATAGAATTTGAAGAGTAAGATTCACTGGTATATTTTATGTCATGTTTGTGTCCATATGTGAAGTGAGAGTTTAAAGGAGAGTATTTTATGATCATATCATCAACTTGTTTTGGTTTATATGGAGCTTCACCTTTAGGATTAACATAACCTATGCCTTTTCTCCCATTTCTACTAACTCCATAGATCATTGAAGCCATTTTGCTTCTGTCTATGTTTTTAGCTAGAAATTTTTGAAAGTTATAGTCGTAATGTTTTAAAATATTTTCAGAACTAGAGGAAACTGCTGAGTCAGAATGTTTCTGAGATTTTTGAGATTCAAAAGAGTTGAGTTTTGAAATGGTTTCTTTTAACTCAGAATTTTCTGCTTTCAGCTTTCTGTTCTCTTCAGACTCAGATACAAGATCATGTTTCAGATTCTTATATTTGAGCTGAAGTTTCTGATAGTTTTCAAGAATTTTTGACAGACTTTCTTCTAATTGAGATCTAGAAAATTTAGAGAATACCTCTTTAGTTTCTGAGTCAGAGTCTGATTTTGATGAGTTTGAATCATCTGATATATTGGCCATTAGGGCAATGTTGGCGTGTTCATTTTCTGATTCGGATTCTGCTTCAGAGGATTCCGAGTCATCCCAGGTAGCCATAAGACTTTTCTTTCTTTCCTTGTTAAACTTCTTATTTGGCTTTTCTTTCTGCAGCTTAGGACAATCACTTTTGTAGTGTCCAGGTTCCTTGCATTCGTAACACACCACTTCTTTGTTCTTTGACTTTTTGTGTCCAGAGGATGGTTCAGAATGACTGCTTGATCTTCGAGAGTTTCTGAATTTTCTTTGCCTATTTTTCCATAGTTGTTGTATTCTTCTGGAAAGGTTCATCTTCTTCTGAGGAGCCGCCAGAACTTTCTTCTTCTGCCTGAAAAGCTTTAGTTTCATATTTATATTTAGATTTAAGAGCAACAGACTTACCTTTCTTCTGAGGCTCATCTTCTTCTAGTTCTATTTCGTGACTTCTCAGAGAGCTGATCAGTTCTTCAAGAGATATTTCGTTGAGGTTCTTGGAGAGCTTTAGTGCTGTGACCATGGGTCTCCATACTTTAGGTAAGCTTCTGATGATCTTCTTGACATGATCTGATGTGGAGTACCCTTTATTCAGAACCTTCAGTCCAGCAACCAGAATTTGAAACCTTGAGAACATTTTCTCAATTGTTTCATCATCTTCCATCTTGAAAGCTTCATACTTCTGGATAAGTGCCAGAGCTTTAGTCTCTTTTACTTGAGTGTTGCCTTCATGCGTCATTCTCAGCGAATCAAATATGTGTTTGGCTGATTCTCTGTTAGTGATCTTTTCGTATTCTGTGTGAGAGATTGCACTAAGGAGAATAGTTCTGGCCTTGTGATGATTTCTGAAATCTTTCTTCTATTGATCCGTCATATTTTTCCTTTCGATCTTCTGACCGTCTTTACCAACAGGGTGAGTGTAACCATCAGTCACCATATCCCAGAGATCGCCGTCGTGAGCCAGAAAGAAACTTTCGATTAGGTCTTTCCAGTAATCAAAGTTTTCTCCGTCAAACATTGGTGGTTTGCCACTGATTTTGTCATTGTAGTTCTGAACGGATTCCGCCATAGTGTTTTTCGTGAAGGATCTTTTATCTGACACGGTTAAGTGTTAGCACCCAGAACCAGGTGCTCTGATGCCAATTGAAGAAACGAAAAAACACAAGAAGGGGGTTGAATTGGGGTTTTTGAATTGGGGTTTTTTTTTTAAAAATTGAAGCACTAAGAGACACGTTGGTTATCCTGGTTCGTTTGAACTCAAACTACTCCAGTCCACCCGCCAAGCTGATTTCGCCTCTCTTGAGGACTTAATCCACTAATCAGTTAAGATTACAAAAACACAGGGACAACCGTCACTGTCTTCTTGAGTTTTAACCACAACTTGGTTTTCTCAAGGAATATCAACACAAAAAATTGCTTCTAATAAGCTTTATCACAACCGTGAATTTTTAACAATAATTTTTTTTATCAAACAATTAAAAACAGATGAGAATGCTTGAAGGATTGTGAAGGTATGCGCGCAAGTATATTTCGTCATCTGCAGGTGCTCCTTTAAATAGATGAGAGTGATTGATCAGTTGGAGATGTGATAGTTATTTTTGGAGATTGACAATAATGCCTTTGAATGCTTCTTTCCAAAAATGCAGATCTTGTCTGATTTAATCCGTTGGTTTGTGATACTCATAAATTTGGAGGATAGCGCATCAGAGTCCACGTTGATTTGATGCAATATCAGAGTTTCTGGCTTGATACAACTTTGGTGCTGAAGCGTGAGACATCCTTCATCAGAACTTAGCTAGTTTAGATCAAGTGATTCTTCCATATCAGAGTTTCGCTTGATTAGAACTTCGCTTTGCTTAGATCTTGTTTGCTTCGCTTGATTAGAACTTCACTCAGATGCTTCTATATCAGAACTTCTTTACTTTAGAACTTCCCTACATAATTATAAAGAATGAATTAAGAAGCAGCAAGTTCTAACTAATATAGTGTTTGTTATCATCAAAACTATTTGGAATGTAGAATCAATTCTTGTTCTAACAAACATCTCTATGGATTTTGTGACCGGGTTGCTTAATACACCGAGAGGACATGATTCCATTTGGGTAGTGGTAGATAGACTGACAAAGTCAACCCATTTTATTCCGATTAATATCAGTTTCCCTTTGCAAAAGTTGGCAGAGATCTATATCCAGGTGATTGTGAAGTTGCATGGAGTTCCGCTGAATATTGTATTGAACCGAGACCCAAGGTTCACTTCTAGGTTTTGGGAGAGTTTGCAAGAAGCTTTGGGATCGAAACTGAGATTGAGTTCGGCATATCATCCGCAGACTGATGGGCAGACAGAGAGGACTATATAATCTTTGGAGGATTTGTTGAGGGCTTGTGTGCTTGAAAAGGGAGGTGCTTGGGATAGTGATTTGCCGCTGATTGAGTTCACTTATAATAACAATTATCATTCCAGTATTGGAATGGCGCCTTTTGAAGCATTCTATGGTCGGCGGTGTAGGACACCTTTGTGTTGGCACGAATTTGGTGAGAGTGTAATATTGGGACCGGAGATTGTTCAGCAGACTACCGAAAAGGTGAAGCTGATTCGGGAGAAGATGAAAACTTCGCAGAGTAGGAAGAAGAGCTACCATGATAAGAGGAGGAAAGATCTTGAGTTCCAAGAAGGAGACCATGTGTTTTTGAGAGTCACTCCGGTGACCGGTGTTAGACGTGCGTTGAAGTCGAGGAAGCCTACTCCTCGGTTTATTGGTCTGTATCATATTTCTGAAAGAGTTGGACCTGTTGCCTACAGAGTGGCGTTGCCACCCAATTTGTCGAATTTTCATGATGTGTTCCATGTGTCACAGCTTCGGAAGTATGTTCCAGATCTGTTGCATGTGATTCTGATGGATGATGTAGAAGTAAGGGATAACCTTACGGTTGAGGCCTTATCAATACGGATTGAAGACCGCGAGGTAAAGCAACTGAGGGGTAAAGAGATCACTCTTGTGAAGTTAGTGTGGGGAGGCGCTGCTGGTGGAAATATGACTTGGGAATTAGAGAGCAGGATGCGGGAGTCGTATCTGGAGTTGTTCGCATGAGGTAAATTTTCGAGGACGAAAATATTCTAAGTGGGGGAGAGTTGTAACATCCCAAATTATTTTACTATTTTTCGTAATTAGAAATTGTATGATGTTGTGTATTTGTGTATAATTATGTGTGTTTTGGTCGAGGTTGGGTTTCCTTAGTATGGAGTAGAGACCTTAGAATTATAGAAAATAAGGTATCGGAGGGTGTGCGGCCAATGGGATAGAAATATGTGGTGTAGTTAGTAAATAATTATTAATTTAAATAATTTAGTTGGAATTATTTAGATTTAAAATAATTAGTTTAATTATGTTATTTAATTAAAATTTGATAATAGGAGTTGAGAGATGATAAGGGCAAGGTGGTCCATTCATGAGGATTAGTAAAGGTAAAGAGGGAAAAACATATTTGGGGTCTAAGGGTCATAGTTGGAAAAAGGAGGAAGTTGGAAAGAGAGAATCATTTGGTGATCGATCGAATTCTGAAGAAAAGAGAAAAGGGAACGGGAAGCAGAGCTAGGGCTTAGAGACATCTGAAGAATCTTCATCTAAGTTTAGGGTGGGCTTCTTTAATCTCTAAGGGTTGCATAATGTTAGTATGAGGGTAGATAAACCTTTAGGATCTTCCCTAAGTATTGTTTGTGTCGAACGAATTGAGGTTCTGTGTGTCGGTGATTTTTATAAATGTGAAATGTATGAATTGAATAGTGGAATTGTGATGTTTTGTTGAAAGTGTTGTTGTTGTATGATAAAAAAACATGATTATATGTGTGTTTCTAGACTGTATGGTATCAAATTCGTAAGAATTTAGGGGTCTGAATCGTGCAGAATTGCATTTGAAAGATTGCTGATCTTGCCAGATTCGCCAGGCGAAAGGAAAATCCGCCAGGAGAAAATTCTCCAGATGGTCACCAGACAAAAATTCGCCAGATGGTCGCCAGGCGAATTGAGAGGCGAGCGAAGGGTGAAAAATAGGGGTTCTGGATTTTGTATGGGGGAAGGAGATTCGCCGCCGCTCCGCCAGGCGAGCATGAGGCGAAAGGGGAATCCGCCAGACGAAAGCAAAATCCTCCAGACAAAAATGGTTTCACTGGTGCTCCGCCAGGCGAGAAACAGGCGAGCAGAGCTGAGACGAACCGAATTTTCTGAAACTTTAAAAACTCGTATCTTTTGATCCGTAGGTCCATTTCAGTCGCCGTTCGAAGCGTTGGAAAGCTAGTTTCACATACTATTTATAAAAATTGATTTCAATACCAAAATTCCAACCCTTTGACGTGTTAATTGGGTTTTGTGTATGTTGTTTTGTGTTGTAAGTTGAAATGATGGATTCGGTGGTGTGTATGCGTGTTATAGTTGTGGATTGTTGTGGTTGTATGTTTTGGCAGGTATGGACTGCATGTTGTATAGTTGTAGTATGATGTATTGATGCATTGATAGTCATATGCATGTAGTTGTCGTTGTATGTTGTTGTTGTATGCATGTCATGTTGCATAAGTTATGTGATAAGTCGTGCGCCCATGTGGGGTGTGAGCGTCTTATCGGGATTCTTTGATTAAAGAACCGTATTATTGTTGTTGTTGAGGTGATCGTGTGCCCATGTAGGGTGTGAGCGATCACGGATGTCGTGTGCCCATGTGGAGTGTGAGCGACTATTATGGAAATTCTGACGGGAATTATGATCATGAAACAGGGATCGAATTGGTACCATATGCATTGAGTCGAGTTGTGGGTCTCATTGCATTGCATTGTGTTGTGTTGATTATCTGCTTGTGTGGGAAATGCTAATAGTGTTGATGTTGTGATGATGGGGTAGATTGTATAATGTTTTTATGCTTTCATACTTATATTATGCATTTCTTATGTGATTTTGAGAATCTCACCCCTTCTGTTTGAATGTCACCTCCTTGTGGGTAACGTGCAGATAAGCAAGATTAGTGCGGAGTTGGAGTTAGCGAAGACGAGGTCTTCTCTTTTATTTCGTTGAGTCACGTCTGCTTTGATTGTAACACCCGGTTGTCGGAACACTTGTAGTTTGTATTTTATTATTTGTCGTCGTTTTAATTACTTGATGATGATGATGCGATAACAAATATGTTATGTTTTAGTTGAATTTTCCGCTGCTTTATAAGGAGATTGGTTAAATATGCTTTATGGATAATATCTTATGTGTTACATATCGTATGCATGAGCAGATGTTTGTTGAAAGTAGCATCCTAAACGTTGTATTGTTGATTTTACTCTGATATTCTATTATTATTTGTCGCGAGGGTTTAGGGTGTTACAAGGTCCCCGAGGTTCTCCAGGAGATCCACGAGGGCATCAACGCACAACACTTGGGAGGAAAATCGTTGGCACAAAAGGCCCTGCGAGCAGGATACTATTGGCCGACCATGTACCAGGACGCCAAGGAGCACGTCCAGAAATGTGATCGATGCCAGCGCCACAGGGACATGCACTTGGCACCCCCTAGCGAGTTGAAGACTCTTTCCTCACTTGGCCCTTCGCCTGGTAGGGGATGGACATCCTCGGCCCCTTCACGATGGGATCCTACCAAAACAAATTCCTTATAGTGGCCGTCTACTACTTTACAAAATGGATCGAAGCCGAAACCCTCGCCAAGATCACAGCCTTCAACATACTCTGTTTTTACAAAAGGAACGTCCTCGCAAGGTTTGGCATTCCCCATGCACTTGTGACCGACAATAGAACCCAGTTCATGGACAGGCAGTTCCAAGACTTCGTCGCCAAACTAGGCACGAAGCAATACTTCACTTCCGTCGAGCACCCCCAAACTAACGGGCAAGCGGAGACCGCGAACAGGGTGATCCTCCGGGGTCTAAAACGAAGGCTGGATGAAGCAAAGAAAAGATGGGTCGAGGAGCTACACAGCGTGCTCTGGGCCTATAGAACAACCCCACACTCCACCACCGGGTAAACTCCTTTCCGACTAGCATACGGAACCGAGACTGTCATACAAGTGGAGATCAGAGAACCTTCCAGACGAATAGAAGCCCCTCTCGACGAAGAGCTGAACGACGAAGCTTTAAGGGAAGAGCCCGACTTGGTCGAGGAGATACGATCAGGGGCAGCTCTCTGTGAAGCCTCATTAAAACAAAGGATAACGTTGTGCCACGACGCCAAAGTCATAAAACGTGACTTCCAGGTCGACAGTTTAGTCCTGCGTAGAAACCAAAAGGATTCGCGCGAGGGCAAGTTGGCCGTTAACTAGGAAGGACCTTACAGGGTCAAGTCGAAAACAGGAACCGGGGTCTACTACTTAGAAACCCTGGACGGGGAACCATTTGCTCGACCATGGAACGCTGAAAAGCTCAAACAATACTACAGTTAGGACCAGCCACCAGTTTGGACTAACTGCCGACAAGGTCCCCCCCATCGCGGGGAGGCAGCTTGGCGACAAGATTGTACCCCGGTGCAGGTACGGTCTTCTCTTTAAACGTCGGCCAGCTTCTGCTCATGAGACAAGCAGATCCTGTGCCCAACGGGGATACCTCGATCGAGGTCCGCTGTTGCCGCACCAATAGGGCAGAACACCCAGCTCGCGATGGGTACAGTCCAAGCCTGTGATATCAGGACCTCAACCGAGATCCTGTTCTCACTCCGACGAGTCCACTTCGCCCCCTCGGCCAGTACCCCAAACTGTCGAGCGTAAATATGATGAGTCGAGCAAAACATCTCTACTTGGCGCTCAAATGCTAAAAACATGTACAAATAAACACAAACACTGATGAACACAAATATTTATATAATTCTGGGCTACAAGGCCAGAATAATTTAGTGTTACAAGCAAGGGTTATGCCCGCAAAAGATTGCAAATCCAAGGGCACGCAGGCCCATAAAATACATAATACAAACTATAATTAAGCTGCATTGCTAGGAACTTCGGGGGGAACCACCTCGCCGTTGACGACCACGTTGATGACACCCATCCCTTCGGTCAGCAGCTGGACATCAGAATTGAGGGCCTTCAACTGCTTAAAGGCCGCATTAAAACCAAACTCAGCTGCTCCCAAGTTGTCTTGCTCAAGAAGACGGATCCTGTTGATCTGGTCTTTCCTGGTCTTCAAAGCCTTCTCGTCGTCGGTCTCATCCTAACCAACCGCCGATGACCCCTCAAGCTCGGCTATCCTCACCTTCAGACGGGCGTTCTTGTCGTTTACCCTGGTCACCTCCCCCTGCATCTGGGTCACCTCTTTTTGAAGCGCGGTCTAGGCTTCCAGATTGCCTTGAAGCTTCCTCAGCTCGTTATCTATCTCCGCATTTTCTAACTCCAGGTCGACGATTCTGGGTTGCGCCTTCTTAAGATCTGCGCGAGGAACCGTGTCCGCGTCCCCAAGGCTAGCGCCGCCTCCAGCACTCTGATCATGGCGGCCGCATCCTGGCAAAGAAGTTTCCTCTGCACCTGGGGGTCGGCGGGCAGGATGTCCGATGCGTCAAGCTCAGGAACGACGACAGAACTTTTCCCGTCAAAGGTTTTCCCTTGAAGGTAGCGTGGGGGCAAGACAAATTTCCCCCCGAAAAACCGCTCGAGCAGCCAGCTGGTGAAGGTCCGGCGTCACCCCGTTTCCTCTTGTGAGTTGTATCCGGTGTTGGCGGGGTCGAGTCAGTCCCCGGGATGGGCTCGGCGCCACCCACAAACTTCTCCATGGTTGATTGTTGCTTGCCAGCGAAGACCTTGGACGACTGGGGCGCCTTCTTTAAAATTTTGGTCGCCGCCGACTTCAATAAACGTTCACTCATGTCAGCCATGTGTCCTGCAAATGAAAAAGAAAGGTCAGCTCGTTGGACGAGAATTAAAAACACAACAAAGAAACAACATATACCAAGAAGCTCAAATGCGTCATCACCATTCTCGCACTCAAGGAGAGCTTTAGTATTAATGTAACGAGCCGCTCGATCAGGCTCTCCATCCTCCCCGAGAAACTCTTTGCCGTCCCTGTCAACCACATAAGCAGGAGTAAATGTTTCCACATAGGCATGCAATGCCCGATAGCCCTCCTTGTCCCCGGCATTAAGCTGCTCGTGTTAGACGAGGAACTGGTCGGTCCTATACTTGAAGTGGGCATACACCCACTCCAGCGGGAACTTCGACACTGGCCTCATGGTTGGTTGACCATCAATCTCCATGGTCTCCAAAGTAGAAATGGATTTCTTCGCATCCTCGGAGACAGGTTTCACGACCAAGAACCTGTCCTTGAAATTCCAGACAGACTCCGAATACGGCCAGAAGAGCCTACTTTGTTGTTTAAAAGATACCCAGCTCTGCTTCGGACCAGCTATGCTCCGTTAGAGCTAGAAGATGTAGAAGAAAAGGTCCACGGTCGCCCCGACCTTCAGGAAACGACAAACCAACTCAAAAGCCTTGATAAATGCCAGCGCATTTGGGTGAAGCTGCGATGGGCATAGCTCCAAGTGACAGAAGATGGCCTGTTGAAAGCCAGTGAAGGGCAGACAGAATTTCGCCTCCACAAAGGCAAACTCGTACATGGGGAATCGCATCCCGGGATACACGGAACATATCTGATCATCATCTGTGGGGCAGAGAGCCTTCCACTGCGCGGGTGCATCCTCGGTACGGTCTTCAAGGTTGGGAAATTCCCGAGCTTCTTCTTCTGTGAATGTCGACCTCGTCGACAAAGGTTCCTGGGCGATCCACTGGAGATCCCCATCAGCTACTCGGACATTGACATTATCTGCGGACTGCCCCGCCTCCTCGTGGGCAGCCCCGACTTCGGATACGATTTCTTCGTGTTGTTCGGCCATTTCACCTGAAAAGCAGAAGAAAAAGTGAATTCGACGATAAAGATTAAATTCACCCTTCCACTACTAGTCAAGTGAAAGGGCGAGGAATAGTCTAGGACAACCTCGAGCCCTTGTCGTTCACGACGGTTTGGACAATTTTCGTTGTCCCCGTACAACGGGGAGAAGATCTTGCGAGGAGAAACCTACTCGACAATGCAAACTTGTCGCGCGAAAGCTAAGTCTCACGCCGAACAGGCCTAATGCCCAACTACAAATCTAAAGCTAATCCTAGCTAGAGTCTAGCAAGATCTACAAAAAACCTACTCATTTTTCATGGACATTCATCCCATGTTCTTCGTGTTCTTCATGTTCTTCATGAATTTTCCAGAAATTCATACGTTCATTGAAGAACACATGAACACTCGCCGAAAAACTCATGCAGATTTCCAGAAACGAAGAACACCATAGAAACTGTAGAAAGAGATGAAGAACTTACTTGTTAAGTTGAAGGAAGAAGATGAAGATTACGGGCTAGGGTTGGAAGACCGGCGGCGGCGAAAGGACTCTGGCGAAAGCCCAAATTGCATAGCGAAAAGGCTTGAGAAGAGAATTTTGAGTGAAGTGTCTAAATGAATCCTCTTTCCCCTTTTTATAAGCACTTCCTCGCTCGGGAATCGCAAAGGCCATCATAGCCTAGACGTCTCTAGGTCTGACAGGCATTAACTACTCCACCACGTGTCAAAAAGGTACCGTGTTTGGCAGTCCCCAAGCTAGACGAAGCATTCGCTAAGTCCCCTGCTATCTCGCGATCACATCGTTCTCGGCGATATGCATTACTTATCTCCCCGCCAAGGCTCACCGACAGAAAAACGCCATTTCAGCGGGCACATTTCCTCATCCTGATCGACAGAAAACACCATTTCTGTGAGCGGGACCTCGCATGTGAAAGGCTTGTCAAGCAGACAAGGATCCATTGTCGACCACGCTGACCACTTAACTGGCAGAGAGACGCATCCGGACACCGTTGCTCGGGCTGCTTTCCACGAAGCTAACTTAAGTCATTACTCTTCCACAAAGCAAAGACTTGGGGGGCTCCTGTTCTAGACTGGGCAGGCGCTTGGCCCACTTCAGGGCAAGGCCCAATCCAATCCAGCTCGTGATCAGGCCCAATAGCCAGAAACTAGCCATTGGGCAGAAACTAGCCGTTGGGCACAATATGACTGTTAGAGAATACAATCGTTGAGGACACCCTCTCACGCGCTTGACAGTTCATGCAACCAACTACTTCCCCGGATCCCACGGAAACAGATGGACAAGGTTAAAAGATCACGCGCCTGACCCTCCACCTGGCAGTCTCCCATTGGTCGACCAGGCTTTTTGTCCACATGGGAGACCTTGGCCCCGCGCTGGGGGTTACTTCTATAAATACCCTCTCACTTGAGAGGGGCGGGTTATATCGCTATTGAATACTAAAACATACACTTTGTACTTACTTTTTTCTAGCTCAAACTTACTTTGGCATCGGAGTACCCTGCAGGTACACCCCATCCTCTCCTACGGACAACTTCATCTGCCATACCTGATGGCCAGGACGATCCAGTATGATCACACTTGATCATCATGTATATGATTACTTTATGTACTCTTGATAGTATTTACCATATATCATCAAACCATGACATTATATTAGTACAGTTGTCATAAACAATATATATTTTATATTCTTGATAGTTTCGGCAAACTATCACTATGAAACTTTACTCATTTATTTTGTCATACACACAACTTTTATTTCATTCTCCATTTACCAACCTTTTTATTTTGAAGTTTTACTTCCACTTAAATATATCTAAAATATATTTAATGCATTAACCATTTTGACAACCATGATCTTTCAAATTTGAGATGACTAACTTTTATTTCATAGAGTGGGTTCAAACATGTGATTCGTAAATTCCATATAAAAATAACACCATGGAATTCATTTCTATTCTCTTAAAATAAACAATTTTCGTGCATGACTAACATATGCATAACAAATTCTATGTGATAAACCTATGTTTCATATATAATAATGTTTTATGGTATATTCAAATAAAAATCACAAAATGAACAATACACCAACATCACTGATATTTCTTGTAATATTTCTTGATGAACACTTATCAACTTACAACAAGATAAAATATATCCAAATTGCTTTTAATATTAAGATAAATAAGAAATAATACTTTCATATTATGATACACATATAATATGAGATAAATCATTTTAATTTTTAAATTCTTGCATAAACAACAATACAATTGAAACATGTTATTTACACCATTTTATGTTACCAATAAATTTACCATATATTCAAATTCATGATTTTAATTTCTTTTAATTATTACCAAATAATCTCATCCAGAAATAATGTATTATTAATTAAAATAAATTATTTGCACCAAATAAAAATATTTAACATACATTTCACATTCAAGTTTATAACATAAACCAAACATATTCATAATTATTTCATTTCACATGTTTGAATAGTTTATAAATCATGCATATATAAATTTAATATCACATGTTAAACTTAACATAAATACACATTATTATCATCGTATAATATTATACATGAATTTAAAATATTATATGAATATATATTAATGTAATCGAATTATTATGTACCTTTCACCATGCATGGTTAAGAATAAGAGAGCATGGGTCTATTTCTCCATCAAAGTTGCAACCATAAATTAATCACAAAAAATCATAATCAAACCTAAAGATTGTTAGATCTTGTATTGGGGGTCTGTTGTAAAACTTGAATGAGAAGAATATGAAGATGTTATGAAGATATTGATTTTACTAAATAGATGGTGGCGGGGCGGGATACCCAGACCTAACCTGAACCCGTTTGGAACAAGTTTAAGTTTTAAATATTCCATCCCGAGAATTGGGGCGAGGAAAGGGGACTATTTTTCAATTAGTGTTTGGGTTTGGGGAGGTAAAAATCGCCTCTGATCCGCCCCGTTGCCATGTATATTCCTCGTCCCAACTGAAGAGATACGCGGGAGAATTGACTTTGTTGTTATTCAGGCTATTCATAGTCCCATTTATTTGCAAAACTCATTGATGTAGCCTATAAATTAGAAATCATTATCTAAGAAATGATATGAATTTCATAACTTTGATGTATTATCTGCATAGAAAAATATATGTATAAAGGTGAAAATAAAATCATTCTTTTGGAATTTTTGCCTTTCATTTTTGACTTGCCTACAATTATTTGTTTGGAATGAATTATATTCCTTGTGTTTTAGTGCATATCAATTATCCATGTTCCATTTGTTAGATTTGTATTAGTTTTGGTTGCGAGCTTGCTTAACAAACGGTGTAAAACAATATACTCCCCTTGTTTTGGTTGTCATGCTCTTACATGCAATTAAATAAAAAATACTCTCCCGTTTTAAAATGATTGTCATTTTAGCAAATAAAATTTGTTTAAAATGATTGTCATTCTCACTTTTCAATGTAACAATGATTACAATATTTCAATTAATTATTCTTCTATTCATTACTTTTAATACATTAATAAGGTTAATTTAGTAAAAATGTAATGTCTTAAGATAATATTATTCCATTCCTTAATGTGTGTGCAAAAACTTTAAATGATAGTTATTTTAAAACGGAAAGAGTAATTAGAAATAACAATGGTGGTCGCCTTTTTCAAGAGAGCGTTAGGGTATAAACATTACATTTATGAATTTTACCACATGTATAATTAATTCTTAATTTTTTATTTGTCTAATCTAGATAATCATGGTTATCCTAATGTGTCAAGGTTAAATTGACAACAGTTTTGTTAAGTTAACTTAGTTCGAACCCGCGATATTCCACTTGTTCACCTTTTAAAAAAATGAATTTCAGTTAGTATGTTACTTGACAAAAAACTGGCAACAAATCATAACTGATAATTTAATCTTAATGATTCATATTTATTGTTAATGAGGTGCATGATAACCATCTTGATTTTTACCAATAATGTAATTAATTAATAGAAATCTTCACTCTAAATAAATGATATATTTTAAATATAAAAAAAGTTTAGGTTTAAATGCATTTTCGATCTCTTCTATTTAGGTGTTTTAAACTTTTTGGCCCTATTACAAAACATAGTGTTTTTGTCCCTCAATTTTATTTTTCTTGTGATTTTTTTGGTCCCCTCCACTTTTGCACATGTGGTATTTTCATTTATCATGTGGCACTTTTACTGAGTTGTCAGGTCATATTTTCTTTCAATTTATTTTAATTAAAATTTAATTTCTGAATTATATAGACGAATCTCATAACATACCTACAACGACCTGATGTACCAATTCCATGTCTGGTGGGTTTGACAACACCTAGACCATTCGTTTGTTATATTTGTGAACAACTATGTATTACAAATCCACTTTATCAATGTTATGAATCAATGATATTTGAAACTCCTACTAGAAACAATGTCAAAACGAGCATACAACAACAACGGAGAAATATCCAACCTTAGGTTTAGTTTCAATAAGGTTTCCAAACCCACCCAAACAATATATTGTGTCATCTAGTTACGGTTGAGGCTAGACCTCTTAGGGAGAAACTGTTGTATACTAACCTCATAGTTGATACAATTAAGAGGTGTCTTGGAATACAACTTAACCATATGGATATATGAGTCTATAGGAAGCCTTAACCTGAATAGGGTGGAACAATTGCAGGAATGCTTTGCACCTTCAAGGATCAAATTGCAAATCAAGAAAAGTCGTTCAAAACATTAGTCTGAAGATTGCTTTAATAATAAAGAAGGAATTATTTGGTAGTTTATTCAATAGGAAATTATTTGGAAGATACCTCACCAAAGAGGAAATGGTTCTTAAAAATCAACTCTCTTATCAAATGATTCAAAAAGAATTTAGTTTGATTCTCTATCAAAGGGGAAGAATCTAAAAAGTTTCTTATGGTTTATGGTAAATCACTTGGTAGATAATAAACTCAAAAAACTCACTACAAAAAAAAACTGTCTCATGCCACGTGAATTTCACGTCACAACCTTGAAATTCACTTCACAACACAGTATTTGCGACGTGACCATTCACGTCGCAGGAGGACGTGTGGCAACTTTTTTGCCACGTGAATTTCACGTCGCAACTTTGCCACGTGAAATTCACGTCACAACAGTCTGCACAGAAAATCTCCTTTGGTCTGCCATGGCTCAGTAGTGGCAGGGGGCGCAGAATACTTGTAAGTCTTTTGTGACGTGAAATTCATTTCACAACTTTGCCACGTGAATTTCACTTCACAAAGTTGTGATGTGATTTTCACTTCACAACTTTGTGACGTGAATTTTACTTCACAACTTTTTTATTTATAAAAACAATCTTTTATGCGTTGAATAATTATAATTATATTAAATAAATATATATTAAGTAGCGACGTGAATTTCACTTCACAACTTTGTGACGTGAATTTTACTTCACAACTTTTTTTATTTATAAAAACAACATTTTATACGTTGAATAATTATAATTATATTAAATAAATATATAGTAAGCAGCGACGTGAATTTCACTTCACAATGTTGTGACGTGAAATCAGGATATTTGTTATCACTTCCCTGCTGGAATGGATAACTAGTAAAACCAGGAGCCCCAGATGAAGGTACATGTGAGGGCCCCTGCTGGAATGGATAACTAGTAAAACCAGGAGCCCCAGATGGGCTAACAAAAGCTGGAGCCCCAGATGGACTAATAAAACCTGGAGCCCCAGATGGACTAATAAAACCTGGATACTCACAAGGGGAGGAAAGTAATGTCATTAGAGGTTGAGAACTGGCCATGGACATATGATCTAACTGACTCAGCGGGGGAGGACACATTGCCGATTCGGGTGCCTAACATACTACTACCCTCGGACGTTGGGACTTCTTACCGCTGCTACCACTAGCCTTACCCTTATCAGGTCGGGGTGGCATTTTACCTATTCATAGAGAATACACATTTAATATATATTCATCAACACAAATAATAAGGAAAACAATATTTCAAAATCAATTTATTCAAAAAGTAAAATTACAAGGTTTCACCGATCGCTTTGAATCTCCCATGAACCTTTCAAACGGATACATCCACCTATATTGAACTGGGCCGCCAAGATAAGCTTCATATGCAAGATGTACAGGTAGATGTTCCATAGAGTCAAAGAAGCCGGGCGGAAATACTTGTTCCAACTTACAGAGAATGACTGGAATATTTCGATCCAACTTATTGATGTCATCCACTCCTAAAGCTGACGCACAAATATCTCTAAAAAATTGACTAATCTCAATTAGTGGATTAAGCACATGATTAGGTAGTGAACCAAACGCAATTGGAAGCAATCGTTCCATAAAAACATGGCAATCATGACTTTTCATACCATGCAACTTCCCAGTGTTAGCGTCGGCACACCTTGCCAAATTTGAAGCATAACCATCTGGCATTCTCAATTCTTTTAACCATCGACAAACCGCTTTAGCGTCTTGGGAAGTTAGACTATAATTAGCCTTGGGCTTTAATAATTTTCCATTCGGTTGACGCTTTAACTCCAACTCTTTTCGATCACACAAAATTTCCATGTCTTGTCTAGCCTTCTCATTGTCTTTAGTTTTGTCTTTAACATCCATCAATGTGTTAAATACATTATCAAAAAAATTCTTCTCAATATGCATAACATCAAGATTATGGCGCAATAAATTATCTTTCCAATATGGGAGGTCCCAAAATATACTTCTTTTTGTCCAATTGTGTGTGACCCCATATCCATAAATTCTACATGCTTTACCAGTATCTGTGAATTTTGGTAGTTCCCTAACTTAGTCCCATACTTCACCTGGTGGCAATCGAGGCGGAGGCAAATCTGTTACTCGTTCGTCTTTTTTGAAATCAGTCTTGTTTCTTCTATAGGGATGATTTCTTGGTAGGAATCTACGGTGACAGTCAAACCACGAACTTTTCCCCCCTTTTTCCAACGTAAACGCCTTAGTGTTCCCCATGCAATGGGGACATCCCATTTTGCCATGCGTACCCCATCCGGACAACATGCCATATGCTGGAAAGTCGTTAATAGTCCACATCAAGGCAGCTCGCATAGTGAAGTTTTGTTTACTTGATATATCATAAGTCCATTCTCCAATCCACAACCTCTTCAAATCATCAATTAAAGGTTGTAAGTACACATCGATTCTGGCTTTTGGACTCGACGGTCCTGGAATGAGGCAGGTTAAAAACATGTATGGCTTTGCCATGCACATCTCAGGAGGGAGGTTGTAAGGGGTTACAATAACTGGCCAACAAGAATATCCGCTTCCAGACGCTTGGACATATGGAGTAAAACCATCAGAGCATAATCCAAGCCTCACATTTCTAGGTTCTGCAGCAAAATCGGTATGTATGCGATCAAAGTGCTTCCAAGCCTCACCATCAGATGGATGTCGCATAGTGCCTGAACTTGTTTTATTTGTATGATGCCATTTCATTTTACTTGCACTGTGCATTGAAGCAAACATTCTTTTCAACCTTGGTATTATCGAAAGATAAAACATGGACTTCACTGCTACACGTTTTTGCTTACGGTCAATGGCTTTACTACGGACTTTATATCTTGGACTCTGACAGAACTTACATTCCTCCAACGCTCCATCATTCGTACCAAACTCATTGTCATAAAACAGAATGCAACCACTAATGCAACAGTCAATCTTTCTTACTTCTAAGCCCAACTTCGACACCAACCTCTTTGCATCATAAAAACTTGTAGGCAAGTTGTTTTTCGTAGGGGTCGCATCGAGCATCATTTTTGCGAAGAATTCCAAACACTGATCAGAAACATTCCAATTTGACTTGGCGGCCAATAATCTCACACACATTGACAGTTTTGAGTCAGACGACCCCTCAAACAACGGCGTATTCATCTCATTCAACAACTGATAAAATTTTTGCGTTTCCTCATTCAGCAACTCTTCCCCATCAAAATCTTCAGGTTCATCATAGGTCACATTCACACCAAAAGCATCGCCCACCATCTCACTGATCAGATTAAAGTTTTCCCCATGTTCCATCGGTGATCGACTACTTGAAGCATGTGTATTACTGGTCTCTGGTACGCTACCGGGCAATTCCTCTCCATTATATGTCCAAACCCAATAATTTTCAATGAAACCCCTTCTCTTCAAATGACGTTCTACTTCCTCTGGGTCATCAATTATAGGTCTACATCCACATTTAATACAAGGACACCTTACTCCTCCTTCGCTTCGACAACACTCCTGAGAAAATGCCCACCTGATAAACACTTTTACTCCTTCCTCAAAATTGGGTTTAAGTCCACGTCTTCCAGGATACAACCTATCGTACATCCAACTACGATAATACCGATAATATTCCATACTGCACATTTATACAATCAGTCTTTTTAATTAATTATATACTATTCTTATAAAATGTATTAAGGGGATAATGGTTAATAGAATGAGAAAAAAAATGTATATACGAATTCATTATAAAATGAGAAAAAAACTTATACAACTTATAAAATTAACTATTTTTAATTATTATAAAATTATTGTTAAAGATAAAGGGTAAAAAAATTAGACAAAATTTTTACATAAGAAAAATTATTAGTGGGATGCATCCCACTAATAAACATACTATGTGTATATATACTACTAAACATAAACTATTGAAAATTTATACTATTCAAAATATATATACTATTCTTAAACATACTACTAATTAAACATAATATTTAAGATATAATATTAAGCATAATATTAAACATACATACTATGTATATTATTAAAAATTCTGTTTTTATACTTTAATATAATTAAGATAAAAATTATTTTTTTATAATTTAATATACTTTAATTAAAAATTAAAAATTCTGTTTATATAATTTAATATACTAACATAAAAATTTAATATAATTTAATATACATATATAAGATAAAAATTCTGTTTTTATAATTTATTATACTAAGATAAAAATTTAATATATATCTATATATATATATATATATATATATATATATATATATATATATATATATATATATATATATATATATATATATATATAATCTGTTTTTATTAAATATTTAATATATACTAATAAATATATAATATATAAAAAATTAATATATATAATCTGTTTTTTAAAATCTGTTTTAATAAATATATACTAAGATAAAAATTATAAAATCTGTTTTAATAAATTTATAATATATTCTGTTTTTTTAAATAAATATATAATCTATTTTTTTTTATACTCTATTTTTTAATAAATATTATATATTATGTTTTTTATATTTTATTTTAAAAAATACATAAAATACATAAAAATTCTGTTTTTATAATTTATTATACTAAGATAAAAATTTAATATATATATATATATATATATATATATATATATATATATATATATATATATATATATATATAATCTGTTTTTAATAAATATATAATATATACTAATATATACTAATAAATATATAATATACAAAAAATTAATATATATAATCTGTTTTTTAAAATCTGTTTTAATAAATATATACTAAGATAAAAATTATAAACTCTGTTTTAATAAATATATAATATATTCTGTTTTTTTAAATAAATATATAATCTGTTTTTTTTATACTCTATTTTTTAATAAATATTATATATTATGTTTTTTTATATTTTATTTTAAAAAATACATAAAATCTGTTTTATCTAATAAATAAATATAATTTGTTTTATATAATACAAATATATTTTCGTTTTAAATAAATAAATATCACATATTTTCGTTTTCAGAAAAATATATTTTAAAAAATTTTATATTACATTTTCGTTTTAAATTTATATATCACAATAAATATATTTTACAAAAAAATAGTATTATATTTAAACAATAACAAACCAATAATATATAAAATTCAGAAAAAATATTAATTACAAAAATACCTCTTCTTCAATCTCCTTCAATCTTTCTCAAAATCTTCTTCAAATAATCTCCTTCAATCTTTCTCAAAATCTTCTTCAAATAATCTTCTTCAATCTCTTTCAATCTATTAAAATACAGAAAAAAATAATAAGTAAATTAATAATTTCAGAATATATTAAGAAAATGGATTATGTTTTTTTATATTTTATTTTAAAAAACACATAAAATCTGTTTTATCTAATAAATAAATATAATTTGTTTTATATAATACAAATATATTTTCGTTTTAAATAAATAAATATCACATATTTTCGTTTTCAGAAAAATATATTTAAAAAAATTAAATATTACATTTTCGTTTTAAATTTATATATCACAATAAATATATTTTACAAAAAAATAGTATTATATTTAAACAATAACAAACCAATAATATATAAAATTCAGAAAAAATATTAATTACAAAAATACCTCTTCTTCAATCTCCTTCAATCTTTCTCAAAATCTTCTTCAAATAATCTCCTTCAATCTTTCTCAAAATCTTCTTCAAATAATCTTCTTCAATCTCTTTCAATCTATTAAAATACAGAAAAAAATAATAAGTAAATTAATAATTTCAGAATATATTAAGAAAATGGATTATGTTTTTTTATATTTTATTTTAAAAAACACATAAAATCTGTTTTATCTAATAAATAAATATAATTTGTTTTATATAATACAAATATATTTTCGTTTTAAATAAATAAATATCACATATTTTCGTTTTCAGAAAAATATATTTAAAAAAATTAAATATTACATTTTCGTTTTAAATTTATATATCACAATAAATATATTTTACAAAAAAATAGTATTATATTTAAACAATAACAAACCAATAATATATAAAATTCAGAAAAAATATTAATTACAAAAATACCTCTTCTTCAATCTCCTTCAATCTTTCTCAAAATCTTCTTCAAATAATCTTCTTCAATCTCTTTCAATCTATTAAAATACAGAAAAAAATAATAAGTAAATTAATAATTTCAGAATATATTAAGAAAAAAAAAAAGAGAAGAGAAGAGGAGAAATTACCTTAAATTTGAAGATGGGGAAAAAATGAAAGAGCAGAGAATTCTGAGTGAGAAAGGGGAAGGGAAGGGAAAGACGAAGGGAAAGAGAGAAAGAAGAGGGGAAAGAGAAGGAAAGAGAGAAAGTGAGTGGTCTGGGAAAGTTACAATTCATATAAATTAAATAGCCTATATAGGGACGTGAATAACACGTCGCTAATTTGTGAAGTTAATAACACGTCACAACATTCAACGGATAAATTTCAAATTTTCATCTTGCGAAATGTAAAACACGTCGCTAATTTGCGAAGTGAATAACACGTCACTAAGTTCCAACAGTCAAAATTTTGTCAGTCCCAACCTGCACATTCTGTACCCTATCACTTCAACGTCAGACAAAATTTTCCCTCTTAAATCTTGCGACGTGAATACCACTTCACTAGAAAATTTTTGAAATTTCAACCTTCCCTCTTCTGAACGCCATTGCCTTTTTAATTTTTTTTTATTTAAATTAAATAGTTGCGTCGTGATTTTCACGTCACAACATTTTTTTAAAATAAAAATCTGGTAACCCACTTGTTAACTTTAAAACATGTGGTTGGAGAGAGAAATGATGTTTAAAATCAAACCAAATCCCTTCCATTCGAACATGATTTTTTTATTTAAGAACTAAGTGATGCAATTTTTTAAAAAATTAAATCATCATAAATTTCATTTAATAATTATTTTCAATTGTTAATAAAATAAATATATTTAATCCTTATTAAAACACTATTATTAAAACATTATTGATATTAAATAAGATTTTAATAACTTTAATTTTATACAATTAATGGAAGGTTTATATTATTGCAATATTTTAAAATTCCTATTATATTATTGTCATATAAATTTTTAGTGGTGTATACTATCAAACTTTTTTTATCAATTAAAATGATTAGTTTCCAAAAAAATTTAAAAAACTAAAAAAAAATTGTTTTTTTTAAATATCATGTATTTCTTTTTTAATCCGAAACTCCTAAATTAAAGTCTTTTATTTTGAAAAATAAATAAATTTTGGAAAAGCTACTAGAATTAAATTTCTATTTTAAAATTATAAATGATTTAAAAAAAAAACTTAAACAAGCATATTAAATAATAAAAGTGATTTATTAAAAATCTTAGACAAACAAACTTATTTTGACAAATTACCTCAAATAGTTTAAAGTTGTATTTTAATTTGTTGATGAAGTGATAATAATTATGATAATCTTAGACATAATTATGAACTCAGATTATTCATATTTTCAATTTTAGAATGAGTTAAGCTACTTTAATACAATTTGATTAAATATTAGTATAAATTCAACGAGTTAATGTGAATAAAGTGTCCAATTAATTGAATTACGGAATAGTATTAAATTTTGAAGTCTGGAAAATCAAAATATAGGGTTGGAACAGAAGAAACCTATGCTATTAGTATGTGATCAGAAGTAGGTGAAGTTTCACGAGAAACCTATATTTAATCCTTATTAAAACACTATTATTAAAACATTATTGATATTAAATAAGATTTTAATAACTTTAATTTTATACAATTAATGGAAGGTTTATATTATTGCAATATTTTAAAATTCCTATTATATTATTGTCATATAAATTTTTAGTAGTGTATACTATCAAACTTTTTTTATCAATTAAAATGATTAGTTTCCAAAAAATATTTAAAAAACTAAAAAAAATTTGTTTTTTTAAATATCATGTATTTCCTTTTTAATCCGAAACTCCTATATTAAAGTCTTTTATTTTGAAAAATAAATAAATTTTGGAAAAGCTACTAGAATTAAATTTCTATTTTAAAATTATAAATGATTTTTAAAAAAAAAACTTAAACAAGCATATTAAATAATAAAAGTGATTTATTAAAAATCTTAGACAAACAAATTTATTTTGACAAATTACCTCAAATAATTTAAAGTTGTATTTTAAAAGTTGTATTTCAATTTTAGAATGAGTTAAGATACTTTAATACAATTTGATTAAATATTAGTATAAATTCAACGAGTTAATGTGAATAAAGTGTCTAATTAATTGAATTACGGAATAGTATTAAATTTTGAAGCCTGGAAAATCAAAATATGCGGTTGGAACAGAAGAAACCTATGCTATTAGTATGTGATCAGAAGTAGGTGAAGTTTCACGAGAAACTCTAAAATACTATGTAGAGGCTTGCATGCTTAAGATGTTCACATAAGTCAGATATTAAATTTTGAAGCCTTGACAAAATCAAAATATTATATTCAAATATACATATAATAATAGTGTTGGAATAATTATATAGACCATTTTGCCACGTGAATTTCACGTCGCAAGTTTGCCACGTGAAATTCACGTCGCAAGTTTGCCACGCGAAATTCACGTCACAACATCCCAATATTCAAAAAATTATATAGTCTGGACGAGAGAGAAGGTGGAAATTATATAGACCAGGTTGCCACGTGAATTTCACGTCACAACATTGCCACGTGAAATTCACGTCACAACATCCCAACAGTAAAAAAATTGTGACGTTGGAATCATGACACAAATAAAAATGTCAGTCAACTATCCCCCATCAATTCAGCGTCAGACTTCTTCCCTCCTGAATGTCCTTTTAATTTTTAAATTTCAGGTTGCGACGTGATTATCACGTCATAACTAAAAATTTGAAATTTTCAAATCTCCCCCCATCTGCCTAACCTGTGCACGCCTGATTTCTTTTATTTTTTTATTTTACTTTTAAAGTTGCGACGTGGTTACCACGTCACAACATTTTGTTTAAAAAAAATTACTGTCTTTCTCCTATGCATGCAGCAATGTCAATATTTTAATAATAAAAATACGTAGCGACGTGATAATCACGTCACAACTCTCTTTTTTTGCCACATGATTTTCACGTCACTATATCACGAGGCTAAAGACAGTTTTTCTTGTAGTGACTCTAGTTATTCCTATAACAAGGGCTTATTTAAATGTTTAGTCCATTCAGTTATTCCTCTAACAAGTATTTTAGCAAAAGGGATATGCATCTAAAGAAAATGAGGTACAAAAAGAAAATCCAAGCCAATATATCCCAAAGCCCAAGCGAACTTTTATTGCTTTATTGCTTTATTGTAATCAAACTTTTTCTTCAAATTTAGTTACAAATTGTTTTCTTCCTAAATGTTTGATATATACGTGGTCTATTTGTTGTTTTTTTAATGTTTTTTTTATAATGTCAAATGGGGAGAAATATACTTTTAAGGAAAGTATAGTACACTATATCAATCTATTAGAGAGAGTTAATCACTACACTATTTATATCTACCGTGCTTTGTTTTTCCACATCCATGTAAGGTGTGTTGTCATCACCAAAAAGGGGAAGAATATAGATCTATGTGCTATGCAGCTATAACTATGATTTTGATGATGGAAATTGTCAAGTACAATCTTAATGATGACAACTGTAACAACATTATTAATGACGACAACATCTTAAGTCAAGCGAATTTTGTTGTTGATAACTCTTTCAAGAGATCTTTGTGAAAAATATCAAAAAGGGAATTGATATCAACTATCTAGTGGTTTATGATAATGACATCTAATCAAGAAGATATATCTTAAGCCTCATCAGTCAGATGTCTTCAAGTTAGTTGAAGTGCTAGTTAATATTTAATAAAGCAAAAGAACTTGAAGATCTGAAGAAAGAGAGAATGTGTGAAAGGCCATATGCTATTGCGCTTAGTGCTTTAGACTGATCAATTAAATTGTAAAAGGATCAAGATTAAGTCTTGAGGTACTAAAGCAACACACACACACACACACACACACACACACACACACACACACACACACACACACACACAGAGAGAGAGAGAGAGCTCTTAAAAACCTCTATTCTTTTTTGATAAAATGTCTTAAAACTTTTACATGCACGCAATAAATTGATTAGTAGCTTACTTAATCAATTAAAAAGGTATTTTACACCGATTAATCGATTAAGGGCTTCCTTCAATCGATTAAACTTAATTATAACACCTTTTAATCAACTAAATGAGCTATTAAACGATTAGATGCCATTGAAACTCAAACTTTTCATATTTGAGTTGGTTAATCGATTAACACATATGATTAATCGATTAAATCATTAAAATGACTCATGGATCATTTTCTTTAGTAGTAATTTTTTTTCATATGTAAAGGAGGTTTCTGCTCATTTCATTTCACACAAGTTTTATGAATAGAAACCTTCTACTATTCTTTCTACTTTATTTTCTTCTACAATTTCTTTTTTCACTAGAGTTGTCTTAGTGTTAAAAGGGTGAAAAAATTCCTTCTGAGAGTTGTGTTGTACTGGTGTTATGCTGAATTTTATTCAATAGTGTGATTCTCTTGTGTAATATTTTTGTAAAAGATTTGAAGATTTCAAGCTAAAACTAAAAAAATGCTTGGGATAAGGTTCTTGAGTTAGTCTGTGTAAAAACTCTGTTTGTTGTTGGAATGTTTGTCGATTCTGTGTAAAAGTTCAAGTTGTTGTAGAAGGTTGTTTGGGCTAATCTTGTAAGAGATCAAGTTTATTTTAGTGGAAACTCTTAGGGATTGGAGTAGACCAAATAATTTAAACCAAAGCAGAATAAATCTCTGGTGCAATGTTTCTATCCTTTATTTCTTTAAGTTTTAGTTCTTTATTTTCTTTCTGTTGTGTCTCTTCTTTCTATTTTTGTATTGCTTTATTTATTTGCTTATGCTAACATAGACATTTTTCAAATTCAAAATTTTTATAAATTATTTTCGAATTTTGAATATCATAAATCACTTTTCCCTTCTGTGTTTGGAATCACCTGTTCAACAATAATTAAGATAAAAGTGAGAATTGAATTGCAATTATTTAAAATATATCATGTGAAATACCTTGCATATATTTCTTTTGGTGGATAGATAAGAATTTGCCTCCATATAAGGACAAATGAAATCACTTATTCATAAAGAACATAACTTAACTTATAAGTCTGAATATTTAGAATTTCAGACAATTTTATTACATTGTCACTTATTCATACATTTAATTAACAAGCTACTATATAAATAATTAGGCTATATTACCATACTTTGCCTTATACTCTTTCCATAACTGATCAACTGTCTTCCCCAAAAGCTGAACAAAGAATTGATCACTATAACCACTCCTCATCAACTTATTCAACTTTGCCACAAATCCATTTTTTAAACTATCACAATAATCCAAAAAATGAGCAGTAACATCATAGCCATGATCCCATTTATCTCCCTGTCCTGCTTTAACCCAATGACTAGGTGCATAATTTGCTTTCAATCTCACATAATCTGCTATACCTTCAATCAATCCACCATTACCTTGACCATTTCCATTCCACTGCCAAACATGTGTCATTTCATGATATAACACTCCTGTAATTTCTTTTCTCACATCCCCGCGGTAGCCATTAACGTATCTTGCACTAACATGAATTTCATTACCGCTTGTAAACGCAACTCCATCCATGTCGTCGATGAATAAACTCACCTTCTGCACGTTCTTCCGGTTGCTAGGGTTGTTTTGTTGGAACACTTTCCATATGAATCGTGTGGCGGAGTCTAGAGTTTGTGTCGCGTATTGATCTCCTATTTGATCACGGAAACGTACTCCACCTGATAATATTAGATGTAAAATTATACAGAAATAGCAGACAAGCAAACGAGTAACAAGTTGCGCTGGTACCCCTAGTGCGTGTAAAATTAGTTTTATTTTGTATCAACAACTTGTATTAAAAATAGTAATAAATAATAATACCTGAAGTAGAGAGAGCAGTGTTGGTGACAGTGTAATCAACTGCTTGTATTCCATGTATTATAGCAAGGAGTGCTAAGAAAAAAGAGAGGATATGCATGATTGTGTTTATGTTTGTTTACAGTTTTGAGGTTAATTTCTATTGAGGAATGAGTTTGTGGTTTAGTGTACTAGGATTAGTGCTTTATATAGAAGGAAAGAAAAAAAAGTAAGCAAGTGGTTGAAACTTTATGATGTACCACAAGACATTTTTTTCTTCCACATATTGAATTTTCTAAGCAATTTTCTCACTAAATCACATTTAAGAACTTTGAGTGGATTTCACCCCAACGCAAAAAGCCAATTAATACTCGTATTGGATCAGCCTCTAACTTTTTTTTATTCTTTCTCCGTATACCATCTTTTATGATTTATTCTATTTTTCTTTACAAGAATGAGCTATGTGTAGTGTTGAACAAAAGGTATAATGATATTTTATATATTTCATCCTAAATAAAATTGTCTATGCTAAATAGAAAGGACCATAATTTATATGTAATAATTCTTCTCTTGTATGTATGGCTGTTAACTTTATTCACTCCAATACTATGTTAACATTAAAACAGTTTTTTGAACCCAAAAAAATCCTAACAAATTTTCAACTAATTATTTTTAAGGGTTAAATATGTTTTTAGTCCCTATAAAGTTTGAAATTTCATTTTTAGTCCCTCCCTACCTTTTGACAACGGTTTTAGCAAAAAAACCGTTGCCAAAACCAGCTAAAACCGTTGCCAAAACCCAGGAGGAACTAAAAATGAAATTTCAAACTTTATAGGGACTAAAAACATATTTAACTCTATTTTTAATTAAGAAATATGGATTATGTTGGGGGCCGTCTCAAGCCCAAGATAAGGAAGGCCTAATACCACCCATGGTATAAATACTCATTATTGAAGGAGAAAACTATATGATTTCTAAAATCTACTAGTTTCTCATTATTCACGAAACGAGTTGTTGGAATGCTAATCTTGCATGTCCACCTCGCGCAACCGCGCCAGAGCAATTTGAACCTCTGTGTGGGAGATCTGCATCACCAATTCCGGTTCTCGAACGATTAATGACGGTGTTTGTGAGAATCGACTTCTGATTCCTATAAACTTCCACATCCAAATTTCTTATAAGGTCAAAATGTATCTAGTTCGATCAGATATTCTCATCCAAGATCTTAACCTCTTTACTAATATGCTAAGGCAAAAATAACTTTAAATTTCATTTTGGAAAACTCTTGGACTTTAGATCAAATCCTTCCTCGACCTGCATTGTGGTCACGATGAATGAAGATCCATACGAGCAGATGAAACCTCATTTCAGATCTGACAAACCTCTCCCCTCGGGTGAAGAATAGAGACAAGATAGACCAATGCTAGGATTTAAAGACCACGAGAAAGTAGATAGAACCCCGTACACTATTCTTCTGTTAATTGTCACCCCTACCATTGCAGGTCACTTCATCTCACAGATTCTTGTAGACTACGGGAGTTTCAGTAATTTGATTTGTTCAAAAATTCTCACTAAACTCGGCATGAAGGAGCAAGATATGAGACCATTTCAAGGATGGAACCTCCCACGTTTAATGACTCTTCTACTTGTGCGTCTTGACAGGTAACTTAACCTTCCACGTTGAGAGAAGGGAGTAACGAGAAGACGCATCCATTTCTTCATAGTTTAGTGTATACGCATCTACATTAGTGTATTCGCTCGATCGTTCTTTGCATCTTTTGACGTTGTAGCTTCCCATGTACATATGAAGTTGAAGTACCACAATCAGTTTGGCTAACCTGTGGTGATACCTAATGATCTTCCCAAGCACGTCAGATCCATAAAGCAAGATTGGAAACGGGAGAAGACAATTGGGTAACAGATGTAGTAGACGTTGAAACTCGCGAAGATGAGACACCGCTTATAAGTGATCCAAGGCCTTTAATTGGGGTGAAATCAAAACTTCTAATGCAAATTCCTGATGGAGACTTTAAAATCGTTTAGCTAGATGATAACTCGACAAATTTAGTAAATATAGGAGGCGCCTTACCTATCGAAGTGAGGGAAAATGTGGTCGAGTGTTTGATGTCCATTGGTGACCTCTTTGTCATTTCCCCTCACGAAATTACCGATATAGAACTAAGCGTGGTATGCCATCTGCTGAACATTGACTAAAGTGTGAGATACGTGTCTCAGAGGAGACGACGACTGAAGAAAGCAAAAGCAGCGGAGAAGACGATCCAAGATTTATTGGATGCCAGTTCATATATGAAGTAAAGTATACTTGGTGGTTATCCAATGTGTTATTGGTTAAGAAAGCTTCAGGAAAGTGGAGAATGTACGTTGATATAGCTACCTAAATAGGTCGTGCCCCAAAGACTCACCCATTTCCAAGCATAGATAAACTAGTCGATAATTGAGTTGGGTATAAGCTCTTATCCTTTATAGAGACTTATTTTAGGTACAAACAAACACCGTTATATGAGTCAGACAGATAAAAAACGACCTTTATGACCTAGCAAGCCAATTATCATTACAATGTCATGCCCTTCGAATTGAAGCCGCACGGGGAACGCACCAATTAATGATGAATAAGGTCTTCAAAGCAGTGATAGGCAAGACGTTAGAAGTGTACATGGATGACGTGATCGTCAAGTCAGAAGAAGCAAGCTTACATAATTAACACATTACCCGTGTTTTCGCAAGATTCTGGCAATACAACATGAGGCTTAACCCTGAAAAATGCACCTTCTGAGTAAGAGCGAGAAATTTTTTTAGATTTTATTCAACAAAAAAGGTATTGAAGCGAACCTAGACAAATGTGAGACAGGCGTTCGCATAGAACTTCCTACCACAAAGAAAGAGATCACTGAGTTAAATGGGATGCTCACAACTTTGAATAGATTCATTTTAAAATCGACACAACATGTTTTTCCCTTCTACCATTTTAAAATTGACACAACATTTTAAATTCACATCCTTAAAAATGGTGTTATCCACACCACTTATGCTATCTCGGCCAACGGTGAGGGAACCCCTATACCTTTATTTGGTTGTGTCGGAGGAAGCAATCAAATTCGTACTCGTGAAAGAATTCCGTGGAAAGCAAAATCGGATCTATTTCATTTCTAAAGCTCTATCTGGACCAAATATACGATATTAGAAGATATAAAAGGCGACATTGGCTCTAGTAACATCATCCAGGAAGCTATGATGTTACTTCCTAACACACACCATAGTCTTTAGGACCGATCTTCTCTTAAAGTAATTCCTTCATCGTTCAGATCTGGCTGGGCGTTTGATGAAGAGGTCAATTGAGATTTCTAAGTTTGTTGTTACTTATGAGTCTCAGAAAGCTCTGAAGGCACAAATATTTTCTGACTTCATAGTAGAAATGACATCGGGAAGCCTAGAGCTAGCACATTCCTAGGTAGTGGTTACCCACAGGTTGTCTAATAGTCGGAGAAGCAGAGCGGGACTTATACTAAAGAATAAGGACATGTTGATCGTCGAAGTATCTCACAGGATCAAATTCCTTACTACCAATAATCATTTATAGTATGAAGCAGTTATAGTCGACCTTGCTCTGGTCGCTAAGATGGGAGCAGAAAGTGTCAAGATAATGACATATTCCCAGCTAGTAGTCTCCTAAGTAAAGGGAGAAACTTAAACTAAAGAACCTTTGTCGTACTCCAAATTTTGACTATCTTTTTCTTTTCATTTTCAGCTAATACTAACATATTCGGAGCATACCAGTCATTTGGTCAACCCCAATGACCTAAAAAGTCAAAGGGGAACCATTTTACCAATTGACTTTTTAGTCCCTCATAGGAGTGGATTTTAGTTTAGAGGTATTATTTAGATTTTTTGAAATAACATAATTTGTAGGATTATACTAAAAAGGGGTTTATTACTATTAAAATTAATTTTTAGAAAAAATAAATAGGATTAGTAATTAAAATATTATATCTTATTAGATTATATCATTTAGAAGGTAATTAAATATTAATATTATATTAGGGTATTACTCATTTAATGAAATTATAGATTAATAGTTTAGGAGATCTTTAATATTACTAAAATATATTATGAATTAGTGATTTTATTAATAATTAATTAAGTATAGATTAATTTATAATATTATTATTAATTAGTATTAGATTAATATTTTAGTATTAGGGAGATTTTATTAAATTATATTTTTAGTGTTAAAATTAGTTATTACTTTTATTATTAAGGGTGGAGGTGGTTGTGTCAAGAGTTATGTGTTTGGATATTATTCTGATTATTATTGAAATTATTATGAAGTGAATCCGGTCAAAATATTGACCAGATTAAAGAGGCCCAAAATACTTTAAGAAACCCTAACTTTCACAGGAATCAGAAGCAAAATTGGATCAAAATATTGAATAAAGATTGCATCAAATATTTCCAATTTTATTACAATATATAGCAAAAAATTGATTTGCAGAAGAAATGAGACCAAATACATCAGAGATAAAAAATCCTAATTCTTAACTGCATCAAATCATGCCAAAAACTTTCTAATTAAAACAAAACCCTAAATCTAAATATATAAATAGGCTAAAACAATTCAGAAATAAAGGAGGAAAAACCCCTAAAAAAACTCGTATTGCTGCAAACCTAACCCAAACACCAAAGCTCTATACAACCTTGATGCTTAGGGTTTTTCGCCTTGAAGCCCTAAGTAATTAGAGCTCAGCCTCCAAGTTCAATCCCATTAGAACCTCACAATAGAAAGAAAAAGAAGGAGTTAGAGACGAATCCAGGTAAAAATTCGAAAAGAAAAAGGAAAGGAGTTAAAAGAAGAAAATGTTACCTTGACCGAAGAACTCCACCTCTCTGTAGGTTGGTCTTTGATTTTTTTTTTTAAATTAAATCTCCAACTTGTATTATTTGCCTGTTTTGCTTGCTTGTGATCAGTGTTTTGTTTAGGGTTTGATTTTGGGAAGAAGTTAGGGTAAACCGAAAGAAGGTTAGGGTTAGGATTGAATAATAGGTTTTTTTGATTTTGAAGGATTGAGGGTTTGATTGGGGTTCAGGGAGGGCCGATATATGGATCGGTTAAAGTTTGTTGTTCGATTTGAGTAAGTTTGGGGTGTTTCTGGAAATTTAAGGTTAGTGTTCCTATGGTTCATTTGGGGAACCCTAGGGTTCGTCATGGTTGGGTTAGGGTTTTTGGGGATTCTGGGTTAGGTTGGGGTTTCTGGGTTAAAGGATTGAAGTAGGGGTGTTTGCGGTTCGATTTGGATCGATTTTGAAGCAAAATATCATCAGATCCAAAGGTAAATTTACACACGGTTTGGTTCGGTTTTGGATGATTGATTAAAAAAAATCTGATTTGATCCAATCAGATTCAATGTGGTTTAATTTGGATCGGTTTTTTGGATATTCAAATTACAAATTATATCCTTTATTAATATTCTAAAAGTATTAATAAATAATAAGTTTGACATAATATATAATATACTAAATCAAAAGTTAATATTACAAGATGAAAATAATAAAAATAAATAGATTAAATCAAACTAATAAATATTATTTAAACAAATAAGTATCACTTAATACTAAATTACCATAACATATATACTAATAAAAATTATATACATCCAGTCTGGTTTGGTTTGAATCGGTTTTGAAAAATTAATCAGAAATCCGTTCTGAACCGATCGCTTTTTACAAGATGACATCCAAATACATAAAAAAAAATTCAATTTTTTGCGGTTTTCGATTTGTTTGGATCGGTTTGCGATTTTTATTTGGATTGGTTTGGATTTGAACACCCCTAGGTTGAAGGTAGGGTTAGGGTTCATCCTAAGAACCATAAGGTTCATCTAGGGAACCCAGAAGTTGAAGGTTTGGATGAAGATTTCTGGAATTCGGATGAAGATATGAATTCTTTGGTTGAAGTTCTACCAGAGTTGGGTTTTGTATAGTGGTTTGGATGGTGGTACTCATAGGTTGAGGGTGGCCGGAGGTTTTGTGTTCAGAGAGAGTTGAGAAGGAGTAGAGAGAGAGAAGAGTAAGAGAGAGAAAGGGAACGAGGAAATGAAGTTCTTCTGAAAAGGTTGGGGTCTTATACCCCCTCCCTCAGCAGACACGTCACGCTCACGTGGCGTGACCCCAGCCAGAGGTTTTGCATACTTTGACCACTTTTTCTGCCCGCGTGTTCACTCTACACTCCCACTGACTTGCAATCCAAACCCTTAGTTGCGCATACTTTGACCGGTCATCCCAATCAAGGGCTAGGATGAGCCACGAAGACCTCCCTCTGATCAAGATCAAAAGGCCCAAGGAGAGTCAAACTTTGACTCTCACTGTGTGTGTGTGTGTGTGTGTGGACTTCATCCCCGTGCTGGGCTTCAGTAGTAAATGGGCCTAACCCTCTTGCTATTCGAACACCCAATTGGACATCCCATTACTATTGTAGGGCATTTTACACCCCCTCCGCATTTTTCTTTTAGTTATCCGTTTATATAATTTCTTTATTTTGTCTTCTTAATTTAATTACTATTAGGGATTAATATTAGTAATTAGGTTAAGGTAATGAAAATTTTATTAAGAATTTCTTATTTTTTAAAATAAAATTAAAAATACAAAAAAATTATATCTATTAATATTAAATAATTGATTAGGAATTTTAATTAAGAATATGGTAGGGTTAGTCTTGAGATTAATATTAGGTTTAGGGCTAGTATTAGGGCCGAACTTAATCTAATTAGCAATTAGGGTTAAGGGTTTTGAAATAATATTAACGTATTAACTTGTTTAAGAATTTTTTTCATTTAACATAAAATAGTTATGTATCTATTATTTAGTTTATTTTAGTAAATTAAACTAATTATTATATTTTTGCAAATCAACCAATCATTAAAAATAAACTCCACACACTCAAACATTAACTCTTCTGTCCTTGTGCATTGAAGTATTTTCTCAAATCAAACACTTGTCTGCCCCCGATGGGTTGAGAACCTTTTCAAGATCTAAAATCAATAGAACAAAAAAATAATTTTTAGACGAACTACGGTGTTTTGATCCTTCAATAAACTTGAGGGTATGTAGGCATGGAGTTATAAAACTCTAGCGAGTACAATAATCAAAAATATTTTCTTTGCCCTTTTTTTAATAAAACATTTTCCTAAATGATGACATATCTCCTATAAATAAATAATTTAAGCAGTTAATAAATAAGTAAGCAAACATTCCCTTAGGCAAGCAATAACCCTAGGATTAGAGAAGGATCCCATTGAGTACAATGGAAGTGAGGGGTGCCTAACACCTTCCCCTTGCTTAATCGACTCCCGAATCCTAAGTCTCGTCCTTAATCTTTAGGTTTTATCATTATTTTTCTGTTCCTTAGGAACAAATAAAGGATGACGTTGACTCTGTAATTTTCCATCCACGACAATCTTTATTGCAAAAATATGTCATAGTAGTGAGAGAGAATTTTGTAAACTTCAAAATATACTACCTCTGTCTCATTAAAAGTGTCTCATTCGCACTTTTTCTATGTCTCAAAATAAATGTCTCTTTAGAATTCTAATACAACATTTATTATTCTTTTCCATTACTATACCCCTATTTATTAACTTTCACGATTTTCAACTACTCCACTAACTATATTAAATAAGGGTATTTTAGTAAAAGATACTAATTTTATCATTAAAATCAATACAACTAATCATTTTCTTAAGAATCGCGCAAAGTTCAAACAAGATACTTATTATGAGACTGAGGGAGTATGAAATAGAACATGTCCCCAAGGAGCAAAACACCCGAGCAAATGTTCTATCTAAACTAGCTAGCACCAGACCATCAGGAGTAAATTATTCCTTCATACAAGAAACTTGGAGGAACCCTAACATAAAAGGCCCACGAGCGAGTATGATGGCTGATGACAGTCCTCATTAAGCAATTTTTATGAAGAAATTCAGATTAATTCGGAAGAATATTGACCAAAAGTAAAGCCAAAGTGTGAAGAAATAAGAAAAAATTCAAAACAAGGAAGAAATAAACATTATGTGAAATTTGTGAAGAAAAAGGAGGAAAAACATGTGATTTACCACAGGAATTCTTGCACACGCGATGCATATTGACCAAAAGCAAAGCCAAAGTGTGAAGAAATAAGAAAAAAATTCAAAACAAGGAAGAAATAAACATTATGTGAAATTTGTGAAGAAAAAGGAGGAAAAACATGTGATTTACCACAGGAATTCTCGCACCCGCGATGCATCCCATCACGACGCCATAAGGCTTGCATTGCGATGTGATAAGCCAAATACATGTGATACATCATGTCCTACATGTTGTTAACAGAGTCTAAAATTCATAAGGAGAATGATGTTGTGATCGTTGAGAATAATTTTGTGAGTAATTATGATCATGTCCATGAAGATGTCGAGGTTGATATTGTTGTAGCCCATGGTGTTGTTGTTAATAACAATAATGAGAAAGGAAATTTGCATCAAAGGAAAAAAGGATCATGCAGTAGAAGATGTGGAGAAAGATTTTAAGACATTGTGTGAAGACGTGGTAAGTAGTGATGAAAGCATATTTCTAGGGTGTGCTATTAATAGCAAGGTATATAGATTGTTTACCAAGGGAACAAAATCTACAAATGTCATTGTTAATAATGTTCAAATGATTCCCCATGAAGATGAAGATTTTAATTTCGTTGGTCTTGATTTGGAGCAAGTTATTGCTGACAAAACACGAAGCATCATGTTGTCTGCTGAAGAAGATGGAAAATTTAATGATGCTGAAACTTTTGCTTCTATTTCCCATCTTGGAGCCATAATATTGATACCAAGATTGTCATGTATTCTAAAGTTCAAACTATATCATATGGATGTGAAAAGTTCCTTCCTCAATAGGTACTTGAATGTGAAAGTCAATCAAGAGACGAGTAATGTTGTCATTAACATGGATGATATTATTGAGAAACATGTTACTTATGATATCAACAACATGGAGGTTTTCAATGTGGAAGACAATGAATATCTGATAATAGTTCACATTTATGTTCAAGACACTATTTATAGGATATCAAGTAAGAGGTTAGAACAAAGGAAAGCTGAATTTGAGTTGAGCATGGTAGAAGATGTTACATACTTTCCTAATTTCCAAGTGAAGCAAATGAAAGAACGAACCTTTGATTCCAAAAGTATATATGTTGGAAGTAGTTGTACTTAACTATTGTGGAGTAACCAAAATCTCAAACATGCACAAAATATGGTAATGAAGATGTAAACCAAGATGTACCTGACAACATATATGACATTTTATTGACTGAGTTTCCAACTCAAAGGATGGATGATCAAGTTTCCCTTGTTAATTCTGAAGTGAATAGAAAGCTTATTCAAACAAGTGACTCTGAGACATATGATGAAAAAGATGTCCTAGACATTGTGCACGCTGTAAGGAGAATGTTTGGTAGGAAGAGAATTCCTGTGAATGTCTCATCTGCTCACATGGATAATGTTTCATTTCATTTTTAAACAAGTGTTCAAAAGTGGAGGTATGTTTTCCAAAGGAGGGTTGCTGGTGAAAGAGAGTTAGCTGAAGAAGCTCTTGATTGTAAAGAGATTATGGAGTTGTTGAAAGTTGACGGGTAAATGAAAACTATAACTGATGTTGGTCCTTGCTATGAAAAGCTAGTCAAGGAATTCTTTGTGAACATTATTGTTAAGTGTAATGTTGAAGGCAACAACGAGTATAGAAAAATGTATGATAGAGGAAAATGTGAAGCTTTCACCTTCAATTATTAATAATTATTTGAGTAGAAGCAAGGTTCCCTCTATAGAAAGATTATGCCAAGGAAACTGCAAGTGAGGAAGAAGAACAATATCTTGAAGTATTGAAGTATAATAAAATTATGGAGCTTCATAATGATGCTCAGTTGTTGTAGACAGTGCTAAATGTTGGAGCTTGTTATCCTAAGTTGACAAAGGAGGTTGAGGTTAAGAATGATGGTATTCCTCATGGGTTGCTGAGTTTCAATTATAAGATGTTTATTGAGAAAGATGTCATAGACATTAGTCTTTCCAATGTTCATGTTAGTGATGAATTTGGTTTTAGTAATATTCTAATTCTGCAATTAGAAGAAATTTGTTGTTGCATCACTAGTTTTTGGTACCAGTTGATGAATCTAATCTGGTTTTTAATGGAGGTATGTTTGAGTTTTTTCACCTCAACTTGTTGTTGTTGCTACTGGAATGGTTATGTTTAGTAATGATTTGTGATGCATGCATTTCTGGTTCTGTATTGGCTTTATAACTTTGGCATTTATGCTGCTACCTTGAGATGTTTCTGCACTATGGAAATCCAGATATGGTATTCAGATCCAGATATGTTTGGTTTTTCTCTGGTTTTCATCTTCAAACCTCTGCCAAATTGTGACAAAAGGGGTGAGTGTGATGTTATGTCTTATGTCATTTTGTGAGCTCCTGTTTGGTGTTTGACTTGATTTGCATATATATTTTTTATGTTGTTGTGTATACTCAGATATGGTATATTCTGATATGGTGTGCAACATTTGTGCTACTTCTTGAAGATCACATCTTGTAAGTTGTTTAGCCAAAATTTGCCAAATGGGGGATTGTTGTTCCTTTTGACTGACTGCATTATGTAAAACAACATATGTACAATGTGGTATTTTGGATCGAACTCTAGTGTCGACAAGGGCAGTTTCATGGTTTGACAGAAGTTGTGCATGCTGGAGTCGAAGTCTGTTCAAGCATGCTATCAAAATATGTTAGCTTTGTGTTTAAGTTAGCATGTCGAATTGGGCCTTGCTTGTAAATCCAATTGTCAAGTTAGCTTGTAGTCTAAGTTAGCTTAGTAGTCTATAAATAGACTAGTTCTCTCAGGTTGTTGAGAGAGGTTAATTGTTGGTATTCACTTGTAATCTTTAAACCCTTATTGAGAAAGTGAATAGAAAAAAGATTTAACCAATTTTTATTCTTCTTCTTCCTTCTTCTCTCCCTTTTGTAAAATCTAATAGGGTTTCTTGTGTTTGTTCAAGAAACTCAATCTTTTTCTAATATTTTGGTTTATTCTTGACGACATTATTTCACATCAAAAGAAAGAAGGTCAAGAGGTTGAAGACAGGCAATGGTTTTGAATTTTGCAATGAGGCTTTCGACATATATTATGTTGTGTATGGTATTACAAGGCACATAACTATTGTAGGTACTCCCCAACAAAATGGTTTGGCTGAAAGGTTTAATCGAACTATTCTGGAAAGGGTGAGGTGCATGTTGGTAAGTGCGAGATTGAAAAAGGTGTTTTGGGTAGAAGCTGTTGTGACTGCAACATACTTAATAAATCGGTGTACCTCGACAGCCTTGGGAATGAAGACACTTGAAGAAGCCTGGTCGGGACATCCACCTAGTCTCAATAGACTTAGAGTATTTGGTTGTTTAGCCTATGCTCATATTAGGTAAGATAAGTGTTGTACCCCAAATTTTACCCCATAGATGTCATATTTTCTTGCACCTACATTTAGACCTCAAGCATGTATGCATTGTTAACTAACCATTTCTTGTTGCAAGTTATTTCTTTTCATTGTGGAAGATAGGATTTACACAAAGACGGCAAGGTCTCCCTAAGATATTTTTTGGCCAAATGCAACCATTTGAATCTATATGCATCCAAGAAGACATTTTCGGCAAGAAATCAAATGTTTCACCAAGACAAGTCAACCATTGCCTTTCATGTCAAGCAAAGTGTGATCCCAAATTTTGAGAAATTATGCCATGTGATAACAAACATCCTTGGAAGCATTTTTTTTTAGCCTTAAAGATTTGTTTCTTAAGTGCAATAATTTTTCATGGAGATAAATATTCATCAAGGTGTGACATACCAAAGTGATGCCATGGGAGGATTTAATTTTGCAATATCCTAAGTGTTTTTGGTCATGGGCATGTGGTATGTCTCAAATTTCTTTTGGTCCCAAAAGATATTATCTGGATCAAAGGCTTTAAGTTGTTGAAAATTCCGAGTTGTGTTCCCGCATGGATTAAGTAACAAAGCCTTGTACGTTTAGCTAAGCCCATGTGCCATTTGATTAGTTGAAAATACTGAAGATGCTTTGCTTCAAAAATAAGTCTTGTGAAGTCACTATGTATTACTCTTCTAAGCTCACCCATTACTGTGGAGATCAAAAGGACATTGAGATACCATATTGAATTAGTGAAATAAAAGAGGCTCAGCACGGAAGACCTGCATGCATGAGCAGAGAATACGTATTCCAAATTCAAATTATTGCTTCTTTTTTACTTTCTCTCTCATGGCACTTCAAAAAGGTGGTTTTGGAATAACTACTAAAGAGTGAAAGTAACAGACTGAATCCACCACCTCCTCCGCTGCACTTGTCCAGCATAGAAATTGACCAAGATCAACGGCTGAGGAGCTTGATGCACAAACCCTAATCCTTTATCCTGTGGACAAACCAGCTACCCAAGACCCGGATCCACTTTGCTTGGCCTATAAAAGGAGCTCATTTCTTCCTTGTTGGACACACCAGAAATTGCCAAGAATTTCTCTCTAACTTCTCCCTCCGTAATCTTGCAAGTAACACTCCAAAACTTGCAAGAACTTCACCATTTTTCTTTTCTTCTGTAAACACACAGAAACATATCACAACAAACACCCGAGAGAAAACCAAGAAACTTATCAAAACCTTTTCACCTTTCCATCCTTGTTAAGTTCTGCAAGTCACCTTCAAGTCTTGCAAGAACTTACTCCTTCCCGTAAACACTTCACAATTTCCACACTTTAAACCACCCAAAAGTTCTTGTTTCGTGCTGAGAAGTGGACTCTGTAGCAGTTGAAGGAGGAAAGCATCCACCATCTCCAGAAACGCTCGCCTGTGAAGAAGCAGTGGACTTTCTCCACTAGGTATTACCCTACCTCCTTCTGTTTCCATTTTATGTTTGCACCATGTTATTATCTGAATCCATGATCATTCTGTTCCATGCTGGTATCATGCTTGTTGTTGTATTTATTCTGCTCCATATATTATCATAATGTGATCTTGTTATCATTGGATTTGTGTTTTGTTTCTGTGGAAAATCATTAACATGTTTAGTTTCATTTTATATTTGGGTAATCGTAACTGGTTCGTATGAAAGAAAACTAAAAATAAATGAGTAGTTTGTGGTGGCCCTCGCCATGGCGTCCGCCACTTTGTTCTAAAAAAGGAATTATAATAAAATAATACACCACTTTGCAAAACAAATAATAAAAAAACACACCACGTAAGAACACAAAATAAAAAAAAGTATAACACAGGTGGCGCAAGCCACCTTTCCCCACACACACAGGGGTGGCGCAAGCCACCCTTTGCACTAACAAAGAGGCATGGCGCAAGCCACCTTGGGGCATGGCGCAAGCCACTTGCCACCATGACACCAGCCACTTAGTGAGGCATGGCGCAAGCCACTTGCCACTGTGGCGCAAGCCACTCACTAAGTGGCACCCCACTCCTTTTTTTATTTTATTTATTACTTTTTTATCTTATCTAAAAAAAAACAACAAAACCAAAATATGTCTAAACTTTTTTAATCCTCATTGACTTTGAACAAAACTGTATCATGAGAATGTTGTCCTAATTTTCTGGCTTCTGATTGTTAAGGTTGCATGTTTCCAAATACATTTGCTTTCAAACCGTGAAAATTCACTTTTCTGCCATACTTGGTTTTTCTGTGTGCCCACTGCTTTTGAAATAAGTCACTTTGGAAGTATGCTGTAATTCATGAAACTTTATTTTTCCTAACGTTAAAAAACCTTACCAAGAGACTGCTGTTTGTTTTCTTATTCTCTGTTGAAGTCACATGATTTAAGTCCATTTGTTTCTGGTGCTTTCCATGCCATGCTCATGTGACTACTGATTTTGAATTGAGTTTTCTATGAAATGTACTTGATTTGTAAAGTTTTGTTCCTGTCTTTAACCGAATCTTACCATGCAATGCTGTTTGTTTTGTTCTCTGTCAATGAGTTGCATGACTCCAAATGCATTTGGTTCAAATTATGAATGCCTTCTCTGCCATAATTGTCACAGTTACATTATCACTTGTACTTATTGTTTTCTATGTTCACATTTGAGAATTCACTTCATGTGTTGATTAAATGTTTACTGTTTGGAATTATTAAACTCATATGTTTCATTATATTTCAACCCCACTATAACTCTTGTTTACAAGATGTTATTCTCCCCCTTCCTTCCAAAGGAAAAGTTTTTCTATTGATTTCAAGATCATAGAAAGCTCATTGCTACCTTTGACCTCATAGTCTTAGGCATACAACTCTCATGGCCTCATAGTCATAGAGTTACACATTCAACCTTTGGCCTCATAGTCATAGGTAGCTCTTGGTCTCATAGTCATTAGCAACATCTCTAACCTTTGGCCTCATAGTCATAGGTAGCTCTTGGCCTCATAGTCATTAGCAACATTCAACCTTGACCTCATAGTCATAGGCAGCCCTTGGCCTCATAGTCATCAGCAACATCCCTAACCCTTGACCTCACAGTCATAAGCAAGCTTTAGTCTCATAGTCATAGCCATCCTCCATTGACCTCATAGTCATGGAAAAGTCTCTCTATTGACCTCATAGTCATAGATAGCTCATTACCATCTTGACCTCATAGTCATCTTACCATCTTGACCTCATAGTCATCTTACTATCTTGACCTCATAGTCATATTACCACCTTGACCTCATAGTCATAGGTAGCATCTTCTCTAGACCTCATAGTCATAGAAAGCTCATTTACCATCATTTGACCTCATAGTCATAGGACTCTCTCTTTGACCTCATAGTCATAGAGCCATCTTTAACCTTCGACCTCATAGTCATAATCAAAACTTTGGCCTCATAGCCACCTTCCAACATTGACCTCATAGTTAAAGTCTCTCTATTGACCTCATAGTCATAGATAGCTCATTATCACCTTGGCCTCATAGCCACCTAGCCTTTGACCTCATAGTCACTAACAATATCTTTACCTTACCCTTAGCAAACAAACATAACATAACACAAGCAAAACAAGAGGTTCCCGTAGAGTACTACGGATATAAAGGTTCTAATACCTTCCCTTAGTATAACCAACCCCCGAACCTTAGATCTCCCCCTTTTAGGTTTTCTTCGATCTTGAACCTTTCCTTTTGATAAATCAAAGTCGGTTGTAAAAGAAAATGATGCAAGTTAATTAATAGCTTGTTATCCGATTTTCACCGCAACAGAATTGGCGACTTCACTATGGAAAGAATTTTTTAGGGTTAAACACACCTTGCTTTTATTTGTGCTATTCATGCTTGTTTGCTATATTTGTACATATCCCTTGTATATATGCTTTCTCTTGTAGGCATGGAACTATTGAGTGGTGAGATAAGTCCTAACCCGGACTTGAGTGCACAAATATGATAAGATCGTGGTGTAATCAATAGTCGGTTGTTGGAAGTAGTACTAACAATCTATGGCATATGATGACCACACTCAGATGAGGCCCTTTGGGATTGTTGATGTCTGATGTGAGAAGTCACATTGATATTACTTTTTCAATTGGGAGCCAGGGATTCTGAGGACCGTAGTTACCTTTACCCCACTCGGCCTTTTAGGATGTAGTGTGGTGGCTATGAGGGAGCCAGTCCCGAGTAGTTGTCACGCGATACTACACTCAGACGAGTTTATCTTGAGAATATTATTAACCCATGTAAGTAGTTACATGGGCCGATAATATCTGAAAGATTTACGTAGACTCTGGGAACTTTTAGAACCTTGTTCCACAGTTGATGAACCTATAGTCCACACCTTGTTGGGATGGGTAAACCATGACTCCATTCATGTGACCTCTAAACCTAAGACTCATGTGTTGTGCTGTGTACATATATCTATGTTTGCGCAATGCATACCCCTCATTTGCATCCATTGTTGGTTTCAAGGAATTCAAGCATTCATTTCCTTTTCAACAGAGCTTGGATCTTAAAAATAAAAACTTCTTCAGTTTTTCCACAAAAATTTTTGCAACTTCCCTTTTGAGTTCCTTGAAAACACGTGGCTTGTATTTGCATTCCATGCGCATTCGTACCTCATTTGCATTTCTCGATCTTGAGTCTCTCCCTCTATGTCTGAAGGATACCTAGCACCTATTCAAGACAATGCCAACAACGAATGAAATTCTGAAGAACCAGGAGGAGTTGAAAGAGGAGGTCAGAATCCTCAAGTGCCAGATGAATTGGGTTTTCAAAACTTTGCAAGCTCTGATGAAGAAAGAAGAGTGCGCTCACCCTGTCACTCCCAGAGAGGTTGTCAGTTCATCACCTCTTGTGAATCCTCCAACTCGAGGACTTCCTCAGTATCAAGGACTAGACCGCCGTCAGCCGCGTCAGCATGTACGACCAAGGCCAAGCAAGCCAAAAAGAAATTACACTCCGCTACCAATGTCATACAGTCAATTATTGCCAGTCTTGATCAAAGGGGGATTGATAGTGCCAAAAGAATTAAAGCCAGTACCATTTCCGTATCCACCAGGCTTTAACGCCAATGCTCGATGTGACTACCATGCTGGGGCACAGGGGCATCCCACTAAAGATTGTCAGGTGCTCCCGAGTAAAATTCAGAACCTGTTAGACGCTGAAAGGATCTCATTCACGCCTCAAGGCGTTCAAATCAACAACCCTTCGCCATCTCATGTGATGCTCCCATGCCAAGGATCTGCCTTTGGAGAAACTTCATACCAGCCAGCACTTGATCTTAGTCTTATACCAGAATCTCATCATCACCAGATGTCTACCAAAAGGGCACTCCAGCCTCCAAGGGTTGTTTCTCCTCAAGGTGCCCGAGACCAAAGCAAGAAGAAGTACCCTATCGAAAGAGGCCAAGTTAACTGCCAGCCTACCCCTGTGCCTTTGAGCAAACTCTTCCCACTATTGACACAGAGCAAGCTGGTAACTCCTCGACTCCTCAACCCTGTGCCCGGACCTTGGCATAATCCAAACCTGACTTGTGAATTCCACAAGGGAGCCGAAGGGCATGACTTGGATGGGTGTCGAGCCTTAGAAGCTACTGTACAAAGGTTGATCTATGACAAGGATCTGATTTTTAAAGAAGATCGTCCAGAGATTGAATGCAAATTCTGCACTGGGACGATGGGGCATCCCATTGAAGAATGTAAAGAGTTCGAAACGAGACTGCTAAACCTGCTAAGAACACTGCAACCTCAAGAGGGTACACCAGATGTCAATGCTCCAATTTCTGAAGCAAAAGGAAAAAGACTTGCCAGGCCTCTCAAGATTCTGTATCACAAGGAACTAGTGATTAGTGGCGAAGGTGTTCCCGCGCTTGGGCCCGGAAACTAAAATCTCTTGAATTCAGTTCGCCAAAGCTGGCTGTATTTTGCATTTTTAGTTGAACTTTGCTTGAATGATTGAATTTGTATTTGCTTATAAGCTGTTGTACTTTCAAGTTGGCAAGATTAATGAAATGTTTATGCATCTTTTGATTAAATCCATTCGTTTCACTAATTTACTGTTATTTTCATAAAAGCAAAAAATATATCTTGTTCCACTCCCTTTATTAAACTTGTTGTTTAAGCAAAGATTGGGGAGGATGATGAAAATAAAATCCTTAACTATTGTGGTATGCTTTCAATTAAACGTTACCGAGGATGTAAGGCATTGTTTCAATTCCTAAACACTGGAGAAATAAGGAAGATAATCCCTCGCTAACCCCTTTGAGCCTAGAAGTAAGAGTTTTCTTTTCTTACACAAAAAACCCTTAAATCTTAACCTTGGGGCAAGGTAGTTCTCAGTTTAACTTGGTTATGCATTCGAATGCAAGCGCTTCATGCAAGACACCAGTCAGCTCTCTCAAATCAAGTGACGATCAAAAAGAGGTCTCAAAACCTCAACAAAGACAAAAAGAGGTCTCAAAACCTCAACAAAGACAAAGAAGAGGTCTCAAAACCGTGATCAAAGACAAAAAGATGTCTTAAAACCTCAGCAATAAAGGATAACCAAATTCTGCAAAGGAGTAATGACTACAAAAGTGTTTGAATCATCATCAACTATCATCAATTCAGTTCCTAGCCTATGGGAACTTGAATGTATAACTTGAGTTAACTGAGTGTAAGATTGAAGTTCATCATGAAGATGGGGTGGGACAAATAAACTTTGAGCCTTTATCCTTTGTTTCATAAACCGTGAACCAGGCCATGTGACAACCCTTAAAAGACCTAATTGAGGTAAGGTTGTTTTGAAAGCATACTACAACAAGGTTGATTAACCTGACTCCTAATGATCTTTGCTTATTGCGTGTGTTCACCATTTCATCTGTCATTCTATAAATGACTAGATCCCCTCTGTTTTGATTTAATGATTCCACCATGTGTGTTTCATCAATAAATTTTGATTTCAAAAGCTTGCATGAATTTTGCATTGAAAATTGCCAATTTTAAATGAACAATACTTGCCTGCAAAATGAATTCAATATCAAAGGAATCCCAACAAATACAGCCAGCTAGGGAATTTAACCTGATAAAGGGCTCAGTCTGGGGCATCTCCTCCATAGATCCAGTATCTCAAGAGCTACTAAATCAAGGGCAGAAACGCTTCAAGATTCAGGATATTGGGGCAAGCCTTCTTGAGGTCATCTTATGACAATTATAGATTCCAATGACTTATCAACAGGGGCAAGTGTGTTCCCCGATTGTTTCTACCGCAGTCTGAGGACTTTGTATCGCAAATACCGTTAATCAAGGGCAATCAGGTCGAGATTCGGTAAATCTCTAAAAGGTCAATTAGTCTGGGGCACCTCCTTCACGAATCAACCAGTCTGAAGAACAAGTTCAAGGACCTTGTTATAAAAATGCATTAAAATTGGGGCAGATATGTCAAGATCCATGAATCTCTTTAAGAGTTTGGAGATATTGGAGCACCTGGTATACCAATTCTTCTGTAAAATCCTTTTGATGACTTATCCTCACATACCAGTTAATCAGAAACAGTCAGGTCGAGATTAGACAAATCTCTCGAAGATCATTTAGTCTGGGGCATCTACTTAGGATGGCACAAGTCTGTTTCCCCATTGCTACTCCCACAGTCTAAAGAGCAGGCTCAAAGACTTTGTTATGCAAGTGTCGTCTATCTGGGGCAGTTATGCCAAGATCTATGAATCTCTCCAAGAGTTTGAAGATATTAATGCATTTCGTATGCCAATTCTTCTGTAAAATCCTCCTGGTATCTTCTCCCAAAAGACCATGTAATCTGGGGCAGTGAAGATTTGAAGATTACCTGTTGAAAGAGCCGTTGTTTATTATGGTGATCATCATTCAAGTCAGGACGCAGAATGACTCTATTCCTATGATATCCTTTGCCAGCTTCCTAGTAAATTATCATTTCGGTCGAGCTTGGCTAATGTCCATGGATCTTCCTCCTCCAGTAAGGAAATCAAGCTCATGATGGCAATCCTAGTGAAGTCATGCTATACCTCCGGTGGAATACTCTTTTCCCCGGTGAAGTTGTCAATTCTTCTTCTTCACCCCCAGTATTGGTCCAATCTGATGAAGTTTGGCTGGGTATCCTTGTCGAGATGTTTATTTCATCTCTAGTCTTGCTTCATTTTGTCTGTTTTGTCATCATAAGCATAAGCATGGCATGAGCATGGCATAAGCACTCATATGCATAGCATCTTAACATTTTGCTATCTTCCTGGTGCTTACCTGTTTTGTTCACTTTGGCGTTTATCTCCCCAAGTGACTGGGTTTGTCTATTCACTCCAATAGAAAGTCAGCCCTAGGCATAAAGTGCCCATCCTTTAAGAATTCCCCACAGAGTTTGATTTCTCGTGGATGATGGTTAGTTCAGTTATCTTTTCCATATGTGGATAAGATAAGTCCTCATTTGAGTTCATCCCTCAATTGGAGTCTTGTTTGACCATTTCTTTCTAGCTTGTCCCTAGATCGAACTTTGGTCCCTAGCAGGTGTGGTTGTTGAACCTAGTTTGAACGTGCATTTATTTTGCACTGTATCTCGCAAAAGGAATCTTTTACAGATCCTCGTTGAAGACAAAATCATTTCTCCAGCAGTGTGGTGATATAAACGTCTCCCTAGAATTCATAAACAATAACAAGTAGCAACATCCTGGAAAAAGCTTGTATTGCTACAACGATAAGTGACTATCTCTCCTGAAAGGCTTATCCATCCTTGGTTTTACAGTTACCATCGGTGTTATCTTCAACCAGTCACTTTGCATCAACCTGTTTGATACGATCCCTATTTGAGGTGTTCTGAGTTCAGGTTTAATACCTTTGGATATGTCTTATTTCTTGCCATCAACTTTGTTGTTGATGTCTTTCGAGCTCAGGTTTCGTACCTTCGGATATGTCTTATTCTTTGGCCTCAAAGCCATCTATTTCAACCTTGACCTCATAGTCATGGGTAAGCTTTGACCTCATAGTCATAGCCATTTCCCCTTTGACGTCATAGTCATGGGATTCCTTCATATTCAAAAGTCCATCTCATACAGGCACTTCAAATCCGGCTCATACTGGTACCCAAGGTTTATCTCTGTCTATTCTGGTTTTTCTTGAAGATCCCGTTTGAACTCTTCAGCATAAGAAAATCCCAGAAAATCTTTAGTTGATGCCTATCTTTTATCCAGATCATGGTTTCTTGTTGGTTTCATGCCCAGCAAGAATACGTCTTATTACTCAGTACCTCCATAGATGTTTGTGGAAAATGTGAAAGCTTATTCCACCAGTGAAGTGAAGACATTCCCGGATTATCTCCAAAACCTTTGTTCGGGCTAGGATTACATTCGGTCTTCAAGCGCCAGAATCCATTTCTCTGTGCATTATTCCCAGGAAGTCTAATTTGCAACCCCGGTTTTAACTCGCCAGTTCATGCTGGTATCCAAAATCCAGTTCATGCTGGTATCCAAAGTCCAATTCATGTTGGCATTTAAAATCCAGTTCATGCTGGTATCCAAAAGTCCAATTCATATTGGCATTTAAAATCAAGTTCATGCTGGTATCCAAAATCCAGTTCATGCTGGTATCCAAAATCCAGTTCATGCTGGTATCCAAAAATCCAGTTCATGCTGGTATCCAAAAGTCCAATTCATGTTGGCATTTAAAATCCAGTTCATGCTAGTATCCAAAGTCCAATTCATGTTGGCATTTAAAGTCCAGTTCATGCTGGTATTCCAAATCCAGTTCATGCTGGTATACCAAAGTCCAATTCATGTTGGCATTTAAAATCCAGTTCATGCTGGTATTCAAAATCCAATTCATGTTGGTATCCCAAATCCAGTTCATGCTAGTATCCAAAAAATCCAGTTCATGCTGGTATCCAAAATCCAATTCATGTTGGTGTCCAAAATCCAGTTCATGCTGGTATCTAAAATCCAATTCATGTTGGTGTCCAAAATCCAGTTCATGCTGGTATCTAAAATCCAATTCATGTTGGTGTCCAAAATCCAGTTCATGCTGGCATCTAAAATCCAATTCATGTTGGTGTCCAAAATCCAGTTCATGCTGGTATCTAAAATCCAATTCATGTTAGTGTCCAAAATCCAGTTCATGCTGGTATCTAAAATCCAATTCATGTTGGTGTCTAAAATCCAGTTCATGCTGGTATCTAAAATCCAATTCATGTTGGTGTCCAAAATCCAGTTCATGCTGGTATCTAAAATCCAATTCATGTTGGTATCCCAAATCCAGTTCATGCTGGTATCCAAAATCCAATTCATGTAGGTATCTAAAATCCAGTTCATGTTGGTATCTAAAATCCAATTCATGTTGGTGTCCAAAATCCAGTTCATGCTGGTATCTAAAATCCAATTCATGTTGGTGTCCAAAATCCAGTTCATGCTGGTATCTAAAATCCAATTCATGTTGGTGTCCAAAATCCAGTTCATGCTGGTATCTAAAATCCAATTCATGTTGGTGTCCAAAATCCAGTTCATGCTGGTATCTAAAATCCAATTCATGCTGGTATCCAAAATCCAATTCATGTTGGTATCTAAAATTCAGTTCATGCTGGTATCTAAAATCCAATTCATGTTGGTGTCCAAAATCTAGTTCATGCTGGTATCTAAAATCCAATTCATGTTGGTGTCCAAAATCTAGTTCATGCTGGTATCTAAAATCCAATTCATGTTGGTATCCCAAATCCAGTTCATGCTGGTATCCAAAATCCAATTCATGTTGGTATCTAAAATCCAGTTCATGCTGGTATCTAAAATCCAATTCATGTTGGTGTCCAAAATCCAGTTCATGCTGGTATCTAAAATCCAATTCATGTTGGTGTCCAAAATCCAGTTCATGCTGGTATCTAAAATCCAATTCATGTTGGTGTCCAAAATCCAGTTCATGCTGGTATCTAAAATCCAATTCATGTTGGTGTGCAAAATCCAGTTCATGCTGGTATCTAAAATCCAATTCATGTTGGTATCCCAAATCCAGTTCATGCTGGTATCCAAAATCCAATTCATGTTGGTATCTAAAATCTAGTTCATGCTGGTATCTAAAATCCAATTCATGTTGGTGTCCAAAATCTAGTTCATGCGGGTATTCAAAATCCAATTCATGTTGGTATCCCAGTTTCAGCTCATACCGGTATTCTTCCTAAACCGAGTCCTATTGTCATCCCAACCAACTCATATTGGTACCCTAGACCCAATCACCTCATTCACCTTTGGCCTCATAGTCATAGGTAAGCTTTGACCTCATAGTCATAGCCTTCTTTAACCTTTGACCTCATAGTCATAGGATTCCTTCTTATCCAAAAATCCAGCTCATACTGATACCCAAAGTTTGTCCCTGTCTTTTTCTGGTTTTGCTTGAAGATCTCGTTTGAACTCTTCTGCATAGGAATCCCCAGAAAATTCTTGGTGGTTTGTCTATCCTTCTATTCCAAATTGATCCCCAGTGGAGATCATGTCTTCTTTCTGGTTTCAGGCCCAGTAAGATTGGTTTTTATTTCCTCAGTGTCGTCCGGTCGTTTTTGCACTTGTCGTCCATCTCCTGGGATCTTTCCCCAGTGGAGAATCCCTTCTTTGGCTCCTATTTTCCAATGAGGATCTGCAGGGTTTTCCCCTTTATTTCTCTATCCCCAGTGTTTCCTTTGAGTCCCCAAGTGAGTCTCTTTCGTTGGTTAGTTTGCATCCCCAGTGAGTCTTTCTGGTGGATACTTCCTTCATCTAAAGCTCATCTGTGTTTGGTAGCTCTTTGGTGTCGTCTGGGTTTTTGCACTGTCATATCATCATATCATCATATTAGAGTTCATGGCATGTTAGCATATGCATGTTTGTTGTTTGTCTTTAGCATCTGCATTCCATCTAAGGGCAAAATTTTCGGTTTGCTATGTTTAAATATCTTTCACCTCGACGTCCCGAGGATTTCCATTCCTCGTGCCATCCGGTGAAGCTATTTAAATAGGGGCAACTGTTGTACCCCAAATTTTACCCCTTAGATGTCATATTTTCTTGCACCTACATTTAGACCTCAAGCATGTATGCATTGTTAACTAACCATTTCTTGTTGCAAGTTATTTCTTTTCATTGTGGAAGATAGGATTTACACAAAGACGGCAAGGTCTCCCTAAGATATTTTTTGGCCAAATGCAACCATTTGAATCTATATGCATCCAAGAAGACATTTTCGGCAAGAAATCAAATGTTTTACCAAGACAAGTCAACCATTGCCTTTCATGTCAAGCAAAGTGTGATCCCAAATTTTGAGAAATTATGCCATGTGATAACAAACATCCTTGGAAGCATTTTTTTTAGCCTTAAAGATTTGTTTCTCAAGTGCAATAATTTTTCATGGAGATAAATATTCATCAAGGTGTGACATACCAAAGTGATGCCATGGGAGGATTTAATTTTGCAATATCCTAAGTGTTTTTGGTCATGGGCATGTGGTATGTCTCAAATTTCTTTTGGGCCCAAAAGATATTATCTGGATCAAAGGCTTTAAGTTGTTGAAAAGTCCAAGCTGTGTTCCCGCATGGATTAAGTAACAAAGCCTTGTACATTTAGCTAAGCCCATGTGCCATTTGATTAGTTGAAAATACTGAAGATGCTTTGCTTCAAAAATAAGTCTTGTGAAGTCACTATGTATTACTCTTCTAAGCTCACCCATTACTGTGGAGATCAAAAGGACATTGAGATACCATATTGAATTAGTGAAATAAAAGAGGCTCAACACGGAAGACCTGCATGCATGAGCAGAGAATACGTATTCCAAATTCAAATTATTGCTTCTTTTTTACTTTCTCTCTCATGGCACTTCAAAAAGGTGGTTTTGGAATAACTACTAAAGAGTGAAAGTAACAGACTGAATCCACCACCTCCTCCGCTGCACTTGTCCAGCATAGAAATTGACCAAGATCAACGGCTGAGGAGCTTGATGCACAAACCCTAATCCTTTATCCTGTGGACAAACCAGCTACCCAAGACCCGGATCCACTTTGCTTGGCCTATAAAAGGAGCTCATTTCTTCCTTGTTGGACACACCAGAAATTGCCAAGAATTTCTCTCTAACTTCTCCCTCCGTAATCTTGCAAGTAACACTCCAAAACTTGCAAGAACTTCACCATTTTTCTTTTCTTCTGTAAACACACAGAAACATATCACAACAAACACCCGAGAGAAAACCAAGAAACTTATCAAAACCTTTTCACCTTTCCATCCTTGTTAAGTTCTGCAAGTCACCTTCAAGTCTTGCAAGAACTTACTCCTTCCCGTAAACACTTCACAATTTCCACACTTTAAACCACCCAAAAGTTCTTGTTTCGTGCTGAGAAGTGGACTCTGTAGCAGTTGAAGGAGGAAAGCATCCACCATCTCCAGAAACGCTCGCCTGTGAAGAAGCAGTGGACTTTCTCCACTAGGTATTACCCTACCTCCTTCTGTTTCCATTTTATGTTTGCACCATGTTATTATCTGAATCCATGATCATTCTGTTCCATGCTGGTATCATGCTTGTTGTTGTATTTATTCTGCTCCATATATTATCATAATGTGATTTTGTTATCGTTGGATTTGTGTTTAGTTTCTGTGGAAAATCATTAACATGTTTAGTTCCATTTTATTTTTGGGTAATCGTAACTGGTTCGTATGAAAGAAAACTAAAAATAAATGAGTAGTTTGTGGTGGCCCTCGCCATGTTTAATGTATGGCGTCCGCCACTTTGTTCTAAAAAAGGAAATATAATAAAATAATACACCACTTTGCAAAAGAAATAATAAAAAAACACACCACGTAAGAACACAAAATAAAAAAAAGTATAACACAGGTGGCGCAAGACACCTTTCCCCACACACACAGGGGTGGCGCAAGCCACCCTTTGCACTAACAAAGAGGCATGGCGCAAGCCACTTGCCACCATGGCACCAACCACTTAGTGAGGCATGGCGCAAGCCACTTGCCACTGTGGCGCAAGCCACTCACTAAGTGGCACCCCACTCCTTTTTTTATTTTATTTTGTTTTTTTATTTATTACTTTTTTATCTTATCTAAAAAAAACAACAAAAACAAAATATGTCTAAACTTTTTTAATCCTCATTGACTTTGAACAAAACTGTATCATGAGAATGTTGTCCTGATTTTCTGGCTTCTGATTGTTAAGGTTGCATGTTTCCAAATACATTTGCTTTCAAACCATGAAAATTCTCTTTTCTGCCATACTTGGTTTATTCTGTGTGCTCACTGCTTTTGAAATAAGTCACTTTGGATGTATGCTGTAATTCATGAAACTTTGTTTTTCCTAACGTTAACAAACCTTACCAAGAGATTGCTGTTTGTTTTCTTATTCTCTGTTGAAGTCACATGATTTAAGTCCATTTATTTCTGGTGCTTTCCATACCATGCTCATGTGACTACTGATTTTGAATTGAGTTTTCTATGAAATGTACTTGATTTGTAAAGTTCTGTTCCTGTCTTTAACCGAATCTTACCATGCAATGCTGTTTGTTTTGTTCTCTGTCAATGAGTTGCATGACTCCAAATGCATTTGGTTCAAATTATGAATGCCTTCTCTGCCATAATTGTCACAGTTACATGATCACTTGTACTTATTGTTTTCTATGTTCACATTTGAGAATTCACTTCATGTGTTGATTAAATGTTTACTGTTTGGAATTATTAAACTCATATGTTTCATTATATTTCAACCCCACTATAACTCTTGTTTACAAGATGTTATTCTCCCCCTTCCTTCTAAAGGAAAAGTTTTTCTATTGATTTCAAGATCATAGAAAGCTCATTGCTACCTTTGACCTCATAGTCTTAGGCATACAACTCTCATGGCCTCATAGTCATAGAGTTACACATTCAACCTTTGGCCTCATAGTCATAGGTAGCTCTTGGCCTCATAGTCATTAGCAGCATCTCTAACCTTTGGCCTCATAGTCATAGGCAGCTCTTGGCCTCATAGTCATTAGCAACATTCAACCTTGACCTCATAGTCATAGGTAGCCCTTAGCCTCATAGTCATCGGCAACATCCCTAACCCTTGACCTCACAGTCATAAGCAAGCTTTAGTCTTATAGTCATAGCCATCCTCCATTGACCTCATAGTCATGGAAAAGTCTCTCTATTGACCTCATAGTCATAGATAGCTCATTACCATCTTGACCTCATAGTCATCTTACCATCTTGACCTCATAGTCATCTTACTATCTTGACCTCATAGTCATATTACCACCTTGACCTCATAGTCATAGGTAGCATCTTCTCTAAACCTCATAGTCATAGAAAGCTCATTTACCATCATTTGACCTCATAGTCATAGGACTCTCTCTTTGACCTCCTAGTCATAGAGCCATCTTTAACCTTCGACCTTATAGTCATAATCAAAACTTTGGCCTCATAGCCACCTTCCAACATTGACCTCATAGTCAAAGTCTCTCTATTGACCTCATAGTCATAGATAGCTCATTATCACCTTGGCCTCATAGCCACCTAGCCTTTGACCTCATAGTCACTAACAATATCTTTACCTTACCCTTAGCAAACAAACATAACATAACACAAGCAAAACAAGAGGTTCCCGTAGAGTACTACGGATATTAAGGGTGCTAATACCTTCCCTTAGTATAACCAACCCCCGAACCTTAGATCTCCCCATTTTAGGTTTTCTTCGATCTTGAACCTTTCCTTTGGATAAATCAAAGTCGGTTGTAAAAGAAAATGATGCAAGTTAAGTAATAGCTTGTTATCCGATTTTCACCGCAACAATAAGGTTGAACCTAGAGCTCCGAGATGTATGTTCCTTGAATACCCTGAAGGAGTCAAAGATTATAGGTTGTGGTGCCTAGAACCAGACCATAAAAGGTGTATCACAAGTCGAGATGTAGTTTTCAATGAAGCTAACATGGCTTTCAAGAAAACTTATGAAATTGGTCGAAGTTCAAAGATCTCTGAAGAAGAGTTGGAACAGAAAGAGATTCCTATTAAGGTGGAGTATAGTGATGCTGAATTGCATGACCCAGATGAAGTCGAAGAAGAAGCAGAAGCTGCTATCGAAGATGTTATGAACGTGAAGGTAGAACTTAATAAGGAGTTCGACATAAAGGATCTGGGAGTTGCCTCCAGAGTTTTTAGGATTGACATATGAAGAGATAGAAAGCAGTCGAGATTATGCTTATCTTAAGAGACATACCTGAAGAAGATTATCGACAAGTTTTGTATGTCGAATTCAAAGCCAATTCTAACATCGATTAGACCTTAATACAAGTTAAGCATGACTCAAAGTCCTAGTAATGAAGTCAAAAGAGCCTATATGAATAACATTCCATATGCTAGTATAGTAGGTTCTTTGATGTATTCTATGGACTGTACGAGGCCAGACATAACATACAGAGTGAGCCTTGTAAGCAGGCATATGGCCAATCCTGGAAAGGCGTACTAGCAAGAATTAAAGTGGATGCTTAGGTACATCAATGGGACTCTGAGCAAAGTCTTGATTTATTGTGGAAACTGTGGTGATGATAGCGAAGTCAAAATCGAAGGATTTGTCGACTCTGATTATGCAGGTTGTATGGATTCTAGAAAATCTATTTCTGGATTTGTGTTCACTATTTTCGACACAGTAATCAGTTGGAAAGCAATACTTCAGAAGGTTGTTGCCTTATCAACCACTGAAGTGGAATATATCGCCCTCACTGAAGCTGTGAAAGAAGCATTGTTGCTTAAAGGTTTCGCTAAGGAGCTGAAATTTCAAGGTCGAGTTATCACTGTTAAATGTGATAGTAAAAGACCAATACACCTGTCTAAATATTTATCCTATCATGAGCGAACCAAGAACATCGATGCGAGGCTACACTTCGTCAGAGAGATAATCGAGTGTGGAGAAGTCCAAGTGCAGAAACATTCGACTGATGACAATGTTGCTGATATGATCACTAATACATTGCCAAGTAGCAAGTTTTTCCACTGTATTTAGTTGATAAAACTGCATGATGAAAACTAGTTTGTTCCCTTGTTAGTGTAGAGTTTGTTACAAGGTGGAGATTTTTGCTATTTTGGATTGAACTCTAGTGCCGACAAGGGTAGTTTCATGGTTCGACAAGAGTTATGCATGCTGGAGTCGAAGTCTGTTCAAGCATGCTGTCGAAATATGTTAACTTTTTGTTTAAGTTAGCATGTGGAATTGGGATTTGCTTGTAAGCCTAATTGTTAAGTTAGCTTGTAGTCTAAGTTAGCTTAGTAGTCTATAAATAGACTAGTTCTCTCGGGTTGTTGAGAGAGGTTAATTGTTGGTATTCATTTGTAATCTTTGAACCCTTATTGAGAAAGTGAATAAAAAATAGATTTAACTAATTCTTCTGCTTCCTTTTTCTCTCCCTTTTGTAAAATCTAATAGGGTTTCTTATGTTTGTTCAAGAAACTCAATCTTTTTCTCATATTTTGGTTTGTTCTTGATGACATTGTTTCACAATATACAAGATGTATTTTGTGTAGAGGCAACATGTGGGACAAGACGTTCCAGCATGTGTGTGCAACATCTGGCCTTAGTCTGCATACCAAGATTTATGAGTGAATAAGTGTGCGTAGATGTTTGATTCCTGGAAGATCTGTTGTTGTATCTTTTAGCAAATAATATTTAGTAAGATTTGATAAAAATATTTAATAATCCATCAATTTGAAGAAGATTTAATTAGATACGGATTAATTAAAAAGATTTGGAGTTGGATTAAATAAGAAGATTTGATTGGTTTTGCATTGAAGAAAATATCTATTTGAATATGCTTTGAAAGAAGATTTGGTTTAGATTTTGTTTGAATATATTGATTGAAGATTTAAATAAACAAATAATTTCATGAGGAGATTTAATGGAATTTGTTTTAATGACAAGATTTGAATTTCCAATTAATGAGAAAATCTCAAATCTCTATTAAAGATGATTTAAAGCATAGTTCAGTTTTTCGAAGAGCCTTATTTTGAATCATTTATTTGTGAAGTTGGAATTACGTTTATATCAAGTAAGGAGTTTATATGATTTGTTCAATATTCAGAATTTTGTTTCGTGAACAGATGTCATGCCAAATGTTCCAAACAATCTGTGAGACCGTTGTCTTAGGCTGTTACTTTGTGAGCAAGATAAATTGAAGTATATATTGTCCTTTTAATATTCGTTTCCTTTTCTATTATATTAAAGATATAAGTGTGCTAGCTTGAGTTTGAATTTGGAAATGATCTTATTTTAGCAAGATTGCATTTGGATTGTTTATTTGTTCAAGGTTTGTATCAATCAAGGATCTTTATCTTCATAATAAAGACTTGATTGATTATATATGTTTTGAGAAGATATGATCTGAATCAAATACAACAAGAATAATCAAGAGATTCAAATTTATTCAAGGAAATAAATCAACATTGGCAATCATCATTATTAAAGATTGATATAATGTTCTTTTTAGAAGATCAGCCATATTCAATGAAGAATCTACAATGATTTAAAGATGAACTTCGTTCTGCCATATAAGGAGGCAAACTCCTTTGTGAAGACTTAGAGCTTTAGAAAAAATATTTACTCTTTAGGAGTTTTTTGTTAGGCTTGTTTTGTTGTATTACTTTGTTCCTAGATATTTCTTCTGTCCCAAATTATAAGTCACTTTGCCAAAAAAAATTGTCCCAAATTATAAGTCATTTTACAATTTCAATGCAACATTGATGACAATTTTTCTAATATACCCTCTATCATTTATTATTATCTTTTCTTTTAATTCTTGAAATTTCTCTCTCATCTTTAATAAATGAAGGACAATATTGTAAAGTTATGCATAATTTCTCTTTTTCATACAATATTGATTATGTTTCTTAATTCGCATGAAATATCCAAAACGTCTTATAATTTGGAACGGAGAGAGTACTAATCATATAAATTTGAGAATAAAGTATTTGTGCGTTAACATTGTTTCTTCATATCAAGCATATTGTAATTGTCTAAACACTTGGGAGAGCGTTTGAGTGAAAGTGGGAGAGTTCTCATATTTAGGGGGGGGATCTAGAACGAAGCTTCACATATATTATTATGAAAGTAGCATTGAACTGGGAGATTTCATTGTAAACTCATTTGGCCTTCTGACTATTGAGAGTGAAATAGTTCTATAAGATGTCTTAAATAGAAACACACAGGTAGTATTAAGAATAGGCATTGAACAAGTTGTGTTCATCTAAGACTAATTGTATTAATACTATAAATTAATACTAGAAATAGTAGATTTACTTTCTTAGTTTGAATGCCCTTCAGACGTACGTGATGCATCGAAATGGCTTACCAATCATTTGTGTTATTTATTGCTTTAATTTCTATTTTCTATATGTCTTGCAAACTGGAGGACAAGATGATTTTTAGAAATTTCCTTCCTAGTCATTATAACTTTATAAGTTACATGACAAGGGCCAATTTCGCACAAATTTTGTTATATGATGATGGTATTGAAGACTCTTCATATTTTTCTCACTTGATTTAAGTGTAGGAATATTTGAGTTCAAATGTCTTTCAATCTAATAATATGTGAAGCAGTAGTTAATGGTCGTGATGTTGTTAAGAAATTGTGGTTTGGGCTAACTCAACCCTACAAAATTGGTTGGTAAGGTGAGGATTGTCCCCACTTATAAAGACATGTTCATGCCATATATTATTTGATGTGAGACTCTTAACAGATGTCACTACTGTTCTTTCAGCATCTTTTAAAAGTTTCCGAATGAAGATTGTTCTCTTTTTTCTACTATAATTTGAAGTGTTTGGAAGTAAAGAAACAACAAAATTTAAAACTTTGTTATTGAGAAATATGGGGTTACTCTGCTAAGAACACGTGACGTACCACATTCTTGGAAAACGGTCAAGGAGTTAGAGGACGCTCACTCTCACTATCCTCGAGTAAGACCTTATACTGAGTGGGGTAAGCAATTGACATATTGAATTAAATGTAATGTGGATGTATTTTATTCTCTTACTAACAAAAGAGTAGAAATAGACGTATCATATATGATAATATATGATAATGGTGCTTTTGTATTAGTTAAAATAGAACAAATCTTCCCCTTATGCGAACTTTGTGGGTGAAACTTAGGACACTCAGTTGAGTTCATGAACTTAATATGAATTTTGTTTATTTTGAGTTAGATGTTAAAATTGTAGTCGATAGTTTTTAATCTTCCAAAAAAGAAATCGTTAAATTTGGATATATTATTAGTCATAAGAGAGGTGTTTTCAACTTGTAATAACAATTCTAGTGTCAATTTATCAGAGACATCTAATGCAACCACCTTTTAATTGATGAAACGTTAGAGCATCTCCAACGCTGGTTTTTTGAGTTGGTTCGCCAACATGACACTTACTTTTTTCAATTAAAGCTTTGCCAGCATGGCGCTGCATTGCATGTTGAAGCAACAAATAATAACCTGAAGCAACATACGAAAACCCTAAAATACATTATAAAATTATTTGTTTTATTTTTTTAATAAAAAATATATTATTTGTTAAATAAACTAATATTTAATATGAATAAAATACTAATATATAAGATAAAATTGTGGGACCCAATATTGGTTCTTCAAAATAGCACCATTAAAGTTAAAATTCGATGAGTTGCTTTAAAATGATGTGGCTTAATGGATCCCACAAAAAACTTAAAAATGAGTTGCACCATTGGAGATGGTCTTATAATTTTCCGAGCCATGGAAAAATTTGTTAAAACAGTGCTCCCACCATCTCTCAATATTTTTTTAAAAAAGTGCTCCCATCATCTCTCATTATTTGTGCTATGCTTATCAAAATAAATTTGTGCTCGTATATGATTTCTCAGATTAAAAAAAAAATTTAAAATTATATGTTTTATTAATTTATACAGTAAAAATATTAATACATCCATAAGTAGAATGTTGAAAACAAAACCACTTTTTTTAAAAAAGGAAAAATAAAATTTATTAAAGAACTAAACAGTTGAATAAGAAATGCCACAAACAAAACAGGATCCCAATACACTTTACATTACACGGATACACCAACTCTAAAACAAATATTAAGGACATATAAAACAAACAAACTCCAAATTAATGGAAACAGAAGCAAATATGCTAAACCACCCCAACTCAAAAGAAGATACACAAGATAGTTGAAAAAGAACAGCAGTATAACTAAAGACGACATAGAATCAAGTGTTAAGAGCTTAATGACAAAGCACTCCAATTCCACCCCTACCACAAAACCTTCCTATGCACTGGATGCCTACAACATCATAAACCAGTACACCTTAAAACCTGCAAAATTATTCGTGAATCATATTTATACAACTTAAATTTTTTGTTGGATTAGGTGCAAGAGCGGTTGAAGTTGTGAGAGGATAAGTAGAGGTTGGGAAAACGGGTGTTTGGTTAGGGTAAATTTCAAATGGCTCGAAATTCTCAAAAAAAAAATCATTTGGAGGAAAGTCGTTAAATGTTTGTGTGAATTGGGTGGGGTTTGGGGTTGTAGGTTCAATGGTTGTGATGTAATAGTCAGACACATCGAGGGATATGATGGTTAGTTTGTATTTGAGTAATCAAAGTTTGAATGTGGGATTGGTGTGTGATGTCGTGGTGGCCGGTGGAGTTGTTGTTGTTAGTTCTTGTATTGGCTGGAATTTTTGTAAAACAAAGTTGAACAATGTTGATGTCATATGTCTGATGTCTTAACATTGGTTCCTAACATTAGTTGTTGCAGGGTTGAAGTTTTATATGCTGATGTTAAACTTGATGTCTTGACATCAGTTATCAGAACATCAAAACATCAGGTTGTGATGTTTTAGGGTTGCGCGTAATAGTTTGTGTTGAGAAGATCTGTTAGAGAGATTGGATGCGAATATCTCGGAGAAGATATTTTCAGTTACAATCAGATTTGGAGCAGATCCTGTTGCTATGTTTTAGGGCTGTATGATTTAAAAAGATTTGAAAATCAAATCTGTTTTAAATTTTGGTTTTAAAAACAAATCAAATCAGATATTTGGAAGATATCCAAGCCCAAGTCAGAATTCTATTTAAAGCAGCCTCAACCCTTGTTGAAGACAACGAAGACAGAGAGCATAGACTGAGAGTCAATTTGAGTTTTCATGTGTGTGTTTGTAAACCATTCAGGTTTGAATTGGTGTTACTATTTTGAGTTGTAATTGGTTTCTCTAGAGCTGTTAAGCAAGAGAGATTTGTTCTTGATCAAAGCTGTTAAGCAGGATCAAGGTGGATTTTAAAGTGTAATCTTTGAATTGTATCACTGAGGTGATTTAGGGAGTGAGTGGTTTCTCATATCTAAGTGGTCTCTTAGGTAGAAGTGTCATTGGGTAGTGATTAAGATTAGTAGATGTCAACTGGGATTGTTGAGTCTGTAATTTAATACTACTAATAGTGAATTTCCTCCCTGGCTTGGTAGCCCCCAGACGTAGGTAGTTAGACCGAACTGGGTGAACAATTCATTGTGTTGATTTACTGTTGTTATAGCCTTGTTCATATTAGCAGATTGTGTTGTTGTGACATCACACTTAACATCACACATCTGATACCAGAATTTCAATTGGTATCAGAGCAGGCATCCTGCTCTGCATCTGGGTGAGATCTAGGGCTGATACTTTCTGGTGCAATTGACAAGGAGTGTGGTGGATTTGTGAATAGACCCCCTGTTCTAGATGGATCAAATTATGACTATTGGAAACCTCGTATGGTTACATTCTTGAAGTCTTTATACAGCAGGGCCTGGAAGGCAATTTTAAAAGAATGGAAATATCCTGTTATTGTGGAAAAAGATGAGAATGAGAAGGAAGTAGAGGGTAGCTGAAAACTGAAACCTGAAGAAGAAAGGACCAAGGAAGAAGATATACTTGCCCTTGGGAATTCTAAAACCTTGAATTCCATATTCAATGGTGTTGATAAGAACATCTTCAGGTTGGTCAACACTTGTGAAGTAGCTAAGGAAGCATGGGATATCTTGAAGACTACTCATGAAGGAACCTCCAAGGTTAAGATGTCAAGACTTCAACTTCTGACAACAAAGTTTGAAAATCTGAAGATGAAAGAGAATGAGACCATTCATGACTTCCACATGAACATTCTTGAGCTGTCCAATGCTTCTAGTGCTTTAGGAGAAAGAATGACTGAAGAGAAGCTGGTAAGGAAGATTCTCAGATCACTCCCTAAGAGATACAAAATGAAAGTGACTGCTATTGAAGAAGCTTAAGACATCAACAAGATGAGAGTTGATGAGTTAATTGGTTCTCTTCAGACATTTGAATTAGGGATGAATGAGGAATCTGAAAAGAAGACCAAAAGCATAACATTGGTGTCTAAAGAGAAAGAGTGTGATCCTAAGATTAAGGAGGAGCTTTCAAATGCTATTGTTCTACTGGGAAGACAGTTTAACAAGGTTCTAAAAAGGATAGACAGGAGCTACAAACCTAATGTCAAGAACATCACATCTGACACCAACAGATCAGGAGATCAGGGGAAGAAAACTAGAGATGAAGAAAAGACCAATAATGACAAAGGAGTTCAATGCTTTGAGTGTGAAGGGTATGGTTATGTCAAGAAAGAATGTCCTACATATCTCAAAAAGCAGAAAAAGGGGTTATCTGCTTCCTGGTCTGATACTGAGAGTGAGAGTGAATCTGAAGAAGAATCAGCTAAGCTGGTTAGAGCTATGATTGGGGTTTGTGAGTCAGATGATGATTCATGTGATGATAAGGTTTCTTATGAAGAGCTTGCTGCCTCTTATAAAGAACTGTGCATGAGAAGTGAACAAGTCTGTCTTGAAGGAGAAAAGCTAAAGAAAATCATAGTGCAGTTAGAAGCTGAAAAATCTGAACTAGAAAATGAAGTCAGTATGCTTAACTCTAAACTGGATTCTATGACCAAAACTGTCAGAATGTTGAACAACGGTACTGATGCTCTAGAAAACATTCTTAGTATTGGAAAAACTGCTGGAGACAAAAGTGGTTTGGGATTCAACAATGGAGCAGCTTCTAATGATGTTATTACCAGTTCCAAACCAGTGATGTTAAAACAGATGTTTAAACATCCTGACAGGATTCCTTCTAGGAAGAAATTCAGGCGCTGGAGATGTCATCACTGTGGGCGCTTTGGACACATAAAGGCTTACTATTATAAGCTACATGGGTATCCTCAGAAGACACATCAGTATACTCCCAGACAGAAGTTTCACAAAGGTAATCAGGCCTTCAATTCTAAGAAGCAATGGGTTCCAAAAGGTAAAGTTACCAGCTTAATAGCTCACACTTCTCTTAGGGTTTCTACCAAAGAAGACTGGTACTTTGATAGTGGGTGTTTAAGACACATGACAGGAGTTAAGAATTTGTTGGTAGATGTTAAGCTCCATTCTTCAGGTCATGTAACCTTTGGCGATGGTGTCAAAGGAGAAATCAAGGGGATGGGAAAGTTGAATTGTGCTGGTGCTCCTAGACTGGATGATGTTCTACTTGTCAAAGGGTTGACAGCAAATTTGATTAGTATTAGTCAACTTTGTGATCAAGGATTCAAAGTAGACTTTACAAAATCTGAGTGCAATGTCACAAATGAGAAAGGAGAAGTCATCATGAAGGGTGTTAGGTCTAAGGACAACTGTTATCTATGGGTGCAACAAGACTCAAGTACCTCAACATGTGTGTTTGCTAGAGATGATGAAGTCAAAATCTGGCATCAAAAGTTAGGACATCTTCATTTGAAGGGAATGAAGACAATCATATCTTCAGAAGCTGTCAGAGGAATTCCTAAACTCAATATTGAAGAAGGAAGAGTTTGTGGGGATTGTCAAATAGGGAAGCAGACCAAGATGTCACATCAAAAGCTTCAACATAACACCACCTCCAAAGTTTTGGAACTTCTTCATATGGACTTGGTGGGACCTATGCAGGTAGAAAGTCTAGGTGGGAAGAAGTATGCTTATGTTGTTGTAGATGACTATTCTAGGTACACTTGGGTAAGCTTCATCAAAGACAAAACAGAGGTGTTTGATGTATTTAAAGATCTATGTCAAAGACTCCAAAGAGAGAAAGAGAGCAATGTCATCAGAATAAGGAGTGATCATGGGAGGGAATTTGGAAATAGCAAGTTTGTTGATTACTGCTCTGCTGAAGGCACCAGTCATGAGTTTTCCTCTCATATTACTCCTCAGCAAAATGGAGTTGTTGAAAGGAAGAACAGAACTCTCCAAGAATCTGCTAGAGCAATGATTCATGCCAAAAAGCTTCCTTACCATTTCTGGGCTGAAGCCATGAACACTGCTTGCTATATTCACAATAGAGTTACTTTGAGAAGGGGCACTTCAGCTACTCTGTATGAACTGTGGAAAGGGAGAAAGCCAACTGTGAAGTACTTTCATGTTTTTGGAAGTAAATGTTACATTTTGTCAGATCGTGAACAGAGGAGAAAATTGGATCCTAAAAGTGATGAGGGAATCTTTCTAGGATACTCTACAAATAGCAGAGCTTACAGGGTTTTCAACTCTAGAATAAAGGTTATGATGGAGTCTATAAATGTGGTGATTGATGACATTGATAAGCAGGAAGATGCTGATGTCCTGGATGATGTTGAAACATCAGTTAAAGAAGTCACAGCAGAAACTGAAGACAGAAGTGGGTCTCCTAGTCCTGATGATGCTGAGCCTGAACCTGAACAATCTAATAAAGGACCATATATTAGAGTGCAAAAGGACCATCCAAAAGAGCTTATCATAGGTGATCCTAAATCAGGGGTTAGCACTAGATCAAGAGAGGTTGTGTCAAATTCTTGTTTTGTTTCCAAAATTGAGCCCAAGAATGTCAAAGAAGCTCTGACTGATGAATTCTGGATTAATGCCATGCATGAAGAGCTGGAACAATTCAAGAGGAATGAAGTGTGGGATCTTGTTCCAAGGCCTGATGGAGCTAATGTGATAGGCACCAAGTGGATTTACAAGAATAAATCTGATGAACAAGGAGTGGTCACCAGAAACAAGGCCAGATTAGTTGTTCAGGGATGCACTCAGGTTGAAGGAAATGATTATGATGAAACCTTTGCTCCTGTGGCAAGACTGGAATCTATCAGATTACTTTTAGGGGTGGCTTGTAATTTCAAATTCATGCTTTTTCAGATGGATGTTAAGAGTGCCTTCTTAAATGGTTACTTAAATGAAGAGGTGTATGTTGATCAACCAAAAGGATTTATTGATCCAACATTTCCTGACCATGTTTACAAACTAAGGAAATCTATCTATGGTTTGAAGCAAGCACCAAGAGCTTGGTATGAAAGGCTTACTGAATTCCTAGCTGTACATGGCTACAGAAAAGGAGGGATTGACAAGACTTTGTTTGTTAAAGAGGAAGGAGGAAAACTAATGATAGATCAAATATATGTTGATGACATAGTATTTGGTGGGATGTCAGATGCAATGGTGAAACATTTTGTGGAACAGATGCAGTCTGAGTTTGAAATGAGTCTTGTTGGAGAGCTCAGCTATTTTCTAGGTCTACAAGTTAGACAAATGGAAGACTCCATATTCATATCCCAGAGCAAGTATGCAAAGAACATTGTTAAGAAGTTTGGTCTGGAAAATGCTAATCACAATAGGACACCTGCTCCTACTCACTTAAAGTTGTCCAAGGATGAACATGGTGTGAGTGTGGATCAAAGTCTATACAGAAGCATGATTGGTAGCTTATTGTATCTCACAGCTAGCAGACCTGATATTTCTTTTACTGTTGGAGTGTGTGCCAGATATTAATCTGAGCCTAAAGTTAGTCACTTGAATCAAGTGAAGAGGATTCTGAAATATGTGAATGGGACTAGTGACTATGGAATGCTTTATAGTCATGGATCAGGCACTGAGTTATGTGGTTTTTGTGATGCTGATTGGGCAGGGAGTGCTGATGATAGAAAAAGTACTTCAGGAGGTTGCTTCTTCTTAGGGAATAATCTGATATCATGGTTTAGTAAAAAGCAGAATTGTGTGTCTCTCTCTACTGTTGAAGCTGAGTACATAGCACCAGGGAGTAGTTGTTCTCAACTTGTTTGGATGAAGCAGATGTTAACAGAATACAATGTCAAGCAAGATGTCATGACATTGTACTGTGATAATCTGAGTGCTATCAATATCTCTAAGAACCCTATTCAACATAGTAGAACTAAGCATATTGATATACGTCATCATTTTATAAGAGATTTGGTTGAAGACAAAGTAGTTGCTCTGGAACATGTTGCTACTGAAAAGCAGTTAGCAGATATTTTTACCAAGGCCTTAGATGCAAATCAATTTGAAAAAATTAAGAAGCAAATTAAGAATTTGCATATATGAGGATTAAATGTGTTGGGAAGTGTCTTGTGCAGTTGTGATCTTTATTGCATAAAGGAAACATAATTTTATTCAACTGCTGAAAGCATACAAGATTAGATTTTAGCACATCTAAAGCAACATATAAAGGGTCTAAAGATGGTGTACCCATTAAAAAATTGAGCAGGAAAGTATGGGTTATACAACCCAGATGACGGACCCCTACAATAATTTTTTCCATGTGTGTCGTCTCACTAACTGAGATGGCGGACCCTAACACAAAATTGCTCACGTGTTCAAACACACCAACCCAGATGGCGGACCTAAAAACATATCAGAAAAGTTAGTTAAGCTCCGCCATCCCAGATGGCTGACCCTATTTGCATGGATGACATGTGGCACTTCTTTTCCTTCTTCACTTCTGCATGCAGAATGTCTATATAATTGTATGCAATTAATTGAAAATATCACACATCCAATGGCTCAAAACAATTTTAGAGTCCAAGTCCATTACAATGGAAGTATTTTTTCCGATGTTAATATCGGAGTAGTATTTCAAAACACAAACATGCAGATGTTCAAAATAAGCCACAATTCCAATTTTAGCCATTTGAGGGAAAGAATCGAAACAAAAATTCAACAGCGTATATCTGACATTTATTATCGCTATCCATGCTTTAACACGGTGATAATAGTGTCACATATACCACCATAAAAATAGAAGACGACAACGATGTCAACCTGATGTTCTGATGTCACACAACGTATAATGTATAATATGATCGAATTATACATATGTTTACTAGAACAGAATGATGTGCCACAAGTTATGTATCTAACGCACTTTTCACAATCGTACCAATATCAAATGAGCCAGGAGACTATGTTGACGTTGTCACTAGAACCAACAAACACTTACAACGAACCATTTTTTCTAGATAAGGAAATTGGTGAAGATTGTGACATTGAAGAAGTGCATGAAGTTAATACCCAAAATCTTTTTAGCGGGGATAGTGACGACTCCAAAAATGATATTGAAGTTGTGCAACAACATGAATGATGAAGACGTCTCAATATTCGAAGTGTAACACCCCCTTCCTATACCCCCAAATAATCACATAATCATTTAGGCACATATTAAAAATTTCGTCAGAGTATAATTATAAACGTAGTATAAAAGAGGTTTGTCACACTATACATGAAATTAAAATATTCAACACCTGCTCAACAATTGATATGCAACAGTGGGGTAACTTTGCAACAGAGGAACTTAGTCCTTACACCCACATCTCAATATTTAGAATAAAAGCGGAAAATCTAAACATTGAATAACATATAACATATATATACATCATCAAGTATTATCCACCAACATAATTCATGTTTACATAAACATTCATCAACAAGATACATGTACAAATGTATCACAAAAGAATCATAATCATCCTAGCTACCCGGTGCTACATATCAGAGCCGACCGACCAAAAGAATGAAGACACGCTTCACAAAAAGACCACCAGCATACCTACTCTGCAATGCCTCATAGAGCATCATAAAACAGCAGAAGGGTGAGAAATATTATCATAATAACAATGCATATAATTATATATCTTAGCATAAAAATACACACATTCCACATTCTCACCACAATTCATCACAATTAACCCATATACATCACAATGTATATATATATATCAAGCCAAGCATATTCATCATGCATACTTCCACAATTCTTATCATTCCACATAAACATACATATTCATGTTTATTCATCAATGCACCATTATAAAGATGATAAATGCAAATCATAGAGACCGACTCATGACTCTATGCAAATGCAATGCGGTACCGACTCAATCATCTCAAGTTCACTCAGGAACTTATTGGAACCATCGCTCGTTACCAATGTAACTCCCCGTCGGGCCTACGATGTTCACCCATTGCTCACACCCCACATGGGCACACAATGTTTATGGATCGCTCACACCCCACACGGGCACAAGACCCGATCGCTCACACCCCACACGGGCACACGATCGTCTATAATCATCGGTCACACCCCACATGGGCACACGACGTTATAGCAGATTCTCATTAGAATCACACAGCACAAGAATGCACATCATTATGCTTCACATACAAAATGACTCAAGACATTCTTGAAATGCATATATAGCTTCACAATATATTCATGCATTCATCTCATACAATCACATACAATCTATATACATTCACATCAATGCACTATTGTATGATTCACATCCAAAACACACATTCAAAACACATTCAAAACTGGAAAAGTCGCTAAATAACACTATTCCCGACTTTCCGACATAATTAAATCGGCTAACAATTTCCAAATCATCACAATAAGAAAGTACAGCTTAATAGCTTCACAACGATACCAAGAATGTAAAAATCGGATAAACGGAACAAAAGTTACGGACGAAAACGAAAACACATTTTTGAAAAATCTCATTTTACCATTTGTCCTGTCCATACGTGTAATGCCCTGAGCCATACGCGTATGAGCAGAGACTCATTTTTTCCAAAGATCACGTGTAAAAGTCCGTACGCGTAATGTCCAAGCTCGTACGCGTATTGCCCTGAAATGCTACGCGTATCATACGCAAATGGGCAGATGGCCGAGAAAACAAGCAACCCATACGCGTATTGGCCCATGGCTCGCCCACCATACGCGTATTGCCAAGGTTCATACGCGTATTAACATGTCCCATACGCGTATGACCTGGAAAAACCAGAAAAATTCTTCTGCATAATTTTGTTCTACGAGTTACACCCAAAATCATCCCAAATTCCACCTACACACCAGAAAATTACCAATACAATGTCCAATGACAAGTATCTAACATATACCAACAATTATGGACACTAAAAACATGATTTCAACCACATTTAATTGATTTCCAAGCAATTTTACAAAATATGGTTTTATACAAAAGTCATAAAAATCCACAACAACAACAACACAATCATACATAATGATACACATTGATAAGATAATAAGATTTCACACCCTTACCCGGATAAATCGATTCCTAGAAGTTGTTTTGAAGATTTCCTAGCTTTCCCTCTTTTCCTTCTCTTTTCTCCTCTTCCTCTTTCTTTCTCTCCTTTTTCTCTCTATTTTTCTTTTCTTTCTCTTTCTCTCCTATTTCCTCTCCTTATCTCTTTTTCTTTTCTATTTCTTATTTTCTACTCAAATTAAATTAATTCATCTTCTCACAAATTTCTATTTCCACTAAATTTCTAATTTATCATTAATTGAGAAATGTCTAAAATACCCTCCATTCTAATTTCCCCGAAACTCTCAAAAACGATAAAATATCACAACATGTTCAACATAGCATATTAACATACCAATTTCACAAATAAAATAATTTATCACTCAATTAAATAAAAGACTCAACAAAATGGGAAATAATCGAAATCGGGGTGTTACAACTCTCCCCCACTTTAGAAATTTTCGTCCTCGAAAATATTACCTGATTCAACCAACTCCGGATACGACTCTCACATCCTAGTCTCTAGCTCCCAAGTCATATTGCCTTCCGCAGCGCCTCCCCACGCTACTTTCACAAGCGCAATATCCTTGCCTCTTAGCTTCTTAACTTCACGGTCCAAAATCCTAATCGGTAAAGCTTCAACCGTAAGGTTATCTCTCACTTCAACCTCGTCCATAGGAATAACATGTGACGGATCCGGAACATACTTCCAAAGTTGTGAAACATGGAATACATCATGCAAATTCGAAAGATTCGGAGGCAACGCCACACGGTAAGCCACAACACCAACTCGCGCAGAAATCTGATACGGACCAATAAAACGAGAAGTCAACTTCTTCGACTTCAAAGCACGACCCACACCCGTAACCGGCGTAACTCTCAAAAACACATGGTCGCCTTCTTGAAACTCAAGATCTTTCCTTCTCTTGTCATGATAGCTCTTTTGTCTACTTTGAGAAGCTTTCATCTTCTCACGAATAAATTTCACTTTCTCCGTCGTTTGTTGTACCATCTCTGGTCCAACTATCGTCCTCTCATCGGTTTCATGCCAACACAAAGGTGTTCGACATCTCTGACCATACAAAGCCTCAAATGGTGCCATACTTATACTTGAATGAAAACTGTTATTGTAGGTGAACTCAATCAACGCCAAATAACTATCCCAAGCACCACCTTGCTCGAGCACACAAGCACGCAATAAATCCTCCAACGATTGAATCGTCCTCTCGGTTTGACCATCCGTTTGCGGATGATACGCCGAACTCAATCTTAGCTTAGATCCCAAAGCCTTTTGTAAACTCTCCCAAAACCTCGATGTAAATCTAGGATCTCTATCCGATACAATACTCTTAGGAACCCCATGTAACTTCACAACCATAAGAACATAAATCTCGGCTAACTTCTCCAAAGGATAACTAATATCAATTGGAATGAAGTGAGCAGATTTAGTAAGCCTATCAACGATTACCCAAATAGCATTATGACCTCTTTGCGTATTCGGCAATCCCGTAACAAAATCCATCGATATACTATCCCATTTCCACTCCGGAATGTCCAACGGTTGCATCAATCCACTAGGCTTTTGATGTTCCACCTTAGACTTTTGACAAGTTAAGCACGCATACACAAATTGAGCCACATCCCTCTTTAATCCGGACCACCAAAAGATTTTCTTCAAATCTTGATACATTTTATTCGCTCCCGGATGAATACTTAAGTTACTTCGGTGTCCTTCTTCCAATATCATATTTTTCAACTCCGCATCACCGGGAATACAAATACGACCACGGAATCTCAAAACTCCAAAATTATCAACCTTGAAATCCTCATTCTCATTCATCATCAAATCAACGAACTTCAAATCCAACTTTTACTTTTCACATACGGTTGCAAGAAAATCATTCGTAACATGTAACATACCAAGTCTCACACTTCTCGGCGTCATTTCACAAACCAAACTTAAGTCTCTAAAATTATCCAAAAGTTCCCATTCTCTCATCATCAATGCGGACATATGTAACGACTTCCGACTCAAAGCATCGGCCACCACGTTTGCCTTACCCGGATGGTAATTCAAACTAAAATCATAATCCTTCAAAAGCTCTAACCACCTTCTTTGTCTCATGTTCAATTCTTTTTGATCAAATAAATATTTCAAGCTCTTGTGATCACTAAAAACCTCAAATCTTGCACCATAAAGATAGTGCCTCCAAATTTTCAAAACAAACACCATGGCCGCTAACTCCAAGTCATGTGTCGGATAATTCTTTTCATGCACTCTCCATTGTCTTGAAGCATAAGCCACAACTTTTCCATCTTGCATCAAAACACCACCTAAACCAACCAATGAAGCATCACAATACACAACAAATGGTTCCGTCGGATTTGGCAAAATCAAGATCGGAGCCGTTGTCAACCTTCTTTTTAGCTCATTGAAACTCTCTTCACAATGAATATCCCAAATAAAAGCCTTTCCTTTACAAGTCAATTGCGTTAACGGAAGTGCCAACTTCGAAAATCCCTCAATAAACCTCCGATAATAACCCGCCAAGCCTAAAAAGCTTCGAATCTCCGTAACCGATCTAGGAGCCTTCCATTGCATCACCGCATCAATCTTGGATGGATCAACACTAATACCACTACCGGAAATAACATGTCCAAGAAAACTTACTTCCGACAACCAAAATTCACATTTCGACAACTTAGCATACAATTGTTTCTCTTTCAAAATTTGTAACACAATCCTCAAATGCTCTTTATGCTCCTCTTGAGACTTAGATTAAATCAAAATATCGTCGATGAACACAACCACAAAACGATCTAACTGTTCATGAAAAATATGATTCATGTATTCCATAAACACACCCGGCACATTAGAAACCCCGAATGGCATCACAGAATATTCGTAATGACCATACCGTGTCCTAAGGGCCGTCTTTTGAATGTCCTCTTCTTTCACACGAATTTGGTGATATCCCGATCTCAAATCAATCTTTCTAAAAACACTTGGTCTTACAAATCTCTTGTCCAACAAGTCATTCAATTGCTTCTTCAATTCTACCAACTCCGATGCCGACATACGATATGGTGCCATCGAAATCGGTCTAGTACCCGAAACTAGATCAATAGAAAACTCAACTTCTCTTTCCGGCGGTACATCCGTAATATCCTCCGGAAACACTTTTGGAAAATCACACACCACTGGGAACACATCGAGCTCAACTTTACTCTCCACCGACAATGATGCAAACAAACCGAACAATTGAGCTTCGTCCGCTAAAAGTTTCTTCAACTCTTTTGTGGATAGGAAACTCTCATCTTCAACATCTTCCAAAGAAGGAAACCTTACTAACTTGTGATAACAATCTATATGAACTCGATTAAATTGCAACCAGTTCATACCCAAGATTACGTCCAATCCCTCCAACGACAAACACACTAAATCCATAATGAAGTCTTTACCATACATGGTCAAAGGACAACTTACACACACCAAAGACGTAGTTACCGACCCTGAAGCAAGAGTCTCAATAACCATCTCACCACCCCAAGAAGTCATAAACAAATTCAAACGCTTAGCGCACTCATGAGAAATAAATGAATGAGTCGCTCCCGTATCAATAATAGCAACTAAAGGCGTACTATTAATAAAGCATGTACCTTTAATCAAATGGTCTGCACTAGTAGTGTTCGTCCCTGCTAATGCAAACACCTTTCCGCCCGCTTGAGCTTGTTTCGGCTTAGTACACTTAGTACTAATGTGACCCACTTCTCCACAATTATAGCACTTCACTATATTCCTTCTACAATCAGTAGTAGCATGCCCAAGGCCTCCACAGTTAGAACATTTCACCACAGTCTTCCCACACTCAAATGATTTATGACCCATTTCACCACACTTGTAACACTTAACGGAACCGGATCCTCCTCCTCCAGATCTCTTATCAAAGTTTCCCCTATGCTTGCCCTTATCAGTGGGTGTCACATAAGGTCCACTTCTAGCTTGTTGCTTTCCCTTCCTCTCATTCAAACTTTTGTAATGTGTAGAACGAACCTTGCTATCTTCCTCGAAGATTCTACAACATTCCGTCAAATCCGTAAACCTTCTTATCCTTTGATATCCCATAGCTTGCTTAATCTCGGGATGCAAACCATTCTCATACTTAATACACTTTGAGAACTCAGCAGTAATTGCAGCATAGTGAGGATGGAATTGAACCAACTCCACAAACTTAGCAGTATAGTCCACCACGGACATACTACCTTGTTTCAGTTCAAGGAACTCCGTCTCCTTCTTCCCTTTCACACTTTCAGGGTAATACTTCCTAAAGAACTCGGTACGAAATAAATTCCAAGTTATCTCTTCATCATCCACCTCAAGAATTTGACGCATACCGACCCACCAATCGTCGGCTTCTTCCTTCAGCATGTGAGACCCAAGCCTCACCTTATTCTCCTCCGCACAGCCCATGACTCTGAAGATCCTTTCAATCTCTTTCAACCAAATTTGAGCACCATCGGGATCAAATCTTCCTTTGAAGACCGGTGGTTGATTCTTCCCGAACTCGTCATTAGCATTCACGTTCGGCACACCTTTCACCGCCCTAGCATTGCTTCCAACGCAGCAGCCATCGCATTGTCGTTTCTACCAGCCATATTCCGATTATTCCCAAAAATAACAACAAGGTTAAACAACAGTCCAACCATCACAACAACAAGACAGACACAACTGACTCAACATTGGCTCTGATACCACTTAATGTAACACCCCTTCCTATACCCCCAAATAATCACATAATCATTTAGGCACATATTAAAAATTTCGTCAGAGTATAATTATAAACGTAGTATAAAAGAGGTTTGTCACATTATACATGAAATTAAAACATTCAACACCTGCTCAACAATTGATATGCAACAGTGGGGTAACTTTGCAACAGAGGAACTTAGTCCTTACACCCACATCTCAATATTTAGAATAAAAGCGGAAAATCTAAACATTGAATAACATATAACATATATATACATCATCAAGTATTATCCACCAACATAATTCATGTTTACATAAACATTCATCAACAAGATACATGTACAAATGTATCACAAAAGAATCATAATTATCCTAGCTACCCGGTGCTACATATCAGAGCCGACCGACCAAAAGAATGAAGACACGCTTCACAAAAAGACCACCAGCATACCTACTCTGCAATGCCTCATAGAGCATCATAAAACAGCAGAAGGGTGAGAAATATTATCATAATAACAATGCATATAATTATATATCTTAGCATAAAAATACACACATTCCACATTCTCACCACAATTCATCACAATTCACCCATATACATCACAATGTATATATATATATATATATATATATATATATATATATATCAAGCCAAGCATATTCATCATGCATACTTCCACAATTCTTATCATTCCACATAAACATACATATTCATGTTTATTCATCAATGCACCATTATAAAGATGATAAATGCAAATCATAGAGACCGACTCATGACTCTATGCAAATGCAATGCGGTACTGACTCAATCATCTCAAGTTCACTCAGGAACTTATTGGAACCATCGCTCGTTACCAATGTAACTCCCCGTCAGGCCTACGATGTTCACCCATTGCTCACACCCCACATGGGCACACAATGTTTATGGATCGTTCACACCCCACACGGGCACACGACCCGATCGCTCACACCCTACACGGGCACACGATCGTCTATAATCATCGCTCACACCCCCACATGGGCACACAACGTTATAGCGGATTCTCATTAGAATCACACAGCACAAGAATGCACATCATTATGCTTCACATACAAAATGACTCAAGACATTCTTGAAATGCATACATATTCACAATATATTCATGCATTCATCTCATACAATCACATACAATCTATATACATTCACATCAATACACTATTGTATGATTCACATCCAAAACACACATTCAAAACACATTCAAAACGGGAAAAGTCGCTAAATAACACTATTCCCGACTTTCCGACATAATTAAATCGGCTAACAATTTCCAAATCATCACAATAAGAAAGTACGGCTTAATAGCTTCACAACGATACCAAGAATGTAAAAATCGGATAAACGGAACAAAAGTTACGGACGCAAACGAAAACACATTTTTGAAAAATCTCATTTTACCATTTGTCATGTCCATACGCATAATGCCCTGAGCCATACGCGTATGAGCAGAGACTCATTTTTCCCAAAGATCACGTGTAAAAGTCCGTACGCGTAATGCCCAAGCTCGTACGCGTATTGCCCTGAAATGCTACGCGTATCATACGCAAATGGGCAGATGGCCGAGAAAACAAGCAACACATACGCGTATTGGCCCATGGCTCGCCCACCATACGCGTATTGCCAAGGTTCATACACGTATTAACATGTCCCATACGCGTATGACCTGGAAAAACCAGAAAAATTCTTCTGCATAATTTTGTTCTAAGGGTTACACCCAAAATCATCCCAAATTCCACCTACACACCAGAAAATTACCAATACAATGTCCAATGACAAGTATCTAACATATACCAACAATTATGGACACTAAAAACATGATTTCAACCACATTTAATCGATTTCCAAGCAATTTTACAAAATATGGTTTTATACAAAACTCATAAAAATCCACAACAACAACAACATAATCATACATAATGATACACATTGATAAGATAATAAGATACCCTTACCCGGATAAATCGATTCCTAGAAGTTGTTTTGAGGATTTCCTAGCTTTCCCTCTTTTCCTTCTCTTTTCTCCTCTTCCTCTTTCTTTCTCTCCTTTTTCTCTCTATTTTTCTTTTCTTTCTCTTTCTCTCCTATTTCCTCTCCTTATCTCTTTTTCTTTTCTATTTCTTATTTTCTACTCAAATTAAATTAATTCATCTTCTCACAAAATTCTATTTCCACTAAATTTCTAACTTATCATTAATTGAGAAATGTCTAAAATACCCTCCATTCTAATTTCCCCGAAAACTCTCAAAAACGATAAAATATCACAACATGTTCAACATAGCATATTAACATACCAATTTCACAAATAAAATAATTTATCACTCAATTAAATAAAAGACTCAACAAAATGGGAAATAATCGAAATCGGGGCGTTACACGAAGCACCACAGCCGCTTCGGGTCGAAGGTGGGTAACTTGGTATGGAATTTGAAAACAAGGAACGTTGTGTGTTTGGCATACAATAGTTTCACATCAGAAATTGTCTTAACTATAGAGTTTATAAGTCAGATACTAAATGACTTATAATCATTTACGAACACAAAGGATGCAACTTTACATGTAGGGCCTCTGTGGAGAAGGGGAGTAGTACGTGGAGGATCACCAAGGTTAGTGGACCACACACCTGTACGTCTAACGCAATGTCCCAAGATCAATCCAAATTAGATTCAAATCTAATTTGTGATAGTATCAAACCTCTGATTAATGATGATGCTTCACTAAAGATGAAACACATCATCGCTCATATCTGTGACAAATTCAGCTACACAATTTCTTACAAGAAGGCATGGATTTCTAAGAACAAGGCTATTGCTTCTATTTATGGCAACTGGGAGACTTCATACAATGACCTCCCACAATGGTTGTTGGTCACGAAAACATTTGTACCCGGTATTGTAATAGAATTAGAAACCCTTCCTGAGTGGTCGAACGAGGGGACACAAATTAATGGTGCTAGGATTTTTCACCGTCTTTTTTGGGCTTCCCAACCATGCATCAAGGGTTTTGCATTCTGCAAACTAGTAGTTCAAGTAGATGGCACATGGTTATATGGAAAGTACAGGGGAACTTTGCTAATGGTTGTTGCTCAAGACGGTAACAGGAATATATTTCCTATTGCTTTTCCATTGGTAGAGGGTGAAACAGGTGATGCTTGGAGTTTTTTCTTGAGAAATCTTAGAAGAAACGTTACACCGCAACCCAACCTATGTTTGATCTCAGATCGACACGGGTCGATAAAGAGCGCCTATAATAACCCGGATAACGGTTGGCTGTACCCTCCCTCGTCACACGTCTTTTGCATCAGGCATATAACACAAAACTTTATGAGGGAAATCAGGGACAAGGAACTTCGCAAAAAAGTTATTAACATGGGTATCTTCCTGAACTTATCTTTGTATATACATCTAGCCATAACTTCTATACACTAATATATTTTTCTTTTTCATGCCCAGGATATGCATTAAATGAGTCTACATATGAATACTACAAAGGAGAGATACGTAAAGCTAACATACAGGCATTAAATTGGCTGGACAATATTCCAAGAGATAAATGGACCAAAGCCTTTGATGGAGGGAAACGATGGGGCCATATGACCACCAACCTCGTTGAATAAATAAACTCAGTTCTGAAGGCCACATGTAACCTTCTGATTACAGCTCTGGTAAAATCAACATACTACATATTGGGCATACTTTTTGAAAAAAGAGGACATGAATGGACTAAAACGTTGGGTTCTGGACAAGTGTATACTGATAACTGCATGAAGGGTATTGAGGAAGAAGTTCTCAAATCAAATAGCCATAACGTTATGAAATTTAATCGTCAGAGGTTCTGCTTTCTTGTCCAAGAAACAGTGACTCATAACGATGGTAGACCGGCTACCCATTTCAACGTCGACCTCAGGAACCAGACGTGTGAGTGTGGAAGTTTTCAAACTTTCCATGTCCCTTGCTCACATGCAACTGCTGTGTGTTCCAGCATCAGACAGGATTATACTATGCATATAGCTTATGTGTTCAAAGTTGTTAACTTCTTTAAGGTCTATGAGGAGAGCTTTCTCGGGGTCCCTACTGATATAACTTGGCCACAATACGAAGGTGACACTCTATGCCACAATGACAGCATGCAGGGGATAAAGAAAGGTAGCCCAAACAGTAGCCGGATAAGAACTGAAATGGACAACATTGAAAAAGAAAAAAGGAGGTGCGGCATTTGTCGCGAAATCGGACATATGCGCAAAAAATGTCCAAACAGGGTTGGACCTTCTAGTTAGTTGTGGAACAAGTTTTATTTTATTTTAGCGTCCTTATATTTATGAAAATCTTGTATCTCCTTTTCCAACAACAACAATGACTTTATATTGAGCTTAACAAAATAAGTTTACAACACATTCACGATGACAACATAACCAAGACTTCAAAATAAACATACAACAAGGTTACTAATACAACAAAACACTAACTTCTGATAACGTTAATGTCATACCCTAATTTTTGACTTTAAGATCCCACGTATTTTTGCATCATCTGCATAGTTTATCACCTCTTGCATCTTGCATAATACCCAATTTATCAGTTGGAATAAACTTGTTGAATTTACAGCCGAATTGGTCAAATCAAAAGTCAACAGTGCGTAAAATTAGTGGACAGAAAATTTCAAAATCGGGCCTGCAAACATCGGTGACATTAATCTACGTTTTGCATAGTTTAACCTGGCGTGCGCAATTGAATATTTTGACTGCTTTTCGGTCGCATTTTGGACAGTTTAAGCCATTTAACCGGGGAAAATTTATTTCGAAATTTGACCAAATGCTGTATTTTCCAATACGTATATTTTTGCGCTGATCATTTTGGCGTATTCATTTTATTTTTCTAAGCACTTCGATACTGGTCCAATTATCGATTTTTATTTTATTTTTAGTTATTAATTATTTTAATTAATTAATTTTGCTTTTTAGATTATTTATTTTATTTTTTTACCTTATTTATTATTTTTGTTCTTATTTTAATATTATTTTTTGTTTTATTTATTTTTAGCAAAACGCTCTGATCAAGTTTAGAAAAGTCTTTTGTTTTTATCCATTTTTGTGAAACAACTTAACATGCATGCATTGTACCGCCTTTGACTCTCTTTCTCACGTTTACAATGGGGGGAGGAATTTACTGTTATTCAAAGAAACTAAACCTGTTACCTTTCCCATGTACTATCCCTACCTCATTTTTAATATTCAAAAAAGAATAATAAAGAAACAACACCACAACATTGTTCATGATAAAAGGAGGGCAATAGCATAGACTCCTGACACATTTTTTTTACTCCCACTTCCACAACCCCATTTTCTTCATCTTCATAGTTTCCTCTTGTTCTGGACTGGACCGATGGCTAGACACGGCCAAATCCACTTCTGCTCCCAGAACGGCCCAATTGCCTAAGTCCAATCCACAAAGGGGCAAAATTTACCTTTCTGCCCCTCCAAACGGGCAAGAACTGCATCGTTCCTCCCCGGAATCGCTGCCCGTTACGCATGGCTTCTTCGCTCCCCGAACAGCTAAGGGCATGTGCCCGAAACTATGCTTATACCCGACATAACGGCTAGTTTTGGGCACCCTGCCCGACATAACGGCTAGTTTTGGGGCAGTTACCTATTCTTCAGGAAAACGGTTATTTCGCCCATAAAATAGGATCGTTGGCCACGCGCTGGGGGCATTATATAAACCCTCTCACTTGAGAGGGCCAGGTATCCAATATTCACCCTACGAACTAATACTTTGTACTTGCCCCTTTTCTCTGACCCTTTCTTACTTGAGCGTCGGAGTACCTTGCAGGTACACTCCCTCCTCCTCTCCATACGCCGAGCATCTAAGACGTACTTAGTGGTCCACTTTTACAGGATCTGATCCAGCTTTCACGATCAGTGCCGCCGTCTGTGGGAATCATTGTTCTCCCCATCTTTCTTTCCCCAGAAATCGAAGATCAAAGTAAAATTCAAAGATCGTCATCATGGCCTCCCAAGATCACGCCAAGGGTGCTCTCCAAACCGCTGTCCTCCCCGTCAACAAGACTGACGTTGATGGCCCATCATCTCTTCTCCGAGATGCCCGTTTTCTGATGGATGGGGCCACAACTTCTCCTTCCCCTACCCCTGCTGACCGCAACAACGATCAGCCTTCGCTGAACGTCCAGCCCATTCCTGTTTTGCCCAACGCAGACCCGGCTGTGTCGGCCCTCCTGGAGGCGATCAACAAAACCAACACCCTGATCCTGCAGCAGAATGAAAGAATCGAGGCATTAGAAGAGTCAAACTGTCCAAGATCCCCTCCTCCGAGGAGGAACCAATGACGATCAGGGAGCCCGCAGCCCCGGAGAGATATCAAACGAAGACTGCGCCAAGAACCTGACCCTCGCGTCGCCCGGAAGCGTGACCAGGTTTCCCCACGTAACCAGCACTCTCCCGGCCACAAGAGAGCCCGAAGGAACGAGCAGTCTCCCCCGGTCAAGTCTAAAGCCCGGACCCGATCACCTTCTCCCCGAAGGAACCGCTCACCATCTCCCGAAGGAACCGACGCCGTGAGCGTACCCTTCGGTCCCCGTCATTCACCAGTTCCAGCAGCGACGATGTGCCTCGCGGCCCATTGTCCCAGGAAATCTTGGCAACCTGTCTTCCTGGGCCTGGAGAAGCCCCCATCACTGGGCACGTACGACGGGACCACTGACCCCGACGAGCACATCAAGAACATCGATGCGCTATTAGACTACCGCGGCATACGGGGCGCCATCAAGTGCCGGCTATTTCCGACCACGCTCCGAAAAGGGGCGATGATGTGGTATAAGCAGCTGCCCGAAGAGTCCATTACCTCATGGAAGCAACTGGGCAGAATGTTCTCACGGTATTTCACAGCTTCTCGCCGTCACCCCAAGACTGAGGCCTCCCTTGGAGCCATAATCCAAGGAAAGGACGAACCTCTCCGCGCATATTTCGAGAGGTTTAACAAAGAAGCAGTACAGGTCCCTACAACGGACAAGATGAAAAAGTTTCTGCTCAAGCAAGGACTCCGCCCGGGCTCCGAGTTTTCTAAAGTCGTCGGCCTCGCACCACCGAGGAACCTAGATGCCCTCCTCCTTAAAGCCCAATCGCACATTCAGTACGAAGAGAAGGTTGTGGCCAGCAACGTTCGAGCATTACGCCATCAGGAGAACGCTCGGGCCTCCAGAGGCGAGGAAAGCTCAACATCTCTTCGAGGCGAAAGGAGGCGCGGGGACCGTCCCCGGGACTTCTGTGACAACAAGGGACCATCCGGGCGATTCCACGACTATACCCCCTGACCGTCTCCAAGGAGAAGTTACTGTCCGAGTGCGCGAATTCAGAATTCAAGCAGGCAGGGGTCCGCTTCCCCAAACAACTGCCGGCCAAACCCAACGCCGACAAATCGAAGTACTGCCGTTTCCACAAGAGTCACGGCCACACTACTGAAGACTGCATCCATCTGAAGGATGCTATCGAGATACTGATCAGGGACGGCCACCTGAAATAGTTCGCGAAGAAGAAGGACACTCCTCGACAGGACGCCCAAGAGTCCAAGAAAATAGAGGAAGAGGTACCCTCCTCGGAAGAAGCCAACATCCAGGTCGCTATGCCCATATCGCGACCAGAGGACTTCTACGTCCCGGACGAGATCAGCGCCCCTGCTTATTTCGCGGCCCACAGCCTGTGGGAGACGTTTCCCTCCGCCATGGTTATCTCTGGCGGGGGCTTCAACAAAGTCACGGTGGGCTCCGTGAAACGAAAATTCGAGCATCTGATCAACACAAGCTCTAATAAGGTGACCACGCTCGATCAGGCCCAGAAGGGCTCTATCCCCATCTCCTTCTATCGGGAAGAGCTCCTTGGGGGGTCTCCAAACTCGAGCATACCTTTGCTCGTCAGAGCCCGAATGGCGAACTTCGACGTTCGCAGAATCCTCGCGACCAGGGCAGCTCGGTCGACGTTATGTACTCCCAACTATTTTCAACACTTCAGCTAGACGAATCACACCTTACCCCCTATGTAGGGTCCGATTTACAGGGATTCAACAGATCAGTGACCAAGCCATGGGGATACGTTGAACTGATCATAACCTTCAGATCAGCTGAGACGGCCAGATCCATCAAGGTACAATTTCTGGTAATCGACTACCCGTCGCTTTACCAGTGCATATTCGGAAGACCAACTCTGGCCGAGTTGGTAGCTGTGCCTTCAATAGTCCACCTCAAGATGAAGTATTACACTTCAAAAGGGATGGTCGCCACCCTCCACAGCGACATCGAAGCTGCACGACGGTGTTTCGAAGCAGGCACAAAGGGGCTCACCACCATCACATCCAAGCCAAAGGGATCAAGCAAGCCTACCTTGCCCGGCAGCTCCGAGGAAGCCAAGCCTCAGCCCCAGGTCGACTCCATCGACCTCGACAGCCGCTTCCCCAAAGAAGACCAACAGGAGGATCGAGCAGCTGCAGCCAACTCATCTACATCGTCCAGCAGCAGCTCCCATCTAATGTGCCTAATCCCGGATGGCAACTTCGAGATCGTTCTGTTCGGCAACGACCCTCAGCAGGGAGTGAAGATTGGAGCAGACCTGCCCGACATCGCGAGGAAGTAGCTCAAAGCATGCCTCCGTGAGAACGCTGACCTCTTCTCCTGGAGTGCAGCCGAGATGCCCAGCTTGGACCCGTCCGTCGCCTGCCACCAACTGACAATTGACCCGGCCGTCAAGGCCGTAGCACAACGTAGGAGAAAGCAGTCTCCGGAGAAAACGGAGGCTGCAGAAAAAGCTGTAAAGGACCTCCTCGAGGACAAATTTATTTCGGAGGCCAAGTACATCACTTGGTTGTCCAACATTGTACTTGTGAAAAAATCTAACTGCAAATGGCGAATGTGCATTGACTACACCGATCTTAATAAGGCATGCCCGAAGGATGCCTATCCCCTCCCCAATATTGATAAACTTATTGATAATTCTGCCGGTTTTAAACTTTTATCATTCATTGACGCCTACTCAGGCTATAATCAAATTCCAATGGCGATGGCCGACAAAAAATACACGGCCTTCATAACCGAATCAGGCAATTATTACTACAACGTAATGCCCTTCGGCCTGAAGAACGCCGGAGCGACCTATCAAAGAATGATGAACAAGGTCTTCCGGGGAGAAATAGGCGACATGCTCGAAGTCTATATGGACGACATGATCGTAAAATCCCACTAGGAAATCGATCACACTGCCCATTTAAGGAAGGTATTCGAACAGGCCAGAAAATACAAAATGCGTTTCAACCCGGAGAAGTGCACGCTTGGTGTCCGGGCAGAAAAGTTCCTTGGCTTCTATTTAACAGAGCGGGGAATCGAGGCCAATCCCGATAAGTGCCAAGCATTCTCTGAGTTTCCAATGCCCAAGTCAAAGAAATCCATCCAGTCCCTCAACGGGATGCTCGCGTCACTATCTCGTTTTGTGGCCAAATCTGCCCAGCACGCCCTACCGTTCTTCAAACTCCTCCGTAAGGAGGCAGTGTTCGAATGGACCGAGGAATGTGACAAGGCTCTTCTCCATCTGAAAAAGGCGCTCTCAGAGCCACCAGTCCTCTCTCGCTCGGACAATGGTGAAACTTTGTACCTATACCTCGCCGTAGCAATCGAAGCAGTGAGTGCCGCTCTCATCCGCGAGATTCCTGACGGACAGAAGCCTATATATTTCACGAGCAAAGCACTGTAAGGACCAGAGTTAAGGTACCAACAGATAGAGAAAGTGGCTCTGGCCCTCATCAACGCAGCCAGAAGATTAAGACACTACTTCCTGGCCCACACGATCGTGGTTCAAACAGATCAACCCATAAAGCAGCTGCTGGGACGACCAGATATGGTCGGTCGAATGCTCAAATGGTCCCTTGAACTATCTGAATTTGACATCCAGTATGAAGGCAGGAAAGCCCACAAAGCCCAAGCTCTGGCCGACTTCGTCGCAGAAATGACATTCGAAGACTCCCCCGTGTCATACCCCAAATTTTGACCACTTAGATTTCCCATCATTGTGAAAATCATCATCACAATATGGAAGAACCATCATACTTCATCAGTCTCCCCAAAGATGGGTGAGCATTCACTACAATCAAAACTAGGGTTTCAAGCCCTCTCTGAGTGCTTAGACAAAGGATCAATCAAGGAATGACATGATCTTCAACTTGTCTAACCTCTCAAGCATCCACAAAGGATCAAAAGGACTCTCACTCCAAGGATTAAGCACAAGGATGCTCCCTTCTAGGTGGATCAGGCCTCAAGATCGACAGTGTCACCAAATTAGGGTTTTGGTCGACCAGGGCCTCCAGATGGAAATTTTTCATCTGGGCATGAGCCAATGATCCAAAACACAACCTAATATACTCCATGGAACCTCATGGACCCATTCATCAAGTCAATTTTGCCTCAGGGGTTGCACTCATCAAAAATCAGGAATTAGGGTTTCTTGACCTAATTCACCCCTAAGTTGACTTTTGGGACAAATCATGAACCAAGACCTCAAGAGAGGGTTTGAGGGTCTCTAATGAACTATATTGATCCATTTGGAACAATGGATTAATCCAAGAAGCTTGAGCAACAAGCCTCAATTTCATCTGCACAACAATTAGGGTTTTAAGGAAAAAGTCAACTGTAACTTTGAATTTTGACCAGGACATGCTCCCAAGCCCTAAGACATGATTCAATATGTCCTATGACACCCATGGAACATGTCCATCAAGTTTGATTTAGGTCAAGGACATGATTTCCTGAAGAATTGCACAGTTTGGAATTCATCTGATAAAAAGTCAACTGTGCACAAAAGTCAACTTTGACTTTTTGACATTTTTCACCAAAATGGTTTTTTAACCCTAAAATGATGTTAATGTATGATTTGAATCATCATTCATCAAGAAAAATCAAGAAAAGTTGGATAACTTGTAAAAGGGGTAACCATAAAAACTTAGAAAATTTTCTAAGTTAAAAATAAAGTGACAAGGGCACCAACTTTGAAGGATCATAACTCCTAAACCACAAAGCCATTTTTTTCATCCAAAGATGGATTTGTAGCCCTCATTACCCTCTACAAAAACTTCAACTAGACCTAAGTCCAATTCATTAAGGATTTTGAGTTAGTGAGTGATCAAAGTGGCTGAAAAGTAAAAATGTCACTTTTTCCAACACTTAGTGAAATTTTCACTAAGTCAGAATCTTCCTTCACTTTTTGCCAAATGTAGAGGGATTTTTCACTTGGATTCAAAAGAGATCAAAACGAAACATGTTCAAACAGTTGTTGTATCATGTAAGGGCTTTCCAAAATGGTCAAGAGCATTACCAAATTCAACTTACACCATGAGTTATGACATTGGAAAGTTGCCTTGCTGAAATCTGTCAAAGGCAAGGCAGAATTTACAACTTTACTCGATTTGCCAAAATCAGCCAAATTCAAATGCTCCTATCCACTTAGACACATCTGAGGATTGAATCTAAAGGGGACAATCACTGAGCCAAGCCTCCAAAGTCCATGGAACAAGAAATAGCATGTTGAACCTAGAATGGCCAAAATAGGGACAAGACTCCAAATTTGGATTGAAGCATTTAATGGAAGCATCAAGGTGGCATGGACTCAGCCATTCTCATCTGAAATCAGTCAAGACTTATCCAAGACCAAGGGAACCAAAGCTCTGTGCCCTAACCTCTAGTCAATGGCTAGAGGAGACTTGGATTTTCATTTGCCAACATTGGCCAAACCTACTTACCAGTTGCTATTCACTATTCCTTGCAAAACAAAATTGCTATACTATAAATAGAGCTCAATTATGATCAATTTGAGTACACCAAAGCCATCTAACAGATGCTTTCCTCAAAATCTCTTTCTCTTGGCAAAAATGCCTTTCTTAGCAAGGTAGCTATCGGGTTTTGAGTTTGAGAGCTTTTCCAATCAAACCAATCACTCACACACCTCACATACATCATATAGAAGTGATCCAAACACTCACATAACATCTGGAACACAAAAATCACAAAATCACCAGTTGGTTGCTCAAACTTTCAATCAAGTTGCAGCTGAGGTACCACAAATCGTTCCAGCCATTTTCAATCAAGTCCAAGCACTCAAACACACTCCATAGGGTGTAAGGAAGTTGTTCAGATCATCACAATTCATCTGTAACATCTCCAACTCAGAAATCAATTTGCTCTTGCTGTCACGACCTAGAGCTAAGCCTAAACTTGGTCATCTCTCAATCTATGCAATTTTTGCTGCACAATAATTTGGCCATATGTTCATAATCATGCATGGAATGTTTTCCCTCAATTAATTGCATTGTTTGAATCGTGTATCAAAAATCCTAGCCGTCATGCAGAAATTAGGGTTCTTGAGGATTTTTCATGATTTCTTGTTATATGTTTAATTTAAATGAAATTAATGGACATATACATGATCGTGAGGTTGAGACGAGCATAATGATATGTGGATTGCATGTTATAATCAAGTATTCAGAGAGATTGGATAGAAAATGCAAATCAGTCAAACCCAGAACACGCGCGTGTTCTTCAGCTGTTCTTGGCGCCTTTTTTGAATTTTCAAATATTTGAATTTTGTGATTTTTCTTTAATTGATTCAAAAATTAATTTCTCTCTGAGTTTTAATGATTTTGAGTTGATTCTTTTTTTAATAATTCACAAAAATGTTAAAATATTTTATTTTCCCAAAAAATCCCAAAAATATTATTTATTTCATATAATTGATATTTTTGCAAAGAATTAATATTTTAATTGTTTTTGACATTTTAAATATTTTTTCCACATTGATTTTGCAACTTTTAATGCTTTCTAATTATTTTGTAGGTCAATACTTAATTTTTTAAGCATTAATCCAAGATCACAATTTGTTTTCCATATGTTAAACAATTTTGATCATTTTTAATTGAATTTTTATTCAATTAATTACATTTTTGAAAACAAATTAGGGTTTTTGGATTAATTCAACCCTCATAAATCATTTTCAAAATACTTTGGGCCTCTATTAGAGTGTAAGACCCAACACCCTTGTACAGAAAACTTTTTGGGCCTTATTCGTTGTATAAGTCCCTCTGTACATTTTCAAATAAACGGCGCGATCGTCGCCTTTTCAAAATAACCTCGGGCCTACCCTCGAGTAGTAAGACCCATTTCCTTTCTTAAAACTCTTTGGGCCTCTAATAGAGTGTAAGTCCCAATCCTTTTTTTTTACCAAACCATTTTTGGGCCTCAGTGTATTGTATAAGTCTCGATACCGTCAAAAACAAATGGCGCGATCGTTGCCTTTTGAAAAATAACCTTTTGGGCCTCTCCTCGAGCTATAAGACCCATTCAAAACACATTGGGCCTCTAATAGAGTGTAAGACCCAATCCCCTTTTAACCAAAACATTTTGGGTCTCACTTATTGTGTAAGTCCCTCTGCGTTAAAAGAAAACCTCGGCGCGATCGCCATTTTAAACGGAAAAATCATTTGGGCCTACCCTCGTGTTATAAGCCCCACTCTTTTTCTTTAAAACATTTGAGCCTCTTGAGAGAGTGTAAGACCCATCCCTTTGTACAGAAAACATTTTGGGCCTAAGTCACTTGTATAAGTCCCTCTGTACAAATTCAAACAGTGCGCTCACTGATAAAACCCTGGGCCTCTCCTTGAGCTGTAAGCCCCAAATCTTTCTTTTTCAAAGCACTTTCTCCTTTGATTTTGAATATACTGTTGTTTTCAATCTTTCTTTGTTGAACAACTAACCAAACAGCATGGAAGCTCTACAACCGAGTAAGTGGTTATTGCTTTCATTTACCGCTTTCATATACATATAACTGTATTGTGGCGCTGTTTCACTGTAAGTCTTCTTTCATAAACTCATATCAACTGTGTAATAATAGTATTGATATTTCGAGTTTCCCCGGAAACTACGTCTAGAACTAGGTGACGCCGTTTCGTTTAGTTCGTAGAAATAGACAGCTAGATCCCCAATAGGATCACCAGATACAGTCTTCTCTTCGGCTGTCCTCATTAGGAATTGTCAAGAAACTCTATTCCCAGAGATGAATGTATTCTCCGTGAATGGAATCTTTGAGTTTCTTCCAAATTCTCGAACTTTCCTGACTTGATCTATTCCTCGTGAATAGCTTGCCTTGAATTTCTCGGGGTTTGGGGACCCATCGGCTTCCTAAAAGCATCGGCCTCCTCTTGGGCATCGTACAAGGACCCACAGGCTTCCTAAAAGCAACCCCGCCTCCTCTTGGGCTTAGTACAAGGACCCTATGGCTTCTTAGAAGTATTCACAGCCTCCTCTTAGGCTTCGTATAATGATCTCTTCCTCCTGGAATAATAGCCTCCTCTTGGGCTACATACAAGGACCTCTCGGCTTCTTAAAAGTCTCTAGCCTCCTCTTGGGCTTCGTACAAATTGTCCCGACGACCTCCTAGAGGTATAGGAACAGAAATCAGTCATCTTAATAGAAAAGTCCTTTCATAGAGTCTACTACTATTTCTCAAAGCATAGTACAAAAGATGACACTCTAGACTTGGACAGTCTAAGACCCTTGAGTCTCCAAGACATTCTCAAGTGACCCCTTCGTTAAATAGGAAGGAAACCCGCAGACTCAGACAGTCTCAATACCCTTTGGATTTCCCGCTTCCTTAAAGAACAGGAATAACCCGGATCTTTAAATCAAATCAATGAGTACAGTGTTGCTCATATAAGAGCTGATTTTCTCTTTCAAAATCAGTATACTGGACCTGTCACTTAAACAGTTACCTTAGCCTCCTCTTGGGCTTTGTACAATGATCCTCCCCAGCGGAGTCAAACAACGTTTAGCCTCTTTCTCGGGCTTTGTACGAGACATATAAGGGACTCCCTCGTTGAGTCAATCACCCTTTCGCCTCCATCTCGGGCTTTATACGAGATACAAAAAGGTTCTTATTGAGCCAAACAAATTTTAACCTCCATCTCGGGCTTCGTACGAGATACAAAAAACTCTCTTGTTAAGTCAAGTAGCCTCCATCTCGGGCTTCATACGAGATACCAAAAGATTCCCTCGTTGAGTCAAAACCTTTTAGCCTCTCTCTCGGGCTTTGTACGAGACACATATCAGCCTCCTCTTAGGCTTTGTATAAGAAAACCACTGGTTGATCCAATCAACCTTTTAGCATCAAAGTTGTGCCTCGTTCACAGTACACAAACATCAACAACTCCTTCCCCTTCCATCTAATCGTTGTAAGCGGCAAACCTCTGGATCATCTACATCCATGCCACTGTCCCTCTTTTAGCATAAGAAAGTCCTAAGGAAAGATGGCATTGCTCTACAATGAGTTAAAGTCTTCTCCTTCAGGTTAAAATCCCCTATAAAGGAAATTATGGCATTGCCGGATTCACATATCTCGGTTAAAGTAATTCTCCTTCATAAAACAGTTGTGACATACAACCCCCCTCTTTAGAGATAATAAATTCTCTCTAAAGTCAGGACTTTTAGCTTCACATCTTGGGCTTTGAACAAGATACAAACTACCTTTCGCTTCACGTCTTAGGCTTTGAACAAGACACCAAAACAACCATTTCCTCCCATAGAATAGGAGGAACTACGAACGCTCTGATTTCCCTGTTTCGGTAAACGGGAATACGTAGGCATAAGATCGAAAGAAAAGATCTTAGCGAGCACACTAAACAAAAACCCAAAATCCCATACTCTCATGTATCTATCAAAAGCATCAGTCCTAACATCCTAATCCTTGTTCCCTGCTATAAAGTCCTAGAAAGAGAAAAGAAAACTGTATTGGCGAAAATACAAATAACCAGTACAAAGGCCCCCCACATTGATAGCATCCGTAACCTAACAGACCGCTGTTTAAACTCAGTATGCAAAGCAGGGTTAATTGGAGACATCTATTTCCCTTCCTTATTCAGCTCACAATAGGATAAAAAATGAATCGACCTATAGTTTAAGCTCAAACCGCAGAGAGCGACCAACGCTTAAGAACCGCGTCCAAAATCGCTCGCTACAGAAAAATGGCGCCCACCGTGGGGCTCTTTCAAAGTTAGATCTAGGCACGGTCTTTCTTTTCACCTCTTGTGTGAATACCACAGATTGGGGCTTCCGCCGGGGAACCCATTTCTGTCAGGAACTTAGGAGTCATAGCTTTAAAAGGTCTAGGATGTTTTAGGACAAATATATATACTGCTTTTCCTCATTGCTATACATGTTTATTTTTCTGCTAATGGGAATGCGGGTGATGCCGTATGTGGAAAGATTGAGTATAAACTTAAGATAAGTGATGGCGACGGGGTCGACCATCAACCTCAGTGGAGGCTGACCAACGCAACCCATTCTCTCACCTAGACAATGGGCCGGTTGTTAAGTCTGAGAAGCTGAGGAGCCAAACCCTTTCGTAGTGCGGAAACTATCGGAAATAGTTGTTATGCGATACTGCCCTCATTTGAGGCTGGTGATCTATTCTCGGTGAATGGAACTTACTCTAAGATCGCTCTACAACTCGCTGGCGATCCGCTTGTTGTTTTGCTTTCCTGGGAGGAGCTGATGATAATGAGTACAGGTACAAAATATCACCCTAGTATAAACCTTTGGGGATGGGTAGAGCCTTGACTTCATGACAACGACCCTTTGACCCCATGTTTTTTCTATGTTTTTGTGTGCTGTATTCATGCATTCATTTAAAAAACATTAAAACATTCAAAAAAAATCTTCTCTTCTAGTCTCTCTGTTTTTCAAATTAAACTAAGACTGTGATTGCAAATATCAGAGAAAAGGATTGCACTAATGGATTTCGGTAGAAGGAGAACTCATAGTTATACCTTCAAGGTTCCAAAACTAGAGGATTTGAGAAGGTTAGCGAGGATGATCACTAACCCAGAGGCTTTCAGAGCCAAGCACGGAGGTTTGCTACCACTGTTAAGAGTCCATGTGATTGAGGGAATCATGGATGCGCTCATTCAGTTTTATGATCCAGTTTATCACTGTTTCACATTCCCGGATTACCAGCTAGCACCAATGCTGGAGGAGTATTCTCATCTGATCGATTTACACATCACAGATCGAGCTCCATTTTCTGGACTGGAAGAAATTCCAAAGAATCAGACCATTGCAAGAGCAATTCATTTGGATGAGTCTGAGGATAGGACTCACCTTACTACTAAGGGTGGCATCCAAGGTTTGCCAGCCCAGTTCTTGACAAAGAAAGTCCTGTATTTCACCAGTATAGGAAACGTGACTGCTTTTGAAAGCATCTTTGTCTTGCTCACCTACGGGTTATTTTTGTTTCCCAACATTAATAATTTCGTCGATATTAACTCCATTAAGGTTTTTCTCATTGGAAATCCTGTGCCGACTTTGCTCGCAGATGCGTATCATTCTGTACACTTGGGAAATTTGTACAGCGGAGGGGAGATCATATGCTGTGTACCTTTTCTTTACAAATGGTTTATCTCTCACTTGCCCAAGTCTGCTGCTTTTTGGGATTGTAAGAGTGCCATACGTTGGTCGCAGAAGATCATGTCTCTTACCAACTCTGATATAGATTGGTCCAATAGGATTTATGAGGGAATCAGAATCATTGACCGTTGTGGAAACTTCCCCAACGTACTCCTCATAGGAACTAAAGGAGGGATCAACTACCATTCGGTGTTGGTTCGCCGTCAATTTGGATACCCGATGAGGCACATCCCACTGGGTGTTCATCTGGAAGGTCTTTTCCTCAAGGAAGGGGAAAATGACAGAGCACTAAAGATGGAAATAGTGCACGCTTGGAAGCATGTTCATAAGAAAGGACGAGAGTCTCTAGGAAAACCGGACTGTGTCTCGGTGGAGCCTTATCTCCACTGGGTACAAACTAGAGCTCTCAAGCTAAGAATGCCTTATCCTCGTTACGGAATTCTTCCGCCGATTGAATCTGTCATGTATTTCATGACGGAAACTGAAAAGCTTCAGGTTACTCTCAACAAAGTTCAAAAGGAGAGAAGGTCTTGGAAGAACAAGTATCGCACCCTCGACGTAGAGTGCATCAAAATACAGCAATTACTGAAAGATAAGGATGCTCTGATTGAAATTTTGGAGCAACATGCTGTGGATAATCAGGATGACCAAAGGAATTTGCTCGCTCCTTTCATCTGGCAAAGGAATGACAACCCGACAACGGCCCAAGAGCCCCGTTTAAAGAAAAGGAAGATACCAGAATCAGCACTCGATTTCTCTTCAGAGAGGACTCGGGACCCATTAGCTTAGGTTTCTGTTTCTGCACTTTGTAATCTACTGTATTTCCGTTTCTGTAATCCTTTGAATTCAATAAAAAGGGGTTTCCCCCACCGTTTGATATTTGCAATCTAATTGTCTTATTTTGATTAAACCTTAAACAATTAATATAATCATTGCATTCATCATTCTCACATCGCGTATTCTTCTTACCCACGAATCTCATGTTTGTGTCTCGGTTCTAGAGTCAAACTGTCTCATTCGTATAATACTCGGGCCAATCGTCATAAAAAGATGGATGATCTTGAGGAAGAAAACAGAGAATTAAAAGAAGAGATCGACGCTCTGAGAGAGGATATGAGAAAGCTTCGTAATGACATGCAAGCCATGGTAGAAGCTCAGCTACAAAGAACTGTGATCTCAGAGATCACCTCAACGTCCATAGTGGAGAAGTATGATCCTAGGTATCAGATACCAAAAGATCGTCCTTGGGGCATGCCTGTTAACTATATCCCGGAAGGATATGTTCCGCCGATCACTGAATATCAAGGAATCACAACAGAAGCCGCTGGGCCTGAAGGTTACAAACTTCAGGAAAGCGAAGATGCCAGGGGCATATTGAAGACTCCTGAAGGTTACAAACTTCGGGAAACGCCAAGATTTACTGTCGTAGTCACGATACCACCCCCTGTGGTGCACACTGTCCTGGAAGGACAGATTCCACAGATACCTTCTGGTAAAAAGGAAACTATGTTTGACAGAATGGATGAATTCCAGGAGCAGTTCCTAGAAATGCAGAAGGAGCTGTAAGCCATTCGCGGTCAGGATTTATTCGGAAAGGACGCCGCAGACCTCTGCTTGCTCCCAAATGTGAAAGTCCCGCACAAATTCCAAGTGCCCGACTTTGAAAAGTACAAGGGTAACTCTTGCCCTCAGAGCCATCTGGTGATGTACGCTCGGCGAATGTCAGCCCAGACGGAGAATCAGGACCTACTGATTCACTACTTCCAGGATAGTTTAACCAGTACCACATTAAAATGGTACATGGGTTTAAACCGTGCCACGATCAGCACATTTAGAGATCTTGGCACTGCCTTCGTCCAACAATACAAATACAATTTGGACATGGCACCCGACAGAGATCAACTCAGATCAATGTCGCAAAAGGACAAGGAAACCTTTAAGGAGTATGCTCAAAGGTGGCGTGAAATTGCCGCTCAAATTTGTCCGCCTCTTGAGGAAAAAGAGATGACAAAGATCTTCTTAAAGACCTTAAGCTCATTTTACTATGACCGAATGGTTGCCAGTGCGCCCAGTGATTTCACCGAGATGGTCGGCATGGGCGTACGTCTTGAGGAAGCCGTCCGAGAAGGACGTTTGATAAAAGACGCTGGATCGGCGAGCGGTACTAAAAAATACGGTAGTGCTCTCCCTAAGAAAAAAGAGCAAGATATTGGGAATATCTCTCTCGAAAAGCAAAGGCGACGTTATCAACCGGTAGCAGCTGTAACTCCTGCTATCAACCCTACGTTTATTCCTACATATCAACCTCAGGTTGCGCAAAGCCAACCTGACCAACAAAGGACACAACAGCCTCTTCAGCAGGCTCGTCCTCCATATAACAACAACCGTACAACACGGCCACCAGGATTCAATCCTATACCCGTAACGTACGCAGAGTTGTTTCCATTACTACTGGCTAAGGGGCACATTCAGACTAAATCTCCTCTTACAGTACCGGAAAATCCGCCTTTTTGGTTTAAGGTGGATCAAACTTGCCCTTATCATCAAGGAGGTCCAGGGCATAACATAGAGACTTGTCTCAATTTCAAGTCCGACGTGCAAAAACTTGTTAGGAGTGGGGTCTTATCCTTCAAGGATACGAATCCTAATGTTCTCACAAATCCGCTGCCTCAACACGAGAAGGCTACAGTCAATTTGATAGAAGGAGAGACTAACGATGTCTATCAAATTCACGATGTACTTTTGTTGAAGACCAATTTGGTCAAGAAGCATTGTAGACAGAGTGGATATGGCCATGTGCCACCTCATAACTATTATCAGTGTGATATCTGCTCTAAAGACAATCAAGGATGTTTTGTAGTGCAAGCAGCTCTACAAGAACAAATGGATCTCGGATGGATCCAAGAGCACCGAGTTCGTGGAGTTAACATGGTCTACACAAACTCTAACATCATTCAGAACCACGATATCCGTGCAATGAATGTCAACTTGGTGGCAATGCACTCAAGGCAAAGCCAATATCATAATCTGCCGCGGCACGATTACAATTCCTGTCTGACTTGCTCGGTAAACAAACAGGGATGCTCTTTCATACAGGAGGCCCTCCAGTGTCAGATGGATCTTGGATGGATCCAAGACTACCATGATAGGAACCCTTATCAGATCAACATGGTTCAGATCTTCGACATTCACGTGATGAATACCAACCTGGTAGAGTTACATGCTGAGCAGGTCCGACTCGGATTCTTAATATCACATGACTATCAAAGCTGTAAAGCGGGTTGCAAAAACGATCAAGGTTGTACCCTTGTCCAGGAGGCACTTTAGCACTTGTTAAATCACTGGTGGATGCCAATCTATATGGATGAAGATACTCAGTAAATTAGTATCAGTAACAGGAATCCTACTCGACGTCAGAGTCAGGATGTCCGATCAGTGGAAGCTAACCTAGTGAGGTTACATTGTATTCAAAGTGGGCGTGGTCAGGTGCCACTACACAATTATGACCGTTGTAGCGTCTGCTCAGAAAGTAACCAAGGGTGCTACCTTGTGCGAGCAGCTCTCCAGGGGCAGGTGGGCCGTGGAGAAATTTGTCCATATCCGGGTTCTGAACCCATCGACTGGACGCCGAACTACCTTGCCGAGCAAGTTGAGGATGTTGTCACAATCTCTGGTCATCACAGGACCAGGGATGTTTTTGCCATTATCCCTCTACTTGACGAATCTAAAGTTCCCAACCGGGAACGAATCGAGATCACTTATGATGGTCAGAAAAATCAGAAGGTTCCCATAGTCATCTATCTACCGGGACCACTACCGTATGAATCGACTAAGGCTATCCCTTACAAATACGGTGCAACGACAGTTGAAAATGGAAAGGAAATTCCATTACCCTCCGTCGTGAACATTGCAGACATCAGTCGAGTAACGCGGAGTGGTAGAATCTTCAACCGAGGGGTTGGGGAAGCTAACAAAGAAAAGGAACTTCAAACGGAAACTCCTGATCTACCAGTCGGTCAATCCAGTAATCTCGACCTTTCGAAAAATAATGATGAGATGCTGAAGCTCATCCAAAGGAGTGAATAGAACATTGTTGATCAACTGTTACAGACTCCTTCAAAGATCTCGGTATTATCACTGTTACTCAGTTCAGAAGCCCACAGGGAGGCTCTACAGAAAGTCTTGGAGCAAGCCTTTGTGGAACAGGATGTAAAAATCAGGCAGTTCGATAGTATTGTCTCTAACATCACATCCTGCAATAATGTGGGATTTAGTGATGAGGAATTACCCGAAGAGGGCCGTCGTCATAACATGGCGCTCAATATCACAGTTAACTACCAGGACGATGCTTTAGCCAGCGTACTGGTAGACACAGGGTCAGCCCTGAATGTTATGCCGAAGTCCACTTTGATGCAATTATCATTCAAGGGTCCTCCGATGAGAATCAGCGAGGTCGTCGTCAAAGCGTTCGACGGATCCAGAAAAACAGTTATCGGCGAAGTTGATCTTCCCATAACTATCGATCCTCACACTTTCCAAGTCACTTTCCAGGTCATGGACATCCGGGCAACATACAGTTGTTTATTAGGAAGACCTTGGATACATCAGGCTGGAACGGTCACTTCGACCCTCCACCAAAAGCTAAAGTTCGTCAAGAACGATCAACTTGTCACAGTCTATGGAGAACAAGCCTTGCTTGTAAGCAACTTGTCATGATCTACTGGTATAGAACCCGAGGAGGTTATTGGAACTCAGTTCCAAGCACTGCCGGTGAGCAAGGACAATCAATCCCAAGGAGGAACCTCGATTTCCTCATACGAAGATGCTATCAAAGCGGTCGAGAGTACCGATACAACCGGATGAGGACAGCTTGTCATTCCTACTAGCAATGCAACAAAGAAGGGTCTTGGTTTTTCTGTAACTTGTACCCAGACAGCTGCCAATGATGAAAGTCTTCATCCCCTTCAAAATTTCTTCCACAGTAGAGGTTTCCTTCACCCAGTGTCTCAAGCAGTACATGCTATCAATGAGACAGATCCCTCTGACACGGATGAAGAATGGAAATCCTATCTTAATGAGGGCGGTTATATGTCTCAGGAAGAGGTACCTATGCCTTTTTGCTTTCCCACAGAAAGTCCGAGATTTATACCACGGTCAGACGTCGAAATAATATGTCAAGATTGTGATCCGGAAGGATGTCGTGCTCCGCCAAATTCATTAGAGGAGGACACTCTGATGAAAGACAACTTTGACCACGATTACTATGGCCCAATGGATGGTCTGCCAATGTGGCAGCCTTACCCAAGAAACTTGGGGCAAGAGAGTCAGCCGAGTAATGAAACTCAGCTGACCATCATTGAACAGAATACCTGTGACCCCACCATGTCATGGGATCAACACTCAGGTCATTCAGAAACTACTCAACATGAAGATGAATTCGCAACGTTCGCAGAACTTGAATTCATCAACTATGCTTTTCCCGAGGTCAACGTCATTGAGAGGGATGACTCCTTCAGTTCGAAAGAAGTGTGGGACGCCTTGGGACCACCGAGTGGAAAATACGACTATATGGTCAAATACACCGCTCCCGGAAGCTCTCGTATCAGGGTCGAAGATATCCAGTCTACTGGATGGGGAGATACAGCTGAGAGCACAAATGCTATGCAAAATGCAACAGAGGAATTCTCCTACGACAATTCTGCCTGGGAGACAGATTCCAATGATCCCGCTCCACCAGAAATCAGCGTTATTTCTAAAGACAAATCAAGGAAGGTGCCAGACTTTGTGATTCACCGAGGAGTTCGCCGCTGATGGGTTGCTGTTGATGCTTCGAAGGTCGTTCGTCAGTCAGAGTAATTGCCATCTTTAACTTTTCACCCTGCCCAGGTGAAACGGATGTTTTGATAGGGCTCGCTTTCTGTAAATATCCCTCTTCGCTTCGCCCAAAGCGACAGAGTTTTGTTTTATAGGGCTGTAGTTTCAAGAGTCGACTTGTTCATTAATAAAATAACGTCGTTCTGTAATTTCCGCATTAATTGCTATTTTCTCTTTTCGTTTTTCAGAAAATGGTAATCCTAAAAAACAATTCAATAATAAAAACAAGCAGTAAAAAAAATATACACTGCACACACTTACATTTTCCTCTATCTCTTCTAAACACGAATCATCACGTCATGCAGATTGCTTGTTTTAAACCCAATTGAAACATACGATCCGATGCCTTCTCCCAACTTTGAGTTCCCGGTATTTGGGGCTGAAGAAGAAGTGGACAACGAAATTCCAGAAGAGATCTCCCGATTACTCAAACAAGAGGAAAGGTCCATTGAACCTCACAAAGAGTCGTTGGAAACGGTAAACTTGGGTTCAGAGCAAGAGAGAAAAGAAATCAGGATTGACGCACTGCTCAGTCCAACTGCCAGAGAGAGTTTGATAAAGCTTCTCAGAGGATTTCTCGATGTATTCGCTTGGTCCTATCAGGATATGCCAGGGTTGGATACCAGCATCGTGGAACATCACTTACCGTTGAGATCGGAATGTCCGCCAATAAAGCAAAGGTTGAAACAGACTCACCCGGACATGGCCATCAAAATCAAAGAGGAGGTGCAGAAACAGATTGACGCGGGTTTCCTCGCTACATCTGAATATCCTCAATGGTTAGCCAATATTGTACCCGTTCCCAAAAAGGACGGAAAGGTCAGAATGTGTGTTGATTACAGGGATCTGAACAAGGCAAGTCCAAAGGACGACTTTCCTTTACCACACATTGACATGCTGGTGGACGGTACAGCAAAATTCAAAATTTTCTCCTTCATGGATGGATTCTCGGGCTATAACCAGATCAAAATGGTGTCGAAAGACATGGAGAAAACTTCGTTCATTACACCATGGGGCACCTTTTGTTATAAGGTAATGCCGTTCGGTTTGAAGAACGTCGGGGCAACCTATCAAAGGGCCATGACTACTCTGTTTCATGACATGATACACAAAGAAATCGAAGTGTATGTCGATGATATGATCGCAAAATCAAAAACAGAGAGTGAGCACGTTGAACATCTGTCAAAATTGTTCGAACGTCTAAGAAAATTGAAGCTCTGCTTGAATCCCAACAAGTGCACCTTCGGTGTCCGTTCAGGGAAACTATTAGGGTTCATCGTCAGCCAGAAAGGAATTGAGGTTGATCCTGACAAGGTCAAGGCCATTCAAGAAATGCCTTCTCCGAAAACTGAAAAACAAGTCAGAGGATTCTTGGGACGTTTGAACTACATCTCCAGATTCATATTCCTTATGACCGCCACGTGTGCGCCGATTTTCAAATTACTGAAAAGAACCAGGATTGCGTTTGGTCAAAAGATTGCCAAACCGCCTTCGACAGTATTAAGGAATACCTGTTGAATCCGTCGATTCTATCACCTCCAGTGGAAGGAAGACCACTGATCATTTACCTCACAGTCCTAGAGGACTCAATGGGATGTGTACTTGGCCAACAAGACGAAACCAAAAGGAAAGAGTCTGCCATCTACTATTTGAGCAAGAAATTCACCGACTGCGAAACTCGGTACACGATGCTTGAAAAAACTTGCTGCGCTTTGGCTTGGGCAGCCAAACGTCTTCGCCAGTACATGATTCGTCATACTACTTGGTTGGTCTCCGAAATGGATCCAATCAAGTACGTTTTCAAAAAGCCTGCTCTCACGGGAAGAATTGCCCGTGGGCAGATGTTGTTATCAGAATATGACATAGAGTACCACGCTCAGAAAGTCGTTAAGGGAAGTATTTTAGCCGATCATTTGGCTCATCAACCGATTGACGATCAAGAATCAATCGGGTTTGACTTCCCAGACGAAGATGTCATGTATATAAAAATGAAAGATTGCGATGAACCGTTACCCAGTGAAGGGCCAGAACCAGGTTCCCAATGGGGACTTATCTTTGACGGAGCAGTTAATCATTACGGAAACGGAATTAGGGCAATCATTGTTACCCCTCAGGGTACCCACATTCCTTTCACTGCTAGACTTACGTTCAAGTGTACGAATAACGAGGTCGAATACGAAGCTTGTATTATGGGTCTCGAAGAAGCGATTGATTTAAGGATAAAAAACTTGGACGTATACGGCGACTCAACCTTGGTTATCAATCAGATAAAAGGAGATTGGAACACATACCAATCGGGATTGATTCCTTACAAAGATTATGCAAGAAGGTTGTTACCTTTCTTCAATAGAGTTGAGTTTCATCACATCCCTCGTGAAGAGAATCACATAGCTGATGCATTAGCCACTCTCTCTTCCATGATTAGTGTAGGTCGATGGAACGACATACCTAAGATCGACATAATGCGCCTTGAAAGGCCCGCTTACGTCTTCACGATTGAAGCAGTCATAGACGACAGACCTTGGTATCACGATATCAAATGCTTCCTTCAAAAACAAGAGTACCCATCTGGGGCACTCAGAAAAGACAGGAAAACCCTCAGAAGATTGGCTGGAAACTTCTTCCTGAGCGGTGACACTCTCTATAAGAGAAATTTTGACATGGTCTTGCTCCGAAGCAGAAATGCTGATGAAAGAAATTCATGAAGGGTCCTTTGGCACTCATGCCAACGGACATACAATGGCGAGAAAAATTCTCAGAGCAGGGTACTATTGATTGACAATGGAATCCAACTGCTACAAGTACATGAAAAGGTGTCACAAGTGTCAGATATACTCCGACAAAATTCATGTACCGCCATCGCATCTCAAAGTTCTTTCTTCCCCGTGGCCTTTTTCCATATGGGGAATCGACATGATTGGCTTGATCGAACCTAAGGCTTCAAACGGACATCGGTTCATCCTAGTAGCCATTGACTATTTCACCAAGTGGGTCGAAGCAGCGTCGTACGCCAATGTAACCCGACAAGTGGTGGTCCGATTTATCAAAAACAATATCATCTGCCGTTATGGTGTTCCAAGCGAGATCATTACTGATAATGGATCTAACTTGAACAACAAGATAATGAGAGAGTTGTGTGCAGAGTTCAAAATCGAACACCATAATTCGTCTCCCTACCGACCCAAGATGAACGGAGTGGTAGAAGCGGCCAATAAGAACATCAAGAAAATCGTTCAAAAGATGGTTGTAACCTACAAAGATTGGCACGAGATGCTACCCTTTGTTCTTCACGGTTATCGCATATCTGTTCGCACTTCAACAGGGGCTACCCCTTTCTCTCTAGTGTATGGCATGGAAGCAGTGCTCCCCATGGAAGTAGAGATCCCATCAATCAGGGTATTGATGGAAGCTAAGCTCACCAAAGCTTAATGGTGTCAAAGCCGACATGACTAACTGAATCTGATCGAAGAAAAAAGAATCACGGCACTATGCCATGGTCAGCTGTATCAACAGAGAATGAAGAGGGCGTTTGACAAAAAGGTCCGACCTCGTGTTTTCAGAAAAGGAGACCTCGTGCTCAAGAAGATACAATCATTTCTCACTGACTCTCGGGGCAAGTGGACTCCGAATTATGATGGCCCCTATGTGGTCATGAAAGCTTTCTCAGGCGGCGCCTTGAGACTTGCAACCATGGATGGAGAGGAATTTGCCTACCCCACAAATATTGATGTAGTCAAGAAATACTTCGCCTAAACTAAAAAAAAATGTCTCGGTGGATTGAAAACCCGAAAGGGCGGTCCAGGCAAAAGTTAGAGACGTGAAAAAAAGTTATCCCGTTGGATTGGAAACATCATAGTACAATCCAGGAAAAAATTAGGGATAATGGCAAGTAACTATGTTCAACAGAGGCAAGTCCCTCAGCAGCAGTTACATCATCTGTCAGAAAACTCCAGTCAAGGTCATCTTCGACAGAAGCTCAGGATGCCCCGAATTCAAAGTTGGTAGAAGGATAGTGGTCGTTATGTTTCGACGTAGCCCTTTTCCCTGTAAATTACCATTTTCTAACTTTGTATATACTCTTTGGAATCACGCGTTTGGCTGATCTCCATTTTATCAATAAAATTTGAGCCCTTGTGCTTTTGTTTGTAATTCTTACTTGTTTTAGCTTTACAGAACGACGTTGTTAACATGATTAACGATTCTTGAAATACAACAAAAATGAATTTACTTGTTAAACTTTTTCTGCTTTTAAAATAAAGACGGCAATTTCTTTTGACTGTTGAACATCGAAAGAACGTCGCTCGCTTCTCCAGAAGTAATCGAGCTTCAAAGTGCAGAATCAAAGTACTCCTTCTAAGCCAGTGCACCTGAATGAAGGATCAGTTGTGCCAGATACGGATACTCCGTCTAACACGTCTCGGCAGAGTTCTCATCTCCTAAGCCCGATCAACGGTAGCTCCCAACAGGGATTGTCTCTCCTAAGCAAGGTGGAATTGTTATCTTGAACCAGTGATATTTCTATACGCCCCGCGATGGCCGAGTATCCAGTCGTGTTCACCCGTCAGTTTGTATGTTGCGTCAGTTTTGTCAGCATATACATACATGTATCATGCATTGTTGATTTGCATTCACATTTCATATTGCATCACTATCACTCTAGTCGGTCTTGTCCCCTAGTGATAAAAGTCCTCTCAATCGAGTTGTCGAGTTCTTTCCTCGTCAGGAAGTGTTACGTCTGAACATTCTCTCTCCTCCAGTTTATTTCTGGAATGAAGTTGGCTCCTCGACCACTTTGATAACTTGAACCTCTGAAAGACCAGAGAACCTTCAACCGGTGTCACTCTTCTCCATTGAAGATGATATCCTTGCTTTCCCAGATTAAGGAAAATCCATAGAGAAAGCCTCGTAATCAGAGATTCGGCAGCATGCCAGTTTCGCTCCGAAAGAACCGCTGATGAAAAGGTCATCGGCACCTCAAAATTGGATCCCATCATATGGCATTTCTCCAGAAAGATCCCGAGAAAAGTATAATGTAAGCCCTCAAACGAAAACAGTCTCTCAAGAGACTCGCTTTCCACAGTAGAATCGACAAATGGCGTCTCCAACAGAGAAGTTTGTGCAACTCTACAACTCAGACGACTGGGTTCCCCAGCAAGTCTGACATCAAAGCTTTTTCCATCAAATGGCATCTCCCCAGGAAAATTCGGCGAGAAGTTTGAGGAAATCCGCTACAAATAGCGTTCCTTGTCAATAAAGTTTATTGAGAAAAAGAAACTGAGACCAGTTCCTTGGTGGGAAACCAGGATCGAGGGGAAGTTTAAATCAGAAACTAAGACCAGTTCCTTGGTGGGAAACCAGGATCGAGGGGAAGTTTAAATCAACAACTGAGACCAGTTCCTTGGTAGGAAACCAGGAACGGGAGGGAGGTTGACAAAAGAAAACTGAGACCAGCTCCTTGGTTGAAGACCAGGATCGAGGGGAAGTTTACCTTTTCTAAGCATCATCGCTTAGCTAAAGAAGATGGATGCGATCCGCCATTCATAACCACCATCAAAATTTCGGGTATTCCGATATTTAATCATCTTGCACCCCGAATGCCCGAATACTTTCGTCATTCACACATTCGGGTCCAAGAAGATTAATTAGGGGCATCTGTCATACCCCAAATTTTGACCACTTAGATTTCCCATCATTGTGTAAATCATCATCACAATATGGAAGAACCATCATACTTCATCAGTCTCCCCAAAGATGGGTGAGCATTCACTACAATCAAAACTAGGGTTTCAAGCCCTCTTTGAGTGCTTAGACAAAGGATCGATCAAGGAATGACATGATCTTCAACTTGTCTAACCTCTCAAGCATCCACAAAGGATCAAAAAGACTCCCACTCCAAGGATTAAGCACAAGGATGCTCCCTTCTAGGTGGATCAGGCCTCAAGATCGACAGTGTCACCAAATTAGGGTTTTGATCGACCAGGGCCTCCAGATGGAAAATTTTCATCTGGGCGTGACCCAATGATCCAAAACACAACCTAATGTACTCCATGGAACCTCATGGACCCATTCATCAAGTCAATTTTGCCTCAGGGGTTGCACTCATCAAAAATCAGGAATTAGGGTTTCTTGACCTAATTCACCCCTAAGTTGACTTTTGGGACAAATCATGAACCAAGACCTCAAGAGAGGGTTTGAGGGTCTCTAATGAACTATATTGATCCATTTGGAACAATGGATTAATCCAAGAAGCTTGAGCAACAAGCCTCAATTTCATCTGCACAACAATTAGGGTTTTAAGGAAAAAGTCAACTGTAACTTTGACTTTTGACCAGGACATGCTCCCAAGCCCTAAGACATGATTCAATATTCCCTATGACACCCATGGAACATGTCCATCAAGTTTGATTTAGGTCAAGGACATGATTTCTTGAAGAATCGCACAGTTTGGAATTCATCTGATAAAAAGTCAACTGTGCACAAAAGTCAACTTTGACTTTTTGAGATTTTTCACCAAAATGGTTTTTTAACCCTAAAATGATGTTAATGTATGATTTGAATCATCATTCATCAAGAAAAATCAAGAAAAGTTGGATAACTTGTAAAAGGGATAACCATAAAAACTTAGAAAATTTTCTAAGTTAAAAAATAAAGTGACAAGGGCACCAACTTTGAAGGATCATAACTCCTAAACCACAAAGCCATTTTTTTTCATCCAAAGATGGATTTGTAGCCCTCATTACCCTCTACAAAAACTTCAACTAGACCTAAGTCCAATTCATTAAGGATTTTGAGTTAGTGAGTGATCAAAGTGGCTGAAAAGTAAAAATGTCACTTTTTCCAACACTTAGTGAAATTTTCACTAAGTCAGAATCTTCCTTCACTTTTTGCCAAATGTAGAGGGATTTTTCACTTGGATTCAAAAGAGATCAAAACCAAACATGTTCAAATAGTTTTTGTATCATGTAAGGGCTTTCCAAAATGGTCAAGAGCATTACCAAATTCAATTTACACCATGAGTTATGACATTGGAAAGTTGCCTTGCTGAAATCTGTCAAAGGCAAGGCAGAATTTGCAACTTTGCTCGATTTACCAAAATCAGCCAAATTCAAATGCTCCTATCCACTTGGACACATCTGAGGATTGAATCTAAAGGGGACAATCAATGAGCCAAGCCTCCAAAGTCCATGGAACAAGAAATAACATGTTGAACCTAGAATGGCCAAAATAGGGACAAGACTCCAAATTTGGATTGAAGCATTCAATGGAAACATCAAGGTGGCATGGACTGAGCCATTCTCATCTGAAATCAGTCAAGACTTATCCAAGACCAAGGGAACCAAAGCTCTGTGCCCTAACCTCTAGTCAATGGCTAGAGGAGACTTGGATTTTCATTTGCCAACATTGGCCAAACCTACTTACCAGTTGCCATTCACTATTCCTTGCAAAACAAACTTGCTCTACTATAAATAGAGCTCAATTGTGATCAGTTTGAGTACACCAAATCCATCTAACAGATGCTTTCCTCAAAATCTCTTTCTCTTGGCAAAAATGCCTTTCTTAGCAAGGTAGCTATCGGGTTTTGAGTTTGAGAGCTTTTCCAATCAAACCAATCACTCACACACCTCACATACATCATATAGAAGTGATCCAAACACTCACATAACATCTGGAACACAAAAATCACAAAATCACCAGCTGGTTGCTCTAACTTTCAATCAAGTTGCAGCTGAGGTACCACAAATCGTTCCAGCCATTTTCAATCAAGTCCAAGCACTCAAACACACTCCATAGGGTGTAAGGAAGCTGTTCAGATCATCACAATTCATCTGTAACATCTCCAACTCAGAAATCAATTTGCTCTTGCTGTCACGACCTAGAGGTAAGCCTAAACTTGGTCATCTCTCAATCAATGCAATTTTTGCTGCACAATAATTTGGCCATATGTTCATAATCATGCATGGAATGTTTTCCCTCAATTAATTGCATTGTTTGAATCGTGTATCAAAAATCCTAGCCTTCATGCAGAAATTAGGGTTCTTGAGGATTTTTCATGATTTCTTGTTATATGTTTAATTTAAATGAAATTAATGGACATAGACATGATCGTGAGGTTGAGACGAGCATAATGATATGTGGATTGCATGTTATAATCAAGTATTCAGGGAGATTGGATAGAAAATGCAAATCAGCCAAACCCAGAACACGCGCGTGTTCTTCAGCCGTTCTTGGCGCCTTTTTTGAATTTTCAAATATTTAAATTTTGTGATTTTTCTTTAATTGATTCAAAAATTAATTTCTCTCTGAGTTTTAATGATTTTGAGTTAATTCTTTTTTTAATAATTCACAAAAATGTTAAAATATTTTATTTTCCCAAAAAATCCCAAAAATATTATTTATTTCATATAATTGATATTTTTGCAAAGAATTAATATTTTAATTGTTTTTGACATTTTAAATATTTTTTCCACATTGATTTTGCAACTTTTAATGCTTTCCAATTATTTTGTAGGTCAATACTTAATTTTTGAAGCATTAATCCAAGATCACAATTTGTTTTCCATATGTTAAACAATTTTGATCATTTTTAATTGAATTTTTATTCAATTAAATACATTTTTGAAAACAAATTAGGGTTTTTGGATTAATTCAACCCTCATAAATCATTTTCAAAACACTTTGGGTCTCTATTAGAGTGTAAGACCCAACACCCTTGTACAGAAAACTTTTTGGGCCTCATTCGTTGTATAAGTCCCTCTGTACATTTTCAAATAAACGGCGCGATCGTCGCTTTTTCAAAATAACCTTGGGCCTACCCTCGAGTAGTAAGACCCATTTCCTTTCTTAAAACTCTTTGGGCCTCTAATAGAGTGTAAGACCCAATCCTTTTTTTTTACCAAACCATTTTTGGGCCTCAGTGTATTGTATAAGTCCTGATACCGTCAAAAACAAATGGCGCGATCGTCGCCTTTTGAAAAATAACCTTTTGGGCCTCTCCTCGAGCAATAAGACCCATTCAAAACACTTTGGGCCTCTAATAGAGTGTAAGACCCAATCCCCTTTTAACCAAAACATTTTGGGCCTCACTTATTGTGTAAGTCCCTCTGCGTTAAAAGAAAACCTCGGCGCGATCGCCATTTTAAACGGAAAAATCATCTGGGCCTACCCTCGTGTTATAAGCCCCACTCTTTTTCTTTAAAACATTTGGGCCTCTTGAGAGAGTGTAAGACCCATCCCTTTGTACAGAAAACATTTTGGGCCTCAGTCACTTGTATAAGTCCCTCTGTACAAATTCAAATAGTGCGCTCACTGATAAAACCCTGGGCCTCTCCTTGAGCTGTAAGCCCCAAATTTTTCTTTTTCAAAGCACTTTCTCCTTTGATTTTGAATATACTGTTGTTTTCAATCATTCTTTGTTGAACAACTAACTAAACAACATGGAAGCTCTACAACCGAGCAAGTGGTTATTGCTTTCATTTACCGCTTTCATATACATATAACTGTATTGTGGGGCTGTTTCACTGTAAGTCTTCTTTCATAAACTCATATCAACTGTGTAATAATAGTATAGATATTTCGAGTTTCCCCGGCAACTACATCTAGAACTAGGTGACGCCGTTTCGTTTAGTTCGTAGAAATAGACAGTTAGATCCCCAATAGGATCACTAGATACAGTCTTCTCTTCGGCTATCCTCATTAGGAATTGTCAAGAAACTCTATTCCCAGAGATGAATGTATTCTCCGTGAATGGAATCTTTGAGTTTCTTCCAAATTCTCGAACTTTCCTGACTTGATCTATTCCTCGTGAATAGCTTGCCTTGAATTTCTCGGGGTTTAGGGACCCATCGGCTTCCTAAAAGCATCGGCCTCCTCTTGGGCATCGTACAAGGACCCACAGGCTTCCTAAAAGCAACCCCGCCTCCTCTTGGGCTTAGAACAAGGACCCTACGGCTTCTTAGAAGTATTCACAGCCTCCTCTTAGGCTTCGTATAATGATCTCTTCCTCCTGGAATGATAGCCTCCTCTTGGGCTTCATACAAGGACCTCTCGGCTTCTTAAAAGTCTCTAGCCTCCTCTTGGGCTTCGTACAAATTGTCCCGACGACCTCCTAGAGGTATAGGAACAGAAATCAGTCATCTTAATAGAAAAGTCCTTTCATAGAGTCTACTACTGTTTCTCAAAGCATAGTACAAAAGATGACACTCTAGACTTGGACAGTCTAAGACCCTTGAGTCTCCAAGACATTCTCAAGTGACCCCTTCGTTAAATAGGAAGGAAACCCGCAGACTCGGACAGTCTCAATACCCTTTGGATTTCCCGCTTCCTTAAAGAACAGGAATAACCCGGATCCTTAAATCAAATCCATGAGTACAGTGTTGCTCATATAAGAGCTGATTTTCTCTTTCAAAATCAGTATACTGGACCTGTCACTTAAACAGTTACCTTAGCCTCCTCTTGGGCTTTGTACAATGATCCTCCCCAGCGGAGTCAAACAACGTTTAGCCTCTCTCTCGGGCTTTGTACGAGACACATAAGGGACTCCCTCGTTGAGTCAATCACCCTTTCGCCTCCATCTCGGGCTTTATACGAGATACAAAAAGGTTCTTATTGAGCCAAACAAATTTTAGCCTCCATCTCGGGCTTCGTACGAGATACAAAAAACTCTCTTGTTAAGTCAAGTAGCCTCCATCTCGGGCTTCATACGAGATACCAAAAGATTCCCTCGTTGAGTCAAAACCTTTTAGCCTCTCTCTCGGGCTTTGTACGAGACACATATCAGCCTCCTCTTAGGCTTTGTATAAGAAAACCACTGGTTGATCCAATCAACCTTTTAGCATCAAAGCTGTGCCTCGTTCACAGTACACAAACATCAACAACTCCTTCCCCTTCCATCTAATCGTTGTAAGCGGCAAGCCTCTGGATCATCTACATCCATGCCACTGTCCCTCTTTTAGCATAAGAAAGTCCTAAGGAAAAATGGCATTGCTCTACAATGAGTTAAAGTCTTCTCCTTCAGGTTAAAATCCCCTATAAAGGAAATTATGGCATTGCCGGATTCACATATCTCGGTTAAAGTAATTCTCCTTCATAAAACAGTTGTGACATACAACCCCCCCTCTTTAGAGATAACAAATTCTCTTTAAAGTCGGGACTTTTAGCTTCACATCTTGGGCTTTGAACAAGATACAAACTACCTTTCGCTTCACGTCTTGGGCTTTGAACAAGACACCAAAACAACCATTTCCTCCCATAGAATAGGAGGAACTACGAACGCTCTGATTTCCCTGTTTCGGTAAACGGGAATACGTAGGCATAAGATCGAAAGAAAAGATCTTAGCGAGCACACTAAACAAAAACCCAAAATCCCATACTCTCATGTATCTATCAAAAGCATCAGTCCTAACATCCTAATCCTTGTTCCCCGCTATAAAGTCCTAGAAAGAGAAAAGAAAACTGTATTGGCGAAAATACAAATAACCAGTACAAAGGCCCCCCACATTGATAGCATTCGTAACCTAACAGACCGCTGTTTAAACTCAGTATGCAAAGCAGGGTTAATTGGAGACATCTATTTCCCTTCCTTATTCAGCTCACAATAAGATAAAAAATGAATCGACCTGTAGTTTAAGCTCAAACCGCAGAGAGCGACCAGCGCTTAAGAACCGCGTCCAAAATCGCTCGCTACACCCCGCGAGCGAAGCGTACAAATGGACCATTTTTGTGGACGGTGCCTCCAGCTCGGCAGGGAGCGGCGCGGGTATCATACTGGAAAGCAACGAAGGGATCATCGTCGAAGTATCGCTCACCCTGTCATTCCCAACCTCTAACAACCAGGCAGAGTACGAAGCCTTCCTCGCTGGATTGCGCCTAGCCGAGGACCTAGGCGCAGAAGAAGTCGTCATTTGCACAGACTTACAACTCGTGGCCCTTCAGGTCCGAGGAGAATATCAAGCCAAAAATGACAACCTGACCGAATACTTAGCCCTGGTCAAAAAGGAAATCACGAAGTTCATAACTGTAGAAGTAAAACATGTTCCCCGTAAACATAACGTACGAGTAGATGTTCTGTCCAAACTGGCCAGCACGAAGAAGAAAGGTGAAAACAAGTCCATCATACAGGAGGTACTTCCTCGACCCAGTAACAAGAAGGCCTCCCCGACCCTCGACGTACAGGTGATCGGCAACAACAACTGTTGGATGACCCCTGTTTATAACTATCTCACTAAAGACAAACTTCTGTCCGACCCAAAAGAGGCCAGCGTAGTTAGGCGAAGAGCTTGCTCCTACGTCCTGGTCAAAGATAAACTCTACAGGCGAGGATTCTACATTCCGCTGCTCAAGTGTGTAGAGGAAGAAATGGTCGCACACATCTTGCGTGAAATCCCCGAGGGAATCAATGCCCAACATCTCGGTGGAAGGTCCCTTGCCCGAAAGGCCCTCCGAGCAGGATATTACTGGCCGACCATGCAGCACGACGCCAAAGAACACGTGAAGAAATGCGATAAATGCCAACGACATGGGGACATGCACTTGGCTCTGCCTAACGAGCTCAAGGCAATGTCCTCCCCGTGGCCATTTGCCTGGTGGGGCCTAGACATCCTAGGACCCTTCGTAGTAGGATCAAATCAGAACAAATACCTAATAGTGGCGTAGACTACTTCACAAAATGGATAAAAGCAGAGGCTCTAGCCAAAATAACTGCCCTCAATATACTGCGTTTCTACAATCAAAACATCCTTGCACGTTTTGGCGTCCCCCAGGCGATAGTCACGGACAATGGGACACAATTCACAGATAGGAAGTTCCAAGACTCGTCGCCCAGCTAGGTACGAAGCAACACTTCACATCCGTCGAACATCCCCAAACAAACGGGCAGGCCGAGGCAGCTAACCGAGTCATCCTTCGAGGCCTCAAACAAAGGCTGGATGAAACAAAGAAGGCTTGGGTCGAGGAACTGCACAGTGTGTTATGGGCATACTGCACAACTCCACACTCTACAACCGGGGAAACACCTTTCCTTCTAGCATACGGGACCGAGATTGTAATCCCCGTCGAAGTTCACGCACCCTCCAGGCGGACAGAGTCACCCTTAGACGAGGAGATGAACGACAAATCATTAAGAGAAGAACTCGACCACGTCGAGGAAATACGAACTGGGGCAGCCCTCCGCGAAGCCTCACTGAAACATACAATTACCATCAGGCACAATGCCAAGGTGATACGACGAGAGTTCGACGTGGGAAGCCTGGTTCTAAGGAGAAACCACAAAGACTCTCGCGAGGGCAAACTAGCCGCCAACTGGGAAGGACCCTATCGTGTTCGAGCAAAAACGGAGAATGGGGCCTATTACCTAGAACATCTCAACAGGGAAGAACTTGCTCGACCATGGAACGCCGAAAAGCTAAAACAATACTATAGCTAAGGCCTTAATTCTCGGTTTGACCCGTCGCAACGACAAGCGTCAGCTACCAACCATTATGCACGCCTAGGTACAAGCATCGCATACCAATAAAGCAAAACCCCGCTCAGTAACGAGCTGAGTATCTGCTCGACAGCGGTCCTCAATCGAGCATCGCCGTCATCAAGTACCATGACTGGCAGAACCCCAGCTCGCGATGAGACGTTCATGCTGCAAACTCAGGCCTCAAATGCGACCTGAGCTCTACATCCCCGCCAAGATACTCCCCGGTCGTTCGACCAGTACCCCTCACTGTCGTACACATCTACAACGAGCAATCCCCTGAAACTTCACATAAGTCAAACATTCCCAATCACGGGCAAGCATACATTCACAACGAACATGAATACAACACTTAGCAGAAAATAAAAGAAAGTAAAATCATGCAAATAGCAAAACCGGCCACCAGGACTGGACACATAACTTAAACATAATAAATGGCCACCAGAACCATGATTGTACTGGATTACATAAACTGGGGGTCATGCCCCCCCCCCCACAAAAAAAAATAGGTTACAACAGATACATGGCACGCAGGCCAGACAAATTACAACAACAACAAGGAAACCCTTTACTCGTTCATCCGGTCGGTCTGCTCAGAGTTAGGCTGAGGCTCCTGATTCTTCACGGACTGATCCTCGGCATTCTCTTCAAGAAGGGCGGCAGGCATAGCGATCCGGCCATGCTCAACATGCGCTAGATAATGCGTACCCTCGGTAGAAATGTCAAGTCCAGGGTTCACCACCCGCAGTTGAGACACGACATTTCTGAAGGATTCATCCGCAATGATGATACTATCATCCTCGGCCTCCAACATACGGGCAACTAGCTCGGAACTTGTCATCAGTTCCTTAACATCCTCCGGTTCATCTTCGCCCGGGGTATTAACCGCCCTCAGCTGCTGGACTAGCTCCTTAGCCGCCTTCTTCTCCGTCGCCAGCACAAAATTCTCCTTCTTTAGCCTGGCCACCTCCTCATCAGCCTTCTTCCGGGCATTGTCGGCACTCTTCACCTCCTCCGTGAGAGATGCCACGGTATCTCGAGCAGCCTTGAGCTCAGACTCAGTTGCAGAGTCCCCTTCCGTGTATATGGCCGCCATTTCTAGAACTTTGACCAGTGCAGAAGCATCTTGGGCCACCAACGCCCTGTTGCTCGAATGGTCCATACTTTCCAGCCGAAGAGATTCTGCCCACGGCACAATCAGTGAGTTCCCCTCAAAGTATCTTCTATCAAGTATGCAAGGAGGAAGCTCAAACCTACCTTTCTATGGGGCTCGGCTGAGATCCACGACGTCGTTGGCCCTCGGCCGCTTGGGTCGCGGGGCCAAAGGCAGGGGAGATCCCCGAGGAGCAGGAGTGGGAGAAGAGGTCCCCGCAGCAGACTGAGTAGGAGTGGGAGCATGCACATTGGCAAATCAAGACTTCGGAGGAGCCATCCCAGCCTTGTTCCTCGCAAGAGCATTTTTCACCACCCTCTCATGAGCCTGAGGCATCTCACCTTCACAAATAGAATACGAGCATGTTAGATACGAGAAAGGAAAATAGTCCGGGAAAATTAAAATAACTAAGTCTACCGAGCAGCTTCTGGGCTTCCGCAAGAGTCTTGCACTCCAGGAGTGCCTTGGTATTAATAAAGCGGTATTCAACCCTCTGACTACCATCCTCCTCGAAAATCGGTTCACCCTTCTTCGTCCAGCACTGAGCGAGCAGGAAGGAGTTAACATACTTCACCAGCGTCTCATACGTAACGGCATCCTGCCCATCTAACTCGTGCGGCTGAAGAACGTAATCGCCAGGCTTCTTGGTGAAATGGCCAGGTCTCCAGTGGATGGGGAACTTGTACACTCTCTCCCCAATGAAATTCCCAGACTCGTCTCGCAGCTCATTTCCCTCCTCGTCAACCTCGATCTCCCAGAGATAAGTGTTGTCCTGGGCAGCTTCCGATACGGGCTCAATGATGTAGTATCTCTCCTTAAACGTCCATATCGATTTATAGACAGGCTTGAACAGCTTATGCGGCTGCTTCAACGAGACCCATCCGTACTTCCTCCCCGACAGCTGCCGTTGAAGATGGAAGATTGTGAAGAACAAGGGAAGAGTAGCCCCAATCCTCCATAAATCACAGGTCATCTCAAACGCCCGTATGAAGGTCAATGAGTTCGGGTGCAGCTGCGTGGGGGCCAACTTCAAGTGCACGAACACTGATTGCTGAAAATCAGTGAACGGAAATCTCAACCCCAGCTCTTTGAAGGCATATTTGTACATAGTAATGCGATCCATGAAATCCGTGCAGACCCGATCATCTTCGGATGGAAAGTGCACCTTCCACTCCCCCTCCAATCCGACCTCCGTAAAAACGTCCCCTAGGTACGTGGTGAAGGTGGACCCGTGCTTGGCTGGTTCGGCCACCTCCCACTCCTCCGCGGAATCAACGACGATATCCTCTTCCATATCATCCAATTATTATTCTTCCCCGACCTCGCTGGGGACACTTGAAGTAGTCGAACTACTGCTGTCCGAGGAACTTGATTCCTCCTCGGATGAGTCCAGGATAATTTCTCCATCTGGCCCCGTCGCCATATCGATCACCTGAAAAGACGAGAAAAAAGTGAATTCGACAATAAATTAAATCCACCATTCCACCGCTAGTCAAGTGAAAGGGGGCGCAAAGGGTTGAGGACAATGTCCCCAGCCTAAGCCCTAACATCAAAAGAAAAACTCAAAAACCTCCCCGCGAGGAGACGCTCGAAACAAGTCATCCCCAAGTGAGGAGCTTCTCCGCACTCATACCCAGTTTCTGTTAAAGCTTCGCCGAAAACTGCAAAGCTTCACCAGAATCTAGGAGTATTCGACAGGATAATTCATCACCAACTCAGAAGATGAACAATCACGACGGTTACACTTCCATCGTCGTTGCAACGACGCCGTGAAATGCCCTCCTCACTAAAACATACTAACACATCCGCGACATATCAGAAGTGGAAAATGGTACGGCCACCGTCCACCACCAACAATCACTGGAAATCAGCCTATTTCATCTCCTAAACCCTAACCTAACCGCATACAAGACTACAAACAACCGTTTAATGGGTAAAAAAATCACAGAATAAGCAAACTTACTTGATTTAGAAGATAAAAAATGGCTCCCCAGATGTTGACGTGGTGGCCGGAATAGCAGACGACGATGACGAGCAAGAATTCTGAAGAAGACAAAGAGAAATCAGAGTGAAAAGTTCAAAATGGAACGAGTTTCCATATTTTTATACAAAGGGGAACGTGCAGTGGCACGCGCTCGTAGGTCATGATGGCTATTAACCAGCCATCATTGCCTAGTAACTGCTACACGGAGCTCTAGGCACACGTGGCGCCCTAACATTTCTAATTCTGACTAACCATTAGTCTCCCCGAACGACGGGAAACACGGTCACGGTCATGAATGCCACGGACACCAGGTGACACGGGCGCCACAAGACAATCCCCGTCATCTCTGAACGACGACTTCACGCTATCTCCCCGGAGCATCGAGCTGTCCTTAAGTCATCACTCTCATGCTCGGGAGCAACGACTTGGGGGGCTCCTGTTCTGGACTGGACCGATGGCTAGACACGGCCTAATCCACTTCTGCTCCCAGAACGGCCCAATTGCCTAAGTCCAATCCACAAAGGGGAAAAATTTACCTTTCTGCCCCTCCAACCGGGCAAGAACTGCATCGTTCCTCCCCGGAATCGCTGCCTGTTATGCACGGCTTCTTCGCTCCACGAATAGCTAAGGGCATGTGCCCGAAACTATGCTTATGCCCGACATAACGGCTAGTTTTGGGCACCCTGCCCGACATAACGGCTAGTTTTGGGGCAGTTACCTATTCTTCGGGAAAACGGTTATTTTGCCCCGAAAATAGGACCGTTGGCCACGCGCTGGGGGCATTATATAAACTCTCTCACTTGAGAGGGTCAAGTATTCAATATTCACCCTACGAACTAATACTTTGTACTTGCCCATTTTCTCTGTCCCTTTCTTACTTGAGCGTCGGAGTACCTTGCAGGTACACCCCCTCCTCCTCTCCATACGCCCAGCATCTAAGACGTACTTGGTGACCCACTTCTACAAGATCTGATCCAGCCTTCACGATCACCTCTCATACTCCATAACCATCTCACAAAAACTTCAACACCACACTCTCATTTTCATAAAGAAATGCTTCTTGCTATCATCCTCAAGAAATCTCTCTTTCATTTTTGTAGCTTCATTCAAAGAAGCATTGAACTTTCTCCAATAGGTAACATTTTCACACTTTGATACCTATGTTCATGCATCATTCTTGAGTACTTATTGAAACAAAAATGTAGTCCATAATGTGTTAGTTATATTTTTGCTACTATATGTAGTATACCATGTTCATGCATTGAGCTTTTGTGGTTAGAAACCTTATGGTTCAGATCTGGTTTTTACCTTGGTATGCCTTAACCATTGAGTTTTAGGATGTGAGAATAATGCCATTGGATTCCTGGGATTTTTCCAAGCTGTTTTCTTTTTTATATCTTTCAATTTCACTAAAAAACGAAGAAGTTATAGTAGGAGAAAGTTTGGTAGAAACCTTAAGGTGCAGTTCTGATTTCCTCATATCTTTCTAATGTTCTTCCAAAAACCTATTTGTGTCTTTCTGATGTTCTTCCATAAGCTTCTTCGTGTCTTTCTCTTGTTCTTCCAGAAACGACTTTGCTTCTGATGTTCTTCCAGGAGCCTCTTTGTGTCTTTCTGAAGTTCTTCCAGAAACGACTTTGCTTCTGATGTTCCTCCAGATGCCTCTTTGTGTCTTTCTGATGTTCTTCCAGAAACGACCTTTGCTTCTGATGTTTTTTCCAGAAGCCTCTTTGTGTCTTTTTGATGTTCTTCCTGAAATGAATTTGCTTCTGATGTTCTTCCAGAAGCCTCTCAGTGTCTTTCTGATGTTCTTCCAGAAGCCTCTCAGTGTCTTTCTGATGTTCTTCCAGAAACGAAATTTTACTTCTGATGTTTTTCCAGAAGCCTCTTTGTGTCTTTCTGATGTTTTTTCTAGAAACCCCTTTTTTTTCTTTTTTTCTTCACAACTTTGAAAGGTCATAACTTTGTGCTCCCTAAGCCTTTTTAAGCCGTTCTTTTTGTAATGTGTTCATAATTTTGCATATTTTATGATGGTATGAAGAAATTTCATAATTGATTAATTTTTCATGCACTTGTGCTTATTCAAAGTAGGCACCCTTTTTTAGGTTTGTTTTGGGTTGGTTCCTCGATTAATTCTTGATACTCTCCCTTAATTAATTGATGATGCTCACGATGCTTTACTGTGATTATTTTGTGGATTTTATTTGCGATGCTTTTCCGCGTATATTTATTTGTTTATGCATGATGTTTTTCCATGTATGTTGTTAATTCTCTTTGTTGATACCATGATGTTTTGCCATGTATCTCTGTTGACTTTTCACTGTCTGATTACCATGATGTTTTTCCATGTGTATTATGTGATATCTTGTCTGTTTGACCATACACAATGATTTGTCATGTTCGTTATTGGTTTTACTTGTTGTTGATTCCCATGATGTTCTTCCATGCGTATTCTGTAGTACTATGTCTGTGTCTTCATTTCCTTACTGCCATTTACATGATGTTTTTCCATGTATTTGTTGCTTTCTTTTGATCCTTGTTGACCTAATCCAAGGGGAGGGATTGTATGTTGACTTATTGTCATTGTACATGTCCCTCGTTTATTTTTTACTTGTCTTTGTTGTTCTTGGTTCTTAGAACCTGGCAACCTGTGGTTCCCCGAACTACAGACGCTCTGATTTCCCAAGTTCCTCTTGAGAATACGTAGGCACAAGGCCCCAATCCTTGGTGAGCAACCTTTTCTTTTTTCACACGCTTTTCTTTTTTTAAACCCTTTTACATCATAGTTCTGAACTACGATTGCTCTGACTTCCTATTAAGGATATATAGGCATAGGATTGCGAGATCCTAGCGAGCTACCTTTTTTCTTTTTCCCCTTTTCTCTTTACTTTACTCATCTTTACCTTAGCAAACAATTTTAGACAAAACACACATATTTCAAGAGGTTCTTGTAGAGTACTACAGATGCTTAGGGTACTAGTACCTTCACTTAGTATAACCAACCCCCGTAGATTTGATCTCTCTTTGCTTAGCTTTAAGCCTTGCTTTTTGCTTTGCATTTTTACTTAGGGTTTTCGTTCGATCTTTTCTCCCTTCCCTTGGAAAAATAAAAGTTCGGTGGAGACATCATTATTTTGTGAGCCAAGTTGATCCCATAGCTTTAGTATCTGATTCTCACCACGACAGAAAATGGCAACTCCACCGGAGACCATTGTTAAGTGGGTTGAGCCTAACTTGTTAGATTTGTGTTGATATTATTGTTTGCTATTGCTTGTATACTTGGATATTTGTATTGCTTGGGTTTTTCTACTTGCTGGGTGGTTACCTTGTATGTGGTGAGATAAGTCCCAACCTGGACTTGAGAATAAAGATAAGATAGGAAAGTGGTATATTCAAGAAGGTTTAGAGGGAGTTGATTTCCGACTAAGCTAACTTGAGAAATCACCACTAAGTAGAGGCACTTTTAAGAATAAGTATTGTTGATCAAGAGATTGTGAAAACGATATTGTTTCTTGATTGAGCCTACGAAGTTGAGAACCTTTAGTCACCTTTACCCCCACTTGGCCTTCTTAGGATGTAGTGTGATGATTATGAGGGTGTAAACCCGAAATAGTTGATACGTGATACTACACTCAAAAGAGGTTCTCTTGAGAATATTATTAACTATCGAGTAATTGGGAAATTAATAATATCCGAAAGATGTGCTGATAACTTTGAGAACTTGTTAGAACCCATTGTACAGGTACACTATAAACCCTAGTACATACCCTATGGTTGGTTATTCACCCAGACTCCATGATGTGATCTTGAACCTTTGATCCTACTATGTGTGATTTGCATCCTGCCTTGCATCGCATTGCATGTTATTTGCATCTTTGTATGATTCATTGCATGTGTCCATTTGTCCAGCAACTCATCTCTAGATGTCTCTATCTTTCCAGTGTCATCTGTCAGTCGTCAAGTGATTCCTCGACACAGATACCAGACTAGAGCTAACTACAGATGCAAAATGTCAGAACAAGAAGTGCACAACACAGAGATCCGAATGGAGATAGATGATCTTAAGTCAAGTATGAGTAAACTCACTGAGATGCTCCAAGTCCTAATTGCTAGAGGGGAACCACCTTAAAGGATGTTTATCCAAGAAGCTGCAAGTGTTGTTGTTGATCCTCAACCTTCCCAAAAGCCACCTTTAACTTGGCCAGAGTTTGGTTTACCCCATAACTAATATCCACCTCTTGCATCTGCTGCTATGATTAGTAAGACTGCTAGGCCAGTGTTTTAAGCTCCTGTGTTTACCGAGCCCAGACCTGTGGTTCACACTGTTGCTCGAACTATCCAAGCTCCCTTTGAGAACCCTCTCTATGAGTACAATGTTTTCAGTGCTCAAGGTGAAGACCGTGAAGACTTTGTTTAAAATGAAGTTATCCGTGAACAATTTCAGACCATAGAAAAGAGACTCCAAGCCGTTGAGGGCAATGACTTCTTTAGTGTTGATGCAGACAACATGTGTCTGGTTTCTAACCTTGTTATGCCTGCTAAATTCAAAACTCTCGAGTTTGTGAAATATAAGGGTCACTCTTGTCCAAGGGCTCATTTGGTCATGTACTTTCTGAAGATGGCTGCTTATACTAACTATCATAAGCTGCTCATCCACTGCTTTCAAGACAGCTTGAGTGGAGCTTCACTCAAATGGTATATGAACCTTGAACAAGGCAACATCCACTGCTTCCAAGATCTTGCAAATGCTTTCACGAAGCAGTATAAGTGCAACTTCGACATGGCTCCGGATCGTCGCCAGCTTCAGAACATGACTCAAAATGAGAAGGATTCTTTTAAAGAGTATGCTCAGCGTTGGAGAGATCTAGCTTCCCAAGTGGAACCTCCTTTGGCCGAGAAGGAACTTACTGGAATGTTTATGGACACCTTGTCTCCATTCTACTGGGAAAAGATGGCTGGCAATGTCTCTTCCAACTTCACAGATTTGGTTACTATTGGCCAAAGACTTGAAGAAGGTCTCAAGAAGGGTAAAGTGTCTAAGGCTGCAGAATCCTCCAACGCTGCGAAGAAATTATATGGGAACTTCTAGAAGAAGAGAGAAGATCAGACCAATACTACTACGGCTGAAGTGATAAGGCTTCGCCACCAACTTCAGTATGTTGGTCACCCTGTTGTTGTTGTTGTTACTCCTGTGGTTGTTGCTCCATGTCATGCTCGAGCTCTTCAACGTCCGGTTGTTGGACAAAATCAGAACTATAATAGGACTCACTTCGATCTTATTCCTATGACGTACACTGAACTGTACCCTGCTATGGTTCAAAAGGGCTGGATTACTACTAAGGCTATGTGTCCTCCTCTAAACCCTCTTCCATCTGGTTTTAGGTCTGACCTCCACTGTGCTTACCATGAAGGTGTCGCAGACAACGACTTGGAAAATTGTTATGCACTGAAGGCTAGGGTGCATGATTTGATTAAGGACATAATCCTCACCTTTCATGACACCAATCCTAATGTCTAGACCAATCCTCTGCCAGGGCATGATAAGTGAAGCTTCGGTCAACTTCAGACAGCCTTTCTCCTAAAAGCCAGTGTTCCATACATGACAGCTCATCCTTGTGTTTGATTAGCCACTAGGCCGTGTTTCTTGTTGTTTGCATTTTTATTTATTTGTGCTAGCTGTTTTCTTTCAAATTATGTTTGTACTTTCATATTAATGAAATGAGCATCGCAACTTTTTGATTCAATTCATCTGTGTTTGTTATTTACATCTTTATGCTTTCTCTTTCAAGAAAATAAAAATTTCTCTTGTCCACTTTCTTTTGATTATGCAAAGATTGGAGGGGTGATGAAAACAAAATACTCATAATTGCTATTGGTATGCTTTCAAATCAAAACTTTGCTGATGATGTAAGGCATTATTTTAATTCCCAAACACTGGAGACATAAGGAAGATAATCCCTCGTCAAACCCTTCGAGCCTAGAAGTTGGAGTTTCTTTTTGTACCAAAAATCCGCAATCTTAACCTGGGGCAGGGTAGTTCTCAGTTAACTTGATTGTGCATTCAAATGCAAGACTTTCATGCCAGAAACCTTTCAACAAAAGTTTACATTCATAAGTCGTCCTTCATACACAACAAGCAGGTGTCAAAGATGTATTTCAAATAGGAAGCCAATGATAGTTCACTGTAATCATTAAGTCAGGTGTCGCAACGCGAAAAACAACCGGTAGAAAAAACAGAGTCTCCACCGAACGTTATTTATTCCGACGGGGTAAAGGAAATGATTGAAGAATCCTCAAAAGGGAGAAGACATGGTAATCGCAACCAAGTCCTGGGTTCGGGAGTCGATTACGCGAGAGGAAGGTATTAGCACCCCCTCGCGTTCGTTGTACTCAACAGGATCCACGTTTGTTGTTCTAATCAAAGGGTGTGTTATCTAAAGCCTACTGCTAAACAGAAAAGAAAAAGGAAAAAAACAAAAGGAGGCTCGATAGGACTTCGCCGTCCTAGGCCTACGTATTCCCTCGTGCCATGGGAAAGTCAGAGTCAACGTAGTTTGGAGGACTACAGGTGGAAGGGGGAAGGTTGCTCGCCAAGACTTCGTCGTCTTGTGCCTATGTATCCTCATTCGAATGAGAATGAGGAAATCAGAGCGTCTCTAGTTTGTGATACGAGTCGATAAGTGTTTTTTATGAGTGACGTTAAGTTCGCATTCCAGCAATTAGGGTCGATGCCTGTTTGCGATAGAACGGAAATAACGCACCCTTTCTGAAAAAAGGTTTGATAGAGAGTTCCGAAGAACAAAATGATTTGCAATTTGTTTGTGAGTTTTAGACAGAAGTGAATTGAATTAGTTTGAGACTCGTTTTGCACTAAAGTCTATGACATAGAATCGAATGCTTCGTAAGATCGACCCAAGACGGGACGTATACAAAGCACTCTAGACAAGGTAAGGAGAGACTCTCGCTTATAACTTCCCGTTTACTTAAGGCTCGTGGCGTACAATACTCATCGTATTTATTAAGTGTTTTGATTTTGTTTTGAGAAAGAAGAGAAAAACGCACGGAAGGCCTAAGGGAAACTCGGTCCTACATGTTATCATGCAAAATGGCCCTAAGGTCAGGAAGCGGAAGGAATTTTTACCCTAATGTTAGCATGCAAAAATGGACCTATGGTTGAGGTTGAAAGGGGTCTAACCTAACGTTAACATGCAAAGGATTAGCTCATAATTTCTATCATACCCTAAGCTTAATCGAAAATTAAGTTGGACTAGGAAACCCTAAAGGAGCATGCAAAAGCAAACCAAAACCAAGAAAATAAACCAAAAACAGCAGTTATAACAGCGCTTCAACTCAGAACAGCGGTGAACTCCAGCACACAAGCAAGACAACATTTAACAGCTCATGTTTTCAAGGAAAAAATAGGTATGGAATGCAGCAGGACAAAATGAGTACATTCAACAACATGTATTTCCAGAACAGGGTAGGTGTAAAAGCATGGGCAGCATGTGGATTCAACAATGAAACAAGTAATCATGAGCATGAACATGCATCGCAAATGTAACAATCACCAATGTGTGAACATGTATCGATCATCAACCATGTCAAATAACAAGCAAGTAACAACATGCTCTCGATTAAACATCACAAGCAAGAACCAAGGATGCAAGCAATGATTATATTAGCACTTAAGCAAACGTACGAGCATGTGAACCTTCATGAACGTGTATAATCAATGAACATGGATGATCAATTAAGCATGAAGAAATCGCAACCATAATACACACATAAGCATACGACAACACAATATAGACATTCAACAACGAACATTCGCTTCAAATGATCATGCACCTTGCATCATCAGAATCAACTACGAGCATATAACAAGAATCAAGTATACTATGCAGCAAGAACATTGCAATCACAATTGTGCAAATGGTTATGCAACACAATCATCACACCAAGAATGCAAAACACATAAATCATGGACATGCATCACGGAAACCAAATGTCGTGTGTCGAAGAATCGCATTCATATTGTCGTGTAAGGTGAAACAGCTTAAGAACAATCCACAAGTATGCATCATATCAATCCATGAAGTTTAGAGCGGGAAAGGGACCCAAACAAGCTTGAAAAAGCAAGAAAAACACATTTTGTCATAGTGGTAATCGATTACCCAGTTGAAAACTGCAAAAAAAAACGTGAAAAAGGCAGGGTAATCGATTAGCCAGATTGTGGTAATCGATTACCACTGTGACAGTGGCAGAAATTCAACTTTCCAAAAGTACTTTCAGCAGCAAATCACTTATCCAATCATCCAAACGAATATGTATGCAATTGTACACGAAAAATTCATCAAATATTAGTAATAAAACAACAAGATCCACAATTAAATCCAATAATAGATCAATTCACATTAACAATCCAAAGATCTACATTGCAAAAGCTATAAATAAGCTAGAATTAGTTTGGATCTGAGGTTTACCAACCTACAAAATGGAGAATTGCTTTGGTTAATGTTGCAAACGAAAATGGACAGATCACGCAAGGAAACTCCAAGATCCAATGAAATCCTAGCAAGAAACTTCAAGAACAATACAATATGATGAACTTGCTTCAAAGTTTCTTCAAGAAAGTGCTTCCAAATCTTGAATCTAGATCCAAACCACTTTCTCCTGCATAACTTGTGTTGATGAAAGGAAATGATGAAGGTTTAGCTCTAGATTTCACAAATTCCAATGAAGAATTTGAGAATTCTAATGGAAGAGCTTTGGTAAAGGTTGAAGATGAAAATGGAGAGTGAGAAATTGAGAGAGAATTGGAATGAGATGTGTAGAAAATTTAGAAAAAATGAGGGTGAATGAGAGTGAATGAGGGCGAAATGAGTGAGGTTTGGAGCAAACTTGTTTAAATAATCCCTAGGTTAGGAATCAAAATGTGGTTTGGAGTATGGGTTAGTGTTTGGAATGGAAATTAGGAGTGGAATTAGAAATGGAATGTTTGAATTTTTGGAGGGAAGTGAAATTAATTTGTGAAAATGAATCAAATTTTGAACCAGTTCTAGATCCTTCTACTGATGCACATGTGAAATCACATGACCAAAATGCAATCCAAATGCTGCAGTGCTGAAAAAAAAATTTTTGGGCAAAATTCGCTTGTGTTAATCGATTACCCATATATAGGTAATCGATTACCACATTCAAATTTTCAAATTTGGTTCCAAAAGGAGGGAAACTTGGAGAACCTCTTGTTACCACTTGTTCTGAGCTTTGTTATGCCTCTGAAACTTGTCATTTGATATTGTGCCTGAATAATACCTGAAATAATCTGTGAATTTCCTTTCGCCCTCAAAATAAACGGCTGGTAAAATACGGTTCAGTACTGGATCACCGAGCAAATCTGATGCTTGCTGCTTAAAAAATTGGAATAAAAGGATGTCTTGAGCCTCGGAAACCACTTAATACCATGTCTCAAGAACCAATGTCATGATATGATTAATGATGCAAATGCACGAAACATAAGCCAATTATGGTTAGAAACGAGAGGGCAAATTTTAGGGTGTTACACCAGGCAGTCACAAACTTTCAACTCTTCCAAATTAAATGAATAAATGTTGTACCAGTTGCTCTCAAAGTGATAAATAAGAACAAGCTTGTATGACAACCGAAAAGAAAAGAGGGTGATCGTCAAAGAACTTCATTAATTCTCAAGCTATCTACAACATCAAAACCTCTTGGGGTTAGAATGTGTGTGTCAATTAACTGAACGTATGATTGGAGTTCATCACGAAGAAGGGGTGGGTACAAATAAACTTTGAGCCTTTATGCTTTGGATCTTAAACCATGAACCAGGCCACGTTACAACCCTCAAAAGACCTAACTAAAGCAAGGTTATTTTGAAAGCATACTATAGCAAGGTTGCGTAAACTGACTCCAAAAGATCTTTGCAAATCATTTGTTTTGGCATCATACATTTTGCTTCACCTTTCTCTCTGATATGTCTTGAACTGTCGTGTTCTGACCAATGACTCATGTATTTTGCATTTTTCAACACTGATTTTGATTTCAAAAGTTGCATGAACTTTTCACTTACCATGTTTGTATGAATACTTTTGTTTTCAAACTAGCTTTCCTCTAAAGGAATATTCAAACAATTAAGAAACTTGGTCGGTGATCCTATTAGGGCAAGTTCCTTCCAGATCCTGATAAGAATCAGTTCAAGATTTGTGGTTCAGTGCAAGTCCTTCTCAGAATTGGTTTATCCAGAAGATTTTTCAAGACTCGGACTGGGGCAAGTTTTTTAAGCGCACAGTAAAGCAGTCATCTCCTGAATATTTCAAGCTGAAGAAATGATCAGTTCATCTACAATAATCAGCTAATCTGATGCAACTTACTTAGAGAATCCCTAAGCAGCTCTTTGTCCTTCCTACAAGAATTATCAACTTGATACAGTTTACCAGTGTGGTAGAGATATGTTCAACAGTAACATCTTTAGTCCCTAAGTAGAATGACAGTGATCTCCGTGTTGAGGAATCACTCTTCCAGTCCTGTCTTCTCCCAAAAGAGTCGAGCCTTGTCGTTGACATCTGCATCTGCATTTGATCATATATCATCTACATAATTCATATACATATGCATAACAAGAGTGTTACATCCTCATTTGCACTTCTCCATAGGTCGTGTTATTATCAACGTCTTACCTTGTGGTCTAAGTCCAACTCACTTGGCACCTACCAAACAGATATTTTCGTGTCTATCTGATATTCTTCCAGATATGACATTGCTTATCCGATGTTTTTCTAGATATGTTTGTTTCCTTTTCATCTAATGCCATTCTTGGATGTCACATGTGTTTGTCTCTCTGATATTTTTCCAGATTGAGTCTTTTGTTCTGATGTTTTTCCTGAATCTATCTGATGTTTTTCCAGATATTCCTTTTTGATTCTGATGCATTTCCAGAATCTATCCGAGGTTTTACCGGATATGTTTATCTCTCTGATGTTTTTCCAGATTGAGTCTGTTGTTCAGATGTTCTTCCAAAACCAATATGATGTTTTTCCAGATATTTCCATTGTAATTCTAATACCCTTCCAGAATTTGTTTTACTCCCCAGTGAGTTTCTAGATATATACCTTTGCAATTCAAATGCTTTTCCAGAATGTCGTTGCTTTTACCGCCTGATGTTTCACCAGATGTGTCTTTTGTTCTGATGTTTTTTCTAGAACTCCTTTATATCTATCTGACGTTCTTCCATATACGACCTTGTTTATCTGATGTTCTTCTAGATATGATGTTGCTTATCTGATGTTCTTCCATATATGTCTTCAAAATCTTTTCTCGTACATTTAATGTTTTTCTAAATGTTTCGGATGTACCTTAAGAATCTTTGTCTTCATCTAATGCTCTTCTAGATATCTTCATTTCGTTTCTGATTTTGGTTAACTGTTGTTGAATGTTTTCAAGTCTGTTTCCATTCTCCATCTAATGCCTTCCTAGAAGTGTCCGGAGTTTATTCAATGTTTTTTCGAATATCTCTTATGTATTCTGGAGTTTATTCGATGTTTTTCCGAATATCTAGGATGTATTCTGGAGTATATTTGATGTTTTCCCGAATATCTCCAATGTTTTCCGGAGTTCATTTAATGCTTTTCTGGATGTCTCTGATGTTTTCATGAGTTCTAGACTTCATTCAATGCTTTTCTGGATGTCTCTGATGTTTGTTTCAATGTCCCTAATGTATTTCTCTGAATTCTCCTCAATGTTGTAACTCTTTTCTATCCAGTTCGTTTCTTGGGTGATGACTGCTTATTCCCTAGTGGAGTTTATTCAATGTTATTTTGAATATCTCTCTTGTTTGCCTGTTTATCTCTGTTGTCTGTTTTTGTTCCAAAGTTTCATTCAATATTCTTCTGAATGCCTTTGATGGTTGTTACTGTTTTTTCCCAGAGTTTTGTTCAATGCATTTCTGACAAAACTTCTGATGACTGTAACCTTTTCCCCAATAAAGTTGTTTCTGCTTTCTGGATGTTCCTGTTATTCCAAAGCAAAGTTGAATGTTTTCTAGAAAGTCCTTGTTATATTCTCAAATTTCTGGTCTCATTCCATATCCAATGTTTTTTTGGATGTTTCTGATTTGTTTTCTAGATTGTGTTGCTTTCAGCATCTGATGCTTTCCCAGATGTCTGTATCTCTATTTAGGGTTTGTCCCTCCCTTTCAAGTATTACTGGATACTCTTTGTCACCTTGACGGATTTCCATAATATCTTGTTTTTTCTCATGTTGCGTCTCTTTGTTACTTATTACTTGTGGTTTCCCTTTCGTTCTTCGTTTAGTTTTTTCCAGCATTGCGTTCATATCATATCATAAGCATTTTTGTGGTATCTTGGGGCCAAAAATTGCGCATGTTTGTATTTAAGTCCCTCATATCTCGTCGAGACGAAGATTTCAATCTTCACATCTCCGAATCGAAGAAACTTAAATAGGGGCATCTGTCATACCCTAATTTTTTACTCTAAGATCCCACGTCTTTTTGCATCATCTGCATAGTTTATCACCTCTTGCATCTTGCATACCCAATTTATCAGCTGGAATAAACTTGTTGAATTTACAGGCGAATCGGTCAAATCAAAAGTCAACTGTGCGTAAAATCAGAGGACGGCAAATTTCAAAATCGAGCCTGCAAACGTCAGTAATATTAATCTACGTTTCGCGAAGTTTAACCTGGTGTGCTCATTTTATTTTTCTGAGCACTTCAATCCGGTCCAATTATTCGATTTTTATTTTATTTTTAGTTATTAATTATTTTAAGTAATTAATTTTGCTTTTTAGATTATTTATTTTAATTTATTTTATTTTTTACCTTATTTATTATTTTTGTTCTTATTTTAATATTATTTTTTGATTTATTTATTTTTAGCAAAACGTGTTGACCAAGTTTAGAAAAGTCTTTTGTTTTTATCTATTTTGGTGAAACAACTTAGCATGCATGCATTGTACCGCATTTGACTCTCTTTCTCACGTTTACATTGGGGGAAGAATTTGCTGCTATTGAAAGAAACTAAACATGTTCCTTTTCCCATGTACTATCCCTACCTCATTTTTAAAATTCAAAAAAACAATAATAAAGAAACAACATCACATCATTTTTCATGATAAAAGGAGGGCAATAGCATAGACTCCGGGCACATTTTTTTTACTCCCACGTCCACAACCCCATTTTGTTCATCTTCATAGTTTCCTCTCATACTCCATAACCATCTCACAAAAACTTCAACACCACACTCTCATTTTCATAAAGGAAGGCTTCTTGCTATCATCCTCAAGAAACCACTCTTTCATTTTTGTAGCTCCATTTAAAGAAGCATTGGACTTTCCCCAATAGGTAACATTTTCACACTTTGATACCTTTGTTCATGCATCATTCTTGAGTACTTATTGAAGTAAAAATGTAGTCCATATTGTGTTAGTTATATTTTTGCTATTGTATGTACTATACCATGTTCATTCATTGAGTTTTATGGTTAGAAACCTTATGGTTCAGATCTGGTTTTTACCTTGGTATGCCTTGACCATTAAGTTTTAGGATGTGAGAATAATACCATTGGATTCCTGGGATTTTTCCAAGCAATTTTCTTTTTTATATCTTTCAATTTCATTAAAAAAATGAAGAAGTTATGGTAGGAGGAAGTTTGGTAGAAACCTTAAGGTGCAGTTCTGATATCCTCGTGTCTTTCTGATGTTCTTCCAGAAGCCTCTTTGTGTCTTTCTTGAAATTCTGGCCTATGCAGACAGCAGATGTCCAAAACAAATGTCAAGATATTGTGCTACATAATTATTTAAACTCAGAGGCGCAACAGCAGACTGATACCTTGAATATCAGAACTACACAATCACAGATGTCACGACATCTGACCCAACATGTCACTCAAGAACAATAACAAAACTGTAAATTGCATAATGTTAAATAAGACAGTATGTGTTAACCCAGTTCGGTTCAAATCAACTACATCTGGGGGATACCAATCCAGGACGAAGACTTCACTATATGTAGAACTGTTATAAAGCTAAACTCCCCCGTTTACAACTTCATACCTAACATCTACCCAATGAACATCTTTACCAAGGCTAAACTCAAACGTTTACAACCCTGATATGAGATACCCCACTCACATCCTAATCACAACCTGTAAAATCTCTGTCATCTGCCAATACAGAACCTGTCGCGGTTTCTTGACCTCCAAGTTATCTTGAACTTGCTTCAAAGCTTCGTCCAAGAACAATACAACAACCATTACCTACAGGCTTCTGGTTGTATCCCTGTACCTATGCCTTCCACTCTGCATCCCATATTACAGAGTGGAGACTTACAACTTCTAAGAGAGCCAACGACTCTCAAACCCTAAACTCTTATTCAACACAAGAGAACTAGGTTACAAAGTTATAAGTGATACAAAGTACAGTCGATTTTTACCCTAGGTCTAAGTCTCCTTATATAGTCTTCTGTTGTCTTGGGCTTTCAATCTTTTCCCCTTTATCCACTCTGCAAATTCGCATCAACTCTTGTATAATGAAACATGTTATATTAATAAGATGTCCACTCTTGCTGTTGGGACATCTTATTCGACATCTTTAATCTTGAGCAGATTTCTTCAACTTTATCATATTCATGTTTTACCAAAATTTCGTCAAACCACAGGAGCTTTCAATCTCCCCCTTTTGACAAACTTTGGCTAAAACATTCTCTTCTGTGTTGGATGAGCGAAATTGATAAAGGTCCTTGAGTCTCTTCATCTTGAGAGTTTCCCTTCTGATATCTTCTTCCTGAATTCCAGAAAGAGCTTAAACAGTCGTGACTTGGAGTTCATAAAATATGTAACTCAGATCACAAGTCACAACCTGTTATTCAACTCAGATCACAAGATAAAAAAAGACGTGTTAAGATGACAGAACATCTTATCCAGCATTCTTGCAAGACAACTGCAGGAATGTACCCAAAAGCAACAGAAAAACATAACAGAAATCCATTCTCCCCCTTTTTAGCCGAAACTTGGCAAAAGTGGCCAAGACAATTCCAAACCCAAATGCAACTCATCCAAAATTTTAAAAATGCCATCGAACACTTTCTCAAATACAGAGTAATGAGACTAAGAAGAACCAGTACAATCTTATTTATAGCCAAGCAATCTCCTTAGGAAGTAACAAAAAAAACGTTGGTCAATTCAACGAACCATTAACCGAAGGAAATAACTCCACCAAATGCGCACCGGCCAAGACTGTTGACTGTTTCTTCCTTTAAGACCACCGACCAAAGAACCCATTACATGCACACATGTTTTATAACAATGTCCTGACATCATGTCACACATTGTCTATTCTTCCTAGGTTCTTCTTCTGATTTGACAGCATAGAGATTTCTTCACAAACTGATGATCCTAGTCTTCAGAGAAAAATAAATTCCCCCAGACTCAATCAATGATTCTTAAGTATCCAATAAGAACCATTTCACATACACTGCCAAGTCTCCCCCAACTTGCAACAATACAAAAAAAATGTCAAGACATCCTTCTTGACATCTCATCCTCCCAGGATAGACACATAATCATAGCTTGCTTGACGCACAAATGCAAACCGGAACTCCAACTGCATCCTCGTAGTAAAACATCTTAGATCAAGGAACAAATCCCCCTATCTAAGGTAACCAGTGCTCCTCCACAGGACACCTAGCTAATGAATGGAAAACATAAGACGCATCTTCATGTCTTCAAGAGCGCACCCTTAGTTAAAGCCATCTACTGAACACAATCATCAACTCTCTTATTGCTTCTTCTGACAAGAACCAATAATCACTCACACATGATGACCATCATGCTACCCGTGAGGAAATGAATATCAGGATCACAGTCCTTCCAAAACAAATTCTTGTCTTAAGATCAAAGTCACATTGATCCTCCCCATCCTGCAACCATCTACACACCACACGAACTCTTCTTGAATTCTCATGTATAGACCTCCAGCTGCTTGAGGCACAAACCAATTGAATCAGAATGCTTCACATTCCTCAAAGAGACGCACAGGGCCCCTTAGTTTGTTATAACGATGTCAAATATCGTATGCATGCTCCAGAACTTCACAGCTGCCAAACTGATCCACTACTAGCATGATTTTCAGCCAGGGGCAATATCCCCTTCGCAAGATTTTCCACTGACCTTACCAAGCCAGCAATAAAGATAGACACCCCATAATCCAAGACATTCATTCCTTCACCATTCTCCCGTATGATAACCTGGAATACTTCTGATTTTCTGGTGAATATCCACTTCTGAACGCATCAGAAACCAGACCTTCATGTAATCAACATATGATCCACTCTAGTCTTCTCCACACCATCCTCCCAAGGCAGTTCTTTACTTCATCATTCTCCCGTATGACAAGATAGATACTCCTTAGACATGATGTAGCCAACAAGTTCCTAGACCAAAACTTAAGAATCCTCTACCAAGGATAACCAACCCAAAAATGTTCTAACATTAGTTAGGACATTTTCCACACATCATAGACACCACACACCATGGTTCTTGATATGCTCCACCACTAGATTTACTATCAGCATAGTAATCCACATTGAAGATCTTCACCCAACACTACGCCACCAGCTTAAACAAAGAGAACTTCAGAAACCCAGAGAGAAATAAACTCTCATCCACCAAAAGAAGGTATACTTCCATCCTCAACCCAGAACTTCTGCCACAAGCTCCAAGAGAACTAGAACCTCCTTACGTTTTCAACTAACTACTCTTCTGCACAAGAGCAATCAGTTTCAAGCATCCTGCTTGAATGCACATTATGAGACCAACCAAATGCCACTTTTGTATTGATATCACTCTTCTCCAGAATTCCCATAAGATACACTGATCCACCAATGAAATCAGATCTTCAAGTCACATGAACTACTTACCCCATAGCAAGACATCTTGGATTCACCAAGCCTCTTAGTCATGTAACATCTTCCCATCCACAGCTCCCGCAAACAGCATGAGATAGACCTTTTTGAAGCATCCATAACTTCCATTCTCCTGTAGATCAACTTATATTAAGCTGATGTGCCACATCACCAGCTGAGACTTCTGATGTTAAGCTAGATGTCAGAATATTTTGATATGACATCCAACTGTTGAATTCAGCTTCTCCTTCTGCCACTTAGAAGAACCTTCTCCCTTCGCAGAACAAGAATTCCATGCTCTCATAGACTTGATTCAGCAACCAAGTTTGAGTAGACAACCTCCATCCTGCTTTGAAACTCCAAAGACTTTAAACCTGCCACATCTGAGTCTTCAGAAAATACGTACTCCAAGACTACAACATAGCCATACCAAAGAATGTCACTTCCCTTAGTAGAGCAGACTGTAGAAAGTCAGAGATAACTGCCACTTAACTTTGACTTCCAAGAAGAGCAAGTTTCATGCTCCAAAGCACCTAGATCAGAAATAAACTGATCCAAGCTGTAACCATCAAGATTATGATGTCTTCATCTTCATCTTCAACAGCATCAAAGTCCAAACTAGTTTCTTGCCAGGAAACTCTCCAGAGAACACATGTTTCTGTCACACCCGACTGAAGCCACTTCTTAGGTCACCACCTAAGACTAAAACAGATGCTAAAGCATATGCAGTACCCCTCCCATGATTCTGCACAAACTCTGATGATGAGATGTAAAAAACATCTTGTTAAACATCAGCAATCTTGACTTTCAAGTATAATCAATTAAATACTTGTGGATTCCACAAATAGAAATTGATCTTAAATCCTTGTACAATAAGCCTTCTTCACTATTGTTGCTGAGCTCCACCAGATCACGTCATGAACACTCATAAAGTATTCAATCTTTTTGCAAGTATCTTCTTTGACTAACAGTGTTGAGATACCAAGGCTGCCACCCTTGACTCAAGTAACTAATATTCTCTCTGAACGAATCTTATTTACCTCAACAATTCTTCAATCATATTGGATCCACTCTTAGGGTCAAGAGAGATGAATCCTTCCTTGCTGTTTTGGATGGTGAAAATAAATCACCTCCACTTTCTTCAGATTGTGTTTCAAAGAAACACCTTCTAGTCAGAAGAGTAACTAGAAGACTCCAGGTACACGACATAGATGCCTTTATGAGTGGACTTGAGAGAATTCTCAAGTATCTTTGACAACCTAGCCGATCAATAGTTTATCAAACTCCTAGAGAAAGAACCTGATAAACTTAAACTCAACTCCTCTCCTCTTCAACTGACTTCAACTGCACCAAGAAATCAAGCTTCTAAGTACCAAATCACCATACCAGATATCTAACCACAACTCCCTTCACTCCATCACTCCCGACTTTGGAATAAAAGAATACATATATCTTCAAATATAGAGGCCGACGATTGAGACCTTCCACCAACTGTCTTCAGTAATAACTCCAGAATCCCATAATTCTAGAGCTCTTCCATCAGAAACACATGCAGCGGAACCACCAAGGAACAGATCCCGCTTGCCTTAATAAGATGACACAACATCTTATAAGACACACCAACAAGAGAACTAGCCACTACTCCTGTAGTTATTGTAGAATCTCCTCAGCAACATGAACAACCTCTGGGTTGCTCCCTTCGATCCAGAACATCCATCTCATCCATTAATACCCTTGAGTATGTATGAGTTGATTGAACTGATCTTTAAAACTCCTCCTTGTTTAAACGCCAGAAAGTATCTCCCAAAGATCTCATCCAGAACCAGACAGGATGCCAGCTCTGATACCAATTGAAATTCTGGCATATGCAGATAACAGATGTCCTAAACACATGTCAAGACATTGTGCTACATAATCATTTAAACTTGGTGGCGCAACAGCAGACTGATACCTTGAATATCAGAGCTGCACAATCACAGATGTCACGACATCTGATCCAACATGTCAGCCAAGAATAATAACAAAACTGTAAATTGAAGAATGTTAAATAAGACGGTATGTGTTAACCCAGTTCGGTGCAAATCACCTACATCTGGGGGATACCACTACAGGACAAAGACTTCACTATCTGTAGAACTGATACAAAGTTAAACTCCCTCGTTTACAACTTCATACCTAACATCTACCCAATGAACATCTTTACCAAGACTAAACTCAAACATTTATAACCCTTATATGAGATACCCTACTCACATCCTAATCACAACCTGTAAAATCTCTATCATCTGCCAATAGAGAACCTGTCGCGGTTTCTTGACCTCTAAGTTATCTTGGACTTGCTTCAAAGCTTCGTCCAAGAACAATACAACAACCATTACCTACAGGCTTCTGGTTGTATCCCTGTACCTATGCCTTCCACTCTGCATCCCATATTACAGAGTGGAGACTTACAATTTTTAAGAGAGCCAACGACTCTCAAACCCTAAACTCTTATTCAACACAAGAGAAGTAGGTTAAAAGTTATAAGTGATACAAAGTACAGTTGATTTTTACCCTAGGTCTAAGTCTCCTTATATAGTCTTCTGTTGCCTTGGGCTTTCAATCTTTTCCCCTTTATCCACTCTGCAATTCGCACCAACTCTTGTATAATGAAACCTGCTATATTAATAAGATGTCCACTCTTGCTGTTGGGAAATCTTATTCGACATCTTTAATCTTGAGCAGATTTCTTCAACTTTATCATATTCATGTTTTACCAAAATTTCGTCAAACCACAAGAGTTTTCATTTCTGATGTTCTTCCAGAAGCTTCTTCGTGTCTTTCTGATGTTCTTCCAGAAATGACTTTGCTTCTGATGTTCTTCCAGGAGCCTCTTTGTGTCTTTCTGAAGTTCTTCCAGAAATGACTTTGCTTCTGAAGTTCTTCCAGAAGCCTCTTTGTGTCTTTCTGATGTTCTTCCAAAAATGACATTTACTTCTGATGTTTTTTCAAGAAGCCTCTTTGTGTCTTTATGATGTTCTTCCAGAAACGAATTTGCTTCTGATGTTCTTCCAGAAGCCTCTTAGTGTCTTTCTGATGTTCTTCCAAAGACGACTTTTACTTCTGATGTTTTCACAGAAGCCTCTTTGTGTCTTTCTGATGTTTTTTCTAGAAACCTCTTTTTTTTTCTTTTTTCTTCACAACTTTGAAAGGTCATAACTTTGTGCTCCCTACGCCTTTTTGAGTCGTTCTTTTTGCAATGTGTTCATAATTTTACATATTTTATGATGGTATAAAGAAATTCCATAATTGATTAATTTTTCATGCACTTATGCTTATTCAAAGTAGGAACCCTTTTTTAGGTTTGTTTTGGGTTGGTTCCTCGATTAATTCTTGATGCTCTCCCTTGATTAATTGATGATGCTCACGATGCTTTGCTGTGATTGTTTTGTGGATTTTATTCGCGATGCTTTGCCGCGTATATTTGTCTGTTTATGCATGATGTTTTTCCATGTATGTTGTTAATTCTCTTTGTTGATACCATGATGTTTTGTCATGTATCTCTGTTAACTTTTCACTGTCTGATTACCATGATGTTTTTCCATGTGTATTATGTGATATCTTGTATGTTTGACCATACACGATGCTTTGTCGTTTTCGTTATTGATTTTACTTGTTGTTGATTACCATGATGTTCTTCCATGTGTATTTTGTAGTACTATGTCTGTGTCTTTATTTCCTTACTGCCATTTACATTATGTTTTTCTATGTATTTGTCGCTTTCTTTTGACCCTTGTTAACCTAATTCAAAGGGAGGGATTGTATGTTGACTTATTTTTATTGTGCATGTCCCTCGTTTATTCTTTACTTGTCTTTGTTGTTCTTGGTTCTTAGAACCTGGCAACCCGTGGTTCACCAAACTACAGACGCTCTGATTTCTCAAGTTCCTCTTGAGAATACGTAGGCACAAGGCCCTAATCCTTGGCGAGCAACCTTTTCTTTTTTCACACTCTTTTCTTTTTTTTAAACCCTTTTACATCATAGTTCTGAACTACGATTGCTCTGACTTCTTATTAAGGATACGTAGGCATAGGATTGCGAGATCCTAGCGAGCTACCTTTTTATTTTCCCCTTTTCTCTTTACTTTGCTCATCTTTACCTTAGCAAACAATTTTAGACAAAACACAAATATTTTAAGAGGTTCCTGTAGAGTACTATAGATGCTTAGGGTGCTAGTACTTTCCCTTAGTATAATCAACCCCCGTACCTTTGATCTCTCTTTGTTTAGCTTTAAGCCTTGTTTTTTGCTTTGCATTTTTACTTAGGATTTTTGTTTGATTATATATATATATATATATATATATATATATATATATATATATATATATATATATATATATATATAATCACAAGAGGAGTCTCACAGGCAAGTATTTTGTCTTATATGTTTTAAGAATATAAATTGGTTTCTTGCTTTGATCATTGTGGTAAGGAGGCTTGATGCATTTTTATCATATCTGAGTGTTAATTTTTTTCAGATTAGTTGTTAGAGATGAAAATCTAGAGTCCTACTACCAGTAAAGTGGGAGATGTGGTAGAGATGGTATAGCTTGTGCCTGTTAGCTTTACTACACAAGAAGTGACTTTTCAAAGGGCAATTTTTATGCTGCAGTTTTAAAATCGGTGGGTATGAGTGTGTGAGCTTTGAACTTACTGACTATATGCATATTTCCTATGTACGAGTTGTCCCTATTCTCTTCGAAATGTTTTTGGGTCAATTTGTTAAGCCAGAGGTAACATGTCTGTTAAGTTATAGAATCTTCTTAGTTTAATTTAGTTTTTCATATACAATTTTATTTTCAGTTTGTTGTTTATTATCTATTTTATAGAATGTTACCCAAGTCAGTGTCATAATAACTACAATTAAGCGAAAACGATAACACACTACATCTGGTATAGTCACCAGACTTAATTTATTCTAGTGGTAATTCTAATTCATCACTTACTCAGTAGTTTGCGAGTAACTTAAATTAATTCATTTCACTAAACAACAACTTCATTTTAGTAGTGTGAGGGAGTTCAAAAATAATGCAATATCTTATTTATTTATTAATTTTTTTAATGTTTTATTTTTTCATGGCAGCTCTGTGAATGTATGAAAGACCTAAAACCAAGTGATATGAATCTAAATTCTTGTAGAAAGCTAGATTCAGGTTTGGTATATGTTAAGAGAGTTTATTCAAGCTCATCATAGTTTCGTTTAAAAATAGTATGATTGATTATTTTCATTATATTAGTTGGAAATATGAATAGTTTATTGAAGCTTTGTGCCTCACTTAAGAAAATGTTCATGGATCAAGTTGTTATGATTTGTTAATTGAGGTTATCCAAAGTCGGGTAACAAAGCAGCTCTTCATATATTATGCTCCATAATGTATAAGTTAATGTATTGGAGTGTTGTTAGTCATATGACTATAGAAGGAGTGTGTTCATAATCACAAGAAGCAGAGGTATTGCATTCTCCAGTTCACTGATTGATACTTTCGGTACATATTTATCTTACTTTGAATTGTAGTTTTGATTTTTCCGTCTATTTATGTATTTGCCGATTTCAGTTTGACTATCTAATGAGTTTAGAAATTGAGGTAAAAATCAATAAAAATAGATGGTTTCTATTGCTTTAGCTTCTTTGCTTCTCACATTGCTTTCCATGTTGATCATAACAATATTTCTATTCTATGTGCTAGTTTTGGAAGATCTGTTTCACTTGGTGCAGTCCACGAGAGTCACACATATGAGGTATCCAACCAACAAGTCAAATCAAAGGTATATATGATAATCTTCTCTCTTTATCATTCATTTATAGTCTTTTATTTGATCAATTTATGTATGATGAGTTTATTCTTTATTCATCAAGTAATATTTTGTTCTCAGGAAAACCAAGAGGTAGAGATCAAGCAATTGAGAAAGAGTGAGTTTCAAAGCCACTCCAATGCCAATTTTCAATAAGGAACCACCTCCAAAGCATGAGCTAAAGAAGGTGCAACTAATTCATCACATGCCCTCCTAATCATAGGGTTAAATTGTGATTAAATAGGACATCTATTTATTTTACTATGATTAAAATGTGGCTAATCTACACATAAGCTCAAAAAACTTGCCCGATTATATGTACATGCATGTTATTTTGTTATGTTATTTTTTTATAAAATTGAAATATTATTTTAAAATTTGTATATGAATATTATTATATAAAAAAATTGTGAATAATGATCAACCTTTATAATCAGGTTTATAAAATAAAATTGATTTCACATTTTATAAAAAAACATTCATTTGTTGCAACGGTTATAAAGTGTTGTTGTAGTATAAAATCCGTTGTTATAGCCTTTGAAGAAGGAATTAAGATATGGATCTACTAGAACGGTTTCAAATGAACAACAACTACAAACCGTTGCTATATGAAGTGAAACAGCCGTTCTCAAAAACACCAGAAACACAACGGCCAAAATCTGAGAACGAATTGTAACCGTTGCTATTCGGAACCGTTCTCTAAGAGAAATTAAAAGAACTGTTATGTACGAGGTGTTGCCATTGGGAAAATAACCGTTGCGAAAGGATACAACAACGCCTCGGGTTGGCACGGCCTGAAAACTGTTCTGATAGAGAAAGACAACGGTTTTTTAAGTTTTTGCAACGGTTTTTCTGCATTGTTGAAGAGTCAAAATGTTGTAGTGCTTCCCTTGGAAAAATAAAAGTTCGGTGGTGACATCATTATTTTGCGAGCCAAGCTAATCTCATGGCGGTGTTATCCGATTCTCACCGTGACAGTTAGAACTGATAATCAAAACAATATGATTAATCATCTTGACATATTAAACGACAATAGTTAAGACGAGTGGATCTTCAACGCCTCGGTTAACTTCTCCGCTATGTGCAGAAAACATACATTGGACATCCACATCATTTTCAACCTGATCCCAGTAATGAAGGTAGGTACCATATGGGCTGGCGTCCGCCAGATTTATGTATGGACAATGATATTCAATTTTCCTAACACATCGAATTGGACCACCCAACTATCGAAATCCTGTATTGATGGCCGAAACCAATTGTCGGAACTTCCATTGTGGATTCAAACACACCCTCGTGTGTTTATCTATTTCAAAAAAGATAACACACGGCACAGACATGAATATGAAATAGATGAAACAAATAGGCAAGGACAGAAAAATAGATTGATTTTTTGTGTATTCGGCACCTCTATTTAGAAGATCATATGGAGGGAAAAAATATTAAAAAATATATTTGGCGGAAAAACAATAATTAAATATTAAAAAATTATTCAGTTTTATTTATTAAAAATTAATTAAATATCTACAATTAAATAGTTGATTAAATATTTTTTTAAAATTTGGGGAAAAAATATTCTTATTAAATATTATTTAAATAATTAAACTATAAAAAAATAATTAAAATTATTTTTTATTTTCAAAAAATCAAAACAAACGGGGGGCTCCGTCCAAGATGGCGGACCACTTCTAGATGCCTGTCACGTCTGCCATCTTGGATGGTGTTGGCAGAAAAATATTTAAAAAAAATTCACTAGAGGACAAAAAATGTGGCATTGTGGATATTTAATTTCAGAAACGTGGCATGTGGGTCAAAAACTCCTCCATATATTAGAAATCTATCAGAACTTATTTTAATGAAAATTATGTACTTGAGGACAAGTTGTTGGATAACATGGAAAGCATGAGAAACACTTCAAAACTGAAAGCATGGTTACTCTATAACCAAATATATAATTGGTACACTGCTTTCATCATGAAAGGAGCTGGTTTGACCCATTTGAATTGTTAATATAGTGAAATGAAATTGAATGTTAAGTGAGCTCTACTTGTGTAAGCTCATAATGTGGGTAGTGATGATAGATAGAATGTCAACAAAAATAATGCACAAAATTAGTAATTGATTATCAACTTAGTCCCAGTTGATTATGCTTATGTTTCTGTTACATATGAAATGTTCATGGGTGTGACTTTTATGGTTAAGTTGCCCTAAATTAGTTAAGTCGCCCTAAATTTGTCGAGGCATACTTTTGGAAAGTGTCATAGAGCTTGAAGAATTTATGTGTGGAGGTTAATCTAAAAAAATAGAAAATAAAATATTATATATAATTCCTAATATAAAGTATGTATGGATGAAGGAATACTAGCAAAGAAAGTACATAAAGTTCAAATAAGCAAACGTATAATGTTATATTCTGTTTCAGGAATATTGACATATGTTTAATTTTTTTTCTCCCAAGATAAACATCACCTAAGATAACAATGAAAAATGATTAATTTATTCTCCTTTAAAAAATATACATGTTTTTGAGAAGAAAGAGAATCCAAATCCACGATGAAGCAGGTAGCATATTCAACTAGGTATGGCAACAAATCTCATACTCACGGGTACTTATCCGAATCCGTCACGAAGTTGATAGAAAAAATCTACTTTGACTGGATTTGGGTTCGGATTCGAGTTTTTTCCGATTAAAAAATATAGAGATGGGTCGGATAATAGAGACACTAGTACTCACCCCGAACCCACCACATATATTTTGTTATGTACATTATTATTTAATTTTGTTAATTTGAAACATTAAATATGTGCTCAATGTTTTGATATTTTGGTTTTTATTAATTATTTAAAATATTTGAAATGTATGTAAGATTTTTTTTTATTATTTGAAATATAATTTGATTTTGAAAAAAAAATATTTCTATTAAAAAAAATTGATTTTACTAAATGGATGGTGATGGGGCGGGAATACCCAAACCAAACTCGAACCTGTTTGAGACGGGTTTGGATTTTAATTCTCCATCCCCGTTTGAGTTTAGGGCGGGGAACAGGGATTGTTTAGGAATTCGAATTTGGGTTTGGAGGAGGTAAAAACTGTCCTGACCCGCCTCGTTGTCATGCCTGTATCCAACCAAAACAACACCAACAATGGTAAGAATGTGTGCAGAAAAAAACCACAAAATGTTATTAAATCAGGGCTTAAATAGTCTTTTGCTCCCTGTAAATTAGCGAGTTTTTGAATTTATTCTCTGTATCTTTTTTTTTTATCTGAGTCCTTATATCTCACTTTTGTATTGTCTTTAGTCTCTGACGTTAGAAATCTGTTAAAAAAAATTGACTGGACTAACTGTGATGACGTGTAATTGCTGATGTGACTTCTATCGCTGATGTGGCAGTGTTTTTTTTCGTTTTTTTTTTTTAATTCCTTGTCAGCATTTTTTATTATTATTTTTTGTGTTGATGTTAAATTCTAAAATACAAAGTTTAAAAATGGTTCCAAGAAGAGTTGAACACATGACCATTATATTCACATGCTAGTACATAACTACTAAACCAACCAACACACTAATTTAATTCATTACAACAAATATATATATTACATAAATGAAATTAGAATTATCTAAATAGCTTATTAAATAGTTGAAATACGTTTTTTTACTAGTATTATACATTTTTAATATATTACTGCATATATAATAGTCAATAGTTAAATAGTTTTATAAAATAGTTTAATATATTACTAGTTAAATATTACTGCATATATAACTAGTTTAATATATTACTGCATATATAACTAGTTTTATTAAATAGTTTAATAGTTGAAATAGAATTATCTAAATTGTTTAATACTATTTAATATATTACTACATATATAATACTACATATAATATTATTAAATAGTTTTATACTTTTTTAAAAAATACTTTTTTATTTTAACTATTTAGTTAATTTCAACTATTTAGTTAATTAACATTAATTAACATTAATAAATAGTTTTATACGTTTTTTTTAAAAAATACTTTTTCAACAGTTTATTAAATAGATTATTAATTAATTTATGTTTTATTTTTTATTAAATAGATAAAATAGTTTATTTAATAATTATATTTAAACAATTTTATTAAATATTTAACAAAATATTAATATCATTAAATAACTATTTACATAACTATTTCAACTATTTAAATATTTTAACTATTTAAATAAGTAAGTAGCAGCAATATTGATAAATAATTAATTAAATATTTAATAAACTAATTAATAAACTAGCTAATTATTAGTTAAACTATTTAATAGTTGAAATATTTTATTAAACTAATTATTAGTTGAAATATTAAATAAAATATTAAATAGTTGAAATATTAATAGTTGAAACTTTTTTTTTTGAAACACACAAGCGATCCAATTTGGATCCAGCAACAAAATGAAAACTAACGGACTACGAGAAACCTCAAAACTATCAAATCTCCATCATAAGAATAGCTATGTATTTCCTAATCTTCTTGTTATTCCAACCTTTATATACTATGGTGTCTATAATTCTTTTTCCTATAGTCGTGGTATCTACCTCCTTACCAAAACTTTTATTATTCCTCATTCTCCATAATTCATAGAATGTCTCCGTGGCAGCCATTTTAATCACTTGAGCTCGCGCCCCTTTACTTTTTGTCTGGTGAATTAACCATTTGATCTCACTATGCCAATCTCCAGGAATATGTTGAATCTGAATCCACTTCAATACTTCCATCCAAATCTTTTTCATGTATTCACATTCAAAGAATAAATGGTTAACCGATTCCGCTTCCGCACAAAAACAACAGTCCATGTTGTCACTCATTCCAAATTTGTTTAGTCTATCTTTAGTTGCTAACCTTTCTTGACAAGTGAGCCAGAAAATAAAGCAAGCTCGGGGTCGGGCATTATTTCCATACATTAACCCTCTCCACTCTATCTTCTGACCATACTCTTGCAGCCTGTTGTATACACTGCTCATATTGAATTTGTTCCAATTTAACGTGTTCTCCCAATTATTTAGTTTTTGTACCTCCTTTCTTTGTTTCAAAACAGCTTTCATGACCCAGGTGTCATTGGCCTTACCATCAATAGTTGAAACATTAAATAGTTGAAATATTAATAATTGAAATATTAAATAGTTGAAATGCTAAGTAAATTATTTAATGATATGAAATAATTAAACTATTTAATAAACTATTTAGATAATTCTAGATTCATTATTCTATTATATAGTTTATAAAATATTTCAATTATTTAGTTATTAAATATTTATTCTATTATATAACTACTTTATTAAATATTAAATATTTAGTCTATTAATAATTATTTTATTAAATATTAAATAATCTATATAATAATTAGTCTATTAATTAATTATATTAATATTTTATTAATATTTAACAAAATATTTGAAATATAAATATTAAATAAACTATGTTACCATTATTTAATAGTTGAAATATTAATTAATAACTAGTCTGTTTTATCACGTATTTTAAAAAAAATATTTAATAAACGATTAAAAAAATATTTTATTAATAGATGCAGTAATATTAATGTTACTATTTAATATTTAGTAAATATTTAATATTATATTTTATTTTTATTTTTATTGATACTATGAAATAATATTAATATTATTAAATAGTTTATAAAATATTTCATTTATTTAGTTTATTAAATATTTATTCTATTATATAATTAATTTATTAAATTTTAAATATTTAGTCTATTAATAATTATTTTATTAAATATTTATTCTATTATATACAGTAATATTAGTATATTAGTATATGCATTACACATATAAACTAAAAGAAGTAAATGGCTTGGTGGAAACTTGTTGTTTTTGAAATCAAAAGGTACTGGATTCAAAACCACATAGGGCCATGTTTGAAAGATTTTGCACTTCTCATTTAATACTCAACATAAAATACAGTGTTTATGTGGAATTATTAGAAATTAAAATAAATAAAAAATGATAAAAAAAAAACTTGTCACGTCAGCGACGTTGGCCAGGGACTAAAAAAATATATACAAGGACCAAATTCAAAAACGCGCTAACTTACAGGGATCAAAAGACTATTTAAGCCCTAAATCAGTTAGTTGGAAATATACAGAATTTAATGCACTTCTTAGAATGATAGAGTTTAATGATTATTCTCGTAGAGTGTAAATTTTATTTATACTGTTGTCTAATAAAAAAATTCATAAATCAGCCATGTTATACTATAAATTTAAAGGTTAAATAAGTTTTAGGTCCCTTTAAATATAGCGATTTTCAATTTTAGTCCCTCTAAAATTTTCCTTTAAGAATTGGTCCATACAAGATTTTCCGTCTCAATGAATAGTCCCTGACGTCAAATGGGAGTAACGGCTGCTGATGTGGCTGCTGATTCAGAATTAGCTACGAATTACTTACGAATTGATTTCGAATTAACTACGAATACTGGGTTTAGAAAGTCTCAATTTTCAGAATTAGCTAGGAATTGGTTTCGAATTAGCTGCAAACTAGCTACGAATTCTGGATTTATGAATATAAAAAATAAAAAATGGAAGAAATTGCCACGTGGCGCAGCCACATCAGCAGCCGTTACTCCCATTTGATGTTAGGGACTATTCATTGAGACGAAAAATCTTGTAGGGACCAATTCTTAAAGGAAATTTTTTGAGAGATTAAAATTGAAAATCGCTATATTTAGAGGGACTTAAAACTTATTTAACCCTAAATTTAAAAATCATAGTTTAATTTGGTAGAATATATGATAGTGAGCAAATAATTCCAACTTAATATTTATTTAATAATAAACCATACAAAGAAAATTGAGATACATGTTGAATTAATTAAAATGATTGATAATTATTAATTATTATGAAAATATAAAGGCATAGAGTATAAAAGTATTATCAACTATCAACCTTTTAAAATTCAAATGCATTAACTTTCATATTTGCCCTTTCACTCATTTTTATTTACACTATCAAAAGGGCATTTATGTAATCGACTAATGTTACCATTTATAAATTCTCCTATCCAATTACAACATGCCACATGTTAAGTTTTAACACTTCATACACCACCCTTGAGTGACATGTGGTAGCAGTACATTCCCTTTTTTTTCAAATTTTGAAATTTAAATTATTTTTTTTCTTTCAAAAATACCATCTTCTCTCTTTCTCAACCTAAGCCCTAAACTCTTTCTCTCTCAGAATGTCTCTCTCACCCAAGTTTCGCCCATCACTCTCCCAATTTCAATCTCAAACAACCAGAAAAATCTCTTCTTTCAACCTTTTTTCTTCCATCAATCATCTTCCTTTTCTGTACTACCTTCTCTTCCTTTATCTCTCCCTTGCAGATCCTGCTGATGAGGATGTATGTTGCTTTTGTGTTCGACTTTTCTAGGTTTTATATTGCTTTCCATTTGCAATACCGGATGGCTTTGTGACTGATTTGTCGGCTAGTTGCAAATTCATCCTAGTATTCTTCATGTCCAAATCACCAATTCTTCGGATTACTGAGAGTGGAATGAGGTTGATGCTTGAACCAAGATCAATCAATGTTTTTCCAACGTTCACATTTCTAATTGTGACTAGTAGTGTAACTCTTCCTGGATCTTTTTCTTTTTAGTGTTCGTTGAATGATCGCACTGCAGCTCGCATCAAGATGTATTATTTCTTCATCAGTAATTCTTCTCTTTTTGTTGAGAATTTCTTTCATGAATCGTGCATACGTAGGCATCTGTCCAAGTGCCTCTGCAAAGGGAATATTGATTTGCAACCGCTTGAAGATATCCAAGAATTGAGCGTATTGCCTTTCTTTATCTTTTTTGGTTGGAGCATGAGGGTATAGTAGGTGTTGTATTGGCGATTTATCATTTTTCCTTTTCCTTCCCTTGTTCTTCGATTATTCTGCCCATCATTTGTTTCCTCCTCTTCTCTACCTTTCCTTTCTTGCTCTTTTTCAACTAATTCTCCTTTATTATTATTTTCTCCTTCCTTCCCCCCTTCTCTTTTCTTTTCTTCTTCTTCTTAATTCTCAACAACATTCCTTTCTTTTTTCTCATTCTCGTCACTGTTTGCATTTAGTGTTTTTCCACTTCTTGTTACTATTGCCTTGCACTGTTATTTTAGATTTGGTTGAGTTGTGGCTGTGAAGGTGCCTCATTATTGCATCGCTAATTGCTTTGCAATTTGTCCAACCTGTGTTTCAAGGTTTCTAATTGATGCGTCGGTGTTTTTCTGATTTGCCATAGATAGCTGCATGAATTGCTGCAAAGTTTCTTCAATTTTGGATGTTCTATCTGGTTGTGTTGTATTTTGCGATTGTTGGTAGTTCTGATATTGATTTGGCCTACTGGTTGTTCCATAATCTTGTCTCCACCCTTAATTATAGTTGGTGTTGTTCATGCATTGAAAATTTTGATTGCCTTGATATGGTGCTGGTTTTTTTTATTCCCCGTGTAGTTAGTTTCTTCATTGATTGGGGGACAAAAACCGGTTTGATGGTCTCTAGTACACAGCTCACAAAAAGCTACTTGTTTTGGTACACTTGTCAAACTGCGCATCTCATTCAATTGTTGTGGAAGTTTGGGTAGTTGATTTGTTAATTCTTTCACTGTTTGAGTAAGTATCTTTTTTTCGCCAAGATTGCGTCATTTCTACCTAACTCTAAGATTCCAGGTGGTCTTGGTGTCGTGCCTCGATTGTACTGCACCTGATGATCATTTAAAGCCATACAGTTGATGATAGATACAACATTCTCTGCGCTTTTAGATAACAAAGATCCACCAGCAGTTGCATCAAGTAGGAGCTTAGGTTGCGGCTGAAGTCCATTTCTGAAAATATGGATTTGTGTAGGCTCATCAAACTCATGATTAGGACATTTCCGCAGCATAGATTTGTAGTGTTCCCATACTTCATGAAGAGTTTCAGTTGCACTTTGCGCGAATGAGGTGATTGCTACTTTGGCATCCATAAACCTGTTGTGCAGGAAAAACCTATTCAAAAAGTGTTCTTCAAGAACGTTCCAATTGGACATGATGTCAGTTGGTTGGTCCAAGTACCAATCCTTTGCTTTTCCGATCAAAGAATGTGGAACCAATCTCATGAAGATTGTCTCTTCTTCAGCTTCTGGTGCTCCTAATGTACCGACTAGCTCGTAAAATTTTGTGAGATGACTGTAAGGATCTTCATGGTCTAGACATGCAAAAGGATTAGCATAAATAATCTGCGGCAGTCCAGTCTTCATCTCAGCCTGTCGGTTATTTGGAGTGTTGGTGAGACGAGCTAGTCGTCTTGGACTGCTCTGGCAAGGTCCACCGTTGACAACCTCAGGTCCATCTTCGGCTATTTTTTCTTTTGTTGGAGGTGTTGGTAAAACAGAATTGGATTCCTTCTTCTTGTGTTTGGTTAATTGCTTTTGCTTCTTTGTACGTCTTTTATTTTTCTGGGCTGCTCTTTTGATCTCAGGATCAAAAGGTACTAATTCCCTTGAGCTCGTACCTCACATATACAAAGCCTTGCAATTTCTAACCAACAAATGTTAGAGAAAAGTAAGATAAAGAATAGTTGCAAATATATATACAGTATTTTTAACAAATGTACACACTTAAAAGATAACAGTAATTGTTATATTTGTAATATATAAACGCCAGTCCCTGGCAACGGCGCCATTTTGATGTTGAGTTTATCAAAAGAAGTATTTTGTTATCGTATCCACAAAGACTGGAGTGATATTACCAACTTTTATATTACTAATATAGTTTAAGTTAAAGTTGTCGGAAAGCTTTAGATGTTGAAAGTAACTACGAAACGTTTAAAACAAATGGAATAAAATAAATGGGATTGTAATATGACAAGTTATCTTGCAGGGATTGGATTTCCTCTACCATTTACGTATGCAATTTACCGAGTAATTATGACACAACCATGCTTTCATTCATATTTCCATATACTTTGCAGAACATTATGTATGTCTACATGAAAGTTCCTAGATTCTAATTGGTTTGTTGAATAGATGATGTCTCAACCGATTAAACAAATGGATAGTATGGAGAACAAGTATTTTGAATTGGATATTAAAACTAATTCTATGTCTAGAAATTAGATTTAATATATTCGTTATCTTTAATTCATGAGTTCGAGATTAACTTTCATTAATAAGTCGAATTCATAAAATTTGATAATAAGAACAAAATATAATCAATAATCATGAAAACATGTTTGCATTACAGTTATATTTGATGTGTATACATACGGTTACAGTAGATTCTTCCAATCCCAGCAAGAGAGAGAGAGCTTAGCTAGCCATTTTCATGGTAGCTTGTACAACAAGGAAGAAGTGGAGATGAATGAGCACCAATGACGATTTCTCGATCCTTGATGTGTATCCAGCTCGATTCTTCGATTCTCTCCCCTAAGTATCTATTACAACCTTTTCTTAATGTCTATTACAAAACTGTATTCAAAAAAAATGAGATGATCCACTGCATTGCACTTGATCTACTTTTATAGTGCTTTTGGCCGCCTAAGTTCGCATAGCAAGAGAAAGTTCGCTATGCGAACTTGTCTTTTCTTCTCCATTAAGATTTGAACTGTCAAACCGCCTTTCAGGAACCGCCGAACTTCGCTTTGCGAAGTAAATTTCGTATCGCGAACTTTTCTCGCTTCTTCTCGCTTCGTTCGTTTCAAGCAAAGTTTGGCATTTTTTATTCTGTTTTTGTTCGCTTTTCCTCACGTCGTGACCTTCGCGTAGCGAAGCTTTGGCTCGCGATGCAAAAGTCCTTCGCTTTCTCTCGCTTTCTTCATTTCAAGCGAAATTTGGTCTTTTGATTCTGTTTCTGTCTTGTTATTGCTTGCTCCACTTTTGCATAGCGACCTTCGCGCAGCGAGGTGTTTGCTCGCGATGCGAAAGTTGCAGGGCATGGATTCTTTTTGTTAGCTAGTGGTGGTTTCCTTTGCTAAACCCTGCAAAACCATACACACTCAAGAGTAACATCCTTTTGAATCATTATTTAGTAAATTTTCATCTTAAAGGCAATGGAACAGAGCATTTCATTCGAGTTTTGACCAACGATAAATCAACTATTGGACTTTTATCAATAGTAGAGTTAAATTTAACTTAATAAATTCTTTTAGCTTCAAAATACCATAATAAAGATCGTTCTTGGTAAGGATTGTATAAAAAATACATTGAATACAATAAGTATGTCTGAAGATGTAACATTGGAAGTTAATTGTCGGATAAAGCAAGATAGAAAAAGAAAGTTATTACAAATCACAACTAACTATATTTTTGCACACTTGTACTTGATGCATTGTTCCATAAGCAAGAAACATTACTACTAGTAACAGTGTGTTTAGCCAAACATTAACTTCAAAGAGAAGATGATGAAGTGCAATGTAGTTGGATCATAAATAAAAGTAACTTCAAAAGATACTTACTGTCACGTTTTTGTCCTAATCCTTTATTCTTGAACTTGTTAACATATAATTATCTCGTAATGGAGCCCAAGGGCATTGTTCATCTTCTCTGTTTCTTTTTCTTGCCTTAGCCTGCAAATCCAAAATTCAAGAGGTTGGATAATTAGGCAATAAATGGAAGTTTCCTCATTCAAGAGACACTTGCAACAAAAGAAACAAAGACAACAATAAAAACCACCACCAAAGTATATGTCATGTCATGAATTAATTCCTAATAGTAGACCATATAAGTCTAAATGAAAATCAAAATGAGCAAAGTAGCTAAAGTGTTGTCCAACAACAGCATGACCTTATGAATTGCAATGATCAAACTACCACATGACTCAAACAAATGGATTAGATTTATGATTTACCACCACGTAAACCACCATAAATAAAAATTAGGTCACCAACATCAGCACCTACATGCCTGAAACGCATAACCAAATTAACTGAGGCATCTCGACCAGATGCGTCAGCATTATATCTACCCATTATTGGACTGGTAACAACATATTTTATATCACACCTAACACCAGCATCACTCTATATGAACTTTAACCTCTTACACGGCTCTTCATGTGTTGAAAATATCTATTCGGATTACGATTGCAAATGATATATTGGTCTCTGTATAGATGAAGTAACGAGGTGTAATATAGGCCTCCTAGATAAAGGGCATCCGCAGCATCAGCGGTTTCTGTTGATAGGCATTAGGAGATTCAGGGGGCTTTAGGGGCCTCATAAGTAGGGGACATAGCCTGTGAAGTAAATGCCTGAGACAAATGACTTCGGGAAGTAAACAGTTGTGAACCTCGACCTTGTGAAGTCAACATTTCCCCAAAAAATGAAGTAGCATCAACATGTGGCCTCGTGGGTTTGCCCATCTCACATAGTACATACGTGTGTTGGAACACACGGTTGAGTCTCATTCTGTCCTGGTTGTTTTTGTTGGAACTTGGAACCACGAGATTTATGAATGACAGAGAAAATTACAGTGTGGAGAGGGAAAAAGGAAATTGAGAGAGAGGAAGAGAGAATTGAGGGTGAGAAGTTTTAATCACATTAACCAAAGATGTGGATTACTCCGAGGCATTTATACAAGTGTTATAAAAGTGATTGGGACACACTACATGAAAATACATAACAGAAAAAGCTGAAAAACACGGGTCTGTAATCCATTACAGCTAACACTAAAATAAATTTCCTTTCAGTGGTAACCGGTTACACTCAGATGTTAACCAGTTAGAGCAGCGAAGTTTTCCTTTTTTCTGCAACTCAGAAGTGCTTTTGGCCTTGCTGTAACCGGTTATACCCCTGTGTTAATCGGTTATATCACTTGAATTACTAAAAACATTTTTAACACACCACCTTAATTCAAGTGCTCCAAGTCCTTGATGCTCATGTACATCTTCAACCTCTTGAACACATCATTTGTGACTCCCTTAGTCAACAAATCAGTCAATTGGTCTTCACTTCTGCAATATCCAATCTTAACCTTCCTTCACTAACAAGCTCCCACAAGTAGTGAAACTTCATCTCAATATGCTTGCTCCTCCCATGTACAATTGGGTTCTTAGCAAGATTAATCTCAGAAAAATTGTCAACCCGAAGTGTAACAACCTCACCCTCATTGTTGTCCAGTTCCTCCAATAGATTCATTAGCCACATGGCTTAGCACGCACATAACGAAGCGACAGTGTACTCATCCTCACAAGACGAGAGTGCAACTACCGGTTCCTTCTTTGAACACCATGAGATTAGTGTCACATCTAACATAAATATGTATCCAGTTATAGACTTTTGATCATCTTTATCTGCGCATCAATTGAAATCGGTAAAACCAATCAAATTGCATTTTCTTCCCGTATTCGTTGCGAGAAATAGAATATCACAACCAACTGAACCTTTGATATATCTTAGGATCCTCTTGATTGCTGCCAAGTGAGACACCTTCGGTCTCCCCATAAATTTACTCACAATACAGACACTAAATTCCAAGTCTAGTCGTGTATTACACAAATAACGCAAGGATCCAATCAGCCTCCCGTATTGATTTGAATCAACATCTTGCTCATCATCATTCTTTGACAACTACAGCCTTGGCTCAGCCGAAGTAATGGCAATATTACAATGCTCCATTTCAAGCTTCTTCAATATCTCAAGCGCATACCTTCTTTGATGCATGTACATAGGGAGATGCATCTCTGAATAAGGGTTAATCGGGAGATGCATCTCTGAATTCTCCCAAACTTTTTTACGGAGATGCATATTCGAACTAAAATTTGGCAAAATAAGAGTGGCTCGCCAATTTGCGCTAAAGAGTGTATAAAAAGGATGCGTCCAAGAGATGCATCTCTGAATTCTATAGACAACTATGACTTTTTACTGTGGTGGGGAAGCACCCCATGGGATAAAGAGAGTACTCCCCAAAAGAAAAGAGATGGTTAGGATGAGAAACAAAAAGAAGGAAAGGTTCATAGATCTTAAAGTTAGGGGATTTCTTATCCCACCCTATAGGGTGGAAAAAGATCCTATGGAAACCCCAAAATGCCCTCAGATTCCGGAGATGTATTTTCGGTAGCATCTATATCTTAAGTCAAAACGTTACAACTCATCCGGAGATGCATCTCTAAAATATTTCAAAACACACCTTATCTATCCCACTGAGTCACACCAACATATTTTGTAAACATGAATTCGGAGATGCATCTACGAAATATTTCAGAACACACCCGTGAACCCCTCTCTGAAAGGCTCATTTTAAACATTTTTTATCTGAAGATGCATCTCCATAAACAGTGAAAATTAAGTTAGTTTTATGGTTACTCAGATGATTATGACGATTTATAAATGTTAAGGTCTCTATTATGTGATGAGCATTAAACCATACAACTGATATTCAAAAAATGACATATATAAATCTAGAGTCAAAATAAGTCATCATGGCATACACAATAAAGTTGAAATATACAATAAAGTTGAAATAAGTAAAAATAAAATACAACCGAACATAAATTCAAACTACAAATACTATCAACTATTGTGTATGCCAGACTCGAGCTCTTCGGCCTCCTCTGTCCCCCGTGTTACGGAGCTGTCTCTGATACATCAGTGCCTCTTGTGCTTCTGTCATAATGGCATCTAGGATCTTTCTCACCTCACAATCATTCGAAAATATACATCTATCATTACCTACCTGCGTAATCTCCGCAATACGGCGACATCTAAGCAACACATCATGAACATGACTTAATCATCAATTTCTACAAATTTATACAAAAACTTAAAAAAGTTTACAATAATCATAAACTTACACGAAGTGAGGAAAATTTGAAGTTGATGTAGTTAAATGAGCTCTTTAATGTCGTCCAGAGACGATTGAAGAAATTTTGATGTTGCTTGATTGATTTTGAGACGGTATATTTTGAGAGAATTTTAGAGAAATATTTGTATTTTTAACAAGAGTTCTGACGCGTTATATACAAGAAGCACACAGAGGTGCATTTCTGCAATGTTTACGAAAATATATCCTCTTACTTTTTTCACATTAAATCAGATTTCTATTTACTTAAAGTGCGTCCGAAAATGCATCTCTGAATTCTGAAAACATTTTTGTATTTTCACATGGGGACTTAGTAATACATAGAATGCATTAAAAAATTCTATAAAGTTAGAGAATTTCTTACCTCACCCCTTGGGGTTCTTAGGCACCATGTGCACTTCCAAAAATACCCCCTACTTCCGGATATATATCTCTGGACGCACCTTTTTTTTACTCAACGTTTGTTTTTTCCGGAGCTACATCTACGTGTAAGTTATATGTGTAGAAAATAAATGTAGAGAGATTTTAATTTTTTTTTTATGAAAGAGGTGATAGAAAAATGAAAATTTGAAATAAATTTATAGTGATGAAAGCAACCATTCAAAAGTCATGGCAATGGTTAGAAAAATTCTGAATTTTAATAAGAGAAATGATGTAAGAGATGCCATGAAAAGGTGCATTCAAACAAAACATTTTTCAATTTTTAAATTAAAAATACTGTTTCAGTACGCTGTAAATTGTGGCGGTTTTTGTTCCGTTACGTCGACTCAAAACGCCATACTTTACCAAAAACTTTTCAAATTTAAAATTTAAAATATAGCTTCAGACAGTGCAAATTATGGCGGTTTTTTGTGCTGTTACGACAGTTGAAAACGCCTTAATTTATCAAAAACTGAATGTTTAAATAAATTGAAAAATTAAAAATTTTGTCTAAGTTTTTGAACCAATTTTATGCAACATCTATTGATTTATCCAAGTCAATAGATTATATTTGAAAGTGATTTAATATGGTTCAAACATGAAAAATAATTTTTCCAATTCAAGAAACATTTTGAGCACTAAGAAATGTTTTAGTCAAGAATTTCATATACCTAAAAGTTTGATTAATCCTATCTTGCAAGTGTAGTCAAGTCTTATGCATTTCTTCTTTTTCCTTCTTTGAGAAATCTTCAAGACTTGAATTACTATGAAACTTGTTCTAGCTTTGAAGTCTTTGATCCATTTCCTTTTGTACATAAAACCTTGAATGAACATTGTTGTCTTTATCAAAACCATTGAGAAGCTATATCTTCACACTACGGAATACTTCCATTTATATAGCTCAGGAATATATTGGAATGCATTCGCGCCAGAGTCCCTTCTCCTCCCTCATTCTTCATTTTTCATCTTCTTCACTCTCAAACTGTCCAAACTCTCCCAATCCTCAAAAAATCTTTTTCCACCAAACTTAATTTTTTTTCAATCAAGTTCGACAAGGAGCATTCATTTCGATGATTAAGACACTCCAACTCATTCAAAGCTCGATATAATCGGTAAGTTTTCGAGTTTCCGAGGTATTTTCGAGTATTTCCCGTAAACTAGTTAGAATATAGTTATATGAGTTGAAATCCTTAGATAGTTTTAGAAACATGGTTTAGATACAATGTAAGTATTGTTTGTTGGATGAAACTGACGATCAGGGCTTCAAAAACCGATTTCCATGGGTAGGGGACGCCATTTTCGTGACTTTTGAAGTTGCGGGAAGTTTTAGAGCTACATCTATGAAACAAATTAACGTTAAGGCAATTCCGTAGATGCGGCTCTGGAACAAATCAAACGTTGTGAATTCTGGGTTCTTCCGTAGATACATCTACGGAAGTTTTCCGTGTGTATATACCCGGATGTAAAAAAATGTTAATTTTGTTTTATTTTTTAATTTATTTGTATCTAATTGTTTTTTTTTTTGTTATACCTTACAAACATTATGGCAGATAGAGACGATAGATTGCGACTTGGATGGGTTTCACAACATGCATCTGTGAGACGCTAGCGGAGCTAGGCCACCGTTACCGAGGCCGATATAGCTGAGGCACGGCCTTCTTCATCACATGCCCAGGACACTCCCTCGACCTCGTATCCCACCTTATCATCCACTTCTTCATCCTGGAGGCATCGGGATTCAGGTGAGGGTTCATCACAGACCCCGTCCTCCCGCAAGCCTCGTTGAGATACTCTTGTTCCTCCTCCTGCCGATGATGTTGCTCCGGTGCCACCTCTAGAGGGTGATGACCCACCACCGGAGGATGCTGGTGACGACGACGATGATCAACCGCATAAGTTCTATAACCACGGGCGGAAGATATTATCTTTGGAGCAGCCACATGAGGCTTGGTTCCAGGATATCCTTGCCGCCTCTGGTTTGAAGGACCTTTGTGAGATCGATTACAGCCTGATCCACAATGGGATGCTGATGGGCTTTGCGGAGAGATGGCATCCTGAGACGTCCTCCTTTCATCTACCGCACGGCGAGATCACGATTACACTAGACGACATCACGGTAGGCTGACGAAGGAGGATGCGAGAGAGATGTTGGTGGAGGAGCTTGGGGCTGATCCACTAGATGCGCTTGAGGAGGTGAATAAGACCATAGGGGCTCATGTGAGGTTCTCCTTTCTGACGCGTAGATTTTATGAGGTGTTCGCTGCTATATGCTAGGCAGATGGTGATCCAGCTGAGGTTGAGATACACAGGAAGCGTGTGCTGAGGTGTTATTTTCTATTTTTAGTCGGCACTCGGCTATTTGTGGACACTTCCTCCACATATACCGATGTCGCTTACCTCAGGTACTTTTTGGATTCCACACAGATCCATGAGTATAAATGGGGGCGGCTACACTAGCGTACACGTATTCGCGGTTGGGAGAGGGATGCATGTGGAAGACCGAGATTGTGGCAGGCAACGTGTCACTACTTGTGGTAACAATCTTATATCCTTCGACTTTTTTTCATTTCTTTTCATTCTATATTCGTGATAATGCTTGATCCATATGTTTTTTATTTTCATTTCAGGCTTGGATATTCCAGCACTTTCCCATGATCGTCGGGTGAGGGAGTGTGTCTAATTACACAGAGCTGATGTCGAGTGCCCGTGCCTTTCTCCCGCTCAGGGGGAACCAGGCGATCGACTCTTAGAGAGTCTATCTCGATCGCCTGGCTGCTGAGGACATCCGCTACGACGTCTATGTTGATCACCGTGTGAAGTGCCCGTTTGATGACATTTCATTATTCTCAGGATGGTTAACATGTAGTTTGATCATCATTATTCCATATTTTCCCGAGCGCGTCATGCGGCAGTTCGGGTACACACAGACAATACCCAGACACCCAGTTGTTTCTACTCCTCTCGGCTTGACCCGTATGCAGATAGAGGAGATATATGCTGACTACCAGAGGCACATGGTATCGGACGAGGCTCGGGCGACCAGAGTGCGGAGACGCTGGATCTGCGTTGATGGCTACATCATGTGGTTCTTCACCATCTCACACCCCTACATGGTGCCCACTGCAGAAGGATCACCGCTCAGACCAGCTCATCAGGAGATCTTAGAGGAGCAGCAGTCTCAATTTGACCACACTCAGGATGTCCTGCCTCGTTGTCGTCAGATAGTGGAGATGGGGCGGGCAGGCATTGACGCCGGTTTCTTCCCTGAAGGGTCTGACCACAGGCGTATATTGGATGAGATGATTGTGGTGGCAGAGGGGACACTTATGTACTGTAGATATCACGTCATGATGGGTGAGATCGATGGCTGAGGACGCAAACCGAGCGGTCGAGGAGGCGGTAGAGGCAGACGAGGCGGCAGAGGCATAGGCAGAGGAGGTGATGGAGATATTGTCAGGCACACATAGTAGTGACTGTGATATTTTTTATGTACTATATTTTGATGACATTGATGTACTATTTTTTTATGATGGTTATGACACACACACACACATATATATATATATATATATATATATATATATATATATATATATATATATATATATATATATATATATATATATATATTGTTATGAATAAATATAAAAGTGGATGTCCATTTTTATTCTTCTTTTCATCTTCCTATTCCCTATTAATAACTATGATTTTTCATCTCCCTAAGGTCCTATAAATTAGATCCACATTTCAATATAGAAAGTACTTTTGAAGTAGATAATATAATATTACTTTCTCTCTTATCTTCCTCTCTTTGACCTCTATATAATTTTATTTAGTTTTATAACACGTTATCAGCACGAAGCTCTCAGGTATGATTCTTTTGCTTCCATCTCAAATTAATCTTGAACCATTATTTGTTTAGAATCATGAAAATAAGAAAGAAAAAAAGTTGAGTATGTGATATAAAAGTTGTCAAAAGATTGTTATTCCAGAAGAATGACACAAATAATTTTAACGCGTCCCGGAAGGATGATTATAATTTTTAAATCATTATTTGTAACAAATCATTTATATAGTTACTGAAGAACTTATAAAGCATAGCATCCCTGAAGGATAGCAAACTAACATTGTGTAGTTCCTAAAGAACTTGTAACGCTCTATTTGTTATTTTTCGTTTAAGATGGAGCAAGAAACCTTTTGTTTCTCATAAGGAGTTGTTATTTTAAAATGCCAAAATTTATTAATCCTTATATTTAATTGTGTCAAGAGATTGAAATTTGTTTGAAATATTATTATTTCATGTTTTTGATAGAGTTAGCAATTTAGATTTTAGATTATATAACAATTAAAAAATGAAAGATGTATTTTGTCACTAATTTGGTATTTTTTTAAGTAGATAATTTTAAGACTAATTTAACAATCCAGTTTACTATGTTATTTTAAATATTGGATTTTACAAAAGTGTTATTATTTAATATTGCCTTTGTGATAATTATCTCACTATAATATTTAATACTTAATATTTTATCTAATTTTTATTTTTTATGATAGAACTAAGTATGTCAAATCTTACGAAATTGGATTTTGGGGCTCTTGATATTTCGGGAAAGAACTATTTGACATGGGCTCTAGACGCTAATATTTATTTACGCGCAGAAGGTCACGGCGACACTATTAAAGAAGGAAATAACTCATATGATCAACAAAAGGTAAAAGCCATGATATTCCTTCATCGTCACCTTCATGAGGATCTTAAAAAGGAATATCTTATCGTAACTGACCTGCATGTCCTGTGGAAAATTTTGAAACATAGATATGATCATCAAAAAACTTTTATCCTACCAAAAGCTCGATATGATTGGATGCATTTACGTTTACAGGATTTTAAAAGTGTAAGTGATTATAATTCTGAAATGTTTAGAATAACTTTTAAGCTGACACTATGTGGAGAAAAAGTAACTGATTAAGATATGTTAGAAAAAACATTTTCCACTTTTCATGCATCCAATGTGCTCCTGCAACAGCAATATCGAGAAAAAGGATTTAATAAATATTATGACCTAATATCTTGTCTTCTTGTGGCTGAGCAAAATAATGAACTATTGATGAAAAATCAAGAGGTTCGCCCCACTGGTACAGCTCCATTCCCAAAAGTGAATGTGGTAAGGCACGATCACTTTGGGAAAAACTGTGACTGCGGTCGTGCATGCGAATGTGGCCGTGGTCGTGGTCGTAATTATGCTCATGGTCCTGATTTTGATCGTGGTCGTAATGGTAATCATAAGAACACATATTTCCACCAGAAGTGGAAAAATGTTGAAAAGAATGAAAAAGAGGGTCAGAATAGCAAAACCAATGAAAATACTTGCTATCGTTGTGGAGGAAAAGGTCATTGGAGTCGCACTTGTCGTACTCCAAAACACCTTATTGATCTTTATCAAAAATCACTGAAAAATAAAAAGGTAAGGATTGAGACTCACTTTGCTAATGAAGATGATGATCCAGATTATGGTAATATGGATGTTACGCATTTAGATATTGGTGACTTCTTTGTTGATCCAGATGGAAAAATTGATCACCTTATTGGAGATGGAAGTGTCAAGAAATAAAATATATGGAAATCTCCTTTTTAGTTATTAATAAGTGTTTATGGATGTTTTGAATTTTATTTTCTAATAATAATAAAGTGTGTTTTCTACTTGTTTATTTACATAATTTATTGTTTAAATGACTTGTGTTTTTAAAGTGCGCTTATAACTTATTGTTAAAAATTATTATTGCTCTTAGAATGAATATGGACACTAGCACCAGTAATGAAGATATGTGCCTTGCTGACAGTGCAACAACCCACACAATTCTCAAGAATAAAAGATATTTCTATAATTTAGTGAATTGAAAGACTGATGTCAGTACTATATCTGCCACCTCAAAAATAATCGAAGGCTCCGGAAGAGCCAATATGTTGTTACGTGGAGGAACAATATTGCACATTAATGATGCATTATATTCCCCCAAGTCTTATAGAAATTTATTAAGTTTCAAAGGTATCCGCCTAAATGGATACCATATTGAAATAAGAGATGATGGGGGGATTGAATATCTTCGTATTACAAAACACAATTCGAACACAAAATGTGTAATGGAAAAGATACCGGCTTGATCGGTCACCATTTTTACTATGTTTCTGTCACTTATTCGGCATCAATCCATAAAATCGGTAGCGCTTTGTTTGTCTTTTCATTGTTTTTCAATTCAATTTTACTTGTCGTATTTTATTCTCGCATTTTATGATTTGTTGTTTTATTTCAATTACGTTGTATTTTATGCTTTGGTTTGGTAGTTTTCAATGGTTTCAGGTCTGAGTGGAAAAGCCCAAAGGACTCATGCGAATAAAATGGAAGTTCCGGGGATTTAGAAGAGTTTTTGGAATGAAGCAGAGGATGCCTGGACCTAAAATTCAACAAACATGGAAAAATATTGGGCAACCAAGTTCCTTGTCTGTACTATGTTGTATTTCTCTTCACTAGCTTTCCGGCGCTTCGAACGGAGACAAAAACAGACTTACGGATCAAAAGTTATGATCGAAACAATTTCGGTTATAAAATCCAGCAAGCTGACACGGCCGGCAGTGTTGGCTGAAACGGCCCGTGTCAGCTTTGACGCTGATGTTCAGAATTTTTTCATATTTTCTCCCTATATTAAGTTGTGGGGGAACTTTGGGTATTTCCAATCGATCTGGGTGAATTGTTACTTTTTAGACTAGTTTTTGGAAGAAGAATGGACATTTTTTTACTTTACAAAGAATTTTACGATAGTTTATGCGATCAAGGAGATTTGGAGAAGGAGATTATTCATGAGTGTAACGCCCCGAATTTAATTAATTATTTAATTAAATTGATTAAGGATTAATTATTGGAATGTGTCGGTATTATACTAAGAGGAGAAATTGGATTATTATGTTGTTTGAGTTTCAGTGGATAGTCGAGTAATTAGTCGGTTTAGTCGGAGAAATAATATTGGAAATAATATTATTATTTATGTGGGCTTATTTTAAATGGTAGTAGGAAGTAATAATGGAGGTGTAAGAATTAGGCCCAATAGATTAAATAATACTATTATTATTATTATTATTATGAATTAGTGAAATAAGGGTTTTGTAAAAGGGAAGAAGGAAAATAGCAGTAAGAGGTAGAACGTGGAAGTTACAGGAGAGGAACAAGGGTTTTGGAAGAAAATTCGTAGAGGCTGCTAGAGCAAGATTTCGACCGAAAATTTAGAGCAACCTTCAATCCAAGGTAAGGGTGGGGTTCTGACTCTATAATAGGGTATATGATGAATAATATGCGGGATTGCGTTATTGAAATTGCTGCTGTCTGTGTGTTAGTTTGTTGTGAATGTTTATGAAATTGATAGAATTGGTATTTTGGTATATTATAGAGACCCATTCATTATTGAATTGAAAATTTGGTAAGTGATATTTTGGAATGATACTGTAACGCCACTTAGCAATCCAACGAATTGTGTGATGTTTTGAACTGTATCACTTATACACTTACGAGCCACTTGAAAACATAATACATTTTATTTTTATGAGTTGTAGCGGTATCTTAGTATATAAATGAAGAAGTGATAAGTCTTGTAGAATTAGTAACAGTAGAGCATAACAAGCGAACCTGTGATGGTTTCATCATAATGATCCCTGTAGCGCTACTTTGTATGAAAAAGGAAAACATGAGGTCCATTAAAATATGTCTAGTAAAGTATAAGCCACTTGAAATGTGATGGAATGGTGATATAGGTACTTCCTAAAAGTGATGTTCCAATTAATCTTGTAGCTACCATATAAATATTGAATACCAATATAACCTGATACTACTAAGTATTACTTTTAGTTCTACTGTTTATGAAGAGATGAGTTTAGAAAAATGTTTTAATTAAAGAGGTATTCTCCATATTGGAAATTAGTGTGTTTGGTTAATTGAATGAGAAAATTGTTAACTGTTAGGGACTTAGTGTTATTTAACTATTAGAGTTTTAACAACTAATGATTATTTCTTGACTATGTTATAAAATTGGATTAGTTGAACTGTTTTGGAATGTGGTTTATATGTAATAAAAAAATAGTTAATTGTTAGTTCAGTTAGAGTTTGATAGTTACAAGTTAACTGAATTAGTGATTGGTTAGTTAGAAAATTCAGTTATGGTTAAAATTCATTAAGTTTGAATGTTAGTTAATGTGAAAGGTTGGTTAGAAGTTAATGAATGTTAGGGATTAATGAGTCAGTTCAGTTGTTGTTAGTTTAATTTTGTGTGTAAAAACCTGTTATGAATTTTGTTGAAATAGTTAGTTGGCATTAAAATTCTGTTAAGGTCAGTTAGTAATCAGGGAAATGTTAAGTGAAGTTAGTGGCAAGGTGCTAGTTGGCAGTTTAGAGAAAAAGTATATCATGATAAGCTTATAGTAGTAGTTATTTTATAGAGAATGTACTGGTGCAAAACAAATGGATAGGCTGTTTGTTTTGAACTTGCACTGTTAGTGAGAATCAACCGTTAGAGTTAATTGTCATTGTTACACATATATAATATTTTAATAATATATAATAATAATAATTTAATATTTTATTATTTTAATAATTTTTGGAGTTATGAGTTAGAGACAAATAATTGGGTTATTGGCTAACTTAAGTCGTTATTCTAATTTTGTTAGAGTTGTCTATAGAGTTATTAGAGTCACCGATTGAGTCTGATAGTATACTTATTTTATATACAAAACGAAATGTGATACACTAAGCACAGTAGCGCACCACACATTAGAAGAAAATGAAATGTAGTACTTTCTTATATTATGAACAGTGACGATATTACTTGAAATATATTATTATATTAAGTTCTATGGACATTGTATATGTTAAGGTGATATAGTAATATATTAAATTGAATCCTGTAATTATTTTTATATTGGAAATAATTTGTGTCAAGTTTACCTTAGAATATTCAATAATTTAGCAGAGATCCATCAAGGGGTATCAGTAGGAGAGAATTAATAGAATATTACAGTACCTAGTGGCTATAGTGTTTAAGTGATTAACAGAGAGTAATGGTAATTAATTTGACAATAAGTCATTAGTAGCAGTATGAATTGAAAATTAGTAGTGCGGAATATAAAGGTACTGGTAATTTAGCAGAAGATTAATTAACCGAAAATCGTTGAATTGTCCGAACAATTTCGCGGAGCGGTTGCAGTATATTTTGGCTGATACGGTGTATTGTATACTTCGTTGAAAATTGCGAATTTGCAGGCGATGAAAATATGTTGTAATGCCTTTATTGACTTGGCAGAGATAAAGTTGAAGGCTTGTGGCCAATGTTAAATTGTTGTTGTGTTGCTGCTGAATTATATTTATTGTTATGTTGCTGTTAATAATTGTTGCTGTTGTTGATGAATGCCTCTATTTATTGGTAATACTAAGTTGTAGGCCTATGGCCAGTGTTGAATTATTGTTAAGTTGTAGTTGAATTGTTGTTGTTGTGTTGTGGTTGTTGTGTTATTGTTGAATGGCTGACGTTGTAGTTGTTGTTGTCGCATGCATAGCATAACAAGTTGGCCTGGATTGGCAGAAATATTAAGTTGGGAGCTTATGCTCTGTAAGTTGGCCTGGATTGGCAAATGTTGAAAGTTGAAGGCTTATGCCTTGTTGATGCCTCTATTAATTGGCGAATTATTAAGTTGGGAGTTTTGCTCCGTTTTTAAGTTGGGAGTTTTGCTCCATTTTTAAGTTGGGAGTACTGCTCCAATGGTACCACATGCATGTGCATTGTAATTGAGTCGCATTTATGTTGCATCCTTGAGTTGGGGTGGTGATTGTTGCTTTATGTTGTTGACTGGTTGTGACAGGTATTATCTAAAAGCTGTGAAATAGTTGTTATATCGCGTTGATAATTTCGTTGTGATAAATGTTGTTTGGAAGCTGTGTAGCGGTGATTTTGTATGATCTGATTCTAATACATTATTTATCATACATCCGATTATATTGTTTGATATCTCACCCCTTCTGCTGATATTTCCCCTACCATGGGAAATGGGCAGGTACTCAAGAATTGTCGTGGAAGTTCAGAATAGCTTTCTGGAGTCTTTTGTTGCTCTATGGCAAGTCAAAAGGGTCTTGCTCTGATACGTAACACTCGGGGGATGGACGCTTGTTGTTTATTATTGAATATGTTTTATGTTGCTGAATTTTTAAGTTGAATTTATTAAGTATTATGTTGTTTTGAAGTTGTTTTAGTCGAACAAAAATGTTAAGTGAATCAAAGTTGAATATTCATATCTTGAAGTTGTTTTGCTTTGAAAAGAAGATATATATGAATTTTGTTGTTATCGGTTCATCCGATCAAAGTGTTATGTATCTGTTCATATGAAATTAATCGAAGTTGTTTTTAAGATGAAAGTGTAGCATCCTATTGTTTGTTGAAATTTTATAACTCTGATTTTACTATTATCCGCCGGGTAGAAATGGGGTGTTACAATGAGCGGAAGCGATTGAAGGATCAAATTACTCCGATCAATTTGTAATGTCTTTTTTTAATACTATTATTGTTTTTGTTTCGAATAGTATGAGATGTTAAACCCCCCAATGCTAGGGGTGTCCCTAAATTGTGATGTAATGAACCTTTGTTGAATTATTTGATGAATTTATGTTTTCTTACCTTAATCTTTTGTTGTGCAAATTATTTTATATTTTTCGATCGGTTAAATTGGGAACGATTTACGATTAGGGATTTGGCCTAAAAAACCAATCCGTTGATTTTACATAACAACATTATGGTAGATATTGCCTAGGAATGGGGATATCCCGTAGTGACTAAAAACAACTTTGTCAGAACTATTGCTTGATGTTCTTTCTTGATTGCTAAGGAATTAGGGTCAAAGGAGAATATCAAAGGTATTTCGTTTAAAGGAATTTCAGAAAAATATTTGAGGGTTAGTAAAATTAAGGTTTTGAGACATATATCTCTGACAATAATTTTGGGTTCTTACTAGCAATTTATACACCTTCCCTAGCATATGTCATCATATTTGTCAAAAGTACTTTTTATTGTTCTGCTTATTTCTATTGTTATTACAACTTTTTCCAACCCAAACAACCCCCACAAGTACTTTTTATTTAATTGAAATAGCACCTGCACTTATACTTACACGCAGTCCTCGAGAGATCGATTCTGGGGATAACCCCAACTATTACTACATCGGTAAAAATAGTACACTTGCTATTTTTCTAATCAAGTTTTTGGCGCCGTTGCCGGGGACTGCCAAATTATAAGTTCTTGTGTTAATTCAATTGGAATTTTGTCACTCTGTGACTAAAATTTTATTTTTCTGTTATCTTTATTTTCATTTTTTTTAACTTTTGGATTATTACTGTTGCTACTAATCTGCGTCTAACATTTTTATGCGAGGAGAATCCTCAGCAAATTTTCTTTTTGACGCAGAAATTGAAAGAATGCTACACGAGAGGCGTAGGCAAGCAAAACTTGCAGCGTCGAAGCACTCAAACTCGGATTCAGAGTCAGACAAAGATACATTGACCATGGCTGGAAATCAACCAGCAGAGAGACTTCTGGGCGATTACGGTGGGGCAAATGCACCGGCTGGTAGGTTGGCCATTGTGAACCAATCGGTGAATGTTCCGAATTTCCAGCTACATCTTAGCACCATCACTCAACTTGAGAGGAGACCTTTCACCGGGAAGGTTAATGAAGATGCCAACAAACATCTGCAAAGATTTCTGACTATGAGCACCACTCTCAAGATTTAGGGGCACACGGAGGAAGCAAAAAAGTTAAGAATGTTTCCTTTCACTCTGGAGAAAGAGGCTGAAGAGTGGTTCTACTCGTTACCTGCAGGGAGTATTACCACTTGGGAAGAGATGGAGAAGGCATTTCTGAATGAGTATTGTAACACCCCATTTCTACCCATCGAATAATATAAAATCATAGTTTCAAAGTTTCAACGTACATATGGAATGTTACACTTTCTACATAAAACAACCATAATTATTCGCTTGGAAAACAGATACATAACGCATAATTTCGGATGAACCGATAACAACCTGCTCAGTCTTTAAAATAAAACAATTGTCATTACTACGCAGCGGATTCACAAAAATTCAACTTTAATAACATACCATCTTTGTTCACATAAAACAACCTCAAAACAAAAAGTCTTTACGAAAACAACTTAAAAATTCAGCAACAATAATAAAATCAACAATAAAGGAAACATACTTTCATCCCCCTGAGTGTTACGTATCAGAGCGGCGACACTGACTCAAACTAATGAAGGTAGACAGCCTTCACTCTGGATTACCTGCAGGATGGCGTATAAACCATCACCAACCACAGAAGGGGTGAGATATCAAACAATATAATCGGGTATATGATAAACAATATATTAAATCAGATTATATAAATTCACCACTTCACAACATTACCATCAACATTAATCAACCACACAACAATAATTTATGCAACATGGAATGCGACTCAGAAAATGCATATGCATGTGGTACCATTGGAGCAGAACTCCCAACTTAAAAATCTTCCAATTAATAGAGGCGTCAACAAGGCATAAGCCTTCAACTTAATTTGCTAATCCAGGCCAACTTACTGAGCATCAGCTCCAACTTGATATGATATGTATGCAACAACATTATGGACACACCAGCAACTACAACAACAATCACAACCACAATTCAACTTTGGCATTAAGCCTACAATTAATTCTTGCCAATAATTAGGGACAATGCAACAAAATTCACACCTGCAACTTTATAATTAACCACAACAATACCACCACAATTTACAACATACTCCATATCATCCAAATTGTATTACAAACGTTACTCGAAATTATCCGGACAGTGCTACAAAAAAAACCGGCTAATTATTCTTCTGCTAAAATTACTAATGTTTCTACTCTGCCTTAATGGTATTAGGACTATTTTGGTACTGTTATTATAAAAGTTCTGCTATGTTTATTCACTATACTGCCTAAATCATTCTTCTACTAAGTATCACTGCTACTGCTACTGAATACTACCAGCTATTTCATGCCTTTGCTGTCATTTTTCCATTAATTGAGGTTACATGATTTTCCTGCTAATTCACTATATCAACATGTTACTTTACTGTTACTTACATATTATTAATATTCCTTAATATTTCGTACTAACATATCATTAGTATTTCTTAATATATCTTACTAACATTTTATTAACATTTAGCATTTCTGCAAAAAAAACACACACACACAAGTGGCTTGCGCCACTTTCACTCACACACACAAGGTGGCTTGCACCACCCACACACTCACACACAAGGTGGCTTGCGCCACCCACACACTCACACACAGGGTGGCTTGCGCCACCCCCACCCCCCCCCCCCCCCCCTTTTTTTTTTTTTTCCAAAACAAATCAACTTAAAAAAATATCAACCCAGTCCAAAATAATTTCGGAAACCTTTCAATTCAACTTTTTTTTTAGCAACATTAATTTAATTTCACAGAACGCACAATTTTTCAGAGATAACAATCAGATACGAAAACAACAGAAATTCGGTATATTTCTCGACACAATTTACACACAGTGACCAGTTATAGAAACCCAAATTTCCACATACGATTCATCAACTACCCTATTATAAAGTCAGAACCCCACCCTTACCTTGGATTGAAGGTCGCTCTACTCTCCGATTGGGTTCTCGTTCTCGCAGCCTCTCCGTGTTCTGTTTCCAAACCCTTGTTCCTCTTCTCCGTAACTTCCATGTTCTAACTGCTACTTCCCTCTTTCTCTTAATTTTAATTACCTAATATAATAACACTATTATTCTATTTGTTTTATTGGGCCTCATTTCTACACCCCCACTAATTCTACTTCTAGTCATCAAAGTCCAAATAATATAATCTAGTATTAATTCTAATACTATATCTACAACTTAATCAGTTTAATTAATCAACTAACAACAAAACAACTTAAATCAATTAAATTAATTCGACTAACACCGACATAGCAACTCAACACAATATTTTCAACAACCAACACAAATCAAACAAATAATACGAAGATATTTAATTAAATAATTAATTAAATAACCGGGCGTTACAAGTATTTTCCGGCCTCTGTTTATATCCGAAAAAGATATGATATTGTGAACTTTAAACAGAAGGACGGAGAATCTCTCGGAGATGCATACAAGAGGTTCAAGAAAGTTTTGGTAGTCTGTCTGACTCACAACATGGATCAAACTGAGCAGATGCAGGTGTTCGTCAATGGCCTCCAGATAAAGACTAAGCAATTAATTGATACAGTTGTCGGTGGCTCATCTAATTTTACAACAGCCACTGGTGTCAAAAAGAATATTGAAGCCATAGCCGCTAACGAACATTTAGAGTTATATGATCGAAGTGTGAGTAAATCTGAGGGTGTGATTGACTTGAAGTTGAATAATCAGGTTGTGAAGGTGGAAGATCATATTGCGGCGGAAGTTAAAAGAAGGTTAAAGGCTATGAATGTGGGTATTCAACGTGTGGCACAAGTTCAAACTGGTCAACCCATTAGTTGTGTGATTTGTAGTGGACCCCATTATACTGCACATTGTGTTGCGACTCTGCAACAAATTGAAGAGATAAAATTCCTGAAGCAGAATAATCCCTACGCTCAAACTTATAATCCAGGGTGGAAGAATCATCCTAACTTCTCCTGGAAAGATCATAATCAACAACAATACTCACAGCAGCAACAGGCCCCTCAGAAAGCACAATGTTACCATTGAGAAGATGGCAGCTCATAACATGCAATTTCGGGAAGAGACCCGGAATAGTTATAGGAATACCACAGCCTCCTTAAAGAAACTGGAGGTTCAATTGGGTCAGATAGCTCAACAAGTTGCAAATTCTCAAGCACCAAGCGCCCTCCAAAGCACCACAATCCCCAATCTGAAGAATCATGAGAATGTCAATGTTGTTACCACAGAAAGCCAAGAAGTTGCAGAAGAAGAAGCCAGGCCAGCCGAGGGAAAAGAAAAGAAGCGGCTAAACCTAAGATCAAGTTACCGTATCCCTCAAGAGCGAAAAAGAAGGAGACACAAGAAAAATACTTTGAGAAATTCAGCTCATTGTTCAAAAAGTTAGAGATTAACATGCCCTTCTTTGAAGCACTTGAACAAATGCCTCTATACAAGAAATTCATGAAGGAGGTCATTGGAAAAAAGAAACCTAGTGGAGAGGAGATAAAGAGTCTAAGTGAGGAGAGTAGTGGGGAATCACAAGGTAGGAGAATTCCAATCAAACGGAAAGATCCTGGTTCTGTATCAATCCCCTGTACCATAAAGGACAGAACGTTTAAGAGAGTCTTGATTGATTCGGGTGCTAGCGTGAGTCTCATGCCCCTCTCAATTTTCAAAAAGCTGGGTATAAAGAAAATAAGTGAAACGGGAACAAATCTAAAGTTTGTCGACCTCACAACCAAGCGGTCATACGGTTTAGCAGAAGATGTGCTTGTGACTATTGATAACTTCACCTATCCAGTAGACTTTGAGATCATTGATCTACCTGAGGATGAGGAGACGACTATCATACTGGGTCGACCATTCTTGATGACTAGTAGGTACAGTGTGGATATTGAGGCTGGTACTTTAACCTTGAAATATTTTGAGGAAAAAGTAACCTTAAAAGTGTTGGAACTCGAGAAGCAAGGTCAAGAGGAAAGTAATCACCCTGCAGTTGGAATGATCCGAACAGTGGGAAAAAGCAAAAGCTCAAAACCACTTCTTGAAAAAGTCTCTGGAATAATCCATCAGGTTGCATCATCTGAGTCATCTATTGCACCTAGTAAGACTCCAAAATCCAATCATAAAGTCAATAAGAGGAAGAAACATCAAAGAAAGAAGAGAAAAAAACATCAAAGAAAGAATGTGGAAGTTGGATGTGAGTTGAATCACAATGTAGCGCTTATTCCTGAATCTGACCGGTGCTCTGTTGCAGAAAGGTTAAGCAACAAAACGTGTAAGCTGAAGTACCCTCCATAGCAATGGGGAGTGACCCGTCGAGCCATGCGACGTTAAACGAAGCGCTTCGTGGGAGGCAACCCACGGGTTTTATTTCTTAGAGTTTCTGTTGTGTTTCAAGTTTAATTAGGTACACTCACAGTCTTCTACTGTAAAAAAAAATTACAGTAGGCTAACACGGCCCCCCGTGTCAGCTGACACGGCCCGTGTCAGCCCTACTATAGCCAAAAAAAATTTACAGTAGGCTGACATGGCCCCCCGTGTCAGCTAACACGGCCGTGTCAGCCCTACTGTAGCGAAAAAAAAAATTTTTTAAAAATTTAAAAAAAAATTCTCTTTCTTTGTCCCTCCGCATTGAGGCTCTGTGAGTTCCCCTCTCTAGCTTGTTCTAAAACATTGAGGTCAATGTTGAGTTCAAGTGTGGGGGGGTTTTATTGCTTTCAGTATTTTTATTTATGTTATTTCATCTTCGTAGCGTTGATTGGTGTGTTTTGTATTTCGTGTGTTACAGATTGAAGGTATTCGTGTCGGATGAATGAGGAGACTTATAGTTAGTGGGTGAAAAGGCACAACCCATACTTGCTCTCCAGGAAACCCCCGAAAGTTGGTGCTGCTAAGGTGGATGATTGGACGCGACTTTCCAACACTGGACAGATACGGGAATATTGTGCACCTGAGACGGAAATGAAGCGACATTACACTAGAGGTACCTTGGAATTTGTCAGTATGCCAAACATGGTGAGGATCATAAAAAGCCAAACACCTTATCATCATGAGAGTTCGTCAGGTATGTCTCTATCAGTCTTAGTTTGCATACTCTTCTGTTGGAGTTTCAATGCACACATATACACGCTGAGGCACTTGTTTGTTTTTAACCCTGAGCCTTTCCAGCCTACCCTTTTATGTTATCCTTCGTTAACCCCCTCGAGCCTTCGTCATTTTGTTTGTTTATTAACCGCATAATTAAACCATGAGCCCAAAGACTCCCTCACCCTGCTCAGATAAGTGTTGTTGATTTTTGATCTGTGAAAAATTCTAAGTTTGGGGTTGAGATACCTTTAAGAACTAGGTAAGTGCAAAAAGAAAAGAAAAAAAAAGAAAATTCAGGAAAAAAAAGAGAAAAGAAAGAAAGAAGAAAAAAAGAAGTAGAATAAAGCACTTACCTAGAGGAGGGTTTAGTTTGAAGAAGTCAAAAAGTAAGCTCAAAGAAACAATTGAGTGTAAACTAAAGAATCCTAGTAAAATGGTGTCTGATACCCTTGATTATGAAACAGAACAAATACCATAGTGATTAGAATGACGACACTGAGTCTGAGCTAAAAACCAATCGTTTTCCGTTTTATTTGTTTATCCCTCCTTGTCCCTAAGCCCCGTTACAACCATAAAATCCCTCAAAAAGTGTGTGTTGTGTGCGTTTGAGATGAAAATAGATGTTGTTCAAGCTTATGAGTTGACTTTGCATGCTATGATTATTGAGTGTAAACACTGTAACCCGAGAGATTTGGTGAGAGTGTGAAAAGCTGACAGGTAAAGAGGTACTTTGATGTGGAAGTGTAGCGGACCGTCAAAATTCAAGTAAGAAGGAAATGTTGAAAGAAAAGTGGAAAGATAATCGCAAAAGATCTCAGCGGTGTTGTGGTAAGATAATTTTGATTAATTTGGGGGTGACCTTTCTGCTGTCTCGAGCATTACTTGAGGACAAGCAATGAGATAAGTTTGGGGTTGTGATCGATCACCATTTCTACTATGTTTCTGTCACTTATTCGGCATCAATCCATAAAATCGGTAGCACTTTGTTTGTCTTTTCATTATTTTTCAATTCAATTTTACTTGTCGTATTTTATTCTCGCATTTTATGATTTGTTGTTTTATTTCAATTACGTTGCATTTTATGCTTTGGTTTGGTAGTTTTCAATGGTTTCAGGTCTGAGTGGAAAAGCCCAAAGGACTTTTGCGAAGAAAATGGAAGTTTCGGGGATTTAGAAGAGTTTTTGGAATGAAGCAGAGGATGCCTGGACCTAAAATTCAACAAACATGGAAAAATATTGGGCAACCATGTTCCTTGTCTGTACTATGTTGTAGTTCTCTTCACTAGCTTTCCGGCGCTTCGAACGGGGACCAAAACAGACTTACGGATCAAAAGTTATGATCGAAACAATTTCGGTTATAAAATCCAGCAAGCTGACACGGCCGGCAGTGTTGGCTGACACGGCCCGTGTCAGCTTTGACGCTGATGTTCAGAATTTTTCCATATTTTCTCCCTATATTAAGTTGTGGGGGCACTTTGGGTATTTCCAATCGATCTGGGTGAATTGTGACTTTTTAGACTAGTTTTTGGAAGAAGAATGGACATTTTTTTACTTTACGAAGAATTTTAAGATAGTTTATGCGATCTAGGAGATTTGGAGAAGGAGATTGTTCATGAGCGGAAGAGATTGAAGGATCAAATTACTTCGATCAATTTGTAATGTCTTTTTTTAATCCTATTATTGTTTTTGTTTCGAATAGTATGAGAGGCTAAACCCCCCAATGCTATGGGTGTCCCTAAATTGTGATGTAATGAACCTTTGTTGAATTATTTGATGAATTTATGTTTTCTTACCTTAATCTTTTGTTGTGCAAATTATTTTATATTTTTCGATCGGTTAAATTGGGAACGATTTACGATTAGGGATTTGGCCTGAAAAACCAATCTGTTGATTTTGCATAATAACATTACGGTAGATATTGCCTAGGAATGGGGATATCCCGTAGTGACTAAAAACAACTTTGTCAGAACTATTGCTTGATGTTCTTTCTTGATTGCTAAGGAATTAGGGTCAAGGGAGAATATCAAAGGTTTTTCGTTTAAAGGAATTTAAGAAAAATATTTGAGGGTTAGTAAAATTAAGGTTTTGAGACATATATCTCTGACGATAATTTCAGGTTCTTACTAGCAATTTATACACCTTCCCTAGCATACTTCATCATATTTGTCAAAAGCACTTTTTATTGTTCTGATTATTTCTATTGTTATTACAACTTTTTCCAACCCAAACAACCCCCACAAGTACTTTTTGTTTAATTGAAATAGAATCTGCACTTATAATTACACGCAGTCCTCGAGAGATCGATTCTGGGGATAACCCCAACTATTACTACATCGGTAAAAATAGTACACATGTTATTTTTCCGATCACGACTTTATCCTCTGGTTTGTACTACACTTATATTAGTACAACTGAAGCACATACAACTATAAACCAGAAGTTTACAAATAATGATAAATTTTTAATTTGGCATGAGCGGTTGGGCCATCCCAGTTATATAATGATGCGAAAAATAAGGGAAGTTGATAATTCGGCCATCACCAACAAAAAAGGGAAATGAATCTATCAGTATTTTAGAGCGTATACATGGTGATATTTGTGGGCCAATACACCCATCATGTGGACCATTTAGATATTTTATAGTTTTAATTGATGCATCAACTAGATGGTCACATGTATGTTTGTTATCAACTCGCAACCAGGTGTTTGCGAAATTGCTAGCTCAACTAATTCAAATAAGAGCTCATTTCCCCGATTATCCTGTCAAGAAAATACGTCTTGATAATGCTACGGAATTTTCATCTCAAGCATTTAATTAGTATTGTATGTCTATTGGAATTGACATTGAACACCCAGTAGCACATGTTCATACACAAAATGGACTTGCAGAATCATTTATTAAACGAATAAAATTAATTGTAAGACCACTTATTATGAGATGCAAACTCCCAGTTTCTGCTTGGGGACATGCAATCTTGTATGCTGCAACATTGATTTGCACAAGGCCAACGAGTTACCACACATCTTCACCTTTACAATTAGTCTTTGGTAAAGAACCTAATATTTCCCATCTAAGAATTTTTGGATGTGTGGTGTATGTTCCAATTTCTCTACCACGTCGCAATAAGATGGGTCCTCAAAGGAGAATGGGAATATATGTTGGATATGAATCTCCATCTATTGCAAAGTACCTTGAATCAACAACAGGTGATTTATTCACTGCTCGTTTTGCTGATTGACATTTTGATGAATCAAATTTTCCAGCATTAGGGGGAGAGAATAAAAAGCTGGAAAAAGAGATCAGTTGGAATGAATTATCATTATCTCATCTTGATCCTCGAACAAAACAATGTGAACTAAAAGTTCAAAAGATAATTCAGCTGCAAAACTTAGCAAATCAATTAACAAATGCATTCAATGATTCAAAAGGTGTGACTAAATCATATATATCAGCTGCAAATGCTCCAATAAAAATTGATATCCCTGTTGGACAATCAAATGACTCTCAACCACGCCTGAAGCGTGGCAGACCAATTGGTTCCAAAGATAAAAATCCTCGAACAAGAAAGGGAGCTAAGAATAAAGATGGCCCAAGTGAGGATATAGAAAATCTAAAAGAACCTTCAGACATAATAAACATTTCATCTCTAGAAGAGATTGATCAGGTACCTGAAACTCATGAAAAGAGATTTCGATAAATTATGTCTAAAATGGAATACAATGGAACCGAAACGAAGTTGACATTGATGATGTTTTTGCATACAATATAGCGCTAAATGAGATAAATGACAAAGAGGATCAGGAACCAACGTCTATAAAAATTTGTAGACAAAGTGAGGACTGGCCAAAATGGAAAGATGCAATTGAAGCAGAATTAAACTCACTCTACAAAAGACAAGTTTTTGGACCTGTAGTCCGAACACCTAAAGGTATAAAGCCAGTTGGATACAAATGGGTTTTCGTATGAAAACGAAATGAAAAAAATGAAATTGTGAGATTCAAATCTAGACTTGTCGCTCAAGGATTTTCGCAAAGACCTGGAATTGATTTTGATGAGACATATTCACCTGTAATGGATGCAAACACTTTTCGATATCTAATAAGCCTTGTAGCACATGAAGGGCTTAATTTGCACATGATGGATGTTGTAACAGCTTATCTGTATGGTTCAGTTGATAGTGAAATTTACATGAAACTCCCTGAAGGGTTCAATATACCAGATGCACACAACTCCGAATCTCGAGAAAGCTACTCCATAAGATTGAACAAGTCTCTTTATGGGTTGAAACAATCTGGACAAATGTGGTATAATCGTCTCAGTGAATATTTTCTTAGAGAGGGATATACAAATAACTCTATTTGTCCTTGTATTTTTATAAAAAGATTATGAAAGAAATTTGCAATAATAGCTGTCTATGTGGATGACATAAATATTATTGGAACTCCTGAAGAGCTTCCAAAAGTTATGAATTGTTTAAAAAAAGAGTTTGAGATATAGTTCTTCACCTACACGAAGAAATTGGAACGAAGTCAAACATATACTCTGTTACCTTAGAGGTACAATAGACATGGGTTTGTTTTATAGCAAAGTATCCAGATTTGAATTAACAGGTTATGTAGATGTAGGTTACTTGTCAGATCCTCATAATGGTAGATCACAAACAGGTTATTTGTTTACATGTGGGGGTACAGCTATTTCATGGAGATCATTCAAACAAACCATAGCCAGCAACATCATATAATCATGCAGAACTTTTAGCATTACATGAGGCAAGTCGAGAATGCGTTTGGTTGAGATCCTTAATTCAGCCCATCCAAAATACTTGTGGTTTATCTTCTGAGACATTAAATACAACGACCATATATGAAGATAATACTGCATGCATCGCTCAATTGAAAGATAGTTACATTAAAGGAGAACGGACAAAACACATTTCTCCAAAGTTCTTTTTTACTCATGATCTTCAAAAGAATGGTGATATAAGCATCCAACAAATTTGTTCATGTAATAACCTTGCAGACATTTTCACAAAGTTACTCCCAAGTAGAATTTTTAATCAACTAGTATAAAAGATTGGTCTTCGTCGAAGAAATGATCGTTCAGCTGAGGGGGAGAAATGAAAGGATATTGTACTCTTTTTCCTTCACTAGATTTTTTTCCACTGGATTTTTTCTAGTAAGGTTTTAACGAGGCATATTCTCAATAGACATCCAAGGGGGAGTGTTATGAATAAATATAAAAGTGGATGTTCATTCTTATTCTTTTTTTCATATATATATATATATATATATATATATATATATATATATATATATATATTTTTTTTTTTTTTTTTTTTTTTTTTTTTTTTTACGGATGTATGTTATTTTATATTCATCTGCAACAGTTAATTTTCATTTGCGACCAATAAAATTGAATTTTTTTTTTAAAAACATGTTCTGATAAGATTTCGGAGATGTATCTACGGAACTTTTTCCGTAGATGTGTTCCTGGAAACATATTGCATAAAGAAAAAAGAATATTCAGAGATACAGCTCCGGAAACAGGGGGTTAAAAAGGAAATGCGCTAGGTGACTGAGAGTATTAAAGTGTGGATTAAGAAGTGTGTTTTTCACCATTCATTAATGTAAGTTTGCTTAAAAAAATTTATTTCAAAGAGATTAAGATGAGTAAAGTAAATCAAGATATTTGTTGCGTTCAATTAAGAGGGAGCCAAAATGCATATATTAGTGGATGATATCCTTGCTTCAATGTACATATTAGGCTGATGAAGCTGGGCTTTATAAATGAGACCGTGTGTAGCCTTTGCAAAGAAACTGACGAAACAATGAATCACCTGTTCTTTGACTGCAGAATTTCTCGTACTATCTGGTGTGAAGTCCTGAAGTGGATTGAATTCGAGCATGTTCCTCAATGCTAGAATTTGGAGAAGGCATGGTTAATAGCTCAGGTGGAGAGGAAAGGCTGGAAATCCAGTCTGCTAAAATTCGCAGCTACAGAAACTGTATACAAGGTGTGGAACTATAGGAACGAGGTAATTTTTGGAAATAATACATATACATGCACGATTACAAATACAAAGGATAGGATCATAGAAAGTATAGAGGTTGGAAATCAAATAAGCTGAGAAAGCATATTGCTAGGATGATGTTATAGTTTCTTAAGCTTGGTTGGATCATTTGATCACCTTGTACTAATTTGGTTTTTTGTTAATAAATATCTGTTTTTGATTCAAAAAAAAATGTCAATATTAATACAAAATGTCCCCCATAGTAATGAAAATTCAGATATTAATTAGAATGGAAATTAGTTTCAAAACGCTGTAACCAAACAGACCCTAATGCAACACAAATTGTCACCGAGTACAAATTACGTAATGTCTGTTTCCTAATTATGAACAATTGTTACCTTCATTTTCAATGTCATTTTGCTCTTAAACACGACAAAATCCCAGGAGATTAAACATAAGATGTCAAAACAGTTACTATACAAAAAATCAACGGGATAAGATGTTAGAACTATTAGTTAGGCATCTTTTCCGCTGAATATGCACATCACCCCGTGAATGAACGCCATGGACTTCGTTCTCCAGAGTCCTGTTGCAAACTGCCGCTAACCAGCTAACCAAGTATTTTCTTGACAAAAATATCTTCAAGCTTTGATTGACAATTCCTTGCTTCATATTCATAGATAATCTTCCAACTTCAAATTGAACCGGTGTGATCCTGTGTTAGGGCTTTCCCTGTTTTCATGAGAAAAATACAGAGATCCAAAATGCCACAGCCAAATCTTCTTGGTGTTCCTTTACCTTGGCATTAAGCTAGATATAATTAATTACTTAATTGTGATCCTTCTTACTTTTTTTCAGCAACATCGACATGTGATCGATATATTCACAGCCAGCTTGCTTGCCCATTAACCATTGCAGCGCTTCAGCTGCAGCATCTTTTTCTGCACTCTTTTTATTGCTACAAGGTTGACCCATTATCTCCACTCCGTTCAACTCAACTGAAGATCGAAACTGGTTGTTCTTCAACTGTTTAGTCTTGTAGATGGGTGCAGCATATCCTGCTCTTGTAAGCAAAGTTTGGAGCTGACTTTTAGAATTATCACCCCCGGGTCCACTCTCTGTCCTTGAAACCGATGATGCTGGGTGTGAGGGGATCACGGATTGCATTGATGGTTTAAGGACCTGGCGACCAAATACAAATCTGCCTTCACACGAGTCGTTGGAAATCAGACACCGTACCGCAGATAGGAGGTTATGATGCGAGTGTATGCTCATTGTTGGAGAAAGTAGCTGTTAGGCACAACACAGCAGTGTAAATTAAAATTATTGTTCATACCGTCACTGTAAATTTCTCAATAGAAAAAGGCACTAACTATTCAAATTTCAAATATCAAGGAAAAGCTGGTCTGAGAATGAGCACCTACTTTGCTTTGAATGAAGTCGTCAAGTTCTCTCCTTATACTCTGATGCATATCAGCAACAGTAGGTTCCATGAAAAACTCCAGATATCCTCCTAACATTTTTATGTGATTATCCTGATAGAAAAATTGGATTCAGTAAACCATAATCAATTAAAACTTTGGCTTCAATTCGAACGTATAACATTTTATAGATCATAGATTACACATTAGAACCACTAAAAAAACCACATGGTACTTACAGCATCTCCTTTTGATAAGCTTCCACCAAACAAAAGCACCACTGAATCAGACACGGCTGTTGAGTCACGGAGAAAAACTGAGTTCACTTTTATCTTCTCATTAAAAACTAACCACGGATATGGAATTTTAGTTTCCCGAGCATTAACCGAGTTCTAGGCAAATCGAACGGACATGTATTTAAAAAGGAAGACAAAAGAATCAAAAGACAGTAATAAAACTCGAGTTTGAATATGTCAAGAGTTTCATAACCAGCAGCAATTATATTGATTAAACTAACCGAATATAAGAGCACTTGACCATCCTCCATTGTTTTCAAAGTGAAAGACTTCTCATTATGCTGCAAATGAAATTACATCTTACTTATTTCAGTCCCTAAACATAGCAATAAGCTAATTACACTATATACTAAATTAACACATTGCACAACTCCAAGCAGTACAATATTTCTCGGAAAACAATGACAACTAACAAAATTCCGGATTGGCACAGTTCAATGAGTTTGATGATCAACAGTAGGTTTAATTCATGATGATTTTCATAATTAATTTGAATCTAAAAAGTTATCATCATGTATCAGAGCTTATAGTAAAACACTAATTATTTTTAATTTAGTTAATTCTCTTCATATAATCAAGTAAGAAAATTTGGAAATACAAAATGTTGAAAATTTTCTACATAGAATTTGGGTTGGGTCTATGTTAACCCTACAGAACCTGCTTGTAAGGTGATGATTGCTTCCAGGTATAAATTTATGTTCAGGTTTTAATACCATCTTAAAATTTGGGTTGAGTCTAACTCAACCCTCCAAAACCAGATTGTGAGATGAAGACTGCACTCAATTATAAACTTATGTCCAAACCAAATTCCATCCAATGTGGGCCTCTTAACATCTACAGCCAAACAAGTGATGCCAGAACTTCAAAGAGTATGTGAAAAAAGATAAAAGATCTTGTTAAAATTAATTTACATTTTTTTATCAATCAGGGCTTGAGAGGCCGTGGTTTACCCTGTGGTGGATGTCACCGGTTCAAGTCCACATATAATAATTATCCTACAAAAATCATTACAATAAAACTACAATAAGACTAGAAAAAAAAAGCCTCATAAAGTCATTAGATAATTAATTGCCCTTCAAATCAAAGACTTGCAGAGCTTTAGTTATGAGGAAAACAAAATCCGGCTTTAACAAATATATTTAGATCATAAAGGAAGGAGGCAATGCAGAAAAGATGTTGAGCTTGTGCATATATTAAAATGGATGCCATGGTGAAAAAAGAAGGTTTGAAGGGGAATTTGTTTCTCCTGGGTGTAATCTACATTCAGTACTGATTAAGGGAATGGCTTTCATATTAGTAGACGTGTCATATAAAAAGGCATAAAAAGGCATACCAGCACAGAACAAATTCCAGGATATAGACCATAGCAAATAACTGCCCGGATAAGATTCACATCATAGCTCCATGTGTTACAGCTTGTTGTGTTGCTATCAACTAATCCAATATCTATAAGCATGCCTTTGAACTCCCTCCGAAGAGCATCAATAGATTTCATGGATTGAAATGAAAGAAAGTTTTTCCAACAATATTCATATCCACCCAGGTCTATCTCAGCAACTTTCCAACCCTCATAAGCGCGCACAAGTGCTAGGTGGTCACTGTATGCACCAGAGAATTGAGATTTTGCCGCCTCGGCAAGCTGCAATGAAGATCTTTGAACTCAAATAATGAAATCAAGTTCAAAATGAGGATAAGAGGGAACAGGGGAACAGAGGGAAGAAATAAGGAACTGAGAAATATATTTTTGCTTTTCAGTCATTGGTCAATCATTGAAAACAGGAGCAGCTTACATCTTTTTTATCCAGTGGTGATAGAAAAGGATCTCTCACACTAAGACCAGCAACAACAGTTAATATGGGATCCAGGCAATTGAGGATAGCACCTAATATAAGCATCTTGCCAAGTTTGGGTTCCATAGGAAGCCTTGTCAAATAGTGTCCTGTCAATTGGAAAACCAAGCACAAGCTTTCATTATTTTGAGTGCAAATTAATAAGCCAAACTTTCCATTACTAAGTAAGGTACCTACCTAAAATCGTCAGATTCTCATTCTCGTCCAAAGCCCCAATTATTTTTAAATATTCAACTGCATTTTGTACCTATGAATAAATATTAAAATAAAAATGAGGTGCAATTTATATAAAAACAATCAACAAAATATATGAATAAACAACTTATCTAATTAAAAATAAAGGTATGCATGATTTGATGGAGTTTTACAGAATAAATCAACTTCATAATTACCGCGAGTATCTCAGGAGACTGCAAAGCCCTAGACAAGAAGTCGGATATACTTCCAAGTCTTAGACTTTTAATTTGTAAACAGAGAGACTGCAAAGGAGTTCTCAAAATTTCTGGCAATTGATACTCTGCAAAACCATCATATACACATCTAGGATAGAGATGGTAACACTCTCCAGGTTGAACACGACCAGCTCTTCCTCTTCTCTAGAAAAAAGGATTCGGGGAAAAAAGGATAATATTAGCAATGTTTAACGTCCAACAGTTTCATGATTCATACTCATACACAGATGCCCACTAAACCCAAAGCCTAGAGAACAAAATGTTAATTTCTATTTGAATACCTTCACTCACACAACGCACTAAACCTGGGTGTATAATCATACGCCAACCCCCTCCCTCAATCTAAAAAAGAATTCAAACTGTCCTTAGCCTCTTCAATCTGTAAATAATGGTATAAGGACCACCGCCATATGGCATTGTATCAAGCTATTTATAAAGTCGGGTGAATAGCATGGAACCTCTAAGTGAACTTAAATGATTGTGGTTTATTTGACTCATGCAATGGAGGATCGGGATATTAGTTATTAGTAATAATTATAAGTCTTCTAGGGAAGGCCAGAAAACTTCATCTCTGAGTCCTAGGAGATAATCTAAGATACACTAAGATTGAAAACTGATCCTTAGAGATAAACCAAGATATTCTAACATAATATCAAGATATTATTTTATATTCTGACAACTGCTTCTGATTTATCATGCAAAATATGCATTGTTACCATAAAGAAATTCAAATTCAAACCGACAAAACTGTAAATATGGTTCCAATCACCAAGAGTCCATGTAGTATTCTGCCAAACTAAACTGATATATACGAGGAAAAATACTTGCAAAAAGTAAACCAATATACATACATACATGTACATAATTGAAAGCATAGAAAACGATGCCCGGCATCATTGTACATCGAACATATTATAAAAGTGATCAATGCCAGATATGCATAACAAAAGTATAACATTACTTGATGGGCAGAAGCCTTAGAGATCCATGTAGGAAGCAAACAAGGTGCATTATTCAGTGCATCATATGATGTTTCTTTTGCTTTTCCACAGTCCAGAACAAAAACAACATCATCTATTGTGATACTCGTTTCGGCAATATTTGTTGCTAGCACTATTTTTCTCACTCCATCTTCGGGCTCATCAAATATTACTTTCTGCATATCCAATAATGTACAATATATATATTGAGTGTAAGTAGGACGTCCAATCACATACTTCACTCAAGATGTAACATATTGTTAAAAGAAGTTTTCAGAAAACACTTTGGTATAGGATATGATCATGCTTTTTATTCCAAACATAAGATTTTGCAAACTTTGTTGCTAAACTTAAGTGTCTAGGTTAGGTAACAACGCAACGCAACGCAAACTCTAACGTTCAGTAGTCAACAGACAGAAGATTACTTGCTCTGAACTAGCCATTGAGCCATGACATGGAAGTAACAAAACACGGTTTGGATCTCCCAAGACAGTATGTGCTTGGAGCTTCTCTTTCAGAGAGTTGATATCATCCCAACCAGTCATGAAAACCAAAACAGCGCCAGGCCTTTCATCCTCACAAATATTGCACAGGATATATTCTATGAGACTAAAACCAATACAGTCGGGATTCCAACACGACAAAGACTCTTGTGTCTGAAGGCTGTAATCTTTGAAATCAGCAGATCTAATTGCATCCTGGTCACATTTTTCAAAAAATGAATGTAATTTAAGAAAAATACTAAACATGCACTGAAGCAACTGCAGTTCATGATTTCTGGCATACCTCTACGGCAGAAGCAATTTGACTTTTCCTCTTTCTTGGGGCCTGTTTGTTCATTTTCCACAACCTCTCTTGGCCATAATCATCAATTTGATTAGAAGGGGTCAATCGATAGCCCGTCGTTTCAAGAATGTTCTCCAAAAAGAGAGTTCTAACAGGGTGTGTAAAGCCCTATATTAATAAGCACATCAGCCAAAACAACAAGAAAAAGGAAAGCTTATATTTCTTGGCAGCAAATATTAAAATATCTATCCCAAGAAAGGTAATAATTAAAAAAACTGAAATAAAAACTGCTGGAAACATGAATCCTTGAGCAAATTTCATTTCCTTCTATGATAACGTTATACCTAGGTTGAACCCTCTTATGATTTGAATAGACCTAACTCAACCTTACATAACCAGCACGTAAGGTAATAAATAATAACTTCTACTTATAAATATATTTTGATGTCATACCACAACGGGTGTGGAACTCTCAACAAACCCATTTACCCAGTTCCTCCATACCATTTATTATATCGTTTAAACAATGTCTTTAAAACCAAACCCCAAAATATCTTGTTGCCACGTGCAATTAGCAATGATTTTGTAGTTGTTGATCATTGAAACACAATCCCCGTGAGATCGGTGCACTTGCCATAAAAAGTAGTGTACTGAAATACATTATCAATGATTCCTTTAATTGGAAATTCTCAATCACATTGAACCCTTTTAGGGACAATTTCAAGACTCAATTGAATGACTCAAAAGGACCAACATGGTAGGATTTTCCATTCAGATATTACTTTGGAATTGGGACCAAACTGCTTAACCTCTACACAATTTGAGGGACTAAATTAACAATTCACTCAATTTCCAACTTAAAACATTGGATCGGTTCACGGGCTAGTAGGCCATTTATACAGTTCACCAATCATAATGGCCAATTCAATAATTCTAAAAGCAATTTTTCGATCAATAGTATGTTTGGTATGACAAAACCATTTATGGACTAGTTCACTACAGAATCTATCAGACTAACCAATCCTGAATCTACCCACATAACAACGTAAACTAGGACTATCGTTTAGTCTTAGAAACGCACCGATATATTCACTATTGGAGCCCCATTAAAATAAGAAGAGAAAAGCTCTGCATCTAGGGTCGCACTCATCAAAATCAGTTTGAGTTCGGGTCGACGGGGAAGGAGTTCTTTAAGGACAATAAGCAGAAAATCTGTTATAGAAAAGGCAAGATCAGTAATATTGAGAAGAAATCTTCTGAAAGTTAAAGATTTGATCAAATTCAGAGTTCAACCTTCATTCATCCCACGTTCATGAATTTCATCCACAATAACATGAGTTACACCTTTAAGGTTTCTATCAGCCAGTAATCTTCTTAATAATATGCCTGTGGTGCAAAAGAGAAGATGGGTATCTCTCCCTTTCATTCCCTCCAGTCGAACTTTATATCCAACCTTTCAACGGAAAAGAGCGTGTGTGAGCCACCAATAGTGAAATACTTGGGTTCTCATATAACAGTAATTAGATGGGATAGTATATTGAAAGCAATTGTCATTGGCAGACAAACTCACAGATTCACCCAATTTCTCCCCTCTCTCAAAAGCAACCCTTTCTGAAACAGACATGGCAGAAATGCGTCTTGGCTGTGTGCATATAATATTACAAGCAGCTCCATGAACTGATTCTATCTCTGATTCCAAAATAAATTGAGGAATTTGTGTTGTCTTGCCACAACCTGTTTCGCCTGAAATGATGACTACCTGCAAAATATGTCTTTTAGTAATTGACAATTGAATTATAGATGTCAATTTACAAACAAAAAATATTGAAAATTGAAATTAAGACTATGAACTACTTTTAAAAATATATTTGGCCACAACCAGCCACAACATATACAAACCAAGTATAGGATAACACACTAATGAAACAAGATGCAGGCTACATTTTTATTTATTCATTATTAATAAAAGCATTTATTGTCCCAATAAAACATCAGTAGCTCAGCAAAAGAATTTCTGGACACAATATCAGTGGTCAAATAAAAGCTGCAAACATTTTGTATGATTCCAAGGGTCTTAAGGATCCAGTGATTTCTGCCAAGGACATAACTGAATACTATCAAGAGAATAAATATGTTTTTAGTCCCTTTAAATACAGTGACTTTTGTTTTAGCCCCAGAGTATTTGTTACCATTTCCATCCCTCATTGTTTTAGAGTGTGAACTTTTTGTCATTGACTCCATGACATATTTCCTTGTCTGTTATGTATAGATGAGAATGTCATGTCAGCGTTGCCACATGCCCAAATTTATCTTGAATGGATTAAAATGTGGCAAAAAATTACTAAAAGTGTAATGAATGTCATCATTTTCCTCTCTCCTTCCAAACCATAACTACCAAGTATTCTGTGGAGATCTTGACCTTTATAGAGAAGAGTATGACCAACCTTTCTACTAAATGTTCCTCCATCTCTTCAAAATATAAAAATAAAATAAAATAAATAACCAACATTTCCACCATTCTGTTTCCATAAATCAATCTAATTCCTTACCCGTAAACCTGCAATATGTAATAATCAATTGTAGAATGATGGCTCAGTAAAAAGAAAAAGAAGGAACCGAGATTAAGATACAAGAAACAATCAGCCCCTTTGTCAACAACAATGATGAAAGTAATAACCCAACCAGCAGCAATATGATGGGCGAAAATTGTTTCACAACAGGACAGAGGAACAATGGCTTACATGAAATGATTACATGACTCGCATTACCACTTATGTGTCTGATAAAGAATAACTAGAGCAGTGCACTAGAGCAATTGATTTAATAGATTTTTTTATCTTCTCGACAGAATAATAAATCCAAATCATATCCTGATATTTAATCATGAATTGTTGATACAATTGTCTTCATAGCCAACCTCTACACAAAAAAACAACCTCCTTTTTGATAACCACAGCAGCAGCAGCCACAACAAACAACCATACCTCCAACATACCTAAACCATTCATTCTCCAATAAAAGGATAGCCTCTGTAGAGTTACCTGATATTGTTGGTTTAATAAACATTTTGACCTCCAAAACTCCAATTTCTTTTTTTCAGCACTTGTGAATTTCACAATACAATTTTCAGTTTGCATAAAAGCATAGAATTTATCCTCTGAAACACCTCACAACTGATCTTCAATGTGTAAACTAGTCAGACTGGTCAACATTTCAACAACGATATCACAAGACTGGCAAGAAGATGTTATAGAAATAGTTTTGGTGATACACAAATCCGCCTAAAATGAAGTTAATAAATCACAGGCTTAATCCATAAAATTAGTAGCCCTAATACAATTATTCAACAAACCTGATTCTTTGATATGACCGATAATATTGCTTCTTTCTCTTTATAAGCAGGGAGAATTCTACGAAGTTCTAGCATTCTTTTTCCTTCAGATGACTCCTGATATGAAAAGGTAAGATGTCAAGAACATTCAAGCTATTTTGTTGTCTAAAGATAAGAAGAAGAGAAAAACAAAGACTTTGAATTGTAATTATAGTTTATATAATAATACTAGACTCCTAATTCTTAATTAAACAAAGAAAACAATCATAACAAACATTAAACACCTAATTTAAATTATTATATAAGGAAACTATTCATCAAATATATAAAAATAGTAAAACTAATCCTGAGATAACAAAAGTTATGACACTATCTCAAGCTAAAGCTAACAAAAGTTAATTAAACACCCTAAACCCTAGATGATATATTCTAACAAATAATCAGAAATTCAATTTTTTTTCATTTTCCTTTTTGCGCTTTTTTCAAAAGTTAATCAAACATCCTAGACGTAGACATCAGATATAAAAACAGTTATGGAGTGTTATTCAGTTGCAGTCACAATAGCGTCGGGCTGGGCTCCATTGCAACCTATTGCACAAGATTTTTTAGTGTGACTCTCAAAAAACCCATACAGCCATTAAATATTAAGATTCAGAGAGAAATTTAAGGGGGCCTCAGGCATTTAATGTGTAATTCAAAGCGTCACAAAAAGACTAGAGCATTCTTCTAAGTTAAACAGCCAAGTGGCAGTAAGATCATAAATTGTCTGATCCACTATCTAACTTGCGATCTTAACAGCAAATAACAATGACTAATGACCATGAAGAAGAACCATTGAAACTTTTTCTTTTAACCTATCACTAGATAAGTTAGGCATGAACACAGTATCCATCTTCCATACCCCAACCCTCAAAATGGAAGTTCAAAGAAAACAGAGGATTATACCACAGTACCAAACAAGGAAGACATGACATAATTTTATATCCAAGTTAAAGTAACCTGCCAAGCTTGTTGCACATCCCGCATTTGTAGGCTTCTCTGCCAGAGAATTTTCTCCGCAACAGCCTTACTGGATGATAGCGGCTCAGGCTGTTCAAAAAGCCCTTCATCTGTACCAATACTACCATCACTGCTTGACAAATCTGAAAAGCTTTTGTTTATCCTGGGCTTTCGACTAAGGTATTCCTCAAAATGTGCAGCAACCCGCCTGAACACAGTGATAGGCATGCTCACCTATCAATTACTGAAAGCTTTACTAAGGTGTGTTGTGTGAGTGATAAATTTATTATATCAATGAGATTTGTTATGAAATTACATCAAAAATTCATCATGCTTCACATTCAAACAGAAGAATAATATAAAGGAGGGGGGAGTAAAAAGGAAGAGCATTTAAGGGTGGTGTGTTTGGATTGATGGAATGTAACGGAACGGTAAATAATGAGATTCCATTGTTTGGATTTGTAAATAATGGATAGAATGGAATGGAACGTGATGGAATTCATTCCATCCCATTCCATCCAAACCCCCATTTTGTGTTTCATCCAATTTGGGATGTATGCAATGGAATGTGATATTTTTAATAAAATAGCCAAATAATAGAATAGAGTGGGATCTATATTCCATTCCGCTCCATTCCATTCTGTTATGTTCCACTCTGCTCCATTCCATTCTGTTGTGTTCCATTCCGCTCCGCTATGTTCCATCAATCCAAACAGAGCCTATGCTTTTGTATAATGTCTAAAATGATAGAAAACGGGACATTAGAGAACAAACCACATAGCAAGATATATACCTCCCTCTGAGGCTTCCTTTCGTCCAAATCATATCTATAGTTGGGAAGTGGCACCTTACTGAAGACAGCAACCTTGGAATACATATGGCTGCCATAAACAAGTGCAATTGAATTGAGCAATAAAGACCATACCAAACAATACTTGTGATTCAAATTCAAACACATTAGTATTATTCAAACCAGAGAATAGAAAACAAACCTATACAACCCCATTCTACTAGCCAAAAGTGATATTTCATCAAAATCACGCCTATCTTTTTTCTCCCTTGAAATCAACTCTTGCTTACTCTCATCATTCAAGAGCATTGTAAATTTTGGCATCCACTCCTGCATGATATCATTGGGGAAACCACTCTGCACATCAAATTTCAGAGAAAATTAAACATCCAACTCGAATATTCACATTTACACTTTAAATTACGAGAGAATAGAGGAAAAAATATAAGAGGAAACAATTTAAGTAAACTCACCGGTAGCGAAGGAACTTCAACTTCGGAAACGACGTCGTCGTAAGCAGAAACAAAGCGCGAATTCGTCTTGTTATCTGATAAGGTGGTTTGAAGAGTAGTACGTGTGGTTGTGAGATTTTCGCGGAGCTTGGCGGAAACTGGAGTGGGGGAGTTGGCGGAGGTGATGACGGAGCGGAGACGGTGGTGCGGAGGAACATAGATGGCGCCATGGGAGGACAGCGAGGGGCGGTCCTTCATGGCGAGGAATGGAAGATGAAATGAAGGTTTTAGGGTTTTGGGAATGGATGGAGTGGGAAGCATACAGGGTTAAACGGCGTCGTATTTGATTTTGTGATGGTTCTATCAGTTCTATGTGCGCGTGGGTGTGTCAGTGTGACGGAAGAAAAAACTCAGTGAAAAGGAGACGATGAACGATAGTGGTGAGATCTCTTTTTCACGCTAGTGATGGAGCGTGTCTTTACTACTCACGTTGACGCCACGTCACTCCCGGACGCTACCACGTCTGTCTATAAGTTTTTTGAGGAGAAGATGAATATTGAAGAAAAAAAATCATTCTTCATTTTTTATTACTTCTGTTCTCTCATCCTAAGTATTATTCACGTACCCTCCTAAAAAAACCAAAAAATGCTTCTAAAATCTAGGGTTATTTATATGAAATCCCTCTGTCATATGAGCGTGTTTCGTTTTACCTTCCACCGTTGTCATAGACAGGTTTAGGCAACGTTTTTTTTTTAAAAACCGTTGCCAAAAGGCATGGAGGGGGGAAAGCAAAATTCGCTCATATGGCAGAGGGGTTTCATATAAATAACCCTAAAATCTATTATTATCTATCTATAAAAACTAAAGTATCTGAAAATTTCTAATTAACCATTTTGATTACATATTTAATTTTTTTTTAATTCAGAATTATTAGTGTCTAATTACATATTTGCTGCAATCTTATGCATTTGATATTTATGACAACTGATATGTCAATTTGTGAATAGTTTCTACTATTTTGGTTAATTAAAAAGGCAATCTTCATACAACTTTTACGTGGGAAACAACAAAGAGACATTTGAATTAACTTGAAAATTAAAGAGTTACAACTTTCAATACTTCTAATTCATTACCACTACAACAAATGTTAAAAGCTTCAACACACCACATTACCAATTTTAAACCCTCGTTTCGTCCATCTTCCTTCTTCTTTTCGTAAGTTCTTCATCTTTTATACTTTATCGATGTTGACGCCTTCTTCTTCAACACCATCAATAGACCACATCTATTTCTTCTATACTTGCTTCGATTCAATCTTTAGCTAACATTTGGACATCTCTTTTGTTGTTTCAGCATGTTAGACGATGGGCTTCGATCTAGAGGGGGTGAATATATCACAGATTTAAAACCAAAAACTCTTGGCAAAAATTTGTTTTCAAAAATATATGGCACAGCGGAAACAACCCGAATCGAATAGTATAATCGAACCTACTATCCAAAAACTCAGATATGTGTAATGAAAATCAATAGAATGATAATGAACACAAATTGTTCAATCAACAATTAATTCACGGATCAATCAAATGCAAATTTATTCATAAAACTTATTTCCAATGAACACAAAGCGATAAAAATACTCAAAGGTAATTTATCAAACACTTTGTGTGCGATTTATCACGTTTAGAAATTATAATTATTTTGTTGATGGTAAAAGCCAATCACAATCAAAGTGGCTATGATTATGTCAATAACAACACTTTAAAAGATAGTTGAAAACAATTTTCGATCAAATTAATCGAAACAACAACGAAATCGATAATTTGCAAGAACAACAATTAAAGAAAAATAAATCGATAATTTGCAAGAACAACAATTAAAGAAAAATAAATCGATAAAGAGACACAAGGATTTGTTTAGGCAGCTCCCCAATCAGCTTCATTATGGATACGTCTACCTTCGATCTAAAATCGAATTGAGATACTTGCAATTAACCTTATCTTTGCAAAAATGTTTATACAAGAGGTGAAGAACTCTAACCCTACAAACCATATGGTTTGTTGTTAATTCAACCACCTTCAAACCCTTGATCAAAGCTTGATCAAGTCACCAACAATGTGGCTACAATCCTCCGATTATCCCGAGCACGCACTTGTTGAACCCAAGATTCCCGAACACAATTCATTGTCTCGCGCTACTCCCTTGCAAGGAAACCACCTTGTCCTAAGGTCTTCACTCGGTTGAATCCATGTTGACGTGATCTTGTCCAAAACCTTCAAATCACACCGATCTTGAAGGAAAACCCCACCTTGTTTTTCTTATTTGAAACACACAAAGTTCCCAACCCAATATTCTCGGTTACATCAACCTAATTGGACGTTATCAACCCTAATCTAGATGGCCACCCAATCGAAAAATGATTATGTGCAGTTCAATTGTGTGCATGCATTTAAGAGAGGTTGAAGATGATGTAAATGCTTTGTAATCTGGTTTCATTTAGGTAATTCACTAGTACCTTGCTAGATGAAAAAGCATATATGAGTGTATATATATATGTGTGTGGAATTTAGGCAAAAAAGAATGCAATAAAAAATAAGATGCAAAACAAAATTTGTGTTTTTGAAGGCTACAGGTCGGCTTATGAAAGCAATAGGTCGGACTGTCAAGGTGTTCAGGTCGGCCTGAAGGAGACGACCTATGGACAGAATCCACAGGCTTAAATATTGGAGTGTGAGAGTCGACCTGTAATCGTATGCGTCGGCATGTACTGAAGCAAAAGCTTATATAGGTCGGCCTATGCAGTCGTGTTTACACATATAACTTGGTTTTTGATGTGTATTTCATGCCTAAGGCTTTTCAAAAACATTTATATGCATCCTAGGGCTAAAATAATTCAATGCACATCTAAATTTTGGTTGATACCGTCCAATATACAACGCTAAGTTTAAGTCATACTCCTAGTTTTGACATCATTCAAAACATGGCTAAGTTGAAAAATGCACTCACATACTCCCCATTTTTTATGATGGAAAACTTGAATCTCATAGCCTCATAGTCATTACGTTTTTCTTCGGTACACTGAATAGCTCCCCCTAAAGTTGTGCACAATCCTCAATAACTCCCCCTGAATTTGTGCATTATCCTTTTCATAATCCTCCCCCTTTGACAACATAAAAAAGAGAAAAATAAGTAATTTGTTAGAAGCATCACATAGATGCACATTTCACATATGATTTATACTACACATATGCAATTGCAAAGAATAAGTGGTGCACTCACATAAACACACATATATAAATAGCACAAAGCTTAATAAATCACACAACAATACTCATTTTTATTGATTGTAAGTAATCATAATACAAGCATTGCATCATTTCATAAACCAAAACAGCAAACATCAAAACAAACTAAATGAAAATGCATGGAAACATAAATGAAAAACTGAATGCATGACTATCCCGAAACGAATCCTAAGACACGATAAAGACGACACACACTCTGGACATCACTGTCTTGTGCGACCTCCACGACTCACTCCACGGAACCAACCTTGACCATCGCTTCCGAACTGACGGTCCAAGAAGTCACACATTTCCTTATAGAATTGGGGTGTAGTGATAATGATCTTCATTTTGGGCGACAATTATATGATTGACCCTTGCAATGGTAAATGTTGTGTTTGCATCCATCTTATCCTTCAAGGAGACCAGTTTCTCTGTGACGAAAGATGCAAAGGATTCAATGTTTACATCTTGGGTCTTCATATATTCTTGCATATTACGAAGCTGAGTCATTTGAGCATCTTGCTTAATCACCAGATTTTGAAGAAGTGAAGTGATGGAGGATTGATCTTCATGAGCATCATTATTCCTCTGAACAACTACATGTTCCACATCTTGCATAGGCTTATCGTCCCTAAGTTATTGCTCAGTAGTGGAGTCAACAAATTCTGTAGGATCATCAAAATTGTACACCTTGCATCCATGCTTTCCTAATCTGAGGTAATACGTTCGATGTTCTTCATCCCAGAAGTACCCTATATTTGTTAAGGTCGTTGGGAGAATTCTTGAACTAGGCCAGGCAAGATGAGCAGCAGGTTTGGCACACTGATATTGAAGTAGTTAGGAAGTTTTGAGATCATTGATATGTTGCAGAAGGATGTACCTTTATTATATTTTTTAATGGTGAACATGCGGGAGACAAAGTAGTGTGGCCAGTTGATGCGAATCTTGTGAATAAGGATATACACAAGGTGTATTTATGCATTGTCTACTCTTGAATACCCTTCTTTCTTTGGGCGTAAGATATGTGAAACTAACCAAAGGAGAATTCTTGGAACCATCTTGAGTTGAATGATTGATATGGCTTCACGACAGTCCTCTGGCCTAGGGGCTTTGAGCATCTGGTTGAGACACTACTATGAAAAACCCATTTAACAACGGTTGGGAATGACGTATAATGACGCAGACAAAGGCGTTGTTATGTAGATTGTCGTTGTAAGTTAGTTGTTTCTACAACGGGCTGAAAATCGTTATTGAAAGGTAGGGCGCGAGCCATATATCACAACAGTTATGATAATAAACCGTTATGATACATACACTTAGGTTCTGAGTTCGAAACCCATCAGCAGCGAAATTATATAAAACATAAATTACTTATGATATCGGTTACAATAGATAACCGTTGTTGTAAGTACCCTAAATTTATTATATTAAATGTAGATTGCTTGTTTTCCAAACACCTCACTAAATAAATATACATGGATTCAATTTGATGAAGATGTCTATAACCTGCAAATTAAACTGTTCTTGAAAACCAACTTAAACAAACCAATGTTGTTTTCTGATTGCATTCGTCTCATCGTGCATTTCACGCTCTTTTACATGTATTGTGGTTTATTGATCTGACTCCTTCGATATATCGCTATCTTCGATTATAGTTAAATTTCCATAAGATCAACAAGACATTGGATAATCTGCCTCATCTTTGATTTAACTATAATGGAAGATGGCGATGCATCTAAGGAGCCAGATCATTATACCATAATCTATATATAAAAGAACGTGAGATAAATGATGAGAGGCATGCAATCAGAAAACAACATTGGTTTGTTTAAGTTGGTTTTCAAATACAACTTAATTTGCAGATTATAAGTATCTATGTCAAATTAACTGAATGTATTTTAAGTGAGGGTTAGTGAAACAAACAATCTACATAGAATATAATAAACTCAAACAACATTCTATACCAGATCCAGATATTATAAACTCATATAATACGCTTGGTACCACCAGCAAACTTTAAGTGAGGGTTAGTTAGACAAACAATGCAAATAGAATATAATAAACTCAAACAACATTCTATACCAGATCCAGATATTATAAACTCATATAATACGCTTGCTACCACCAGCAAACTTTAAGAGAGGGTTAGTTAAACAAACAATGTAAATAAAATATAATAAACTCAAACAACATTCTATACCGGATCCAGATATTATAAACTCATATAATACGCTTGCTACCACCAGCAAACTTTAAGTGGGGGTTAGTTAAACAAACAATGTAAATAGAATATAATAAACTCAAACAACATTCTATACCAGATTCAGAAATTATAAATTAATATAATACGCTTGCTTCCACCAGCATCATCACCCTGTATCATCCCCTTAACCTGAAAGGAAACAAAGCAAACTTAAAAAATGAGCATCCTCAGTTGAAAACAAACCCTAAAACCATAATCCAGTGAAGAGTAAAGAGAAGAACAGGAATAAAGCACATTTTAATGAAACTAATCGCGGAACAGGAATCAATTATGATGTTGAACTAGTTTGGGAAGCAATGAAAAAGAAATATAAGGAGGAAGAAGCTTACACAAAAGCTTCATACTTCTTATACTTCTTTTCATTGTTTCTAAAACTAGATAAAGTTTGCTTACAGTGTTGATTCTTCATTTACTAACATCTTGTTCGTGAAGCTATGAAGAAAAATTACAAGGTGGATGAAGTTTCTATCATAACTTCATGCTTCTTGTACTTTTTTCCATGGCTACGCAAACATTATGACGTTTCCAAAGCATGGTCTTTGTTAAGGGTGTGTTTGTTTGAGAGATTAAAATTATATTCCCAGGAATATCATTCCTAGGAATGTTAATCCTAGGAATTTTATTCCCATCAATTTGTTTGGTAAATAATTAAGATTCCAAGGAATAATTTTGAAATTGATTTAATTATAATTTTAAAATTTTAAAAATATAAAATAATGTGTTAAAATAATATGAAAGTGGGTAGTTATAGTTGGTTATTTTTTATTCCCATGGGAATATATGATTCCCACCCTTTAACATGGGAATAAATATTCATAAGTTCATGAGTAAATTTTATTCCTGGGAATTATTTATTCCAAGGCATTTTTTTTCTTTCCCATCTACCAAACAATGGAATAATTATTTCCAACCTTAGATTCCCGGGAACTTTTTTTCTAGCACCGAAACAAACACACCCTAAGGTAGTGAAAACGAATCTGAAAAAATGAGAACAATCAACAAAAATAATAATCCACAAACGAGATAATGGGAAATATCTAACAATAGATGGAAGAAGAAGAATACCTTAATGTATGATTCACGGCTAATGGTGAAAATGAAGAGAAAAAATGGGTTCTAGGGTTTCACTTTGAAGGCAACGGCGTTACTGTCAATTAAGTGAAAGTTATTTTGCTTATATATGGATAAACTATTTCACAACCGTTAACAATAACAACCGTATAGATATGTATTTATTTATTATAAATATATCACTACGGTTAACTAGAATAACCGTAGTGATAACCCTTTTATTTGTGAATTTTAGAATAAATAAAAACCGTATAGCTAGGTATTTATTTATTATAAATATATCACTACGGTTAACCTGGAGAACCGTAATGATAACCCTTTTATTTGTGAATTTAAAAAAAAAAGAAAAAAAGGTGCACCTTAACTTCTCACTTAATGCATCTACATTTTAAACATCAACAATGTAATTCACAATGCATCTGCAGTTTAAACATCAACAATGTAATTCACAATGGATCTGCAGTTTAAACATCAACAATGTAATTCAAACCCTAATTCAACTATTACATTTCATAACAAAGTAAACATTAAACATAAAGGAGACAAGAAAACATAACATCTTGACATTTCCAGAAAATATCTCTGATTTCAGTTTGTTCATCAAATTCTTGTTCTTTTTCTTTAAATCCTCATACATAACCTTCAAATAGCCCACAGCTTCCAACTCTGACTTCATAATGCTCTCATCGTCATTTCCATCTCTTTCTCCCACGTCTTCATCCCATATGAACAAATTACATGTTTCATCGCTCCTCCATAATGGACATCTCCAAAAAAGGCTTCCTTTATTTTGTCCCTTCTTGCATTAATACGAAACCATACGACCATCACAACCACAAAAATTTCCAGATCGAGATTTTACACTGGAAGAAGACGTAGAAACACATTTGGATGATTTTTTCTTCAAATGTGACATTGCAACACCTTAAAGTAAAACACTTTCTTGTTATTGTTGTTGTCTTTTTCCCGACAATGGTGACGGCGTTGGTGTTAGAGTTGTTTCGTCTTGTTTCTTTTTTCAATGGATAAATTGATATATACTTGGTGTTTAAAATACATAACAGTTTGTAACAACGGTTTTAAGAAAAAACCGTCGTGATACCATTATTATTTTTTAGTTAAATATTAATAAAACTTAAAAATGGAGCATTTACATCAAAGGGATAAACTATTTGAGGGCGATGAGGTTCGAACCCATGATAGCTAGATTGTATCACCACGGTTTTCATAACAATCGTTATTATACCCTTGAGATTTCTAATTAAAATAATGCGCGCGCATCCAGTACGCACTATAAGAACGGTGTATAGGATGCCGTTGTAAACCTCATGTTGTTGTTTGGGTGTTTTGTAGTAGTGAGATGAGTATTCCACACAAAATCCCTATGAATGTGGCAGTCTATTACCAACTGATCAAGTTCATCCTTAGCATCAGGATCACTAATAGTGATATCAAACAGCCTCTTACAAATGTCATCAGTAACCTCATAAACCTTGTTGCTAATAGTGAATTTGAACGCATATCCGTTTTGTTCATGCAATCCGAAATAGAACACCCGGACAAGATCTTCGTTGTAGTCCTGCACCAACTACAGAAAATAGTTTATCTGCTGGTGTTCAAAAATTTGAACAACTTTTGGAATTTCTAGATCTCCAACTATTGTAGGCTTCCACACATGTTGTTTCATGACAAGGCGGTGCAACAACTTTTCTTTAAATTCTGCCACACAATTGTCTGAAACTAGAGATACCACATTTTCTAGAATGGTTGAGGATGTGGCAGATTTTCCCTTGACTATTTTGTTTCTTACAATTTTGGGAGCCATTTGGATGTGCTAAGAGGGATTTGACAATGATGTGATATTTGGAGAATGAAAAGAAAATGATGACAATTTATAGAGAATGTGGAATGCATAAAACTTTAGGTTTGAAGACAATGGAAGGTTGAATGATTTAATGGAATGAATTGAATAGAAATAGTGGATAGTTAAGGACACTAAAAAGAGTTATAATGATTAACTGCAAGTTGAATAGCAATTGAAACAGATTCATGAATCAACCTTGAAGGCAGAAAGATGAAGAATTCTTGTCAAATATGCAATAATTCATCCACTTACTTCCATAGGCCGACCTATACGAATGCGTGTCGACCTATACTGTAGGTTTTATGAAAAATGCAAAATTTTGATTTGTATAGGCCGACCTATACAAGTTTGGGTCGACCTGTACTGCACCAGAGTGAGTAAATGTTGAATTCAATTGACATAGGTCGACCTGTACGACCTCGTGTCGACCTGAACTAGAACATTTCAAACAAATGCAAAATTTAATTTACATAGGTCGACCTGTTCTAGAATGTGTCGACCTGAAAAGTCCAAAATTTCAAAATTATGACTCCAATGGACTTTTAGAGACCAATAATGACTCAAATTGAACTTGTAAAGACAATAATGACTCCTGCACCCTAACTTGATGAGAAACACGTGCATTTTTATATTTGTGTGGTTTGTTTGCTTGAATCATGCAATCACGTAAAATTCATGCATGAGTTGGTTCAAGATATAGATGATATATGAAGACAATTATGAGTAACTACTATAAACATTTAAAATGCAACATACAACAATCACATTGACATGTTTGGAAGTAAACACACATCACAAATTTCACACTTATGGTTGATCACATATCTTCACGAAATAATCAAGTAAAGGAAATACTTACGTACATAAGAAGAAAAAGGATTGAAACGATATTACCTCACTGTACAAATGACGGAGGATGCACTTGCATTCCACGAAGAACTTTCGAATGAAAGTTGAAATAAATGCAACACGTGCCACAAAACATAATCAAGACCGAAACGCTCTTACCACTTTTTTCTTGTGTAAGTACTTGAAAGTGTGATTAATAATGTATCCAAGAAGATTGTTGATTTGATGATCATTGGAGATTCTCCAAGTCAAAAGAAGATAGTCCACTGCAGCTGGACTTTCAACCTTCCCCTTTTCACAATTGTTATCTTCTTCTTTCTCATGTTCCGCCGCTTTAGGATAATCAATTCATTTTTCGATTTCTTTGAGAAGGTCTTGTAAAGATATACATATATTATGAAAAGAAACACCTATATCAAAATTTCTTGGGTAAAACATTAGTAGTAATCAGCACACTTTTACCAATTAAAGAAACACTAAAGGTTAAACTGATTGGTAGCACAATTCGCCTTGTTAGTCACATAGATCAAAACAATAAGGACATGCCACCGTGTTGTGCCTTGATGCTCCATAAACGAGATCCCGTACTCTCTTTCATAGAGTCAAGACATTTTTCTGCATGATTAACAAATAGTACTAGGTACCCAATCTTCACTGGGTCCTTGGGGGTGAGTGAAAACAAGGTTGCACTTAGGCAACCATTGAACAAGTCCTTTAGGAATAACGAGTTGCCTAAATTTGCATCTTTCAATGGTATGTCCATTTTTGCAAAAATAATGACAAGATAGGTTTTTATGAGACACGTCCTTGCTATTTGAATTCTTATACATATATATATGCTTCTTTTTAGAATGCTTCAAAGGTTTTTCAACCTTAGAAGAATCAATAGGAAACACCATCTTAGGTTGCAAGGCATCATCTAATTTGCCTTGAAGAGATTTTACTTCCTCTTGTCTATTATGACAATGTTCACAACCAAACCTAGGAGGTTTTATATCCTTACTCTTGTCACTTTGAATATCTATCATAGATTTTTTAATAGCTTCGAAATTTCTTTCGGATTCTAACACTTTAGCTTCTAAATTTAAAATGACTTTTTCATGTGAAGCTAACTTGCTAAAAGCTCTTACGACTTCTCTATGAAGATCTTCAAAGGCTCTTTGTAATTCAAAATAGGATGAATTATTTATATACTCAATGTCGCACCTCGAAAATTCATCGAAGACACGACCCTTCGCGCGAAAGGCGCGGAAAACGGTTCGACAGAGTCGCCACCGAACTTTATTTATCCCAAAAGAGGGAAAGGAAAATATCGAGAAAACCTTTAAGGAGGGATAAGAACGTGGTCGTCGTAACCACATTCTGGGTTCGGGAGTCGGTTACGTGAGAGAAAGGTACGCGCACCCCCTCACGTCCGTTGTACTCAACAGGAACCTCTTAGTTCGAATTGTGATGAATGTTATCTAAGCTTGTTTATTTTCTTCTCAATGATATATGCGAAAAGATAAAGTAAAAGGTTTCGATTACTAAGGGAAATAGGGTGGTTTTAGGATAGGGTGCTTAGCAAGATCATCGCGACCTCGGGCCTACGTATGCTCATTCGGACGAGAATGAGGAATCAGAGCAATCGTAGTTCGACTACGGGAAGGGATAGAGGGAAGACGGAAGATAGAGGGAAGGTAGCTCGCCAAGATCATCGCGATCTTGTGCCTACGTATCTTTACTCGGACGAGAATAAAGAATCAGAGCAGTCGTAGTTCGTGGTACGCCCACGAAACAAGGGTTAGGGTTTGAATTTTAGGAGATGAAAGATTGAATGACATACAACCCAAGGGGCGTGCCTCGAGAGCAGTCACTCAAGAATCCAAGGAATGCTAGACTCCAAGAACTCAGTTCTTTCGTGAGTTGATTGCGAAAATGTTTGATAATGGTTAAGTGTTTTAAGGTGAAAGGGTGAATGAACAACAACCCAAGGGCGTGCCTCAAGAGTCATTCATTCGAAGACCCAAGGGATGCTAGATCCCAAGAATCGATCTCCTCCTTTCGTAGGTTGATTAAGAAAGCGTTTGAAAAAGATTAAGTCGAATTGGGTGCAAAAAGAGGTAAGGATCGATACTAGTCCCTAGGGGTGCTCCTAGTAACGAAACCATGAGATGTGCGAGTGTGCGTATGATGGCGAGGCAAAAGGCACTCGACTTACGATTGGGCTCGACGATGAATCGAGGATTGGTTTAAAAATGATTTAGTTTGTTAAATGTTTTAGGGAGAATGACGATTATTCGATAAACGAGACGTCGGCCTCGCAACCAATTAATCGGGGCATTATTAGGATGCTAGATCCCAACGACACCTTTTCAATTCGATTGATTTGTGAAATATTGTTTGTTGAACAACGAAAGTACCACATGGAATGCTAGACTCCAATGGCATTTCTTTGTCCAAATAGTTAAGATGAGTGTTTTAGGAGCGAAAGGTCGAATGATCACCACCTAAGGCGTGCGCCTCAATAGCGGTCACTCAAGAACCCAAGAAGTACTAGACCTCAAGAATTCAGTTCTTTCGCGATTTAATTATGAAAACGATTTGGATAGGTGTATTAGGTATTTTAATCGAAAATTAAGTGCTTAGGCGTTTCGATAATTTTAATGTGTTTTGATTAAAATATGAAAAAATGAAACGGTTAGATAAACATGATATGAATATGATATGGACAATATGATAAGAATATGAACAAAAATAATCAAGATAATATTGACAAGATAATATCGACATAAAAATAAAGTTGATCTCGTCTTAATCAAGATTTAATCGAGAAATCGATAATCAACGATTTTTGACTTTCCTTGACCAAAAGTGAAAATAAAAGAATATGAGGTAATGAAAAATAAATTGAAGTTGAAATAAAATCGGTCTCGTCTTAATCAAGATTTAATCAAGAAATCGATAATCTTTAATATTTGACTTTCATTGACCAAATAAAAGAATATACGAAAATTAAAATGGAGATAAAAAATTAAATCGAAAAAAAACTAAGAAAGGTCTCACTTTTACTAAGATTTTAAATCGAAGAATCGATAATCTTTTGTATTTGGTTTTCATTGACCCAAAAAATAATGACAAAAAAAATAAAATCGAGAAAGATAGGAAAAAGAATAAAGGTCTCACCTTTATCGAGATTTAATCGAGAAATCGATAAATCATTGATATTTTGGTTTTCATCGACCCAAAGTGAGTAAAAAAATAATGGAATAAAATCGAAAAGAGAAAAAGAATAAAGGTCTCACCTTTATCAAGATTTTAAATCGAAAATCGATAAATCATTCATATTTGGTTTTCATCAACCCAAAAATGAAACAAAAAAGATAGAAATGAAATAAAATCGAAAATGATAAGAAAAAGATTAAAAGTCTCACCTTTATCAAGATTTAAAATCGATAAATCAATAAATCATAGATATTTGGTTTTCATTGACCCAAAATGAATAGAAATAAAATAATAAATAAAAATAAATAGGTGGTAGGCCTCATACAAATCAAGATTTGGTACCGATTTTAAAGAATCACCCAATATCAAGATGTTTTTGATATCATTGGCCCAAAAATAAAATCAAAAATAAATTAAGATCGAAATTGAAATAAACATTATATAAAAAAACTACAAAATTTAATAAAGTTTCTAGAATAAATTAGAAAAACTAAAAAACAAATTGAAAATAAAACAAAGGGAAGGGGGGTGCGCTGGATAATAGGGTGTGTGTAATGGAATCACCTGGGCTTAAATCAAAGCCCATCATCCAATAAAACAAAATGGGTGAAAAAAAAAAGAAGGGAAATGGTGGTGATTGATCGGCCCATCCATAACCAGCAAAACAAACACGGTGGTCTTTACCATATAACAACATGACCTAACAGAGCAACATTAGCAAGAAAAACGGCCATGGAAGCATCTGGGCAGATGAATCGATTACAGACCCAACCTACTCAGTGAAAAGAACAACATCAACGAATTCACGGCGACGAAAAGAATAAATTGAATCTCAACCTTCTGTAAATCTCACACGATTTCAATCCAGTTCCAGGTTTGTTCACGATTCACACTTGGTTTCATGTTTCTCAATCTCTCTTCGTCTTTTCGTCTCTTTCTTTCGATTTCTCTAGTTCATTGATTTGTGGTGTGATTTGAGCTGAGGAAGGTTTGTTGGGTTTTAAAGGTTGCATATGAAGTTAATGAAAGGTTGGACGATGGAGGTTCAGGGTTGAAGAGGGTGAGAGACAGATTCACAATGTGGTTCGAATGGGTTTGAAGTTAGGTTGGAGACGGTTGATTGTTGTTGATGGTGAAATGTGGGTTGTGGTTATCGTCGAAGGAAAGGAAGAAGAAGAGAAAAGGTTTTTTTTAGTTCTGTTTTGTAGGTGCATCAGAAAACGTATGAAGGAATCTGTTTGCCATGAAGGTGAAGATGTGAAAATGGAGTTTGAATTTAGAGGATTCTCATATGAACTGGGTTTTTGAGGTGCTAAAAAAAATGGTCCCCCCCATTCACGTTTCAATTCCCTTTCCTCTTTTTAAAACAAACTTGCCTCTTAATCTTTTTTCAAATTTTTTTCCGTTGTAGCATTGCGTTGTCTCTTTCAAGTGCTATAGGTCTCGCTGCAAAACTGTGTATGTTCAGCAGGGTGGATGTTGTAATTTTTGTAGTATTGTCATTTTCATTTTCTGGATATGTTGCTGGTTGTTGATGATGCAGCAGTGTTTTTTTCCTTTTTTCTTTGAATTTCTAAATGGGCTTTGGAATTGGGCTCGGTACTTTATTTTGTATGTTGGACTTTGAAATTCTTATGGGACTTTTGCTGTAGAAACTTTTGCAATGGAATTGAATAAAAAGTAATGGTCTTGGGCTTTGAATTTTGGAATTGTGGATTTAAATTTAATCTTGACTTTTGAAGTAAAATGGATAAGTGAATACAATTTATCATATAATTTTAGACTAACTTGGATATTTGGACATTGATTTGGTAAACGAACAAAATGAGAATGATGTGGATAAATTGGCTTAAAAAAATGGATTAACGAGTGGATAATTGAATTAAAATTTGGAAAGGTGGATATTTATAAATAATTTATAAAATTGAAAACTGGTTAATAAGATGAAAAAATGGATAAATTTAGATGTTAAAAATGAAGTGGATTTTTATGGATATGGATAAATGATTTTATATATGGATATTAAATTGGATGAAGGATAAAAAAAGGTTAAAAAGATATATATGACTTGAAATGAAAATGGATAAAAAATAAAAGAGAGATGAAGTTGAAAACAACATATTTTTTGGATTTTTCTGAATAATTGTCAGTGGGTGGATGTACAAATGAAAATTATACACGGGTAGGACAAATTTGAGGTATGACAGATGCCCCTATCTAATTGGCTTGGACCTAGTAAGGTGAACTGCTGCGGTGTTCGTTCTATCGATGTATAAGTCAATTAGATATAAAAAAGACCACAAATTTGTCCGAAAGAAAGAAAATGGATTGAAAAGTTGAAATACAAGAAATCTGACACCAAAAGGATGACAGACCTATCACCAAAAGGATGATAGTGAACACACACATAGACCCTTCCACCAAAAGGATGAAAAATGAGGTCAAAGTCTGCTATTTCCAAAAGGATAATAGGGCACACACACACACACAGCTATCTGACACCAAAAGGATGACAAACCTATCACCAAAAGGATGATAGTGAACATACGCACACAGACCCTTCCACCAAAAGGATGAAAATGAGGTCAAAGCCTGCTATTACCAAAAGGATAATAGGGCACACACACACACAAACCCTTCCACCAAAAGGATGAAAATGAGGTCAAAGCCCGCTATTACCAAAAGGATAATAGGGCACACACACACAGACCCTTCCACCAACAGGATGAAAAATGAGGTCAAAGCCTGCTATTACCAAAAGGATAATAGGGCACGCACAGACAAAAGACCCTTCCGCCAAAAGGATGAAAATGAGGTCAAAACCTGCTATTACCGAAAGGATAATAGGGCACACACACACAGACCCTTCCACCAAAAGGATGAAAATGAGGCCAAAGCCTGCTATTATCAAAAGGATAATAGGGCACACACGCACACAAACCCTTCCACCAAAAGGATGAAAATGAGGTCAAAGCCTGCTATTACCAAAAGGATAATAGGGCACACACACACAGACCCTTCAACCAAAAGGATGAAAATGAGGTCAAAGCCTGCTATTACCAAAAGGATAATAGGGCACACACACACACACACACACACAACTATCTGACACCAAAAAGATGACAAACCTATCACCAAAAGGATAATAGTGAACATACGCACACAGACCCTTCCACCAAAAGGATGAAAATGAGGTCAAAGCCTGCTATTACCAAAAGGATAATAGGGCACACACACAGACCCTTCCACCAAAAGGATGGAAAATGAGGTCAAAGTCTGCTATTACCAAAAGGATAATAGGGCACACACACAGACCCTTCCACCAAAAGGATGGAAAATGAGGTCAAAGCCTGCTATTACCAAAAGGATAATAGGGCACACACACAGACCCTTCCACCAAAAGGATGGAAATGAGATCACAGCCTGCTATTACCAAAAGGATAATAGGGCACACACGCACACAGACATCTGACACCAAAAGGATGACATACCTATCACCAAAAGGATGATAGTGGACACAACTCACTACTACCAAAAGGATAATAGCAAGCAAAACGATAACAAAGACTGTCACTCACCAAAAGGTGACACGCAGACCACAGGTTTACGGATCGGCGACACCAAAAGGATGACTAATCAATACAAGCTACTACCACCAAAAGGATTATAGGAACTTCCCACTTGCGAAGACCGACACCAAAAGGATGCAGGTTATGTTGAGTTGATATGAACGACTACCACCAAAAGGATGACAGTTAGTTTCTGATTTTGAGGATTGACCAACACCAAAAGGATGCAGATTGAGTTGAGTTAACTGGGTTTGGCTATCACCAAAAGGATGATAGTAATGCAATTGACAAAAGGTCAAGTTTGCTGGGGATATGATGAGTGAGATTTATTTGAAGACATCAACAAAAGGTTGAAGCAAAGAAGTCACTGAGGAACACCATCCTTGTCAACAAAAGGTTGAAAGGACCAACTCACTGGGGAACGCCCAAGGACTTTAAGGAGATGCCCCTGACTGGGCTGAAGATTGCCTTGAAATCTTGTCTTGAGCTTGGCCAACAAAAGGTTGAACAACTTCATGAAGAACGCTCACGGATATTTAAAGAAGATGCCCCTAGCTGGGCTGAATATCATCTTGTATTCTTGAGATTGATCTTGGACCTTGACTATGCGTATGAATGCTTGATTTTGTAATGATATGCAATGCAAATGCTGACGCGCGGAGATGCAAGTGCTAGGGAAGTATGATTTGGTTTTTTGGGTATGCACGTGATGTTTATGATGAAGAATGCGATGCGTATGATGTGTATGATTGCAGACAGGTGATTGGATATATTGTAAAGGATGCCAGCATAGTGGAATTTTGGTAGTTGCCAATGAGGATTGGACTTTTGGGCGGTGGGAGGGATTTGATTTCCTCGACACTCAGTTCGTTGGAAACACCATGATTGAAGCAGACGGAGATGCTCTCGAAGCCTTAAGTTTGATGACTTGCTTTTGTGTTTGTCGGTCAGGATGAAGATTGTGCTTTTGCTCTGAACTTGATGATTGCTAACGTTTGGAAGGATCTGCTTATCCAACTTGAAAGGATACAGAGAGGATATGCTATTTAAAATTGGTTTTGCCACAGTCTAAACATGGTAATGGTTTGCCCCTGATTAACCGGTTCTGGGAATGGTCTGATCTTTAGAAGTTGAGCTTTGATGTGCTTTGAGATGTCTTGCCCCTGATCGAGCTGTTTAGTGATTTGCCCCAGCCTGAGGGTTTTGAGGGAGTCTTACTTCGGGTCGGCACCACTGAAAGTTCAAGTTCCTCTTTGATTGCCCCTTGTTGGGATTGCCTTGATGTCTAGCACTAATTTGCAGTTAAAATTGTACATTCATAAATGGTAACCTTAATGCAATACTCATGCAAGTTTTGAAAAAGAGTTATTTATTCGAGTGTCGTGATAGTGAGACAAATGGACCGTTAGCCCAAACGTCGTGCTGATTTTGGTGGTGTGAAAGATATAGCAAGGAGAATGACACCAATGCTGAAGATTAGCAAATATGGGGAGTCAGTTTACGCAACCTTGCGATAGTATGCTTTCAGAATAAACCTCGCCTCAATTAGGTCTTTTGAGGGTTGTAACGTGGTCTGGTTTACGGTTTATGAAACAAAGGATATTAGGCTCAAAGTATAATTTGTACCCACCCCTTTTTCGTGATGATCTCCAGTCCTACGTTCAGTTAAATCTGCACATGTTTATCTTCCAAAAGGGTTTACAGTGTAAGCGTGATCTGCTCGACATGGAAGTCACCTTTATTTTGTTTTTTATGAATGTCAGTGATCCTTTGGTTTTGATATGGTGGTCACTAGATCTTATTTTGGTTTTTTGTTGAGGATTCGAGGGCCTCTTTTGTTTTTCGATCCCTATCTCTTGCATGGACTGATTTTGCTTGTCGAGTCCATCGGGATTGCCTTGATTTTTGCCTAAGTCTCCTTTGAGGTGTTTGACTTAGCAGGCTTTTGATTTTTTTGTTTTTGTCGATTTTGTTGGAGGATTGTGACTACCAAGTCATGGGTCTTGATGAACAACCGTTGTGTCTTTGGATTTTGCTTTGTGGTTTAAATGCGTAATTGGATTAACTGAACACTACCCTGCCCCAGGTTGAGTGTAAGGGTTTGAATATCCGAAGGAAACTGCTACTTCTAGGCTCAAAGTGGTTTACTAGGGATTAACTCCTTGTATCTCCAATGTTTGGGGGATTGAAATAATGCCTGTACATCATTGGCGGGATTCTATCCGAAAGCATACATTTTGCAATTATGGGTACCTTGTTTTCATCATCCTCCCTCCAATCATTGCTAACAACAGTTTGATATAGAAAGTGAAGTGGATAAATGTGTCGGTGATTTGCAGTAAATAGAAAGAATGAGTGAATATGACATAACTGATTCAAAATATGCATAATCACTACATTAAGAAAGCCACATACGAAAGACAATGTTCAAAGCATACAATACTTAAACAAATAAAGACAAAATAACAAGAATGTAAATGATGGGATGGCAACATGACTGCCTTCTTCGGGGAATGAACTTGACTTGATGCTGGCACTAGTTTGGCGGCGGCATAGGGTTTTTGATGACGTTAGGAGCCTTCCCATTTAACGTGAGAAACTTTGAGTCGATCATGTCTTGAACCTTGTGTTTGAAAGCTCTGCAGTCCTCAATCGTATGCCCTGGAGCACCCTTATGAAACTCGCAATGAGCATTAGCATCATAATCTGGAGGGATAACAGTTGGAGGAGCTAGGTACCTCAGAGCGATTGCCTTCTTCTCCATCAATTGAGCAAAGATCTGAGCATAAGTTGTCGGCAGATGATCAAAGTCTCTATCAAACCTCCTTGTCCTCTGTTAATTAGGCTGACATTGTTGAGCAGCTCTCTGTTGTTGATTCTGAGGAGGATATTGATACCCTTGCTGATTATAAGACTGTTGATGAGGAGCCTGTTGTTGAGGCATTGGAGCTTGAACAGCTTGAACAGTTGGCTGATAAGGCATCGGAGCATATTGCGCAGCAGCAATATACGGATACTGGAAGTATGGCATTTGAAAAGGCATTGGAGGAGGAGCTTGTTGCTGAGCTTGCCCTTTCTGAGCAGAGACAACATTTATTTCACCCTCTTTCTTTTTGTATCCATTGAAGGGCTTCTTGGCTGCAGACTGACTGCTAGAACCTCCTTGGATCTTTCCACTTTTCAGACCTTCTTCAATTCTCTCACCGACAATTACCAAATCAGAGAATCCAGCAGAAACATTACCAATCAGCTTCTCATAGTATTGGCCTTGCAAAGTACCCATGAAGATGTCAATCAGTTCACGATCAACAAGAGGTGGATGCACCCTTGCAGCTAGCTCTCTCCAGCGTTGCGCGTACTCTTTGAAGGATTCATTGTCCTTTTGAGCCATACTCTGAAGTTGAGTACGATTCGGAGCAAGGTCAATGTTGTATTTGTATTGCTTGACAAATGCATTAGCTAGCTCATCCTAAGTGCGCACATTGCTATGCTCCAGCTGCATATACCACTCAAGAGATGCCCCAAACAAGCTGTCTTGGAAGCAATGGATCATCAGCTTTTTGTCTTTGGCATAGGCAGCCATCTTGCAGCAGTACGTTTTCAGATGGATGTGAGGACAACTGAGGCCTTTGTACTTTGGGAATTCTTGCACTTTAAACTTGGGAGGAATGATGACATCTGGCACTAAGCACATTTCCAGAGCATTCAAAGAAGTTGAGTTGCGCCCCTCCATGACTCGGAGTTTTTCAGCTAGATCACGACACATTTTGATGGCTTCAAAATCCTGAGCAACAGTAGGATTGACAATTGGGATAGCAGCATGGTAGTTCTGTACCTCATCATACTGATCTACCAGATTTTCTTCAGCATGAGGAATAGGAATCTGAGTGACAACAGGTTGAGCTTGCGGAATAGCTCCAACAACAACTCCAGATGTTGGAAGTGGTTGAGTAGTGGCTCCTTCAGTGGCCGGCGTAAATTTCATTGGTATCCCATAATTGACAGGGTTGGGAATAGGAACCGAGAACCTTGAGGGTGACCCTTGCACAGGCACAGTGTTGTTGGCAGCAGCGGCTTCACGCAGTTCTTCTTCTCTTCTGGCCATCATGATTTCTTCAAGAATCTGATCAATCTTTCCCTTCATAGAGTCCAATTCTTCTCTGAAGGCGGCTTGCTCTTGTTGAATCTGCTCCATCATATGTCTAGTATTGGCTCGAGTTGCGTACTGGTGTCTAGGAATCAGCTTGATTTACTGGAGATGAAGGAAGTTGAAGTGAGATTCTGAGGTTGAAATGCAATGCAAGATTCATAACAGATGCAATGCAATGCAATGCAATGACATAAGATGCAATGCAAGATGCAAGATCCAGGATCGCAGATCACAGGTTCAAACAGTTATGAGGTTGGCCGTTCACGGGTAAATGACTAAAGTCTCTGATCAAAGAAACCCTATAGGTAGGCTCTATGAGGAAAGTTCTAGGTTCTTTACCCACAAACCCTACTCACGGGATAGTTTCTATGTTGACGGATAAGGTTCCCAGGATTACGGACACAAATCGCATCAATGTCACGCAACAGGCTAGCTGCATTACGACGATAATGACGACAAGGTCTCCCTTGAGCGGGGTCCTCGTGCTAGGCGCACAAGGAGCGAGTCCTTGGAGACTAACACTACACGACCACCAATATAGAACTTGGTTCTAAGAGTGGTTCATAGAGTCACGGACCCTTCATGAATTAAGTCGTGCGACAGGCTAGCTGTGTTACAACAGGATCTACGAAAAGGTCTACTCTAGGGGAGCTTTCATGCTAGGCACACAAGGAGCGAGTCCTTGGGGACTAACACTACTCAACATCCAATTCTAAACCATGTGTTCCCTCTGCTTTTACTAAAGCTCGGGTGTAGAGCTTTACTCATGATATCATCCCAAGATCCAACAGCCAGGAAAAATAGGAGAAAGCAATAAGAGAACAAATACGTAAACGAGAAAAAAAAACATGCAAACAAAGATAACGCTCCTCACAAATCGTTCTAAGATAGGCTTGACTCTCTCTTGCATGGAGCAAATGTCCCCAGCAGAGTCGCCATCTGTCGCACCTCGAAAATTCATCGAAGATACGACCCTTCGCGCGAAAGGCGCGGAAAACGGTTCGACAGAGTCGCCACCGAACTTTATTTATCCCAAAAGAGGGAAAGGAAAATATCGAGAAAACCTTTAAGGAGGGATAAGAACGTGGTTGTCGCAACCACATTCTGGGTTCGGGAGTCGGTTACGTGAGAGGAAGGTACGCTCACCCCCTCACGTCCGTTGTACTCAACGGGAACCTCTTAGTTCGAATTGTGATGAACGTTATATAAGCTTGTTTGTTTTCTTCTCAACGATATATGCAAAAAGATAAAGTAAAAGGTTTCGATTACTAAGGGAAATGAGGTGGTTTTAGGATAGGGTGCTCGGCAAGATCATCGCGACCTCGGGCCTACGTATGCTCATTCGAACGAGAATGAGGAATCAGAGCAATCGTAGTTCGACTACGGGAAGGGATAGAGGGAAGACGGAAGATGGAGGGAAGGTAGCTCGCCAAGATCATCGCGATCTTGTGCCTACGTATCTTTACTCGGACGAGAATAAAGAATCAGAGCAGTCGTAGTTCGTGGTACGCCCATGAAACAAGGGTTAGGGTTTGAATTTTAGGAGATAAAAGATTGAATGACATACAACCCAAGGGGCGTGCCTCGAGAGCAGTCACTCAAGAATCTAAGGAATGCTAGACTCCAAGAACTCAGTTCTTTCGTGAGTTGATTGCGAAAATGTTTGATAATGGTTAAGTGTTTTAGGACGAAAGGGTGAATGAACAACAACCCAAGGGCGTGCCTCAAGAGTCATTCATTCGAAGACCCAAGGAATGCTAGATCCCAAGAATCTCCTCCTTTCGTAGGTTGATTAAGAAAGCGTTTGAAAAAGATTGAGTCGAATTAGGTGCAAAAAGAGGTAAGGATCGATACTAGTCCCTAGGGGTGCTCCTAGTAACGAAACCATGAGATGTGCGAGTGTGCGTATGATGGCGAGGCAAAAGGCGCTCGGCTTACGATTGGGCTCGACGATGAATCGAGGATTGGTTTGAAAATGATTTGGTTTGTTAAATGTTTTAGGGAGAATGACGATTATTCGATAAACGAGACGTCGGCCTCGCAACCAATTAATCGGGGCATTATTGGGATGCTAGATCCCAACGACACCTTTTCCATTCGATTGATTTGTGAAATATTGTTTGTTGAACAACGAAAGTACCACATGGAATGCTAGACTCCAATGGCATTTTTTTGTCCAAATAGTTAAGACGAGTGTTTTAGGAGCGAAAGGTCGAATGATCACCACCTATGGCGTGCGCCTCAATAGCGGTCACTCAAGAACCCAAGAAGTGCTAGACCTCAAGAATTCAGTTCTTTCGCGATTTAATTATGAAAACGATTTGGATAGGTGTGTTAGGTATTTTAATTGAAAATTAAGTGCGTAGGCGTTTCGATAATTTTAGTGTGTTTTGATTAAAATATAAAAAAATGAAATGGTTAGATAAACATGATATGAATATGATATGGACAATATGATAAGAATATGAACAATAATAATCAAGATAATATCGACATAAAAATAAAGTTGATCTCGTCTTAATCAAGATTTAATCGAGAAATCGATAATCAACGATTTTTGACTTTCCTTGACCAAAAGTGAAAATAAAAGAATATGAGGTAATGAAAAATAAATTGAAGTAGAAATAAAATCGGTCTCGTCTTAATCAAGATTTAATCGAGAAATCGATAATCTTTAATATTTTACTTTCATTGACCAAATAAAAGAATATACGAAAATTAAAATGGAGATAAAAAATTAAATCGAAAAAAAACTAAGAAAGGTCTCACTTTTACTAAGATTTTAAATCGAAAAATCGATAATCTTTTGTATTTGGTTTTCATTGACCCAAAAAATAATGAAAAAATAAAATAAAATCAAGAAAGATAGGAAAAAGAATAAAGGTCTCACCTTTACCGAGATTTAATCGAGAAATCGATAAATCATTGATATTTTGGTTTTCATCGACCCAAAGTGAGTAAAAAAATAATGGAATAAAATCAAAAAGAGAAAAAGATTAAAGGTCTCACCTTTATCAAGATTTTAAATCGAAAATTGATAAATCATTGATTTTTGGTTTTCATCGACCCAAAAATGAATAAAAATGAAACAAAAAAGATAGAAATGAAATACAATCGAAAATGACAAGAAAAAGAATAAAGGTCTCACCTTTATCAAGATTTAAAATCGATAAATCTTAGATATTTGGTTTTCATTGACCCAAAATGAATAAAAATAAAATAATAAATAAAAATAAATAGGTGGTAGGCCTCATACAAATCAAGATTTGGTACCGATTTTAAAGAATCACTCAATATCAAGATGTTTTTGATATCATTGGCCCAAAAATAAAATCGAAAATAAATTAAGATCGAAATTGAAAGAAACATTATATAAAAAAACTACAAAATTTAATAAAGTTTCTAGAATAAATTAAAAAAACTAAAAAACAAATTGAAAATAAAACAAAGGGAAGGGGGGTGCGCTGGATAATAGGGTGTGTGTAATGGAATCACCTGGGCTTAAATCAAAGCCCATCATCCAATAAAACAAAATGGGTGAAAAAAAACAAAAAAAAGAAGGGAAATGGTGGTGATTGATCGTCCCATCAATAACCAGCAAAACAAACATGGTGGTCTTTACCATATAACAACATGACCTAACAGAGCAACATTAGCAAGAAAAACGACCATGGAAGCATCTGGGCAGATGAATCGATTACAGACCCAACCTACTCAGTGAAAAGAACAACATCAACGAATTCACGGCGACGAAAAGAATAAATTGAATCTCAACCTTCTGTAAATCTCACACGATTTCAATCCAGTTCCAGGTTTGTTCACGATTCACACTTGGTTTCATGGTTCTCAATCTCTATTCGCCTTTTCGTCTTTTTCTTTCGATTTCTCTAGTTCATTGATTTGTGGTGTGATTTGAGTTGAGGAAGGTTTGTTGGGTTTTGAAGGTTGCATAAGAAGTTAATGAAAGGTTGGACGATGGAGGTTCAGGGTTGAAGACGGTGAGAGACAGATTCACGATGTGGTTCGAATGGGTTTGAAGTTAGGTTGAAGACGATTGATTGTTGTTGATGGTGAAAGGTGGGCTGTGGTTATCTTCGAAGGAAAGGAAAAAGAAGAGAAAAGGTTTTTTTTAGTTCTGTTTTGTAGGTGCATCAGAAAACGTATGAAGGAATCCGTTTGCCATGAAGGTGAAGATGTGAAAATGGAGTTTGAATTTAGAGGATTCTCATATGAACCGGGTTTTTGAGGTGCTAACAAAAATGGTCCCCCCATTCACGTTTCAACTCCCTTTCCTCTTTTTAAAACAAACTTGCCTCTTAATCTTTTTTTAATTTTTTTTTCCGTTGTAGCATTGCGCTGTCTCTTTCAAGTGCTATAGGTCTCGCTGCAAAACTGTGTATGTGCAGCAGGGTGGATGTTGTAATTTTTGTAGTATTGTCATTTTCATTTTTTGGATATGTTGCTGGTTGTTGATTATGCAGCAGTGTTTTTTTTCCTTTTTTCTTTGAATTTCTAAATGGGCTTTGGAATTGGGCTCGGTACTTTATTTTGTATGTTGGACTTTGAAATTCTTATGGGACTTTTGCTGTAGAAACTTTTGCAATGGAATTGAATAAAAAGTAATGGTCTTGGGCTTTGAATTTTGGAATTGTGGATTTAAATTTAAGCTTGACTTTTGAAGTAAAATGGATAAGTGAATACAATTTATCATATAATTTTAGACTAACTTGGATATTTGGACATTGATTTGGTAAACGAACAAAATGAGAATGATGTGGATAAATTGGCTTAAAAAAATGGATTAACGAGTGAATAATTGAATTAAAATTTGGAAAGGTGGATATTTATGAATAATTTATAAAATTGAAAACTGGTTAATAAGATGAAAAAATGGATAAATTTAGATGTTAAAAATGAAGTGGATTTTTATGGATATGGATAAATGATTTTATATATGGATATTAAATTGGATGAAGGATAAAAAAAGGTTAAAAAGATAGATATGACTTGAAATGAAAATGGATAAAAAATAAAAGAGAGATGAAGTTGAAGACAACATATTTTTTGGATTTTTCTGAATAATTGTCAGTGGGTGGATGTACAAATGAAAATTATACACATGTAGGACAAATTTGAGGTATGACACTCAAGCTTAGAGAGACTTACATTTTTCTTCTTCTTCCCTTTTGCCATAAGACAAATCTGAGCCGATTCGACACTTGAAGTTGTGCTTTCATCACTAGAGGACTCACTTGCACTCTTCCTAGTCTTGCTAGAAGTCTTGTGATGGCTCTTTTCTTTATCTTTCTTTCTCACAGGGCATTCTGGTTTACAGTGTCCTACTTCACCACAATGATAGCAAAATCTTATAAGCTTACTCTTCCTTCTTTCGTCATCCTTTGAGGAGCTTGTCAACCTTCTAAACTTGGTTATGTTCTTGCCAGAATGTTTAACATCATTCTTCCTTATATACCTCTTGACAATACAACTTGCTTTCTGCAGTACGAACAACTTTAGCTTTATCACCAACTATGAATAGTACCAGAAGCCAATTTGCATTCACTAAGTGTAGAGAAAATTATGTTGCTTCTTCTGATGTTGAGACCTTCAGCTTCAGAGTCTACGCCAAACATCACTTAGCAAGTGTTCTTTAGATTCTGTCACCAGAAGCTAGCAATTCAACAACTCTCAAAATGTGTTTAATGTAGAACAGATTCTGACAATAATATTTACAAGTATTAGAACCTGCACACATGTAACACACATCAAATAAACCATTGTTCTTTCAATACTTTGTTATCATCAAAACCCAAGGAAAATATGTCATGAACAAATCTTGTTCTAATAATCTCCCCCTTTTTTATGATAACAAACACAAGTATTTAAAGGACAATGTTAGACAGTTATAATTTTCTTTGCAACATCAGGGTATGAGGTCTGTAAGCTCCCTCTGAGTCTAATAGTCCAAAACAGAGTTCTGTAGACATCATACTAGGCACTATTCTCAAGAAAAAGTAATTCAGTTTTCTTAGTAACATCAGAGTCTGAGGTTTGTAAGCTCCCCCTGAGTCTATCAGTTCCAAGGTTGAGGTTTGTAAGCTCCCCTTTAGTTCCATATTTAAGAAAACCAAAAATAATATTTTAACTTCCTTTGGCAACATCAGAATACGAGGTTTCTAAGCTCCTTCTGAGTTTGATAGGCTAAGGTTGAGGTTTGTAAGCTCCTCATTAGTTCTATGTACAAGAAAGTTAAAAAAGTGTCGTCCGGGCAAGATAACCATAAAAACAAAAATATAAATAACAAAATTATAAATGACCAATATGTACAACTGAATAGGTACTCAATGGGTTCAGTTTCTAATTAAATACTTACCATTATTTCTCCCCCTTTTGTCACATCAAAACGAAAATAAAAAGAAAAGAAGAAAAAAATTATAGTCATAAATGCATCACATATTATCATTACAGGATCAGTTTCCAAGGAATTGAAGAAAAAAATGATCAAGTAACATAGGGTCATTAAGGATTGTATAGTGCATGCTTTAAATTTTTAGTGGTCGTTATTGTTCCAAGAATCAAGCAGGATTAAATCAGTCATTTGAGTTGCTCATAAGTCATTATAAAAGTTGTTCAAACCTAGTTCATTTTCATCCACAACCCACAGAGTCATGGAGGCATCAGCTGAGAGTCATAAGACTTCTATAGTAATAGAAATCTCTGAGAGTTCTACAAGACAAGATGTCCAGAACATACAAAAACGAGTTGTTTTTTAATCCTCTACCATTGGGCATGTGCCCTCTGCAAGACTCACTTCTGAATAAGCAACGTCGGCAGCTCCAACACAACTTACAGGAGTAGGTTCATCATAAGCTGTGATGAAGCCCAGAAGAAAGATAGTGAAGAGGACAAAGAGAAGAAAACGGTCCAACAAGATGTTCTACCGTCCAATCCCAGAGGCATGAGAGGAAGAAGTTGATGTGGATGAGCTAGACATAGACTATGACAACTGTTATCATCATAAGGCCCAGGATGACTTAGATAGGGATCTATACTAAGCACTAACAGTTCCTTATGAATCAATGTTTTGTAATCCTCTGCTTCAATTAATGAAAAAGTACATTTTTGACCAAATTTTGTTTATTGCATGCAAATACTTTCAATAACTTCCTTTAGATTTACTGAAAGACATTAATGAAGTAAAACTGATATAAGAAGCAACAGTTAAACGAGTCAAGTATAATATTCATAGTTGTTAAAGGATCTTTAATAGGTTAGACTGTTAGATAACATTTCCAAGATATATCATTTAAGATATTGATAAGACTTAATCAATATTAAAACAACAGATACTTGGAACAATGTATGTAACACATCTATATAAGAACTCATAACAAACTTACTTTCATAGTCACTTAATCCTCAAAACACCAAGATGTACAAACAGAAGCAAATTTGGGTTCCAAAGAGAGATTTCAGAAAGACAACCATACTAAATGCAGCAACTCAGGAAAGTGAAAGCAAAGCAACAGCTGAAAGATCTACTAGCAAGCAGACGACTTCAGAAGCTCTCACCTCTTCAGCATCATTTGTGAAGACACACAGAAGAAGAAGATCTTCTGGGTCCAGACACACAAATCAACTGAGAAAAGAGGCTTTGGAGTTTGCCAATGAAGAATGGCAAGATTACTTAGATAATCTGGATATGTCAGATGATCCTAGAGAATACCTTAGGGCCAATCCAACAGACTAGAATGTCTAAATAATTTATAATCCATTCATTCTTATTAATGATAAAAGTTGCAAACATTAGGTTCTTACTCCCATTACTTTTAATTCTTTTGAACAACCATAAATAAATATAATCAACAGTTAACTGAACAACAACATGAACAAACTTTGAATTAATAATAAGATAACTTAATACAAAGGTTCTAACAATTACAAGGCATAACTATGCAGAAATCTAACATCGGAATCTATCATAGATAGCTTCAAACTTGTCTCTCCGGATTTTAGACAAATCAGCCTTTAAACTTATGATAACTCCCTGCTGAACAAGAAATTTTGAAAGAACTCGTCCAAAAGGAATGAAGAAAATCTTTCCCTTGTGAAAAGAAGAAAGAGTCTTCTTTAAATAGTCAAACATAACTTGAGGAAGATTAATCTGCAAGTCTGAATTGAGAAGTAGAAGTAGATCCTTTTCAATAGGGTCCATATGGTCTAAATCCTTATCCTTAGTAAGTAAGTTTGAATTCAGAATTTGATTCCAAACAACAGCATCAGGATAAAGATTTGAGACCGCTGATGTATTAGATGGATCTACAAAAGATACGCCAAGTAGAAAGATAGTGTTCCCAAACAAGAGTTCCTGGGATTTCTCTAATTTCCTCACAATTGATCACATTAGTAATTGCTTTAGAGGTTACTATTATAGAAACACCAGTTACTTTAGATAGAATATCACACTTAGAATTCAGCTAAACAATGGAAGCATTAATCCAAAACTCTTTGACAAGATCTGGATAAGTGAAACCACAGAGCATCTCAAAGTATCAATTCCATCCTTGTTCACACACAGTCTTCCAGAAGTTAAAGCCTAACTTAAGCAACTCATTAAAATCCATAAACTTTTCATTGATGACTACCAGTTAATTCAAAGAAGAATTGACTGGGAAACTCATCTCAAGTTTGGCTTAATCAGCACACAACCATAAAGAAAATAAAAAGAAAAAGAACTGAACAAGATTCCTACAAGAATAAGAATCTTGTCAGAAGAATGAAAAAATTATGTTTCACAAGACAGAGGATAGTGACAATAAGTATCCAAAAAAAACATCATTACCCATATATTCTTATCCAACAGTTTTTTTGAATCCACTAGATGAATTTTACCTTTATGAAAATTTAAGCATTATAAAAGTCTTTGAAAACCTTTTACTTAAACTGTTTTATCAGAAGTAAAAAATCATCTTCCGAATCTCAGAATCTGGTAACTTTTAGAAGCTATCATCCATCAGAGTATAGTAGAACTAGACTGAGAGAGAGATATCTCTTGCCTGTCATAAGTCTCTAATATTTTATTCAGAGCCAACACTTTCTCTTGAAACAAGAGTCATGAGTGATAGATGAATATTGAATTGTTTCCTTTGACATCTAACAAACAGCAGTAACATCACAAAAAGTGAGGAAAATGTTTCCATAAATATGATCATCATTTAGCTTAATGAAATATTCAATATAGATAAATACAATAGAGTTTCTTCTTAAAGATTTCTGAAGATCCTTTCAAAAGAGCTTCTATAGAAATCTAACAGAAAATTTGTATTTACAGATACACAAATATCTCATTGAATCAAAAGATAAGCCAGAAAAGAACAAGCATACCTTTTTTTTTGTTATTTTCTCGGTCAGACTCGTATCAGTATTCAAACTTGACCATAGAGTATGAACACCGCTTTGAGTGGATTTTGATTCAATGGTTGTTAAACCAATGACTCCACTTCTCTCACCAAACTCAGTGCCTCTAGCACTTGAGTCTGGGTTGTGGGCTCTTATTCCATCAAATGTTGTGAATAACCTTTGATAAATGCCATGGAAGATGCTTCTGCTTCTTTCTTTGATATCTGCAGGAAATACATTTAAATCATGACACTCATATTTCTATGAGACCATACATAAATGTTCAGACAGGTTTTCCTTCGCCTTATGCTACATTCTGATAGCAGTACCATGATTCATTCCAGAGTATCAGTTTAGAATAAAACATAATATGAACAAGATATTGTTCTTAACATAATCATTAATTTCATTGTCTTGACTTAAGACTTTGAGATCTTTGATAAGTAAAGAACCAGATGATGTTAGATATCAGAGAATGGCATAAAACAAATTAAAGCACCATCATCTGCCTGTAGAACACAAGAAAAATTGAAGGTTTCTCATAAGTTTGTCCTTTAATACAAATTCCATGATAACCCTCAATCAAGGAACAATGGAGTTTCTTAAGATATAACCTTAAAGAGCAAACTCCTTATTATCAAATATTGAAGCAAGATAGATTTGGAATAATCGTTTCCTCTTCAATAGTTATTTTTTATTTCAGGACTCAGATGCTTCTTTAGAAGCAATAATGATTGGCCGAGCCAGATTACTCTTTAATTTGAATCCTGCACTAATGTCATCTTCAAAAGAATATGCATTGAAGATTAACTGACATTAGGTTTTGGTAGTGTTTCTCCTTGCTTTTAGATATGGGAAATCAGTTGAAATACAAGTATTTCAGAAGCTTCTGAAGTTACTCTTCTATCAACAAATATTACAACTCATCCAACTGGTTAAGAAGTACTTTTGACAAGAAATATAAGTCCCTTATCATCAGAATCCAAAGAACCAAGCTTTAGGAAAGATGATCTGTTAGATAGCTTTTCATCATCTAATTTCATTTATTTTCTTCGAAGATTTGCAAGACAAACCAACAAACCACAATAAATTCAAGTTGTATAACTTCTTGAATAATTGTGACCTCAGATTTGAATCTAAACCAATCTTCTCAGAATTTGCTTGAAAGATCAGATGAAGTGTAACTAGACAAGCTTCAAAACTGACTCCCACAAATTTGAGCACAAGGATTCAAAGATAGTCCGAGCATCATACATATCAACGATGTTGACATACTCAGAAGTGAGATAGAGCACCTACCAGAATGGAACTACCTCTGAAGATATTCAATAAGCTTCTTCTGAGCTAGTGATAGAGACTTTGAAATAAATTATCTCTACACCATCAACTTCTATAGTAATACCTTATTCAAGGATATTCGATAGACCTTCAGAAACCCCTTTTATCAAGTCCAATGAGTTAAAAATATGTTTTGCTTTTCCATCATTTAAATTTAGTGGAATCACCCTTTTAATATGGTAGGAAAAACATTATAATATTTTCCATGTGGCACTTGATTCCTTCTTGAAGGAAAGTCTTTGACAAACATACTTTTCTTATTGGATCATTATCTGCGTCACTGTTAAGTGTTAAGCACATACCATGCTCTGATACCAGTTGAAGGTGGGAAAAGTACACAAGAAGGGGGTTGAATTGTGTTTTCTGGTTTCTTAGTTTGCATCTGATCAGACTTTAGAATCTAAACTGGTGTTCAGATTCTGGTTAATTCTTAGCAGCAGAATGTTAACGGAAGAAAATAAATAATAGCAGAAGACACAAAGATTTATACTGGTTCCTCCCAAACCGAGAGTAGTCCAGTCCCCTTGTTTCACAAGTTATTTTCACTATCATTAAAACATGATTACAATCGCTTATGCATTCTACATAAGATTTTTACACTTGCTTAAACCAAAGGTCCAAGACTTTTGCTCAAGCTCCTCACTCGAAACTTCTTGCTCAGGTTCTACAAACCCAAGACTTCCTTGCTCAGGCCCTCGGCCCAAGACTTCTGCTCAAAGTCCAAGGAAACGAGCCTCTCTACTTGCACCCCTCAGGTCAAGACTTACTGTTCAAATTCTATGTACTGAACATTCATGCTCAAGCCCCTTAGGCTCAAGACTTTTTCTCTAGGTTCCATGAAACAAGCCTCTTTTCTTGCACCCCACCGGTCAAGACTTACTACTCCAAATTTTATGAACCGAGCTATTCTACTCAAGCCACACTGGCTCAAGACTTTCTTACTCAATCAATCTACTTGATTAAGACTTTCACTACTTAAACACATAGCAAGAGACTTACGTGGCTCAAGCATCTTGGCTCGAGACTTCCTTGCTTGTATCCTAATGATACAAGACTTCTGCTCAATTAATCCACTTGATTAAGACTTTCATAACTCAAGTACATAGCAAGAGACTTATGTGGCTCAAGCATCTTGGCTCGAGACTTCCTTGCTTGTATCCCAATGACACAAGACTTTTATCTAAACTGTTGAACAAGCTCAACAAAATAGAGAATAAGGTGTACATGATACACGTATCAGAGGTACGGGAAATCACCATAGCAAAGGCCTAAAACACTTAAGATTTCTAAGATATTCAATGTGTAAGAAATCTTAAGGATTTTACAATTACAACCTACATCAGAAAAATCTGCATATACAATGAGTTGATAATTATTGATCTGTCTACTATTTCTTCTGGTTGATCCTTGTTAAAGATTCATCTTGAACCTTCAACCATATTTATAGCCTTTTCAGAAACTAGTCGTTAAAGAGGTAACTTGATCAAGAGTCTTTGTTGTTACTTCATAGTACAAGAGTCGTTGAAGATAGATACGCCAGAAGATCTTAATCCAATGTGTGACATGTTTAAACTTTGAATCTTCAAGATATTTTGTACTATTAGAGTCGTTGAGAGTAGATACCCATAAAGCATCTCATCCTTTCTTGAGCCTTGCAATCTGTAGACTCTAGCTGACAAATTAATTTGACAATACAACTTGCTATCTGCAGTACAGACAATTTCAGCTTTATCACCAACTCTGAATGGTACCAGAAGCCAATTTGCATTCACTAAGTGTAGAGACAATTATGTTGCTTCTTCTGATGCTGAGACCTTCAGCTTCAAAGTCTACGCCAAATATCACTTAGCTAGTGTTCTTCAGATTCTGCCACTAGAAGCTAGCAATTCAACAACTCTCAAAGTGTGCTTAATGTAGAACAGACTCTGACAATAATATTTACAAGTATTAGAACCTACACACATGAAACACACATCAAATAAACCATTGTTCTTTCAATACTTTGTTATCATCAAAACCCAAAGAAAATATGTCATGAACAAATCTTGTTCTAACAGGTTCAGTTATACGATTCGATTCGGGTTGTTTCCATTGTGCCATAAACCATTTTTGCCAAAAGCTTGAATTTTAAATTTAGGATCTATTCAACCCCTTTAGATTGAAGCCTAGCTATTGTCTAGCAGTCTATATATAATGGGCATCCTAACTCAATAAATGATTGTAAGTATTTATGTCACTTGGTTGCATATAGTAAAAGGTTTTGAAAGACAACTCGAGATATATTGTGAAATAAGTAAGTCGGATAATGTTTCAATAATTGTTTTATAAAGTTCATTCACTTTTAAGTTGTTGTTGTTGAAGGATGGAACATGTAGATAAAAAATTTATTCTAGCTGACTTACTAATCAAAGACTTGATATATAAGGTATTTCATATGATTGTTGTCACTATGGATGTCCTAGATTAGTGGGATTCACTCCTTCTTTGTGTTTTATAATATTCTATTGATATCGATATAGACTTTATGTTAATATTATCAGCAAAAATAAAGTTTATGAGGCACAGTGGGTTTTGTAATGCCTTATAACTTTGTCTAAGTTGGCTTATTAAGGTGCTCTTATGAGACACAATGGGTTTGTAGTCGAAGCTTTTGATGGTTCCAAGAGGACAGTAATTGGTGAAGTATATCTCCCAATGATGATAGGTCCACATGTTTTCCAAGTCACTTTTCAAGTAATGGACATCTACCCGGCGTATAGTTGTTTATTGGGAAGACCATGGATACATAATGCTTGGGAAGTAACGTCAACTCTTCACCAGAGACCCAAGTTTGTTAAGAATGATAAGATGGTAATCGTTTATGGTGAGCATGCATTGCTGGTCAGTAGCCTTTCTTCTTTCCGATATATAGATATAGATGAGAAAGGTGTTGAGACTCAATTCCAAGCTCTTGATATAGTCAATGTTGTTCAGAAGAGTGGGGCATCTATCGATTCATTGAAAGATGCACAACAGGTTGTGAAGAACAGTTTATGGTAAATATTATTTTGATAATGCCTTACAACTTAAGATTACATTTGCTATTGATCCTTCAAAGTTTGTAAAATCCTTGAATCATGTGAATAAAAAGCATAAATATGTTCATAAAGAATCAAATAGCAAGAGCACATCTCATAATAACTTATTTTGTCACTATTGTTGCAAGAAAGGCCATACTATTGAAAGGTGCAGATTTAGGAAACTTTTGGTTCCTAAAGGAGCTACTAAATAGTTGACCAAATGCAACTTTGATTTCACTCACTCTCAAGGACTCAATGAAAATTGGGTACCTATTTCCTTTGTTTGATTCCACAAGTTGAATGTCCTGACTCTACCGAAAAGATGTGGTATCTTAATAGTGGATGTTCAAGGCACATGACGGGTGACATATCTATCTTCATTGACTTTGTACCAAAGAAAAATGGGTTTGTCACTTATGGAGACAATAACAAAGGAGCTATACTTGGAAAAGGTAGTGTAGGTAATCCCTCATCTACTAATATCTCTGATGTTATGCTAGTCGATGGTCTTAAACATAACCTTCTTAGCATTAGTAAACTTTGTGACAAGGGTTTTAAAGTTACTTTTACAATAACTTGTTGCTTATTTGTGCATGATAAAAAGAAGGAATATGTGTTTAAAGGCTTGAGGGTTAATAATACTTATATGCTTAACTTAGATGAGGTATCCTTGATTGGAACTAAGTGTCTAGCTATCATGAGTGGAAACTCTTGGTTATGACATAAACGCTTAACTCTCATCAACTTTGACTTACTAAACAAATTAACCTTAAAATATTTATTAATTGGTCTATCAAAAATGAAGTTCACTAAAAACCATCTATGCAAAGCGTGTCAAATGGGGAAGCAGACGAGAATCTCTTTTAAATTGAAAAAACTAGTTTCTACCTCAAGACCTCTCGAGCTTCTCCATATGGACCTCTTTGGTCCCTCAAGGACCAAAAGCATAGGTGGAAACTATTATGGCTTCGTTGTCGTAGATGATTACTCAAGATTTTATTGGGCGTTGTTTTTGGCTAGTAAAGATGAGACATATCCAGCTTTTAAACAACTTGCTAGATTGTTCCAAAATAAAATGAATTTGAAAATAGTTTCCATCCGAAGTGATCATGGAGGAGAATTTCAAAATCACCTATTTGAGAAGTATTATGACAAACATGGCATTGAGAATAACTTTTCTGCTCCTATAACTCCACAACAAAATGCTGTTGTGGAGCATAAAAATCAGATTTTAGAGGTGTTAGTGAGGACTATGCTTAATGAATGTAATTTTCCTAAGTATTTTTATGCCGACACCATTAACACGACTTGTTATGTCATGAATAGGATTCTCATACGTCCTATTTTAGACAAAAACCCCATATGAACTACTTAAAGCTAAAAAAAACCCAATGTTTCTCATCTACATATTTTTGGATGTAAATGTTATATTTTGAACAATGGAAGGGATGATTTTGGTAAATTCGATGCAAAAGTCGAGGAGAGTATCTTCCTCGGATACCCACAATCTAGTAAAGCATATAGAGTTTATAATAAGAGATTACTTATTGTTGAGGAGTCCGTACATGTTAAGTTTGATGAGTCTTACCCAAAAGATGTTGGGAAAGGTGTTTCTTTTCATAATGTAGGTGTATCTTCACAAGAAATTCTCAATGGAACCGAACAAGGAATTGATCAACCTATAGCGGTGGAACATGAGAAGAAATAAGATGACAATCGTGAGGAGGAGATGATTGAGAGTCCAACTGCAGTGGAAGATCTACCTTTGGCTTGGAAAACATCCAAAGATCACCCTATTGACATCATACTTGGGGATATCACAAAAGGTGTGACAACCCGCTCTAAGATAATTAATATTTGTTATCACTTTGCATTCGTTTCTCAAGTTGAACCTAAAATGATAAAGATGCATTGCTTGATGGGCATTGGTTTATGGCTATGCAAGATTAACCAAACCAATTTAAAAGGAATGATGTTTGAGACCTTGTCCATTGTCCTAAAAATCATCAAGTAATTGGTACCCGATGGTTTTTTAAAAACAAGCTTGATGAGAATAGAGTGATAACCCGCAATAAATCCCAACTAGTGGCTTAAGGCTATAACCAATAGAGGGCATTGATTATGAGGAGACTTATGCTACGGTGGCTCGCCTTGAGGCTATATGCCTTCTACTAGCCTATTCTTGTGCTAAAAATTTCAAGTTATTTCAAATGGAAGTGAAAAGTGTGTTCCTAAAGGGCTATATTAATGAAGAAGTGTATGTAGCTCAACCCCTAGTTTTGAAAGTCACGAGTATCCAAATTATGTATACAAACTTAAAAGAGCTTTGTATGGTCTCAAACAAGCCCCAAGGGCTTGGTATGAGCAATTAAGTAAAATTTTAATTGATAAAGGGTACTCAAGGGGAAAAGTGGATATTACATTATTCATTAAGCGCCAAGGAAAACATACTTTTCTAATTCAAGTATATGTCCATGATATTATTTTTGGATCAACTAATATGCAACTCGTAGAAGAGTTTTCTAAGATTATGCAGGGAGAGTTTGAAATGAGCCTTATGGGGGAGTTAACCTACTTCATTGGTCTTCAAATCAAACAACTAAATGAAGGCACATTTGTATGTAAAACCAAATATTGCAAAGACTTGCTAAAGAGATTTGGCATGGACGATGCAAAGTGTCACTACAAAAAATTAACTTTTAGTGACAGCCAAATGGCGTAGCTAAATGTCTATTTTCCGTAGGTATAGCCTAAAATACTTATACCTACGGAACATTTTTTCGTGACATATAATTTGCTATACATACGGATATTTTTCGTCACCAAAGGCTATAGTGACGGAAAATTTCTGTCCCATAGGCAATAGCTACGGATTTTAAGCTGATGGTATAAACTTTTTTTTTTTTTATAATTATGGTATAAACATTTAGTTATACCTACGAAAATTTTCCGTAACAATTTGTTATTCTCACCTTTAATCTCCATTAATATATTTCAAAGTAATTTTTTTTTTACTTATACACACTCTTTATAAAAAAATAAAGAAACAAATTGTAACAAAAGTGTCACACTATATATATATATATATATATATATATATATATATATATATATATATATATATATATATATATATATATATATATATATATATATATATATATAAACTCAAAGTCTTACAAACTTAAAATTAATGATAATTGTATGATGTCAATTCTAGAATACTTAATGATAATTGTATCATGTCAATTCTACAGTACTTTAGAGAATTATACTAATAACAAAAAAAATAATTTTGTAATCATAAAATAAACATACAAGTTCCAACCAAAAAACAAATTGTGTCCATTTCATAACCTATGACTTTCATCTTCAAGTGTTCGTCAAGTCTCCCATTCTAATTAACTTTTAATCTTCACCTACAACAAATTAAAATAAAAAGATGAATTATAAAACAATTCAACATAGATAGAACGACTTCTAAAATTTTAAACAACTCTAGTGAGAAATACTTAATACCATTTTCATTATCTTCATTATTGTCTGGACTTGGAGTGTTCAAATGGTTATGAGCACTAGAAGCATCAGTAACCTGTCTAGCAGCTTGTATTATGTCATTCACATCTTGTCCAGAAAATTTATTTTGAATTAAGGTAATGACATTTGCTAACAAGCCCTCCATATGCTTAACTCTATCGCGTAACTCTTCATTTTCAGACACATAAATCTTTGATTTTTTAGATTTAGGAAACTTGCCTATACATCGCACGCGTCCCTTCTTCGCAGCTCCTTGTACTTTAGAAAATGTGTCATCCTTCCAAGGCATATAACCATGCATATTTTGGGTTGATTGAGATGACTCGGCCTCATTACTATATTTGTTTAGTTCTTCCTGCAACATGAAAATATTGTGTCATGTTGATTGCTACTCAATGGACATATAATATTATTGTATGTTTAGATGACAGAAATTATACCAAAATTATAAAGTAATCGCACCATACTCATAACCAAGTATAGTTTATACATTAAATGTACTAGTAATTGATTATCACTAACTAATAAGAAATGTCAATTTAATAAATTACATGAATCAATCAAATATCCATGATATTATGATTAAAGTTATCATGAGGACATCAAAGTGGAAAATTGAAGTTATCATAAGAAATTGATTGAATATGTTTTTTAATTGTAACTATAAATGTCACGTTTTCTTAGGATTATCTAGACCTCTAACAGTAGGATTAACAACATAACCCTCTTCAAGTAACTATTTAATGAGCATAGATGCCACAAAACCTGTGCCACCAATCACACATATGCTTTTTTCTGTCCTAGTTCTTTGATACTAAAGCCATCATATTAATTTGCGCACACACACACACACACACACACACACACACACACACTCTCTCTCTCTCTCTCTCTCTTTTACTATGAAACTTTGAAAACACTGGTGCAGATTTTATGTTGAGAAAAGAGAGTTATTTAGTCGTTAAATAATACTAAATTGTTCGGTTAGCTTACGGTATCAAAACATTATGCATAATGGAAAAATATTATGCAGAAAATAAATATCATTATGCAGAAACATCTCACACAGAATCTTACAATAAGCATTAAATTCTAAATTCTAAATTCCAAGTGACCACCACTTTCTTTCAGTTTCAAGTGATAGATATTCTTCCAAGAATCAGTCTCTTCCAAGAATCGGACATTTAAAGTTCTTATCATGCTAACTTAGTAGCCTTTTTCAGTATCATAGAAACAAAACTCAATTTCAATCTTGCTAACTCAGTTTCATAGAAAAAAACTCATTCTCAATCATCTATTCTAAGTTTCAATAATGCAAAGTCAGTTTCATAGAAGCCAAACTTACAATCAATTTTGCAGCCTTTTCATTGACAATTGACCCGTCTTTACGAGTGCGAGTTTCGACATAAATTTCTTGACGATCAGGCAACACTCCTTTGCCCTTTTTCATCTAAAATCAAACATACAAGTATATGTTAATTATTTTTTAAATACAATTCACCCCATGAAAAGTACAACAAAAAAGAATCAAACATTTTTATCAATAAGTTTTGGGAGACTTTTTGTACCCATGCAATGGACATCTTTAAACTTGACACGATTTTGCTTATTAATTTTACTTATTTTCTGCAAAATAGTCAAAATTATAAACATTTTAATGTATGACTCATAATATGTATAACTTACTTTTCAAAATAATAAACATTTTAATGTATGACTCATAATATGTATAACTTACTTGTCCATCATCGGAGAACAAATAATGAACCAACTCACGATATTGATCTTTGTCAACCCTATGATCGGGTATTGTTGATGCAACTTCTTCTTCTGTTTTACTCGGATCATATGCCATTGCCTTTAGATCACCCTTCCATTGCCTCCACTTCTCATTCAACTCAAATTTTATCATTTCTCGTGTTAATTCATTTATTGGAGGAACAAACTCAAATTTACTCTACATAGTGAGATGTTAAATAAAAAAGTATAAGTTATATTAAATGTACAATCATAATATATACCTCTACTACTTCCATTGCATACACAATTTATTTAAATCTACAATTATAATATATACCTCTACTACTTTTAGCATATCATCCACGTTTCTTTCGGCATTTTTTTCTAGTTTTTGATATTGATGGGAGCATATTGATGCCTTCTAACCACACTACCTATGAAACGAGTAAATGTTGTAGCTTCCTCACCAATTGGTCGACCATGTTTATCCAAATTAACAATTATGAAATCATCTTCCATTTGCCATACATCTAACAATCTTGTTGGACCTCTTGTCCGTTTAGGTTCTACACCCACAAGTAAAACAAAATACATAATTAAAATTAATGGAATTATTGAATGAACCATTATAGAAAAATAAATTATGCTTCATAAAAGACAAAACAACTTCAAAAAATAAGTAACAAGGACAATTAAACTACACCAAATAAGGAAACCAAATAAGAAATACCTTTTGCAATTTGTTCTTCTTCAGCTTCTCTGTCAGAAGGAATGGAGTGAGACTCTATAGACTCAGGTATGACACTATTTGTATGACTAGGACCTGAATGAGTTTCTGCAACAATATTTCCTTGCACATTGGTTGAGTTGGTATTTGTAGGAATAGACTGCATTCCTTCATTATCACTAGCTCAATGCCCAATATTCAATTTTTTTCTTCGAGCCATTGCTGATCTAAATATAAAAATATATTTTAAATAATCTCAACTCAATATGTTAGGACAAAAAGCAATATTAAAAGGTAAGAAGCAACTAGAATGAAAAGTACATCTAAAATTAGAGTACATGTAAGTTCAAAGAGTACACAACCTAAGTAAAATATAAAAGTACTCATAACACCTAAGAAGCAACCATAATATAGTGATATAAAGAGTACACAAAACCTGAGAAACTGTCAAGTTCAAAGAGAACATCAATTCTATAAGATAGGACATAACAAAATAAAAATAGCACCAAAATTTCTCAAAATTAATCATAACTAATACAAATTTTCCCACTCTTCCTCCTCATCCTCGTCTTTATCATCACCATCAACATCCACGACAACTTCAAAGAAATCATTATCATCATCAGCTTCAAGCCTAACCAAATCATTAACATCATGTGTAACTTCACTTGAATCGTGCATTACTTGCTTGTGAATTTCTTCAATTTCGTTGCATTCGTCATCACCCATATCATAAACATCTCTAATCTTTGCATCCAGAATAGTAGCCCAATCCTTGTTTCTCTCATCATATACATAAAACACTTTTTTAGTTTGTGCTGCAAAAACAAATGGGTCATCACAAATATCTTTTCCGGTATGTTTCAAATATTTGAAATTTACAAGTGTTATCCCAAACTTATCTTTCTTGATACCTTTTTTAATATCAACCCAATCATATTTGAACAACACAGCCTTGTACTTTCCAGAATAATCCAACTGGAAAATATTAGATATTGCCCCATAATAATTAACTTCGTCTTTTGAAGTCTTGGTATTTATAACTACTCCACTATTTTGTGTTTTCAAGTACCTCTCTCTCATCTTTGTGTGGAATCTAAAACCATTAACTACATAACCAGTGTATCTTCTAACACACTCGAATGGTCCACGAGCTAACCATCTAAGTTGATGAGTAACTTGTGGGCTCCCTTCTTCATCCAAGCGATGAATCTAAAGTATTTAATAAAAATATAGTAAGGTCAAATAAAAAACAATCACTAAAATTTTAATTTCTTTAATTCTTAAATGCTCACCCGTTTTTTAAACCAATCGGTAAATTTTCGACCATGTTGTTTGTCAATTTCATGTTGTGACAATCGTCGCGGTCGACTCTGTCTCTTAAGAAGTGCAATGTGCTCTCTAAAAATTATAAAAGTGGAATTAAAAAAGTTACAAAAAAAATATATGATTAGTATAAAACTAAAATATAATTCATGTCTTACTTTATATATGGAGCAACTGCATCACAATTAGAAAGCACTTATCTATGTGCTTGTGTTAACTCTTTCTCGTCAAGTTTAGTTCCACTCACTCTCTTCTGGTTTCCTAATTGTAACTTTTGTTTTCTCTTCTTTCCCAAGGGTCTTCCAATAGGATGTAAAAAGGTATCATTATGTTTCAATGTAGAATCCATTTGATCATCATTTCTACTAGGTCGATTCAATCTAGTTTCCACTCCAGAAAGATATATTGAACAAAATGTTAAACATTCATTAGCCAAAAAAGCTTCTACAATTGATCCCTCTGGATGTACTCTATTACGTACAAAAGACTTAAGTGTAAGAAGAAACCTGAAAGTGAGTTTACTTTATATATCATGCTCTTAGCATCCAAATAACTCAACAAATTTAATTAAACAAATTATTGATAAATATATGATGCATACCTCTCAATAGGATACATCCATCGATATTGTACCAGTCCAACAACTTTTACTTCATTTGCCAAATGAATTACCAGATGCATCATCACGGTAAAAAATGAAGGTGGGAAAATTGTTTCTAGCTAACAAAGTGTTATGGCTATTTTGGACTCCAATTGTGCTAGAAATTCCACATTACGTACCTTAGAACAAATTTGCTTAAAGAAAGTATAAAGATCAATCAAAACCGAAGTGACTTTATCTGGCAATGAACCCCTTAATGCTATCGGAAGAAGTTCTTGCATCAAAACATGACAATCATAACTTTTTAAGCCAAATATATTGCGTTGCTTCACTTGCACACAACGTGGGATGCTTGATGAACATTCATCTAGACATTTTACATTCTTGAGGATGCTTAAAAAAATCGTTTTCTTTGTTAGTCATTTGATAGCATGCTCTAGGCAAAAGTAATGTACGACTTTTAGGGCTCGGTTGAGGATGAAGCATACTTCTTATGCCCATATCTACAAGGTCAGCTCGCGCCTTATAATTATCTTTGTATTTTCCTTCTAGGTTTAACAATGTACCAATGATGTTATCACACACATTCTTTTCAATGTGCATCACATCAAGATTATGACGCAATACATTATATTGCCAATAAGGCAATGTGAAGAAAATGCTCTTCTTTTTCCAAGGTCGTGCCCCATTCTCTAAACCTTCTTCTCTAGATTTATCTATTTTCCTTAAAATATCATCCCCATAAAGTATTTTAGGAGGATTCCTCAACTCATGTGTTCCATTAAAATCCTTAACATTCAATCTCTACTTATGTTTAGGAGCTAACCAACGACGACAACACATGTAGCAAAATTTTTTACCGTTAGATAACCATCGTGAGTTAGTTTCAATACCACAACACGGACATGCATATTGACCCTTAGTACTCCATCCAAAAAGGCTAGCATATGCTGAAAAGTCATTGATAGTCCACGTTATAGCAGCATGAAGTTGAAATTTCTCTCTTATAGACATCATAAGTTTCAATTCCATCATTCCATAAATCTTGCAGCTCTTCTACTAATGGTTGTAGATAAATATCAATGTTATTTCCTGGACTTTTAGGACCAAGAATTAGTAGTGATAACATGAAGAATGATTGTTTCATGCACATCCAAGGAGGAAGATTATAAGGAATTAGAATGACAGGCCAAGTGCTGTGATTAATACTCATAGTCTTGAAAGGATTAAACCCATCAGAAGCCACTCCTAGTCAAACATTACGAGGATTTGATGAAAATGTGGGATATCGAGCGTCAAACCCCTTCCAAGCAATGAAGTCAGCCGAATGCCTAAGAGAACCATCATTCAATTTGCCATCATGGTGCCATATCACAAATTCAGCAATTTTGGAGGACATGAACAATCTTTGTAGCCTTGGTTTCAATGGAAACCATCGAGGTATTTTTGCAGGTAAGTTCTTTCTCTTTTCAAAAGTCTCAATTTTTTTAGCTTGTGCATCTTCATTTATTGTTTTTCACCTTGACATGCCACACTTTGGACATACTTGATCTTTGGCATATCTATCTCGATATAATATGCAATCATTAGGACACGCGTGGATCTTCTCATAACCCAAACCTAACCCTGAAATCATCTTCTTTGTTTCATAATATGACTTTGGCAAAACATTTTTCTCTGGAAAAGCATCTCTTAGTAAATCTAACAACATAGAGAATGACTTGTCACTCCATCCATGAAGGCAATTTAAATGATACAAATGTACCATAAATGAGAGCTTGCTATACTTTTTACAATTTGGGTAGAGCTTTTCCTCATTCTCCTTCACCAATTGGTAAAACTTTGTGTTTTCTCCGAACTTAGAGCTTTCTCCAACTTCTGGATTTCTTTCACATTCACCAAAAGCCGGCTCTTCCATCGAATGAACTCCAAAAACATCATGAATTAATCCGTTCATGTCATGTTCCATTTCTACATGTCCAGTTGTGCTACTTAAAGTTGTAGGCTTCTCACCATGAAATATCCATGGCATATAACCTATAAGAAATCCACGTCGTGGATCAGTTAAGTGTTCGTGGATCAGCAAATTCAAGAAATTCATCAACCCCCTGAATATATTCTTTACTTTGTTTTGATGGATCACACATCCATTCTCTATGAGTCATTGTGTAATACCCCGTATTTTATTACACCGAATAATATTACATTGTGATCACCTGAGTCTGGTTGCTCTGAGAAATTATTGGCTAAAATAATTAGAGTAACTGTGGAACTTAGAATAAATCCAATTAATATTATCTGACTCTGAGATATTTTACTAATTTGGACTTAAGAGACTTTTTGGACATTTAGTAGTATTATTTCTAATACTAAGTTTACTATGTGAGTCCTTTTCCTCTCACTTTCCAAACAAAATAAAAAGATAGAAAGAAAGGAGGAAGAAAGGAAAGAAAGGAGAGAAAAAGAGGAGAAGAGGAAATTGAAGAGAAAGTTCAAGATCATCATCAACATCATCATCCACTCCTCAAATCTTCACCCAATCTTCTCAATCATCTTCATCTTGCTCTATCTCAAGGTGGGTTCTAGTTAGTACCATTATTAGAGAGCTCTAGAGAGTTTTTGGGTTTAGGTTAGATTATGGAAACTTGGAATTTTATGGTTGAATCTTGCTATAAATGTTGTTATAGGCTTGTTATCATGTTTGCATTATGTTTTGACTGTTGTGGGATGTTGGGTAACGTTTTTGATGGAGAAAATGTGAGTTTGATGGAGTAACAGCAGCTGGGAGAAGTTCTGGTTCGCGTGGTTCGCCTAGCGAACCTGGGGCGAAGCCCAGCGAATAGCAGTCGAGGGTTCGCCTAGCGAACCCGAACGTTCGCCTAGCGAAGGTTCGCTGGCATGTTCGCCTAGCGAACTTAGTGTGTTTTGAATATGGGAACTTACTGCCTAGGTGTTCGCTGGCACATTCGCCTAGCGAAGGTGAAGGCGAAGGTTCGCCAGTTGTTCGCCTAGCGAACTTATGGTGTTTTGGGTCTGGGAGTATTTTGTTTAATTACTCGCTAGCTTGCTCGCGAAGCGAAGGTGAAGGCGAAGGTTCGCCAGCTTGTTCGCGAAGCGAACTTTATGTCTGTTTTGTTCTGTTTGTTCATTCGCCAGAGGCTTCGCCTAGCGAAGGCGGAAGCGAACACTCGCTGGGAGGTTCGCCTAGCGAACATGTCCGTTTGTGCAGTTTTGTTTCCTTCATAACTTTTGATCCGTAACTCGGATCGGGGCGTTCTTGGTACCGTTAGAAAGCCACGACGAACCTCTACCCAATAAAAAGTGGAAATTAGGAGTATAATGTAGGACAAATTATTTAGAGGAAAATGAATGAAAGTATTGATTTATGATATGTTGTTATGTGATTCTATTATGAAATTGACTTATGTTTACCTATTTTCTCTTGTTGTTAAGCATGTTTGAGAAAGTATGCATGTCAAAATATGAAATAGTAAGAGTGAGGAAAACCCTTATGAACTATAGGAGAATTTAGAAGTTGGAACACTAGTATGGAACATGTGGTTAACCTTTGTGGATTTGAACCGGCATGTGAGGCCGAGAGGCATTATAGCCTTGTGATTGTCGAATACAATCGTGGTGTTGTGTATGATCACGTAATCGTAATCGGATTATTTATTTTGAGTGTAGTTTCATGAGTCTCGGACTCCTCTGAAATGGATGCACAACTACTTGGCAGGTTTGATTCCCCGTACTGTACGAATGGCGCCCATGGAGCGTATGCTTGTGACGGTATAAGGCCCGTGTGAAGTGACGGTTCATAACGGTATAAGGCCCGTAGAACCCGAATCCATTCGTATGTCAAGTAGGCTACAAGGATCTATGACTCGGATCGCCTTCTAGACGTAGAAGCGGGCGGGAATAGAAGATACCTTGGTATGGTTACCGATTAGTGATATTGTGGGTTGATGAACTCATAACATGTTTTCCATATAGTGTGTGTGTGCTCGAAAGTCACTTCCCTTCCCCGGACTTGAGTTAGGATTGTTAGAACCATAAATAATCCGAGAGAATCCATAAGATAGGGAACTCACTGAGATTTGATGTATCTCACCCCACTGTTGTTGTTTACATCACAGGTCCTGCAGGTTCGGCGACGGGTAAGGATAAAGTGGTTTGACTTTTCCTTCCGGTTCGATGTTTTTGAGATGGCATGGCTTCCGCTATGACGTTTTATTTTGAGATCATTGCATTGATCTAGTTCTTAGTTTTTATCATTGTCGGAACATCTTGTATATGTAATGCCTTAGCTTTTGTGTTGTATTAGAGGCATTTATGTGTATAATGTGTTAACTAGGAACTTATTGTATTTCAATACCAAATACTTGGATTCATATATATAATTTATGCTTTGATGTATGGATTTTATATGTGGGTGTTACACATTGGACAAAATTAACTGAAAAATAATCATAATAGATGATAAGACAATACAATAAAATTGAATTTAAAATGATAATATTAAATGCATTTCCTCTCTATGCATATCCATTCAAAGATCTTTATTCATACAATAAGAATACTCGCAAATGCAGTAAGAGAAATATAACCTAAGCAAATGCATAATTACAAACATCCTTCATTTGACCAAAAATGACATACTTATTTTTCTAAACATTAAATACTTTGGTGATAAGAAAGAGTGATGAAAAATACAATGATAACCAACACAAGAAAGGAGGCAGAATGCTAGTCATTTTAAGAGAATGCCAAGGTATATCATATGTCAATGAGTAGAGTACATCTCAACAAAATATTTAAAAATAGGACATTATAAGTTTATTTTGGAACATAAGACACTATAAGTTTCTATAGTATATAGATAGCAGCAGCATACCACTGCTATTTTGAAAGAAGTTGTTCATTTATGTTGTAACACTCGTATATCTTAAAAGCATCAAACATAAAGGCAAACTTTGAATACAAACTTCAAATTCTCATTTTTTACGTTTTTAAAAAATGTTATGAAAACAATTTAGTTTTCAGTTCAATATAAATTGTTCATGGCCCCCAAAAAAATTGTTTTGAGTGGAGAAGAATTTAAAATTTTGGGATTAAATAGATTCGATTTTATATTTAGCCGCTAAATATTTCACTATGTTTGTTCCAGTCACCAAAAAAGTCTACATTATTTGAGAATTGAGGTCAAAGATAGTTTATATATAACACTCACACTCAATCAAACAAAATATCTTTTCTAAAGAAAAAAACATTGATAGATTTCCAAACTTAAAATAACCAATGCATCGTATACGCAGTGGTTAGCAGATCTAGTAATGTTGTACTTCAGATTATGGTTGAAAATGATAGTAGCATTATGAATAATTGTTTTTAAAAAGAAGGTAATATGGTAAAAAAAATTCAAATTGTAATGATAACAGAGTAAAATAGAGAAAAAAATATAAATTTTTATGGATTAAAATTTTCGAATCCAATTTCGGACGGTTCTGTTTTTCTGTCCACCACTACTCTTTTGTATACTATTGATACCACCTGGTAGATGGCTAACCTAAGAGCTCGTAATACTATCAAGAATTTTACTGTCAGGTGTTATTGCTAAAAAATTTCCTTCATAACCTTGTCTGTGTTATCACAGACATTCTTAACAATGCTATGTCATTTTAAGTTTGGTGCTTTCTTGTTCTATGAATTTTGGATTGCAGTGATGACTCTGTTTATTATATTTTTCTTGCCTGAGACCAAAGGAATTGCTTTGGAGTCGATGTACATCATATAGGGGAAACATTGGTTTTGGCGGTGGTTTGTTAAAGGAGAAGTTGACAAGAACAATCTTCCATGAAGTAAATTTAGTGCTATCACTAAATAGTTAATGCAAAGTTATTTGTAAGCAAATTAAAAAATGATGATTGTGTTGATGTAGAAAAACTCTAGCAAATGCTTGCTAGATTATATTAGTGTGTATTATATAAATTTTTTGTTGGGATATGCTTAGATGGTTTTTCAAGTTTATGACAGAACCATATAGATATAGTCATTTCTGGAGAGACTATCAAGGGTGAAGTGAACGTGTAGTTTATTCTTACCAACACACCAAGCATTTCTAGATTTGGAATTCTACCAATTGTCTGCTAAACATGCCGATACATTGTTTAGCAGCCATAACGGTGTTGTAAATTAACTACTTCATTGAACTATATATGCGCACATGTGTATAGTATATCTGAGAAACTAACTATTTCACTAAACGATATATTCACACATGTGTGTAGTACAATTACTTCACTGAACTATATATTTACACATGTGTATAGTATAACTGCCTTAAAATATATATCCGCACATGTGTAGGAATTATCAAACAATATTTTTTCATAAGACTAAATATACATCAATCTTAGTTGTACCCTCAAATACACAAATCTATCAGTTTTTAAGACCTTTGTAAATTCACTAGTTAGTTAGTTGTAACTCTGTTGAACAATAAGAAACTTCAAGCATTCCATTTGTCCCTTATTCTAGAGTTGATAGTTCTACTTATCAACTAACTCGTGTTTAAACAGTGTCACCCTGCTCACAATATATATGTTTTCACGAAATAACAGTAAAGGGTGCACGATGTCGACGATGTTGCAAAACTTGATCCAAACAACTTATATTCAATCCAAACAACTTATATAACTATCAAAAAAGAATGACCCACACAAATGTTATCAAAAGATTAGAGTACCTGATCGTATCGATGTCGGCGATGCAGAGGCGATGCCGCAATTATTTGACAAGCTAAAACTACAAAGCAAACATGGATGAGTTTCAGACACAAATAATCTAAGAAAAACCCCTAATAAAAACCCATTGAATAGAACACAAACTCATTCTTATAAATGTTATGCAATTTTTTTAACAAATTACAAGAAAAATACAAATAAGTGTGATTCATGAGAGAGAAAACTAAAACTAAGAAACAATTCATTCAAAACCCTAAATTGATGAACACTAAACAAAACATAGAAATTAAGAACTAAAACAATGAAAGAAAATGTATACCGCTATGAGAAGTAAAGCAATGGATTTGTCGGTAAGCATAAATTTGTAAGAGAATCGACGGCTGATAGAAAGAAGAAAAAAGGGGTAGTGAGGTTTGGGTAGCTGATAGAAAGAAGATGAAGCGTGATTGAGGTTTGGAAAAAAATTTAGGTTTAGCGGTTTATGAAAATATTTTATTGATATTCGCGTCATTCATATTTTCTATTTTTATTTTGTTTTTTCTGTATTTTTTTTTTTTTTAAATATTTTTCAGTAACGTGGTTAGTATATTTCTGGACATATAAACAACCTATACCTACGGTAGATTCTGCCGTCACTAGAAACCTCCGTAGGTAAATGTCAATTTTCTTGTAGTGTCTATTGATACTCCTATGGCTACAAATGGTAACTTGGAAAGGAATGAGAATGGTAAGGGTGTAGACGTGAAGAAATATAGAGGTATGACTGGTTCTATTCTATATCTCAATGCATCTAGGTCGGATATCATGTTTAGCATGTGTATGAACGTCTGGTATCAATCAGCTCCCAAAGAATCTCACTTAAAAGTTGTAAACCATATTTTTAGGCATCTTCATGGTACTTCTAGTTACGACCTTTGGTATTCTAAGGGAAGCGATTGTAATTTGGTTAGTTACACCGATTCTGATTTTGTCGATTGCAAATCGGATAGGAAGAGTACTAGTGGAACTTGCCACATGTTTTCAAATGCCTTAGTAAATTGGCATAGCAAGAAACAAGTTTTCGTTGCTTTGTCAACCGCCGAGGCGGAATACATTGCGGCTGGTAGTTGTTGCGCTCAAATTTTGTGGCATAAGCAACAAATACTTGACTTTGATATAAAACTTCAACGTATTCTTATTATGTGCGACAACACTAGTGATATTAGTCTAACTAAAAATTCGGTGTTACATTCTTGCACTAAGCATATTGAGATTTGTCACCACTTCCTACGTGACCATGTTGAAAAAAGGGATGTCATATTTGAGCATGTTGATAGTAAAAATCAACTTGCAGATATTTTTACAAAACCTCTTGCGACCAATCCATTTTTCAACATTCGAAGGGAATTAGGGATACTTGATATCTCAAATCTTGCCTAAATATGAATTGTAGCATGCACTTTATATACTATTGCTCTAACTTTCATTGGCAGTCCTATTATTCAAGAGTGCATCCTTCATCAATTCATGAGTGAGGTAATGTCTTTCCACTTCTCTCTTCTTTTGAGTGGTGAACGTTGCTTGTGCGCATTTTCATGCTTGCCTAAATCCTCTTATTTGAGAAAATCTATCTTGTTTGAAGTTGAACTGTTAATCTTTTCTTGGTTGAATCTTATGCTTGAGCAAATCCTCTTGTTTTCATGAGGGGCATACTTTGCTTGAGGACAAGCAAAAATCTAGTTGGGGAGAGTTTGTTAAGTGCAAATTTTAACTTAAATTGAACCATCTTTCTTGGTACTTTTCAACTAAATTCTCATGTTTTCATAGATTTAATTCATGTTTTAGTGTGATTCTTCAATTATTGTGAAAATACCTTTGGTACTTGTAATTTGTGTGTTATTGTGCAGAAAAAGGCATTAAAACATCAAAGAAGTAAGACACAAGAAAAGAGATACAAGTTGCCAAAGGAAATGAAAAAACTTCAGAAAGTTCGCTTTGCGAACTTTCCAGCGAATGTTCGCTTTACGAACTTTCCAGCGAATACTCTCAGACTTGAGGCAGTAAGAAAAGGCACCAAAGTTCGCATTGAGAACTTTCCAGCGAATGTTCGCTTTGCAAATAAAAGTTCGCATTGCGAACTTATGCAGAATCGCAGAGGCGGTTTAACTGTTCCTGAGGCACATCAGGTGCCTAATTTGGTGTTTGTTGGCCGTATAATTTGTTCGCAGTGCGAACATGACAGTTTTTAAATGTATTATATAAGTATTTTTCATCATTTTTTAGACATAACTTGTAATTTTAACATCAGATCTTTATCTCTCTTCAATTCCAAATATATTTTAGTGAGAGAAACTTAAACCCTAAGAGGGAGAAGGTAAGATCTTTAATCTCTTGTTGGGGTTTGAATGTAATCTTTTGATACCTTATGTATTTCATCTAATATATGTTTGTGAACTAGTTTTGATTCTCTATTGTTGGTTGTCTTTGATTGTTTATTTGTGGCTCTTGACAAAACCTTTTTCAAATCTTTGGTCTTAGATTTTCATCTATCAATGAGCAAACTTTTGACATGGTTTTGTGAGTTGATATTCATTGTATATTTTATTGTATTGTGTTGATCAGTAGCATGAATAACATGAGTAGGATCGATGCGGTATTGCGAGGATGCATGATAATAGTGATGAAGAACGATATTCACGTACATTTGGCCAATTAGTAGAATGCATGTAAAAAGGGTTAATCATATGTACGTATTCTGATCATAGATTTGTATATGAATTACTCATTAGTTTGATATGGATGTTATAGTAATATTTGTTGGGTCTAGATGCCAGAAATAGATGTAGACTTAACATTCATGTAGGTTTTAAATACTTTGTATTGATTGGTAATGTGCGAGAGCAATTATTGATCGGTACAAAATCACTCACAACATGCAGGGACCGAGAGGATATGTATGTCGTGAGTGATACGTGATGATATTAGACAAACAAGTGATTTATGTATAAAATGATCTGAAGAATGCACGTGTTATCAATTGATGAGATCCAATCCCAACAAGGCTCCGTTTATAATTCAGTCTTTACTTTATATTTTCAGTCTTTATATTTTATGCCTTTAATTTTGGTGCCTTAAATCTTTTAAACCAAAACTTTTGCACCACATGCTTAGAAATGTAGAGACCGCTGAACGACATTCTTTCTCGCACCGATCCCTGTGGAGACGACAAAACTGGGTACTTAATTAATTTTTGCTTGCTGCTTTACCGCTTCAACACAATCTCAAGGATATTCCTGATCTGCCCTCCAACGAATCTCTTACTGGCTATATAAGGACTTGATCACTTGAAGAAAATAAGGGAATGCGTGTGAATAAACTAAGAATAATGAAGCATCACAATACAATGCAAGAAACATTGTTCATACTGTATAGATTTTCTTTAAGTTATTTGAGCTATTGATAGTGTTTATATTTGCTTGTGTAGAAGCAATTCATTGTAAACATTCATTTCTTTCAAGAAGTTGTTTGTATTCCTTAAGGGACCAATTAGGTCAGAATCCTTAAGAAGATACAGTTAGTCTTGTGCTTTTTAGTCACCATAAATTGCTAGTGCAGTGTAATCAGTTGATTATAGTGGATTAAGTCCTTGTGTATAAGGCAAAATCACCTTGGCGGGTGGACTGGATTAGCTTGATAGTTTTCAAGTGAACTAGGATATATCGTGTGTCTTTCTCTCTTGTTAGTTTCTTTCTGATCTTTGTTTGAGTTTCAAAAAAAGCATTCATTTCTGAAAACCCAATTCAAACCCCCTTTCGTGTGTTTTCTCACACCTTCATGTGTCTGGCTTCTTTCTAGTAGAAGAACAAAATTTTAGTTGGCATCATAGCAGGCACCATGTTTTGGTTGGGTGAGCTCTAGGGAATCTATTCATTATGTTCAAAATTGACAACACCAAAGAAGGAAGAATTTTTAATCGACCACCTATCTCTTAGATGGCACAAACTATGATTATTAGAAAGCCCGTATAGTCGCCTTCCTCAAATCTATTGACAACAAAATTGGAAGTTAGCCATTAAAGGATGGACACCCCCAATGGTTACAACACAAGAGACACCCAGTCTACGAAACCAGAAGAAGAGTGGTCCAAAGATGAAAAAGAAAAATCTCATGGAAATTCTCGTGCTCCCAATGCCATATTCAATGGAGTTGACAAAAACGTATTTAGACTCGTCAACACTTATACTGTTGCCAAAGAAATGTGAGAGACACTAAAAAATGTCCATGAAGGAACCTCAAAAGTTTGTATGTCAAGACTTCAACTTCTCACTACCAATTTGAGAACATGAGAATGGAAGATTGTTAAGTTATATGTTCGCCTTCATGATTTAGCTAACTGCTCATTTTCTCTTGGTGAAAAAATGTTTGAAGAGAAAGTGGCCATAAAGATTCCACATCACTTCCAAAAAGGTTTGATATAAATTTACAGCAATAGAGGAAACTCTGAACATCATCTCCATCAAAGTGGATGAACTTATTGGTTTATTACTCATCTTTGAAATAGAGATCAATGATATGTCTGGAAAGAAAAACAAAGGTGTTGCATTCAAAGCTGAAGTTGAAAGTGATAAGGAGCAGGGAGAAAAATACATAGATGATAACTTTTCAAACTCAATTTCTTTCCTTTAAAAAAGATTTGGTAAGGTGAAGAGAATACTTGACAAAAAATCAAGGAATAATGTCATGACAAAGGTCAAAGACAAACTTCCTGACAACTCTAAAAGCTTCAATTCCCAATGCAATGGTAGAGAAAGAGACAAACTGAATAAAGACAATCGAATTCAATGTCATGAGTGTGAAGAATTTGGACACATTCAAACATATTATATCAATTTCATTCATAAGCAGAAGAAAGGAGACACTGTTAGAACAAGATTTGGTTCTGCAAGATATCTCTTTGTTTTGAAAATAACAAAGTTGTATTTGTGTGAGAACAATTTTGGTACTCTAACGTGTATTTTCTTAAGAATTGACAAACAGGTTCTGACTCTGATAAAGAAAGTTCTAACTCTGATAAAGAAAGTTCTGACTCTGATAGAGATCATGTACTACATCACTCTAAAATTCTCAATGGTCGCTTCTGCGTAAAGAAGCAAGATTGCTTCTGATTTACTGTGCGTCAGAAAGACTTTAAGAAGAAACTATGTTGCTGCTGCAATGTTCTCTTGGATTCTAGCTCTGAATTTAACTCTGATACTTATCTTCTAAAGACTAAGTGCTAAAGACTCTGAAGACAAGGTTCTGATGAACAACGTTATGAGGACTCTGAAGACTTAAGTTTCTAAAAACCAAGTTCTGAAGACTCTGAAGACAAGGTGTTGCTGAACAAGTTCTGAAGACTCTGAAGACTTATGTTTTTGATAACCAAGGGTTCTGAAGAAGGAGTGCTGAAGACTCTGAAGACAAGGTTCTGCTGAATAAGTTCTGAAGACTCTGAAGACTCAAGACTCTGAAGACCCAATGATTCATTCTTCTGATCATGCTTCAATCATATCAACTCAGAAGCTTCTGATGAATAGAAGAAGATGAAACGTTTGTGTGGGAAAATAGTACATAGTACAGATCAAACACGTTTTTTTCCACTACCATTCCACTACCCTGATTTGGTGGTACAAAGAACAATTTCAGTGTAGGATTTTCATCCCAGCATAACGACATTATTTCAAGTCGCCGGTATTTTTTTGATATTATTGATCTACCCTTCAACGGATCTTTTTCTGCCTATATAAAGACTTGATCATTCAACGAATCATGTGTGACACTGTGTGTGGAAAAGAGAAATATTCAAAACACTAATTCATACAAAGAAAGAACTCAAGAAATAGAGAAATTCATGAGTGAACAGTAAAGCACTACAATACAAAGAAGAAAATTGTTCTTACTGTGTAGATTTGCTCTAAGTTAGATTGAGCTAGAAATAGTGTTTATATCAGCTTATATAAGAAGCATTTAATTGTAAACATTTTATTTGATCAAACAGTTGTTTGAATTCCTTAAGGGACCAGTTAGGTCAGAATCCTTAAGAAGAGACAGTTAGTCTGTGTATTGTTAGTCACCAGTAGTTGCAAGTGCAGTTGTAATCAGTTTGGTTATAGTGGATTAAGTCTTTATGTATAAGGCGAAGTCACCTAGGCGGGTGGACTGTATTAACTTGAAAGTTTTTAAGTGAACCAGGATATATCGTGTATCATTCTCTATTGTTAGTATATTTGTGATCTTTGTTTGAGTTTCACAAAAAACTTTCATTTTGAAAACCCAATTCAAACCCCCAATTTCTTGTGTTTTTCTCACACCTTCAATTGCCATCAGAGCTCCGGTTCTGATTGTGATAAACGGTTTATCAACACTTAACAGTGTTCAGTACCGGTCCAATATTTGTGTGAGATATCATGACAGCTCCTGCTAATACTACTGAAGAGAAAGATCATTACAATGCCAAACCACCAGTATTTGATGGTGAAAAGTTTGACTACTGGAAAGACAGAATAGAAAGTTTCTTTCTTGGTTATGATGTAGATCTTTGGGATTTGGTAGTCGATGGCTACACTCACCCAGTTGATGCTACAGGTGCTAAAATATCCAGAAGTGTTATGACCAACCAACAGAAGAAAGATTATAAGAATCATCATAAGGCAAGAACCATATTGCTAAATGTTATCTCTTATACTAAGTATGAGAAGATAACAAATAGAGATACTGCCAAATCTATATTTGATTCTCTAAGAATGACTCATGAAGGTAATGCTCAAGTCAAGGAGAGAAAGACGTTAGCCCTAATCCAAAAATATGAGGCATTCAGAATGGAGGATGATGAGACAGTTGAAACCATGTTTTCAAAGTTTCAAATGCTAGTCGCAGGACTTAAAGTTCTAGACAAAGGTTACTCAACTGCTGATCATGTGAAAAAGATCATTAGAAGTCTTCCTAAGAAATAGAGACCTATGGTAACAACTCTAAAGCTATCAAAGGATCTTAATAGCATAAGTCTTGAAGAGCTTGTTAGTTCCTTGAGAAGTCATGAGATAGAGCTCGAAGAAGATGAACCTCAAAAGAGAAGCAAATCTATCGCTCTTAAGTCTAAACCTAAAAAGGAAAAGGCTTATCAAGCTGAGGAAGAATCAGAAGATTCAGGTGAAGAATAAGAAGATGAGCTGTCGTTAATCTCCAGAAGAATCAACAAACTCTGGAAGCATAGGCAAGGAAACTTTAGAGGATCTAGAAGAAACAAAGGCCGCTCTGAGTCATCAACTGGACAAAAGAAGCAGAACACTGGAAAGGAAGTTATCTGCTACGAGTGTAATGAGCCAGGTCATTACAAGAACGAGTGTCCAAAGCTCAAGAAAGACAAGAAGCCTAAGAAGAACTTCTCCAAAGCGAAGAAAGGACTAATGGCAACTTGGGACGACTCTGATTCTGAAGAAGAGGAATCTGATGAAGAACAAGCAAATGTTGTGCTAGTAGCACCAACTGACGATGAAGTTTATGGAGAACCAGAAGACAAAATATCACCAGAACCAGAATCAGACTCAGACTCAGACTCAGAGGTATTATCTAAACTCTCTCGTTGTGAATTAGAGTCATGTTTGTAAAAAATGCTAGAAAAATATCAAACTCTTCAGAGTAAAAGCAAAGATCTTAAAAAATCTCTTGTAATTGCTTCTAAGGAAAAAGATAAGCTTAAGCAGAATAATTCTTCTCTAAATGAAAACATTTTTTGCTTAAAAAATAGTAATTATGCCTTAAAATGCAAAGTTGCTAAATTAGAAGAAGAATTAATCTCCAATGTCACTGACACAAGCTGTATCAACAAGTATGATAGAGCATTCCAGTATTTTCTTGCTAAAAGCATAGATAGAAGCAAAATAGCTTCCATGGTCTATGGAGTAAGCAGAAATGGTAAGAAAGGTTTGGGATGTACAGAATCATGTGATATTGATGAAAGTTAAATTGTTAAACCAAAACCTCTCTACGACAATTTTGTGCCTTCTGACACTAAGATTGTTTGCTCTGAGCTTGTATAAAAACCCCCACTGACACAGAAATATGTTTCTAAAGTTAAATATCATGCATAAATTCCACTTGATTATCCTGTTGCACAAAAGCCCAAAGTTGTGAAACACTCTGGGAAAGCTAACAAGAAAGGACCCAAAAAGTGGGTACCTAAGGACAAGATAATCTATGTTGCAGATATCCTTATCAGCTCAGTTGAAACACCAATCATGGTACCTGGACAGTGGTTGCTCACGACACATGACGGGAAGAAGGCATATGTTCCAAAGTCTGGAACTTAAGCCTGGAGGCTTCGTCGGTTTCGGAGGAAACCAGAAAGGAAAAATCATTGGCTCTGGAACCGTTGGTAATGGTAACCTTCCTTCTATTACTGTTGTTCTTTCAGTCGATGGTTTACTGCATAACTTGTTGTCAATCAGTCAACTTAGTGACAACGGTTATGATATCATCTTTAATCAAAAGTCCTGTAAGGCTGTAAGTCAGAAAGATGGTTCAATCCTATTTTTCGGAAAGAGGAAAAACAACATTTATAAGATTAGACTTTCTGATCTTCATGAATAGAACGTCAAATGCTTAATGTATGTTAATGAAGAGCAATGGGTATGGCATAGACATTTAGGCCATATCAGCATGAGGAGGATTTCTTAGCTAAATAAGCTTGAACTTGTCAAAGGCTTGCCAAATCTGAAGTATTCTTCAGATGCTCTTTGTGAAGCATGTCAGAAAGGAAAGTTTTCCAAATTTTCCTTTAAAGCAAATAATGTTGTGTCCACCTCTAGACCGCTAGAACTTTTGCACATTGACTTGTTTGGACAAGTGAAAATTGCGTCAATCAGTGGAAAGAAGTATGGATTAGTAATCATTGATGATTATAGTCGTTGGACATGGGTAAAATTCTTGAAACACAAGGATGATTCTCATTATGTGTTCTCTACCTTTTTGCTCTCAAGTGCAAACAGAAAAAGAGTGTAAAATAGTCAAAGTCAGAAGTGATCATGGCGGAGAATTTGAGAACAGATACTTTGAAAATCTTTTTTATTCTCATGGCATTTCCCATGATTTCTCCTGTCCCATAACTCCACAACAAAATGGAGTAGTGGAAAGGAAGAATAGGACTTTGCAAGAAATGGCTCGAACCATGATCCAAGAAACTGACATGGCTAAGCACTTCTGGGCAGAGGCAGTGAATACAACATGTTACATTCAGAACAGGATTTCTATAAGACCTATTCTGGGTAAGACTCCTTATGAATTGTGGAAGAATAGAAAACCCAACATTTCATATTTTCATCCTTTTAGATGTGTTTGTTTTATGTTGAACACCAAAGAAAATCTTGGCAAGTTTGACTCCAAAGCTCAAAAGTGTTTATTGTTAGGATACTCTGAACGCTCTAAAGGCTATAGAATCTATAACACAGAAGCACGAATTGTTGAGGAATCAATTCATGTCAGATTCAATGATAAGCTTGATCCTAAAAATTCAAAGCTAGTTGAAAAGTTTGCAGATCTGAAGATCACCTTATCAGAATCTAAAGAAGCAGAAGATTCAAGAGAAGCAAACAAAGATGCAGATTCTCCAGATTCAGATACAACCTTACTAGAAGCTGAAAATAACCCATCTCACTAGAAGAAGAATAGATTAAAGACTTCTCATTCTGAAGAATTGATTCTGGGAGATAAAGTTGATCCAGTCAGAACTCGTTCATTCTTCAGACATTACGAAGAAACCCTTATGGGTCTAGTGTCTCTGATAGATCCAACAACAATTGATGAAGCTCTCAAGGAAAATAAGTGGATTCTGGACATGCAAGAAGAACTGAATCAATTCACCAGAAATGACATCTGGGATCTTGTTCAGAAACCCAAAGGTGTTCACGTCATTGGAAGTAAATGGTGTATTCAGAAACAAGTTAGATGAGAAAGGCGAGGTCGTAAGAAACAAAGCACGACTGGTTGCTCAAGGTTATAGTCAATAAGAAGGGATAGACTATACATAAACCATTACACCAGTTGCCAGGTTAGAATCTATTTGCATTTTAATCTCATTTGCTGTAAGTCATGACATTACTTTATATCAGATGGATGTAAAGAGTGCATTTTTAAATGGATATATTTCTGGAGAAGTGTATGTACACCAACCTCCTGGTTTTGAAAGTTCTGAAAACCCAGACTTAAAAAATCATTATATGGTCTGAAACAGGCTCCCGGAGCTTGGTATGAAAGGCAAAGTAACTTTCTTTTGGAAAATGACTTTACCAGAGGAAAAGTGGATACAACACTCTTTTGTAAAACCTTTAAAAATGACATTCTGATCATTAAAATCTATGTTGATGATATTATATTTGGTTCTGCTAATATTTCCTTATGCAAGGAATTTTCTAAGTTAATGCAGGCTGAATTTGAAATGAGTCTGAAGGGAGAACTCAGATTCTTTCTGGGAATTCAAATTAATCAAAGATCAGAAGGAACGTACGTTCATCAGAGCAAGTATGCAAAAGAACTTCTGAAGAAATTCAACATGTCAGAAAGTAAACCTGCTAAGACTCCTATGCATCCGAAATGCATTCTGGAGAAAGAAGAAGTAAGTAAAAAGGTTTGTCAAAAGCTATATCGTGGTATGATAGGATCTCTTCTGTATTTGACAGCTTCTCGTTCATATATTTTATTCAGCGTATGCCTATGTGCTCGTTTCCAATCAGATCCAAGGGAAACTCACTTAACTGCTATTAAGAGAATCCTAAGGTATCTTAAAGGAATAACTAACCATGGCTTAATGTATAAGAAAACATCAGAGTACAAGCTTTTTGGTTACTGTGATGCAGATTATGCTGGAGATAGATTGGAAAGAAAGAGTACTTCTGGAAACTGTCAATTTCTGGGAAGTAACCTCGTCTCATGGGCAAGCAAGAGACAATCAACAATTGCTCTCTCCACTGCAGAAGCAGAATACATAGCAACATATATGTACAATACTTAGATACTCTGGATGAAGAATCAACTTGAAGATAATCAGATACACGAGTGTAACATTCCTATCTTCTGTGATAATACTTCTTCAATTTGTTTATCTAAGAATCCTATTCTACATTCTAGGGCAAAACATATTGAAATAAAACATCAATTTTTGCGTGACTATGTTCAGAAGGGTACTTTTCAGTTAAAATTTGTGGATACAGATCACCAGTGGGCTGATATTTTCACAAAACCCCTTGCTGAAGATAAATTCGTATTCATTCTGGAAAACTTATTTAGCAAACCTTGTCCAAAATGAGATGATAATATTTTTGATGTGTCAAGCTACCAGAACGTCTGATATAAGATTCTAATGACTAAGCAAAGCGTGTTAAATATTTGTTTATTGACTTTCTGATTCATGATACTTCTACAAGTTAGAAAATATCCTAATCATAAATTAGTCCAGTCAGATACCTCTTGGTATTCTAGACGTTGGAAACATCAAAACGTGATCTCTTGAAAACAAACAACTATGATTATTTGTGACACGTGTCCAAAATCAAATCATATCTACTGTTGAAGAGACACCTCGAGCGTTGTGATTTCCTGAGACTAGGTTTCAAGTAATTATTTCCTATTACTCCTTAATATCTCTAATCATGTTTAACACATTGGATTTGAAAATTTACATGATAACTGTTTAAATCCTTACATCTCCATTCCTCGTTAGGCATTCATAAAGATGCATGTAAGACAAAGATTTCTTGGAACTTAACACTTGTCTTCCTTCCTTTATTCTTTGTCAGAATATGGCCTCTCATTTTCAAGTATACATTTATTTATATTTATTGACTGATGTCATAATATTAATAACGTATACTAATCTGTGATCTTTTGGAGACTGATACACTCCTTCATCATTCCTTGTTCTTGTTTGTATCCCGTGTATTGGAAATGATGAATTTCTCGTCTTAATTCATCTAGTATTTATTACTATTTATTGCTATCATTCTTTGTTCTCTTTATATACCACACTTCTCCTCATAACTATTCATCTGTTTCTACTTGCTTTTCTCTTCAATCCTTCTTGCTTTCACCATGTCTATCAAAACCTTTGTTGGCAATGAAGAAGTTTTGGAGGTCATTAATGTGAAAAGGCCATGTATCCCAAGACTAAGAGACACAAACATTTTCATTTCCACCAGCATGCAAATCCAAGGATAGTCAGGATACTTTGCAATTTTGCATGGACCCATTTATCCTGTCATGATAAAAGAGTTTTGGAAATACGCACGGATTGGTGAAGACAAAAATTTGGTTTGGTCTTCCATTTTCGATGTTCCAGTCATCATAACACCTACCTCCATCGACCAAGCCATCAATTGTGTTCAATCAGGAGTGATTATTGAAGACTTTCATCTGAACTATTCCTTTGTTGAGGATCTCATTAGGATTCATGATGTGTCTCGAGACAAGTATGAACCCTATAATCCTGAAGGACTTCTCCCTGATGGAAAGTTGTGGTTTCAACTACTTCTCACCAACTTTCGCCCCAGAGGATTGGCCAAAAGCACCTTGACTCAAGATGATAAACTGTTTATCTATTTCATGATGTACAACTTCAGGGTGAATCTTCCACAAACCATCTTCAATCATCTGAAGAACTGTGTTGAAATCTCCAGAAATCAACATCAGTCCTTCATACCTTATGGAAGAATTCTGTCTGAGTTATTCTACAGGGCTGGAATCATCACCTTAGCTAGAATACTTGGACCAGAAGATGCTACTGTTGAAGAAAGGTGTGAAAGGGTTTATGAGGTGGAGGATTTCTGATAGCTGGTTGGCATGTGTTTCATCACTGTTTGGTCTCTTGGTTGCTGGTTGCCTGGTCTTTATTCCGTTTATCATTGTTTTTCTTGTCCGTTGTCCTTGTTGTTGTTTATTTTTCTGTTTTGTGATTCCGTTCCTGTACTGCGCTCTGGCTTTTTGTTGTTTTATCAATGAAGTATTTTCCTTATTTGCATTTATCTTATCTTACTGCATTCCATTATAATTGCCATAAGAAGGAAGAAAAAAACTAAATTTAACTTATCTAAATTCTTTCAAATCAAAATGATTAAGTTAAATCTTTTTGTTACCCTTTTTGATTATGACAAAAAATAGGAGTATTAATATGGAAAAGTTATTTTGATAAATATCTTGTCTCCAATCATAGCTCTAACATTCTAACACTTTAAATGTCATATCTTTTAGAATGTTTTTCAGGAAAAAATATTATATTGGTAAAATGACTCTGATATCAATCAGGCTTTTATTTAGTTGGTCAAGCTCTATTATCAGAATGCATCACCACTATAATGAAGTTCTGATATTCTGGATCTATCTAAGATCTCTGCAATCAGGCTCTATATCCCAAATCTTATAAGATTTTGTTAAGTTTTAGATTCAGGGGGAGCTTGACAAAGGGAAGTTTACTTTGAACTTATCTGAGTCAATTCTGATTATCTTCGTACAAAATTGTGTTATCAAAATACATTATTTTGTTATTATAAAAATGGGGGAGATTGTTAGAAAAAGATTTGGTTCTGCAAGATATCTCTTTGTTTTGATAATAACAAAGTTGTATTTGTGTGAGAATAATTTTGGTACTCTACCGTGTATTTTCTTAAGAATTGACAAACACGTTCTGACTTTGATAAAGAAAGTTCTGACTCTGATAAAGAAAGTTCTGACTCTGATAGAGATCATGTGCCACGTCACTCTGAAATTCTCAATGGCCGCTTCTGCGTAAAGAAGCAAGATTGCTTCTGATTTACTGTGCGTCAAAAAGACTCTAAGAAGACACTATGTTGCTGTTGCAATGTTCTCTTGGATCATGGCTCTGAATTTAACTCTGATACTTATCTTCTGAAGACTAAGTGTTGAAGACTCTGAAGATAAGGTTCTGATGAACATCGTTCTGAGGACTCTGAAGACTTAAGTTTCTGAAGACCAAGTTCTGAAGACTCTGAAGCCTTGTGTTTCTGATAACCAATGGTTCTGAAGAAGAAGTGCTGAAGACTCTGAAGACACGGTTCTGCTGAACAAGTTCTGAAGACTCAAGACTCTGAAGACCCAATGATTTGTTCATTTGATCATGCTTCAATCATATCAACTCAGAAGCCTCTGATGAATAGAAGAAGATGAAACATTTGCGTGGGAAAATAGTACATAGTACATATCAAACACGTTCTTTTCCACTACCATTCCACTACCCTGATTTGGTGGTACAAAGGACAATTTCAGTGTACGATTTTCATCCCAGCATAACGACATTATTTCAAGTCGCCAGTATTTTTCTGATATTACTGATCTGCCCTTCAATGGATCTTTTTTTGGCTATATAAAGACTTGATCATTCAACGAATCATGTGTGACACTGTGTGAAAAAGAGAAATAGTCAAAACACTGATTCATACAAAGAAAGAACTCAAGAAATAGAGAAATTCATGTGTGAATAGTAAATAGTAAAGCACCAAAATACAAAGAAGAAGATTGTTCTTACTGTGTAGATTCGCTTTAAGTTAGATTGAGCTAGAAATAGTGTTTATATTAGCTTATGTAAGAAGCATTTCATTGTAAACATTTTATTTGATCAAACAGTTGTTTGAATTCCTTAAGGGACCAGTTAGGTCAGAATCCTTAAGAAGAGACGGTTTGTCTGTGTATTGTTAGTCACCAGCAGTTGTTAGTGCAGTTGTAATCAATTTGGTAATAGTGGATTAAGTCCTTGTGTATAAGGCGAAATCACCTTGGCGGGTGGACTGGATTAACTTAATATTTTTCAAGTGAACCAGGATATATTGTGTGTCTTTCTCTATTGTTAGTCTATTTGTGATCTTTGTTTGAGTTTCACAAAAAGCTTTCATTTTGAAAACACAATTCAAACCCCCCTTTCTTGTGTTTTTCTCACACCTTTAGACACTACCACTATATTAGATGAAGAATTGAAGAATAAAGTGATGAAGAAAAGGCCAACAATGTGATTACTTTCACTGCTCGCATGGTGAACAAACCTAATGGCCAAAATGATGGTGAATCTAGTGATGAAGAACTCTCAAATGAAGATTTTGGTGAAGCTTACAGACAACTGTATGACAGATGGAAAGAAGAATGCATGTTTGGAGAAAAACAAAAGGCAAAAATAAATTTCTTGCTTCAAGAAAAGACTAATCTTGTCACAACCATCTCAAAAATAAATGTCTTGCTTCAAGTGTGTAAATCTCTTTTGAAAATCAAGAATTGTTCACCATGCTGCATTCTAAATACCTCATATTCTTGGGATATAATGTTTATTTTGGATCTTTTTACTTCGATTGTGCCTTGATGTGTTACTTCCAATGTATCCCAAATTTCTTTGGCTATTTTGCAATTTGATACTGGGAAGAATTCGTTCATTCCTAATGCTGATGCAAGTATATTCTTTGCCTTATTATCAAACAACACTTTCTTCTTGTCGTCATCATTCCAAGAGCCTTTCAACTTTGGTTGTTCATCATTGTTAATGACAGTTGTGGGAATGAAGGGTCCATTTTGTACAACATCCCATATTTATTCTCTTTGTGCTTCTAAGTACATTTGCATGTGAATCTTCCAGAATTCATAATATTCACCAACGAAACATAAAGGCTGGTTGTTGTTTCCACCATATGCTAAAAATGGTTTTTCGGAAGCCATGTCTACTTGAATCAAAGAGAAAGTTACCTTAACCTGATCTAAAGCCAATTGTAACTATAGAGTGAAACCGAAGAAGGGGGGATTAGATTTTCTGGATTTTTACGCTTAGAATAATGACTTAATATTTTATCAAAAACAAGATTTGAATTCTACTTTAACAATAATCTAAAATGTAGAATTTTAAAGGCAGGAAAGTAAAACACACAAAGATATATACTGGTTCCCCTTTTCAACCAGGGTAGTCCAGTCCCTTCACACCTTGTGAAGAATTTCACTATGTTAGAACTTGTACAAGCCTCACACCAAGGGCACTCTTACACTCTTCTAATATATACAAGAAAGCACACAGATTTCTTTTTCACAACACTTAGAAAGCACATAAACTTCTATTACAAACAATAATCACCAACACTTGAGATAAAAAACAAATTTAAAAAGGATTTGAAATATACTGATGCACTTGAATCAATTCCAACACATAAATGTTGGGTGAGAATATAGAATATGAACGGTCTAGGGGGTGAATAGACCTCCCAATTTAAAAATATTTTTTAAAAAGTGTTTGAAAAACAAAGTTTATTTTGCGCGGAGGAAGCAAATTCAATGTAAAAGAGATTACGCTTATCGCATGAGAGGTTCATAATTGTACTTAAATGTTTACAATATATCAAGTTGGACTATTGAATTACACAAAATGAAAAAAAAACTAATTGTATTGCAAAACTATTCAATTCTATAAGAAGTGTTATCAAATGATTTTCAATCACACACAACATTTTACATTCAAATTCTTCAGGTTTAATCGACACTAAGACAAAGTTGAATCCCCAATTATAACAAAACCTACAACTTATGCAATAAATCGTTATCAACAGAAAACCCTACCAACATGCAATTCTAGAAAGCAATAGAAATAACCTAATCATGCGATCAAACAAAATTAATTTTGTGTGTGTGTGATATATATATATATATATATATATATATATATATATATAGGCTTAAAAATGTTTTCGTCCCTGTAAGTTAGTGTGTTTTTGGTTTTCGTCTCTGTAATTTTTTTTTGTTTTAGTCCCTATATTTCACATTCGCGTTCGTTTTAGTCCTTAAAACCAAAATCTGCAGGAAAATCTGTAGGAAAATCTGTAGGATTCAACCTTCGGATTTTCCTGCGGATTTTGGCTTTAGGGACTAAACAACAAGCAAAATTAAGATATAGGGACTAAAAAAAATAAAAAATTACAGGGACGAAAACCAAAAACTCGCTAACTTACAGGGACGAAAACACTACTTAAGCCACACACACACATATATATATATATATATATATATAGAGAGAGAGAGAGAGAGAGATAAAGAGATAAATAGATAGATAGATAAATAAATAGATAGATAGATAGATAGATAGATAGATAGATAGATAGAGAGAGAGAGAGATGATGTACATCAGGATTTATAGTCGCTTGCCATGTTCGTCCTTGTTTTATGCTTAATCCACTATCCAATGGTTTCTCATAGAAAATTTGTTGGTCCTTCACTATGATTTGTAACAATATTATAAGAGTTCGTACATTCACTTGTCCAAAAATAAATGGTGAAAATTAAATTTCTCATTTTCTGGATTTCGACTTGTACATAGCTCTATGAACTGAACTCTATGTGAAATCTTTACTCGAGATCGCTTCTTGAATCTTCCAGCCCCAACAACCTGCTCTTAACTCTTCGTCTTCGGCAATTTCCAAACAATTTCATTGGTATCTTGAGCATTAGTCTCTCTAAAGATTGAGAAGAATACTTACCTTGTCTGTAGGCTTCCACACAACACTTCCAAGGTCAACTTGGAGAGAAGAACGTCATTTTTTCATTGCAATTGTAAGAACCGTTCACAACACCACACACTCTTGCAAGCCTGTGAAATCTTTATCAATTATTCAAAAGAAACATTCAATCCAAAATGAATCTCCTCAATCAATCACAAATCTACCAAGATGATATTCAGATCCATGTAATAATGGAAAAAGAATGAGATAAAGATGAAATAAATAGTTTGCAAGTGTTCAAGAAATATTTAAAAATCATTTGAAAATGAGAGAACAAGTGGTTTGTGCGTTTTTAAATCATCAACAGTTTCCAACATTATGAAAGGTTCGAGAGTAAAAAAAATGATTTATAGGTGCTAGAGATTAAGCACAAAAAACGGTGAAAAAATAACATTTGATTTGAGTCAAGAACACTTGGTGATTTTTGTCAAGTGGAAAAGTAATGGGGAACAAGATCTGCACTTAAAGAGAAACCCATTTTGTTGTGATTCGAGTCAAGCACAAGGCAGAATTCGACTAAAAAAAGCTATGATTTGAGTCATGTGTAAGTCATGCTTTAACTCAAACAAGACAATGGCTAACAGGGACTTTGTGATTCCACTCATGTGGAGGTTGTGATTCGAGTCGCGGGGTTCCATGATTCAAATCATGTTCAATTTGTGATTTGACTCAGAGATTTGCATAAGCTTATGTTTTCCCTCTTTTTTGATTTGATTCAACTAATAGGGTTGTGTGATTTGAATCACACACCAAAAACCTCAATTTTTGAAGTTTTCAAAGATATTTTGAGATATTATTCGTGTCATAATTTAAACCAATCTCAATTTTGGATCTTGTTCCAAAAACCCGACTAATTGACTTAAAGCATAATGTTCATACTCAAACACAAATAGTTTGAATTATGCATGCTAAAATACGGATCTAAAACTCGATCCTTAAAGATGTGCAATTGAAAAGGAGACTCAAATATAAAACTAAACTCAAAGCAAAGCTTAAGAGACAAGCGAAAAAACCACATAGAGTTACCCCCTTAAATGTATCAGAGACACGCAACTTCAAGAAAATGATCTCTTCTTCCAATGAGCAATTCAAATCTAATAATACAAAATGCTCAAAAACTTTTTACAAAAGGTATGACAATTATGCAGTAAAAGTTTCAAAGTTTGTGTAGATAGAAATATTAAATCAAATTTGATTTGAATTGAAAATTTAAATGGAATAGGTGAATTGAAATTTGAATGATCATTACCTTAAATACACCATATGAAACATGTTAAATCAGTTGCCACATGGTGGTAGATGTTTCATGAAGATGTGCAGTGATTTAGAAAGGCATGGTTGGAGAAAAGACATTTCTTTGAATTCTGTAACTGGTTACAGTATTTAAGTAACCGGTTATCACCTTTGGTGTTTCTAAAATAATTCAGACAGAGAGTTATGTAATCGGTTACTACATTAGTGTAACATGTTACACCCTTGATATTTTTCAAAAATATTAGCGAGAGTGAACCTATAACTGGTTACCAGTAGAGTGTAACTGATTACACTGATATGAAGAGTGAAAAATAAGTTTGTAAATAACTTGGTTTGCATGGGATTGAAGCATGGACGCTTTAAAGATTTTTAGAGATGAAAAAAAGGATGATTTTCTGAGCATCTTATGAGTGCATCTTACCATTTAGTTATGTTTTGAATTGTCGTACCTCGAAAAATGAGAACGACCTCGCGAAGCGCAATCGCACGCCCGTGGGATAGACTTAACAAAGTCGCCACCGATCTTTATTTATTCCATAGAAGGAAAGGGAAAATATCGAATAAAACCCCTAAAAAGAAAGGATAAGAATATGGTCATCGCAACCAATGTCTGAGTCCGGGAGTCGGTTACGCAAGGGGAAGGTATTAGCACCCCTCACGTCCGTTGTACTCAACGGGAACCATTTAGTCAGGGTCGAATGTGTGTTAGCTTAAGGTTTGTTTCTAATCTTCTACTTGGAATTGGAAGAGAGAGAAATGTTTTTTAGGATTTTTTAAAGGGGAGACCTAAGGGTTTTTATTACTAGGGGGCTCGACAAGACTTCACAATCTCGTGCCTACGTATCCTCATAGTGCAATGAGGAACTCAGAGCCTTCGTAGTTCGGGGCTACGATGAAAAATGAAAAGGTGGAATCAAATAAGGCATTGGATGTAAAGGAAACAAAAGAAAAAGAAAAAGGTGGCTCGCTAGGATCTCGCAATCCTATGCCTACGTATTCTCAAGATGAACTTGAGAAATCAGAGCGTCTGTAGTTCTGGCTACTATGGTAAAAAGCTTGAAAGTAAAGCTTGTGAGAATTGATTGTTTAGGAGAAGAGATTAATGGATATCTCTTATGAAAGGATTTGAATGAAGGGTTAAAGGTTGGTGAAGGAGAAGAGATTAATGGCTATCTCTTGTAAAAGCTAGTGGTTTAAAAGTGGCTTGAATATGTTTTAAGAATTCCAAAGGGTTATGCTAGAGTGCTAGACTCTAACAGTCCTTTTCATTCAAGATTGGTATGAAAAATGTTTAATGGACGGTGAACATTGATAGCGATCAAAGGTTCAAGAGTTGCGCCAAGATGCTAGATCTCGATGGCTCTTATTCATCCAAGTTGAAATGAAAAATATTTGATGGACGATGAACTCTTGAAGATAATCAATTGTTCGAAGGTTTGTGCCAAGATGCTAGATCTTGACGACTCTTATTCGTCCAAGCTATGATTAAGATTGCTTTGAGGACAATAAGCTTTTGATGATAAAAAAAAGCTCAAAAGGGCTATGTCAAGATGCTAGATCTTAACGATCCTTATTTGTCCGAATTGATATGAAAGTTGTTTGATAGACAATGAACGCTTGATGAAAATCAATTGTTCGAAGAGTTGTGCCAAGATGCTAGATCTTGACGGATCTTATTTGTCCAAGTTAATTAAAGGTATTTTGAGGAGCGAAAGAATGAATGAATGGCTACCCCAAAGTGCGAGACTTGAGACCAATCATTTGAGGTTTCTGCTAGAATGTTAGATTCTAACGGTCCTCTTCTTTCGCGTTTATTTAGAAACAGATGTTAACATTCAATTTTAAAAGTCACTCAATGCTTAATCGAGGTTTGATTCATAAGTTGAAAATAATTTGTGAAATAGTTTGAAACTGAAAACTGTTTAATGAAACGGAAATCGAAATGAAATCGAAATGGTCTCGTCTCAATCACGATTTAATCGAGGAATCGATAATCTATGATATTTGACTTTCATTGACCGATAAAATAAAAATAAAATATGGCCTCATATTTATCAAGATTTTTAGCGATTTGAATAAAATCAACCAATCAAGATCTTTGTAATATCATTGGCCCAAAAAATGAATTAGGAATTCAATAATGAGATGAATAAATGGATTAACATGGATAAAATTAGTGAAAATCATAAAAAATATAAGATTAAAAAACTAGAGACTTGGTTTAAAAAAAGTTTAAGAAAAATAAATAGAATTGCAAGAAAGGAACAAATATCATAAAGAAAAATATAGTGGGTGTATAGAAACTGTGAAGGTGTGTTAGAAATTCCACCATGGGCCGAGAAAGCCCATAAACCAAACACGAAAGGGAAAGGGTGTGTGAAGAAACTAAATGGGGTGTGTGGTAGAAATCATCAAGTGGGCTATGAAGCCAAACAACAACACAACATAAGGGCACAAAAACAACATCAGATTTGGCAAAAATAAAAACGAGTTAATGGAGTGAACAAGTTAACACGGCTAAAAGGCATAGCATCATCACACCATTGTCAGATTTCACATTTTAAAAAGCAAAACATAGCCTTGGTGGAAAAGCACGGCTCATAAAAAATGGAAAAACAAGGTTTCTTCAACATTTTTGTTCCCAACCTGATCTATCTCGCCTCCGTCTCAAACTTCTCACTTCAGGTTTGTTCTCACTTTAATCCCTCTCACGTTTTGGTTTTCTTCATTCTTCTTCTCTCTCTGATTCGTCTCAAACTCTGTTTTGGATAATTGGTGTCTCGATTTGGGATGTAATGAGGAAGGTATGATAATGGTTTATATATGAAGATGAAGGTTGTGCAGCGAGGTTATGATTTTGCAAGATGATGAAAGGTTTATGATTTATGAAGTAGAGGAGATCTAAGACGAGAAAGATATGGAAGTGTGGTTGTTTTTATGGTTGAAAGGTTGTTTTTATCTTTTTTTAGAGAGTCGTTTTGGCCGAGGGAGTATATGGTGAGATGTGGTTTTTGTGAGTGAGGTTTTGAGTGTTGTGGAATAGGGATTTGGAAGGTTATGAGTTGAGAGTGAAAGCGATGGTGGCAGAGAGAGTGGTGTTTATGATTTAAAGGTTAAGATTTACAGAAAAAAGTGGAAGGGTTTAGTGAGAGATGGCGATGATTCACGCGAGGGGTGGCGGTTGCAGTTGTTTTTATGGGTTCGAAAATGGTGAATAAGCTAGCAATGTTGTTGTTTTGGTTGCAAAGCAAACGAGTATGGTGGAGAGTTGAAGGAAGTTGTTGTAGATGGTTCACGGATGGTGGTGACTTGAGATGGTAAAAGAAAACGGGAAGAGAGTGATCTATTGGTGGTTTCACAGTAAAGGTGCAGCGGCTTCCCCCCGTCAAATTTGATTTTTCTTCCTCCTTTAAAATAAAGTGAAACTTCTTCACTAAGTTTAACACAGTACATCAGTTTTTGTCTTGTAGGTCATGTTCTATCCTTTTCATATGCAGGGTTGGCAGGTTTACACATGGTTTTGGGTCTGTTTGGAGTGCAGTGGCAAGTCGTTGTTGCTTGGCAAGATGGTCAAAGTTTGGAAATGCATCACTTGTTATTCCTTTTTTGTGTTAATTGTTGCGGACCACAGACAGGTCTGGGATGTGGTAAAGTGGGGGAGTATATACATGGACTATAAAAAAAAGTAATAATAATAATAATACCAATACTAATAATAAACAAAATAAAAACTAAATACTACTGCTAATAAAATAATAGTAATGATAAAATAATAATAACAATAAAAATAAATAATAAAGAAACCAAAATTTTAAAATAAATTGGTGATCTAAAAAATAATAAACAAGGAAAAAAAATTCTAAATAGGAGAAAAAAGTATAAGATTCTAAGACTTATGAAAATAATGAATTAAAAATAAAATAGGAAATAATAATAAAAAATGCATAATTGTAATTAATGGACTACATGACTGCAAATGCGAAGATGATCGACTCAAAATGATATGCAAACGACAGAGTATCTTAGGGTAAAATTTGGGGTACAACAGTTGCCCCTATTTAAATAGCTTGACTGGATGGCACGAAGGATGGAAGTTCTCGTGAAATCATGGCGAAAGATATTTAAATATAGCAAACCGAAAATTTTGCCCTTAGATGGGATGCAGACGCTAAGGACAGCTAACAGACATGCAAATGCAGACACACAATGAATTCCTAGTATGGTGAAAGTGAAATGGTAAATGCAAAATGCAAACGAAGACGAAAGCAGGCAAGGACAAAGTCCACACAATGAGCAATCAGTCACTGGGGACGACAACAACACTGGGGAAGATGAAACAAAACAGGGAAACCTAAAGTGACTGAGCAACTGGTTCAGGCGTGACCGGCTGACAATTTAGAAAGAAACGCTGACACAAGATCCTCACTAGAAGTAGAACCGAAAAGCGGTCTCCACTGGGGAATCAAAAAACAAAGACTCAATATGGAAGAACATCAGAAAGAGAAAGGCACATCCAAGAAGACATCAGATGCAAAGAAACCAGTCATCCAATAATGGTTTTGAATGAAAGGTAAACTCACGATATCTGAGACGGCATCAGATAGACATGAGAAAGGTAAGGATCCAAGACAACATTGGATAAAGAAACCAAAGTATTCAATGACAGCATTGAATGAATGGTATAAATCACGATATCTGAGACAGCATCAGATAGACGTGAGAAAGGTAAGGATCCAAGACAACATTGGATAAAGAAAGCAAAGTATTCAAGACATCATTGAATAGATGGTATAAATCACGATATCTGAGACGGCATCAGATAAACGTGAGAAAGGTAAGGATCCAAGACAACATTGGATAAAGAAACCAAAGTATTCAAGACAACATTGAATGAATGGTATAAATCACGATATCTACGTGAGAAAGGTAAGGATCCAAGACAGCATTGGATAAAGAAACCAAAGTATTCAAGACAGCATTGAATGAATGGTATAAATAACGATATCTAAGACGACATCAGATAGACGTGAGAAAGGTAAGGATCCAAGACATCATTGGATAAAAAAACCAAAGTATTCAAGACAACATTGAATGGATGGTATAAATCACGATATCTGAGACGACATCAGATAGACGTGAGAAAGGTAAGGATCCAAGACAACATTGGATAAAGAAACCAAAGTATTCAAGGTAACATTGAATGGATGGTATAAATCACGATATCTGAGACGACATCAGATAGACGTGAGAAAGGTAAGGATCCAAGACAGCATTGGATAAAGAAACCAAAGTATTCAAGACAACATTGAATGAATGGTATAAATCACGATATCTGAGACGACATCAGATAGACGTGAGAAAGGTAAGGATCCAAGACAACATTGGATAAAGAAACCAAAGTATTCAAGACAACATTGAATGGATGGTATAAATCACGATATCTGAGACGGCATCAGATAGACGTGAGAAAGGTAAGGATCCAAGACAGCATTGGATAAAGAAACCAAAGTATTCAAGATAGCATTGAATGAATGGTATAAATCGCGATATCTGAGACGACATCCGATAGACGTGAGAAAGGTAAGGATCTAAGACAGCACTGGATAAAGAAACCAAAGTATTCAAGACAACATTGAATGAATGGTATAAATCACGATATCTGAGACGACATCAGATAGACGTGAGAAAGGTAAAGATCCAAGATAGCATTGGATAAAAAAACCAAAGTATTCAAGACAGCATTGAATGAATGGTATAAATCACAATATCTGAGACGACATCAGATAGACGTGAGAAAGGTAAGGATCCAAGATAGCATTGGATAAAGAAACCAAAGTATTCAAGACAGCATTGAATGAATGTAAACAAAGGTATACCCAAGAAAGCATTGGATAAAAAGAAAGAACGACGTCCAAGAAAGCATTGAACAAAGAAATACCCAAGAAAGCATTGGGTAAGAGAAAAGAACTTTCAGGAATGGCACTGGAGAGAAAAAGAGACAGACATCCAGGAATGGCACTGAAGTGAAGGAATATAAATATCCAGGAATAGCACTGGAATGAAAGGATAGGTAACGTTTTGGTAGGCGCCAAGTAAGTTGGACTTTGACCACAAGGTAAGACGCGAATAACGACACGACCTCGGGAGAAATGCAAATGAGGATGAAACACTCATGCTATGCATATGTATATGAATCATGCCGATGATATATGATCAAATGCAAATGCAAATGTAGATGACATGGCTTGACTCTTTCTGGGAGAAGACAAGACTGGAAGACTGATTCCTCAACACGGAGATCAATGTCATTCTGCTTGGGGACTAGAGACGCTACTGCTGAACACATCATCTGCCACACTGGTAAACTGTGTCAAATGATGATCCTTGTAGGAAAGATGAAAAACAGCTTGAAAGTTGCATGGGGATTCTTCAAGTAACTTGCCCCAGATTAGCTTACTGTTATAGATGAGCTGATCACTGCTTCAGCTTGATTAATTCTGGAAATGACTGTTTCATGGTGCTCTTAGAAAGCTTGCCCCAGTCTGAGTCTTGAAAGATGATATTTTTACCATACACTGGGAAAGCTTGCCCCAGCCTGAGTCTTGCAAAATCTTCTGTATAAACCAATTCTAAGAGTCGCCATTAAACCACGAATCTTGAACTGATTCTCAACAGGGTATGGAAGGAACTTGCCCCTGATAGGATCACTGACCAAGTTTCTCAACTGTTTGAAAATTCCTTAAGAAGAAAGCTAGTTTGCAAACAAAAGTATTTGTACACACATGGTAAATGCAAAGTTCATGCAACTTTTGAAATCAAAATCATTTTGAAAGAGGTGCAAAGTATATGAGATACTGGTTAGAACACGGTGGTTCAAAACATTAAAGTGAAAAGTTTAAGCAAAGAGTGCAGTGCCCAAAATAGATGATCTGCAAAGATCTTTTTGAGTCAGTTTATGCAACCTTGTTGTAGTATGCTTTCAAAATAACCTTGCTTCAATTAGGCCTTTTGAGGGTTATAACGTGGCCTGGTTCAGGGATTAAGAAACAAAGGATAAAGGCTCAAAGTTTATTTGTGACCCACCCAATCTACGTGATGAACTCCAGTCCTATGCTCAGTTAACTCAAATTATGTACTCAAGTTCCCATAGGTTGGAAATTGCACTGATGATAGTAATGATGATGGTTAAAAATTCAATGTACTTGAGATGGCAGTCACTGCTTCTCACAACATTTTGTTGTTTTTAGTGAGTACCTCAATCAACTCGTTTTATCTTTGAGGATTTTGGTAACCTCTTGAATGATTTTTATTATCCCTATCTTTTGCCTGAACTGTGTCATTTGAGCTTACAGCCAGCGGGATGCTCCAATTTTTGCCTAAGTCTCCTTCATAGGTTTTGACTTAGCGGGCTTTTATTTTGATTTTTTCTTTCACTCTTTTTTTTAGTGACTGCTTGGCTTAATGATTACAGTGAACCATCATTGGCGTTTGAACTTGAAAGACATCTTCGACACTTGCTTGTTGTGTGCAAAGGAAAAAATTGTGAACTTTTGTTGAAAGGCGTCTTGCACGAAACTCTTGTAATTGAATGCACAATCCAGTTAACTGAGAACTACCCTGCCCCAGGTTAAGATTGCGGGTTTTTCATTTGTAAAGAAAGAAACTCCTACTTCTAGGCTCGAAGGGGTTAAAGAGGGGTTAACTTCCTTATTTCTCCAGTGTTTGGGGAATTGAAACAATGTCTTACATCGTCAGCAAAGTTTTGATTTAAAAGCATACCGACAGCAATTATGAGTATTTACATTTTCATCATCCTCCCTCCAATCTTTGCATAATCAAAAGAAAGCGGACAAGAGATTTTTTATTTTTCTTGAGAGAGAAAGCATTAAGAAATAAATAGCAAACACAAATGAATTGAATCAAAAAGTTGCAAATGCTTATTTCATTAACATGAAAGTACAAACATAATTTGGAAGCAAACAGCTAGTACAAAACAAAGGAAAATACAAACAATAAGAAACAAGGTCTAATGACTATTCAACTACAAGTATGAGTTGTCTTGTCTTCGGAAAGTAGCTGAGCTGAAGTCGACTAAAGCTTCACTTGCCTGACAGACGGTCGTTTTTGACATTCTGCATCTAATGTTAGATCTAGTCCTGTGTCGGTGTCGAGGAATCAGCTTGACGACTCACAGACAACACTGGAAGATAGAGACAGCTGGAAATAAGTAACTGAATAGATAGACGTATGCAATGAATCATGCAAAGATGCAAATGATATGCAATGTCATGCAGCACAGGATGCAGAAAGAAAACGCAATATAGATATGGTTAAGATCTGAGATAGCACGAGAAAATCAAAACATCCTATTAGGTAGGTCTTCCTATAACGGTTAGTTCTAGATTATCTACCCATAAACCCACTCACGGGATATTTTCTAGGTTTTTGATAAGGTTTCAGAGTCACGGACCTTAGTCGTATCAACGTTATGCAACGGGCTGGCCATTTTACAACGAGAGTGACGAAAAGGTCTATTCTGATCGGGGTTTTCATATTGGTTGGAGCAAGGAGATATCCTTGAAGTCCAATATTACGCAACCACCAAAATAACACTGGTTCTAAGTGGGGGACCTAGAGTCATGGACCCTTCATGAATCAGCGTCATGCAACCGGCTAGCTGTTTTATAACGAGATCTACAAACAGGTCTACTCTAGAGGAGCCTTCATGTTAGTTGCTACAAGGAGCTTGCCCTCGTAGTCTAACACTACTAACTACCAAATCTAAACCTATGTTTTCTCTCTGCTTTTTCCAAAACTCGGGTGTAGAGCTTTATTCAAGATGTTTGATCCCTGAAACCCACACATGGATATACAGAGATATATATGAAAAAGCAATAAAGCAAGAGCAATAAAACATATAATCAAAGAAGGAAGAGAAACAAACAAAAGCTAAACACACATATGAAAACCTAACTAAACTAGGCTTGACTCACTTAGGGATAGGAAAGTCCCCAGCAGAGTCGCCATCTGTCGTACCTCGAAAAATGAGAACGACCTCGCGAACCGCAATCGCACGCCCGTAGGATGGACTTAACAGAGTCGCCACCGATCTTTATTTATTCCATAGAAGGAAAGGGAAAATATCGAATAAAACCCCTAAAAAGAAAGGATAAGAATATGGTCATCGCAACCAATGTCTGAGTTCGGGAGTCGGTTACGCAAGGGGAAGGTATTAGCACCCCTCACGTCCGTTGTACTCAACGGGAACCATTTAGTCAGGGTCGAATGTGTGTTAGCTTAAGGTTTGTTTCTAATCTTCTACTTGGAATGGGAAGAGAGAGAAATGTTTTTTAGGATTTTTTAAAGGGGAGACCTAAGGGTTTTTATTAGTAGGGGGCTCGACAAGACTTCACAATCTCATGCCTGCGTATCCTCATAGTGCAATGAGGAACTCAGAGCCTTTGTAGTTTGGGGCTACGATGAAAAATGAAAAGGTGGAATCCAAGAAGGCATTGGATGTAAAGGAAACAAAAGAAAAAGAAAAAGGTGGCTCGCTAGGATCTCGAAATCTTATGCCTACGTATTCTCAAGATGAACTTGAGAAATCAGAGCGTCCGTAGTTCTGGCTACTACGGTAAAAAGCTTGAAAGCAAAGCTTGTGAGAATTGGTTGTTTAGGAGAAGAGATTAATGGATATCTCTTATGAAAGGATTTGAATGAAGGGTTAAAGGTTGATGAAGGAGAAGAGATTAATGGCTATCTCTTGTAAAAGCTAGTGGTTTAAAAGTGGCTTGAATATGTTTTAAGAATGCCAAAGGGTTATGCTAGAGTGCTAGACTCTAACAGTCCTTTTCATTCAAGATTGGTATGAAAAATGTTTAATGGACGGTGAACATTGATAGCGATCAATGGTTCAAGAGTTGCGCCAAGATGCTAGATCTCGACGGCTCTTATTCATCCAAGTTGAAATGAAAAATATTTGATGGACGATGAACTCTTGAAGATAATCAATTGTTTGAAGGGTTGTATCAAGATGCTAGATCTTGACGGCTTTTATTCGTCCAAGCTATGATTAAGATTGCTTTGAGGACAACAAGCTTTTGATGATAAAAAAAGCTCAAAAGGGTTATGTCAAGATGCTAGATCTTAACGATCCTTATTTGTTCGAATTGATATGAAAGTTGTTTGATAGACAATGAACGCTTGATGAAAATCAATTGTTCGAAGAGTTGTGCCAAGATGCTAGATCTTGACGGCTCTTATTTGTCCAAGTTAATTAAAGGTATTTTGAGGAGTGAAAGAATGAATGAATGGCTACCCCAAAGTGCGAGACTTGAGACCAATCGTTTGAGGTTTCTGCTAGAATGTTAGATTCTAACGGTCCTCTTCTTTCGCGTTTATTTAGAAACAGATGTTAACATTCGATTTTAAAAGTCACTCAATGCTTAATCGAGGTTTGATTCATAAGTTGAAAATAATTTGTGAAATAGTTTGAAACTGAAAATTGTTTAATGAAACGGAAATCGAAATGAAATCGAAATGGTCTCGTCTCAATCACGATTTAATCGAGGAATCGATAATCTATGATATTTGACTTTCATTGACCGATAAAATAAAAATAAAATATGGCCTCATATTTATCAAGATTTTTAGTGATTTGAATAAAATCAAACAATCAAGATCTTTGTAATATCATTGGCCCAAAAAATGAATTAGGAATTTAATAATGAGATGAATAAATGGATTAACATGGATAAAATTAGTGAAAATCATAAAAAATATAAGATTAAAAAACTAGAGACTTGGTTTAAAAAAAGTTTAAGAAAAATAAATAGAATTGCAAGAAAGGAACAAATATCATAAAGAAAAATAGAGTGGGTGTATAGAAACTGTGAAGGTGTGTTAGAAATTTCACCATGGGCCGAGAAAGCCCATAAACCAAACACGAAAGGGAAAGGGTGTGTGAAGAAACTGAATGGGGTGTGTGGTAGAAATCATCAAGTGGGCTATGAAGCCAAACAACAACACAACATAAGGGCACAAAAACAACATCATATTTGGCAAAAATAAAAACTAGTTAATGGAGTGAACAAGTCAACACGGCTAAAAGGTATAGCATCATCACACCATTGTCAGATTTCACATTTTAAAAAGCAAAACATAGCCTTGGTGGAAAAGCACGGCTCATAAAAAATGGAAAAACAAGGTTGCTTCAACATTTTTGTTCCCAACCTGATCTATCTCGCCTCCATCTCAAACTTCTCACTTCAGGTTTATTCTCACTTCAATCCCTCTCACGTTTTGGTTGTCTTCATTCTTCTTCTCTCTCTGATTCGTCTCAAACTCTGTTTTGGATAATTGGTGTCTCGATTTGGGATGTAATGAGGAAGGTATGATAATGGTTTATATATGAAGATGAAGGTTGTGCAGCGAGGTTATGATTTTGCAAGATGATGAAAGGTTTATGATTTATGAAGTAGAGGAGATCTAAGACGAGAAAGATATGGAAGTGTGGTTGTTTTTATGGTTGAAAGGTTGTTTTTATCTTTTTTGAGAGAGAGTCGTTTTGGCCGAGGGAGTATATGGTGAGATGTGGTTTTTGTGAGTGATGTTTTGAGTGTTGTGGAATGGGGATTTGGAAGGTTATGAGTTGAGAGTGAAAGTGATGGTGGCAGAGAGAGTGGTGTTTATGATTTGAAGGTTAAGATTTGCAGAAAAAAGTGGAAGGGTTTAGTGAGAGATGGCGATGATTCACGCGAGGGGTGGCGGTTGCAGTTGTTTTTATGGGTTCGAAAATGGTGAAGAAGCTAGCAATGTTGTTGTTTTGGTTGCAAAGCAAACGAGTATGGTGGAGAGTTGAAGGAAGTTATTGTAGATGGTTCACGGATTGTGGTGACTTGAGATGGTAAAATAAAACGGGAAGAGAGTGATCTATTGGCGGTTTCACGGTAAAGGTGTGTCGATCCCAGGATTTTCATCCAGGTACAAACGCGAGAGTGGCGCGGAAAAACAGAGTCGCCAGCCGTGTAAATTTATCCCAAAAGAGGGAAAGGGAACACCGCATAAACCTGAGGAAGAGGGAAAGGAATGGTCATCGCAACCATAACCTGGGTTCGGGAGTCGGTTACGCGAGGGGAAGGTGCTAGCACCCCACGCGTCCATCGTACTCGATGGGATCCACGCTTGTTGTCTATTCTAAGGGTGAGTTATCCTACCATCTATGGCTGTACTAAGACGGAGAAGGGGAAGACAGAGACAGACTCGGTAGGACGTCAACGTCCTAGGCCTACGTACCCCCTTTGTGCAATGGGGAATTCAGAGTCAATGTAGTTCGGACCAAGTTCTTTTTGTGTTTTTTATGAGCGACGTTAAGTTCGCGTCCGGCAGTTAGGGTCGATGCCTGTTTGCGTCTCAGACGGAAAGTAACGTGCCCTTTTTGAAAATATCCTTTAGTTTGACAATCCCCAAGGACAAAAAGGTTTGAAGTTGGTTTGTATTTTTTAGGACAGAAGTGATTTAAGTTAGTTCATAAATTGCATTGCACCAAAGTCTAAGGCACAGGGGCGAATACTTAACGCATCGTCCCAAGACAGGACGCTCGCTAAGCACTCTAGAAAGATGAGAGGAAGCCCCTCATTTCTCATTCCCCACGCTTAAGGCTCGTGCGCAATACAATTTATCCTTATTAAGTATTTTCAAGAAGTTTGAGATGAGAAGAGAGAAGACACAAGGGATACTCTAAGGGGAACTAAGAGTCCTAATGTTATCATGCATGGGGGACCTACGGTTAGTGAGGTTTGACGATGACCTAAACCTAAAGGAAAAAGATGAGAAAAGGGAAGAGTAAGGGTGACCATGGATACTTATCCATACCTTCAAAGAACTTACCTTAGTCCCTGCATAAAAGGTTAGTATGAAACAGACACAGGTGATATCAAAGCAAATGAAAACCAAACAATGGAATATAATAGTGGTAACAATCCAACATGAATTAAGAAGTCAAATAAACAAACCCCGAGACAATGGCACAAGTGCCTTTTCAAACAGATAATCAGACAGGATCAAGGATACACATACAAGAAAATCTCACACAAAGAGCCATTAAACAAATAGTAAAACAACTTCTAAAATCACCAAATTAAATATCAAAATTTCTCAACCAGAGACAAACCAAATACCAAAAACTCCTGCAAAAATCCAAGATGTTAGTCACTTAAACAATTGGGCAAAGCTCAGGTGAGAAGTAGGGTTCAATGTGCAAAAAAGAGGACTAGAATGTAATATGAAATAATAATTAAAAATGATATAAAAATATTCTAATGCACTTTAGAATGTTATCTAACAAATGCAAAAAGAACGGATTAAAAATATTTTATGGAGGCAGAGAAATAAAATAAACAATTTTACGTATGCATGATATGTGTAATGCAAAAAGAAAATAAACAAATATTTAATTTAGATGATAAAAAATAAAATAAAATAAAAAATAAAATTTGTAAAAATTTTATAAAATGATAAATATGATGCATGAATTCTATGGGAATTTTTAAATGCAATTATGTATTTTTTAAAATAAAAAATGAAAATGAAAATAAAAATAAAAATAAAATAAAATAAAAAATGCAGGGGGGTGCGTTTAGTAAGAAAATGTGTTGGATATTGAAGTGGGCTAGGAGTGGGGGGTGTCAATAGCGAGCCCAGTCCAATAATTAATCAGAAAAAGAAAAAAAGAAAAGGGGTACACGCATGGACCAAGTCAACCCAGTTGACCTATGCTTACCGTTGGATCCATCTGACAGTTATCAACCAGTCAACGAAAATTCTAAGTAATAATGATCAACAGCTGTGATTGAGAAGCACACCATAACTACTATACGCACACACACACACACACGAATGGTCAGAGCACCATACACGCTCCATGTGCCAGGAACGTGGTAATTTTTATTCGTTGGCAGCATTGTGGCCACATGATCCATCAGACGGTCACAGTCAAGTCAACAAAAACAAAAGTAATTAAAATAAAATAAAATGATTGGAACGTACACGGTAAGGGCCATGGGGTAATAAACACAGGATTATCAGAATAAAAAATCAAAAAATAAAATGTGGCGTGATGACAGCCACACGATGAATGGGATCAACGGTCCTGGTTCATCTTCTTTCTCCCAAACCCTAGTCTGGCCGGCCACCACACCAGTCGCCGGAGCCCTAGCTCCGGCCACCACCCACGGCTGCCTGCGACAAAACTTTTTCCAGAAACTGCAAACAACTATACCATTCTGTCCAGAATTTCGTGAGGATTACGAATATCCAATCCAAATTTGCAAACAATTAGTGTATAATAAAAAACGAAAGGAGAAAGGTTAGGGCATAAAATTTTAAACGCACCATACAAGCAATATACGAATCCGTATTCAAAACAAATTATACCAGCATGATCTATAGACATCACACAACATTATGCACGATTAAAATTCAAGTTTCATGATCACGAAAAAACCCACCAACCTGAGATGGTACAATCTGAACCCTTGCCTTTGGCTGCGAATGATGGTTGGTTTTTACTCTATGGATCACCAGGAAGAGGATTGTGGAAGAAGTTCGTGAAGAAACCTTGTGGATTGTGAGATTTGTTGAAGAAAAGCTTTAGGGTTGCACACTTCAATTCTCCTCCAAATGTACGTGAATACTCCCTAACCAGTGCATGCATGAGTTTATATAGGCTAGGGTTTTTTGCTGATAATGAATTGGGCTTGGGCAATTCCTTGTTTAATGAGTTTTGGACAATTTTGGAATTTTGTATTATGTGAGATACACCTCCTCCCATGCATGGATATCCAACTTTTCATGGTAGATCACTTGTATTTGAATTGCTAATCACATCCAAATTGGAATTGGGCCTTGAGATGTATTGGTTAATGAGTTTTCAACATTTTTGGCAATTTTAAATAATGGAAAATAAGTGAAGAATAAACCATGGAATTTCTTAATTCTTGGGCCCAAAATAATCCTCAACGAATGTTCTTTGATATTAGAATATGGCATGAAGCAATGGAATTGATTATAGGTCATTATGCCCAAAGTTGTGAAAATGGAACCATGAGAAACCCTAAAAACCACTTTGCCTTCTTTTGATCCTAACCTGAGTTTTAGAAATGATATGGAGACCCACTAGTACTTGTTGGAAAGAGGAGAAAAAGATCTTCAACTTTCATGTTGGAGAAAAATTCATTTGAAGCTTTCTTGATGATGAAAAGTCAAGTTGAATGCAGTGCAGGAACTTGCCCAAAAAGGAAACTTTCAAATTATAGGTCATTTCCAAATTTAGTAACTTTTGCACCAACTCCTGATTCTTGATAAATGGCATGAAACTTGACTTTTGAGGACCATATGAGGATGTGAGACCTTGAAAACCTTGGAGAGAACCTCAAAATTCCACAGTTGAATTCTCCTCTCACTGTTGACTTTTGCCCAATTCACCTGATGCCCAATCCATTGGCCAATTGAACTCCTCCTGAATCAAACTGATGGACAATCCTCCATCCCTAGATACTCAGGGACCCAAGGAATACCATGGAATCAAGTCTTGCCTAAAAAATCAGAAGTAAACTGACTTTATAGCAAACCCTAATCTGGGTACCCTCAGTCTAGGAGGAAATAGCACAGTCTCCTAATCCAAATTCCTCTGAATATGATGTGTATCCTCTCCAACAAAGATAAGATATGTCATTTAGTGATGATAAAAACCCAAGGAGCTTGCCCATTGGAGCAATAAACCCAAGAATTTCAAAACCCTAATTCATGCATTGGTTAGGAGAGAGTGATCCCTTGAGATCCCTTGCCACTTGTGAACTCTTGATGATGTGATAGATCAGATAGGACCTTCTTGAACTGCCTCAAGCACCTTGACCCCATGCTAATGATATGCATACATGATAATGCGAAAAATGAAATGAAACATAAGCCAGTTAGTACTAAAGTAAGGAGGGCAAATTTTGGGGTGCTACAGCTGCCCCTATTCAATCAACTTGGTCCCGAGGGTATGATAGCAACGACTCTCAGACATTCCAGGATACACGGGGATTGAATACTGAAAGAGCTCCGAAAATTTGCTAATGATGAGAATAACGAGATGGAGCGTGATGAAAAATAAGGAATATGACCTCAACCATATCCACAAGAAAAATACGAATACGACCTCAATCGCACCCAAAAAACGAATACAACCTCAATTGTACCCACAAAAGGAAGACTGACCTCAATCACTCTACCCACAAAGAAAAACACGAATACGACTTCAATCGCACCCACAAAACGAATACAACCTCAATTGTACCCACGAAGGAAGACTGACCTCAATCACTCTACCCACGAAGAAAAACACGAATACGACCTCGATCGTACCCACAAAACGAATACAACCTCAATTGTACCCACGAAGGAAGACTGACCTCAATCACTCTACCCACGAAGAAAAACACGAATACGACCTCGATCGCACCCACAAAACGAATACAACCTCAGTTGTACCCACAAAGGAAGACTGACCTCAATCACTCAACCCGCAAAGAAAATACGAATATGACCTCGATCGCACCCACAAAACGAATACAACCACAGTTGTACCCACAAAGGAAGACTGACCTCAATCACTCTACCCGCAAAGAAAATACGAATACGACCTCGATCGTATCCACAAAACGAATACAATCTCAATTGTACTCACAAAGGAAGATTGACCTCAATCACTCTACCCGCAAAGAAAAGACAAATACGACCTCAATCGCATCCACAAAACGAATACAACCTCAATTGTACCCACAAAGGAAGACTGACCTCAATCACTCTACCCGCACAGAAAAGACGAATACGACCTCAATCGCATCCACAAAACGAATACAACCTCAATTGTACCCACAAAGGAAGACTAACCTCAATCACTCTACCCGCAAAGAAAAAACAAATACGACCTCAATCGCATCCACAAAATGAATACAACCTCAATTGTACCCACAAAGGAAGACTGTCCTCAATCACTCTACCCGCACAGAAAAGACGAATACGACCTCAATCGCATCCACAAAACGAATACAACCTCAATTGTACCCACAAAGGAAGACTGACCTCAATCACTCTACCCGCAAAGAAAAGACGAATACGACCTCAATCGCATCCACAAAACGAATACAACCTCAATTGTACCCACAAAGGAAGACTGACCTCAATCACTCTACCCGCACAGAAAAGACGAATACGACCTCAATCGCATCCACAAAACGAATACAACCTCAATTGTACCCGCAAAGGAAGACTGACCTCAATCACTCTACCCACAAAGAAAATATGAATACGACCTCAATCGCACCCACAAAACGAATACAACCTCAATTGTACCCGCAAAGGAAGACTGACCTCAATCACTCTACCCATAAAGAAAACATGAATACGACCTCAATCGCACCCATAAAACGAATACAACCTCAATTGTACCCACAAAGGATAACCAACATAAAGTGGACTTCGCTGGGGATAGCGTGAAACAAAACTTCTGGTTCATACCACCCCTACTGAGAAAAGGATACTGGTAAACTGGATCTCACAAAAGAGAAAGGCCAAACAAAAGCAAACTTCTAACGGACTCAAGATCCACAGATAAGATGACTCCGCTGGGGAAAGGAGAAGTCTAAATAAAAGACTCTGCCGAGGAGCACAAACATGAGGAACACATCCCTCCAAAATCTCCTGAGTTATGCCATCTCTGCTGGGAAAGAGAACTGGCAAGGAAAGCGTCAAACCTGGCTTATGATTTGAATGCAAATGTTTGAATTTTGCCGTAATGCTCCACACGAAGTGGAAATGCTACGCATTTGAGGATGCAATGCAAATGCTTATGATATACAACGGGGGTCCCTCCAGCAAAATAAATGCATGGAGAGAAAAGACCAATTCAGCTGGGGACGACAAATATAAATTATCCTCTGAATCCAAGAACTCTGCCGAGAAGGATCATACCAATTGACTCTTTGGATCAACAACTTCTACTGGGGATGAAATCCCAAAAGAACATCCCTACCACCGGGGATTATACATGTCCTCTACTGAAAGTGACATAGAACTTGAGATTTCTCCTCTGTTGGGGGAGTTGAGAATGGACACTAATAACAGAACCGGAAGTCTGTTACTGAGGACTGCCAATAACCAATTGGGCTCAGAACCTGCCGGGGGATGCCAGCCCATGATACTAGCCTGCTTGGGGATACTGTTGAACTTAGCCTGCTGATGGGGAGAATGACTTTACTCCCTTCTTGCTGGGGACTAGAATCTGACATCGTCGGTGAAAGCACGCTTCCTGACTGGATGAGGGAAGTGAGCACCATGATTCTGTGGGGAAATAACGTCTTGATCCGGAGAAAATGCTTCCCAAGTCTCCTGCTGGGGATGGTCTGCTCTGCTGAGGAAAGCTTGTCCTGCCGGGGAATGAGCAGTCACAATGCTGGGGAGAGCCAACTGCTAGGGATGTACAATCTGTTGCCCTGCAACCTGACTTGTCTTTATGGTCATAAGCGGCTCTTTGAACTTTTCATCTCAAGAGGATTTTACAGAAGATCGGGCGTTCGCACTGCCCCAGGGTCTTCAAACTCTTGGAGAGATTTATCATATCTCGACATAACTGCCCCAGTCTTCATAATCCATGACGTACATTACCTCGAAGGGGATCATAATGACTTGACATTACTCTACTTTAGCATCTTGAACCTTGAGGAGGTGTTTTCCATTAATCATCTTCAGGAGTGACTTTGCCCCTGATCCTAGAATGAATGCCCCAGAATAACTGAATTCCGGAGAGATTTCTCGACGTGACTGCCCCAGATTGGCTATATCTTAACACGACTTACTGGGGAGAGCCCACTCCACACTGAGTCTCTTGGCAGCACGCCATTTGATATGATTGTCCTTCAGAATTTTCAAACAACCCAACTTGACAGGATCAAGCTTCTTGACTGACTTTCACTGTGTAAGCTGCATTGATGCATAGGCACATGCAAGCAGAAAATGTTTATTATGAGAATGACAATTCTAATGCAACACTTATGTTAACCTTGAAGCTTTATTGAAAATGCGTCGCCGAGCTTTGTGAGCGAATCACTAGTTGGGATGCGACCTTGATTTTTGAATGGCAAAACAATGTGCACATGCAATACCAACAAATCTTATTAGCACAACTCGTAGGAGTCAGGAACGTCATCCGGTTGGAGTACGCTTTCGGACTGAACCCTGTTTCAATTAGGACTTTTAAGGGCTGTAACGTGGTCTGGTTCACAGTTTCAGAAAAAAGGATTTATGGCTCAAAATTTATCGGTGCCCACCCACTCTTCGTGATGTTCTCCAGTCCTATGTTCAGTTAATCTTACCCAAACGCTCATCTCTCAAAAGGTTTATGATCTTTAAGGAACCTACGCCACTAATGGTTTGGCACCTAAGGGGGTTTTGGAATAACAGTCATCCCTTTTTTATCTTGTGTCTGTAATCACACGAATTTGTTCTTATCGGGGATTTTCTTTTGTAATGCTTTTCACTTTTCTTTCTTCTGCTTTTTTTTTATCCCTGATTTTTGCATGGACTGACTCTTTTGAGCTTTTCGATTTTTAAGTCCAGCGGGATGCCCTAACTTTTGCCTAAGTCGCTTGTTTTCAAGTTTTCGACCTAGCGGACTTTCCTTTTTTTTTATTCCCCTTTTTGAACAAAGCGTGTGACACTGGCTGTCTTATTTGCTTGAAAGGGTTGTGACTGCCTCACTCCTTGATTGTTGATGGATAACCATTGTGGTTTCACATCTCTTGACCTCTTGACAGTGGGATAGAAGGTAATGGATCCTCAGATGCACACTCTCCTTGAAATTTGAACGCTCGGTCAAACTAACTGACGCCTACCCTGCCCCTGGGTTAAGTATAAGGGTTTTTTCGTACGAAAGAAGCTCCTACTTCAAGGCTCGAAGGGGCTAACGAGGGTCTATCTCCCTTATATCTCCAGTGTTTAGGGATTTGAAACAATGCCTGTACATCCTCAACAGGGTTCTATCCTTGAACATACAACCAGAGACTTTGCGTTTTCGTCTCATCATCCTCCCTCAAGAGTCCTAAACAAGAAAATTGGTATTGCAGTGCATATAAACATTTAAGAGTGAACACGAATGGATTACTTCAAGAAAAACATACTCATTGCATTAATATCATCATAAAAACAAATAAGTCTTACATGCATACGATGCTTTAACAAGAAACTACAAATGAAAATGCAGTAAAGAAGCTGAAGATTGCCATTGCTGTGGAAGCTTAATTCTGTCTGGACGTACTTGCAGACTGAGTGTTCATTTGAGAAAGGAGGCCTCCATTGATGTACATATCATCTTCAGTGAATACAATGATCTCTGAGTCTACCAGGTCTTGTACCTTGTGCTTGAATACATTACACTCATCAATTGTGTGCCCAAACGTTCCCGAGTGGAACTCGCACCTAACAGTCATGTCATAGTCCGGAGGAATAGGGTACGGTACTGGTGCAGTACCCCTCGTTTGAATCAGAGAGTTCTTGAACAGATGAGTAAACAGCTGACTATAAGGGATAGGAATAGGATCAAATATCCTCTTGGGCCCCCTTGGTCTTGGTTACCCCTGTTGCTGATAATTCTGCTGTCGGTGCTGATTTGGGCACCTCACCTGCGCTTGCACTTTCCTTTCCACATTTGGCTGAGGCACAAACAAAGGTTGCTGGCGTAGAGCTTCTGCAGCAAACGGTTGTGGAGAAAGTCCATGGCATGAGGTGGATCCTGCAAAGAGGGGAGGAGCCTCCGCTTCTTTCGACACAATTGGGGCAACATCACCTTGTACATTCATGCCGCCCGACGTGAACTCAATTGCCCCTGCCTCAATCAAATCCTGGACTCGGTGTTGAAAAGCCCTACATTCCTCCACAGTATGCCCTGGTACCCCAGAATGGAAATCACAATGGGCTCTTGCATCATATCCTGGTGGAGGATTACCAGTGAGAGGAGACAAAGTCCTTTTATGTACCAGTTGAAACTGAAGGAGATACGGCAATAGTTGAGAATATGGTATAGGGAGCGGATGAAAAACTCTTTCAAACTTCTTCTGCCCCTGTGTACACTTTTTGCCCTTGGGCTTCTCTTGGGAGCCAGGACCTAACTGCTGTTGGGAGAATTCTGGAACTTCCGCTTGTGGAAGAGACTCACGAGGTAATCCGCGATCAAATTCCAAAGAGATGGGAGGAGTACGGATCTCTGTTGCGGAAGCGGGCACAGGACTATCTTCCTTCTTCAACACTGTTTTTAAAATTTCCATGATCAAACCCATCTGAGTCTTCATCTGATTGATCTCCTCCCTTAGCATCCTCTGCTCCTGGAGCATGTCTTCCCCAAATTGCCTCATCTGGCCTCGCATTTCCCTCAACTCAGCTTGAACTTGCTCCATGATCAACTCTTGAACGGCTTGAGGAGTTAAATCTGCAATTCTGAGAAAACCAGATCAAAATAAGAATAACCAGCCTTGAACACCTGTCATGCAAAATGATTATGCAAAATGATTATGAATATGCAAATGCAAATGAACATGTTTGAATATTAGCAGAGCGATCCACCCCTTGATTCCAGGTTAATAACAAGATAGAACGGAACTTCTGCTCATGTATTAAGAAAACCAGAGGAAAACCAAATGTCAACAATCATGATCCAAGGTAACAAATCTGAACGTAAAAATCATAGAGGCCTCAACCAATAAGCCTGGTGGTGATCCAGATACAATAAAAGAGAATAGAAAACTACGGCGTGTCATCAAAGTTCACAAGTGTTAATCCCCCCATCCATTATGCTTTCTGCACCAGTCTTGAATCTCCTTGAACAGCTTTATGGTGCCGGGATGCTTTGGTCTCTGAATTAGTTCTTGAATGAGAAGGTCTCTCCTGTGTATGATCCCATCCAAGTATCGGCAATGTAACTCCCAAGCGTCTTCTTCAGAAACACCATCCATGCTAGGTCCCTCATGTCTAGATCTCTTCACTTCAGCTTGGACCTTCAGTTCCTCTATGGAGGCTATGGCTTCATTAAGTCGACCTTCGACTGCTTGTCTCTTGAATACCCCTGACAGTATCTCAGCGTCTTTCTTCTTGAGCTTCAACTTCAACTCATCAATCTGGGCTAGATAACTGTCTTCCTTTCTCTTATTCTCAGCCATGGCAGTCTCTTGGTGATCATTGAACCTGTGAATCTTCAACAAAGCCTTGTCTAATTCCTCCTTCTTGGACTCGAGAACCTTACTGATACCATCCAAAGCTTCTTTCATCCTTTGTCTAGATGTGACCATGTCAGCTAGCTCTCTTTCTGCCTTAGCAAGAAGCTCTGTCTTCAACTTGGCGGTATGAACAGCTTCACCCCGCTCATGTTTCCACTGATAAATCTCTCTTTTTAGCTCACTATTTTCTTCCCGCAGCCTTTCCTTTTCAGCCCATAACCTATTATACTTCTCCAACTCAACTGTGGTAGGAGGCTCGATCATCAAAGGATACAAAGGTGGTTCCACCGGGAAGGGAAGAAGATCCTCTTCTGCTCTCTTCTTAATCCACTCTTTATAGGACGGGAAAGCCCGGTTATTACATTTCCCGAATGACATTTTACCCTTCTTGGTTACCTGTTTCCAAGCATTCACAACCTTCCTTATTATCTCTTGATCCTCAATACCATTGAAGAATAAGGACTCTCTGACATCTCGCTCTTCGGGTGGACTTTTCAAATGATAACCAAACTGCCTGATAACTAGGGAAGGATTGTAGTTAATTCCACCTTTCCTCCCTATCAAGGGTACATTAGGGAATTCTCCGCACTTGTAAATAATCTCCATTCCTAGCAAGTCATGATTGATCCAAACAATGTTGTCAGCAGTCAAGCCCATAACCCTCTTTGACCACTTCAGAAAATCTTTCGTATCAACGAAAGCGCCAGATTCAGGGAGATGACTCAGAAACCAAGTAGCTAAGAGCGGTGCACAGCAGCTCATAGTTTTTCCACGCCTATTCTCATTCTTGTAGTGGACCGAGTGATACACATCACCTAGCAAGGTAGGTATAGGATTCTTCGAAATAAAGATTCTGACGGCATGCATATCCACCAGATCAGGAATATTCGGAAACAGGACAATCCCATAGATACACATATCCAGAATAGCTTGGAAAGCAGTCCAATTCTTCTCTTTGACATGTATGCAAGCTTGATCAAATAAGAACTTCAACAAGAAACCCTTAACTCCTTGTTTTTCTTCAATATTACTGCTCAGAACGGACTCACTAATATGAAGAGCAACAGCCATTTCTTTTATACCGGGGTGTTCTTCAGAAAAGAAAACTATATCATGCCTGATGGGGATTCCCAAAATAAATGAGAACTCCTCCAACGTTGGGGCCAAGATGTAGTCTGGGAAAGTGAAGCAACGCAGAGACGGATCGTAAAACTGAAGAAGTGTGTGAATGACATCCTTCTCATTACTTGGAAATATTATAAACAAACTTCAAAAGTCTCCCATACCCTCCACTGAACTCTGTACGAACTCCGGGACCAGCCATATTAATCAATTTGTGAATCAATGTCAAAGTCGGATCTGGGAACGAATAGGCAACAATCTTCTTTCTCTGGACATCCATGCTGAAGTAACCTCAGAAAACCGGAATCAAGAGTAAGATGCAAGCCCTGAAAAATGTCAAACATGTCAGAATGCAAGAAAAAATGATATGCTCATGCAAACATGGGATCAAGGTGACACTGCTGGATATGCTGTGCTGTTAACTGAACGAGAACCACAACCCAGAAAACCAGAATTCCGAACCACTGAGATAACCAGGAACCCAAATAATCAAACATTGATGAGAAATCCAAAAAAATCGGGTAGGTTAAAGGTTTCGGTTACCTGCAAACCTGCAAACACCCATCCCCTCTCACATATGGGTACTAGGATGTTCAGTATCCCGGGCTCTCAGGTCGAGAAATGATGATACGTTCACCATTTCTGGTTTGGCATCATCATCAATCGAGGAGGCCTCAACTGATTCTCCAAAGCGGAAGGTCCTCAGCTTTGGCACTGAGGTCGAGAAACAATAGTACATTCATCCCTCGGGGTACAGTACTATCGTCAATCGAGGAGTGCCTCCACTGATTCTCTTCAAAAGGTAGGGGCCATCCTATGCGAGTTCCAAAGTGGGCCCTCGGGTGCGAATGGGTTTGCCACAGGATGTGGTCTGCCACTGTCACCACTAAAGAGGGATGTTTCCACTAAGGTCCTCGATGATCGGTCACCAGAGTCGACGGCTCTCTAGATCAACACCCCAACATGCGCAAGACACACACGTTAGAATGCGTCCCAAGATAGCCTCGTCTGGTTGTGAATTTCGTGAACACACAAACGTACCAAGTGGGCACGTAGGTCCCACTACTTTCCACTCTAGTCCTAAGGTATACTCAAGCCTGGGTATTGGGCTTATCTCTCAGACCCACCCAATCCTGCAAAACAAGAACAGCCAGCACAACACAGCAGTATGACAGTAATAAAAATGAAATGCAATGCAGAAAATGCGATAAAAATAAAATACAACAAATAAAGCAAAACAAACACAAAACACCCAAAGAGAAAAAAGACAAGCAAGCGCTAGGATTGACTCGCTTAGGGATGGACCAGCATAGGTCAACCAGAGTCCCCAGCAGAGTCGCCAGCTGTCGCTCCCAGGATTTTCATCAGGTACAAACGCGAGAGTGGCGCGGAAAAACAGAGTCGCCAGCCGTGTAAATTTATCCCAAAAGAGGGAAAGGGAACACCGCATAAACCTGAGGAAGAGGGAAAGGAATGGTCATCGCAACCATAACCTGGGTTCGGGAGTCGGTTACGCGAGGGGAAGGTGCTAGCACCCCACGCGTCCATCGTACTCGATGGGATCCACGCTTGTTGT